>JARQOC010000004.1:542901479-544137504 GCA_033576535.1 Allobates femoralis
TCAGGCTTAAGGTACCATTACACTCTACAATGTCGTAACGATCTCACCAACGATCTCACGGAAGCGTGGTATTTAGGACATGTTATTGAGATCGTTGGTGAGATGTCACGTGTAGATATCGTGGACGACGCACCAGCGATGTGGCGAGCAGCTATTGTTCGCACAACCCAGCGAACGATACTTGTTCAATGTAGTGAATAGGCGAAGTCGTTAACGAGATCGTTATCGCAGTGTCACACACAACGATGCAACAGGTTGGCTGAATGAAGATCGTCTGATTTTAGAACATGTTCTCAAATCTGCGATCAACGATCTAACGATTTATCATGGTCGTACCTCGGTGTCGCACGCAACGACGTCCTAACGATGTTGTTTGAACAACTCCAAACCCATGACTTTTCAGCGATATCGTTCACGATATTGTACCGTGTAACGGTACCTTTAGAAAGATGTAAACCTGACCATGCTTCAAGTGTCTATGTATGAAATGTAGAAATAAATATGTATACTATAAGTCATGGCCGAACATATTTGCACCCTTAAAATTGTTCCAGAAAATTAAGTATTTCTTTACGAAAATGATTGCAATTACGCAAGTTTTGTCATACACATGTTTTTTTCGCTTTTGTTTATTGGAACAACACAAAAAAAAAACCAGAGAAAAAGGCAACTTCAACATAATTTCCCGCAAACCCCCCAAAATGGACTGGACAAAATTGTTGGCACGTTTCCATAATTGTGAGTAAACAACTTTGTTTCAGGTATGTGTTACTCATTCAAATTCACCTGTGGCAAGTAACAGGTATGGGTTAATCTTCCTGGACGTTGGTGGCAGAAAAAATTGATGAAAGGTTGCATTGCAGGATTGTCTGGATAGTACTTTTCAAGCTGTCCTGCAGGCTCAGGGTGCATCAGTGTCTGCACAAACTATTTGTCGACATTTAAATTAAATGAAACACTATGTTAAGGACCCAGGAGGACCCCACTGCTTACACAGACATCAAAAACGCTAGACTGCAGTTTGTCAAAATGTATGTAATTAAATCAAAATCCTGCTGGGAAAGTGTCTTGTGGACAGATGAAACCAAGATAGAGCTTTTTGGTAAAGCACATCATTCTCTTTACTGAAAACAGAATAAGGCTACAAAGAAAAGAACACAGTATCTGCAGTCAAATATAGTGGAGGGTCAAAGCTGTTTTGGGGTTGCTTTGCTCCCTGTGGCACTTGGTGCCTTGGCTATGTGCAGTCATAATGAAATCTAAAGATTACAAAATGGTATTATAACAGAATGTAGTGCCCAGTGTCAGAAAGCTGGGTTTGTGTCAAACCTCATGGGTTTTCCAGCAGGACAATGACTCCAAGCATACTTCAAGAAGCACCCAGACATGGATGGAAACAAAGTGCTGGAGAGTTCTGAATAAATGAGTCAATCTAAATCCCATTGAACACCTATGGAGAGATCTTAAAATTAATGTTGGGAGAAGGCACCTTTCAAATATGAGAGACTAGGAGCAGTTTACAAGAGAGCAGTGGTCCAAAATTGCAGTTGAGAAGTGAAAGAAGCTTGTTCAGGGCCGTATCCAGGGGGAAGCTGGGGATTCATCTGCCCTGGGCGCAGCAGGCAGGGAGGGCGCACTCAGCCTCCTCCTGCAGCGCCCGAGGTCTCTCTCCGCCGGTCACATGTTGCACCCCCCCACCCGCAGTGTAAGCAGACTTTATCCTCTACCTGTAGAGCCACACACTCTTACAGGACCTGTGATTACAGGACCTGCGATGATGTCAATGGAGGGGAGGAGTCAGGGGTCACATGATCAGCTTCTTGGTGTAAGCAGGACCCTGCTGTGTTGGTTGTTATGGTCCTGGATGAGGTAAAGTTTACTGTATGTGTGGGGTTAGAAGGGATTTATAGTGTGGATGTAGCAGAGCCAAGAGTGTACGAATTGTACGGAGCGGAGCCGTGTGTGTACAAGGTGTACAGAGTAGAACCGCATGTGTACAAGGTGTAGGAGCAGAGCTGCATGTGTACGAGGTGTACAGAGTGGAGCTGTGTGTGTACGAGTTGTACAGAGTGGAGATGCGTGTGTACGAGGTGTACGGAGCAGAGCCGCGGTGTGTACGAGGTGTACGGAGCGAAGCCAAGTGTGTATGAGGCGTACAGAGCGAAGCAGAGTGTGTACAAGGTGTACGGAGCGAAGCCGAGTGTGTACGAGTTGTATGGAGCGAAGCCGAGTGTGTACGAGGTGTACGGAGCGAAGCCGAGTGTGTACGAGGTGTATGGAGAGAAGCCGAGTGTGTACGAGGTTTACGGAGTGGAGCCGCGTGCGTACGAGGTGTACACAGCAGAGCTGAGAGTATACGAGGTGTACAGAGCGGAGCCGCGTGTGTACGGATCGGAGCCGCATGTGTACAAGATGTATGGAGTGGAGCCACATGTGTACGGAGCAGAGCTGAGAGTGTACTGGATGTGCAGAGCAGATCCGTGTGTGTACTAGGTGGAGGGCTCTGTGGTGGGCATGATAATACTTGGAGGGGTGTGAGGAGCCTTTATACTTTATGCAGGGCTGTTTGAGGGTTGTGTTGGGAACCATTATACAGTGTAAAGAGGTGTAGGGGCCATTATTACTGTATCTAGGTCCATTACACTGCAAGGAGGGCTGTATGGGGGTCATAGTTTTCAGATCATACTGTGCCAGTGTAGTTGAGGGGCTTACAGTAGGGTCATCATACTGTGCTATGGAGGAATTCACTGTAGGGCATCATACAGTGTTTGGGGGGGCACTTTTGTTGGCATCACACTTCATGGCTGTAGCGAAAGGGGGATCTAGGTGCTTTAATAAGAGAAAAATTACTTTGGAAGGGCTGCAGACTTGTGAGATATGTTGTTATGTGACCCAGGAAAATATTTTTTGAGGGGGCAAAAAGAACTTCTTCTAAGGGGCCCCATGATTTCTATGTACACCCCTGGTGCAGGATGCATTGTCCCTCTGCTGCAGGACTGATTGGCCATAACTTACACACCAGGTCCAGTGCCGCCCTCGGTACATACAGGCATCCAGCCATGTTTCTCCCGAGCGGTGGTTGGTCGGTGGTGCTCGTCCCCTTCCCACTCCCACATCCTTTGCTCACCCTAATTGGATATCCCCGGCTATTAGCTCCGGACAGTCGTGTGTGGTGCTTGTGGTTGGCTAAATGTTTCAGGAGGAAGTGTGGTCTGTTGGGGGAAGACGTGCCATTTTCCCAGCTTAGTGCAGTGGCAGCTTGTTGATGCTCAGACTGCAGATCATTGCATGTGGTGTGTGGACGGTACTGAATGGTGGACAAGTCTGACTACTCAGTGCCAAGCAGCTGCCACACTGGAGCTGCCCAGTATGGACACAGTATGAGGAGTAAAGGGGATGGATGTGGCACAGTATATGTAGTGAGGGGAGATCAGTATGGGCACAGTATGAGGAGTGACAGAGGGGATGGCTGCAGCACATTATGTGGAGTGAGGGGGGATTGGTGTGGACACAGTATATGGAGGGAGAAGGGATGAATACTGAGACAGTATGAGGAGTGAAGGGGGGATGGGTGTGAACACAGTATGAGGAGTGAGAGGGGGTGGGTGTAGGTACAATATGTAGAGTGAGAAAGGGTTGAAGTAATGATGAAAAAACAGTAGGGGATGAAAATAATGTAAAGGGGTATAGGATAGAGACTGACCATGTGTGGCACTGTATAAAGAGAGGGCAGCATGCGGGGACAGTATGTCAAGTTTTGGGGAGTTTGATGAGGGAGAATAGTATAATCCATGGGCTGTATAGCAGGATACAGAGTAGATGATGGAAAGGAGAGGGCAGTGTGATGAGGGGGCAGTGTGGAGGGCATTCGCCAGAAGAGGGACAGTGTATAAATCATATTTTGTGTAGGGAACAGTGAGAAGGAGCAATTATTTATTCCGGGGCACAGTGTAAGGGTACCGTCACACTTGGACATCTCGCCGGCGATGCCCCAGGCGACATCGCCAATGCGTCGCCTAATGTAAATGATGGACGGCGACACGCCTGAGTGGTCGACTGGTTTCACATCAGAGCTGTGAAACCAGGTGACCATTCTTGGGCGATGTGTGCTGATCGCCCTGTGTAACATCTCATGAGCGATGTGAAAGGCGACAGCACACATCACCTATACCATTCCGGTAGGCGTTTCAGGGCGTATTTACTAGCTCTGGCAGTGCGCGTGGATTGGTGCCAGCTCGAGCATTACGATTGGTTGTCTTGTTCCTCGGCGCCAAATATGATGATGTGTTGTCCAAAGGTGTATTACCCAGGAGCGTACATACTGTACAGTAGCGCATTGATGTCGCCTCTGTGTTTGCGGCTGTGTTCAAAAGTGCAGAGAGATGTGCCACAAATGTGTGCTTTAACAGAAACGCAATTGCCATTACATCCCAACTTAAGTCTGCATGAGCGCTGTATTACATGACGCAAAAGCATACAGTAAATACTGTAGCTCTTGCAGCGCCTCTGGGCCCCCGTCAACATGTGAGTTATATCCCGTGCGTTCATTCGCCCGAGCATTGTCAATCTTTTGGCGCCGCCTTCCTGCTGCTTTCCCCTTCCCCTGCAGAATAGGCAAAATGGCGGCACCCAGGAGAGCTGCAGTTTGGGGAGAGCCTGAGCTCCTTCTGCTGACCGCCACTTGTGATCAGAAGGATTAGTGGTGTCACCAGCACCACACACATCCGCGCCTCCACAAGCAGTATGTCCTGCGGAGGGTGCAGAGGCGTCTTGAGAGCAGGTTGGGGGTTCTGAGAAGCACAAAGCAGATCTGCAAAAAGATTGCAGATCTGTAATTTAAAACTCCCGGACGCATGACCAGACAGCGTGCCAGGATTGCCCGGATGAGGGGTGAGTAGCCTGACAATACATACACATCCCCTTCTGTGTAACGAAAGACATATGAAGGCCAGCACATGCCACTGTACACCCCAACATATATAGGGCCAATGTATGTGAGAGCTCCTTCATGACTCTGCAGCTGCAGGATCATCTACCTGATTCATACACATACACCCTATATTCCCCTCTAAATATGTCTACTTTACCTAGCCACATATTGTCATATGTTTACCCTACCCACATATGACATAATGTTGGCGTATCCTGCCATTCTTTCAATCTCACTCATCCTGATCTAATGAACTTCAAACAGCACTGTGTATTCAGTCCCCACATATCAGGCCATGTTATTCTTGTGACAAAGTATGTTGTTCCCTCAACAGGTAGGGAAAGAAGACCTGACCATCCCCCATCCTCGGCGGGAGGACCACCACCACCACCACCATAGAGCCAACCCGGGTCACCAGGCACACCCGCGGCAGGAACGCCGCCAGATGTGTGCCCTCCGGACCCCACATGCGGCCAAGAAGGTGTGTGTAATGTCAATATTACTCATATATACTGTGCAATATATCTGTCTTTCTTTTTTCTTCCCCTTAATTTGAATGTAGGGACCTTTGCTATGGGCTAACAAATACACATATGCTGATCTCTTACAGATAATCCTCCCAGCGATGCGGTGGACTGGGCAGTAAGCCCATCGCCATCACCACCCCCCCAAATGGTGGCTCCCCAGCCCCCTGGTAAGTGCAAACACTTCTGTGAAAACACATCTGCTATGTGTCCTAAACATGTTGCTGATGTTGATGTTCTGTATCCTCCGTAGGTAGCCCATCCCTGCAGGACCTGGAGGCGGCCCACGCAGAAGCGGCTGGAAAACTGGCCCGATTACACCGCCTCATTGAGGCCTACAAACGGGACCATCCCACCTCTTCCCCTCAAGATGCCCATCTTCTTCTTCCCCATGTTTAATTAAAAAAAAAAAATTTACTCACGTTTATGGGATTTGTCATTTTACTTGTATGGACCATGTTGGTCCTGTGTTTTAGGATTAAAATTTTTTTATAATGTACTCTTGTTCGTGTTTTTGTGAAGGAATGTATATGTTCAATATTTCTTACCCCTGTAACGGTGTTTTAGACAATACCCTTATTATGTACGAAAGGTTGACACGATACCACAAGTACATCTTTTGTGTCCTCAAAAGTGATTATTGGTCCCAGGAAAGACATGCATGTCCCAGTATGGTGTACCACAAAGGTATGGTGACATAATTTCAGATTAAAAGGGGTACATAAGCATTGTGGACATATGTACGGGACCTAGGGACAGGCCTTTGTGGTGACACTGTATGGTGCCTGTGTGTGTTATCCCACATATACATGTATTGAATTGCACATATATTCTGCACACACATGGAGAAGGAAATGTTTAGGTGAACAATATATATGTATGCCACATAAGTGCAAACACACATATATGTGCACACACATAATTTCAAGGCTCCAATATTATCCAGACCAAGAACGCAGGAGTGATTTTATTAGCCAACGCAGTAGCACAACACACATAACATGAAAGCGCTGTACAAATTCACTGTACAATAAATAAATTGTTACGCGAGCGTCGCGTTTTGCCTTCTTGGCAACGCCAATGCGTATAGCAATAATGCGTGACACATCACACGAGAGTTGTCTATAAAGCACCGAGCCAAAACGCACATGCATTTACATGTAACGATGTGGAGTGGCGAACAAGGACACATTAAATAATGACCAATCACATCTTCAAGGCGTCACACAACATTATGTTAACACCTATCTCCGAGATGCTCTGTGTGACACGGAAGCGGCGACCAGCGACTTGATCGCCCCTGGGCGACACTGAGGCAATTTCCGGTCGGGTTGTCGCCCGAGCGTCGCCTAAGTTGTCGCCCCGTGTAAATGAGCGTCGGCGACCCTAGGCGACACGCAAATACGTGCGCCGCCTACGGTATCGCCGGCGAGATGTCCAGGTGTGACGGTACCCTTAGGCAGATATTTTTACTTAGGAGGATTTTGACAATTCTGCTATTTTTAAGGATATCATGTCGGGATGTGCTGAAGTAGACCGGAGAAGATGGACATCTCCAGAGACGAGCTGTAGATGTGAAAAGTCATCATGGTATCTGGACTAGATGAAGAAAAGAAAAAGATGACCCCGATCAGAGACAAGGTCATCTATAAGGTACCCAGATGTAAATGATTATTTGTGATAATGTTTAATTCTCATCAGTGCTGTAGTTCCTGTATGCTTTTATTGACGGCTGGTAACAGCTCCCAGTATGTCCTCATCATTGCTAATGATGTAGTAGGAGTTGTAGGTTCATGCAGTACAAATGTGTATGGGTCTGACCTGACATTGCAATTGTTTTACCATGTACTGATGGTGGCTCTGATGATGAATTTTGGTACTGATGAGGGTTGTGATTTCGGTAATGATGGGGGCTCTATTTATGTATTTCTGTACCTCTGGTGGGTCTGGTGATATATTTCTGTACTGATGAGGATTTTGACTTTGATTTCTGTTCTGATGGGGTTATATGGATGTATTTCTATACCTCTGATGGGTCTGGTGATGTATTTCTGTTCTGATGGGTCTGGTGATGCAGTTTTGTGTTAATTGTTCTGATCCTGCACACATCTAACAATCCATAACTTGCAAGCTTTCTTGATACGTGGCTATGTTAATAAAGTGTTATGCCGTCTGACAAGTTAAAGGTTCTATGTATTTATTTGTTAGAAGCATTAAAGGGTTGTCCCAAGCTTGTAATGAGTCTGCAGTCACTTTATGTGTCTCTATGTGGCTGCAGACTTATGAATTCTCACAGAGCGCACACTGCCTGCTGTCAGATTGTCTGGTGCCGGTGGTGAGAGTGGAAGGTCATGTAACCATAGGTATGCAATTTACATACATGCAGTCATGTGCTGACTAGACATATGAGGCTTCGATCAATTAAATGAATTGATCGAGGCTGGACACGTCTAGTCAGAATGTGGCCAGAAGTATATAAATCGCATACTTGTGCTCACATGACTGTCTAATCTTACCACTGACATGGGAGAATCCTGCAAGTGCGCAGTGCACGCGCCATGAGAATTCAAAGGCCTGCAGTCACCTAGACTTTCATCTCAAACCTGGACAAGCCCTTTAATTATAACATTAAACACCTTAGCCCACGCCTAACAGCGTGTAATATACTCACTGCCAGAAACAGCTCTTGCAGTTTCCAGCAGTCACTATACCTATAAGTGCAAAAGTCGCATATGGATGATTGGTCACATGATGTCTACTGAGACCACTGGGGGGTGCCAAACCGAAATCTTGCCCCGGGTGCCAGAAAACCTAGATACACCTCTGACTTGTTCATGATTACAAGAAGTGATTGATTGCAGATATTTATTCCAAAGGCTGTAAAACCAAATATCAAGTTGAGGGTGCCAACTATTTTGTTTATCCCTTTTTTAAAATTTTGTGTAAAATTATGTCCAATTTGCTTTCGTTTAGTTTTTGTGTTGTTCCAATAGACACAAAGGATATAAACATAAGTATAACAAAGCATGTGTAATTGCAATAATTTTCTAGGAAAACTATTCATTTTCTGGAACAATTTCAAGGGTGCCACTGCCAACACATTCGGCCATGACTGTGGGGAAAAAATATATAGAGGAAAAGGGCAACCAGAGTAATAATCAAAATGCTTCTCTGTTGAGCAGCTTCCATTTATGGTTTCCTCCTTATAGTGGGGCATTTACACTTTCAATGCTGGGCACAGAGATAGGAGATACTGTGCTGATGTGCTGAGGTAAAGTGAGTGGATACAGTAGAAGCATTCATGTCTCTGGTATTCCAAAGGTTTAAAGATGCTTGCTAACATGAACATTGAAGCTACAAGTAGGGCCAGAAAACTAGAGATCAGCTAATGCAGACTTCCCTGAGAAGTCTATTGCAGTTGGGGTTTGCGTTCGGCGGGGACCTGTAAAAATAAACAAAATAGTGATTAAACATCAGCTCATACTTACCCTGTCCACAAGCTTGTACTTATGAGGCCGCTCATTCTTCCGTATTATTCACTGGTAAGTTGTGCAGCAGTCAATCACAGACGCTGTCATAGAAGCTGGGTGTCTGTGATTGGCTGTTGGAATAACCTGGAAACAACACATACATTTTAGCATATACCAAGCGGGGTATCCAGGTTACTCCAACAGCAAATAACAAATGTCCACTCTCTGTGACAGCATCTGTCATTGGCTGTTGTGCTCCTCACTCATTGACTGACATCATAGTAGTTTAAAAATAAATAATAAAATGACATAGAGCTTTGCTGGATTTTTGATTCTCAGCACAGATAAAGCGGACAGCTACTGGCTGCCACCCTGAACTGCCAGGCTTTACTTTGGCTGGCAATCAAAATTTAGGGAAGCACAATATTGTTTTTCCATTATTTAAATAAATAGTTTAAAAAAAGTGTGAGCTTTGCTCTATTTTGGATTTCCAGCCAAGGTAAAACCCAGGCAGCTGGGGGCTGGTATTCTCAGCGTGGCGAGTACCATTGTTATTTGCCCCCATGGGCTAAAAAATAGCAGCCTGCAGCTGCCCCAGATATTGGTACATTCATAATAAGCCCCAATTCCTGGCACTTTACCCAGCTCTTCATGAAGCCCTGGTGCGGTCGCACCGGGGTCATAGAAGGGGCTACTAACAGCTGATGATTGACAGCTTGTCATTAAGCCCAGATTGATAATGTCAGGCCTCTATGAGACCCACCAATTACCAATCTTGTGAGGAAATAGTTAAACACAAACACAGAGAAAAATCTTTTATTTGAAATAAATCAGACAAGCCTCATTTTCCAATTTATTATTACTCCTCACATACCCCTCCAACAATAATGCACAACGATGGTCCCACAAAGCCAGGGCCAGCGTTTGGGGGGCAGACTGGGCACTTGCCCAGGGCCCCCAGGCATGAATGGGCCCCCTGGTTGTCTCCCCTCCGATCTATGTTCTAACGGGTCTTCTGAAGTTTCATCACTGGCAGCCACTGAGCAGTCAGTAGATAATGCAGGCGGCAGGTTCGTACACACACACGATTTCTGCCTCGGAGCCTCCGGATCCACAATGGAGTTTACAATCCACATTTCACACAGCAGAACTTCGCCCAGCGCTGCAGGAGAGGAGATGCAGAGATAAGATAACCTCTTCTGTTCTCCTGTGATGCTCCTGCTGGACGCTGCACTGCCCAGTGTTATCTATAGCTCCAGCAGCGATCAGCGGAGTCAGAAGCAGTCAGGCATATATTACAGCCCTGCGCTCTGCATCTGCTCCTCTGGCCGTCCATCCTTAGTGACAGGTTTATTATCCATACAGTGTCCTATGTCAGGTATTTACTGCACAGCCACAAAGTGAACCCTAATCACTGTAGTCCTGACGTTGCGCACAGGTCCTTACAGGACACAGTACACAGAAGCCATGCTGCCACCCAGGAGGGAGAAGTGTTCCCATATGTAGCAACACAGCTCTGGCCACTGGTGTGTTTTTTCTTAATGCACTTCACCAGTCACACACTACATAAATACACATATCTCCAATGAAATAAATGTAAAAAAAGACATGAAAACCCTCTTGAAACATAAAATAATATAAAAAATAAATCTTCCCTGCTGTGACTTCTCAGGATCTTGCACAGGCTGTTGTGTGGTGTACGCTGGCACCAGGAGTGATGTGTCACTGTGTGGTGTGCGCTGGCAGCAGGAGTGATGTGTCACTGTGTGGTGTGCGCTGGCAACAGGGGTGATGTGTCACTGTGGGGTGTGCGCTGGCAGCAGGAGTGATGTATCACTGTGGTGGTGGGTTAGTCACGTCTGGCACCAGGAGTGATGTGTCACTGTGTGGTGTGTGCTGGTACTAGGAGTGATGTGCCACTGTGAGGTGTACGCTGGCACCAGGAGTGATGTGTCACTGTGTGGGGTACGCTGGCACCTAGAGTGATGTGTCACTGTGTGTTGAGCGCTGGCAGCAGGAGTGATGTGTCACTGTGTGGTGTGTGCTGGCAGCAGGAGTGATGTGTGACTGTGTGGTGTATGCTGGCAGCAGAAGTGATGTGTCACTGTGTGGTGTGCGCTGGTACCAGGAGTGATGTGTCACTGTGTGGTGTGCGCTGGCACCAGGAATGATATGTCGCTGTGTGGTGTGCGCTGGCAGCAGGAGTGATGTGTCACTCTGTGGTGTGCGCTGGCAGCAGGAGTGATATATCACTGTGTTCTCAGGCCACAGGATAACTTTGTTCTGTGAGGCTGCGTGCACACAATCAGTATCAGTAGTGTTTTGGACCCAGTGTCTTAACGTCTGCGCTGCAAAGTACCAGCACAATGGATGGAATTTCTAGAAATCCCATGCTGACTGTGCTTCTCCCCCCCCGCAGTGTGTTATCAACTGCAGTATGGGTTGCAGTACCTCCACATCTCTGCAGCATGTTCATGTAAGGCTGTGGAGTCAGGTGCGATAACAGTGGATGAATGCAGGGACAAACCACCACACCACAAACACTGACCATGGACATAGGGCAGCTGCGGTTTCCCTGCAATCACCCACGGCTTTGCTCAGGTCCAGAGACACTGCTTCTAGGTCGCAGTGTCCCCAGATCGTCTGCACATACCTTTAGAGCTCGTTCTCATGGACTGATTATGCTAATGACACTAGACTCAAACTCTGAGTCAAGTGTCAATCACTGTGATCCAATTCTCTAGCATGAGAGAATTTTTTCACTAGTGCAGAGAGGATAGAGAAGCTAATTTATCCATCTTCTCCACCGTCTCCTGCATTGTCTGTGTGTGCGTACATAGGGCCGCACACGAATAACATCAGAGTGCAGTCTGATTTTCTTAAACTCGTCCATAAACTTGTGCAAGTGCGTATAGTCCAATTTATGGAGCCACTCACAGCACGATGCGATTGTTTTCTTCTACCAATTCGGCATGAGAAAAAAAATCGCTCACTGGCACTGCCTCATAGTATAAGATTTATAAGATTGGGCTGAGGGATATCTGATAAAAACATAGGATAGCCCTTGCGTGAGTTATCCAATAGTGTAAGCAAGATCATAAGCTTCATCAGTCCAGTGACCAGAACCATGTGTCATTGTATGATTTTCTGATGGCGCTCTGCTCAATTCACCTGACTGTTACAGCTTTTTACAGGGAAAAACGGTTCTGTAGGAAGGGCGCATGGTGGCGTCATCACTGGTGCCAGCGCACACCACACAGCCGCATGGGCAGGATCCTGATGAGTGACAGCAGGTATTAATGATCTAAAGTGATATATATTCCCATCTCCAAGATCCTGTCACAATATGTAGTAGATGTAATAATGATAATATTAGCAAATCCCTCCAATTAGAAGTGTAGTACAGTTTTCCTGATTAGCTGTCTCTTACCTCATGTGCAGGGCATTGCAGCTTAGGCATCCATGGTTACGACCACTCATATAGTGACAGTTAGGTTCTCATGGTCATATTCTTGGATACATTCTTATGCAGTATAGATAGGAAAACACGGCAACTCACCAAGGTAGACTCTTCAAGAATTTTATTCCATGCGATTCGTCACGGACAAGCAGGGAAGGGAGGGGGTGCTGAGACTCGGTGACGGTTCCCCGTTTCGCAGCGAACTCGCTGCTTCTACGGACACACTAGTCTGGCTCTGACGTCACATCCGAGGTAATAAAGACCCGGAGGAGACCGCCCACGCCAGTCCACGTGCATGTACACAGTGCTCAATATGTGAAAAACAAACTTAAAAACAAATTTACATGTTATACAATCAACCAATGTACACTTTAGAACTTTAAGAGACATTATTTTATATTTGTAACTTTACTATAAAGATTCCTTTCTCATAGTGTTAGATGGATCAGGAATCGGCCTAGAAAAAGGAGGATCAATGACAACTAAACTAGAATAGCTAGTATTGTGTCAAGAAGAAATGGGCGAGAAAAGAGGAAGAGAAAGAGATGTGAGATAAAGAAACAGACCAGTATTTAGTCTACAATAAAATCTTAATATGAAACATAGTTTACCTACAACACTGGCTTCTAATAAAAATATGTATATAACTATATGTATATTCTTGGATACCTGACCTACTGTCAGTCCTGCTCTTGAGGTAAGCAACACAGCTAAGCATGAGAACTAAACTTCACTTCTAATGGAAGTGTTTGCTAATATTATCATTATTCTATCAACTACATAATGGGTAGGATGTTCAAGACCCCCTTTAATTATCTTTAATGAATCCAAGCCACCATGTAATATTACATTTAGCCAAGACACCTGTATTCGAGGAGTGTTCTCAAGTTTAACAGATATCCCTTACCTACAGGATAACTTTCAGATTTCTGGGGTCTGACTGTCGTTGCCCCCACCAATCCCAAGAACTAGAACTCTGAAGAGCCCCTGCTGAATGGGACAAAGGTTATTCATGTGCACCATGACCCTATTCATTCTTAATGGGAGCACTGTGTACATGATCAATCTCTGTTTTATTCAGCCAGGGTTCCTTAGAGTACTGTTTCATGGAGTCGGTGGGGGCCACAGTGGTCAGACCCCTAGCAATCGAAACGTTATCCCTTGGATACATGAAAACTTTTAAACTAGAGGTCACCCCTTTAAGGGATATCTAGTGATATGGCATAAATACAGCATAAACACAAACGTTTGGTCAAAACAGCCCTTTTTCAGTGTGCAAGACTGCTGTAAGAGGAAAGCCTCGAGCAGTAGCATGCACTGTGTATGGGAATCCATCACTGTAATGCTGGTTTACAGAACGATTTCAGGATCTGGGGACCCACTAAAAATTTTGCCCAGGGCCGCAATTTGTCTAAAACCGGCCCTGCACAAAGCTCAACTTGCATCTGCTACATCCATATTCTGCAGAGAGGGAAAAAAGTGTCCTCTCCCTTCAGAATCTGTGATCACTAGGGTGACCACAAAAAATCGATGTCGGAATTTTGTCCGTCTGGACCCTACAAAACGATTCCCCTTTCCAGATATTGAGATAGCCAAAATTTGAGCTCGATCAAACAACGTTAACCCGTGCCGCTTGTCGCTCAAAGTTTGAAAAAATCCAAATTTTTTGGCCAAAAAGCTAACATATGGAGCCATAACTCCAGAACGGTAAATAATAAAAACACGCTTAATATCTCAAAAGAAAGCTAATGTTGTTCTTCAAAATTTATATTTTATACATAATTGTTGTTATTTTAAGTCAAACTGAGTTACAATAGCTTTTAGCCCCAAGAATGTGACCTGGTACCACTAGGAGCATACTTCATATATTTTGTTATTAAGTGATAAATTTAGGGTTTTTTTTGGTATATTTTTGAGTTTAAAGTAGAAATATAATAAAAAAACAAGTAATACTGATAAGTCTAATGACATTTTTTATTTTAAAATATAAAAATGAGGTATATAATACATACAACACAGACACAAAAGATACAGACGTAGTACCTACATGAGTTGATAATTTTACATAGTTATCTAATCTATTCTAGAGCTTTTGTTAAAGTAGTTTTTGAAACGTCAGAATATAATGCTCGGCATTTGCTTACAACTTGCAGGACATATTGCTTTTGTTCTTCATCTTTTGTCAGAAGGTCGTTAAAGTCGGTTATTAATTTAACACCACGCTCAGCCATATCATTAACTACTTTTAATGCTTTGACAATTTTCAATCCTTCTTGGAAGTCATTATTTTGAGGCCAGGTGTTTGGATTTTGTCTTAGGAAATCTGTTTTTATATTAAATCAGTCAAAGAATGTAAACGTTTCTTTGGTAAATTGAATGGAAAAAGTGAATGGAGAAGTGTTGGAGGAAAATCGACAGCTGTCAGCTATAGCCACAAAATTTTGCACAGTCACACGTCTGGACCCCGGGAGCGTCATAGGCTATGTTGTGAGGAGAAATTTTAACCCCGCGCATTCCAATTCACCAAACAATTTTGCCCCTATCTACATAATGGGGAAAAAGTGCCAGTTACCAGTTGACAGTTGTGAATGAGAGGGCCTAAATGATAGTGCCAAAGACTAACAGCTTATACCAGCATATAGTCACTAAGGTGGGGCCCCAACATGGGATATTCACCACGCACGGGGACATGTATACACACCACAGCACACAAAGAGTAACAGCAAGTGTATAGTCGCTAAGGTGCAGCCCCAACATTGGATACTCACCACGCACCCGATCAAACACACACCACACCACAAAGAGACACACACAACACAGAGACACCCCCACACCCCCACGGGGAACACACACACCCTATAGCGACACATGCACTCACCCCACAGGGACACACACACCACAAAGAGACACACACAACACCGACACACACACCACACAGACCCCCCCCACAGGGACACACACACATAGCCACCCTATAGGGACACATGCACTCACCCCACAGGGACACACACACACCACAAAGAGACACACACACACCACACAGACCCCCCCACAGGGATGCACACACATACACACCCTATAGGGACACATGCACTCACCCCACAGGTACACACACACCACAAAGAGGCACACACAACACAGAGACACACACCCCACACAGACACCCCCCCCCCACAGGGACACACACACATACACACCCTATAGGGACACATGCACTCACCCCACAGGGACACACACACACCACAAAGAGACACACACAACACAGATACACATACACACACACCACACAGACCCCCCCACAGGGACACCCACACATACACACCCTATAGGGACACATGCACTCACCCCACAGGGCACACACACACACCACAAAGAGACATACACAACAGAAACACACACCACACAGACCCCCCACAGGGACACACACATACACACACCCCAGGGACACACACACCACACAGACAGACACAGATGTGCACAAATCACCTCACACAACTCGCCTCATACGTATGCTATCTTTAATTTCCAAACATAAACATCTGATTAAAAACAGCCAATGTGCAACACATGTGCCATATAGGGAATTAAGGCAGATGTCAGTCACATGAGCTGTCTATTATGTGTATGTGTGAGGTAACATATACTGCCCGGCCGGGGGGAGGGTTTACTGTTGGCTGGAGATTTATTAGGCTGCCTATAGCAATCAATCACAGCTCAGCTTCTAT
Source organism: Allobates femoralis (assembly GCA_033576535.1). NCBI lineage: Eukaryota > Metazoa > Chordata > Amphibia > Anura > Aromobatidae > Allobates > Allobates femoralis. The sequence goes on from JARQOC010000004.1 coordinate 542,917,589, forward strand.
TATGTTACAGGTCATTAATATGACATATTCAAATTCTATTTTGTTATAGCTAACATCAGATATTTATTAACCCGGTGTAGCCGGGTACTACAGCTAATATATATATGTCTTTGCCTCCCTGACGCCGCTATACCTCACAATATATATATATATATATATATTGTGAGGTATAGCGGCGTCAGGGAGGCAAAGACACGGGATCCAGGCACCACTGGTCACGGCACACGGGTTTATTTGGCCAAAAATGTAGGAAAAATAATAGTCTGGTACAATATTCCGGATTCCCCTTACTTCAGAGGCCGCTTCTTAGCTTCACCCAAAAGGATGTACCCCGACAAAACCAGCCACAATGTCTCAGGCCTGGCTCAGGAATGCTTCTCTCTCAGGAGCTCAGGGAGTTGTCTTCATTCCCCCACTAGAGACCACACCCCATGGTCTAGCTTCCTTTTATCACACCCAAGCCAGTAAAGCAGAACCAGCATAAAATCCTGGGATGGAGGGCGACCTGTCAATATGGAGGACGCACCCAGGGAGGCACATACCGGTCGCAGGTGCCTCACACCCCCCCCCCTATGTTCAAGCGTATAGGGCTGAACACAAGGCCATAACCCCGGGCCTTGCGTGCAGACCGCGTCACGACGCGGAGAACCGGCGGAGCCAAGCAGGGGCACCCGGGGATCCCAGCGGTGCCAGACCCCACGAGCAACCAACCCGTTCAGACCCCCGGCACCCACAAACCCCGGACAGGCATCAACAACAGCGGCCTGGGGCCCCACGAGCAACACGGGGTCTGCCCGCGGCACTGCTGCACCGCTCCGGACGGCGAGCCGGCGCACTGGTCTCTGCACCCGGGAATCAGTCACATCAAATCCTCTGAGTATCCCGGCGGCGAGATTCTCGGGCTCTGGGCCCTGTCCGTCCTTCATCCGGGGGGCCATATACTCGTTCCACAATACCCGGAACAAGGGCATATCCCTCCCCAGCACAACATCATAAGGCAGATCCTTTACCACCCCCACGACAAGTTGAACCCTCCTGGCTGAGGTAGCAAACGTGACACGCTTCATCGGATACCTGCGATGATCCCCATGGACACTCATCACCCTGACCTTTCGGTCGGTGGGTTTGGTCCTGGAGACCAAGGAGGCACACACGAGGGTCACGTTGCTCCCTGAGTCCAGGAGAGCCGTCACTTCATGACCATTAAGCCGAACGCGGCACAGTACATTCCCAGTGTCCCTGGGGTCCGAGCGCCCTTTTCCGGCGAGGTGGGTGAACATGGACCGCCTCCGGAGTAGTCGCAGTCCATGGGTTCCCCGTTGAGGGGACACTGTGCCATCATATGTCCAACCTCCTGACACCTCCTACATCGGGGTTGACCTCCGTTATACCAGGGGCTGAACAGCGGCGGTCCGGAACGCCGCTTTGCTGCAGGGGGAGGGCCGTTCTTGGCCTGAGCCGGGTGCTTGCTCACCCGGGGTCCGGATTGGGGGTCCCTGCTTTTTGGTGTGGTGGGCGCGGCCTTGCGGTTGGTTCGCAGCGTCCCCGTGTCCCTGATCAAGTCCTGTGTGGCCACATGGCGCTCCACCACATTTACCAACTGGTCTAGGGTACTCGGGTCACTGTGTCCCTACCCACCGTTGTATGGGGATGGGCAGCGTACGCACGAAGCGATCCACCACCACCCGCTCTACCATCTGGGCCGGGCTCAGTGCTTCAGGCTGCAGCCATTTCTTAACCAGGTGTAGCAAGTCATAGGCCTGAGAGAGCACAGGTTTGCCTTCCTCGTAGGCCCATTGGCTCACCCGTTGTGCCCTCACGTATGTATTAACCCCGGTACGGGCCAATATCTCCCCCTTCAGGGCTCCATAGTCCAGGGCATCCTCGGTACACAGGTCTATGTATGCCTTTTGGGGATCACCAGTCAAATAGGGCGCCAGCACCTCGGCCCACTGGGCGACCGGCAGTCTCTCCCGTTCGGCCATCCGCTCAAACACTGCCAGGAATGCCTCCACATCATCCCCCGGCGTCATCTTTTGCAGCGCTTGTCTTACCGCTTTCCGGACGCTGCCGTCATCACCTGGGCCTTGGGGCGGTTCCCACGGTCTGGCACGAACAGCCTCGGTCAACCGGGCCATCTGCTCCTGGCGTCGGTGTTCCTGCTGCTGCAGGGCTTCCTGGTGCCTTTGTTCCTGTTGTTGCTGTGCTTGGAACTGCTGCTGCTGAGCCTGAACCAGGTGTTTGAGTACCTCCTCCATGCTGGTGGTGGGCTTGTACTGGAATTTAGCTGCCTGAATCCTGGACATGCGCTGCCGGGCACACCACAAGAGACTGGCTGTTCCTCTCGCTTAGCAGCCGCTCATTAGCCTCTTGAAAAGACACTTCCCTCACCGGGCTGCCATGCCCGCATTCTCCACCATATGTGAGGTATAGCGGCGTCAGGGAGGCAAAGACCCAGGATCCAAGCACCACTGGTCACGGCACACAGGTTTATTTGGCCAAAAATGTAGGAAAAATAATAGTCTGGTACAATATTCCGGATTCCCCTTACTTCAGAGGCCGCTTCTTAGCTGCACCCAAAAGGAAGTACCCCGACAAAACCAGCCACAATGTCTCAGGCCTGGCTCAGGAATGCTTCTCTCTCAGAAGGTCAGGGAGTTGTCTTCACTCCCCCACTAGAGACCACACCCCGTGGTCTAGCTTCCTTTTATCACACCCAAGCCAGTAAAGCAGAACCAGCACAAAATCCCGGGATGGAGTGCGACCTGTCAATATGAAGGACGCACCCTGGGAGGCACATACCGGCCGCAGGGGCCCGACCCGGTCGGTGCCTCACAATATATATATATATATATATTCTAATACCTCTTGTGCACTGTCTCTCCCCAATATGTGCCTGCCTCCCCCTGTGCACTGTGTCTCTCCCCTGTGTCTGTTTCTCCCCTGTATGTCTCTCTCCCCCGTGCGCTGTCTCCCCTCTCTGTGCCTGTCTCCCCCATGTGCTGTGTTTTCACTTTCTGCGCCTGTCTCCCCCATGTTGTGCTGGGTCTCCCCTCTGTACGCTGTATCTCTCTCCGGTGTCTGTCACTCCCCCTGTGAGCTGTCATCCTTCTCTGTGTCTGTCTCCCCCTTGTACACTGTCTCTCCCCCCTCTATCCAGTCTGGCGCCTTCCTGTGCACTTGGTGGCTCTCTTTTTTTTCTCTCTCTCAGAAACATTAATTTGGTAGAGTCTGGAACAGAAATTAAAGCAAAAATCATTTGCACCGTTAGCACAGGCATTTTTCTGCTGCAGTGACTGCAAAGCACACTGGATGGCAGAGCACAGACAGCACCGCCCGCTGACGTCAGAGCACAGTGACAGTAAAGCACACTGGAAAGCAGAGCACAGACAGCAGAGCCCACTGATGGCTGAACCCATAGACGGCAGAGCACACCGACTGCAGAGCACAGACAACAGAGCCAGTCGGCGGCAGCAGAGTTCTCCAGTCTACACCTGTGCTCAGCAAAATGCACTGAGAGGGCGATGGGGTGCAGTGCTCTGCAGGTGCTGCCCATCATATGCACACAAGTGCAGCAGAATAGCCGAGCATCTGGCACATTATATGATCTGCAGAGCACTGGACACTGTACATGATCTGCAGAGCACTGGACACATTACACGATCTGCAGAGCACTAGGTACATTACATGATCTGCAGAGAACTGGGCACACATGATCTACAGAGCACTGGGCACACATGATCTGCAGAGCACGAGGCACTGGACATGTTCTGCAGTGCACGGGGCACTGTACATGATCTGCAGAGCACTGGACACTCATAACTGCAGAGCCCTGTGCACACAAAATATGCAGAGCACTAGACAAATTACATGATCTGCAGAGCACTGTGCACACATGCACACATGATCTGCAGAGCACTGATGCACACATGAACTGCAGAGCACTGGACATATTACATGATCTGCAGAGCACTGGACACATTACACGATCTGCAGAGCACTGGACACATTACAATCTGCAGAGCACTGGACACATTACGATCTGCAGAGCACTGTGCACTCATGATCTGCAGAGCACTGGGCACTATTGATCTGCAGGACACTAGCAACCTCTCCACTCTGCACTAGCATGTCGGGTGATATGTGGGCATGCTGCCTGATGACTAGGGTCCCTGGGCTCTGTGTTTTTGCCCCTGACAGGGGCCCCCTGTGTATTGCCCCCCACCTTCTCCCTCTTAATCTGTGTGGCAGACACTGTCACGCTGATGCAGAGCCTCTCTGTATTGAGCCAGCTGCTGATCTCAATGATCTGCAGGAAGTGCAGGAGATAGAGATCTGTTGCCAGCTCAGTACAGAGGGGCTCTACATCAGCGTGACAGCGTCTGTCACACAGGATAAGAGGAAAAAGGGGGGGAAGTACACAGGGGGGCCCCTGTCAGGGGGAAATACACAGCGCCCAGAGGCCGCAGTCATCAGGGAGAGGAAGCTGTGCAAGTTCAGGGCACGGGACACTGTCCTGTGGCAGATGTACTCTGGGGCCCCCAGGCACTTCAGGGCCCTGGCACTTGCCCAGGTGTTCCAGGTGCTGATGCGGCCCTGAGGATGAGCAACATGATACATCAGTGGGATGGGAGAAGGATGAGCTGCATGGGATACGAGAAGGACGAGCAACATGGGACATGAGGGGAATGGGGGGAAGGATGAGCAGCATAGGACATATGGGGATGAGCAGTATGGGACAAATAGGAGGAGGATGAGCAGCATGGGACATATGGGGGGATTAGCGGTATGGTACATATGGAAGGGGGATGAACAGTATAGGACATATGGGAAGAGGATGAGCAGCATAGGACATGAGGGATATGGGGGGAAGATGAGAAGGAAGGGGCATAAGAGGCATGGGAGGGATAAGCAGCATGGGACATATGGGAGGAGGATGAGCAGCATGGGACATATGGGCAGATTAGCAGTAGGGGACATATGGGAGGAGGATGAGAAGTATGGGACACATGGGGGAATGAGCAGTATAGGACTTATGGGAGAGGGATGGACAGTATGGAACATATGGGAGGAAGATGAGCAATATGGGACATATCTGGGAGGATGAGCAGTATAAGACATATGGGGGAGGATGAGCAGCATGAGACAGCACAGGGATGGGAGGGGATGAGCAGCATACAACATGAGGGGGCGCAGTAGGTTGAAGAGTTAAACTGGAAGGGCACAATATGGAGAAAGAAGTAGCCTGAGGGAGGCACAGTATAGAGAAGTAACATGGGAAGGGCAGAGTATGGAGATGTGGTAGCATGTGGGGGCTCAGTTTTGTGAAGGGGCAGCATAGATGGCTTGGTATAAAGAAGGGGTAATATGGGGGGATTAATATCGAGAAGGGTACTGTGAGTGTCATAAGAGACAAGAATGGGAGGGTTAGGGTATGCAGAATGCATAGCATAAGGGGGCTCATCATAAAGTAGGGACAACATAAGGGGGGCAATGAAGAGGGGGCTGCACAGAGTGGAGATCATAGTTTATAAGTGAGGAAGGTGTGGTGGGTAAAATTCATTATGCGGAGGACAGTGTGGTGGTTTTCATTTATGAGGCAGTGGTGCAGCAATCATATGTAACTAGGGACAGTGTAGTGGGAATATTTTGTAGGGGAGAATAATGTGGAGGATATATACCATAAGGGGGATAGTGTAGGGTCATTTGTGCAGGGAGCACAGCGAGGGACAATTGCTTTTTCAGGGGCACATGATAGGGCTTAATTAAGGTGATTATTCTTCAGTCAGAAACATTACAATTACACGGTTTTGGCATGTGCTCTAGAATACTAGGCAAGATGGTAATTTTGGTGAGATGCAGGGCAATGTGTTGATATTTTAAAGCAGTCTTTTACCCCCAAAATGCCAATTAATCTGCATACACATTTACAGTGTGTTGTGAAAGTATTTGGCCCCCTTGAACTTGTCAACCTTTTGCCACATTTCAGGCTTCAAATATACAGATATAAATTCTAATTTTTTTGTGAAGAATCAACAACAAGTGGGGCACAATCGTGACATGGAATGAAATTTATTGGATATTTTACACTTTTTTAACAATTAAAAAACTGAAAAGTGGGGCGTGCAATATTATTCGGCCCCTTTACTTTCCTTGCAGCAAACTCACTCCAGAAGTTCAGTGAGGATCTCTGAATGATCTAATGTTGTCCTAAATGACTGGTATTGATAATTAGAATCCACCTGTGTGTAATCAAGTCTCCGTATAAATGTACCTGCTCAGTGATAGTCTCAAGATCTGTTTCAAATGCATCATGATGACCAAGGACCACACCAGGCAGGTCCGAGATACTGTTGTGACAAAGTTTAAAGCCGGATTTTTATACAAAAATATTTCCTAAGTTTTAAACATCTCAAGGAGCACTGTGCAAGCAATCATATTAAAATGGAAGGAGTATCAGACCACCAACAGACTATCCATAAAAGGTCTTGTTTGAAGTTTGCCACAAGCCACCTGGGAGACACACCAAACATGTGGAATAAGGTGCTCTAGTCAGATGAAACCAAAATCAAACTTTTTGGCCACAATGCAAACGATATGTTTGGGGAAAAAGCAACACAGCTCATCACCCTGAAAACACCATCCCCACTGTCAAACACGGTGGTGGCAGCATCATGATTTGAGCCTGCTTTTCTTCAGCATTGACAGGGAAGATAGTTAAAATTGATGGGAAGATGGACAGAGCCAAATACAGGACCATTCTGGAAGAAAACCTGTTGGAGTCTGCAAAAGACCTGAGACTGGGATGGAGATTTATCTTCCAACAAGACAATGATCCTAAACATAAAGCAAAATCTACAATGTAATTGTTCAAAAATAAATGTATCCAGGTGTTCGAATGGCCAAGTCAAAGTCCAGATCTGACTCCAATTGAGAATCTGCAGAAAGAGCTAAAAACTGCTGTTCACAAACGCTCTCCATCCAACCTCACTGAGCTCGAACTGTTTTGCAAGGAAGAATGGGCAAGAATTTCAGTCACTCGATGTGCAAAACTGATAGAGACATACCCCAAGCGACTTGCAGCTGTAATCGCAGCAAAAGGTGGCACTACAAAGTATTAACTCAAGGGGGCCGAATGATATTGCACGTCCCACTTCTCAGTTTTTTTTATTTGTTCAAAAAGTTTAAAATATCCAATAAATTTCGTTCCACTTCACGATTGTGTCCCACTTGTTGTTGATTCTTCACAAAAAAATTTGAATTTATATCTTTATGTTTGATGCCTGAAATGTGGCAAAAGGTTGAAAAGTTCAAGGGGGCCAAATACTTTCACAAGGCACTGTATATAGGGGACGTACTGTTCTGGTGATGTACCAACAGTGGTTCCCATGAGGTATTACTGTATTCACGGTTGGTTCTGATCATGTATTACTGTATCGGCAGTAGTTCTGCTGATGTATTACTGTATTGACAGTAGTTTTGCTGATGTACTGACTGGGATTCTGGTGATGTATTACTCTATTGATAGGAGTTCTGGTGCTGTAGTCTTATGGAAGTTGTAATCTTCAATTTAACAGATTTGATTCTAAAATACACCTGGATGTCAGCCAAACAATTAATTGACTAAAGCAACCAAACACTATAGATAGCTGTCCAATCGCTTGACTGATATTTCTTACTTAAAGTGCACCTTTAAAATATAACTTTTAATAAATATTTGTTAAAATAACAAAACAGTGTTATCCCACACCTTGTGTCCATAAAATACACACACTTCAAGCAGGGGTAAGGTAGAGTCCCTACTATATCCCTGTTCCTTGTTCTGCCTACCAACGGAGTTTTAAACACCTAATTTATATGGTGTCCCCGTTCCTCGACGGCTCTCCCTAAGATCTTGTTACCTATACTCAGGGCGCAGTCACATCAAGCATTCAGAATGTTTAGATTCTGTCTGAACATGGGTCAAACCCCAATGTCCCTTCATTTGTAACCCTTTAAGGCAACTGGGGTTTACACTTGTGAAGTCAAAGGTAATAAGGTCTTACTGAAATTGTTCTAATGTTGCATAGCACAATACTCTTGTCTCCTGTTTCAATGATCCCACGGTACTATGGGCACCTGATAATCGCCCTATAGAGACGCAATTATGCCTAAGATATAAAGGATATCTGGAAATAATGAAATGAGCTGCTCAAATTTAGGGCAATACCCACTCCAAACCTCCAGTCCTCAGATATGCCTTTGACAACACTTAACTGTTCACTCCCCCTTCCATTAGCCTCAGAGTGAACAATATAAAAGGTCAGTTCATCCACATCATCTCACAAACACCACAAATGTATTGGCAAGCAGATATTAGTGCAATTGATGTTACTTATCTTATGCATGCTGTCCCGACGCGTTTCCACCCACTGATAGACTGTGGGTTTCACAGGAGTGACAGTCCTATACAGCAGATATACCTTGGAGCCTTCCTTAGGCCCTCTGTGTGTGCTGGCAGGGGTGTAAAATTGCACTTCCTGCCTATTTGATAATGGCGCTGATGTATTACTGTATTGACAGTAGTTCTGCTGATGTACTGATTGGGATTCTGGTGATGTATTACTCTGTTGATAGGAGTTCTGGTGCTGTAGTCTTATGGAAGTTGTAATCTTTAACTTAACAGATTTGATCCTAAAATACACCTGGATGTCAGCCAAACAATTAATTGACTAAAGCCCCCAAACACTATAGATATCTGTCCAATCGCTTGGCTGGCAGCAATCTTGCTCGGTCCCCCATATAAAGGAGCACTCATTCTGGCAAGTGTTCCTGTATTCTCTATTGGAGCTGCTGCTAGATAACTCTGGCAGCAGTTTATCACTTAGAGGACAAATGGATCTACAGAAGGGATGAGCAAGTACCTTATTATTCGTGCTCGCTTTACTCGCAATGAGTAGGTAGTGGTACTCGCTACTCTTTGCGAGTATAGCGAGTACAAATACTTTTGCAGTGTATCTATAGATACACTGCGAAAGTAGCCTAAAAATGAGTAAAAGTTGTTAAAAAACAATAAACTTACATACTCACCTGTCCGACGCCTGCACCGGGATCGGAAAACCTCACCTCCGCTCACTGGACAAGGACCTTTCACTACCAGCTGATCAGATGGCCGGTAGCGATCTGGCCAATCAGATGGTGCTAACAGCATTTCTTTATATAGAGACTGAGCTCTTGGATAATTATCCTAATTATGCTAAGTGCACAGATCAGGTTGCCTGGCTAATGAGACAATGAGACAATTAGCAAATTCTCATTAGCCAGGCAACCTGACCTCTGTACTTAGCATAATTAGGATAATTATCCAAGAGCTCAGTCTCTATGTAAAGAAATGCCGTTAGTACACTTGTATACATGAGGAAGGCCTATTTAACACTGTAAAACCGAAACGCGTTGAATGCTCTCCACCATATATTGGAAATACCTTTTTGAAATAAATAACTGCTTGTTAAAAAATTAAAAGAACTTGGATTGTGTCTTTACCGGAACCAAGAGCGCTCGTCTATATGACAACCTCTTCCTGTGGAAATATTTTTCTATAAAAACCTGGAAGTTTAGGAAAGCTAATTTCATCAAATTAAGGGAAGATTTTAGGTTTGTAGACTGAGATTATGTCCTGGTAAGTGGGGATACCGAACGTAAGTGGGGCATGTTTAAAGATGTATAGTCATGTCCAAAAACATTGGCAAGCTTGATATTGTTCCAGGAAATAAGTATTTCTTTCAGAAAATTATTAAAATTACATGTTTTATCATATCTCCTATGTGTGTATTGGAAAAACTCAAACAAATATGCAAACTAAACATAATCTCACATAACACCCAACAATTAAGCCGTACAAAATTGTTGCCACCCTCAACACAATATTTGATTACATGTCTTTAGAATAAATAACTGTAATCAATCACTTCCTTTAACCATGATGGAGCTCCTTACACCTCTCAATTTGAATTTTGGACCACTATTGTTTTGCAAACTGCTCCAGGTCTCATATTGGAAGGCTGCTTTCTCCCAGTTGCAATTTTAAGATTTCTCCCCGAGTGTTCAATGGAATTTAAATCCGGACTCATTGCTGGACACTTCAAAACTCTCCAGGGCTTTGCTTCCATCCATTTCTAGGTGCTACTTGAAGTATGTTTGGAGTCATTATCCTGCTGGACACGACCTAGGATGCAAATCCAGCTTTCTGACACTAGACACTACATTGCAACTCAAAATCTTTTGGAAATCTTCATTTTTCATGATGCTTTGAACATAGTCAATGCATGCAGTGTAAGAGGCAGCAAAGCAACCTCAAAATATCTTTGAACCTCCAAAATATTTGATAATAGCTACTGTGTTATTAACTTTGTAAGCCTTATTCCGTTTTCAGTGAAGAGTAGGAATGATGTGCCTTACCAAAAAGCTCTATTTTGGTGTCATCTGTCCACAAGATGGTTTCCCATAAGCATGGCCTATCTCAAACATGAGTGTGACAAACAGAGTCCACTCCAACTCAAGCATAGCTTGAATTGACAAGTTCCTCATCAGATGTTGACTAACCAGTGCAATCTGATGGTAAATGGGCTACTGGGACAAACCACACGAGGCAAGAGAATTTGCATCTGATGCAATGTTACTACAACAGCAGACCAAATGAGAGATGATATATAAAGCGTATGAGGAAACTATGGATGGATACAAAACCTACATGTCTATTGACTTGAGAAACAACTAGTCACCCAATGTTTCAATGTCATAAGAAGGAAGTTATTATCATAACATGAGATAAAATAACTAAACCTCACATCCACACCACAGGAAGACCTGGAAGAACAATATAAGCAACCTCCTGAAAATCCTGTTCCAATCCTGCAACTAGAGAGCACTACAGCTGATCTCAAACAAAAAATCATAGATAAACTAATTTCCATCAACCCCAAAGATTGACTGCCAAGACTCAGCAGAAAACTACCACCAGACATTATGCTAGAAAATGCTGATAGAGCACTTGCATCAATACCTACCAACACCATTACTCAAACTAAGGCTATGTGCCCACTGTGTGTTTTTGCTGCAAAGCTGTGCCCAGTATATGAGTTTTTAGGTGGTGCCAAAATCGCATGCATTTATAAAAATCCCTGTCAATTATCTTGTGTTTTTTGGGTTGCATTTTCCAATTGCCAGCCATTCTAATGAGCTGAAAAAAGCAGCACTAATAAAAACGCAGCAAAAAAGCACCATGCATGATTTTTTTAAACAGCTGCGTTATGGAGGCTGAAAAAATGCAGCACAAACGCAGGCCAAACAAATATGCACAGTAGTCACATAGCCTAAACTGATATGCCACTGCCTCAGCAATCCTTGTAATGCTTAGCTATACCAACAAGAACAAGAGAAGTATGTGTTCTCCTTGGAAAAGAAGACTGGAGACAAAGATCAAGGAGACATGAAGAGAAGTCAGCCAATTCTGATATGAAACGCTAAAGAGAATTCTCCATTTTAGCGACAATTTCCAAGTCCCTTCAAGAAATGACACCAATTATGATGGCCTAATTAAATAGAGTTGCCTAATTTCCATATTTTTAATTTACAGATTCCTATACCCAAAGCCAAATGTTTCCATTGATGAGTTCATTATAAATTTCAAGGTCTGGCTGTCATTTTAACCCCTCAATCGTGCCAAATATGGTGTGACATTGTACAAAATGTGCAAAAGCATAACAGGTACAACATCATACTGGGAGCAGGTAAGGGGATTAGTGGTGTCTTACCGGAATCCAGATGAACACAGGTGCCATGAACAAGTGGCTGGATACCACTCATTAGCAATAGCAAAGGAAAAAGAAAAGTTCCAGCACCAGGCTTCTCTTCATTAAAATCTTCAGTATTTTATTTCAATTTCAAGATAACAAAACATCATGCGAGGGCACAGCCCCTAAACACCAGACGCGTTTTGAACAAAGTTTTTAATCATAGGCATATGAACAATACATAAAAACATCCTTATATACAGTTGTGGCCAAAAGTATTGACACCCCTGCAATTCTGTCAGATAATACTCAGTTTCTTCCTGAAAATGATTGCAATCACAAATTCTTTGGTATTATTATCTTCATTTAATTTGTCTTCAATGAAAAAACACAAAAAGAATTGTCCTAAAGCCAAATTGGATCTAATTCCACACCTAACATAAAAAAGGGGGTGGACAAAAGTATTGGCACTGTTAGAAAAATCATGTGATGCTTTTCTAAGGCTGCCTTCACATTTGCGTTTGAGTCTGCATGCTGATGGCATGCGGACACAAACGCAGTGGCCGTCGGTGATCTTCTGTGACATCACCGGCGGCCACCGGGAGAGATTTCAATGGGTCCGCAGCGTTCTCCTGCGCTGTCAAGCGCAGAAAACTGCTGACCTGTTGACGCCAATGCATTCTTTTGTGCACTTGGGGATGCTTGCTGATTTTCCAAGGTCCCCAAGAGCACAAAAAATGCAACATGCTGCGTCCCGGGTGCGGACAGGGGACCCTGGAGGGAGCAGATATCTTCCGCATCCGCACTCGAACGCAGCAAACGCTGCCAAACGCAGGCACTATGTGTTCCTATGTTAAACATAGGAACGCAGTGCGCATGCGCTTGACTGCGTATGGGAACGCAGCATACGCTGCGTTCCCATACGCAAGTGTGAAGGCAGCCTAATTTGTGTAATTAACAGCACCTGTAACTTACCTGTGGCACCTAACAGGTGTTGGCAATAACTAAATCAAACTTGCAGCCAGTTGACATGGATTAAAGTTGACTCAACCTCTGTCCTGTGTCCTTGTGTGTACCACATTGAGCATGGAGAAAAGAAAGAAGACCAAAGAACTGTCTGAAAACTTGAGAAACCAAATTGTGAGGAAGCATGAGCAATCTCAAGGCTACAAGTCCATCTCCAAAGACCTGAATGTTCCTGTGTCTACCGTGCACAGTGTCATCAAGAAGTTTAAAGCCTATGGCACTGTGGCTAACCTCTCTAGATATGGACAGAAAAGAAAAATTGACGAGAGATTTCAACGCAAGATTGTGCGGATGGTAGATACAGAACCTCGACTAACATCCAAACAAGTTGAAGCTGACCTGCAGTCCAAGGGTACAACAGTGTCAACCCGTACTATCCGTCAGCATCTGAATGAAAAGGGACTGTATGGTAGGATACCCAGGAAGACCCCACTTCTTACCCCGAGACATAAAAAAGCCAAGCTGGCATTTGCCAAAACTTATCTGAGAAAGCCTACAATGTTTTGGAAGAATGTTCTCTGGTCAGATGAGACAAAAGTAGAGCTTTTTGGGCAAAGGCATCAACATAGTTTACAGGAGAAAAAAAGAAAAGAACACGGTCCCTACAGTCAAACATGGCGGAGGTTCACTGATGTTTAGGGGTTGCTTTGCTGCCTCTGGCACCGGACTGCTTGATCGTGTACATGGCATTATGAAGTCTGAAGACTACCAACAAAATTTGCAGCATAATGTAGGGCCCAGTGTGAGAAAGCTGGGTCTCCATCAGAGGTCATGGGTCTTCCAGCAGGACAAGGACCCAAAACACACTTCAAAAAGCACTAGAAAATGGTTTGAGAGAAAGCACTGGAGACTTCTAAGGTGGCCAGCAATGAGTCCAGACCTGAATCCCATAGAACACCTGTGGAGAGATCTAAAAATGGCAGTTTGGAGAAGGCACCCTTCAAATATCGGGGACCTGGAGCAGTTTGCCAGAGAAGAATGGTCTAAAATTCCAGCAGAGCATTGTAAGAAAATCATTGATGGTTACCAGAAGCGGTTGATCGCAGTTATTTTGGCTAAAGGTTGTGCAACCAAGTATTAGGCTGAGGGTGCCAATACTTTTGAATTTGTGATTGCAATCATTTTCAGGAAGAAACTGAGTATTATCTGACAGAATTGCAGGGGTGTCAATACTTTTGGCCACAACTGTACCTATTACATTAAGTGAAACCATGTACACCTGTTACTTGACATAGTTGGTTAGCATTCATTACAAATTAAATGGGAGACAGCCTACCAAAAATCATGACGCCTATATAGACCGTCGCCTCCTTATCTACACAAAAATAAGTTTGTAAAAGATATCTATACTTTCTCAGTACAATAGCTTTATGTAAAGAATGATGGAAATATAAAATAGTGCAAAGCAGGGAGGATGCTGTCACTGTCCGGCAGCATCAGGCTGCATTCGTTTGTTGCTCAAAACACAAAATCGAAGCTTGCATCATTTTTGTATCAAGGGCAAAAAATTAAACGAAACTGGATCCTACCAGATTCTCCCGGATCCGCCGCCTCCTAACATGGGAGTCTATGGGGCACCGGATCACGCCGGATCTGACAGAGAATCTGTCAGGTTCTCAGACAGTGGGTGCTGAAGCTCAGCCCCGACCCCGCTGAACTTCAGCACCTGGAGCTGTCCCCTGCAGAGATTTCAGGACCGTGGCTAGCTCCCGCAAGCCGCGATCTTGACATGTTAGTAGGGACAGCTCCTAAACCCTGCGATCTGACGATTGCGGCAGAAAACAGGACCGGAGGGCATATTTGCCCTCCAGTTCTGTTCTATCCGGGCCTGTCAGGTTCTGTCCGGTGTTTCCTGTAAAACACCAGACAGAACCTGATACAGGTGTGAAACCGGCCTAAAAAGATCATTCCATCATTCCTTGGTAGACATGCACTTTTTCAACATGACAATGATCCAAGACAAACATCTAAGGTCACTGATGCATATCTGAAGAAAAATAGGGTGAAAGTGATTCAGTAGCTAAGTATGTCTCCTGATCTGAACCCAATTGAACACTTATGGGGAATAGTGAAAAGAAAAGTTCAGCAACATTCTCCATCCAGCATCCAGGAACTGAAAAAGTTCATTCTTCAAGAATGGAAAATACATTTTGAAATATGTCATCAACTTGTTCATTGAATGCCTAGAAGACTTGGTGTTGTCCGTTAAAAGTCATGGCAGTCATACAAAATACTAGATGTAGTTGTTTTTATGCTGGGTGTATCAATTAATTTGAGTAAAACTTTGTAATAAAAGTTATATTCTTACGTTCATGTTATGGGTTAAAATATGTTCCATGAAACTAAACCTTGTCAAAATTTTGGAAATTGTTCTTGTGTTTAGGGAGATTTTTTTTGTATAGTTACACTATTATTTAGCATACTTTTATTGTCATCTAAAAAACCCTAAACATGTTCAAAATGTTCTGAAAGCTAGAATTAATACTATGTATTATATTACAGAATATGCTGCAGAGCAGGGAAAAATGAATAAGGAATTAAAATAAAGACAGATGTTAATATAGACTACATACTGAAAAAAAAGTTAACTTTTTAGATATATTTTGTTAAGAAAATAAATATTAATAAATTATATTTGCCATCTAAATAATAAAACACCTGACTCTATATGTACAACAAGGAAATGCACAAACGTTTTACTAAATCTTACTATTGCCTTAATTTAACTTCTCACTTCATCTTACATGCATACTCCAAGACACAAGATCTGTTCTCAATTAAAATACTTTATGTGTCTGTTTTTTCAGCTTTAGATTGAGTATAATTCTGCAGAGAATTACAAGTGAATTTCAAATACATTCTTTTGTCTGGACTTTGTAATCACTGTTTTGTGCGAATGTATGTGCACATTTTATCCTCAAGTGCAGATTAAAATGTACTTATCAAGCATTTTTTTTAAACAGCTACATTCAGTATGCTGAATACACAAAATAAACACATATATAAAAGACCCTTGCATAAACTATATCATACCACTTATAAGATACACAACCACTACAGAGAGGGTGACCCCTCGCTGATGGGGACAATGAATTCCCCTGGTCATAATTTCGCTGCAGGAAAATATTTGGCCATCAGACTTAGTGACCAGGAATGAGTTAAGGGCTGTCAAGTGAACACCCCTCCCTCTACCTGCGGTGGTGGATTAATAATATGGTCTGCCCAGCCCCCAAAAGTTCCCGCATCAGGCAAATTATATAGTGTGTTATGTGGGGCGAACCCATGAACTGGCAATGGAATCATTAAGTCTGCTGATCCGGGTAGACACATGGGTGTCAGCACAGCAGTCATACGGGTAATGTGGAACACAGGTGTAAAAAAAACTAACAAAATAACAGTTTAATAAAGTCTAGCAGTAAAAACAGATAAGTGACAAGAACAGATAACAGATGGCAACAGAATCACAGAACAAAACAGACTGTCAAACTCCACTAGAGCCAAAAGCTCTACACAGATTGACTGGTCGTCAATGTTGACACTCTTATCCACTCCCCGTCCCCTCAAATTGGCTGAATAATCATTGTAAATAAACATCTGTACTTTATATCACCCCTACCTCATTGTTAGATTGTAAATAGTGATGGGCGAACTCGCTGATGTTCGGGTTCAGCGAACTCGTCTAGACTTTTTTTAAAGTTCGGGTTCGAGGTCGAAAGTGTCTCGAACTTGAGTTTGAACCCCGAACTCAAACTGTAAAGTTATGGGATAGGGGCTAGGAGTCTGTAAAAGATAGAAGATAGTTATTAAACATAATTACAGCTAATCACAGATGCTGTCACAGAGAATTGGCATATCAAAACTATGATGCCGTTTTTGCCATGGATTTCATGCTCTTTTGGTGCACTTTTGGCACAAAACTGCATGCATTGTGTTCATCTGCATCTCCTGGCCAAAAAAAGCACCAAAACCATGACATTTTTTTTGCTGTCGATTTCATGATATTTTTGGTGCACTGTGTTCAATGTGTTCATGTAAATCTCCTGGCCCAAACAGGAGCCAAAACCGCAACACAGATGAGCCTTATATATAACATTATTCCTTGAAATCATTTTTAAAAAATGACGTGGGGCTTTGTCACATTTTTGTATGCCAGCAAGGTACAGCAGGAAGGTACAGGATGCCATATACCCTTAGCTGCCTATTTTTACCTTGCTGGAAACCAAAAATATAGGGAAGCCCTTTCTTTTAATTATTTCAGGAATTTCATAAAATAATTTAAAAAAATGACATAGGGCTTTGCAGTATTTTTGGTTTCAAGACAGGTAAAACTAAGCAGCTGTGGGCTTGAAGTCTCAGCACAGGGTGGCCCAAGCTTTCTGGGGCCCCCTGCTGTGAATTGCAGCCCACATCTGCCCCAGAAAATGGCACATTCATAGAAGCGTTATTTTTGTGGCGCTATACCCCAACCTTTCCATTGGCCCTGGTGGCAGTGGCACACTAGGTAATAAAAGGGTTAATGCCAGCTTTGTATTGGCAGCTGGCACTAAGCCCAAAATTCACAGTGTCAGGCCAATATTAGACCCACCCCCTATGAATTTCTAGTATGCAGTAAAAAATCACAACACCGAAAAAAACATTTAGAAATAAAACACAAGATAACCCTGTTTCCCATCTTTATTTAACAAAAATAAAACTCCCTACGGCATAAACCACATGGAACATTTTCAGCTCTGCTGCAAAGCTCTGTGAGCAGACGCCCACTCTGTGACAGCGTCTGTGATTGGCTGTTGGCCCCTTCTGCAGTGACTATCTAGGAAGTTAATGAGCAGCTCTGGATGTAGATGCAGCGCGACAGCAGTGGAAATTGGTAATTATAATGCTGTTTGATAATTATTTTCTTTATTTTTACAGCCTTCAACCCCGAACTGTAACACGGACTTCCCAGGAGAGTCTGTATACAGGATCTGTGTCCGAACAAATCTGGGGCGATCCAGAACACATAGCATGGGAATCTATGGGTGCCAGGTTTGGGATAAAATCTGATCGTTTCCCGGATACATATACTGCTAAAGTGAATTAAATTATAAAGGAATGGTTAAAAATAAAAAAAATAAATTCTCACCTGTCCGCCGTGTGTCCCACGATGCATTCATCTCCAATGATTAAGGACCTTAATCAGCTGAGCGGGAGGGGGTGGGGCAACCCAATCAGCTAATAGGTCACATGAAGGCCTCTGCGCCGTTTAAAGATTTAAACCATGCTGACGCAGTCATGTGACCCATCAGCTGATTGGGTTGTCCCGCCCCCTCTTGGTCAGCTGATTAAGGTCCTTTAGCCATCAGAGATGAATGCATCGTGGGACACATGGTGGACAGGTGAGAATTTATTTTTTTATTTTTAACCATTCCTTTAATTAATTTCACTTTAGCAGTGTATGTAAATACACTGCTAAAGTGAAATTACAGGAACAGAGCAGTTTTAGTGTACTGAGCATGCTCAGTACACTAAAACCATATTCGGGAAACGATCCAATTTTTTCCTGGATCCTGGGAAAATGCCGGATCGCCCCAGATTTGTTTCTGTCCGGTTTGGTACTATTTTTTCACTGGAGCCCAAAATCAGAGCAGTCTCAGATTTTGGGGCAGGGAAAAAACAGGACATAAATGACTGAATTCACAAAACCGGATGGCCATTTAGATACATAGGAGGCTAAAAATGATCCTGTTCTGCTCTTTTAAAAATAAACAGAACAGAATGGTATAAACCATGTTGTGAAGCAAGCCTAAGCGATTTAACAAACTTACATGGAAGGCTAGAGAGAACCTAGAATCCACCAAAGGTGAATTGTTACACCATATAACATTACTGTGGCAAAGAGTGCTAAACCAGTGACTGTCTTATCTGTGCCCGGCACTCATGAGCTACCACCAGAGGGAACCACTGAACAATTGTACTCCGTATACCAGTCATACAAAGACACTTGCAAAAAATGCATCTCTACCCTGCTGAAATTAAATTTTCCAGAGTCTTTAAAGGAACCCCAGGACTTTCAACACTTCAATTGTGAACGAGACTGCACCGTGCACGATATCGTGAACAAGACTGAAACAAAAATGGTGCCAATGTGAGAAGTGGCATCTCACAAATCCAGGTTTGTGTAGAGCTCAAGGCGCTCACTCAAGTCGGGCTCATCAAGGTGCTCAACCCTCAGTGAGCAGCATATAAAAACATGTGCCGAAGCAGAAACCATGAAAGTACAAGCCGTCTTTGCTCAAAGGAAAGCAGAGATAGAAACGAGTGCAGTCATCTGCGTGCAAGAAAGCAGAGACTGCACGCAAGAAGGCAGACATCAAAGCAGAGAGAGCGGAGATGGGAGCAGAGACTGCACGAAAAAAAGGCAGAAGTCAAAGTCCTGCAGAGGGAAAGTGAACACTCGGCAGCCATGGCAAGGCTAAAGGTCTTCAAACAAGCTTTAGTTGGGAGACAAGGAGGCAGCATTAGTGTGTATGAACTCGACACAAAAGACCCCCTTTAGCGCATAAGAGACTACGTGCTGAGCCAAGCCAATGAACCACCAACATTCCTGTCAGTACCAACACTTCTCCAGGGCATCAAGATGCTGATCAGCCTGCAGCTTCCAGCTTCACAGGTCAGTCCAATGCACCTCAAACATTCAAACTCTAATCCACAGCCAGAGCTTGCACCTCAACAACCCCCATATGCCAATGTCCACATGCAACTCAACATGCCGGCAAGGCACTACACTCCTGACAACTGTGTAGGTCCGACAGAGACTGTTCAAACCAAACCAGTTACTGGTCTAAATGCCTATGCCACTCTGTACCTTCCCACATTCCTGAAACAAGAAGGTACGAACTACACAACCAGCGTCACTCAGTAAGCGAATGTGTGCCCAAGGTCAGAAAGAACAGACATGTCCGACTTTGCGAGTTACATGATATGCCAAGAACTCACCAAGACCGGTCTCACAAGGTTTGACAATGAGCCCGAAAACTACAGAGGGTGGAAGTGTGCCTTCAAAACCACAACGAGTGACCTCGGCATTATCGCTGCTGAAGAGCTGGACCTGCTAATCAGGTGGCTAGGTCCACGGTCTACAGAGAGAATCAAGAGACTCAGATCTGTTTACATCAGCGACCCAATAAATGGTCTCGCAACCCAATGGGACAGACTAGAGAAAGGTTTTGGCAGTCCTGAAGCAATTGAAGACGCATTGCTTAAACAAATATATGACTTTCTTAAAATATCTGGCAAAGATGCTTCAAAGTATCAGGAACTCAGTGACCTGCTGTCCGAGCTTCAACTGGCCAAGACAGACATACATTTACCTGGCCTTAGCTACCTGGACACCGTTCATGGGGTGAAACTCATTGTCGCCAAGTTGCCTTACGTCGTCCAAGAAAAGTGGAACAAAAGAGGGTCAAACTACAAGAGACAATACCAAGTCTCCCTCCCTCCATTGTCCTTCTTCTGTCACTTCATCAAGGAGATTGCAGAGTGCAAAAACGAACCCAGCTTCTGCTATGAAGAACCCAGCGGCTCTGCGTCATGTCCTAGGTCCCAGAGTTCATGCTTTCACAACAGAAACTGCAGCGATCCGGTATCGACAAAAAAGACCAAGGTTCTGTCTTCACCGACATCGTCACCAGACAGAAACCGCAGTGGTCTGGTGTCAACAAAAGGGTCCGAAGTTCTGCCTATACTGATGTCAGCGCCAGATAAGGCCAATGAAAGAGAGAAGGTAGAAAATCCGAACCGCCAGTCTCCTATTCTCCCATGAAGAAGTGCATCGGCTTTAGGAAGAAACTCCTCCAAGAACGGCAGGAACTCTTGAAGACGTTTGGAGTATGCTTCAGGTGCTCTGCCTCTACCAAACAGATTGCTAAGGACTGTGTCATCGCCATCAAGTGTTTAGAATGCGACAGCGAACGTACAAGTGCTCCATCCATATCAACCTGACTCAACGTCTGCATCTTCTCCAACCTCAAGCCATGGCGGGTAGAGTACAGGCCAAGCTGCAAACCATCTCACAGTATCTTCTTCATGCACCAAGGTCTGCGGAGAAAGTCATTGTGATAAATCCTGTGCAAAGATTTTCCTGGCAAGGCTGCATCCCAAAGGTCATCCAGAGAAGGCAGTCAAGGTGTATGTCAGTCTGGACGACCAGAGCAACAAATTCTTGGCCAGGTCAGAACTCTTTGACTTGCTCGGCTTAAAGGGAAGCCCCTACACTTGGGCACCTGCAGCGGTGTAACAGACGTCACTGGAAGAAGGCCCAGCGACCTCATAATCACTTCTCTCTTTATCTCCAACGAGATACCAGTTCCCACACTCCTAGAGTGCAACCAATTACCCTTCAACAGGGAAGAAATCCTAACACCAGAAGCAGCTCTTTAGTTTCCTCACCTCAAAGACATAGCCAGTGAGATACCGGCCCTGGACAACAAGGCAGACATGTTGATTCTCCTCGGCAGAGACATCATACGACTGCACAGGGCACATCTACAAATCTATGGTCAACTTGATGAACCGTATGCTCAGTGCCTCAAGCTAGGCTGGGTCATCATCAGCAACGCCTGTAGTGACCAGACAAAGAAGCCAAGCAACCTCACTTCTTATAAAATCATCATCATGTCAGACGACCACGACGTGTCCCTTCTGCCATACCCACTTCACTACCGGGTAAAGGAGACGCCAAACGACACTAGGTGGCAAGAAGAACCACCTGACAACCCAAACCTGCTTCGACTTCAAGATGACAACCTTCAGTCAACAGCACTCTACCCTGCAAACCAGGCCAAAGACTCACCACCTACAGAGGAAGACAAGGTGATCATCAGGGTCATGAGCATCAAACCCACTGAAGACAACTACAACAGCTGGGTAGCTTCCTCACCCTCTCTTCCTGCAAAGACTGAATTGCCAAGGGATTCGCAGCAAACAACTGCCAAGTTCCCAACTTGTGACGCTTATCTCCATCACAAACCTAGTCAAGCTGATACCATGCTAGACTTCAGTGCTCAAAGTATGAGCTCCACTCTGAATGGCCTACCGCTTACTGAAGGCAGGGCCGGCGTCAGCACCTGGGCAAGTGTCGGGGCCTTGGCCTGACAGAGGGGCCCACGCCGCCCCCACAAATCGCATCGTTACGCTGGATAAACTATTTTCCCCCACATTTACCGTATTTCTCAATAAACATTTTTGAGGCCGCCCTGTCCCGCCCCTTCACTTCCTTTCACCAAGATCCTCCCATTTACATTCTCCTGTGGAACGCCTATAGGAGGACGAACACTGTTCCACCTTGGAACACAACGCACGCTGCTTTGCACCGCCTCTGAGCGAGTGGAGGCAGAGCAACATGGAGCAGATTGTACATACACACACAGTGCCAAAATGCACTTTACTCACCCGATCCGAGTCCCCCGACCATGATGGTGCAGCTGCACCAGTACTGTGCTGTGCCTGCACTGCCGCTCCACCCTCGCCAGTCGTAAAGCAGAGAAATCCACAATCACTGTGTCTTAATGCTGCGTTCTACTGTAACTGTAGAACGCAAACTGACACTGGCTGCCTCTACATGAGTACTAGCAGCAGTAGACACTTACTCCTAAGCGTTCCACAATGGAACCCATATGCAGCACATGCAGTGACAGGAGGCTGCCAGCAGCACACACAGAGCTCTCTATTACCCGGAGACTTGAGGGAGGCCTGTACAGTTGGGTTCACTTTCTTGGAGCTTCACTGCAGGCCCTCATCCCCCTCTCACTTCCTGCTCCTCTCTCTCAGCTGAGGCCGAGCTCCGTTATTCAGGCTCCACTTGCTAAGGTAAATATACACATAGAGTCTGTGTGTTTGTGCTTGAGTCTCCCTGCGTATGTGTGTCTGTGTTTATAAGTATGTATGAGGCCTGTCTGTGTGTGAATGGGTATATTTATATGTATATAAGGCTGCCTATATATCTGGCTGTATATAAGCTGGCCTATATGTATTTATACATAAATCAGCATCTATATAGCACCCTGCCTATATACTGTATGTCTGTATATACACCAGCCTATATGCATGCAGTTAATGACCCTTATGGAATGTATGGACACCATCCTTTGAGAATTGTATGTGATGTATGCAGCACAATATATTACAGTGCTGTGATTATATTGTATATATAGAGTTGTGTATACATAGTATAGAGATGTTTTTATAGTATAGTGCTGTATATATAGCATATAGTGTGGAATAAACACTACATACACATCTCTACACTATGGAGTATATACACAGCTCCACTGTATATTCTTTCACACAGTATATAGTGTGGAGCTGTGTATAAATGGTAATAGCAGCATATGTTTTAGTTATGCATACTTCTCATGTCCTGTGCACATGGTGTAACTGTCAGTATCAGCATTATATATATGTATATATATATTATGCGTGTGTGTATGTGTGTGTATACATGTATGCGATGTGCACATGCTGCAAGTTTGGTTGCAGAAATTTCCGCACATGTCACGGTGTGGAGCAGGCGGACATGTGAAAATATCTATGATTAGCCTTGGTATCCGTGTCTCCGTTATGTGGCAAACTAGTGCCACATGTATCGGAGACATGGATGTGTGAAATGGGCTTAACTAAGTGCAGGTGATAAAACCCTTCCAAAGGCCTCTTTCACACATCCGTGAAAAAAAAGTAGGTGTTTGAGGGGCCGCTTTTGACCCCGTGTGTCCATCATGTGTCATCTGTGTGCTATCCCATAACAGTGTGTCATGAATCATAGTGTCAAAGGGGCCCACTGAGATTTTTCGCCCAGGGCCCACAAAAACCTGGAGCCGGCCCTGACTGAAGGTACTAGTGTTCTCCCAATGCAACGCAACCTCAGCACACCACTGGATGTCAAAGAAGACACATTCACCTTCCAAGCTTCACCCTGTAACGAACTTACTACAAAACGAGGAGCCTCACCTGTTGAAAACAGCATCCGCGGTCCTCTTGGATTCAAGACAGTCACACCTGAACAGTGGCATCTCATATCCACTAACCTCCAACTAGCTGAGTGGAGAATAAGACCCAGGCCAACCTACAGCTCAAGCCGTGTGTCCCAGGTGCCAGCACTGAAGCTGAGGTCCCATCACCCTGAACACTCTTCAACCTGGTCAGCTGTTGTGCAGGCTGACACTCAGTTCAAGCGCATCACCCAGTGGCTTCTTCAAGCAGGAGTTACGTGAACTGGACTTGTTGCTGGACTTTGTCACAGTGGGGAGCCTACCTCCTCCTACCCCTGCCATACCAGGACACAGATCTGTTGGTGTCCAATCGACTCTGAACTTTTTTTTTCAGACTAGAAATTCACTATTGGGTTGGTGGAAGAGTTGGCGCATTTGTGGCTTCCCCATTCCAAAGATTGGTTTTCTTGAACTTGAACTCATTTTTTCCAATTTTTCTATTCTTTAATTCACAAGGACTACATATAAATTAGATAATTAAGGATTTCAAATAGTGTAAATCATATTAAACCCATAAACGATATCTTTATTACTTTATTAGGCAGACTTCACTGATTAATCAGAGCCGGCGCTCAGGTCACATGACAGCCTGGTGTGTTATGGATCGTTGTCATCAAGCCTCCTGATGATTGGTGAAACGCGTCGAGGCGCGCGGGGATGAGAACATCACCCTCCTAAGCTAAGTACCCCCTCTCCTCCGTGTGATACCCATTTGTGTGAGGTCTATTCATCATATAGGACCATAGCATCAGAGGGTTAATATACACACGGAACAGGAGAATCATCTGATGAGCCATCTAACATCGTAGCATACATGGGGGAAACTAGTATATGGGCGGTGTGACTCTGATTTTAACACTGGGACACAGTGACTAACCTGGTGGCCAGTGGTCCTGAACCTGGGGGAGTATATTAGGGGGGGGAAGCACCACCTCCTTTCTTCCAGGGTAAGGTTAGGGCACGATAGGGTTAGCCGTCGACGAGTGGGGGCGCCACTACGTACTTAGGGTGCCGGCTCCGCTGTTAGGCAGGTTAAAGGAGGGACGCAAATATCAAGGACAGCTTCCTTCCTTCACACTTTCCTGTGCACCTAGTTTTTAATCACGTCTGGTGTGTTTATGTATAAGTTGGTAATAAAGATATCGTTTATGGGTTTAATATGATTAACACAATTCACAAGGACTACATCTAACCGCAAGCATGGACTTGAGTTTACTGCATTACTGTTGCGTTTGTCTTTCTTTCTCCTCTAGTTACAGGTTCATGATATCGAGGGACAAGATCAACTCCATACGTCATACAAAGGCTTGTGAAATAGCACGATTTCATACGGGAGTGTTGTATCCCATGAATGGGAACAACCTGTAGTGTCTATTCTTTGCATTGTGTATTTTTCCTCCAATCAGTAATTTCCCTTATTGTTACCAGGTAGATTAGACTATGTATTAAGATTCCCTACCTCCCTCCCTTAGCTGGTCTCTTTACAGGATGCTCCTTCCGTCTTCCCCAGTTTAGTCTAGAGAAGCTATTGCTGAAGACACATGTCTGAAACCCTGTACAGATTATTCCTTTTCATCTGCTGTTACGTTGAACATAATACAAGATTCTGGAAGAAAACTGCAGCGTTTCTCCTATCTTACTACAAGTCATCATACTGGCCGTGGTCAAAACTGTCTGTTAGCCCCTGGGTGGTGTAAGTACAAGCATACAATTATCTAAGGGACTGGTAATTAGAACACATGGGATTTGCAGCCTCTAGGAAGAGACAGAACATTATTATATAAATAAATATTATTATTATTATTAGACAGAAAATTGAGATGAAGTGGCAAGGATACAGGAGACTATAACTGTGTTGCTGGAAGCCACTTACTGACAGACAGATGAGTTGTAGATGGGTGGAGTCAAGTAAATGATGGTAGATGACCACTGGCAGACAGGTGGCAACTTGACTTAAGACTGCAGGGTAAGGCAGAAACAAGATGACTGATGACAGCAGACAGACAGGCAGCAGAGAAACTGATGGACGGACACATTATGGATGGAGAAAACTGTCAGGCAAGTAATGGATTGAAAACTCACTGGAGTGATACAGAAGTTTGACAACCACAAAACAGAACGTCCTAGATCCAGTGCAAGTTGCAAATTGGACTCCAGAGTTCAACGGAGGCTACAGAGCAGAGCAGCAAAGGCCAACTCAGTCCCACAGAATACATACAGGTTAGTCTCTATTATTCAATCAAAAGCAACAACAGGGCCCAGGTGAGAGTCGAGGAATCCATTGAATGAGCCATGAAAGTTCATGAATTAGCAGGCTGCAAGGCTTCCTGCAAAGCCTGACATGGAGCAGAGCCAAAACAAGGGAAGGAGCGTAACATTACCCAACATCCCCACCCCACGGGCCCCTTTCCCCCAAAAAAGTCCATAGCCAATAGTAACAGGGAAGATCTGCTGCACCATTGGGATTTATGGCCCTGGTATTCTGTTACATGAGGGGAACCATGTGCTAGCAGTGGAAACACTAAACATTCTGGTCTGGTGGACAACTGCAAAATGGGGACAGAACGCATATAGGGTCTTATCTTTTATAATACACTGCTGTAATGTGGCTAATGTCACTGCTCACCTGGAATGGTTGTGTGACACACAAGCAGTATAAAGCACATGTAATGGCAGCTGCTGGATCCACAATCCACGTGCCCCGTGGTGACCAAACTAACCAAAGTATAATTATGTGGGTGATCCGCACCACCATATGATGAAAAGGACCACTGTGATGAATCATGCAATGGTGGCTTTATTCATTCTCTATGCATTTCGGAACGTTATCCTCTCTCCTTCATCAGGAAACCAACCAACCAGATTGGTTTCCTGATGAAGGAGAGAGGATAACGCACCAAAATGCATAGCGAATGAATAAAGCCACCATTGCATGATTCTCACAGTGGTCCTTGTCATCATATGGCAACGTTGATCACCCACACAATTATCCTTTGGTTTGTTTAAACATTCTGGTGGACACAATTGTGCCGATGCAGCAGTCATATGCTAAATATGGAATTAAGGTGTAAGAAAGCAAAATAGTTTAATAAAGTCCACAAAGTAATAAATAGGTAACTGACAGGAACAGATAATTGATGAGACCGGAATCACAGTATAAAATGGAAAGCAACCTGAGAGTACAGGAAGCCCTTCAATGAACCAAGGAAGTCCATGAAATAGCAGAGCGCCAGGCTACCTACAAAGTCTGATGTGGAGTGAACTCAAAACATGCCAGTTTTTTTGTCATGTAAATAAAATCATATCATGAAAAATCATTTCACAATTTCATGCACCTTTAATGCCACCCATAAATTATGAAAGTCTACAGTATTTATCAACAAACATCAACAAAGAAATAATTTTGAGGTGAAATATAAAACTAAAATAATGTGGTTGGATAATAATTGAGGATGGAGTTGTGTTCAGAAATATATGATCACATTTAAACTCATGTTATATAGTAGTCAGTATACAGCTGCCATCATTTAAAGTGATTCTGATTAATTGTATACAAAGTTTAGCTGTTGTAGTAGGATTTTACCGATATTTTTTGTAGCATCTTACAGCAAAAGCAATGTCCAGTAAACAGCTTACAAAATAGCAAAGTGAGTCATTTTGTAAACGTATCTGTCAGGAGAAGGGTACAATTTTTTTTCCAAGGGATTAGATATACCTTGGAATAGCAACATTAGAGAAGCTGCAGAAAATTCTGGCAAGTACTTGGCTAAGAACTTCTGCATGTGACACAAATCTCCCATATTTTTCATATGTCTGGCTTGTGGGTTTGAGTGGCAAGAAGGAAGCTTTTTCCTACAACAAAAAACATCCAAATTAAGCTATGTTTTGCTAAAATCTATATCAAGTCTGCGAAAAGCATGTGGGAAAATAAACTATAATCCAATGAGACCAAGGTTTCACTTTTGGCCATATTTCCAAATGATATGTTTGACACAATGCCAACACTGCGCATCACCAAAAAAACACCATACTCAAAGTGAAGCATGGTGGAGGCACCATTATGCTTTGGAGTTGTTCATGGCTGCTGAAGTTTGGGCTTTGGGTACATCTTTTTTGTGTGGTGTTTTCTGAGGAAGGGGTTTTAACCCCCAAACACGTAAATAAACCATCTGAATTCTAATAACTTGAATCATACGGATTTCTTGGAATGGGAGCGCGGTCATTAATCCCTTTTCTCCTGCACATGCTTGGTTAATTTAACACACTGGAGGACTACTACAGACCAAAAAAAAGCTTGACATCTACAGTTGTTACAAGTGCTAAAGGGGGTTGTGAAATCTCACAACCCAAAGAGGTGAGCAGTTTTTGATAATTTCCTGAATTCTCTTAGTTTTACAGATGAACACTATTGTGTACCCATTTCCTTTTCAGTGTTTTATACCTGAAGTTTGGGCTTTGTCAATGTAGAGGGAATTATGGATAGTTCCAAATATCTGTCCATTTTATATTAAAGACAAAAAACAAAAGACAGGACGAGTGCTCCCATAGGGAGGACCTGATACACACTGGTTTAGGGGGACACACGGTTAGCAGAGTGGGCTCTCACCTTCCCAGGTTGTGCCGCCTCCGCACAACCTCAGTAAGCACTTATTCAGCAAGCCACAGGATTGTCAGGGCTCCAGCGTTCTTCCGGTCACGTGGTGCCGGCGGTCACGTGATCACGATAGCGATTCACAGTCCGTGACATCAACGCAGGTTCTAAAACTTCTGTAGAGCCATTACTGATGAGCCCTGCAGCTCCAGTAACCCACACCATAGGTGGGGATAGATTCAATAGATAAATGGTTATTTTATAAAGGAGTGCTGGGACACAGAAAGGGATGAGATTAAGAGATTATAGTCCTCTTTATTACCATGCCACAACGCGTTTGTGAAATCCACCTGAGGAAGACAACATTTCCTTGTGGAAATGCGTTGTGGTGTGGTTATAAAGAGGACTATAATCTCTTAATCTCATCCCTTTCTGTGTCCCAGCGCTCCTTTATAAAGTAACCATTTATCTATTGAGCATTTTGCATTAAAACCTTCAAGCCCCAGTAGTAGTGAGGGGGGGATATCACTCGTCAAAAAGAAATCTGACAGGTGCCCCGCCCCCTATCAAAGTGTATCAAACACGCCCCTTTTATATCAAATTGATATCAAGTTGATATCAATTTTATATCAATTTGATATAAAAGGCCCGTGTTTGATACACTTTAATATCAATTTGATATCATTTAATATCAAATTGCTATAAAAGATTGTCTTTTATATCAAATAGATATAAAAGCTCATGTTTTATACCCTTTTATATCAAATTGCTATAAAAGATTGTCTTTTATATCAAATAGATATAAAAGCTCATGTTTTATACTCTTTTATATCAGATTGCTATAAAAGATTGTCTTTTATATCAAATAGATATAAAAGCTCATGTTTTATACCCTTTTATATTTGTCTTTTATATCAAATAGATATAAAAGTTCATGTTTGATACACTTTTGTAGTCGGATTATACTTTAATTAGTATTGATTCCTTGTATTTTATAATAAAGGACCCAGTTTATTCAATTTGTAAATAAAATGAGAGACACAGTTTTTATAAAAATAATATGTTTATTGAATAGCACACAAAATCATTGTATAATGCAATACATTTGGTATTTTCATTTATCATACTGTACAACAGATATAATAAATATATATAATACAGGTCAGTATAAAGCGTTACAAAAAGTATTACATTCATATATAACAAATTGTATATTTAATATTAAACATATATACAGAACATTTCTTACATAATAATTTATTGCTTTACCACTGGGCAGAAATGTTACATAGTGATGTGTTTTGTTACTTGCAGGGTCACATACAGATGGCTGGGTGTTAAATTCCTATACATCACCCTATTGTGTTTTTAATTAGGAGAAACAGAATGGTTGTTGATAATTAACCCAGGTGTAAGTGTTTTTCATTTAGTAGGTAAACAAAAGCCTAAAGATAAGCAGATCCAAATACAGCTGTCAGGGGTTGAATTCCAAAAGCCTATTGTGTTTTTAATTAGGAGGAACAGAGCAGAAAACCAAATACAGCTGCCAGGAAGTCATTTGTCTATACAACAGTCTAATGTGTTTTTTAATTAACCCGAGCAAAAAGGCAATTGATAATTAACCCCAGATGTAAAGAGGAGATCAGTCATCAAGGTATGATTAGCAGTTGCCTGGGACAGGACATACCAATATTAGTCACAGTAGGAAGGAAGCTCTGAAAGGTTAATGACGAATAGACTTAAAGATGGAACTTCAACACATCAAAGCAGATGTCCAAGGCTGAGATCTGTTCTTACATAATAATTTAATGCATTACCACCATTTTATAACGCAATACATTTGGTATTTTCATTTATCACACTGTACAGCAGAAATATATATATATATATATATATAATACAGGAATACAAGATGCCATGGCTGTGTTTTGTTTAAAATTATCATGTTATGAAGATTTATAAGCGTTACACATTGCTAGGCAATTTTGTTTGAACATGAATGAATTCATGCAGGAACTACAGTTTAATTCACATAAATCACGAGTTATAGACTTATATACTATATTATCATTATGAATCGTGTCATCACTGAAGTTGCTCAATATTTCGCGGAATGTGAGGCCTCGTGCCAGTTTTTTTAGGAAATACACACAATAATGGCCACATACAGAGCTGTAATTATTTTGAATTTGGTTGTCCTGATAACAGAAGAAATCACTATTTCTCTTTATGAAGTCCATAAATTCCCCAGGAAAAATCATATTGTCTGGGGAGAGCCCATAACTGTCAAAGAATATCGCAGTTTTTTCTGTACAAAGTAAAATTAATATCCAATGGGTGCCGCTCTGATTGGCCCGGTCTGTATTTACGATATATGCTGCAGGCCTCTGAGTAACTCTATTTGGTGGTAGTAAGTCACACGGATACACTCCAGAAAATAGATCCTCTGTATAACGATCGGCTTTCAGTAACGTAGTGAGCTGTAGGGAATCCATCATCAGAAGAAATCATACAATACTTCACGGCGGTTATTAATTTCCAGGATAGATGAATTTACCGCGTACAGAATCAAATTTACTGTATGGGGGAGGGGCGCCGCGAAGCGTATTTCAGATCGCAGGTTCCCCGTTTTAATGAGGGAGAAGTGTCCTCCAGGTTCTTGATCGGCTGATAAGTCATACGCAAAAAAAGTGAATCCGTCTAAATACTCGTCGCGGTCTATGGCCAAGGCAGCATCCGATTTCTGCTTCCCAGAAATATGCGCTAGTGCCAAATACTCTCTGACCGCTAGATCTTGGTTAAAAGCGGGTTGATACGGATGTGACGGTATTTGTTGACCGTCCAAATATAAGGCCGCATGATTTACATTGTAATGATGGAAGCACAGCGGATTTTTATTATACGCCCCGCTAAAGGCCTCATTATCTACAAAGCCTAATATAATAGTACGCGGAACAGCTCCTAAGTACAAATTTTCTATGGTTGATATTCGCGTGCCTGCAGGGATGCTGTACACTTTCATACAGACCCTATCAATTGCGTATTTTGCTGTGGCTGATAGTAAGGCTTGCGAATGACCAATCCTGACAGCTGGCGAAACCTGCACCCGCTTTACATAGAGACAAGCGTTCATGATTTGCACTTTAAGAGGCTCGGGTTCTGCTGACATCAAACAGAAAGTGTCCTTATTTCGTGTCAACTTGATTTTAAGGTCAAGGCCATTCAATATAAGCTTCGGTTGATTAAATATATCACCAAAAATCGGGCCCAGCAAATCCACGGGCTTGGAGCGAGCTGTTGCAAGGGCTCGCTTGATGAAGCCCACATTCGTCCCATCCAGGAGGCGAATATTGTGGCTTCCGGACGTATCTTTGAAAAAAAGCCCAGCGGTAAATTGTGATGATAATGTCTGTGAACTGTAATTTAATAGAGTTTCAATGTAAGCCCTATAACTATACAGGTTATCAGATTGGGAAATGAGCCGATCACCCAGGGTGATATCAACTTGATTAAAAAGAGTTGCTAGAGGATAGTTTATGAGAGCTACACGCGCCCCGTCGGCGATAGCTGAATTATCTTGCTTTACGATTCTGCAGGTAAGGTAAATTAGCGTGTTATTTAAATCGTAATAATATTCACCACTACCCGAAATGAAAAATTCCAGTGGGGCATTGTCCGCCAGAGCCGCAATAGGCTGGACTTCTACAAATATTGATTTCTCTATAGACACTTGCGTGGGGGGAATTCGGAATATATCCAGTTCAGACTTCAGGCACTCAAGAGAAGAATCGTGTATGAAGGCCATGTTTGTTTTGCTTGCTTAGGTTGCTTAGAAGATGTCTTCAAGAGAACGTCTTACTCTTTTCTGACGAGTGCGTCTTGTGGGTGTAATTTTATTCATGAGCATTGGCGGGGGCGAATAGCGAGCACGCCTTTTTCTTTTTTTCTGTTTTTTAGCAATATAAACAATACCGGAACCGTCTTGAGGGGTCGGGTTTAGTCTATTCATAGCTGTTGTTGAGAAAGAGGCCATAGCATCCTTAGCAATATTTGAAACAGCCGTCTTTACATGGGGCTTTACTAATTCAAGGCCTTTTCTCAATAGAGGTATCGCTTTTCTAAATAAACCTCTAAAAATTCCTGCAAGACCGGCCCCATACATGTAGTCATCACCGCGAAATCCCTCTAAGCCGTGACCCGTCTGTGCTATATAGTATCGGGCGTAAACAGACGGGTCTCCGTAAGCGCGTTGCGACACCATTTTGACGTGTCAATCACGACGCGGCCTAAAATGTAATCGCAAAATAGTTTTTCCGTACTTGAATTTAACAGGAATCCCCTGATCGGTCAAGATAGAGATGCTTACAGAATCAAAGTGTTGCTTGCACAGAGGTACATAATCAGGCCTTGTGTATTGAAGCGTAATGATTTCACCGCTTTTACCGGTCACCTGAGCAGTTCTCAGAAGCTGGACATATGAGTCCCCCACGAGTTGATGATTCACAATGTCCGAGTAAACAAATAGTGTGTAAAAGCCATTCATGATATCTACGAAATTCTTCTCCTTGGGTCTAATCACGCTATTATCATAGGCCTCACTATAAGGAGGCAAACCTAAAATATGGGCCAATTTCGGCCCTGGAGCAAAGTGTATCGTGGGGGATTCCGATAGAGTAACACATCTCCTCACTTCATCGTAGCGAAGTTTAAATCCTTCAGAGGTGATCTTCAAGCTATCGATTCGCTCATTAAGGGCCCTTATAAGCTCCAAAATATTTACATAATAGCCGGATTTTACGAAATATTCTCTTAGCACATCGCCTCGTTTTCCAATAAAAAAAGAGCCTTCACTATTTTCGAAAGTAAACCAGGTGTGGGGGTACTGAAATTCTGTGAGCGCAACTTCATATGAACCTACAAGATGTACAGGTTTCGCCAGTTTAGTGGTAAAAGTCGAAATCGTGTTGTCGGGGAACAGACCTTTTGAGGCGTTATTTGCTAAGGTTATGAAAAATGCTCCAGAATCCATGATTAGAGGTCCGTCAGCTGATTTTCTTTAATCCAACTGTTAAATTTTGACGGGTAGCCGAGCCATTTGACGAGGTAAATGGTGGACCCTCCGACGCGCTTTTTTCTTAATATTTTTTCGATTTTGTAGACGCGATTCTCATCCGGCGAGACTTTTTGTAGTTCTCGGGCGTAAAATGTCCCTTGTATAATTTCCCCGTCCAAATCGGCGATTTTGTAGAGAGGAAATTGGAATTTTGTGTTAATTTCGGTTATGATAAATATTTCATCAGTATATGATTGCTCATAGCCTTTCGTAAACAAATGTTTATATCGGGCTATCCGTACATTATCACCAATTTTAAAAGAAGGTTTATTACGTTTATTTTTCATGCTAGAGCCGTAAATATTTTTCCATATTTGTAGTGAATTTTTGTTTGTAACATCAATTGGCCTACAGCGAATTGTAGAATGATACGTGCGATTGTAACTATGGACCAAATCCGGTAAGATATCAATATACCGTTTAGTATTTTTTTCCGTAAAATATCTCCACATTCTGGATTTTAATGTGCGATTAAACCGCTCAACGATAGCAGCCTTAACAGTATTATTTGTAAAATAATGTGTAATTGTATGGGCTTTACAAAGGCGCTTCATCGATGAATTAATAAATTCTTTGCCCCGGTCCGTCTGTAATTTCTTTGGTATGCGATTATAATTTTGAAATATCAGTTCAAATGATCGCGCTACAGAAGCTCCAGTCTTATCGCATAGGGCCACACACCACGCAAATTTTGATAAACAGTCGATTATAGTAAGGATGTATTTAATATTATCATTTTCCTTCGAATAGTCAATTAACGAGACGAGATCCGACTGCCACAGGCTATCTAGATTAGCAACGGTAATTTTGTTTGTCAGAAATCGTTTTCGCAAGGGTTTGTGCAAAACGTAAGTGTCCTGAGCGTTCAGCCAATCACGCACATCAGTTTTTTTAATTCCATAATCTCTAGTTTCTCTATATAGTTTATCAAGACCTCCATATGAACCTGAGGCCTTGGGCGTAAAATATTGTTGATTTAATATTATTTCATCGCGTCTAGAAGGCATGACCTCATGAGAACAATATATGTCTTTATCAGATACTCAAAATGTATAAAATGATGTTAAAAATGACTTGTAATACACATTTATCATGATAATGTGAGTTTATCATGATTGCTTGGGGCAGCATGTGATGAAACTGGGTGTCTCTTGTGGGTGTTAACTGGAGGCGGGGGCCTTTGTCTGATTGCTTGATGCATTTTGTTGAGGTGTGGCTAGGGTGTGAACATTCTGGGTGGCTGGATTTAAAAGTAGATGGCCTGTATAGTTCAACATAAGTCAGAAGCTGTACTCCACTGATCCTGAAAGGCTATTCTAAAGGCAATTCTAAGCTTTAAAATAGTAAGTATAACAACTTATTTAATTAATATTGTTGGCATCTGCTGTATTATGTATTGTTTTTGTATTGGCTATTAGCTGTATTTTCCTTTAGATTTTAATAATTACTAACACGTCATAATATTATATGTGACCTTATATTCTAACTAGATATTAATACAACATTTATTAGCTGTAAATTTTATAGACCGTTTGTATTATTTATCATATAGTATATAAATGTTTCCAAGGAGCTTATTTAATTAATGATTACTAACATGTAATAATATTATTCACACCCTTATACGCCTCCCTGATATTTAATATAATATTTAATCACAGTTAATTTTATCATATAGTATATAAATGTTTTCCTAGCCATAGATTTAGATTGTGGTATTATATTATACGGCTTCCAAGGAAAAGATGTAGTTAATAATTTTCCAAAGTAATTATTAATACTTTTCATCGTTTTAGTTAAGATGGAAGAATCCTACGATTATACCCCAACTGAACCAATCTTCACACCCTCGCAATATATTCACATAAGTATGTATTATATTTATTATAATTAACAGAGTATTAGTTCTGATTAAAGAGTTGACTTTATATTAATTCTATATTATTATTTAATTCTTTTTAAGATGAGTGTGTGGGTGAGCTTGTGGACAGTATGGCGGATGACGTGCTGGCGACTGTGGATTTCAGTGCAATAAATCCGGCAGTCCCGTTTAACACTGGAGAAGCATGCGCCGCAATTTCTCAACATTCAATCACTGGTAAGTTGGCTATTTGTATATTAATAGCTTTAACATATGTAGACATGAAATTAAATACATTTTCTCATACAGATTCAGAGATGCTGCAAGTGGGCAATAAGCCAGAACACGAACAAGCTCCTGAAGAACCTCTAAATCTGGCATGGAAGCCGCAATCATATGAAAAAGGTAAGAACATAGGGATAAAGTAGCTTCTCTTTGAAATGAGCACGTATGTGCGCAGGTATGAAATTATGCTCAATTTCTTATACAGGTAACCATCACTTGAATGTCTGCAATTACGCTGATGGAACCACGGTTTCTAATAGGCTTAATAAATTAAAGAAACCACGAAATACAGTGCATAAGAGTAGCCCTCCTAATGCTATTGGGAAGCCGAAGCACTTCACGGAACTGATGGAAAGAATAAGCCCAGAATATTTTGAATCCCCGAAGCGAATCGAGCCCCCGAAGCGAAAAGGTAATGGGTCACTGAAAAACAATAGGTACCGTGAAGAGACAAATTTCTGGCCTGTGTAATAGTTTTATTTTATTTACAGTTGCTAAACGAGTACCCAAAAGGAAACTATTTTCCAATGAAATAGCATCCACTCCCCTGGCAACTATTAGCGAGACGACTACGATCCCTGGAGATGCAGAAGCCCAAATCCCCGCCCATTCTTGTAAGTATATATTTAGGTTTTTCTGAAAAAATGATACTAACCATATATATATATATATATATATAATCCCTACGTATTCTGCAAAGATTTATAATTCAGTCATTCATATTCAATCAGTCATAAGTACCAGTTATCAAAACAATAATTTAAGCAGAAGTAGTGAATATATGTGTTTCTGGATAACTGACCCGTGTAACTTTTTCTTTTAGATACCAAGAATGTGATAAAAAAAGCAACCCTGCCATCGCTGCAATCTCAAGTTTTGCAGGAGCCTACTGCTACAACATCAAGGCCTCCTCAAGTTCTGCAGGGCTACACTTACGGAACGTCGCAGACTACCCCACAAAGATTTAATCCAGCGGTGAGAACAGAGCCTCTCTCGCCAATCATTGTGTTGGATGATGACAGTCCTGTGAAAGTCCGCCAGGCCGGGAAGGGGGGCCCGAAGCCATCAGGCCGAAAATATAACGGACCCCCAACCTCGCCCAACATTACACATTCAAACGAATCCGCGACCGTGTGACACAAGCTGTCCGTGATGATCTCAACAAAGTAATTGATCAACTTGCTGAGGGTAAGAAGACGATTAATCCGGACACTTTTAACATTGTAAAACCTCTAAAGAGACGTTCAGTGTCAACCGGGTCCAAGGGGAAAGTAAAAAACAAAAAGTCAGCAATTCCCCAGTGAACCCTGGTTGGCCTGAAGAACACTCTGAAGTGTTTCAATATATGGCCGCTCAGTATGCGAATTACAAGATCTCTTATTTACGTACAAAATATTTCTGTGATACGTATGAAAGGCTGCTATCGGCACCCCCAACGGCCGCCAATGTTAATGAACTATACGCCTTCAAAAGAGACTGTGCAGATCGGCCATTAGTCTATGTGAACTCAAATAAAAATAATTCAACATGACTAAGAATGGTTGGTTATGGTCTGCAGAAATTGACTAAATTAACACCAAAAAGGGATTATAGAACAAGAGCAATTAAGGGAGCTCGAAGGCTGTTGATTAGTGCAAGACGGTCGCTAGCAGCTAGAAGGCTGCAAGACTCAACTCTCAGACCAATGCCTACACAGACTGCTCAAGGATCTCAGCGGCCAATACATGCCCTGAGCCCATCTTTTCACGTTCATGACCCCCCTAGGGGTGTTAGCCCCGATGTGTCTCCAAATGCTCAAAGCTTTGAGCACTTGGCCGCCCATGCTGAAAATGTACATGAGCCTGCAGATGATGGAGTTGTTGATGATAATGTACGGGATGTAGATGCTGATGATGATGTACGGGCTGTAGATCATTCATTATTTTTACAGCACTTTTATCACCATCAAAGAGATGTTCGCAATTTCAATGCCCGAATGTATATTGACCATTTCAGATTTGTGAATTTAGATCGCCTCCAATCCTTTGTAGAGGCCCTAAATGTCGTACATGGAGCCATTCAGTCTTTACTGGACCGAATCGTCCAAGAAATCGATGCGGGAGATTTTATTCAGTTAAGACTTGAAGGCGGTGACACGTTAGACCCCATTTTCGCAACAAAACAAACCAGGGAGGAATTTAGTTCTGAGGCCTTTTTGAATGCTGTTGCCCGCGCGTTGCAAAGTAATGCTGAGTGCTTAGCAACCAGCTCCCTGAAATTAGTCGTAACAGTTATTAAAAACAGACGCGGGGGTATAAAAAGGAGGCTGAAATCTATAGCTAGCAGCCAAATCATTAAGCAAAAGAGACGGTGGCTGTATGACTACAACAATTACAGCACAAACCTGTGCTTCGCTGCTAGCGTGTGCGCCCTAATGACCGACACTGATGATGGTGACCCAGTTATACTGGCCCGGGCTAAAGCTATACATAACGCTTTGGCTATCGCTGATAATCAACTTATAAGTTTTAGCGATATTGAAGCTTTTGAGAAACATCTAGACGTATCCATTAAAGTACTATATTACAGTCATGGAGATTGGCGCTATTTTCAAACAGGTAATACAAGCAGTGCTAAAACTATTTTCATATTACATCATGATAATCACTACTACGGCATCAAAAATATGAAGGGCTTTATCGGCGCGGATTACTTTTGTGAAAGATGCAATTCAGTGTTTCATCACAAATTTAATCATTCGTGTCAATATTTTTGCAATGCTTGTCAAAGAGAGAGTTGTGTGGAGAGTACCGATGCACTACAAACACCTCGTTGCCCTACCTGCCGAGTGTTTTGTCGTTCGATCGAGTGCTTAGATCGCCACACTCATTTAGCTGCAGAAAATCCGTCATTATGCAGACTTAAAATCTTTTGTGATAAATGTCATCATTTTGTCCCCAGAGATAGTGACTCCAAGCATGAATGTAAAGGGCTGTGCTGTCCTGTCTGCCGCATACGATTAAACAGATTTGATGAGCATCTTTGTTACATGCGGCGGTATGTACCAAAGGAGGAGACTGATCAATATATATTTTATGACTTTGAATGCATGCAGGAGACAGGTACGCACATACCAAATTATATTTATGCTACGACGCTGTATGGTAGTCCGTCCTGGGAGTTTGAAGGTAAATCAGCTACTCACGATTTTGTGCAACTCTTTACATCCGGCAAATATTCTGGCTATACGTTTATAGCTCACAATGCTGGAAGATACGATGCATACTTTATCGTTAAGGAGTTGATTTCTGAAAAACTCTGCGTGAAATTGATTTCCAGAGGTGGACGGCTCTTATGTGTAACGCTTCCTGATTTGGAAATGAGGTTTATTGACTCGCTCAATTTCATACCAATGAAATTAAGTAAGATGCCTCAGGCTATGGGGTTTTCGGGCTCAAAGGGCCATTTCCCCCACTTTTTTAACACCGAAGAAAATCAAAACTATGTGGGCCCCCTACCTGCTGTAAAATATTATGGGGTAGAGTATATGGCACCTAGTGAGAAAGGGGAATTCATGGAGTGGTATAAGACACAGGAAAATACAACTTTTGACTTTAAGTCTGAACTAAAGTCTTACTGCCAACAAGATGTTGAGATTCTGAGACGATCATGTGAAGTCTACAGGGAGCGTGTCATGGAGATGACCCAGAAAAAAGTTAAGATATACTGCAGACAAGAAAAGAAAAAAAATTGAAGTGACCAGATGTGTTGATCCTTTTCAGCTCATCACCCTGGCCTCTGTATGTATGTCAATGTACAGACTTAAATTTCTTCCAAAAAAGACCCTGGCCATTTTACCCGGTGATAATTACCACAAGACAAAAAAGCGCTTTTCAACCCCCGCTATACAGTGGCTCATGTATGTATCCCACACAGAGAACTTAGTCATCCAGCATGCCCTGAGAGGGGGGGAAAAACAAGTCGGGAAATATTTTTTAGATGGTTATGCCTATGTTAATGGCCGCCATATTGCCTTTGAATTCAATGGTTGCTTCCATCATGGCTGCAAAAATTGCTATAACGAAAATGATGCAAATAAGGTCACAAATACCACCTACGGTCAATTATATTATATCTTTTTAGCTAAAAAACGCTACCTGCAGCAGTGTGGCTATACAGTGAGAGTACTGTGGGAACATGAGTGGAACGAAATGGTACAAAAAGATTCTAATCTTCAATCATTTCTTCTGCAAATGGAGTTCCCTACCCCTTTAGACCCCCGCGATGCTCTTTATGGGGGCCGTACTAATGCCATTAAACTTTATCACCAACGGAAACCTGGGGAGACGCTGCATTACTATGACTTCACCAGTCTGTACCCCTTTGTAAACAAAACTAAAACATATCCTGTTGGGCATCCAAACATTATCTATGAAGGCTTTGGATTCATTAAAAATTACTTTGGTATTGCCAAAGTCAAGGTCTATCCTCCGAGGGATTTATTTTTTCCTGTTCTACCGGTAAAACTCAACAAAAAATTAATGTTTCCCCTTTGCTACACATGCGCTGTAAATTCACAGACTGAGGAATGCACACATAGTGATGAAGAGAGGTCTCTGACAGGTACATGGTGCACTATAGAACTTGAGATGGCCATAGAGAAAGGCTATAGGATAGCCCACATCTATGAAATTTGGGATTTTCCTAAAACCAATGATCGCTTGTTTTCTCGGTACATTAAATTACATCTTAGGGATAAACAGGAGGCCTCAGGTTATCCCAGCTGGTGCACTGATGCCAGTAAGAAACAGCAGTACATTGATGCCTTTCTTGAAAAAGAAGGCGTGCAATTACGTCCTGATAATATAGGACAGAACCCTGCTAAGAGGCAGATATCCAAACTTTTCTTGAATTCTTTATGGGGAAAGTTTGCGCAGAAATCTAATTTACCATGTACTAGCATTATTAGGGATCCTGATGAACTGTTTCAACACGTTTTTTTGCCGTATTATGACATATCAATGTTACATTTTATTGATGATGAAACAGCTACAATTGATTGGAAATATACAGAAGGTCACCACACCATTA
Organism: Allobates femoralis; assembly: GCA_033576535.1. Taxonomy (NCBI): domain Eukaryota; kingdom Metazoa; phylum Chordata; class Amphibia; order Anura; family Aromobatidae; genus Allobates; species Allobates femoralis. Next base: position 542,958,330 of record JARQOC010000004.1, read on the forward strand.
ACAAGAACACAAACATCTTTATAGCTTGTTTCACAACGGCTTATGCTAGATTGGAGCTTTATTCTCTGCTAGACAAGCTGCAGGAAAGGTGTTTATATCACGATACCGATTCTGTAATTTTTGTGCATAGAGAAGGTGAGTGGAGTCCTCCTTTAGGTGATTACTTGGGGGAATTGACCAGTGAGATACCTGATGACACTTACATCACTGAATTTGTATCTGCCGGCCCAAAAACCTACGGATACAAGCTCAACACTGGAAAAACGGTCTTGAAAGTGAAAGGGATAACATTAAATGTTGGTAACGCTCAATCTATTAATTTCAACAGCCTGAAAGACCTTGTTCTGGACTACCCGCGTAATTCCGATTCTGAAACACAGAAACGTATTGTCGTTGAGCAGCCCGGCATTGTGAAAAATAAAAAGTTTTGGTCCATTGAAACAAGGCCATTACGCAAAACCCAAAAGTGTGTTTATACAAAGCGACGACTATTAGACGATTTTACCACCGTGCCATTTGGGTATTAATTGTATTGTGATGGACCCGCGTCTGCAACACCCATTCTCCTGCATTCTAGCAGGACCATCTAATTCTGGAAAAAGCTACTTTGTAAAACAATTGTTACATAATATAGACACTCATTTTTCTCATAAACCCGATAATATTGTTTGGTTTTATTCCTGTTGGCAGAAACTATATGATGAAATCTCTCTTTCTTTTCCTTTCATCAGATTTGTGGAGGGTCTGCCGCATACATTCGTAGATGATGACTTATTCCCTCCTGAGAAGGTGAATTTGACTATTGTTGATGATCTCATGGAGAGTGCAAGTGATAACAGTGAAATAGAAAAAGCATTTACCAAGTATGTCCACCACAGAAATCTCAGCATTTTCTACCTGGTACAAAACATATTTTGTCAAGGAAAGAAAAGCCGCACGATAAATTTAAACACAAAGTACATGGTCCTTTTTAATAATCCTCGGGATAAATTACAAATTGTAACGCTAGCGCGTCAAATGTATCCTGGAAAAACACGTTATTTCTTAGAAGCTTTTGAGGATGCTACGCGGGTTCCTTATGGGTATTTGCTGCTAGACTTAAGAGCCGATACCCCTGAGGATCTTCGCTTAAGGACGGCCCTCTTTCCTCCTGGGTTACCAGCGGTCTATGTTCAAAAGAAAAATACTTCTAAAAAGTGAATTTTAATCAAAATTAGACATTCTACACTGAGACCATAGTGCTGTAAAGATGTCAGAGAGAATCCGGCGAAACTGGAAGCTCTTAAAAACACTGGTGAAGGCTCCGCCTTCTATCAGGAAATCTATTTTGGCCAATGCGAGCCATGATTTAATTACCGCTATAGGGGAAATTGCGTTAAACATCTTAAAAGGTCGAATCCCTCTGAAAGAGCAGCAAAAAAATATACTAAAAAAGTGGCGGAAAGCTATAAAAACCGTGAGTAATAAATCTCACAGCATAAAGAAAAAGAAGCAGCTACTAAAGCAGACTGGCGGGTTTATAGGGCCTCTTTTAGGCTTTGCGATCCCGATAATAACAAGTCTGCTTACCGGCAAATAATGGAATATACCGAGAAAATGTATCTTGTTCCCAAGCAGGAGCTAATCAAAATTCGCCCCCCTATTACAGCCAACATACGCCAAAGCGTTATCCACCGCCTTGATGGTGAAATTGGCGAGATTTTACATCTTCGTGACATACCGGATGACGTGAAAATTAAAAAATATAATGATGTACTACAGAGATACTTGGTCCATGCTAAAGAAGATGCTAAGGAACTAACAACTTTAAAGATCATTAGCCCTCCAGAATCTGATCACCAACAATTGCCAAATTCAGCTGTTGATAAAATTCCCGATGTTAGTGACATTGTAAATCATGTAAATCCGCGATATAAAAAGAACGCAGAACTTCTACTAAACAAGCTATTGCAAAACACAAATATTACATCATGGAATGATAAAAGCGAGTTTATTTTCAAGGGCACTGTAATCCCCGGTTCTAATATGCTGGACTTGGTGCGTAACACTACTCAGAGTCATGCCCTATCATGCAGGAATTTACCAAGGGGTTGGCATACGTTTATGAGGGCTATGGCCGAGTTAAATATACCGACTACTGTTGCGGGTAATTCGACTACTAGAGATCATTTAGACAGATTAAAAATACCCATGAATGAAACTGTTGAGGCATTTAGGCCTCGAGCTCTAGTCACCCCCCGCCGACATCCCCAGCCATTACACTTCTCACCAACAGGCCTCACACAAGATCCTTTGAAGCGCAAAAAAGCTTCTCATCGGTTAATACAACCTGTGTGGCTCACTATGTAACAACGTTTCTGTCCAGTGGTAATGCAATAAATTATTATGTAAGAAATGTTCTGTATATATGTTTAATATTAAATATACAATTTGTTATATATGAATGTAATACTTTTTGTAACGCTTTATACTGACCTGTATTATATATATTTATAGCTGTTGTACAGTATGATAAATGAAAATACCAAATGTATTGCATTATACAATGATTTTGTGTGCTATTCAATAAACATATTATTTTTATAAAAACTGTGTCTCTCATTTTATTTACAAATTGAATAAACTGGGTCCTTTATTATAAAATACAAGGAATCAATACTAATTAAAGTATAATCCGACTACAAAAGTGTATCAAACATGAACTTTTATATCTATTTGATATAAAAGACAAATATAAAAGGGTATAAAACATGAGCTTTTATATCTATTTGATATAAAAGACAATCTTTTATAGCAATCTGATATAAAAGAGTATAAAACATGAGCTTTTATATCTATTTGATATAAAAGACAATCTTTTATAGCAATTTGATATAAAAGGGTATAAAACATGAGCTTTTATATCTATTTGATATAAAAGACAATCTTTTATAGCAATTTGATATTAAATGATATCAAATTGATATTAAAGTGTATCAAACACGGGCCTTTTATATCAAATTGATATAAAATTGATATCAACTTGATATCAATTTGATATAAAAGGGGCGTGTTTGATACACTTTGATAGGGGGCGGGGCACCTGTCAGATTTCTTTTTGACGAGTGATATCCCCCCCTCACTACTAGCCCCTGATAAAAGATGAAGATAAAGAGAAATATCACCTTTCAACACAACAACAACCCTAAAGGTACCTTTACACACCACTAACGCGGCGAGAAATATTGACGGCGATATGTTGCCCTGGAATTATCGCCGTCAAATTGCCTCCCAATTGCGCCGTGTAATTGGGGAATTTGGCGGTGATATGTCGCCTCGCCACAGTCGCCTGATTTCAGTGCGTGCTCTGAAATCAGGCAACCGTGGCGAGGCGACATATCGGCGCCATATTCGCCAATTACATGCCGCAATTGGGAGGCAATTTGACGGCGATAATTCCAGGGCGACATATCGCTGTCAATATTTCTCACCGCGTTAGTGGCATGTAAAGGTACCTTAAGCATACCTCCAAATCAACAAAAGAATGGTTTTGCCAAAAAAGGAACTCTGTTTTGGAATGGCCCAGCCAGAGCTCAGACCTGAATACAACTGAAAATCTATGGGTTGATCTGAAGAGGGCACTGTATACAGGAATGCAAACAGGGAGCTCACCAGGGGCGTAACTACAATAGGTGCAGGGGTTGCGATTGCACCCGGGCCCTGCAGCCTAGGGGGGCCCCAAAAGTCCCTTTGGCCTATAGAAAAAGACTAATACTATTAAAGATTTCCAATAATTGGGGGCCCCGTTGGAGCTATCGCATCGGGGCCCCTGGGCCTGAACTTACGCCACTGGAGCTCACCCTCGCCTCCAATTATCCGATCCCGGTGTGCAAAAGTGGCTGGTGTCCAGCAAGTCCATACATAAAAAACAAATGAAGTTAAGCACATTAGGTCCATATTTCTTGAATGGATTATTTGCTTTTAATTGAGTGCTTACATAAAATTGAAAAGCAGCCTCTTGTTGGGCGGCAGCATTTCGACAAACTATCAATGACAGACTCAAAGACGCATGAACAATATATGCATTCACAATTAAACACAAATAAGCACACATGTGAGAACCTTCGTATACAAGGGAAATAACAGCGTAATGGTCCCATTACAAATGCAATCTGCAATGCAAGGTAAGACTGAAAGGGGAAAGCCCTATGGGTTTTTCTTTTCTTCTCATGTGTACATGTAAACCAATCTTTTACAAAATTGCAATGGTCATATATAAATATATAGCATAATGAAAAATAATTATTTTTCTCTCATAATAATAAATAATTATTTCTTACTTCACATGAATTGGTTGTTACTAGTCAAACGCAAAATGGTTTATAATAAAGTGCAAATAGCTGGAAAAAAACACGCACAGATACAGTGATCTCCGGGTGCTAGCTGTGAATGAATCCACAACCGTTATGTGCTCAGATATCCTCCTTTTCAGAGGACGACTGGTACAACCCACGTAATCCAAGTTGCAAGCAGAGCATGATACCAAATAAACTACATGATCAGTACAACAGTTAATGTAACTTTTGATCCTATGCATGTGTCCTGTGGGTATGTTTGTCTACAAAAGAATCACCTATTTTCATGTGTCTACATAAGCCGCATCTGACCTGTCCACCTCTGAAGTTACCTGCATAGCGCAGCCAAGAAGGTGCAGGCTTAGAAGAATTTCCATGCTAAATACTTGGGGAAATGAAACTAGATATGCCTCTTCCCTTTCTAGGCACACATTTAAATCCATATACCAGCACCTTACACAGATCACCATCCTGATATAAGATTGGAGTATATTTGTGTAAAATTGATACTATATCCCTGAAATCTGCACTATATGGTGTTGCGAAAGTGATACCCTGATATGCCTGGGATGTTTTACTATTCCATTGTCCATCCTGATTTTTTGGGGGAGAGTATGACAGTAGAACATTCCTGCTTTATTTATCTGCAATAGTTTTACCCCGGTCAATCATCCATTTCCTATACCCTCTAGACCGTAATCTCTGTTCTATTATTCCACGCTGTTTGTTATAATCCAGGGGATTGGAGCAGGTTCTTTTTGCCCTCGTAAATTCTCCTGTTGGTAGACTCCTAATAGTGTGAGCTGGATGGCAACTGTCAGCATATAGAAGTGAGTTCCCTGACACAAGTTTCCTGTAGAGGTCAGATGAAATTGAACCAGTAAGAAAATCACCTACAAGTATTGGCCCTGATACCATGGTCCTCGAAGGTGAAATTTAACGGGATCCTGTCACCTCCAGAACGCAGCCTGAGTGATCCAACCTCTCTGTCTGTTTGCTTTGCTTGTGCAGGCATTGTCCTCCCCCCTTTCTGTCACTCACAGAATGCAAATCATTAGTCCTGCCTTCAGCTCCACATCACAGCAGAAGCTGCACAGAGAGGCCTGGATCATTCAGGCTGCAAAACAACACACCCTAAGGGCTAAAGAATATAGCCCCTGCTAATTATAATCACTAATGAGTAAGTATTAAAACGTTTTTCTGCACTTTCGCAGGATGCTTTTAGGAGACAAAAGGAGTGTGAGATTAGTGATAGGATGCTACAGGGACATGTTTTGGTAGCTTAGGAGGCGTTTTGGAGGTGACAAGATCCCTTTAAGTTCATGTTATTTTCATTGTAGAAGGTGACAAAAGCACAGACCTCGGGGTCAGGAGACACACAAGACGACCTGGTCCAGATTAGGATTAGGTCATCTATGTATCTCCCATACCACCGAAGCCTGTGAGTATATGGATTGGCTGGAGTATACAGAAACATCTCCTCCCATGTAGACATGTAGAGGTTAGCCAGCAATGGGGATAATTTAGCCCCCATCAGGCAACCGCATGTCTGCAGATAAAAAAGTTTCTCAGTAAAAAAATTACTGACATCAGGATGAACCTAATAGTATTTTCAGAGTAATTTGATCTGTTCAGGATAGATGACAAATATTCCATAGCCAAACAATGTGAGATGCAAGAGTAAAGAGAATAAACATCCATTGTAATCCATTTGTATCCCTCACACCATTTCACATTCTTCAGGGCATACAACAGATATTTAGTATCCTGAATGTAGCCCGGTAACTTAGTGACCAGTGGTTGTAACTTCTGGTCCACCCACTCAGACAATCTTTCATTCAAAGAGCCAATGCCCGAAACGATTGATCTGAGTTGGGGAAAACATTTTTGTGAGTTTTAGGTAGAGCATGGAAAATAGGACAAATCGGGTGTTCCACCAGAATGTGATCACATTGTTTTTCATTAATCGCATGCAGGGCAACACCCTCCATCAGCAGAGTTTTCAAATTCATTTTTATCTTGGTTGTGGGATCAGATGTTAACACAGAATATGTACTGAATATATATGTATAGAATTTTCAAGACCTCTCTACGGTACAAGCCTGAGTCAAGTATTACTACTGAGCCCCCTTTATCAGAGGCTTTAATAGTAATATGCGGATTGTTTTGTAATTCTGTTCATGTAGATCTCTGCGCATGAGCTAAATTGTCACCATCACTCCGCTTACTGGTCAAAAGATCCTTCACTTTCTCTTCCACTATTGTTTGGAAAGTGTCCATAACAGCGTCTCTAGATTTTATAGGATTGGATCTGGTATCCTACCTGGCCTACCTGTCAAAGTGGCATCTGATGTTTTATGGCTTTCACATTTCTGCTCCAAATTGTGTAAAACAGATATAGTTAAATTCTCCACAAATGGGAAAGACAATTTGTCATGATCAAAAAATTCCTGACTTCCCTGGGTTTGTGTTACATCATTCTCTAGATTGGACCCAGCCACCATGCTAGAGGGATCTGCAGCAGATCGGTCAAGAAAATGACGCTTAATTGTTAGGGTTCTAATAAATGTATTTACATCTTTGACCATCTGGAACAGATCTGCTCTAGCAGTGGGGACAAAGTTCAAGCCTTTCTTTAACAAACTTATTTGTGCAGAGGAGATATTGCATGCAGACAAGTTTAATACAGTAAAGTCATTAGTGTTATCAACATTTGTGTGAGACACACCTACTGATGATAATGTTTTCCTTTTTTCGCCCGTTTTGGATATCTCAAGTCCTTTCTGGTACTTGCCAGACCTCCTCCTCCTTCTCCATTTTTTTGGGCAGCTAGTGGAGTGGACGGCAAAACCAAAGATCTATCAGTGGACGAATTCGCCCTCACTGAGCTGATGCTAGTGTCGACGCAAGACAAAGAGAAACTCACCCTGTGTTGCGATTCAGGCGTCTTTTTCAAGATAGATTTCAGTTTCTGGGGTTTGTTTCTCTTCCAATTGTATACATCATTGCTCTCATAGTCTTTGCAGTCTCTTGTGAACTTTTTTCTTTGATGTTGTAATAACGTCCTCTAGTTCACTTATCTTCCATTGTAAGTTGGTGTTCAGTGTGGCAAAATCAGGATGGTTCTCATGTGTCTTTACCGTAACATTTAGCTCCTCAATAGACTGTTACAAAGTAGTAAGGCGATTGGTTTCCTCACGCACAATGAGTTCCATTAGTTTGATAGAACAAGAGGACAAAATCTCATACCACTCTTTAGGAAAGTCTTCACCATAATTAGTTGTGGGAAGTTTTTTCAGCCTCAAGCCCCGTGGTATCATATTATGGCTTATATATTTGTCCAATGTGAGTTGGTCACAATAGACTTTAAGATGTTGTACCATGAGTTTCTCAAGAGACACAGAACTGCTGTACACATCCCCCGAAGGAACATCATCAGAGCCATCCTTGGAAAAAATATTAGCAGCTTTCCTCAGTCTTTGTTCCTTATATAAATGCAGATTGCGGGTGCTTGGATCCCTGTTAATGCAATGCAGTATGAGGTTTGTGCAGGTGGCTCCTTACCAGAGACTTGTGGAAATGAATGCAAACAGGGAGCTCACCCTCGCCTCCAATGATCCAATCCCGGTGTGCAAAAGTGGCTGGTGTTCACCAGGTCCATAGATAAAAAAAAAAAATGAAGTTCAGCACACTAGGTCCATATTTCTTGAATGGATTAATTCCTTTTTATTGAGTGCTTACATAAAATTTTGTGCGTCTTGAGTCTATGTCATTGATAAAGTTTGTCGAAACGCGTCTGACCTGGCTGTTGCCCAACAAGATGCTGCTTTTAAATTTTATGCGGCCCTTTGACCCAAAAAGAACAATTTTACTTTCATCAGTCCACAAAATGTCTCTCTAATTTTCTTTAAGCCAGCTGATGTGTTCCTTGCCAAATTGTATCCGCTTCAGTAAATGTCTTTTTTATTAACAGTGTCACTTTGCAGGGACTTCTTGCTAATAGATTCACACAGGTATCGTCTAACCGACACAGTACTCACAAGAAACTTGAGACTGTTTTTGATCATTCTGGAGCTGATCATTGGCTGAGCCGTTGCTATTCTCGCTATTCTTCAATGTATTCATCAAATGGTTCTCTTCCATTTCCTTCCACGTCTCTCTCATTTTGCTTTCCATTTAAAAGCATTGGAGATCATTATAGCAGAACAACCTATAATTGTCTGCATTTCTTTATTAGTTTTACACTCTCTAATCAACTTTTTTCTTCTACAGAATTTCTTGAATAACCCATATTTATCAGGTTTTGAAGGAGAAATGCATGTACATGTGCTGGCTTCCGCCTTAAATAAGGGCACCTGATAAGCACCTGTTTCTTCCCAGAATGATTGACTCCACTAATTGAACTCCACACTGCTATTATTTTGAACACATCCCCTTTCAATTAATGGTTCAAATACACAGAATCAAAAGCATGCAGATCATGAATGGTAAGTCTGTTGGTTTTCTAAAAATCTACTGCACCAACTGGTAAATTGTTTGACATGAGGTAATATAATTTATACAAAAAACTGTGAATAATCTGGTTATTCATATTGGACTTCTATTATTTTGAACACTACTGTAAGTGATATTAAAGCTAAAAAAAAAGTTTTTAAATGCTTCTTCTTGGTGTGATTTTTTTACATGACAAAAACAGCATTTTCACAGGGGTGTGTAGAACTTAGGATAAAATGTATATGGTAAAGTCCATCTGAAGAACTTTCTTTTTAGAAGTCCACCCTGGAGACTTGCTTTTGCTTACAGAAGTAAGTCAAATATGAAAACTGGCTTGCCGCAATATATGTGTGGGCAAAAATGGAGGGGTGGCTAGGCTTTTTAAATGTAAAAACAGAGACCTTATATCCCACTAGCTTTCCAGTATGTCTGCAAAGCTGTGTTAACATGGGAGGATGAGCCAGCTCTTCTAAATGTTATGTGGAAAAATAGTATTCCATTGTGAGTGCTATTAAGAAAAATTCTCTCAGTTTTCTACCGCCTGCTACAGCAGTGGATGACGGAATACAGCAGTTTTTTTATTATGCTGCATTGGAGTTCCCTGTTAGAAACCTGCCTGTAGCCCAAGGAGTTGCTTCTATCATCTCAGCCTTCAATAATCACCCACCATATCTCCCAATCACAAGCTGTAGGGCCCCCTCGTCTTCATTTTCCTGAGTTCCACTTGACACTGTTGCCAGGAGGCATAGATGATTCAGGTTGTCTAGATGGTGGCCCTTGTACTTTTCAGATCAGTATTCAGCCGGATTTGGCAGATGCTGGTCTTGGCCTCTCTAAACGTAGAAAGTTGGAGCATCCAAAATCTTCCATGGCTGTGAGCCCAGTTTCCGTAGTGCCAATGAATAATCCTCATGCTCTGGCAATGCCTAATTCATTGACTGTTGCTTAAATTCACTTACACTGAGATTGGATGAATGAGAGCATAAATATAGAGGTAATATCAGCCCTTAAGGTCCTCCTTGGCATGTTCCCGATACTCAAAAGTCAGCCCAGCTGTGGTGGTAGGAACGGTCCCTTGCGACCTTTGGCAAATATTCACAAGGACAAATTCCATTGTGGGATTAGTCTGCTAGGTTCATACATAGATAGTATATTAAAGAAAATGTATTGCGTAATGAGAACATATATATATATATATATGTGTGTATATATACAGTATATACATATAGTCATATGGTTTCTAGAATCAGTAGATTGACATGGACGGTGGATAAGGAGTGCAGAATAGCATTTGACAAAAAAATAATATGAATACGAAAGTATAGAAAAAAACGACAAACTGATTAAAGTTTGAATGTGCCCATAATTGTAAACATATGGTTATACGGTAGTGTGAAAAAGTGTTTGCTACCCTCCTGATTTCCTATTCTAGCCCAGAAAGCATTGACTAATAAATCAATATTATAGTCACTCCTTGATGTCACATGGAATACGGCAAAGCGATTTTTAATCCTTCATCCTCCCTACTTTAGTTTTTTGAGATAATGACCTCTGGGTTTTCATTTCATTGGCTGCATATATTTATATATAGCAACATTTACAGAAATAAACACTTGAAATAGATTACCCTGTTTGTAATGACTTATATACAGTTAGGGCCAGAAATATTTGGACAGTGACACAATTTTCGCGAGTTGGCCTCTGCATGCCACCACATTGGATTTGAAATGAAACCTCTACAACAGAATTCAAGTGCAGATTGTAATGTTTAATTTGAAGGGTTGAACAAAAATATCTGATAGAAAATGTAGGAATTGTACACATTTCTTTACAAACACTCCACATTTTAGGAGGTCAAAAGTAATTGGACAAATAAACATAACCCAAACAAAATATTTTTATTTTCAATATCTTGTTGCGAATCCTTTGGAGGCAATCACTCCCTTAAGTCTGGAACCCATGGACATCACCAAACGCTGGGTTTCCTCCTTCTTAATGCTTTGCCAGGCCTTTACAGCCACAGCCTTCAGGTCTTGCTTGTTTGTGGGTCTTTCCGTCTTAAGTCTGGATTTCAGCAAGTGAAATTCATGCTCAATTGGGTTAAGATCTGGTGATTGACTTGGCCATTGCAGAATGTTCCACTTTTTTGCACTCATGAACTCCTGGGTAGCTTTGGCTGTATGCTTGGGGTCATTGTCCATCTGTACTATGAAGCGCCGTCCAATCAACTTTGCAGCATTTGGCTGAATCTGGGCTGAAAGTATATCCCGGTACACTTCAGAATTCATCCGGCTACTCTTGTCTGCTGTTATGTCATCAATAAACACAAGTGACCCAGTGCCATTGAAAGCCATGCATGCCCATGCCATCACGTTGCCTCCACCATGTTTTACAGAGGATGTGGTGTGCCTTGGATCATGTGCCGTTCCCTTTCTTCTACAAACTTTTTTCTTCCCATCATTTTGGTACAGGTTGATCTTTGTCTCATCTGTCCATAGAATACTTTTCCAGAACTGAGCTGGCTTCTTGAGGTATTTTTCAGCAAATTTAACTCTGGCCTGTCTGTTTTTGGAATTGATGAATGGTTTGCATCTAGATGTGAACCCTTTGTATTTACTGTCATGGAGTCTTCTCTTTACTGTTGACTTAGAGACAGATACACCTACTTCACTGAGAGTGTTCTGGACTTCAGTTGATGTTGTGAACGGGTTCTTCTTCACCAAATAAAGTATGCGGCGATCATCCACCACTGTTGTCATCTGTGGACGCCCAGGCCTTTTACAGTTCCCAAGCTCACCAGTCAATTCCTTTTTTCTCAGAATGTACCCAACTGTTGATTTTGCTACTCCAAGCATGTCTGCTATCTCTCTGATGGATTTTTTCTTTTTTTTCAGCCTCAGGATGTTCTGCTTCACCTCAATTGAGAGTTCCTTTGACCGCATGTTGTCTGGTCACAGCAACAGCTTCCAAATGCAAAACCACACACCTGGAAGCCACCCCTGACCTTTTAACTACTTCATTGATTACAGGTTAGCGAGGGAGACGCCTTCAGAGTTAATTGCAGCCCTTAGAGTCCATTGTCCAATTACTTTTGGTCCCTTGAAAAAGAGGAGGCTATGCATTACAGAGCTATGATTCCTAAACCCTTTCTCTGATTTGGATGTGGAAACTCTCATATTGCAGCTGGGAGTGTGCACTTTCAGCCCATATTATATATATAATTGTATTTCTGAACATGTTTTTGTAAACAGCTAAAATAACAAAACTTGTGTCGCTGTCCAAATATTTCTGGCCCTAACTGTATATATATTATATATATGCATTATATATACAGGGCGACACGGTGGCTCAAGTGGTTAGCACTGCAGCACTGAGGTCCTGAGTTCAATGACACCAAGGACAACATCTGCAAGGAGTTTGTATGTTCTCCCTATGTTTGCGTGGGTTTCCTCCGGGCACTCCGGTTTCCTCCCACATTGCAAAGACATACTGATAGGATATTTAGATTGTGAGCCCCAAGAGGGACAGCATTACTCATGTATGTAAAGTGCTATGGAATTAATAGCGCTATATAAATGAATAAATATTATATCACATTATTACCGTATATACTCGTGTATAAGCCGGGTTTTCAGCCCAAAAATTGGGCTGAAAAGTCACCCCCTCGGCTTATACACGGGTCAATACGGTAAAGTATGGTGGGGAGGCTGGAGGAGGCGGGGGGATGCTGCTGACTGAGCGGCCCGTCTCGTGGGGCCGCTCATTAGATATGCACGGCTCCCCCCGCCCATCACAGCGGCAGGGGGAGCCGTGCATACAGCCCCCCAGTGTATACAGGCAGCCCCCCAGTGGCACTAGCCCCCCCATCATGTTTAGAGCCCCCCACACTTTGCAGAGCTCCCCCGCTGCATTACCTTACCATCCAGGGTCTTCTTCACCGCGGGTCCTGCAGTCATCATCGCGCGCTGTGTTCTGGTCTCACGTGACCCGGCGCGATGACGTCATTCCACTGCGACCGCCGGGTCATATGACACCGGGAACACAGCGCGCGAGGATGGACTGCAGGACCCGCGGTGAAGAAGACCCTGGATGGTAAGATAATGCAGCGGGGGGGCTCTGCAAAGTGTGGGGGGCTCTAAACATGATGGGGGGGCGAGTGCCACTGGGGCCTGCTGTATATACCCCTGGGGGCCTGCTGTATATACCCCTGGGGGCCTGCTGTATATACCCCTGGGGGCCTGCAGTATATACCCCTGGGGGCCTGCTGTATATACCCCTGGGGGCCTGCTGTATATACCCCTGGGGGCCTGCTGATACCCTTGGGGCCTGCTGAATACCCCTGGGGGCCTGCTGAATACCCCTGGGGGCCTGCTGATACCCCTGGGGGCCTGCTGATACCCCTGGGGGCCTGCTTATACCCCTGGGGGCCTGCTGTATACCCCTGGGGGCCTGCTTATACCCCTGGGGGCCTGCTGTATACCACTGGGGGCCTGCTGTATACCATACTGCTGGGGCCTGTATACCACGGGGGGGCCTCTATACCTCACTGCTGGGGGCTGTATACCTGTCCTGGTGGCTGTATACCATACTACTGGGGCCTGTATACCACTGGGAGGGCCTGTATACCACACTGCTGGGGGTTGTACACCTGTGCTGGAGTCCACCCTCGGCTTATACACCAGTCAATAAGTTTTCCCAGTTTTTGGGGGCAAAAGTAGGGGGGTCAGCTTATACACGGGTCGGCTTATACACGAGTATATACGGTATATGCATTTTGCTTTTTTTTATTGAATTACTGAAAATAATAAACTTTTTAACTTTTTGATGATTATCAAATTCATTGAGATGCACCTGTATATCAATAATCTTTTTTATGTCCTTAAATTGAGGACTGTACGAAGTACTGAAAGTAGGAATTACATTTTCATTATGATTGACTTTATCATTATATTTTTTGTAAAATATCTGTTCTTTTTTTAATTTGAGATTTTTAAAGCATGATTGATAGATGCATTGTTATAACCTGCATTATTAAACCTTATCTAGGAGAAAACCACAACCCCTTTGGGGCTTCTTCAATCTGCAAGAAGTATTCCTTATTGAATATAAAAAGTTAGATTTCAGTGAATACTCAATAGCCATTATTATGAATTGTTTTAAGTCATCATCACTGTAAAAACTAAATTGATTTAGAGTAAAATCGATTGCTTTAACAGTTCGGTGATGTTGGATGTACACCTGTAGACGCGGGATGATGTGGGATGCAGGAGTACAGATTACTAACATCACATGGTATAAAACTGTAATTATCCTCCCATGTTAAATCCTTCATACCTTTTAATACTGCATTGGTGTCTTTTATATAGCCTGGGGTGATGTACACCTGGAGACGCGTGTGTTAATCAATCCAAGAACTAAGCTTTTCATTGAACAATCTTATTCCCGCTATGAGGGAGGGAAAACCTCTTTCTGCGGTATTGGAAGGGCATTGGAGTGGTAGGATATTCAAGTTCTTTTTGACTAAAATATTTAAATTAATTCCTTTTATAATAAGATAGTCTGATATTTTTTAAAAGTATCATTGGGGTTACATGTTGATAGTTTGAAAAATTATTATCCATTATATTTTATACTTAATTTTAATAGACTGTCTTGTCCATTATTACTGCGCTGCCTGATTTATCCAGTTTTTTTTATAATAATATTGTCATAAAGATTTCTTATTTTTTTTTAGATATTTCTATTTTTAACATGATTAGAATTGATCTTATCATGTAGTGCAATTGACGCTTTTTCTACCACTGTTTGAAAATTATCTAATGCACTTCCTTGGTATTTTTTTGGATAATACTTTGGATATTTTAGTTTGATGTAAACTAGTAATGGGCGAATCCGAACTGTAAAGTTTGGGGCCCATGCTAAAAAACTAGTGTTCGGGCATGGACCCCGAATACGAACTTCCCTGAGAAGTCTGTGTTACTTTTGGGAGGGCTATAAAAATAAAATTAAATGATGATTAAACAGCAGCATTACACTTGCCAAGTCTCCAGCGTCTGCAGGCAAACTATTTCCGGGATATTCATTATCTTCATCTTTATTCACTGCACTGGCTCTAACAGCCAATCACAGACACCCACTTTCTGTGACAGTGTCTGTGATTGGCTGTTCTGCCCCCACCCATTGTGACGGTATCTGTGATTGGTTGCCATTGGCAAAGAACCTGCCGTCATAGTATGCCCCATTTCCTCAAGATGCCTGGACCATCAGTGCCATAAGCCCCTGTAGCTTGTGCAAGCCCTATCCCGTTGTACATTGTAAGCTCTTTTGAGCAGGGTCACCTTCATTTCTTGCTTTATTTATTGTATTTTCTTTACTACATTGATTCTATGCCTATTGTTTTGTATCCAATTATTGTACTGTATTTGTTCTCTACTGTAATTACTTACTGTATATTTTCTATACCCTACATTGTAAAGCGCTGCGGAATATGTTGGCGCTATATAAATAAAGCTTTATTATTATTATATTATTATTATAGGGATGTAAAGCTAAATAATGAAAAATTTGCATAGAGCTTCGCTGTATTTTTGAATCTCAATGCAAATAAAACAGCCAGATATGGGCTGTCAAGCCCAGCTGCCTGGATTTTCCTTGGTTGACAATCAAAAATACATGGGAACCCATTAAATTTAAATTACATAAGTAAATAACTCAAAAAAATGCATGGGCTTTGCCCTATTTTTGAATGCCGGTCAAAGTACCAGGCAGTTGTGGCTTGATATTCTCAGCATGGTGAGGCCCGTAGTTATTGGGCCCCGACACACTAGAATAGCAGCCCACAGCTGCCCCAGAAATTGGCACATTAATTAGAAATGCCTATTCCTGGCGCATTAGCTGGCTCTTCCCAGTGCCCTGGTACAGTAGAATTTTGGTGATAGAAGGAGTTAACTCATTACTTGCCAAATTAGCAATGGAAGAATATTCAATTCAAAATGACAATGACATGACTTCCTCTTTTGAAAACATTCATTTTGCAAACACAACACAAAAAATTGGACCTAATTATAAAATCTTAGTTGCTAGAAGCAAAAGATTAGGCGTCCCAAAAAAAGGACATTGGTAGATAATGGGTTAATGACAGCTGAGTATTGACAACTATGATTAAGCCCAGATTGATCATGTCAGGCATCTATGAGACCCGCACATTATCAATAGTATAAGGAAATAGTTAAAAAACACAGACATAGAAAAATCCTTTATTTGAAATAACATAAATAACATACAAACCCTTTTTTACAACTCTATCAACCCCGCAAAAAACATAGGCCTGAAGTAGTCCAAAATACGTCGTCCCTCGATGATCTCGGCTGCGCTACATCCAGATACTGCAACTATGAAACAAGCGTCCAAGCGTCTCTTGGATCCCATGACTGCCACGGGGAGCGGTGACATCACTAGGGGTTCCTCACTGCTGTCAGTGAACTCGGGTGACTCCGCTGACAGATTGCAGTAGTTTCCTGCACCGTGAACGCAGATGAACTTGCTGCGGGATTGCCGGACAGCTGTGCTAACATGAACTGCAATCCATCATTAAGATCACCTGAGTTCACTGACTGCCACGGGGAAGTGGTGATGTCACTGAGTCACTGAGAGTTCTCCGCTGCAGTTAATGAACTCAGGTGACCTCCTTGCCGGATAGCAGGACATGGAGGCACATTTCTCTGGCATTCCAGCAGCAGGTTCTGGTGAGTCCACAGCAATAGTTTCCCACACTGTGAGCTCAGTTGAGCCTGCTGCCAGATTGACGGACAGCTGTGCCACTATGTCCCGCAACCCAGCAACAAGGTCAACTCAGTTCACTGACAGCAGTGTGGAGCCCTCAGTGATGTTACCACTTTCCCATGGCAGTCAATGTGATCCCAGAGACAGCACGTGAGCTTGCATTAAGGGAAGGAAACATGGGTAAAGACGTACCTTTACGTCCTTGCTCGTGAAGGGAATACATTATTAGATCCTGTGTAGTATTTCCTTATTTCTCTCCAGCTGTTTTTCTGGCTTTTTTTCCCGTTTCCATTTTTTGGCATTGGCTGTGGATTGTCGTCATTGACTCTGGTATAAGTCTTTCGTGTGAACAATATTGCTTGATTAGAATCAAAGGTTTCATAAGCTTGGAAAAAATTTACTCTAATCTGATAGACTCTTGTGGTTGTTTTTTTCAAAATAAAGTTAGGTACCGTATATACTCGCGTATAAGCCGAGTTTTTCAGCCCAAAATTTGGGCTGAAAAGTCCCCCCTCGGCTTATACGCGAGTACTGAGGTATACAGCAGCAGCCCCGGAGGTATACAGGCCCCCCCATCAAGCTCCAGGGCCCCCCCCCTTGCGCGGCAGCCTGTAAAGGAAAATCATACTTATCAGTGTCCCACGCTGCCCCGACACACGATCCCGGGCTTCAATCCGCGTCTTCCGTGTTCCTGTGGTCGCGGGCAATGACGTCATTGCCCGCGACAAAAGGAAGCCGGAAGACGCAGTTTGAAGCCCGGGATCGTGTGTCGGCAGCAGCGGGACAGCGCGGGACACTGATAAGTATGATTTTCCTTTACAGGCTGCCGCGCAAGGGGGGGCCCTGGAGCTTGATGGGGGGGCCTGTATACCTCCGGGGCTGCTGCTGTATACAGCCCTGGGGCTGCTGCTGTATACAGCCCTGGGGCTGCTGCTGTATACAGCTTTGGGGCTGCTGCTGTATACAGCCCTGGGGCTGCTGCTGTATACAGCCCTGGGGCTGCTGGTGTATACAGCCCTGGGGCTGCTGCTGTATACAGCTTTGGGGCTGCTGCTGTATACAGCCCTGGGGCTGCTGCTGTATACAGCCCTGGGGCTGCTGGTGTATACAGCCCTGGGGCTGCTGCTGTATACAGCCCTGGGGCTGCTGGTGTATACAGCCCTGGGGCTGCTGCTGTATACAGCTTTGGGGCTGCTGCTGTATACAGCCCTGGGGCTGCTGCTGTATACAGCCCTGGGGCTGCTGGTGTATACAGCCCTGGGGCTGCTGCTGTATACACCCCTGGGGCTGCTGCTGCTGTATACACCCCTGGGGCTGCTGCTGTATACACCACTGGGGCTGCTGTATACTACCTAAGGGCTGCTGTATATACCTCTGGGGCTGCTGTATACACCACTAGGGCTGCTGTATATACCTCTGGGGCTGTATATACCTCTGGGGCTGCTGTATACTACCTCTGGGGCTGCTGTATACTACCACTGGGGCTGCTGTATACTACCACTGGGGCTGCTGTATACTACCACTGGGGCTGCTGTATAGTACCACTGGGGCTGTATATACCTCTGGGGCTGTATATACCTCTGGGGCTGCTGTATACTACCTCTGGGGCTGCTGTATACTACCACTGGGGCTTCTGTATACTACCACTGGGGCTGCTGTATACTACCACTGGGGCTGCTGTATACTACCACTGGAGCTGTATATACCTCTGGGGCTGCTGTATACTACCACTGGGGCTGCTGTATACTACCACTGGGGCTGCTGTATACTACCACTGGGGCTGTATATACCTCTGGGGCTGCTGTATACTAACCACTGGGGTTGCTTCTGCTGTATATACCACTGGGGCTGCTGCTGTATACTACCACTGGGGCTGCTGTATATACCTCTGGGGCTGCTGTATACCACACTGCTGGGGGCTGTATACCTGTGCTGGGGTCCACCCTCGGCTTATACATGAGTCAATAGGTTTTCCCAGGTTTTGGGGGCAAAAGTAGGGGGGTCAGCTTATACACGGGTCGGCTTATACACGAGTATATACGGTATATTTCTTTTGCCAAAGGATGTTCTCCATTCATACACTTTGCTATTTTTATAGTCCATACAATCATTTTGTAATTTCTTTTTTTTAAGTTGCATTATGGAATTTTCAAACATTTCAACATTATATTTGAGCTTTTTATTCAGCGGATTATATTGTGCATGAAATGAAAAATCCATAGCTTAAGTTTCCATCTCATGAATTAGATTTTTAATAACATGTAATTTCTCTTCCTCCTTAGAGATGATCAATTCCGTTTGATAAAATGCTGTTTTATTTTTCAAGAAAACTGTCTGAAATGATGCATGTGGGCACTTTTTTAATTCTGAGTCCTCATGATATCATTTGGCATTCAATAGAGGTACTCAGTGTGTTATTGTCCTACCAGGTTTTGGTGTCTTGATTGCATTCTTTTTCCCCAATTTCACATGATTTCAAAGATCTCCATGAATTGTGGAGAACTTTCATCTGTACTAAAACTTGTGGTGATTTAGCAGACTGTCCAATTTTATCATATGGATCATTATTTAAATTGGCCATTTTAATACAAGATTAATAGCCAACCAGGTATTGTATGGTTATCTACTGATGTGTCATCTTATTTCTTGTTCAAAAATATATAAGCAAGAACCTCAATATTAAGCATTATACTTCTGACTGTCAATTATAACGATGGACAAATGTTCACAAGAAAAATAGCAAATTGCATATGAACTCACCGCATTAATATAATGAGTATTCACAGTTTCTCTTTCCTTTGTGGGACCCACTTCAACTGTTGCCTGTTGGTAGCACAAAGTTTCATAGAAAAAAATGAAGATTTGATACATCCACTTATAAAAACAGAATGATTCTTTATTGAAGATTCATTAAAACATGCTATGTTGGCATATACAATTCATATCTGGAACATTTCTGGTGTTTGGATTCCACTCTAAGGCCCATTTCACACTATAGTTTTTTGCAAATTGTGGCAGATCCAGCAGATTTACTGCATCTGCCACCTAACGGCCGCACTTGCGACACATTTGCGGCCAGTAACATGCATTGTCTATGGGGCTCGCGGCAGGTGCGGCAAGTGCGAAATCCCCGTGGCTCTGGCACTTGCGGCAGTGAAAAAAACGCAACTGCCGGATACGCGGCTATACCGCACTTGCTGCACCTGCCGCAAGCCCCATAGACAATGCATGGGGCTTGCCGCAAGTATGACGCAAGTGCGGTCGTTAGGCGGCAGATGTGGTAAATCTGCCGGATCTGCTGCAACTTGCAAAAAACGCTAGTCTGAAAGGAGGCCTTAATCATAGAGATACACAAGTGAGAATACATAGACAATACTTTATGAGTGAGGATAAAATTAATATAGTCTAAAGTAAATTGTTTTTGGTCAGAAGGTATATCAATGTCCACAGTCTACACTTTCAAGAGCCAATGCTTGTTTGATATTAGAATAAAGTGCATCGACGTCAAGTGTCATTAATATACAATCAGGTATAGGTGACAGATTCTCAAGTAGACTAATCAGTTGGGAGAACTCACACATATATTAATCCAGGGCTACAAAGTATTTTTGCAGGAATAAATCTACATAGAGTAACGTGTATGCAGTCAATGATTTGACTCCTGAGATGATAGGTCTCACAAGGGGATGGGTCAGACTCTTGTGAATTTTTGGAAGGAAATAAAAGTATGGTAAATTGTATTTCCTCACATCCAAAAATTATTTCTCTTTCTTATTAAGAATCCCTTTAGCTGACGCTGTTTTCCACGGCATCCAATTACAAAGACTTATTTTTCATCTTACCAAATTTTTTAATATTACATGACTACATGACTTATTACATCATGGAGTGAGTCAGGGTGTTTGGAGTGGGCTCCACACAGGGTAATAATGGCTATATTATAAAACCGGCATCTGCTTTTAACAACAGCAGTCAGCAGCAATCAGGGGTGTTAACTTATTAAATGCCAATAATATATATCTATGTCAGCAAGAAAATAATGAAGCTGTGAATTTTGAAAAAGTTGAGGCAAAAATGAAAATGCAAAAATTAATATTGTCTGTGTCTTTAAGAGGTTAAATTATCTCCCTCTTGACCAAAAATACAACTTCGTAAAGTAGCTACACAAAGGTTCATGTTCATAATGGAACATGTGGGAACAGCATGAATTATTATTTTGGGTGCATGGTTGTTAAATTTTACTATTAACTCAGGTATTCAAAAATTGAAATATCTATTATTCAAAATATAAAAAATACACCACCACCACTTGGCTTTTGCCAAAAAGGATAGGACAAAAAAATTAGGTCAATTCACATGCCAAATGCAAGAACCTACAACAGGCCTCTGTATTTGGTTGCCGTGTACTAGTAGAATACTGGACTATTACAAGAAATAGTGAAAAAAAATAACAACATGCACACTTTGTGAATTAGATCATTTTGTTTATATTTCTGAAATATGGAGATTTAAAATGAAAAAAAAATTGCAAAAAATGCACGTCTATAGTTTTAACTATGCCAATTGAACAACACAGGTTCATTTTGGAGGGCATAGAATTTATATCACAAACAATGTCTTTACCTTTGAGGGAGCAGCTTATAAACAAGTCAGTGGTTGTGTGATGGGTATGCGTTTCGCTCCCAGTTACACAAACCTTTATATGGGAAGAATTGAGTATCTTTATCACACAATATCCCCTTGCTGCAGGGCATATAGGTTTATACAAACGGTTTATAGACAATTTTTTTGTATAGTTGGGTACCATAGAGGAGGCGTCACTCTTTGCGTATGAGCACAATAGGAATTTGTGATGCTTAAACTTCACATTCACTATGTCAGAGATAAGGTTCCAGTTCCTTGACTTGTTTATTCAGAAGTAGTTACCACCACCCACTTTAAGTTAGTAGATGTAAATAGTTATTTCAGTTTTAATAGTGGGCATGTTCCCAGCTGGATCTTCAATATACCTTATGGGCAATATTGGCACATCAGGAAGAACTGTAGCCATGATTCTGACTTCTTCCTAGAGTCAAATGTTTTAAGGAATAGGTTCAGAGAAAAAGGATATCCCAAAAGACTCGCACAGGATGCCTTTAATAAGGTGATATCAAGTACTCAAGAGACATGCCTTAAAAAAGGGCTTCCCCAGACATATCTATGAAAAATCAATGAAAATGAGCTTAAGTTAGCCTAATTAGCACCTTCAGCCAATCTAGAAATACCCTGAATAAACTTTTACAAAAATATTGGTTTATGCTGGCTAATAATAACATCTTATCCAAACACCTTCCAGAGAAACACGCATTATTTACAGGAAAAATCGCTGATTAAGGAACCTGGTGACACCCAGCATGATATCCTTAGTTTGTAGCAAGGGTAATTTTAAACAAGATAGTATTGTAAATTGCTTTAGATGCAGAGCAAAAACTATTAGAAATCAGCAGCATCAGAAAAAAACTTACCATCATCAGCCAAAAACAAAAAACAAATGCACTTGCAGGATGCAGTCAGACTCTACTATGTGACGCAAGCCCAGGTGCAGGCTGATAAATCACCTCAACCTACAGCAAGGTGTGGGAGGCGACTTGTCATGCACACAAAGGGCCTGCATAGGAAACCATTCACACTGATACAAATGATGCAGAGTGTCTGAAAGCTACCCAACTGCTCCGCTGCCTGAGCAATGGGCTGCACAGTACAATGCTTCTGCACCACTGGATGAATAGCGACCCATGGGGCCCAACTGCACCCTGAATAGATAAAAAAGTGCAAAAAAGTTTTTTATATAATGAACAAAAAACTTTTATAGAAGGGATATTGGTTGATGTATTGGCCAAGACACTCATGATCCTCGTCACGGATTCCCATGCTCATGAGTCCTAACACAACTGTACAAAAACTACTAGAAATAAGCAGCATCAGAAAAAAACTTACCATCAGTGTTTCAAAAACAAAAACCAAATGCACTTGCAGGATGCAGTCAGACCTCACTATGTGAAGCAAGCCCAGGTGCAGGCTGATAAATCACCTCAACCTACAACAAGGTGTGGGAGGCGACTTGCCATGCACACAAAGGGCTGATGCTGATGCTGATTATTTCTACAATGCAGAAGCATTGTACCGTGCAGCCCATTGCTCAGGCAGCAGAGCTTTTGGGTAGCTTTCAGACACTCTGCATCATTTGTATCAGTGTGAATGGTGTCCTATGCAGGCCCTTTGTGTGCATGGCAAGTCGCCTCCCACACCTTGTTGTAGGTTGAGGTGATTTATCAGCCTGCACCTGGGCTTGCTTCACATAGTGAGGTCTGACTGCATTCTGCAAATGCATTTGGTTTTTGTTTTTGGCACTGATGGTAAGTTTTTTTTAGATGCAGAGCACCCAAAAGCATTTGCTGTGGAACAATAACCAATGAGGTAAAAAGTTTTTCTTGAAAAATTAGAGGAGAGACATTCCATGTTGAAATTTAAAATTGACAGTCATTCTTCCTATGTAATTTATCTTCTTGAATGCATGTATGGTCTACAATACGTGGGCTGCACTATCCAAACTATGCATGCAAGACTTAATAAGCATAGACAAGATATTAAGAATGGCTTCCGACTACACAGCATTTCCAAACATTTTGCAACAGAACACCAAAGGAATCCTAAACAATTCAAGCTTACAATTATTGAGCACATTGTGGATACTGCACGAGACCGATACAAAAGTCTTGTTAATCAAGAAAATTTTTGGATCTATGAAGCTGGTACACTACAACCTTGAAGGTTTAGAAAATGTAATCAGTTAAATGAATTGACCATCTCTTTTTCTGTTCTTATTATAGGAGTTTAAGAAAAGAGAATTACTCATTGTTATCCAACCAACACATATATTTTGTGAAAAAAGAAGAAAATATCCGATTCCACATACAGTTGATTCTTTTATTCCAAGTTAAAAAATTACATAGCCTCTGGGAGGACCCTGGACGCGTTTCGGGGACACATCCCCTTAGTCATCAGTAATTCTTAAAATAAAACACACTCAATATATACATAATAAGACCCACCCCCGCAAGGTGTGCAATTTAGTGTCACATTATTCCTTAGAGTCTTAAACTCCTGTTAGTCTCATTTACGTGTCAGTTAAGAGACAAGTCCATATAAACAATATTTCCATATATAAATTACCATTGTAAAAGATATATATATATATAAATGTAACGATGAAACATACATTTGTCAGAATGAAGTTGTGATACAAAAGAATGGTGACTTCAATAAAAGAACTTATGTTCCTTCACCACCACAAATGCGATTTCTATGAAAAAACACTTCATGAACATTCCAAGAAATAATACCCCCTTATTTGAGCTACTTTTTTGCATAAGGCAAGGAATTATCCATAAACCATCTATAATAAAAGAAGATCTTAATTGTTGGCCCATGGATTCCAATGTCGATCTGCAAAGATCTTTTAAATCAGTAAAAATACATAAGCTCTGATCTGTAATTCAGACCATGCAGTGTTCTAGCGTCCAACCGCAAGATCCATGATTTCTCAGTGTTGTGCAGCAGTCTTTCCCAATCGCCCCCTCTCTGAGGGCAGGGAACCCTATGTATTCCCTTCACTTTTAAGGTTTTTAGAACCCCAGCATGTAGGTCCCTAAAGTGCCTGGACAAACCAGAAAGTCCTGTGCGTATACTTTTAGAATTGGGATTAGCCGCCGTTAAATGCTCTGATATTCTTACTTTGAGGGCAGGCCAGACTGGCCCAGCGGGAGATCGGGAGATCCCTCGGGGGGCCCCATGTTCCCATAGCTCCACCCCCTGTGCCGCTGCTGCCCCCTCCCTGAGTTAGTGCTAATCATATCGGTGTGCATAGCACACCGATATGATTAGCCTTTCTGTGGCTGTGCGCGGTACAGCGGGGAGCGATCTCCCGCTGTACCGCTCCCTCCTCACCCTCCGGCTGACAGCTGATGCTGCGGGCGCGTGCAGGAGGTCGGAGTCTTGGGGCGATGACGTCATCACTCCGGGACTCTGCTTCCTACGTGCGTCTGCAGCAGTCTGCGATGATTCTCCAGCGCTGGACACCGGACGATCGTCGGTGAGGTAAGTAGAGTGTTTTGTTTTTTTAACTGCACATCAAGGGGATCAGGATGGGGACACATAGGGGGGCCAGGATGGATGGGGACACATGGGGGCCCCCCAGGATGGATGGGGACACATGGGGGGCCCCCAGGATGGATGGGGACACATAGGGGACCCCCAGGATGGATGGGGACACATAGGGGGCCCCCTAGAATGGATGGGGTGTCCCCATTCTGAGGGGCCCCTATGTGTCCCCATCCATCCTGGGAAGCCCCCTACATGTCCTCATCCATCCGGGGGGCCCCCTATGAGTCGCCATCTATCCTGGGGGTTCCTACTGTCCCCATCCTGGGGGAGTCACTGTGTACCCATGGGGCGGACAGGCCCACCGAAGGATCAGGAGGGTGCCTGATGGTGCCCGGCTCCCAGGGTGCCTGATGGTGTCGGGCCCCTGATGGTGCCGGGCCCCCAGGGTGCCAGATGGTGCTGGGCCCCCAGGGTGCCTGATGGTGCCGGGCCCCTGATGGTGCTGGGCTCACCCTGGGTGCCTGGCAACCTGGGTGCCTGATGGTATCAGGCCCCCAGGGTGCCTGATGGTACCAGGCCCCCAGGGTGCCTGATGGTGCCGGGCCTTCGATGGTACCAGGCCCCCAGGGTGCCTGATGGTGCCAGGTCCCTGATGGTGCTGGGCCCCCAGGGTGCCAGATGGTGTCAGGCCCCTGATGGTGCTGGGCCCCTGGTGCTGCCGGGCCCCCAGGGTGCCTGATGGTGCCAGGCCCCCAGGGTGCCTATAACTGCTGAGCCCCTGGTGCCGCCGGGCCCTCAGGGTGCCTGGTGCTGCCAGGCCCCCAGGGTGCCTTGTGCTGCTGGGCCCCTGGTGCTGCCAGGACCCCAGGGTGCCATGTGCTGCTGGGCCCCTGATGCTGCCAGGCCCCTGGTGGTGCCTGGTGCTGCCAGGTCCCTGGAGCTGCCAGGCCCCCAGGGTGCTTGGTGCTGCCAGGCCCCCAGGGTGCCTGGTGCAGCTGGGTCCCTGGTGCTGCCAAGCCCCCAGGGTGCCTGGTGCTGCTGAGCCCCTGGTGCTGCCGGGTCCCCAGGCTGCTTGATGGTGCCGGGCCCCTGGTGGTGCCTGGTGCTGCAGGGCCCCCAGGGTGCCTGATGGTGCTGGGCTCCTTGTGCTGCCAGACCTTCAGGGTGCCTAGTGGTGCCAGGACCCTGGTGCTGCCAGGCCCATAGGGTGCCTGGTGCTGCTGAGGCCCCATGGTGCCTGATGGTGCCGAGCCCCTGGTGCTGCCAGGCTCCCTGGGTGCATGGTGATGCCTGGTGCTGCGGGGCCCCTCAGTACCTGGGGGTGCAGGCCCCTGGGTGCCTGGTGGTGCCTGTGCTGCTGGGCTCCTGGTTGCCTCATGGTGTGGACCCCTGGGTGCCTGGTGCTGCTGGGTCCTTCGGTGCATGGGGGTGCAGGCCCCTGGGTGTCTGGTGGTGCTGGGCCATTGGGGGCCTGGTGCTGCTGGGCTCCTGGTTGACTCATGGTGTGGACCCCTAGGTGCCTGGTGCTGCTGGGCCCCTCAGTGCCTGGTGGTGCAGGCCCCTGGGTGCCTGGTGGTGCCTGTGCTGCTGGGCTCCTGGTTGCCTCATGGTGTGGACCCCTGGGTGCCTGGTGCTGCTGGGTCCTTCGGTGCATGGGGGTGCAGGCCCCTGGGTGCCTGGTGGTGCTGGGCCATTGGGGGCCTGGTGCTGCTGGGCCCCTGGGTGGCTGGTGGTGCGGGCCCCTGGGTGCCTGGTAGTGCCTTGTGCTGCTGGGGGCCTGGTGGTGCCTGGTGCTGCCGGGGGCCTGGTGGTGCCTGGTGCTGCTGAACGCCTGATGCTGCCTGTGTGCATGTTGATGCCTGGTGCTGCCGGGTGACGTGGTGTCTGGTTATGCTAGGTGCCTGGTGGTGCCTGGGTGCCTGGTAGTGCCGGATGCCTGGTGCTGCCGGATGCCTGGCAGTGCCTGGTGCTGCTGGGTGCCTCGTGCTGCTGGCTGCTTTGAGTTGCTGGGTGCTAGAGACTAGGAGCTACAGAGAAAGAAGCTGCCGGGTGCCTGGTGCCAGAGAGCGGGAGCCGTAGAGGAAGAAGGTGCCGTGTGCCTGGTGCCTGAGACCAGGAGCCGCAGAGTAAGAAGCAGCCGGGTTCCTGGTGCCGGAGACCGGGAGCTGCAGAGGAAGAAGCTGCCTGGTGCCGGTGACCGGGAGCCGCAGAGAAAGAAGCTGCCGGGTGCCTGGTGCCAGGTACCTGGTGCCGGAGACCGGGAGCTGCAGAGGAAGAAGCTGCCGGGATCAGTAGTGTGGAGTCAGGTAAGGCGCTGTTACAGCCAAAAATAGCTGCCTGAGGAGGACAAAGTGGGATGGATGGATGAATGAATGGGGTGGCCTAGAAGAGGGGGCAGAATAGGATAGATGGATGGGACGGCCTGGAAGAGGGAGCATAATGGGATGGATGGGTGGCATGAAAAAGGGGGGAGAAGATGGATGGATGGGGAAGAAGGTACATGGATGGTTTGGTGGATTGGGGAGAAGGTACATGGATGGATGGGGGATAGAGGGAGAAGGTACATGGATGGATGGGGAGGAGAAGCTACATGGAACATGGGGGGAGAAGCTACATGTATTACTTATACACACACACTGACACTATATACAGAGTTCCTGTATATAATGTCAATGATGATCAGTGCATTACCTGTAGACTGACACTATATACAGAACTTCTGTGTATAATGTCATTGATGATAACTGTATAACTTGTACACTATATACAGAACTCCTGTGTATAATGTCACCAGTGATAACTGTATTACCTGTATACTGACACTATATACAGAGCTCATGTGTATAATGTCACTGGTGATCACTGTATTACCTGTACACTGACCCAATATACAGAGCTTTTTTACATTTTTATAAATTTAGTATTATTTGTCACTTTGTGGTGGCATTATGCGCTTTGGTCATGACATGACGGTATTTGTCCCTTGTATGTGGTATTATTCGGTCACTATGTGGTAGTAATATGTGGTCTCATGGTGTGGCGGTTTTGCTCCCTTCTATCTGGTATTATTGGTCTTGGTAGAGTGGATTGTGTTCGGTCATTTGTTTTATCTCATATCAATAAGGGGAAACGTCTTTATTTCCAATGGATATTAAATACTTGGATGTTTAACCCCTCCCTGTCCTGTGACACATCAGCAGAGATGCAGTTACAGAGGTTCGCCAGAGAAAACAAGTTGAGCATTTGGTGAGATTTTCACCTCAGTGTTTATAAGACAAAACCAGGAGAGGGTGAGAAATGTATGAAAAATACCTCTGATTGCTCCTGGTTTTGTCTTACAAATACTGAGGTAAAAAACTCACCAAATACTCAGTGCCACATTCTTCTGATGGTGCGGATTCCACCAATAAATAAGTGATCACCTTCCTAACCTGTGCATCGCTGACAACTTGTTTTACCGAAAAATCCCTTTAATGCAAGCTACAGTAATGGTACATTACAGTAATGGTGAGCGCACAGTGATGTGCAGGAGCCGTCTGTGTTTTACAGTCCACGCTCACTATGATGGGTATAACGGACAACAGGTTGCATATAGCTGAAGAATGGGTGGGCCCGGGTGGGTGGGCCCGGGTGGGTGGGCCCCTGGAGTCAATTTTCCTGGTGGGCTTCAGACACCCCAGTCCGGTGCTGTTTGAGGGCCCTGGTGGTACAACCAATATAACACTTATTGCAACTGGTACATGTTGCTGAATAAACCAGATATGAGGTGTTACAATTTATGTAGGTTTCAATGCTATATTGTTTCCCAATACGTAAATTAGCAAATAAAGACCCCACTTCCACATATTTGCACATACTGCACTGACTACCTCCACATCTATACATACCTTTATAATTTAACCAAGTGGGATTTTTGGTGATTTTTTTGGAATACATACTAGGAGATAAAAAACTACCTATATCTCTCCCCTTTTGGGGTACAACTCTGCATCCCGATACAAAAATAATAGAAAGATCTTTATCCTGGTATAGTATAGGTAGGTTTTTCAAGAATGAATTTTTAATCTCATAAAACTGGGTGCTAAAAGGTGTTGAGAAAGTGGGGATGTTTTCCTTCTTGGACGTCAAACGTTCTGACCGAGTCAACAAGGATTTCCTGCCTCTCAAAATGGCAATATTTATGGCTCTATCCACCATTCATTTTTTGCATCCCCTAGATTTAAGTCTGGCTGACATATTGTTGGCCTTTCTCATAAAATCAGATTCACTTGTGCAGTTGCGTCTAGCGCTAATAAGCTCCCCCACTAGCAAATTCTTATAAACATGTTTAGGATGACAGCTTTCAGCTCTTAAAACAGAATTACCGCTAATAGATTTGTGGAAAAGTTTGGAAAAAATCCTCCCTGTCTCTTCATCTCCAGTAAGAATGACATCCAAAAAGGGAGTGGAGTGGTCATGCTCCTCCAAAACAAACCTCAGATTGTACTCGTTATTATTGAAATAATCCAACACCGGTGCAGATGGTGGTGCGGAAGACACACTCAACGATACATCCCAAATAAGGATTATATCGTCAATATATCTCCCGCACCACCGAATGCACCACTTAAAAGGACAGTAGTCAGAATATAATTATGTTTTCTCCCATTTTTTCATATAGGAACTTACTATAGGAAATATAGGAAATTACTAGGAACTTAACAGTTAAAAAACATTTCCATGATGTTGGTACTGATACAGGCTCAAAACTCTGCAATGAAGAGCTAGATCCTCCTGCAATAACTGATTGTTTTCCTCTTCAAATTAGTTTATGTGAGGTTTTGTCAACTAAGGATCTCTATTTGTTGGGTAATGACACTGAAATAGAAAACAGTAGGAAATGTAAAAATAAAATTGAGATAGCAAAGTGTTCTGTGTCTAATCCTATATATTATCCCATTGCTGCAAGGGTCTCCGCAATGGAGGATTTCCAAGCTGCAATGGAAAGAGATCTGAGCTCTCTCTTGAATAATAGGGAAGGGAGAGAAAAGGTCTGTACAAAATTCAACTTATCTAGCCAAGAACAACAGGCATTGAAATCTTTGAAAAGTAATGGTAACATCATTATAAGATCTTCTGACAAAGGGGGTTCGGTAGTGGTCTTGGACTCTGGTCTATATCAAAAACAAGTGGCAAATATTTTTACGGATAGCACCACTTATCATCCCTTTTGTCAGACCCTACGAAAGATTTTTTGTCTGATTTGAATAAACTGTTGGAAGAAGGAGTGTCACTTGGAGCCATTGACCTTAAAACTAAGGATTATTTGTATATGGAAAAATCTGTTGTCCCGGTGTATCATGCCCTCCCCAAGACCCACAATGATGTGTTCCCCCTGCCCCTTGAGGCCGATCGTGGCAGGGATTGATTCCCTCAGTGAGAAACTTTCAGGGTGGGTGGACTCGAAATTGAGGGTGTTGCTGGAGGGCACCCCAGGATTAATAAAAGATACAAAACATTTGATGCAAGCTATAGACTCTATGACTTGGTATAAAGGGTCAAAATGGCTCACTTGTGATGTGATACAATTGTACTCCACAATACCGCATTCCAAAGCTGTGTGGGATGTGCAGCAGTCTTTAACACAGACCAACATGTTCCCGGATGTTGTCAAGGAATTTCTGGTTATGAGTTTGGAGTTTCTCCTAAAGAGTAATTATTTCATTTTCAACAAAGGATTTTACTTGCAGTTGTGCGGCTGCCCGATGGGCTCGAAATTTTACCCTTCACTGGCGAATCTCTGTATGAAAAAATGGGAGGGAAACATACTTAAATTCTGAGTACTGTCCTTTCGGACAGATATATCGACGATATCATCCTTATTTGGGATGTATCATCGAGTGTGTCTCCTGCACCACCATCTGCACAGTTGTTGGATTATTTCAATAATAACAAGTACAATCTGAGGTTTGTTGTGGAGGAACATGACCACTCCACTCCCTTTTTGGATGTCATTCTTACTGGAGATGAAGAGACAGGGAGGATTTTTTTCAAATTTTCCGCAAATCTATTAGCGGTAATTCTGTTTTAAGAGCTAAAAGCTGTCATCCTAAACATGTTATTAAGAATTTGCCAGTGTGGGAACTTATTAGAGCTAGACGCAACTGCACAAGTGAATCTGATTTTATGAGAGAAGCCAACAATATGTCATCCAGACTTAAATCTAGGGGATACAAAAAATGGATGGTGGATAGAGCCATAAATATTGCCACTTTGAGAGGCAGGGAATCCTTGTTGACTCAGTCAGGACGTTTGAATACATAGGGTTCCCTGCCCTCAGAGAGGGGGCGATTGGGAAAGACTGCTGCACAACACTGAGAAATCATGGATCTTGCGGTTGGGCGTTAGAACACCGCATGGTCTGAATTACAGATCAGAGCTTATGTATTTTTATTGATTTAAAAGATCTTTGCAGATCGACATTGGAATCCATGGGCCAACAATTAGGATCTTCTTTTATTATATATGGTTTATGGATAATTCCTTGTCTTATGAAAAAAAGTAGTTCAAATAAGGGGGTATTATTTCTTGGAATGTTCATGAAGTGTTTTGTCATAGAAATCGCATTTGCAGTGGTGAAGGAACATAAATGCTTTTATTGGAGTCACCATACTTTTGTATCATACCTTCATTCTGACAAATATATGTTTCATAGTTACATTTATATATACAGTATATACTCGTGTATAAGCCGAGTTTTTCAGCCCAAAATTTGGGCTGAAAAGTCACCCCCTCGGCTTATACACGAGTCAATATGGTATGTGGTGTGTGGGGGCTGTGTCCGGGTGCTGGGGAGGCTGGAGGAGGCGGGGGGGAGGCTGCTGACAGAGCGGCCCGTCACATGGGGCCGCTCATTAGATATGCACGGCTCCCCCCGCCCATCACAGCGGCAGGGGGAGCCGTGCAATACTGTGCAGCCCCCAGATGTATACAGGCCCCCAGTGGGGTATATAGCAGGCCCCCAGTGGGGTATATAGCAGGCCCCCAGTGGGTATATAGCAGGCCCCAGTGGAGTATATAGCAGGCCCCCAGTGGGGTATATAGCAGGCCCCCAGTGGGGTATATAGCAGGCCCCCAGTGGAGTATATAGCAGGCCCCCAGTGCAGAGCCCCCCCCCTCCCACTGCATTATCTTACCATCCAGCCGCGTCTTCATCACCGCCGATCCTCCCGTCCATGCTCTCGTGCTGTGTTCGGGTCTCACGTGACCCGGCGCGATGACGTCATCCGACTGCGACCGCCGGGTCACATGAGACCGGGAACGCAGCGCGCGAGGATGGACGGGAGGACCGGCGGTGATGAAGACGCGGCTGGATGGTAAGATAATGCAGTGGGAGGGGGGGGCCTCTGCACTGGGGGCCTGCTATATACTCCACTGGGGGCCTGCTATATACCCCACTGGGCCTGCTATTACCCATGGGGCCTGCTATATACCCACTGGGGGCCTGCTATATACCCACTGGGGGCCTGCTATATACCCCACTGGGGGCCTGCTATATACTCCACTGGGGGCCTGCTATATACCACTCTCAACTGTGGGGCCTGCTATATACCCCACTGGGGGCCTGCTATATACCCCACTGGGGGCCTGCTATATACCCCACTGGGGGCCTGCTATATACTCCACTGGGGGCCTGCTATATACTCCACTGGGGGCCTGCTATATACCCCACTGGGGGCCTGCTATATACCCCACTGGGGGCCTGCTATATACCCCACTGGGGGCCTGCTATATACTCCACTGGGGGCCTGCTATATACCCCACTGGGGGCCTGCTATATACCCCACTGGGGGCCTGCTATATACCCCACTGGGGGCCTGTATACATCTGGGGGCTGCACAGTATTGCACGGCTCCCCCTGCCGCTGTGATGGGCGGGGGGAGCCGTGCATATCTAATGAGCGGCCCCATGTGACGGGCCGCTCTGTCAGCAGCCTCCCCCCCGCCTCCTCCAGCCTCCCCAGCACCCGGACACAGCCCCCACACACCACATACCATATTGACTCGTGTATAAGCCGAGGGGGTGACTTTTCAGCCCAAATTTTGGGCTGAAAAACTCGGCTTATACACGAGTATATACTGTATATATAAATGTAACTATGAAACATATATTTGACAGAATGAAGGTATGATACAAAAGTATGGTGACTCCAATAAAAGCATTTATGTCCTGCACAGTGTGGGGGGGCTCTGCACTGGGAGCCTGCTATATACCCCACTGGGGGCCTGCTATATACCCCACTGGGGGCCTGTATATATCTGGGGGCTGCACAGTGTGGGGGGCTCTGCACTGGGGGCCTGCTATATACCCCACTGGGGGCCTGTATACATCTGGGGGCTGCACAGTGTGGGGGGCCTGTATACCTCTGGGGGCCGCCTGTATACCTCTGGGGGCCGCCTGTATACCTCTGGGGGCCGCCCGCATACCTCTGTATACCTGCTGTATACCATACTGCTGGGGCCTGTATACCACTGGGGGGGGCCTGTATACTTGACTGCTGGGGGCTGTATACCACTGGGGGACCTGTATACCTTACTGCTGGTGGCTGTATACCTGTCCTGGTGGCTGTATACCATACTCCTGGTGGCTGTATACCTCACTGATGGGGGTTGTATACCTGTGCTGGAGTCCACCCTCGGCTTATACGCGAGTCAATACGTTTTCCCAGTTTTTGGGGGCAAAAGTAGGGGGGTCGGTTTATACATGGGTCGGCTTATACACGAGTATATACGGTATATCTTTTACAATGGTAATTTATATATGGAAATATTGTTTATATGGACTTGTCTCTTAACTGACACGTAAATGAGACTAACAGGGGTTAAAGATTCTAAGGAATAATGTGACACTAAATTGCACACCTTGGGGGGGTGGGTCTTATTATGTATATATTGTGTGTGTTTTATTTTAAGTATTACTGATGAATAAGGGGATGTGTCCCCGAAACGTGTCCAGGGTCCTCCCTGAGACTATGTAATTTTTTAACTTGGAATATAAGAATCAACTGTATATGGCATCGGATATTTTCTTCTTTTTTCATATAACTTGGTGGATACCAACCACTTTCCGATTGCCTGGAAGTCCAGTGAGTACTGGGATGTAGAGACTCGTCTGCCTTTTTCTCTACATATATTTTGTATTTTAAAGAATAAAAAAAAATGTTCTATACAATATATGTAATTTTTTTCTTGAGAGTTAATTTTAGTCAAATTTCATTTAATGTACATCATATATTTTACATTTCCTTTTTATTGAATTTTTATCATGGTAGTGTGTTATTTTATCATACTTTAGTAATATGTCCTTAGCTGTATATAAGTTAAAGCTAAATAACACCCATTTTACACCCTTTTTTATAATTCCTAAAATTAATAAAATTTCTTCCCCCCTTTTTTTCCCCATTTTAAATGAAAAATTCTCTTCATTCTAGCTATTACTCGCTGTTATCAGCCATTGTATGGATAATGGTAAGGAATCAATTGTACTGATTGGCTCCCGCCTTGCTATTCCCTATAAAAACTCCAATGCTGCTATTAGACATCACCTAATTAAGGTGTATTTTAAAGCTGAAACGCATAGTGATGAATTTTTGCTGAAAAAAGGAGAAACCTATTAAGTTTAACCCTGAGCTTCTCTTCTACTGCACCGATAATAATGCTATTTTCCTGTCTATTATTTTACAGTAGCAATTATTAATCAATTACAGGACCATATGGTTTCCTATGTAATGTAATAAATGATAATATATCCGTATAAATCGTCATCCAATTTTTTCTTTGAACCCATAGACTTGAGTGAGTGAATCTCGTTCAATTTTAGAGTAAAATAGCGTTTTGTTGTATAGCACTTGTCTGATTTATAAAATAACTAGCTGGGTGCCCGATGCACATGCATCGGGATTCTAGAAGAGCGAGTCTCTGACTCGCAATGGCCGCTTCGCGGCCAATGCTTCGCGCTGCTAAGGCGACTCGCCATGCCCGCTGCGCGGCCAATGCTTCGGGCGTATCCACATGACCACGCTGACTCGCAGCGAGAGTGGACTCAGAAGGGGCAAAAAACCCATTCGCAATTATATAATAGATGTGCATAAGCCCTTAAAGTCCATTTGAGCTAGAAGGATCTGTTCCTCACTACATGGGTAGATATGTACTGGCGTGGAAGATGTAATCAGCAGTAGTCACAGGGGCTGTCCAGATGTTGTAGAAATTAGCTGTTCAGGGTCCTGCCATTATATTGCTGAACACTAGGGTGCTGTGGGTGAAAAGATTTATGTTTATGAGTATGGGGAATGAGATCTCACTTTGAGAGGCTGAACTCATCTAAGTCTGGTCTGAAATTATCCAGAGAGTGGTATTGCAAAGATTTCCTTATTTCTTATTCATTTTTAATGTTTCAAACACTTTAATATTTCAGATCCCCAAACACATTCAAATAACAGACAGCGATAACACAAGTAAACACAAAATGCAGTATTTAAATGAAGATCTTTATTATTAAGGGAAAATGAAATCCAAATCTACAGGGCCTTGTGTAAAAATGTGATCACTCTCCCCCTTAAAATATAAATTAATTGTGGTTTACCGCATCTTTGGGAAGCTGAGTTTAATTCCCTAGCCACACATAAGCCTGATGCCTGCTACACCTGTTCTCAATCAAGAAGTCACTTAAATAGAAACTGCCTGACAAAATGAAATAGTCCAAAAGATCCTCAAATGCTAGACATTATGCCGCAATCCAAACAAATTCAGGAACAAATGAGAAACAAAGTAATTGAAATCTATCAGTCTGGAAAAGCCATTTTAAAGCTTTGGGACTCCAGTGAGTGCCTTTATTCACAAATGGCAATAACATTGAACAGTGGTAAATTTTCACAGGAGTGGCCAGCCGAACAAAATTACTCCAAGAGAACAACGACGACTCATCCAAGATTTCACAAAGACCTCACAACAACATCCAATGATCTGCAGGCCTCACTTGCCTCAGGTTAAGCTCAGTGTTCATGACTCCACCATAAGAAAAAGACTGAGAAAAAATTGCCTGCATGGCAGAGTTCCAAGATAAAATCCCTGGGTGGGCAAAAAGAACATAAAGGCTCATCTCAGTTTGCCAGAAAACATCTTGATGATCCCCAAGGTTTTGGGAGAATACTCGTTGTATTGACAGGACAAATGTTCAACTTTTTGGAAGGTTTTTGTCCCCTTATGTGTGGTGTAGAAGTAACACAGCATTTCAGAAAAGAAACATCATACCAACAGTAAACTACAGTGGTGGTGGTATGATGGTCTGGGGCTGTTTTGCTGCTTTGAGACATAGAAATCTAACTGTGGTAAGTGGAACCATGAAGTCTGCTGTCTACCAAAAAATCCTAAAGGAACATGTCTGTCCATGTATTTGTGGCTTCAAGCTGAAGCGCACTTGGGTTATGTAGCAGGGCAATGATCCAAAGCACATCAGCAAGTCCACCTTTAAAAGTCTTAAGAAAATTAAAATTTAGACTTTTTAGTGGCCTAGTAGAAGGCCTGACCTTAATCAGATTGAGATGCTGCGGCATGAATTTAAAAAGATGGTTCATGCTCGGAAACATTACAATATGGCTGATTACACCAATTCTGCAAAGATGAGTGGGCCAGAATTTCTCCAGAGTGTAATAAAAGACTCATTGTATGTTATCACAAATGCTTGATTTCAGTTTTTGCTGCTAAAGGTGGCACAACCAGTTATTGTAACGTCCATCCGAGTTACATGTAAAAAGGGGAATCCCAGACAGCCTGAATGCAAACTGCACCATCAGGAAGAACCCCATAGATACTCAAATACCCTTTAACTCCTATACAGGGATTTGGATTTACTGCAAGGTCCAGAAGGTTGCTGCCAGGAATAGAAAAGTTGCTAAGTAGCGTCATAGCTAAGAAGTCCGAAAAGTCCAAAATAATTAGGCTGGAGAATAGTAAAAAATCAGGCAGAAGTCAATCCAGAAAATCAATAATACAAAGCAGGAATACTAAGTGAACCAGGGAATGTATCTGGCAACCAGCAGGAGCACACAGAGGATTCAAATAGACTGCAGTGTTTCCTAATTGGCTAAAGCCAGAGTTAATGATTGTAGCTGGGCAGCCATACAACACATCTACAAGTTAGACTACTACATCATCAGCCCCACCTTTGCAGTGAACAGAAGTTGCAGGAGCAGACTCTGAGGATGTGACACTCACTAAACCTACAGATAAAATCCTTGAGGGGTCTAGATTCCAAAATGGGGTGTCTTGTGGAAGATTCTGCTGTTTAGGTGCTTTAGTGGCCATTGAAATGCAACATGGTGCCTGCAATCTATTTCAGCAAAATTTGTTTTCCCAAAGTCAAATATTGCTCTGTCCGTTCTGGTCATGCCGTTTGTCCAAACAACATTTTTTGACTACTGTTGGGTATCATTAGAAAGTGAGTAACAACGTGTGGGGTTCACTTTTTGGTTTTACCACTTTTAAAAATGAAAAATTTGGTGATACAGCAACACTTTTGTGTAAAGAAAGAAATTTTTCAATATGACGACCTATTGTTATCAAATTCAGTGAAGTACTAGTGAGTTCATAATGCTCACTATATCCCTGGATAAAATCCTTGAGGGGTCTAGTTTTTAAAATGGGGTCAATTGTGGGTGATTTGTGATGATTAGATGCTTCAGAGACCCTTGAAATGCAACATGGTGACCACAATCTATTTCAGCCAAATTTGTGTTCCAAATGTCAAATAGCGCTCCTTCCTTTCTGAGTTCTCCCATTTGTTCAAAGAAGTTTCTGTCCACATGTGGGGTATCAGCATGTTCAGAAGAGACTGTGTATCACATTTTAGGGTCCAATTTGTCATACTATCCCTTGTAAAAGTGAATAAACTGAGGCTAAAGCAACATTTTTAGGTAAAATGTAAATGTATTTTTCATTCCACTTTGAATTCATTCCTGTGAAGCACCTGTAGGGTTAATAAACTTCTTCAATATGGTTTTCAGCAGTCTGAGGGGTGCAGTTTTTAGAATTGGGTCACTTTTGGGTATTTTCTTTCACATAGGTATCTCAAAGTGACTTCAAATGTGATGTGCTTCCTAAAAAATGGTTTTGTAAATTTTGATGTAAAAATGAGAAATTAATCATAAATTTTGAACCCTTCTAGCTTCCTAATTAAAAAATTGTTGCTTCCAAAGTTGTGCTGATGTAAAGTAGACATGTGGGAAATGTTATTTATTAACTGTTTTGTGTGACAGAACTCTCTGGTTTAACGGTATAGGTATTCTAAACTTGAAAAATGCAAAACTTTCAGCTAAATTCTATTTTTTTCACAAATAAATGCAAAAAATATCGCCCTAAATTTACCACTATTATGAAATCCAATATGTCATGACACAACAGTCTTGGAACCACTGGGGTCTGTTCAAGCTTTCCATAGTTAAAACCTCATAAAGGGACACTGGTCAGAATTGTAAAATTTGGTCTAGTCATTAAGTTGAAATTTGGCTCCGTCAATTAGGCGTTAAAAATCATGGATGTCAAAATAAATACTAGATGTAGTTGATACTGATGTGGTCGGGTAAATTAATTTTTGCATAATCGAAACTGAGTAAAACAAAGATTTTGTAATAAAAGTTATATTATTCACCTTACTTTCATTTTATGGGTTAAAAAATATTGTATGAAACTCAGTCTTGTCAAAATGTTGGAAATTGTTATGTTTAGTGAAATATTGATTAAATCTTACTTTTCAAAGGGGGAGGTAATTTACCGTAACAAACTCATGCACATCAATATGTAACACACTACACCAGAATATAGCACATACAATTGTGCGCAAAAGCTTACATACCCCAGCAGATTTTTTTCCTTTCTTGGCCTTTTTTTCAGAGAATATGAATAATAACACAAAAAACTCATGGTTAGTGGTTGGGTGAAATCATTTATTGTGATACTTTGTGTTTTCTCTTTTTAAATCGTAATGACAACCAAAACATCCAATGACCCTTATCAAAAGTGCATATACCCTGGTGATAATGGCCTGATAACATGCACCGAAGTTGACTCAAATGGGTTTGAATAGCTAATAAAGGTAACATCCTCACCTGTGACCTGTTAGCTTGTAATTAGTGTGTGCATAAAAGCTGAGTGAGTTTCTGGGATCCAGACAGACTCTTGCATCTTTCATCCAGCCACTGATATTTCTGGATTGTGAGTTATGGGGAAAGCTCAAGAATTGTCACTGGATCTATTGGAAAAGGATAGTTGAACTGTATAAAACAGGAAAGGGATACAAAAAGATATCCAAGGAATTGATAATGCAAGTCAGCAGTGTTCAAACTGTGATTAACAAAAAGCAAATCAAGTGCTCTGTAAATACAAAACCATGATCAGGTAGACCAACAAACATTTCGGCCAAAACTGCCAGGAAAATAGTTCTGGATGTAAAGAAAAACCCACAAATACCATCAGCTGAAAAACAGGACTCACTGAAAACTAGCGGTGTGGCTGTTTCAAGATGCACAACAAGGAGGCACTTGAAGAAAAATAGGCTGCATGGTAGAATCACCAGAATAAAACCATTATTGTGCAAATGCCACAAAGTATCTCACCTACAATATGGAAAACAGCACAGAGACAAGCCTCCAAACTTCTGGAACAAGGTAATTTGGAGTGATGAGACAAAAACAAACTTTACATTTGGAGAGGTGTCAACAAGGCCTATGATAAAAGGAATATCACTCCTAATGTAAAGCACAGAGGTGGATCACTGATGATGTGGGGATGTGTAAGCCACAAAGGCATAGGAAACTTGGTCAACGTTGAAGGAAAGATTAATGCAGCACCTTATCGGCAAATTTGCACTAATCAGCCCGGAAGCTGCACATAGGACGTACTTGGACATTCCAACATGCCAATCTAA
Organism: Allobates femoralis; assembly: GCA_033576535.1. Lineage (NCBI taxonomy): Eukaryota > Metazoa > Chordata > Amphibia > Anura > Aromobatidae > Allobates > Allobates femoralis. The sequence continues at coordinate 542,998,040 of JARQOC010000004.1, forward strand.
AACACAAGGCAAAGTCGACCTGTCATTGGCTACAGCAGAATAAAGTGAAGGTTCTGGAGTGGCCATCTCAGTCTCCTGACCTGAACATCATTGGGCCACTCTGAGAAGAACTCAAGCGCACAGCTAATGCAAGATAGCCCAGGAATTTACAGGAACCGGAGAGTTTTGCCAAGAAGAATGGATAACTTTACCACCTGAGAAAATTAAGAGTCTCATCCACAACTACCATAAAAGATGTCAAGCTGTCATTAATGTTAAAGGGGGCAACACATGGTATTAAGAACTTTTGGTCAGGGTCAATTGGATGTTTTTGGTTGTCAATGGGCCCTTTCACATCTGCGCTCCTGTGCATTTGCCAGCACTGCGCTAGCGCACGTGGTTGCGGAGTGCAAATGCAGCCAAGCGCATCGGAGTGCAGATGCAGTGCATTGCGCTAACACCGCCATTACCTGCTATGGGCGAGCACAGGCAGACGGATCCCTGAAGCGCAAGTGTGACAGTGGCATGCAACGTTTCCGGTGCATCCATAGAAGTGCATACACTGTGACACAGGACCTGTCACACTTGCGCTTCTGGGATGCGGTCTCCTGCACTCGCCCATAGCAAGTAATGGCGGCGCTAGCGCAATGCACTTCATCTGTGCGCCGATGCGCTTGGCTGTGCTGGGCTGTGATAGCACCTGCGCTAGCGCAATGCTGCTAAACGCATTGGCGCATAGATGTGAAAGGGGCCATTATGATTTAAGAAGCGAAAACACAGTAGTTTGATAATAAATGGTTTCACCCGACCACTAACCATGAGTGGAAAAATGTTTTTGTGTTACATTTATATTCTCTGAAAAAAGGCCAAAAAAGCAAAAAATCTGCCGGGGTATGTAAACTTTTGAGCACAACTGTAGATCACGTCAGTATATAAAATAGTTGAGTATATAACATACAGATCAAAATATAGCCCATACATCACATCAGTGCATAAAATAGATGAGTATAAGGGCCACGTCACACACACAGATAATTGTGCAGATATTGTTCGTAGATCTCTGGTTGCAGTGAAATCATGGACACATTGTACCATTTATACACGGCCACAAAATGGAACAATGTGTCCATGATTTCACTGCAACCAGAGATCTGCGAACAATATCTGCACAGATATCTGTGTGTGTGACGTGGCCCTATGACACACATCAGTATATAACTTAGATAACACACATCAGAATATAGCACTCACCTCTGTATTTGATGCATCAGTATATAACATGAACACATCCCAATATAACAAACATCACTATTTATCATACACACATCAGTATTATAACGCATAAATATTGGCATATACCACACACATCAATAAATACAAATATCAGCACATAGCAAACACATCAAAATGTAGCATAAACCTATCCCTGTATAACAAACACACATAAGTACATAACACAGTATATAACACCCATGCAACAATCTGTAATATGCACACGAGTATGTAACAAACACATCACTATATAGCCCACATCTGTATGTAACACATCTAAGTCAGTGTAATTATATACACACATCAGTATATAAAACACACTTTAATGAAACACATCAGTATATAATGCAGAATATAAGACATCAGTATATAGCACACAAATCAGTACATAACACACTCACATACACACACATCAGTATATAATACACACACACCAGTAAATTCATAAAGTAGAAATAAGGTCAGTACTGTTCCCAAAGACAGGACACATATATTGGGATACAGAGGGTGTATTCACATGTGCGGTGCACAATATCTGAGAGATTTCATATATAACAAAACAAAAATTAAATTGGCACTCACCACGTATTACCAGGTACGATGAGAAAGCGCTCTGTGTGTGAAATGGCTGAAGGCTACTGACCTGCTGAATGTTGTTCTTTTTGTATACCTCTTGACCATGCAAAGAAAATAAATAGTTTTTTATCATATTATGTGGTGAGTGCCAATCTACTTTTTGATATGTTACACATCAGTATAGAACATACACACATCAGTATATAACATACTCATATCAGTACACAACAAACACACATCAGCATATAACACATATCAGTATAAAACACACATTAGTATATAACACACTATTATATAACATAAACATCAGAATATATCTTTATACTAGATGGTGGCCCGACTCTAAAACATCAGGTATTCTAGAATATGTATGTAGTTTATTTATGAAGATTTAAAGGGAACCTGACCTTTAAAAATTAGCCATCAGGCTCTTTTAACCTGTCCCTGCACCATGGTAATCCTATTCTATCAATTCCTTTCTGTCCCTAAAGCGCTATTTGAAAGTTTATAAAAGTTCTTTTTTTACCTGTTCTTCTACAGCTTCTCATTATATGAGAAGCCGCAAAAGGCGGGCTTATGTGGCTCTTCCCGGCGGCGGCGTGTTAATTATGCAGCCCATGTGGGCGTGCTATAGAGCAGAGACTGTGCTTGTGCTGCACGGGGGCGGTAAGGGCGATATGGCGCCGGTCATCTCCCGGCTGCCTCGCCACGGACTTCTGTACGGCAATCAGCTAAGCGGGATTCATATTCCCCACCAAACCGCGCCGCTTCACTGATTCAGCGAAGCAGAGCGCGGCTTGGCGGGGGTTTTGAATCCCGCGCCGCTGATTGGTCCTGCTGAGTGCAGCGACCAATCAGTAAAGCGGGATTCATATTCCCCAACCAAGCCGCACCTCTTCGCTGATTGGTCGCCGCCAGCCACGGCGACCAATCAGAGAAAAGGTGCGCGGCTTGGCGGAGAATTTGAATCCCGGCTGCCATATTGGAATACCCATTGCGTGGGTGTTCCAATATGGTGGTCGGGGTACTACCACTGCGAACAGCCGAGAGCTGACCGGCCGGCACCAGTCATCTCCCGGCTGCCTCGCCGTGGACCCATGTGCGGCAGTAGATGACCCGCGGCAACCGTGGGGAGATCAGCGGCTAGCGGTGGCCTGCGTGGTTCAAATGCCGCCCCCAATTTGCGGACGGATTTTGCCTGTCACTGATTGATCGAGGCCGGCCGTGACCAATCAGCGACACGGGATTTCCGTTACAGAAAGAAATACACTATAAAGCGATTATATAGTAGATGACACACATATCAGTCTACCACACATAAACATCAGTATACAAAACATATAACATTATGCAACACACTATGAACAAAAGTCTGATTGAACATTAGCAACTTATTAATATCTGCATATCATATTGACTGATCCTGTAGACTAAAACTCTGCAGCATGTCAATTTATAGATTATAGAGGAAAGGAAAGGGCTCCCCCTCTCCTGGGAATAAGAAATCAATCCTGTTGCGGAAACCTGGTGAGTGCTGAACCTAGCTTGCCTGGTGTGTTCAGCCCCATAGTAAAATGTTCTGGTAAGAAGGGATTCAAAAATCACCTCCTTCCAGGAATATGATTCAGGGCATGTGCTCACGATCTGGATCCACTGAGTCTTGGACACAGCGCCTCCGGATCTGAGGGAACCCATGGGTGCATGCAGGGAGAATGCAGCCGCCCTGTACTTACCATCTGCGATGGGTTTCGGGCGGCATCTCCCTGCGTGCACCTGCTGAGGCTAGGGTGACACATAAGCCCTGGATCCATTTTTGGCATCAGTTTTTCCACTTTTTTTTTCTAACTCCAAAAACTGATGCAAAAAACTGATTATATGTTAACAAAACACTATCTGTTTTTTTTTACATGGGGCCCTATGGAAAAATGGATCCGTTTTTTTGGTGCCTTAAAAAAACAATCAATTTTTTAATGCGTTTTTTTTTTTTTTTTAAATGACTAAATCCAAAAAACGACTAGGTGCACAAAAGGCTCAAAAACACCCTAAAAATAACAGATCCGTTTTTTATAAACACTCTAAAAAATGGATTGGCATGTTTGACCCTAGCCTGAAGATCTCTTCCGTCTCTGCAGCATGAAATTAATATGCTGTGGAGATGCAAAAGTCCAGAAACCCACGGTGGAGAGAAGCACAGTAGGCATGGAATTTCTTTAAATCCCATCCACTATGCTTGTACTGTACCACACTGCATGTTGGATGCAGAAGCAATATGCTGCGTCCAAAATCCTGCAAATTTGGATCGTAAGAATGCACCCTAAAATGTCTTCAATCTTGAATGGAATCCAGTAAATGTAAGTAAAAGTGCAAGGACAATCCATGTCTCCCTCTAATGTGTTTCTGGCGAAAATGCCCTTAGTCATAGAATGGGGAGCAGGAAACAGAATCTTACATTCATTCACAGAATAACCAATCCTGTAAAAAAAACTAATTAGGAAAATCACACATACCTCTCCCCACTGAAACCCACTCAGATGGAATAAATCAAGTAAGGTATAATACAGGGTGGGCCATTTATATGGATGCACCTAAATAAAATGGGAATGGTTGGTGATATCAACTTCCTGTTTGTGGCAGATTGTTATATGGGAGGGGGAAAACTTTACCAGATGGGTGGTGACCATGGCGGCCATTTTGAAGTCAGCTATTTTGGATCCAGCTTAATTTTTTTCAATGGGAAGAGGTCATGTGACACAAACGTATTGAGAATTTCATAAGAAAAACCATGGTGTGCTTAGTTTTAACCTAACTTTATTCTTTCATGAGTTATTACAAGTTTATGACCACTTATAAATGTGTTCAAAGTGCTGCCATTGTGTTGGATTGTCAATGCAACCTCTTCTCCCACTCTTGACACACTGATAGCAACATCGCAGAAGAAATACTAGCACAGGCTTCCAGTATCCGTTGTTTCAAATGCTGCACATCTCGTATCTTCACAGCATAGACAATTGCCTTCAGATGAGTGATGAGGCAAACGTTTTTGTGAATGGTGAAGTTTACAAACAAAACCATCACTATTGGTCTGACACTAAACCAAAGTGGATAGATCCCTCCAAGACTGTTAGAACAAAAAAAATTGATGGTATGGTGTACAAGGGATTGTATATGGGGTACAAGGATAGTGGGGCCATTCTACATCAATGGAAACCTCAATGCCACTGGATATCTGAAATTGCTACATGATTCAGATATCCAGTGACATTAAGGGTTCCATTGAGGAAGAATGACCCCACTATCTTTGTGCCCCATATACCACACCATACCATTTCTTGGAAACCCATTCTCCCGCTCCCAGCACTATATTCGCCAGTTTCATTGGAAGCCTGTGCTAGCATTTCTTCTGCGGTGTTGCTATCAGTGTGTCAAGAGTGGGAGAAGAGAGTTGCATTGACAATCCAACACAATGGGCAGCATTTTGAACATATTTTATAAGTGGTCATAAACTTGTTAATAACTCATGAAAGAATAAAGCTATGTTAAAACCAAGCACACTATTGTTATTCTTATGAAATTCTCAATCATTTTGATGTGTCCCATGACCATCTTGCCATTGAAAAAAATAAAGTTGGATCCAAAATGGCCAACTTCAAAATGCCGCCATGGTCACCAACTGTCTGGAAAAAATTTTCCCTTCCCATATACTAATGTGCCATAAACAGGTAGTTGATATCACCAACCATTCCCATTTTATTTAGGTGCATAAATATAAATGGCCCACCCTGTAAAAACAAAAAGTACAGAAAGGCAAAAACAACCAAAAATTTTACAAATATATGATGGCACATTTTGAACAGCCATACATTTAGAAAAAATATATACATATAATTGTATAGAATATGAATTCAGAAAAAATGATTATACAACAAAAGAAAAAAGTAAATACATATTAATGCATGGTTTGTAGCAAATAGCATGAGGCACAGTGACGTCGGGGGGTGGCGATGAGCGGCAGCAAGTAGTGGCGATGATGTGTATCAGTAGTTTTGGGTGGCGTTGGTACCGCTGGCAGTACTGCGCAATGGGCCAGTACCACCAGCGGATACCATATTTTCACACTCAAGTGATGACTGCAGCTGTGGGGTGTGATATGAAGACATCCTAACGGCAGAAGTGGATGATGGATGTGACAGCAAGATTACCATATGTAAGTAGATGACCTTGTCAGACATCAAATTCATACAGACTATTTTACACACAGTGACGAATTAGAGGAAACTAGAGAAAAACAGGTGTTAAATTCCTTCGGCCCTGATGTAAACTCATGGAAAGTAATTGATCCAGAACATTTAGGATGAATGCCTACAGTGCGTATTTGGTGTATAATTTTCTGTGTGGGTTTGTGAGTGTAAAATCCGTAGTGTATTACAATGTTAGGTAAGTGGAAGAAAATGTAAAAATCTCATTTATATGTTGATTTATTATGCAAGTACACTTTCTTTCAGGGCAGATTTAAAATCCACAGCATAACTTTTTTTGTAGGTTTTTATTCCTCAGTTCCCTTTTCGCAATACTTGGTTGACATCCATACCAACATTTACATTTTTGTGTGAGTTGACGTAATATTATTTACGTGCGATTTTTGGTCCCTAGCATGCTGCAGATAATCTATTGCAAAGCTGTTGGGTTATGTTCACACATTATGGATTTTCTGCTGATTAGCATCATATTTATTTTAAAGAGAAAGATACTGGCGGTGTGGGTGTGCTTGTTTTCGGTTAATTGCTATTAGTTGGACCAATATTGGCAGATCCAGAGATCCCTTGTATCTCACCCCAAATAAGCTCTCAAAGAAAAGGGCCCTGATGCAAAAAATCCAACGGGGTCCCCAGTTATTGGAAGTTTTTAATGGCATTGGTCATGTCATATAAACCAAAGGGACTTTTGGATCCCATATGGCTCCAGAGCCCAGGTGCAATCACAACCCCTGAACCTACCTTAGTTACGCCTCTGGGCTTTTCAACAACAGAGCATGGTGCCAAAACCCAAGAATAGTTAACTGGAAATTTTGTGACTCAACTTCAAGGACCTTTCCAGAAACAACTGAACAAAATCTGCGGTAACCATTAGTGTTGTAAAAATGTTCTGTGTTTTCTGGTGGTCCAATACCGGTATGTAGTGGTCCTACAAGATCATCCTTATCAAACCACTTCTAGTGTTTGTATTTTGTGTGTATGATTGAAATACTAGAGTTATAACTGATGATTGAATCATGGTTGAATGAAAATTGAATCAAGTGACAAGTAGCCAACCCAGTCCAGCAATTCTGGAAAGGCACCTCTGCAGTTCTACCTGTATATTTCAAGACTCGGTTATTGCTATATGTTGTTTTTGTTTTCTATTTGACTGTCTGGAATGATACAGTTATAAGCTATGAGGTTCCTTGAATGTGGGGCTGAATGATTTTTAAGTGACCAATAAGGGATTTAAAAGGGATTCTGTTAGGTGTGCTTCCTCATATGTGGTGAAGGAAAAATTAGTACTGTAGAGAAGTGTGATTGTCCATAACAGATGAGTCCTTCAAGGTAAGGTAGTATACTGATGGTATTAAGTGTCCCCTGTAAATTTATAAGGACATCCTTTTGAAAGGAGTGCTGAATGCAGCCTTAGCCCAAATGCAGCAAGAGGACTTAACAGCAAATGTGGAATATGGATTGACTGATATATTGTAAAATTGTGTTGATGTATCAGAATCATTGTCTACAGTTCCAGTGCTTCGTTTTGTGTGAACTTGAGAGTGGAAATGTCATTGTTGTAGTTCTTAAAAAGCCAGTATCTTTAGAACTGGAAACTTATAGCCAGAGAGGAAGACATACTGCAAATTTAATTATCAAGCTGTGCATACTATGGGACGGTGAGGGGAACGTCTTATTTGACTAGTTATAACTTCACATTATGCTCTGTTGTGTTAACCACCCGCCTCTTTTGTGTTAGATGTAATCTGTGTAAATCAGAGGTGGATGAACATTTTGTATAATAATAACTTATTCTTCCATTACATTTTATATTGACAAGTAGAGGTAATGGCAATAACTATTGGTAGTAGAGTCTTCAGATTATTATTTGTTTTGTTGTGTATCAGAATCATATGGGTACAAAGGGTTGGTCAACTGAGGCCTCTTAGAAATTTTTCTCTTGTAAAAACAATGATTCTAAAAGAAATCATCCTTCTCATGCAAAGCTTATAGAAAAGTAGAGTCTTCTGTGGTTAAGACTCTATAGACCCATTTCAGTTCATTCAATAACTGCAAGCACTGAAGTAGCAGTTGAGGGTGGAGGCACAATAGCACGTGAGTGCTTTCTGTATGGTCATGCGAGTGTGGTACAAGTGTGGTGCAAGAGCAATAAGTGTGGTGTGACTGTGGTGTGAGTGTGGTCAGTGTGCAATGCATTTTAACCCCTTCATGACCTGGGAATTTTTCGTTTTTCATTTTCGTTTTTTGCTCCCCTGCTTCCAGGAGCCATTAACCTTTTTATTTTTCTGTCAATATAGACATATGATGGCTTGTTTTTTGAGGGACGAGTTGTACTTTCAGATGCATTCATTTATTTTACCATATAGTGTACAAGGAAATTGCAATAAAATTCCAAGTGCGGTGAAATTGCAAAATAAGTGCAATCACGCGTTTGTTTTTTGCGTTTTTTAGCCGCCATGTTCACTATATGGTAAAACTGACTTGACTGTGTGATGCCTTAGGTCAGTACGTGTTCGTAGATACCAAACATGTATACCTTTACTGGTATCTAAGTGGTGAAAACAAATTCAGAAGTTTGGAAAAAAAACCACACTTTTTGCTCCATGTTATGCGACCCGTAGCGGTCTCATTTTTCGGAATACTTTTTGCGTCTTGAGATGACCTTACTAATGATACCATTTTTGGGTAGATGTGCTGTTTTGATCGCCTGTTATCGCATTTTATAGCAATGTTGCGGCGACTAAAAAAACGTAATTTTGGTGTTTGGACCATTTTTTCCGTTGCGCAGTTTAGGGCTCTCACTAATTGATTTTATATGTTGATAGATCGGGGGATTCTGAACGCGGTGATACCAAACATGTGTATTTATTTTTTTAATACTTTTATTGTGAATGGGGGAAAAGGGGGGTGATTTGAACTTTTATGTTTTTTTGGGTTTTTTACAGGTTTTTTTTAAACTTTTTTTATTCATTCTTATTTTTACACTGCCCCTTTAAGAGACACCTAGCCGCACAGTCCGTTCGCTTCTGGGAGATACCAATGAGCTGCAGCTCACCAGTATCTCCCAGAATCGTGGACGTGTTGTGGTTGGCAGCACCTGCCAACCACAACCCGGAAGTGCTCTGTGACAGCATCCAGGGTCTAGCCAAGACCCCGGGCTGTCACATGACCGCCGGAGATCCCGCGATATTATTGCGGGATCTCCGATGCAGGCAGGGAACGGAACGTTCCCCGCCGCAGCCGCCTTGGATCCTGCTGTCAGTAATTGACAGCGGGATCCAAGGGGTTAACAGCACCGATCGGAACCCGTATCCGATCGGTGCTGTTACCCTGACATCTCAGCTGATGAGATCAGCTGAGATGTCGGGGCTTTGATGTGAGCTCTGCGCCGGAGCTATCATCAAACACCCGGACACGGCCCATGACGTCCTCCTATGTCATGGGTCGTGAAGGGGCTAATATGGTCTTTTTCATGCTGAATAAAGTGAGAAAAGAGTATCTAGATAGAATAGGTAGATTGGGCTTAATAGTCTCCCACTGCTACTTCCAGGGGCACCTATTAAGCTAATTGCATATTCACTGCACTGTCAGACAAACAGACAATCACAGAAGCTCACACTCTGAGAATCTCTGTGATTGGCTGTTGTAGTCAGACTGGATTTCCTCAATCTGGATGTTTATTCTGCTTGATTGCCATAAACTTTAGTGTGTGGCAACCAACCTGGCGTTATAGGGTGTTAAATAAATAAATATAAAAAAAAAGCGTGGGGCTTCGCAGCATTTTTAATGTACAGCCCGATGAAAGCAGACAGTTGCGAGCTGCCACGCTCAGCTGCCTAATTTTCCCATAGCTGGCAAAAAAAAGTGTGTGAGCTCCGCCATATTTTTAATTGCCAGCCAAGGTAAAACTAGGCAGCTGAGGGCTGGTATTCTCAGTGGGGTGAGGGACCATTGTTTTAGGGTTATAAGAAGCACCACTTCCAGGCACCTGACCATTTTTTACCATCCTAACACCCTTATGCTTTACTGTCATCTGCAAACACTTGTTATTGCAATGCTCGCCACCCCTTTGGCAAACCAACTGACATATTTTTACAGACAAGTATTTCACATTTTACCTTATGAGTCCAGAGCACCAGCTTCCATTTTCTGCCTATAGGGTCTAAATTTTTGTGCATTGATAACTCACTTGAACTTGTTTCTATGCTGGTATGCAGGCATGGTACTGCTGGACATTTTCTATTTTGAAAGGCAGTAAGCATGTAAGCTTACATGTGCAGCTCCATGTGCATGTTCATAAAGCATTGGAGTTGCCTACTATTTAAATATACTAGTCTGGTTCATAAATTCGAACAGACAAGTGCATACTGAGATTTTTTTTCTTATCGACCTCAGGTCGTATGAAATAAAAAATGTGAACTTGCATATAGGCTTAAACTGTGTCCACGTGCTCTCAGTTTTCCACATGGGCAACATATATCACAAGATTTACCTTCAATTGAAAGGACCTGTAGGGAAATTAAAACCTGGGGAAATGTCACAAGAATGGTAAAGCACAAAACATATTTAATTATGATACTGGTCATTTATGTCACTGGTGGTTAGCAGTTTGCATTTTCTTGTAGTTATTTTATAAATTTGCAATAAAATCACAACATGTTGGTGATTGAGGCAAAAAACACAGAGTAATTGCATAGTATGAACAACCCATAAAAGTACTAAAAGTGCTTCAGCTGTTGATACTCTTGAACAATAAGTTGGCACTTTTATGCTCTGGCCTCACTTCAGCTCTGGACCAACAGGAGCAGATGCACTTTCAGGAGAAAATATAATAGAAAGTTTGACCTGCGCCGCCACTCTGTACACCACAGGTCAATGAAATGGAAAATAGAGTGTAGATCCAGGAAAAAAAAACCCTGCTCTGGAGCGCAATGCTTCCAAAGGAACTTCCAATATAATGCAAAGATAGAACAAAGCGGCATTCACCGGAGGTACAGTACAGACCAACAGTTTGGACACACCTTCTCATTCAAAGAGTTTTCTTTATTTTCATGACTATGAAAATTGTAGATTTCCACTGAAGGCATCAAACTATGAATAAACACATGTGGAATTAAATATTTAACAAAAAAATGTGAAACAACTGAAAATATTCACTTCACAGATGTGCCCTGTCAGGTTTAATAAGTGGGATTTCTTGCCTTATAAATGGGGTTGGGACCATCAGTTGTGTTGTGCAGAGGTCTGGTGGATACACATCTGATAGTTCTACTGAATAGACTGTTAGAATTTGTATTATGGCAAGAAAAAAGCAGCTAAGTAAAGAAAAACAAGTGGCCATCATTACTTTAAGAAATGAAGGTCAGTCAGTCCGAAAAATTGGGAAAACTTTGAAAGTGTCCCCAAGTGCAGTTGCAAAAACCATCAAGTGCTACAAAGAAACTGGCTTATATGAGGAAAGGAAGACAAAGAGTCACCTCTTCTGCGGAGGATAAGTTAATCCGAGTCACCAGCCTCAGAAATCGCAGGTTAACAGCAGCTCAGATTAGAGACCAGGTCAATGCCACACAGAGTTCAAGCAGCAGACACATCTCTACAACAACTGTTAAGAGGAGACTTTGTGCAGCTGGCCTTCATGGTAAAATAGCTGCTAGGTAAACCACTGCTAAGGACAGGCAACAAGCAGAAGAGACTTGTTTGGGCTAAAGAATACAAGGAATGGACATTAGACCAGTGGAAATCTGTGCTTTGGTCTGAGGAGTCCAAATCTGAGATCTTTGGTTCCAACCACTGTGTCTTTGTGCGAGGCAGAAAAGGAGAATGGATGGAATCTACATGCCTGGTTTCCACCGTGAAGCATGGAGAAGGAGGTGTGATGGTGTGGGGTTGCTTTGCTGGTGACACTGTTGGGGATTTATTCAAAATTGAAGACATACTGAACCAGCATGGCCACCACAGCATCATGCAGCGGCATGCTATTCCATTCAGTTTACGTTTAGTTGAACCATCATTTATTTTTCAACAGGACAATGACCCCAAACACACCTCCAGGCTGTGTAAGGGTTATTTGATCAAGAAGGAGAGTGATGGGGTGCTACGATGGTTTGGGGTGAACTGGACTGCAGAGTGAAGGCAAAAGGGCCAACAAGTTAAGCATCTCTGGGAACTCCTTCATTACTGTTGGAATACCATTTCCGGTGACTACCTGTTGAAGCTCATCAAGAGAATGCCAAAAGTGTGCAAAGCAGTAATCAAAGCAAAAGGTGGCTACTTTGAAGAACCTAGAATATAAGACTTATTTTCAGCTGTTTCACAATTTTTTGTTAAAGAGGACCTGTCACCAAACCAGGCATGGTGATCTAATTACAGCACTGGAAGCAGCATGTCTGCAGCATGCAGGCAAGGGGTCCCCCAGCACTTGAGCCCTGTACCCCGAGATAATACACTTAGAAAACTTACATGCTCCAGCCACTAAGGAGGTGGCTAGGGGCTGCAGCCAAGGGCAGATTCACACCCCCTGCATGTGTAATCTGCCTACCGCTGCCAATCATTCTCTCCCTGTCTGCAGTATTTAAACTGAGTTTTTTTTTCTCTCTCCCAGAAAGCCAGTTTTTGCCCCGCCCTCAGGGAGAGAAAAAAAAAACAACTCAGTTTAAATGCTGCAAACATGTGTAAATTCATAGTTTTGATGCCTTCAGTGTGAATCTACGATTTTCATAGTCATGAAAATAAGGAAAACACTTTGAATCAGAAGGTGTGTCCAAACCTTTGGTCTGTACTGTATTTCTTCATGTACTTTATTTCCCCAAGGATTCAGGCAGGCATGTAGGAGGATGAGGGCTAAAGATGGCACTATCGCCATTTCACAGACAGGTGTGGTTCAATGGGTCCAGTCAGAAGGGACACATTGAAACATGTGCAAAATGGCTGTAGTCCCATTTGTAGCCTGCACCTCCTAAATGCCTAAATACCTCCAGTGAGTGCAGCTTCATTCCTTCTATCTTTGATGCATTATATTAGAAGCACTTTCAGGACTTTCAAGGGTATAGACTATCAGTGTTGGATATAAACTCTTCTGTATCTATTCCTGAGCAGTGAAATTAGCCATCACATACCTACTCAGGGATGTAGTGTAGCAGTGATGGCTTCAAGCACTTCGAGCAAGCCCTTCTATGCATGCTCAGCAAGAGAACAGCTAAGGGTCAGGAGTACATCAGGGCTGAATACGCTGTAAGCGGTGCTGAATATGTCATAACAAGTGTGTATGCTTGACCTGCTATTGCTGGAACTGCTGAAGAGCCAACTCCGAGATAATCAGGGTATGGAGTGAGAACTTTGTACTCTTTTTTTTTTTTTTTTTTTTTTTTTTTTTTTTTTTTTTAAAAAGCCAATGTTATTTGCAAGCAAAAAAACCTTTTCATATCTAAAGCAAATGGCCAACACTTAAAGCATAACTGCTGTTTACATTTTTATTTAATAATAATGTAGAGCAAATGATTAATAAAGTATATTTGAAAGTTGATTATAATGAAATCAGGAAGGAAACACCTTAAAAAAATTCCACAAGATGTCCTCAACAGTCTGATTCTGAACCACAATTTGCTCGTTGTTGGGCAGCTCTGTATTCAGGGGGCGTGGCCTACACTGCATTCACAATACAGCTGATAAGACTCAGGTGGTGGAAAACCCTGTTTGGCACACGGCAATGCTCGAATGGAAGAAGCGTCATTTGACTTTTTGGATGGAAAATTAGCTGGCATTGTTAGCTGACATCATGACACACTTGGAGAGCCTTGATGTGCCTAAACAGTGGAAACTGCTCACAAGTCATCCCATTTTGGAAACTAGCCCCCAAGGAATTTAGCTAGTTGTGCGGTAAGTACTTTGAACACCAAGTGCTTCATATATTGAGTCATAAAATGAAAAATACTTTTTTTACCACTAAATTATCTTTTAGGCTCAAATTTTTTCATTCTCACAGGGGCAAAAAGATAAAATAGACCCCAAAATAAATTGGAAATTTGTCCTGAGTATGCTGACACCCATATGTGGACGAAAACCACTGTTTGGGCCATGTCAGGACTCAGAAGGGAAGGATCATCATTTGACTTTTTGAATGGAAAATTAGCTGGAATCGTTAGTAGACACCAGTTGCTTTTGCAGAACCCTTGATGTGCCTAAACAGTGCAAACCCCCCACAAGTCAACCCATTTTGGAAACTAGACCCCCGCAAGGAATTGATCTAGTAGTATGGTGAGCACTTTGAACCCCCAGATGCTTCATACATTGAGCCATGAAAATGGAAAATAAATTTTATTGCCTCAAAAATGTTCTTTTAGGCTCATTTTTTTTTCATTTTTACAGAGGTAACATTACAAAATGGACCCCAAAATTTGTTTGGATACTTGTCAAGAGTACGCTGATACTAAATATATGGTGGAAAACCACTATTCCCAGGGCTCAGATGGGAAGGAGTACTATTTCATGTTTTAAATGCAAGATAGGCTGGAATTGTTATCTGACACCATGTCACATTTGGAGAGCCCCTGATGGCCATAAAAATGGGAAACTCCCCACAAGTGACTCCATTTTGGAAACTTGACCCTTAAGAAACTTATTTAGATGTGTGGTGAGCACCGTGAGCCTCCAAGTGCTTCACAGAATTTTATAACATTGATCCATGAAAATGAAGTAATTTTTTTTCAACAAAAATATGTTCTTAGTGGCAAATCTTTCATTTTTGCAAGGGCAACATGAAATAATGGATCCCAAAATGTGTTGTGCAATTACTCCTGAGTATGGTGATACCCAATAAGGGGTGGAAAACCACTGTTTGTATAAAATGTGCCAGTGCTGATAAACAGCCCCTCACCATGATGTTCCCACCTCCAAACATCACTGTTGGTAAGCAAAGAAACACCCCAAAAATATAATTCCACAAACAAAGGAACCAGAGATCCAGGCAACTTCTTCAAAATAAAAACTTATTTTTTGGAGGTCCATTAAAATATATGCATCAGAAACACGGGCAACCCAAAAGCAGAGTCGCCTGACTTGTGTCGACCCTCAGGTCTATCATAGGATTAAAGTTGTATCCTTCTCACCCGGCGTCTTACTTATGATTATATAGCCATTCCAGCCTTGTGCAGGTCTAGGATCTTTTCCCCTACATCCTTAGAAACCTCTTTGGTCTTGCCCATGTTGTAGAGTTTAGAGTCTGACTAATTTTATGAGTGTGTGGACAGGAGTCTTTTATACAGGTGACAATTTAAGACAGCTGTCTTATATGCAGGTAACAAGTTGATTAGGAGCGTCTATCTGGTCTATAGGAGCCAGAATTCCTAATGGTTGGTAGGTGATCAAATACTTATTTCTCTCATCAAAATGCAAATACATTTACATAATATAGACAATGTGATTTTCTGGATTTTATTTTTGATATTCTCCCAGTATTAAAGTTAACCTACCCTTAAATTTATAGACTGTTCATGTCTGTCAGTGGGAAAACTTATAAAATCAGCACGGAATTGTTTGTTTATTTCTTAGATCATAGTCCATGGCCTCTGTTCGGCCAGAGCTGAGCTTTTAGCTCGGCTCCCATTTTTCCCAGTATTGGTGTATTGTCCAAGATCCCAATTCATTAATTCTCACCTTTTCAACACCTCTTTATATACTCATACTTCCTTCTGCATTGTCCTTCACAGTTTTCCCCTTTCCATCAAACATAATATCTTTTGTTATTTTTTCATTTATCCTTCCCCCTTTTTAATTATTCATTATAATTTATGCCCTTTTCTCATTTATTTCTAGCAGTTTATTCTTTCCGATTGTTTAAATCCCTCTTCCATTTTCTCCACAGCTTTTCATATGATCACCTTTTTATCCCTTTTTATTGCTCTATTATGTTCAAGAGCATTTTTCAGCCCAGCTCACAGAAACTAATAAACTAACAGGATGCTTCAGACGCCTTGATTAATGCAAAGGATACATAGGTGTAAAATACTAATGGTGGGTTTACACGCCGCGATATCGGCGTCCAACTCCGACCCAACTCCGACAAAAAGTCACGTGGGTCGCGAGTTGGACCCGATATCATGTGCGCGTTGTACGGTTTGAGCGTACAACGCGATGCTGGAACGATGCCAAAACGATATCGGAGTTGAATAGCAGAGCTATTCAACTCCCCGATATCGCAAGGCCGTTGAACCAGCATCGCTGCGTGTGACAGCCCAACTCCGATCTGTACTCGCACCTCACCCATTAACTCCCATGTTAAATGGTCGTTACTGGGTTGGTGGGCGTACACATCGGAGGGACGTTGTTTCCCGATATCGCAGCGTGTAAACCGGCGATGCGATATCGGGAAAAGGGCTGAAAAAATGCGCGCTCCCGCGGCGTTGCCTCCGATATCGCGGCGATATCAGGACGTGTAACCCCCACCATCACACCCTAGACAGGGGTGGGGAACTCCTTGCCTTGAGGGCTGCCAGCTGGTCATGTTTTCAGGATTTCCTTAGTATTGCACAGGGGTGGCAATCAACACCAGCGCAGATGATTATATTATCACCTGTGCAATACTAAGGAAATCCTGAAAACATGATCTGTTGGCGGCCCTTAAGGCTTGGAGTTCTCCTGCCCTAGACAGACACTCCAGTTTACAAGGTCAATATAGATGGACTTGGCTGCATCCTGAATATTATGTGCAATAAAAATATGAGCTATTGGTCGATATTTTAGCCAAAATATGCAGGCTATTTTGTGTGATCCATGCCAAATATCTGCTTGAAATTCCAATATTAAGCAATCACACATCTCCATGAATTGGTTGGTTTTGAGTAGTTGTCTCAACACTACTTTGCACATATGTTGCCTTCCCATTTATCAAGGGGGGCTGCTGTATCCTGTTAGTACATTAGTTTTTTTGTGACCTGGGTTTGTTGCCCTTTTTAGCTGTTAACTTAAACTTATTGTGGAATTCCAATTTTTCTTTCTGTGGCTCTGCTTTTCTTTATTTGATCTAATATATATATATATGCTGCATAAGCTCCCAGTGGGCATTTATTGTTTTAACTATCTTGGCACCATTTTTTAAACTTTTAGACTATTTATTCTAGAACTATTTAATACTTTCATTGTGGTTCTCCTGAAAAAATCACTACAACTTTGAAACACGTTGAGAGAATAGACTGCCTGATTTTTTTCATCTGTATATATCCTGGATTTATTCTACCAGCGGTGCAGCATCTACCATCCATTCTTCCAAGGTCGTTCATGGTGCAGATTAATTGTTTTTCACAAAAGCCTTTTAAAAAGTTTTGCTTTTCAAAACCAGGGGAGCACAAAACCGCACGGTCTCTTATCTAGAAAACACCCTGGTGTGTGCTCTTGTTACTTTTTGGCTTGTCTACATTTCATCCGGAGTAGCTTCACAGTATTAGTGTAAAATTATTAAAGTAATTATTGTACCACAGTTTTCTTTATACTAATTTCTAGAATTATGCTTAGATACAAATATAAAGTAATTGTTTATACTAACGTCTTTTTAGTACATTTTATTTTGTGCAGTTTTAAAACTTTTGTGGTAAACTGCTTTAAAATTATTACAATACAGTTTTACTAATATATAGAATTAGTTGTAGTGTACTTAACTTAAGAACAATCAATAATTGTTTTTACTGTCGTTCATTTAGTAAGTTTTTAATATGACTAATTTTTATATTATCTTTATATTTCACTTTCATTTCTATATTCTTTTCTTCAACTTTTTTTTTAGTCTTTTGTTCTTTTCCTTTTCTTCATCCTCCTTTTTCTATTTTAAACTAATGAATAGTACGCACCAAACACTGAATAAATGTTAGGGTACCTTTACATGCCGCAACTGCCACAAAGAATCTTGCCGGCGATACGTCGCCCTGGCACCATCGACGTCAAGTTGCCTCGCAGTTGCTGCATGTAATTTGGGAATTTGGCAGCGATAAACAACCTGTCGCCTGGTTCCGATTTTAGAGCACTGCTCCAAAATCAGAGGCAATCATGAAGGCGAAATTCCCGGCTTTTGGCATGTGAACGGGCGATAGTGATGGAATCTGCGTCGCCTATTGATTTCCCATAGGCGTGCCACAGCGTGCTGGAGTCCATGCCCCATCAGCGATGATTTGTGGTGTCTACTGTGTTTCCATTGGCTGTCACTTCACAGGGCGCCATATTGGAAGAGCTGTCCATTCACCACCACACAATGGCAATGGTATCATGTATTAGCCAGCCTTCCAGCGCAGGCTGAGCAATCCTAACGCTATTGCGTTGTCTAACCAGCGTGTTTGGGGCGCGGTTTAAACCAGTCTAGCACGCCTATGTTCTCGCCGCGCTGAACATGTATGCCCACATTCCTTTGGGGATTGCGGCATGTGAAGCGGCGAGGGAAGTTGACCGGATATTCCCCGCTGTTGGTGTGGCGATTTCCGGGACGACACATCACCTTAGGATGAGGGCGAAATTGCGGTGTGTGAAAGCGCCATCGGCGATCTGAGGCGACCATGAAAAACGTGCACGCGCACGTTAGCTTGCCTCCTATCGCCGCCAAAACTGCGGCGTGTAGAGGTACCCTTAGAAACATTAAAATTGTTCCAGAAAATGAATAAAGAAACCCAATTATTACTAGGGTTGGGCAAACGCTTGTTTTTCCCTGGGTTCATGTTTGGCATTGCCCTGTTAAAGCAAACAAAGAGTTAATACACCTGATATAATTACCGGGTCCACGTCCTCTCTTCCTCTTTCGGGCCGCCCCTCATCTTCTGGGCGTATGTGATTGACTGCTGGAGCAAGTCACATGACTATTCCCTGTAAGACTGGAAGTGATGCAGTGTTCCACACAGCTGGAAGGAATAACGCAGACCCGGTAAGTATAATATGAGAACTCTTTGCTTGCTTTATCAGAGAAACTCCGGTCATGAACCCGAAAGGTTCGCCCATCCCTAAAGATTACCAAAGGATTTTGGGTCACAATGTAATGTCTACTGTCAGAAAGCTAGGCATGCGTTCTAGGTCATGGGTCTTACAGCAGGACAATTACCCAAACATCCGTCAAGAGGCACCCAGAAATGAATGGAAATAAAGTGCTAGAGAGTTCTGAAGTGGCAGTAATGAGTCTGGATCTAAATTCCATTTAACACTTGGGGAGAGATCTTAAAATTGCTATTGGGAGAAGGCAACCGTCAAATATGAGAGACCTAGAGCAGTCTGTAAAAGAGGAGTGGTCCAAAATTAAGGGGAGACATGAAAGAAGCTTGTTGATGGTTATAGGAAGTGACTGAAGTTATTTATTCCAAAACTCCTGCAACAAATTAGGCTATGTTCACAAGTGGCTTTTGTGTTGCATTATTTTCTGCAGCAAAACCTGATCTTTTGTCAGTTAAAAAGCTGCTTTTTTTGCTGCAAAAATACGCTAGAAATGCATCTGTGCATTTTTTCTACTCTTCATTGCTTTCAATTATGAAAAAAGCAGCATTAACAACGAAAAACTGACATGCTGCCTTTTTAATAAAAAACAAAAAAAACAAAAATAAAACACACCAAAAATCCAGCTGTTTGCCATTCCAGTCAGGACAAAAAGTAGGTGTGTGTTTGCATGAGATATCTGGAATCTCAAAGGTTTTGCTGGTACTATAAATACCAGCTTTGTATTAACATGCAAAAAAAAAAGCAAAAAAAATCCTGTAAAAATGCCCTTGTGTGATCATAGCCTACACTGCCTTACAAAAGTATTCCTGCCTATGGCTTTTTAAGGTACCATTACATGTCGCAACATTGCATGCAATTTCACTTGCAATTTGCTGGTTGCAGTGAAATCATGGACACATTGCTCTATTTTGTTGCTGTCTACAAATGTAACAATGTGTCCATGATTTCACTGCAACCAGCAAATTGCCAGTTAAATTGCATGCAATGTTGCGACGTGTAACGGTACCCTTACCTATTTTGTAACATTACAACCTGTGTTTAAATATTTTTGTAATCCGATTTGTGTGTGATGAACTAGCACTAAATAGTCTAAATTGGGAAAGTGAAGTGAGAGAAATATAGGCAAAACTTAAATGTGTTGTATAAAATAAATAAAAATTGCTATGTGCATATGTATTCACCTCTTTTGCTATGAAGCCCCTAAAAATTCCTGGCGCAAGCAATCACCTTAATAAGCCACATAAGGCCATTGAGGCTGCAATACCATTAAGCAAGAGGCACCACTAAACAAACATTACCATGAAGACCAAGGAGATCTCTGAACAAGTCAGGGACAAAACGGTTTAAAAATATAAATCAGGGTTGGGTTTAAAAATAAAAAATCCCAATCTCTGATGATTCCCCGGATCACCATAACATTCATTATCATGAAATGGAAAGAACATGGTACATCAATAAAACTGCCAAGATACACGGCACGCTCACCAAAACTCTCAGCCCAACCAAGGAAGGTATTAATCAGAGACACAGCACAGAGAGCAAAAGTAACCCTGAAGGAGCGGCAGAGTTCCCAAGCAGAGGCTGACGTATCTGTGCATATGACCACAGTAAGCCGTACACTCGATAGAGCTGACCTTTATGGGAGAGTGGCCAGAAAAAAGCCTTTACATACAGCCAAAACTTGGAAGACTTGATTTGAGTTTACAGAAAAACATGTGAAAGACGAAAATGTATTGAGAAAGGTGCTGTGGTCAGATGAGACCAAAATGTAACTTTTAGGCCACCAAGGAAAATGTATGTGTGTGGTGCCAAACAGCTCATTACCCCAAAAATAACATCCCACGGTGAAACATGATGGTGGCAGCATCATGCTTTGAGGTTGTTTTTCGGCAACAGGGATAGTAAAAATGGTATTAGTAATGTACTGGAGTAGCCTAGTCAAAGCCCAGACCATAATCCAATTTAGACTCTGTGGACAGACTTGAAGATTGCTGTTCACCAAAGAAAACAACTAACTTTAAAGGGGTTGTCCGGGAATTTTGGATAATTTCTATGTGTATCCAGGCTGCAAAATGTTGACTGTTTGTAATATACTTCCTCTCCCAGACAGAAGATGTGGCCCTTCCTTAATAGTTTCTGCCCAAGATCCCCTGGCCTGGGGTTAGGATGGGTGTTGGGTACAGATGTTTGTGTGTCTCAGATTTGTGTCCTCTCCTTACTTGGGAGTAAGATACCACACCTATGGCTCAGGTGCAGTATTTCTGTGGCGACCAGACTGCAGGGGCGCCACAAATATCCTTCACAGCTGTGGATTCAGCACATTGTATCAGTGGAGGAGGGGACCGCTTTAAGCAATGGGGTTGGGTGGGACTGGGGCGGGCTTCTAGCAGTCTGGGGGTGGTCGGGCATACTGTAGACTGGGGGAGGGGGCGTGTTTGGGGGAGTCTGGGCATAATGACCAGTTCTGCATTTACATACAGGCTCCAACACAAACCCATTCCCTGGTCGTTCTCTGGCATATGCCAATTAGTGATATCTGGGTAACTATGCAACATGTTTAAAAATATTTTGCAGCCTGGATACACATAGAAATTATCCAAAAAGCCAGGAAAACCCCTTTAAGGAGCTGGAGCACTTTTGCCTTTAGGAATGGAGCCAGTGGCAAAATGTGGAAAGCTCATATGGACCTATTCAACGCAACTTGCAGCTGTAAATGCTGCAAAAAAAAAAAGCTCTATAAAGAGCTAACAGAAGGACTAATTAGCTATGCACACGTTTTTAGTTATTTTGTCCTATTTGTTGTTTGCTTCTAAATAAAAAGAAGAACAAATGTTAACAGTTGTAGACATGTTCTTCACAAGAACTGATGCGCACCCTTAAAAAAACTGTGAAATTCAAAGTTGTGAGATAGCAAAACATTAAAAATATCAAGGGCATAAATACTTTTACAAGGTAATGTATTAAGGTTGAGGGTGCCAACTATTTTGTCAGGACCATTTTTGGGGTTTTAAGTTAAATTATGTCCAATTTGTCTTTTTTTAGTTTATTGAGTAGCTCCAATTAATGATGGGTGAACCCGAACTGTAAAGTTTGTGGTTGGTACCAAACACCTAGTGTTTGGGCACAGATTCCAAACACGGACTTCCTGGAGAAGTCTGTGTTACTGTTTGAGCTTGGGTTCAGTGAAGAGGGCTGTGAAATGAAGCAAAATTCTGATTAAACCGCAGTGGACAGATACAGGCTGCCACCCCAGGTGTCTGACTTTACCTTGGCTGGCAAGCAAAAATACAGGGGAGCTCATTATTTTTTTTACATTTTTAAATAAATAATTGGGCTTTGCATTATTTTTCATTGCCAACCAAGGTAAAACCCAGACAGCTGGGGACTGGTAATCTCAGCATGCTGAGGTCCATAGTTATACTGGGGCTCCCCTAGGCTACAGAATAGCATCCGACAGCCGCTTCAGAAATTGGTGCATTCATTAGAAGTGCCAATTCCTGGTGCCGTACCTGGCTCTTCCTGATGCCCTGGTGCAGTGCTATTGGGCTGATAGAATGGGTTAATGACAGCTGAGTAATGACAGCTTGTCATTAAGCCCAGATTGACAACGATTAAGCCTCTATGAGACTCACACTTTATCAATCCTGTAAGGAAATAGTTAAAAATCACAACTCCCATGAAGCACATGTTCCTGGATCTGCTTGATAAATCGGCAAAATTGATGGAACATGTGTCCTCTCGCTGCAGTCTCTGGGATCACACTGACTGCCTGGAGAGCAGTGACATCACTCACTGAGTCACCGAGGGCTCACCGTGGCAGTGAACTCAGGTGATCCAACTGCCAAATTGCGGGTCATGGCAGGACAGCAGCCTTTGGCAACCAATCACAGACTCTGGCACAATAGGTGAATGGGTGAGGGGCATAACAGCCATCACAGGCACGTTCACTGAGAATGGGCGTCTGTGATTGGTTGTTGGATCCAGTGCAGTTAATAAATCAGTAAGCGTATTGTGGTGCCCCTATGGGAAGGCGCCACAGGGTGGTACTGCACTCCAAGCAGAAGGTGTAGTGCCTCCGTAGTCAGGGATATGGGGTTTCTCACAGAGTCTATCATAAGCACCCATACACTAGGCCACCTTAGGATAGGGGACCGTATATTCAGTAGGTCCCAGGGGGTGGAGCCTAGAGTAGAGCGGGAGACTTGTGTGACAGTGAGTGACAGAGTCAGTCAGCGAGTGAGTGAGCAGGAGGACGGACCTCAGGAGACTGCGTCCCTGACAAGAAGGCACCTCTTTGGAGAGAGGTGACCCAGACACTGGAGGGGACGAATCAGGCCCGGTTAGAGCCGGCTGGGGAGTCCGGGGTCGTCACTGGCATACCGGAGCCGAGGCAGTCAGTTGGTCTATCCCTGACTGCAAACCGACAAGCTGTGGGACTGACATATGGAAGCCATAGCGCCACAGACTGAATCCCTACCTCAGTTTCAAATTAGGTCCAGGACACTTTAGGGAAAGGACCAAATTCTGGTGGCGGGACGATTACTCGTCTGTCGCTCCCGTCTGTACCAGTAAGGAACCAACTGTACCTAACAGTAACAGACCAGGGGACTGGCGAAAGGGCTCTTAAGTGTGGTTAGAGTTGAGAGGAACCCAGACCCAGAAAGCTATTACAAAAGGGACCACCGACAGACTATGCAAAGTTACCTCAAAATCTGTGGCTACATCCCCGCTAAACCAGATAATACTGTGTACTTCAACATCTGCCTGGTACCAGTAAAGAAATGATTGAGTTGAAGCGGTGTCTGTGTTCCTTTCCTTCGCCGTCCAGAGGACTCCCACAGCATCAAAGAGGGGAGAACAACGACTCCCCTCATCCAACCCCGCAGCCCTGAGGTAAAGCTCCACCTGTGGGGAGCTGTACTACTCTGAGCTGCACCTCCATCGCCTCAGTGGCCGGCTGCAGTGCTGGTATCCACCGTTACCAGGTACCACAGGTGGGGTCACGTTACCATTCCCTCCATCCATCATCATCATCCCCCACCATCCCCGCCATTGAGGGTTCAGGACACGGAACCGGGAACCGACCAGCCGTGATTCTCCACCGAGGTAACAACCTGTCCCGGTATCTGAGTACCCCCTACCCTGTCGACTGACTCATTTATGAGCAGCCCCGGAAGTACAAGCGCGTCAACCACAATAAGTATGATGCTGATGTTTAATCACTGTTTTGCTTCTTTTTACAGCACCCCAGATCCCCTAGCCACCATTTCATAAGTCTGGGTTCAGGTTAAAGTCTGGTCCCGAACCCAGACTTCAAAAAAAAGTCAGCTGAACCTGAACATCGTCAGGTTCACCCATCGCTATTACCAATACACACAAAGGAAATAAACATATGTATAAAATAACATGTGTAATTGTAAATTTCTGGGAGAAATGCTTTATTTATTTATTTATTTGTTTTCCCCAATGTGGAGCTTAGTGTTGCCACATGTGTTTTTTTTGCCTTCCTCTGGATCAACATGTTAGGCTATGGGTTGAACTAGATGGACTTAAAGTCTTCCTTCAACCTTAAAAACTATGTTATTATGTTACTATTTTCTTGAGCAATTTTAAGAGTGCTAACACTTTCGGCCATGACTGTACAACATACATGAAAAAATTTACAGCACACACCACCCTTATGAAAAATAAAATGGTAAACTCTTCCCAAAGGCTATATTCAGCCAAGGAGGCATACATGGCAATAGTGAAGGAGAGGATGATACATTACTCTGTTTTCCCCCTTCTCTTCTCTGGTGACTATGACCACCCCAAATAGACATCGCACAACTGGAGTGGAGGCAATACCGACAGTTAGTGCCCCCCTTCATGAACTAAACCCCCCAAAAGATTATAAGCCTCAGATTCCTGATTTTGTGGACACATCAGGAATCTGATTTGCAACTGCAGGCCTCACAGAAATTGGCTATTTCATAGTCTTTTTTTATAGGAAGATTTTGTAAGTTCCATGTTTGCACAGACTCATGTATATGTTCAACAATTTGTTGCTCAAAACCTTGCTCTAACATTCACTAAATGGAGCACGTATATGCGGTAGTAAAGATGAAGATTTAGGGTTTGGTGCTTCTTATATAAGATAGTGAAGAAGCCAGAGCTTCATCAATATTGGAGTGTGGATTTTTTTTATTATATAACACTAGAATTTTATACATTGCTATGACCTGGACCTGCTTTCAGGCTATTTACAAGGTTTTGCATTGCAATGATAATGCACAGTGTCCATCCCAAGATGACCCCAACTTTGACTATTAAAAATTAGGCTAGTCATTAACCACTTCAGCAACAAATTTCCTGAAGACTACATTTCCAAAACGGTAAGCTGTGCAAATTAGTCTCTACTCCACTTCAAGAGGAAGTTTATATTCTGACAATATCTGCCCAATTAACCAATTAAAGAGCAAGATACAGAATCAAAATGTGTAAACTGTGTGATAGTTCCTCAGTGTACACCCAAAAGGGACAGTCACACGCGGCAATTTTGCTAGCAATTTCACTGGCAATTTGCTGGTTGCAGTGAAATCATGGACACATTGTTCCATTTGTACACAGCAACAAAATAGAACAATGTATCCATGATTTCAAACTGCTAGCAAAATTGCCGCGTGTGACGGTACCTAAAGATTTAGAGTTTAAAAGGGAGGTGTTTCTGGATTGCCCATGTGTCCTGGGAGTGTGTGCTAAAATTGTGTGGGAATTGGTACAATCACTGATTGATCATGGTTATCAGCTCTTTATGGTTTCAAGTCCCTCTCTGCCAGAATGAAGTACTGTGAGCAAAAACCAGAAAGGCCTCCTTAGTTTGCTAACTAGGCAATTTCTCAGGAATGGCAAGAGCAGGGCCCAATGTGAATGTAACAGGGGCCTGGAGCCTCTGCTCATTAGTAGTCGGTGTCATGCTGGTAATTCAGTATTACACCCACACCTGTTACAGCACATACGTGTTGCTGATAAAACATGTGGGGTGCGTGGCCCTTACTTGCTGACCACTATAGTCAGGTACCCTTCATCTCAGAGCTTCTCCACATGCAATCAGGCAACACAAATTGTTTTAAAAATGGAACTTTTCTTGATTAAAAGTTTCTTAGTCAGAAGTCACACATTAGAACAGGCACATATTTTCTATGGTCCTGCTTGTCCTTCCCAGACTGTCATTGGCGTGACAGCATCTCTCAGTCATTAGGGTTCCCAGCTCCAGGTTTCTAATACCACCAGGGTCTCATACCTCTCATATCCAGCAGCCCTTCAACTGTACCCTTGTTTGGTGAGGGTGGTCTAGGTGATGCTCCTGGGCCACCTTACTTGAGCCTTCTTGCACCTAGACCTCCAAGCAAATCTGTCCAAGGGGGGCCAGTCCCACCTCAATACTCTCAGGACAAGATGTCCTCTCCACACTACAATCTTCCCTTTACTGATTTCCCTCTTCTTGTCTCAGAAGCTTAACTCTCTAAACCCTTCCACAGGGGTTAAATATATCCTTAACCTATTGTGGCTCAGCCCTAGGCTGCTGACTGAGCTCCCCAGCTTTAGCAGAGAAATACTTGTGCACTTAACACAACTATATCTTACCTACATAACAGTTTTATACAGCCTATCTTATACCTTATATTACACTTTACATTAGCAAACATCACTATGCATTGTACCTATATTACTGCTAGACCTTACACATATATTACATATATTAAATGCTATACTTTATACTATACATTCAAACATAACTGTACAGGAGTACTTCACATTACACATTACACATCAATATCTACATTTAAACAATAGGGTCGGCACCTTCAGCCACCTCCTTACATAGTGACAACTAATTGGTGGTCATGAATAAGGGCAAAAGGGCTGTACTTCTGTCAACCACAATATATTGAAACGGCAGCACCCTAACCACTGTATGAGGTTCCTCTACACAGAGCTCTAAACCAATCACTGTATCCTGTGGTACAATAAGAACATGAACAGGGTGGTGTCTCCTGGTACATTAAGAACATGAACAGGGTGATGTCTCTGTTGCAGCCCTCTAGCCTATTAGTTCTGTAGAGAAAACATGAGTGTGGTAGAAAAAGCTGGCCATTGTATAGATGGCTTATGTGATATCATGATGTGCAGGCAAGAAAAACACATTCCTTCAGTTTTCAAGGGTGGTAATCAAGGCCAGAATATTTGGAAATCAGGAAAGTTATTGACCTGGTATCATTGTCACTGAAGTTGCTTGTATCAGGGCAACATTTCCTGCTGAGGTCCCTCAATCTGGAAAGAAAGGAAGGTCACAAAAAGGGTGCATATTGTTATAGCAAGGGGGATAAAAAAAGGACACCGTTTTACAGTGCAACTCCTACCTATGCATAAAGAAATGTATCAAATTGTTATGTAACGTCCATGAATTATTAGTTTTTACTTCTGAAAAATTCAAAATAGTATTTAAAAAATTTGCTGACCTGTGATCTAAGAATTGTGATCTGGATGGTGGTAATGGTGCACACTCAAATCATATGTACAGCACACCAGAACACTAAGCCTATGATTGAAAGAGGTAATCTGGAAGATATTTAATTTAGTCAGTCCATCCTTGGTGATTACAAAGTATTTCTGTCTCAAAAAATGTGTCCAGAAGAGAGTTCAAACTGTTACCTAAATATCTGCAAAATATGTCCTCCAGTACTGGCTCTCAAAGAAAAAATATTAAATCATATTAAAACGGTTATAGTACATGAAATAACTTATAAACAGTGGATAGCCATTGTCATGTACTTTTGACACTGTCGAAAGAATACAGAAGAATTTGTCAAACATTTTTGTAAGCAGTTGATAGTCCTTAACCATTACATTTATAGCTAATCACCTGTTGGACTACTATAATCACCTCAAAGAAAACTTCAAGCTAAATGAGGCAGTAATAAGCCTAGACTTTTCAGAGAACTATTCCTTTAAGTTCAGGATGAGGCACAGTCATCTTATTGGGACAATGAACAAGCAACCGCCCACCCTTTTGCTTTCTACTACAACGAGAAAGTAGAAGTAAAATACAAAAGTGTCGTTCTGATATTTGAGTGCTTACTTCTTGATTCAACAGCTGCTCATTTGTTCCAAAAAAAAGTAGATTTCAGTAACAAAATCTGACATCGTACCAAGTTTGAGCAAGGTCTACTACTTCTCAAATGAATAAAAACAGGAAAAATTTTATAAATGTCTACCATCTTGTGATTATAGAGTGGAAGCTGAATGGCACTATTTTATCAAAGCTCATGGCAAAGGTGTTTATGATGGTTTAGGAGGCACCGTGAAATGTCTTGCAGCTCCGGCTAAGCTCCAAAGACCATATTCAGACCAAATCTTGACACCAATGCAAATTTTCAACCGAAGTGAGAAAAATATTCCTAACATCCAGTTCATGTACTGTACAAGCCAGGACTACAAAGAAGCGGAGAGTTTGTTAAATATCAATTAAAGGAAGCAGAACCCATTAAAGGGACTCGGCAATACAACACTTTTATTTCATTGAGTGAAACAGAAATAAAAATAAACAATAGATGTAATAGCTGATTATGTGACCTGTGAATATAATCAACACTGGTGGCTGGATAATGTACTCTCCAAAGATGATGCTAATGAAGAAGTAGAAGTGACTTTTTTGCATTCTTATGGTCCATCCCCATCGTTTGTGTAGCCAAGAAAACCAAACGTATTAAAAGTTAAAAAAAAATCAGATATTAACTCAGGTGACCCAAACGCCCTATTGGACTGTACATATTCTTTGACACAAAAGAAAATGGCCATTTTTCGTAAGAGATTGTGGACAATATCAAATCTCGCCCAGTAGAAGGGACAAACTGATGATAAAAGCTTAGTTTAAAGACTTGATATTAAATTGTTCAGACTAGTTGATTATGTTTTATTTTAACGCTTGATGATATAACTTCTGTACTTTGTTTAAAAACTTGAAAAAAGTCATGTCTAATGTTGAAATATTTTTAAAAAATAATACACGTATATTTAAATATTGCTTCTTTTCAATTATTATTAAACATATGATTAGGATACGACTGTATCTAGAAAGTCACACTTAAAAATATGACCCCAGTGAGTGCCAAACTTGAATCCATTTACAAATGTAACCAAGAACTCAAGTAATACATATGCCTTTTTTGAAAAGTTATAGCTATAGCTATACTGGAACCCGCAGAAGTATCACCACACGATGCGAAACGGTACCGTCGTTCCGACGGCCTCTCACTCTCTCTCCCCACCGCACCAACAATGTTTTAATGGACTAAGCTACCTGGATTAAAACATTCTTCCACCAGCCTACATGGTGAGTGCTGCCTTTCTTTATTCACTTTTTCATGAATCTTAGATTACTTATTCTAAGGCTGTGCAACACCAGGCACCGGGGGATAGCCGACAGGCTGTTAGCAGAGCTCCATGTGTGTAGTGCCCGGTCATTGGACTTTTTTCTGCACGAAAACATATTCTTGTGACATATGAGATTAAAGCCTGTACCGTTCTAAACAAAACATTGTGTCTCCCATCTCTTTATCTCATTTCTAATGCGAGATATTGGGTTGGATTGCTGGTTGAAGAGCTACAAGTCTTGGCCACGCTAAGTGAGGATTGCTGAGCATAGGTCGGCTGCAAGTTAAGCCCCCGTCACACATGGTAAGATCGCTAGAGAGATCACTGTTGCGTCACAGGTTTTCTGACACAACAGCGACATTGCCAGCGATCTTGCTATGTTTGACAAGTAGCAGCGACTGGGCCCCCGCTGTGACATCGCCGATCATGTCAGAATGGCCTGGACCATTTTTTGATCGTCGGATTCCCGCTGGGCAGCATACATCGGTGTGTGTTTGAAGCCTTAACAACGGCCTCGTTGGCGACTCAGAACTCAGCCACATAGGTCTGAGTCATCAGACTAGCTGCTGGGTGACAGGGTCCCAACGACTGCCGAGGTCGTTATACGGGTCGCCGTATCGTTGCTGCATCGTTGAGTAGATTTGACTGCGTCGTTGAGTAGATCTGACTGTTTGACATCTCACCAGTGTCCACGTAGCGACGCTCCAGCGGTCCTTACCAGGTCGTATCGATGTAGGGATCGCTGGAACTTCGCCCAGTATGACGGGACCCTAAGTGTGGGATGTAACATAACTGTATAGTTTTACACAATATCATCATTTAATACAAGAGCATAGTTTGTTGTTTTTCTTACAGGCTTTCAATTGTTTTCCTGCTTTTAGTTGTACTGTTTATCGCCATTCATTATGTGCTCCATAAACAATGCTACCATGTGTGCATCTTGTGAGATGTATTCATGCCTTTGTAAGAGAGGTACAGGAGCTGTTGCCTCCTCCGTGGGGAATGCTGTGTTCTTGTGTACATATGCTGACATGTTACATGTTAATATGTATATGGTTGTTGTGTTAAGCTGCCACTCAGTGACCTATGTAGAAGACTGCTCCTTGCTACTTCAGGACAGCTAGAGTTAAACTTGCTATTTAGCAAAATGAAAGTGTTTCTAGCCTGTTGGTGAGTGTCCCCCACTAGGGGGTGTGGTGCAAGGAACAAAATAGCCTGCATATGTGTGAAAATCAGGACTTGTCACCAGAGTGTGTGAAGTGCTTTGTCTAATGTGAGGCACAGCGAAATAGGCCAGATCCTCTGGATCATCCTGGGTGTGTAAGTACAGGAGTGGAACTTTATCCCCGAACACATGTCAGTGGGACTTTCACTGGCATTGATACGTGACCCCTGCCCTGTGTGAGTAACCCTGAGTAGGGACTGGTCCCTCCGGTACATGTGCAGTGGACTTCTACATAGACTAATCATCTAAAACGAATTATCAGCGTGCTTGCATCGAAGGAACCTTTCTTTGTTTACCAGCAGCCCTGATTGGTCCTCTGGGCTGATCCCTGTAAGTGGGATAGGGCGGATTCTGTGGAGAGACTTTATAAATTTGATGCAAAGTACAACGGTGTGAGAAAGTACAATGGTGTGAGAGTGGTGAGGTACCGGAACAGCGGGAGCAGTCTGCACTAAATTCTACTGAAGTAATTGCCCCAAAGTATGTAACATTCAAGACTTGTCCCCGTGATATGTCTGTTCAGTGGGAGTCACGTGTTATTGCAAGTAAAAAACTATTTATAAAAGAAACAGGCTCTTTGTCTACTTTGACCCTTGCCGAGTGTGAAAGGAACTGAACTGTTGAACTTGTGTGCTGACCAGAGTGTGCTCAGCTAAATCAGGGCTACTCCACAGCAGAGACTTTCGTGTGATGCCCAGCCCCCCCAACACCTTGAACAGTCATTCGAGGGTGAATACACCTGTGCTCGATGTCAGCGTATTACATATTTGGAAGTCCATGTAATGGATCTAAATAGCCAGCTTGCAATACTCAGATGCATTACAAGCCTGGAGAGGAGTTTAGAGCTCACTGAGCATGCTCTGGCAGGGGCCAGTGATATTAAGTAAGGTGCAGGTGGGGAAGGTCAGGACCCACAAATAGGTATTTGGGTAACAATTAGGAGAAAGGGTAGAGGGAAAGGTGTCAGAGAGCCTAGTCCTGATCTGGCACAACCTAGTAAATATACCTGTTTTGCTGATTTTAGGGATGCAGACCCAGGACCAGGATCCCTACAGCAGGACATTGCTCCTAGCAACTAGGAAAATTACTGTGGTAGAAAGGAGGGAAATATGAGAGCAGGAAAGGAAGATGGTATTGGCAGTGGACTCTATAATTAGGCAGACAAACAGGGTCATCTGCTGCCGAGACCATGAATGCCAAACAGTGTGTTATCTGCCGGAAGCTCGAGTTCAGCATATTGCGTATTGGATAGACATTGCTGGGTGATGAAGGTAAAAACCTGGCGATCCTGATACACGTTGGTACCAATGACAAAGTTAGAGAGAGGTGGAGGTCCTTAAAAATTATTACAGGGAACAAGGAGAGAAGCTGTCGTCCATTACCTCCAAGGTGATGTTTTCAGAAATACTACCAGTGTCACGAGCGTCACTAGAAAGACAGCGGGAGCTTAGGGAGATAAATAAGTGACTTCAAAATTGGTGCAGGAAGGAAGGGTTTAGGTTCATGGAGAACTGGACCAACTTCTCTGTTGTCTACAGGCTCTACAGAAGGGATGGGCTGCACCTCAATGGGGAGGGTACAGTTTTGCTGGGGGTAAAAATGGTTTCTAAACTAAGATCTTGGGGGAGGGAGGGTAGTTGTGACAAAAAAAAAAAATAGGTGGAGTAAAACGAGAGAGTGAGACAGTAGGGGTCAATGAGGATTTGGGGGTCTGGGAGGTCCAAGGCAAGTAGGGAGGTGAGGAGTAATAAATCTGTTAATAGTATTAAATGTCTGCTGGCGAATGCAAGAAGTCTTGTAAACAAAATTAATTAAGCCATGTATTATGATGTGGTGCGCATTATCAGCAGAAAATGGTATCAAATCTGTGCTGCTGCCATATAATCCAATTCAAAGCGATCGTTGTCATATAAGGTGGTTTATTCTATGCATTTCAAAGCATAACAACAGTATAATGTGGTTTATAATTAGATTATTTGATAGCAGCACGGATTTTATGCCATTTTTTTCTGATATCCTACATAATTGACTAGCCTTGGTGTATGTGGTTTCTGCCTCTAAGGGTGCGTGCACACTATCAGGATACACAGCGTTTTGGACGCAGCGTCTTTGCCATTCACAAAAAGTTTGCCTCATCACTCATCTGAAGGCAATTGTCTATGCTGTGAAGATACGAGATGTGCAGCATCTGAAACAACGGATACTGGAAGCCTGCGCTAGCATTTCTTCTGCGGTGTTGCTATCAGTGTGTCAAGAGTGGGAGAAGAGGGTTGCATTGACAATCCAACACAATGGGCAGAACTTTGAACACATTTTATAAGTGGTCATAAACTGGTAAATAACTCATGAAAGAATAAAGTTACGTTAAAACCAAGCACACCATTGTTTTTCTTATGAAATTCTCAATGAGATTGATGTGTCACATGACCCTCCTCCCATTGAAAAAAATAAAGTTGGATCCAAAATGGCCAACTTCAAAATGGCCGCCATGGTCACCACCCATCTGGAAAGGTTTACCCCCTCCCATATACTAATCTGCCACAAACAGAAAATTGATATCACCAACCATTCCCATTATATTTAGGTGCATCCATATAAATGGCCCACCCTGTATTATCCCTTACACTACATAAAACATTTCACCAGTTTGGACAATAAATGTTTTGTGCAAGTGCTCTTTTATCAGATACACACAACTCTAAGGGTACCTTTACACACGGCTACATTTGTAGCTTGTCACCAGGTAACTTACTGGTTGCAGTGAAATCATGGATACATGATTCCATTTGTACACAGCAACAAGATAGAACCATGTATCCATGATTTCACTGCAACCAGTAAGTTACCTGGTGACAAGCTACAAATGTAGCCGTGTGTAAAGGTACCCTAAGGGCTGCTTTACACACACCAACTTCTGTGACCAACTTCTGAACAGATCTCTGGTTGCAGTGAAATCATGGACACATTGCTCCATTTTGTGGCTGTGTACAAATGTAACAATGTGTCCATGATTTCACTGCAACCAGAGATCTGTTCAGAAGTTGGTCACAGAAGTTGGTGTGTGTAAAGCGGCCCTTATTTATCACTTATGAAACACCCTTGCAACTGATGACTCTAGTAAGCCTTTGTGTGGTCTGTAGATCAGCATTTGTCATGAGATAAATAAACTTTAGAATTTTATGAATAAGCATTTTTTTTATCACGTTTGTTAGTATAACTAAGGCCATGGTCACACATACCATCTGTTTTTGGCTTAAATCCTTTTTTGGGAACATTTTGGACATTTTTTTTCCATAGTCCAAAAACCCATATGCGTTATTGCAAGTGCATGTGCGTTTTTCAAAAAATTAATGTGTTTTTATGCATAAAAACACATGCGTTTATTTAACATGGAGCCCTGTGGGAGTCACATGTGTTAACATATGGCACATATAGGCACCATGCGTTAACGCATGCGTTTTTTGAGAAAAAATGACTAAGTCCCAAAAGTTTACCATCCATGCCAAAGACAGAAACCAAATGCACTTACAGGACGCAGTCAGAACCCAATTGTGGAGCAAGCCCAGCTTTTGCACTTTTTTATCCATCCAGGGTGCAGTTGGGCCCATAGGGGCGCCGTTCATCCAGTGGTGCAGAAGCATCGTACTGTGCGGCCCAATGCTCAGGCAGCGGAGCGGTTGGGTAGCTTTCAGACACTCTGCATCATATGTATCAGTGTGAATGGTGCTCTATGCAGGCCTAGTGTATGCATGGCAGGTCGCCTCCCACATTTGTTGGTAGAGGTGACTCATCAGCCAGCAGCTGGGCTTGCTCCACAATTGGGTTCTGACTGCGTCCTGTAAGTGCATTTGGTTTCTGTCTTTGGCATGGATGGTAAGTTTTCTAATGCTGCTTTTTTTCTAGTAGTTTTTGTACAATTTTGTTAGGACTGGTGAGCATGGGATCCCTTGATCGTGGGTCATCAGCTTAAATGTCTTGGGCCAACACATGAACCAAAATCCCATCTATAAAGGTTTTTTATTTATCATATAAAAAACTTTTGCACTTTTTTATCCATCCAGGGTGCAGTTGGGCCCATAGGGGCGCCGTTCATCCAGTGGTGCAGAAGCATCGTACTGTGCGGCCCAATGCTCAGGCAGCGGAGCGGTTGGGTAGCTTTCAGACACTCTGCATCATATGTATCAGTGTGAATGGTGCTCTATGCAGGCCTAGTGTATGCATGGCAGGTCGCCTCCCACATTTTGTTGGT
Source organism: Allobates femoralis (assembly GCA_033576535.1). Taxonomy (NCBI): domain Eukaryota; kingdom Metazoa; phylum Chordata; class Amphibia; order Anura; family Aromobatidae; genus Allobates; species Allobates femoralis. The sequence goes on from JARQOC010000004.1 coordinate 543,032,967, forward strand.
AGAGGTGACTCATCAGCCAGCAGCTGGGCTTGCTCCACAATTGGGTTCTGACTGCGTCCTGTAAGTGCATTTGGTTTCTGTCTTTGGCATGGATGGTAAGTTTTCTAATGCTGCTTTTTTTCTAGTAGTTTTTGTACAATTTTGTTAGGACTGGTGAGCATGGGATCCCTTGATCGTGGGTCATCAGCTTAAATGTCTTGGGCCAACACATGAACCAAAATCCCATCTATAAAGGTTTTTTATTTATCATATAAAAAACTTTTGCACTTTTTTATCCATCCAGGGTGCAGTTGGGCCCATAGGGGCGCCGTTCATCCAGTGGTGCAGAAGCATCGTACTGTGCGGCCCAATGCTCAGGCAGCGGAGCGGTTGGGTAGCTTTCAGACACTCTGCATCATATGTATCAGTGTGAATGGTGCTCTATGCAGGCCTAGTGTATGCATGGCAGGTCGCCTCCCACATTTTGTTGGTAGAGGTGACTCATCAGCCAGCAGCTGGGCTTGCTCCACAATTGGGTTCTGACTGCGTCCTGTAAGTGCATTTGGTTTCTGTCTTTGGCATGGATGGTAAGTTTTCTAATGCTGCTTTTTTTCTAGTAGTTTTTGTACAATTTTGTTAGGACTGGTGAGCATGGGATCCCTTGATCGTGGGTCATCAGCTTAAATGTCTTGGGCCAACACATGAACCAAAATCCCATCTATAAAGGTTTTTTATTTATCATATAAAAAACTTTTGCACTTTTTTATCCATCCAGGGTGCAGTTGGGCCCATAGGGGCGCCGTTCATCCAGTGGTGCAGAAGCATCGTACTGTGCGGCCCAATGCTCAGGCAGCGGGAGCGGTTGGGTAGCTTTCAGACACTCTGCATCATATGTATCAGTGTGAATGGTGCTCTATGCAGGCCTAGTGTATGCATGGCAGGTCGCCTCCCACATTTTGTTGGTAGAGGTGACTCATCAGCCAGCAGCTGGGCTTGCTCCACAATTGGGTTCTGACTGCGTCCTGTAAGTGCATTTGGTTTCTGTCTTTGGCATGGATGGTAAGTTTTCTAATGCTGCTTTTTTTCTAGTAGTTTTTGTACAATTTTGTTAGGACTGGTGAGCATGGGATCCCTTGATCGTGGGTCATCAGCTTTAAATGTCTTGGGCCAACACATGAACCAAAATCCCATCTATAAAGGTTTTTTATTTATCATATAAAAAACTTTTGCACTTTTTTATCCATCCAGGGTGCAGTTGGGCCCATAGGGGCGCCGTTCATCCAGTGGTGCAGAAGCATCGTAGCTCAGGCGCGGGTTGGTAGCTTTCGACATCTGCATTATTACGTGTGATGTGCCTTGCAGGCTAGTTGCATGCAGTCGCCCCCACTTGTGGTAAGGTGACTATCAGCACGCTGGCTTGCTCCACAATTGGGTTCTGATGCGTCCTATGCATGTTCGTCTTGCTGATGTAGTTTCAATGCGTTTTTCTAGTGTTTTTGTACAATTTTGTTAGAGGTGGCATGGATCTGATCGTGGTATGCTAATGTCTGGGCAACAATGAACAATCCATCTATAGGTTTTATTTTTAAAAAAACTTTTGATTTTTATCCATCCAGGTGCATTGGGCCATAGGGGCGTACCGGGCAGAGCACGTAGTCGCATGTCAGGAGCGGAGCGGTTGGGTAGCTTTCAGACATCTGCATCATATGTATCAGTGTGAATGGTGCTCTATGCAGGCCTAGTGTATGCATGGCAGGTCGCCTCCCACATTTTGTTGGTAGAGGTGACTCATCAGCCAGCGCTGGGCTTGCTCCACAATTGGGTTCTGACTGCGTCCTGTAAGTGCATTTGGTTCTGTCTTTGGCATGGATGGTAAGTTTTCTAATGCTGCTTTTTTCTAGTAGTTTTTGTACAATTTTGTTAGGACTGGTGAGCATGGGATCCCTTGATCGTGGGTCATCAGCTTAAATGTCTTGGGCCAACACATGAACCAAAATCCCATCTATAAAGGTTTTTATTTATCATATAAAAAACTTTGCACTTTTTTATCCATCAGGGTGCAGTTGGGCCATAGGGCGCCGTTCATCAGTGGTGCAGAAGCATCGTATGTGCGGCCCATGCTCAGGCAGCGGAGCGGTTGGGTAGCTTTCAGACATCTGCATCATATGTATCAGTGTGAATGGTGCTCTATGCAGGCCTAGTGTATGCATGGCAGGTCGCCTCCCACATTGTGGTAGAGGGACTCATCAGCCAGCAGCTGGCTTGCTCCACAATTGGGTCTGACTGCGTCCTGTAAGTGCTTTGGTTCTGTCTTTGGCATGGATGGTAAGTTTTCTAATGCTGCTTTTTTTCTAGTAGTTTTTGTACAATTTTGTTAGGACTGGTGAGCATGGGATCCTTGATCGTGGGTCATCAGCTTAAATGTCTTGGGCCAACACATGACCAAAATCCATCTATAAAGGTTTTTTATTTATCATATAAAAACTTTTGCACTTTTTTATCCATCCAGGGTGCAGTTGGCCATAGGGGCGCCGTTCATCCAGTGGTGCAGAAGCATCGTACTGTGCGGCCCAATGTCAGGCAGCGGAGGTTGGGTGCTTTCAGCACTCTGATCTATGTATAGTGTGATGGTGCTCTATGCAGGCCTTTATGCATGAGGTCGCCTCCACATTTTGTTGGTAGAGGGATCATCAGCACAGCTGGCTTGCTCCACAATTGGGTCTGACTGCGTCCTGTAGTGCTTGGTTCTGTCTTTGGATGGATGTAAGTTTTCTAATGCTGCTTTTTTTTAGTAGTTTTTGTACATTTTGTTAGGATGGTGAGCATGGATCCTTATCGTGGGTCATCGCTTAATGTCTTGGGCCAACACATGAACAAATCCCATTTAAAGGTTTTTTTATCATATAAAAACTTTGCACTTTTTATCATCAGTGCAGTTGGCCCATAGGGCCTTCATCAGTGTGCAGAGCTCGATGTGGGCCATTAGCGCGGAGGTTGGGTAGCTTTCAGCATCTGCTCATATGTTATGTGAATGGTGCTCTATGCAGGCCTAGGTATGCATGGCAGGTCTGCCTACTTTATTGGTAGAGGTGATCATAGTCGCATGGGCTTGCGTCCTAGTAATTGGGTTCTGACCTCCTTGTAAGTGCATTTGGTTCTAGTCTTTGGCATGGATTGTAAATTGTTTGCTGCTCTTATTTCTTGGTAGTTTTTGGTACAATTTTGGTAGTATCATGTGAGTCTATGGTTCTTTGATCGTGGTTCAGCTTAAATTCTTGGGCCAACACTGACGAAAATCCCATTATAAAGGTTTTTTAATTTGCTAATGCCATATAAAAAACTTTTGCTTTTTTATATCCAAATTTGCGTTATTGGCCCCATAGGGCGCCGTTGCTCAGTGGGTGCAGTACAGTGTCATACGTACTGTGCGGCCCAATCTCAGGCAGCGGAGCGGTTGGGTAGCTTTACTGACACATCTGCATCTATGTATCAGTGTGAATGGTGCTCTATGCAGGTCCTTCTCATTGGAAGGTGCCTCCCACATTGTGTTGGTAGAGGTGACTCATCACCAGCAGTCGGGCTTGCTCCACAATTTGGGTTTTGACTGCGTCCGTAAGTTGCATTTGGTTTCTGTCTTTGGCATGGATGGTAAGTTTTTTAGGCTGGTGCATGTCCTTTTTCTAGTAGTTTTTGTTAAATTGCTTGTTAGACTGGACATGGATCCCTTGATCGTGGGTTCTTCAGCTTAAAATGTCTTGGCCAACACTATAACCACAAGTCCATTATAAGGGGCTTTTTTATTTATCATGATAAAAACTTTTGCACTTTTTTATCATCCAGGGTGCAGTTGGGCCCATAGGGGCGCCGTTCATCCAGTGGTGCAGAAGCATCGTACTGTGCGGCCAATGCTCAGGCAGCGAGCGGTTGGGTAGCTTTCAGACACTCTGCATCATATGTATCCAGTGTGAATGGTGCTCTATGCAGGCCTTAGTGTATGCATGCAGGTCGCTCCCACATTTTGTTGGTGAGGTGACTCATCAGCCAGCAGCTGGGCTTGCTCCAAAATTTTGGGTTCTGACTGCGTCCTGTAAGTGCATTTGGTTTCTGTCTTTGGCATGGATGGTAAGTTTTCTAATGCTGCTTTTTTCTAGTAGTTTTTGTACAATTTTGTTAGGACTGGTAAGCATGGGATCCCTTGATCGTGGGTCATCAGCTTAAATGTCTTGGGCCAACACATGAACCAAAATCCCATCTATAAAGGTTTTTTATTTATCATATAAAAAACTTTTGCACTTTTTTATCCATCCAGGGTGCAGTTGGGCCCATAGGGGCGCCGTTCATCCAGTGGTGCAGAAGCATCGTACTGTGCGGCCCAATGCTCAGGCAGCGGAGCGGTTGGGTAGCTTTCAGACACTCTGCATCATATGTATCAGTGTGAATGGTGCTCTATGCAGGCCTAGTGTATGCATGGCAGGTCGCCTCCCACATTTTGTTGGTAGAGGTGACTCATCAGCCAGCAGCTGGGCTTGCTCCACAATTGGGTTCTGACTGCGTCCTGTAAGTGCATTTGGTTTCTGTCTTTGGCATGGATGGTAAGTTTTCTAATGCTGCTTTTTTTCTAGTAGTTTTTGTACAATTTTGTTAGGACTGGTGAGCATGGGATCCCTTGATCGTGGGTCATCAGCTTAAATGTCTTGGGCCAACACATGAACCAAAATCCCATCTATAAAGGTTTTTTATTTATCATATAAAAAACTTTTGCACTTTTTTATCCATCCAGGGTGCAGTTGGGCCCATAGGGGCGCCGTTCATCCAGTGGTGCAGAAGCATCGTACTGTGCGGCCCAATGCTCAGGCAGCGGAGCGGTTGGGTAGCTTTCAGACACTCTGCATCATATGTATCAGTGTGAATGGTGCTCTATGCAGGCCTAGTGTATGCATGGCAGGTCGCCTCCCACATTTTGTTGGTAGAGGTGACTCATCAGCCAGCAGCTGGGCTTGCTCCACAATTGGGTTCTGACTGCGTCCTGTAAGTGCATTTGGTTTCTGTCTTTGGCATGGATGGTAAGTTTTCTAATGCTGCTTTTTTTCTAGTAGTTTTTGTACAATTTTGTTAGGACTGGTGAGCATGGGATCCCTTGATCGGTGGTCATCAGCTTAAATGTCTTGGGCCAACACATGAACCAAAATCCCATCTATAAAGGTTTTTTATTTATCATATAAAAAACTTTTGCACTTTTTTATCCATCCAGGGTGCAGTTGGGCCCATAGGGGCGCCGTTCATCCAGTGGTGCAGAAGCATCGTACTGTGCGGCCCAATGCTCAGGCAGCGGAGCGGTTGGGTAGCTTTCAGACACTCTGCATCATATGTATCAGTGTGAATGGTGCTCTATGCAGGCCTAGTGTATGCATGGCAGGTCGCCTCCCACATTTTATTGGTAGAGGTGACTCATCAGCCAGCAGCTGGGCTTGCTCCACAATTGGGTTCTGACTGCGTCCTGTAAGTGCATTTGGTTTCTGTCTTTGACATGGATGGTAAGTTTTCTAATGCTGCTTTTTTTCTAGTAGTTTTTGTACAAGTCCCAAAAGTTCCAAAAAAAGCCCTGAACCTCAGGGGAAACTATTGGCACCCTTAGAAAAACTAGTCTGTTTTTCTAAGGGCTCAAAAAAGTGCATGGGGATGTATGACCCAGGCCTAATAAATTGTTGCTCTAATACCAAATTTGGTGGCTCTGCACTGTGTTCCTTTAGTATTGGTCAAATGTATACTATTGATTTGGTGTGGAGGTACAGATATATGTGTGACACCCCAGAGTCCTGATGCCACTATGTCATTATCTCCCTCGGGGGGTAGTGTCATACCTGAGAGCAACAGAGGGTATCCACACCAGGCAAACCAAAGCACACAACACCTTTGTGCCTCCAGGCCTGAAGGGGGAGCTCTAAAACCCGGGTTCCAGCCCAGTTCCGAGTACCCCACAGCCCTGGGGCCGAGTCATATGATGTTACAGTTGTCATTTGTGTGAACACCAGAATATTCAACACCAAATGTCACGTGACTGATATAAAGAGACGTTTACATCTAGATCTTTCCCTTGAATTATTTATCGGTTGTAAGTGAATACACCTTCTGTTTCAAATTTGTTCCGCGTAGCAAGAGTATTTTTTTTCATGCTTTGTGATTGTACCTATAACTCAGAATATTTCCCTTTTATTCAATGTGATTAACCCTTCAATGATAGATGCAGCTACAATAAATAAGGTAAAAGACTGCTGTGACATGAAGATAATGTACAATTAATTAGATAGGTGGAAATGCTCCCAGCGATGCAAGTATTTGTTACAGTGTGATAAATACATCTCCACTGAATCTCAAGTCACACACTTAAAACAATAAAGAATAAAAAATTGGAACAAAACACTCACAAGTTTGCACAATTTATTTTTCAGATGCTTTTAAAGTTGCTACAGTCTGTTTTTTTTCTGTGATAACTTGGATGTGAAATCTGAACAAGACAGCAGAAGCAGCGGCGGACTGGGGTGTCTGGGGCCCACCCACCCGGGCCCACCCACCCGGGCCCACCCATTCTTCAGCTATATGCAAATACCTGTTATCCGTTATACCAATTATAGCGGAGCGTCGACTGTAAAACACAGGCGGTTCCTGCACATCATTGTGCACTCACCACTACTGCGATATATCACTACTGTAGTTTGCATCAAAGGGATTTTTTGGTCAGCGATGCACAGGATAGGAAGGTGATCACTTATTTATTGGTGGAATCCGCACCATCAGAAGAATTAATACACCAAGTAGTGAAGGGCGTGTTGGACCTCATAAGTACAGGGTGCTACGTAAGGCCTATTAAATCAAACAACGAAAAAAACGTATAATGCACCAAAATAACGGGTATAGGAAAATTGTTCAGTTGCAAGTAAAAATCTTCATTTTATTACATTTAAAAAGACAACAGACAAAATCCAGAACCAGTGAATACATAGAAGGAGGGTGCAGACAAGTTAGGAGACAGAACACACTCTGTGCCTCAAAATTCAGCAAACCATCTGTAATGTAGTTCACAACCGAAGTACAATGCATAACAGAGTAACGGGTTATACATAATTACAATCCAATGCATAAAAACCATGAATATATAAATAGCATCACATTATTAAAAGAGGTGTAAAAAATAACCCAGTGGATCTTACATGGCACTGCAGCTGAGGTAGATGAGAAACTACAAGAGGTGGATGGAGAGGCACACAGTGTCAGAGCCCCATTCTTCAGCTATATGCAAATACCTGTTATCCGTTATACCAATTATAGCGGAGCGTCGACTGTAAAACACAGGCGGTTCCTGCACATCATTGTGCACTCACCACTACTGCGATATATCACTACTGTAGTTTGCATCAAAGGGATTTTTTGGTCAGCGATGCACAGGATAGGAAGGTGATCACTTATTTATTGGTGGAATCCGCACCATCAGAAGAATGTGGAGCTTTGAGTATTTGGTGAATTTTGTACCTCAGTATTTGTAAGGCCGACTTCACACCACGTTGTCATCAGGTCCGGGGCTGTTCGATGTGAATCTGACAGCCCCGGACCCGATTTTGACATAATGCAGCCCTATGGTACTGGACAGGTATTTGCCATCCGGTTTTGTCCCTGTCCAGCAGCATCAGGCTGCAAATGATTTTTGCCCTGGACACAAAAATGGAGCTTGCATCATTTTTGTGTCCGGGGCGAAAAATTTAAGCAAACCAGATCCTACCAGATTCTCCCGGTTCCAGCACGATCCGGCATCCTCTAACATGATCCGGCAACACCTAACATGAGAGTCTATGGGGCGCAAGATCGTGCCGGACCTGACAGAGAGTCTGTCAGGTGCCCGGACGCCAGCTGCTGCAGTTCAGCGTGAGCTCCGCTGACCTTCAGCATCAGGAGCTTTCCCCTGTGAAGAGGTTTTGCACCATTTCAGTAGGGGACAGCTCCTGAAGCTGCGCTCAGCAGAATCTGGCTACAAACAGGACTGGAGGGCATATTAACCCTCCGCTTCTATTTGTCCGGATCTGTCAGGCTGTGTCCGGTGCCTCCTGCAAAGCACCGAACACAGCCTGACAGGGGAAAAAACGTTGTGTGAAGCTAGCCTAAGACAAAACCAGGAGTAAAGCAATCAGAGGTGATTTTTTATGCATTTCTCGCTCACTCCTGGTTTTGTCTTATAAATACTGAGGTCAACAAATGCTCAACTTGCTTTCTCTGGCAAACCTCTGCATCTCTGCTGCTGTGTCACAGGACAGGGAGGGGTTAAACATCCAAGTATTTACTATCTATTGGAAATAAAATAGTTTCCACTTATTGATATCAGATAAAACAAATGACCGACCAAAATCCACTCTACCAAGACCAATACTACCAGATAGAAGTCAGAAATACCACCACACCATGACCAGATCACATACTACCACGACATAGTGCCCAAATAATGCTACATACCAGACAAATACCGCCACTCCATGATGAAAGCACATAATACCACCACATAGTGATCAAATACTACCACATACAAGATATAAATACTGCCACAACATGAGACCACATATGACCACCACATAGTGACCGAATAATACTATATACAAGGGACAAATACCATCATGTTATGATCAAAGCACATAATGCCACCACATATAATACTAAATTAATAGAAATGTAAAAAAGCTATGTATATTGGGTCAGTGTACAGGTAATACAGTGATCTCCAGTGACATTATATACAGGAGTTCAGAGTATAGTTTCAGTGTACAGGTAATACAGTCATCACCAGTGACATTATACACAGGAGTTCAGTATATAGTGTCAGTATACAGGTAATGCAATGATCACCATTTACATTATATGCATGAACTCTATATAGTCAGTGTGTGTGTATAGGTAATACATGTAGCTTCTCCCCCACGTTCAATGTAGCTTCTCCTCCCCATCCATCCATGTTCCTTCTCCCTCTATTCTCCCATCCATCCATGTACCTTTTCCCCATACACCAAACCTTCTCCCCATCCATCCGTGTACCTTCTTCCCTATCCATCCATCCCGTTCTCCTCCTCTTCCAGGCCACCCCATCCCTCCCATTCTGCCCCCTCTTCCAGGCCGCCCCATCCATCCATTCATCCATCCCACTCTGTCCCTCCTGGCAGCTATCTTCGGCTGTAACAGTGCCTTACCTGACTCCACACTCCTGATCCCGGCAGCTTCTTTCTCTGCAGCTCCTGGTCTCCTGCTTGCAGGCACCAGGCACCCGGCACCAGGCAGCTTCTTCCTCTGTAGCTCCCAGTCTCTGGCACCAGGCACCCAGCAGCTCTTTCCTCTTTGGCTGCCGGTCTCTGCACCAGGTACCCGGCAGCTTCGTCCTCTGAAGCTCCCAGTCTCTGGCACCCGGCAGAACGAGACACCCGGCAGCACCACCAGGCATCCGGCAGCACCAGGCACCACCAGGCCAACACCAGCTACCATCAGGGGCCCGGCAGCACCAGGCACCACCAGGAGCCTGGCAGCACCAACCATCACCAGACACCCAGAGCCTGTCAGCACCAGGCACCACCAGGCACCCAGGGGGCCCAGCAGCACCAGGCACCACCAGGCACCCAGGGGGCCAAGCAGCACCAGGCACCCTGGGGACCCAGCAGCACCAGGCACCACCAGGGGCCTGGCAGCACCAGGCACCCAGGAGGCCCAGCAGCACCAGGCTCCACCAGGGGCCCGGCACCACCAGGGGCCCAGCGGCACCAGCCATCACCATACACCCAGGGGCCTGGCAGCACCAAGCACCACCAGGCACCCAGAAGACCCAGCAACACCAGGGGCCCGGCACCACCAGGGGCCCAGCGGCACCAACCATCACCATACACCCAGGGCCTGGCAGCACTAGACACAACCAGGCACCCAGGGGGCCCAGCAACACCAGGGGCCCGGGAGCACCAGACACCACCAGGCACCCAGGGGGACCAGCACACCAGGCACCACCAGAGGCCCGGCAGCACCAGACACCACCAGGTACTCAGGGGGCCCAGCAGCACCAGGCACCACCAGGCACCCAGGGGTCCCAGCAGCACCAGGCACCACCAGGGGCCCAGCAGCACCAGGCACCACCAGGGGCCCGGCAGCACCAGGCACCACCAGGGGGCTGGCAGCACCAGGCACCACCAGGGGGCCGGCAGCACCAGGCACCACCTGGGGGCCTGCAGCACCAGGCGCCACAAGGGGCCCGGCAGCACCAGGCACCACAAGGGGCCCAGCAGTTTCAGGCACCACCAGGCACCCTGGGGGCCCGGCAGCACCAGGCAGCACCAGGGGCCCGGCTGCACCAAGGGTCCAGCACCATCAGGCACCCTGGGGCCCAGCAGCACCAGGGGCCCGGCACCATCAGGCACCCTGGGGGCCCGGCACCATCGGGCACCCTGGGGGCCTGGCAGCCGGCACCATCAGGCACCCTGAGGTCCCAGCAGCACAAGGGGCCCGGCACCATCAGGGAGCCAGCATCATCAGGCACCCTGGGGGCCCGGCAGCACTAGGGGCCCAGCAGCATTAGGCACACTGGGGGCCCGGCAGCACCAGGGATCCGGCACCATCAGGCACCCTGGGGGCCCAGCAGCACCAGGGGCCCAGCAGCATTAGGCACCCTGGGGGCCCGTCAGCACCAGGGACCCATCAGCACCAGGGACCCAGCACCATCAGGCAGCCAGGGGGCCCGGCAGCACCAGGGGGGCGACACCATTAGGCACCTTGGGGGCTCCCCCGCTCCTCATACTCACCACGGCGCCTGTCTGGGACCCCTGGCCCCAGGCTGGTGACTGAGGAGCAGGAGCCCATCTCTTATGGCAGAAGAGATGGGCTCCTCCTCAGTCACTAGCCCTAACCCCCCCCCTGGCCCCCGCCTTCCATACTCACGCTGCCAGTGCCATGCAATGTTGAGCAGTGCCTGGGGCGACGCTGGGTCCGTCTTCCGCAGCGCGACGCCGCCGGCACCCGCACAGGCAGTGACAGGAAGGAAGCAGTCATTGCCCCCTGAGACTGTCTCCACCAGCGCATGCGCCGGCAGTGTCGCTGCACAGAGGAAGCAGAGCGGCACCATGACAGCAGGCAAAGCAGGGAGCTCTCTCTCCCTGCTTTGCCGCTGCAAAGAGGAAACATCATCATTAATCATATCGGCAGTGCGCCGATATGATTAGTGATATTACCGTTGGGGGGGCCTCATGTCTCCGTACAGGGCCCAGGGGGGTTAGGGGGCGGGGCTTGGTGGGCATGGCCAAAAAAGGGTCAGGGCCCCCCGGGGATTCTCCCGATCCTCCGGTGGGCCAGTCCGCCCCTGAGCAGAAGAACCAACACATTCTAAATGTGGTGCTGGAGAAGGATGTTATCAATACCCTGGATGGTAAAAGAACAAACAAATCAATTTTACAACAAATGAAGCCAGACATGTCACTCGAAGGAAGGATCATCAAGCTACAACTTGCCGACTTTGGACACCTAATGCGAAGAGAAAAATCACTGGAGAAGGATATCATGGGTGGAAGAATAGAAGGAACAAGTTGAAGACGAAGATACATTGTAACAGTGTATCTCTCACTAATGTAATCAAGTCTACATTAGCATTATAAATTGTCCTGCATTTAGTGGGTGAATCTGCATTTGTACCTCTCTGCAGGGGTATTCTTAAATAGACAATACAGGTAAATAGAATAGAGCCTGGACTTCTGGAAACTTCTTCATGTAGCAAGTCTTCATGGAGGTGTGAGCTCCTCCTCCCACACAGGGTGCTGATCCCAGGAGACAGAAGATAAATCCCATGTTTGGCCAGAGAGTTGGTGGTGTGTCTTGTGAAGGGCTATGATCTGAAGCTGCAGCTAGGTCCTAGTGCCTGTGTATGGATTGTTAGGGATTGGACATCGGTTGCCCATGGGATTCTTTTGTGCTGCACACCTTCCAGATTCACGGAACTCATCTAAGGACTATTGGAGCATTTTCCTTGGAGTACCGGGCAGCACCCCTAGATTTGTTCTATTTGCTGTGGATAGTGATGGGCGAACCCAAACTGTAAAGTTCTGGACCCGTACTGAACACGTAGTGTTCGTGCACAAGGTCCTGAACACAGGTTTCCTTGGGAAACCCATGGTCCAGTTCAGGTCCAGGGCATGTAAAACAAAGCTTAAAATTAATAATAAACATTATGATTATACTTACCTGTGCCGCAATGCGTCCTCCCATCCCGCTGCCTCCCGGCCGCTTCTACTTCCGGGGCCGCTCATTAACTTTCGGGTTTATTCACTCAAATGCTCAGAGCTCGGCAATTTTCAGCCAATGTCGGCAGTGTTGGGTCAGTGATGTCAGGGTTCAACAGAGTTCATGGCCCCGGGTGAACTTTGACTGTCACTGTCCTTCTCAGCCTGATTCTTGCTCTGTATAGATGCCTGTCTATACAGAGCGATGAAGCAGAGCTGAGCAGACCCTGTGGACTACGTTGGACAGAGGATTTTGTTTTCTTTTTAATAAAGATGGAGTTTATAAATGTTTTTTTGTTTTATTTCTAATAAAAAAAATTTCTCTGTGTTGTTTTTTTTTTCTCTTTACTAAAAATTCATGGAGGCCATGTCTAATTTGTTGTGACTCCATGAATTGCGGGCTTAGTGCCAACTGATAATACAAAGCTGGCCCTAACACCTTTATTACTCAGCATGCCACCTGGAAATGGTGCTAAGAAACAATGTGTCATTTCCAGGGGCGGCTGCGGGCTGCAGTTTTTAGCATGGGGGGCCCAGGACGCTCGGGCCTTACCACACTGAGAATCCCAGCCCCCAGCTGCCTGGTTTTACCTGGCTGGAGATCAAAATATGGTGGGAGCCCACGCACATTTTTTTAAATTATTCTTTTACATAATTAAAAAAAATATATTATGGGCTCTCCTGTATTTTGATTGCCAGCCAAGGTAAAGGCAGGCAGCTGGGGTCGCAGCCCATAACTGTCTGCTTTATCTGTGCTGAGAATCAAAAATGCATACATCATTTTTAAAAATTATTTATTTATTTTTACACAACTCCCCCACCCCTGTAGACTGTGAGCCCTCGTGGACAGGATCCTCTCCCGTCGTGTATCAGCAAGCATTGACTGCTCATGTGTACTGTACCTGTCGTTGTTACCCCCATTTCTTATGTAAAGCGCCATGGAACCAATGGCGCTATATAAATAAATAAATAATAATAATAATAATAACTATTTCTGTGAAGGGCCCAACAGCCAATCACAGACGCTGTCACAGAATGGACATCTGTGATTGGCTGCTGGAGTAACCTGAAATTAGCTCATACATTCTAGTATAGGTAGGTTCCAGGTTTCAGCTTTGCATATCTAGAGGTTGAAATTTTTGCCCATTTCTCTTTACAAAACAGCTCCAAGGGTGGTTGGCGTTCGGCATCACAGCCCCAGCGTATGTGGTGTATACGCAAATGCAGTGCTGAACGCAGACATTTTCATGTGAACGCAGCGGTGATTGCATGCCTTCACATGAAAATGTCCATAGGAATGCATTGCAAGCTTGTCCGGCTATAGGAAATAATTACGATGAGCCCGGCCGTCGGGAGGGGAGAGAGAGAGGACCTGAATCAGCTGTCTAGCTGATTAGTTTAAATCGCCCAGCAGCCGATCGGTGTAGGTGGGCGGGCGATTAAAACTAACAGCTGATGCTGTCAGGGGACACATCAGCTTATCGGTTTAAATCGCCCGCCCACCAACACTGATCGGCGGGCGGGCAATTTAGATTAATCAGCTAGCTGATTCAGGACCTCTCTCACTCTGGGTGCTGAGAAACAACGCATGCGGACGCAGACGCGGCCATCCGCAGGCAACTGCATACACCGTGCGTCCCCATGTTAAACATGGGGATGAACGGCGCATGCATTCTGCCCGCGTTCGCCCGCCGCAATATGCTGCCATGGGAAACGCTAATGTGAGACCGGCCTTACTCTGTAAGGGCCGCTTTACATACACCAACTTCTGTGACCAACTTCTGAACAGATCTCTGGTTGCAATGAAATCATGGACACATTATTCTATTTTGTGGCTGTGTACAAATGTAACAATGTGTCCATGATTTCACTGCAACCAGAGATCTGTTCAGAAGTTGGTCACAGAAGTTGGTGTGTGTAAACTGGCCCTCAGATTGGATGAAGAACCTCTGTGAACAGCAATATTCAAGTCTTGCCACAGATTCTCAATGGGATAAGTTTTCAATATGGCTTTAATTAGTAAGCCTTTCTACAAAGAAGGTGCAGGACTACACCCAAAATGTGTTGTTTAATAAGAACACAATAATGAAATACTGCGTGGTATCACATTCCTGCATTTGGTGTTCACCTGATACTCAAGGTTTTTGATATCCATCTATTCTCTTGTGTCGGCACGCTCCTGTTACTGTGCATTACAATTTTATACAATAGTACAATAGGAAAATGCACATTGCATAGAAGAACCTATGACAGGAATATAATATATATTTTTGACACTGGTTGGGAATGTGGTCAATTCTCTACCTGATAAATTAGCCCTATTTATAAGTAAAGAAATGACCTCAATGTGAATAGCACCGGACTTTCACCAATTACCAGATTCATACCATGTTTGGGCATTACGATTCAGTTATATTTTTGCTCTTTTAATTAAGAAAATATGCTATTAAAAAGGGAAGCAATTGAGTTTTATCAGCTGCCGCCTTCTCATCCGTCTGAACAGTTTCTTCCTGTTTGGGTAGGATAAGACGGCTGCAGCAGATAAGCCAAATATTAATGCCAACAGACCAGTGGGGAAACAGCAATTAGTGCAGACGAGCGGAGCCGGCGAGTACAGGATTTGTTTAAAAGGAAATTTATCAGCAGGTTTTCGCTATGTATTCTGAGAGCAGCATAACATTGAGCAAGAAAGCCAGATTCCTGGGATCACTTAAACCCCCTTCACATCACGATTTTTTCCTGTCCATAGTGATCCTGTTTTTTGCAGGATCCCACGGACAGGAACGGATGTGTACCTCCGGATGCTATTTCTGTGTCTAGATCTGTGATTTTGACGGTGTTGGGGCTGCCTTTCACTTTCGCAATCTACAGTACCTGACAAAAGTTATGTCGCTTATCCATTGTATGTAAATAAAAGCTTATAACCTGACGTTAAATTCATCCATTGGTTTTATAAATTACTCTTTTGAAAGTTGAAACCCTCCCAAATATGATTTAGGTTAAGAAAATAAATTGTCATCAATGCTGAAATATTGATCATTTAATGAACACAGAATGGTCAGATTTTGACATGACAAAAGTTTTGTCGCCCACAGAAAGTAATGTGATATTCAAACAAATAATTAACTTAAAATACAAATATATGTTGCATAACATTGGTGAATGAAGTTGTGGTGCTATTAGAGTCATTCATAATTAATATTTTGTGTGACTTCCATGAGCTTGAAGGACTGCATCCATGCGATTTATCAATGATTCATGCAATTTATTAATGAAGTCATCAGGAATAGTAAAGAATGCAGTATTACATGTCTCCCAGAGTTCATCTAGATTCTTTGGTTTTGTCCTCCAAGCTTCCTCTCTCATCCTACCCCAAACATACTCAATGATGTTCATGTCTGGTGCATGGGCTGGCCAGTCCTTGAGCACCTTGATCTTTTTTGCCTGGAGGAACTTTGTTGTAGAGATGGATGAGATGGAGCACCATCCTGCTGCAGAATTTGACCCCTTTTATGATTTGGAATGTAAGAGGTAGCTAATACTTCTTGATAATTTAGGCTATTGATATTGTCTTCAACCTTGCTAATGTTTCGCACACCCCCATACTGAATGTAACCCCAGACCATGATCTTTCCACCACCAAATTTGGATCCATACGGGCTCTAGTAGATCTCCTGCAGTATTTGCGGTGGCTGTGGTGTAATTCTACTGAAGATTCATCAGAGAAATCCACCTTCTGCCACTTTTCCAGCATCCATCTGTTTAGCAGGCTGTGGGACTTTGCAAATACCACACGTTTTTTTATTTGCCTTTTGTTTAGTGCTGGCTTCTGGGCACTGATTCGACCATGGAGGCCATTTCGAGACAGAATCCTACAAACTGTTCTAGTTAACACAGGGACTTGAGGTGACCAGGCCTGTTGGAGCTCTGCTGCAGTGGATGAGGGGCTTGCTATGGATTTTCTAACCAACAAACGTTCCTCCTGAGCAGTTGTCTTGCGGGATCTGCCGGACCTGAGTTTGTCAAACACATCTCCAGTCTCTTGAAATCTTTTTTTTAATTCTTTGTGCTTGATGCTGAGACACATTAAAGATGTCAGCCACCTCTGCAGTGGATCTGGTCTTCAGCCTCTTGATAATCAAGGCTTTGGTGGCAGGGTGGATTTTTGGCATATTGTCAGAGCTCAAGTTGCAGTTCAAATGAAGGTCTGGGGTGCTGGGTTTCTTTTTATACACACCCACTAATTAACCGATAATTTACGGAGCACAGGTGAGGATGTAAACTAGGATTGGGTGCATTATATAACCAGGCGACAAAACTTTGTCTTGCCCAAATCTGACCATTCTGTGTTCATTAAATCATCAGTATTTCAGCATTGATGCCAATTTATTTTCTTAACCTAAACGACATGTGGGAGGGTTTCAGCTTTCAAAAGAGTAATTTATAAAACCAATGGATGAATTTAACGTCAGGTTATAAGCTTTTATTTACATAACATTGATAAGCAACAAAACCTTTGTCAGGGACTGTATATACATACATTGCGAAAGGGAAAGCAATGGTTAAAAATAAAAATCCTCACCTCTCCACCGAGTGTCCCGTGATGCACGGTGTCCACCTCCGATGGCTGCAGGACCTTAATCAGGTGACCAGAAGGGATGGGGCAACCCGATCAGCTGATCTGTCACATGACCACATCAGCTGAGCAGTTTAAATCCGATCGGTTTTCGCGGCTATTTAAACAGGTCAGCTGATGCGGTCATGTCACACATCAGCTGATCGGGTTGCCCCTCCCGTTCAGCTGATTAAGGCCCTTCAGCCATCAAAGGTGGACGCCAAACATTGCAGGACACTTGGCTAGGAGAGGTGAGGATTTTTTTTTTTATTTTTAACACTTTGTATTTTAATTTTACTTTAGCAGTGTATGTAGATCCACTGCTAAAGTGAAATTACATGGGAAGAGAGCAGTTTTACTGTACTGAGTATGCTCGGTACACTAAAATTGGATCCAGGAAACAATCCTGTTTTTTCCTGGATCCGCGCTCCGCAGGCCCCCATGTTATTTTCCGCGGACTGCGCTGGATCCGATTCTGTTCAATTTGGTCCGCTATGCTCAATATCGGAGCAGTCTCCAATTCTGGATACATTAAAAAAAAATCGGGCACAATCAGATCTGTGACACAATCGGACGGCCTTATATGACCCATCTGTGCCCATAATAATACATGGGGGCTAAATTGGATCCGTGGCTATTAGTTTTACAACGGATAGCCACGGATCCCAAAAAATCATGATGTGAAGGGGGCCATACTGGGCAGCTTGGTGTAGGTTTCATAGAGCACCTGTTTTGTGTAATGTAGATATAGCAGAGCTAAGTCTACTGTTCTATGCATAACCTCACCCGCTGTGCATTTTGAGTAAACTGCTAATCAGAGGCCGGGTTACGCAGATAAGCTGGCCTGCCCTGCCATGTAAAATGTAACTACAACACACAGTCTAGTAAGTGACATATCCATGGAATCAGGATCTCATGTTCTATATAATTCTACTCTCAGATTAAATAAATAGCAAAAATCTGCTGACATATTCTCTTTATACCTATTACAGTTGTGGCCAAAAGTATTGACACCCCTGCAATTCTGTCAGATAATACTCAGTTTCTTCCTGAAAATGATTGCAATCACAAATTCTTTGGTATTATTATCTTCATTTAATTTGTCTTCAATGAAAAAACACAAAAGAGAATGAAGCAAAAAGCAAAACATTGATCATTTCACACAAAACTCCAAAAATGGGCCAGACAAAAGTATTGGCACTCTCAGCCTAATACTTGGTTGTAAAACCTTTAGCCAAAATAACTGTGATCAACCGCTTCCACGTCACCATCAATGAGTTTCTTACAATGCTCTTCTGGAATTTTAGACCATTCTTCTTTGGCAAACTGCTCCAGGTCCCTGATATTTGAAGGGTGCCTTCTCCAAACTGCCATTTTTAGATCTCTCCACAGGTGTTCTATGGGATTCAGGTCTGGACTCATTGCTGACCACCTTAGAAGTCTCCACTGCTTTCTCTCAAACCATTTTCTAGTGCTTTTTGAAGTGTGTTTTGGGTCATTGTCCTGCTGGAAGACCCATGACCTCTGAGGGAGACCCAGCTTTCTCACACTGGGCCCTACATTATGCTGCAAAATTTGTTGGTAATCTTCAGACTTCATAATGCCATGCACACGGTCAAGCAGTCTAGTGCCAGAGGCAGCAAAGCAACCCCAAAACATCAGGGAACCTCCGCCATGTTTGACTGTAGGGACCGTGTTCTTTTCTTTGAATGCCTCTTTTTTTCTCCTGTAAACTCTATGTTGATGCCTTTGCCCAAAAAGCTCTACTTTTGTCTCATCTGACCAGAGAACATTCTTCCAAAACGTTTTAGGCTTTCTCAGGTAAGTTTTGTTAAACTCCTGCCTGGCTTTTTTATGTCTCGGGGTAAGAAGTGGAGTCTTCCTGGGTATCCTACCATACAGTCCCTTTTCATTCAGACGGATAGTACGGGTTGACACTGCTGTACTCTCGGACTGCAGGGCAGCTTGAACTTGTTTGGATGTTAGTCAAGGTTCTTTTTCCACCATCTGCACAATCTTACGTTGAAATCTCTCGTCAATTTTTCTTTTCCGTCCACATCTAGGGAGGTTAGCCACAGTGCCATGGGCTTTAAACTTCTTGATGACACTGCGCACGGTAGATACAGGAACATTCAGGTCTTTACTTTAGAAATGGACTTGTAGCCTTGAGATTGCTCATGCTTCCTCACAATTTGGTTTCTCAAGTCCTCAGACAGTTCTTTGGTCTTCTTTCTTTTCTCCATGCTCAATATGGTACACACAAGGACACAGGACAGAGGTTGAGTCAACTTTAATCCATGTCTACTGGCTGCAAGTGTGATTTAGTTACACCTGTTAGGTGCCACAGGTAAGTTACAGGTGCTGTTAATTACACAAATTAGAGAATCATCACATGATTTTTCTAACAGTGCCAATACTTTTGTCCACCCCCTTTTTTATGTTTGGTGTGGAATTATATCCAATTTGGCTTTAGTACAATTCTTTTTATGTTTTTTCATTGAAGACAACTTAAATGAAGATAATAATACCAAAGAATTTGTGATTGCAATCATTTTCAGAAAGAAACTGAGTATTATCTGACAGAATTGCAGGGGTGTCAATACTTTTGGCCACAACTGTAAGGATAAGGTGTAAAGAAGGAAACAACCCCTTGAATGCTTGTAAATCAACTGTGTACTTGACTGATCCATTAGTCATAACCATCACGTAATGAAACATTGTCTCATACAATTTGAAGCCATTTTCTGCTTAACAAAGTGTACTCCATGCAAACATATACCCACACATGTAGAGCCAGCTGTATACAATACGATACTTATTTTTCAAGGCTCTGACATTGATATTCAACATTTTTCATCCTTTTGGAATAGATCTGTACAGCAAAATACTATTTAAAAACCACAAACAAGACTATATAGTTAGAAAATGCACCAAACGTACTGTATAACTCTTTAAAGAGGACCTGTCACCCCCCTGGTGCTTTGCAAACTGAATGCAGCACTGAATGTATGCTGTTTTCGGAGAAGGTGTTGCCCATGTCTCAACCCCACCTGTAACCTGTAAAAAACACTTTAGAAAGTTTTCAGTTAAGAAGAGGGAGTTCACTTATCTCGCTTTCCTCGCTGCTCAGATGGTCCTCCCACCCCCTGCCTCTCTGTGCCGCCTCCTGCCTCTCTGTTCCACCTCCTGCCTGTGTATGGCCCCCTCCTTGCCTGCATGTCAGCATCTCAATTCACGCAGGCGCACAGAGAGTAATAGTTAGGAGCTGGTCCCGGCTGCTGATACCACCCTTTTTTGTAACATCAGCGGCAGAGCCCGTCCTAATAAAGATTATACTAAATGCATACAGCTTAATCTTTATCAGGGCAGGCTCTGTGGCTGACGTCACAAAAAAGCGTGGTATCAGCAGCCGGGACCAGCTCCTAACTATTCCTCGCTGTGCGCCTGCATGAATTGAGACACTGGCGCGCAGGGGACCCCCCTAAAGATAGTGGACCCCACGCGTATTGTTACGAGTGTAACTTCATCAAGGGAGGGAGTGTGCAAGCCTTCATGAGGAGGGTGTTATTTATAGTTGTATTATGTCAAATACATAAGTCACCGGTGCAGTATATTGGGAGGAGGACAGGCGGGTCCCACTGGGATCGTGCAAAGGCGGAAACCAGATGCAGGGTACCCCCCCCCCACTCTTTTATTGTTTGGCCTATCAACGATAACCACAATATTATTGTCTATAGGAGGTGAAATATTCCTTGTATATTAACTCCATACATCTGCCCTTGAAACCTGTATATGTTTTACACTTGCAACTTGCACACTATAAGACCTGCCTTATCTTTGTATTTGTATTTGCTAGCTGTATTCACTATTGTCTAAGGGGACCTTGTTTTCTAGGTTTGCTTATAAGATTTTTTTAATGTTTTTAACCTGTGTGAGTTTTTTCATGTGGTGAATAAAATAAATTAATGCAATTTTTTTAAACCATTTGGTGATCACCCTCCTTTTTACATGTAGCTTTTTCTTCAGTCTTGCATGTTTCTCAGCATTGAAGACAACAAAAAACTTAACAACATTGAGGCCAAGGAAGTAGAGCAGTGAATGAAAGATGCATCATGCTTACTTCCTTTCAAAATCTAAAGATATCCAGCCGTGCCATCAGATTAAAACTGCCAGCAACCAATGTGACCCACTTACAGCTATCAACTGTTTGAAGACGTCTATCCATAAGAGATGTCCATGGTAGAGTGGCGGACAAAAACCATACCTTTGCCATAACAACAGTCATGTGACTCAACCATGCACAAAAACACAAGAACTGAGATGCAGAAAAATGGCAACATGTACTACGGATAGAGGAGTCAAAATGTGACATGTTTGTCTTTTACAGAAAGCAGGTTGTTTGTGAGGGGCTGGTAAGTGGTATGTAAATGAGTGTCTGCAGTCAACAGTAAAGCATAGTGGAAGTGTAATGCTGAGGCAGATATTATCAATCAAGCAATACCATCAGGGACGTATCTGATTGACTCTAAATTTATTCTGCATCAGGTCAGCGACCACAAACATACAACTAATGTCAAAAGAACTATCTGCAGCACAAAGAAGAATAAGGCGTGCTGGATGTGATAATATTATTTACTTATGTATTATGAATTGCTTTTATAGCACCATTATATTCCTCAGCACTTTACAGACGTGATCATCATTATCCTCTTTGGGTCTCACAATATATCCCCTATCATTTTGTCTTCGGAGTGTGGAGGAAACCAGAGTTCGCATAAGAAATCCAAGTAAACACAGGAGAAATACACAAACTACTTGCAGATGTTGTTAGAGCTGATACTAGGAATTTCAGGGCCCCTTACTAGAAACATTTTGGAGCCCCCTGAGACGCCGCCCAGTCTTTACCTCAGTATATATGTATGTATATATATGCACACAATACAGACTACTTCATGATGAATACATAATAGAGACTGTTGCAGGCTGTATACACAATAGTGAATACACAATATAGACCAATATAGATTACTGCTGGCTGTATACATAATAAAGAATATACAATAGAGACTGCTGCTGGTTGTATACACAATAGAAAATACACAATAGAGATTGTTGCTGGCTGTATACACAATATAAACTGCTGCTGGCTGTATACACAATAGAGAATACACAATAGAGACTGCTGCAGGCTGTACACAAAATAGAGGCTACTACTGGCTATATGCACAATAGAGAATACACAATAGAGATTGCTGCTGGCTGTATGCACAATAGAGAATACACAATAGAGAATGCTGTGGGCTGAATATACAATAGAAACTGCTGCTGGCTGTATACACAATAGAGAATACACAATAGATACTGCTGCAGGCTGAATACAAAATAGAGACTGCTTCAGGCTATATAAACAATTGAGAATACACAATAGAGACTGCTGCCTGCTGTATACACAATAGAGATGGCTGCGGGCTGTGTACACAATGGAGTTGGCTGCTGGCTGTATACTCGGTAGAGACAGTTGACATTGGCAACAGCTCCGAAGTTCAAATTCTGCTGGTGCACTGTGCAGTGACTTCCTTTTTGTACTGCATATGTCAGGCTATTAGGTGCATGCACAGTACAAACTTGGCCGAGCCTGACATCACTGAAGATATCAGTCTCAGCCAGCTGGGCCCCTCTGCTTACTGCTTCGGCATCTGCGGGTGGTGCTTGCCTGGAGAGGGAGCACTTTGATGATGTGAGAGGGCATGGCCAGGGGGATGGAGTGGGGTCCAGACATCAAGTTAATGAAGCGCTAAGTAATTACCCTGGGGCCCAGACAGCCGTGCCCTAATTTCCTGCAGGCCCCTGACAGGAGTCAGAGCAATCATGCCCTGACGGCGTCCCTGAATGTTGTCTTCAGATTATATCTCAACATCATTGATTCTCTGTGGGATTACATAAAGACACATAAGGATACTTACACAGACGTTTTGTGCTTTGCTCTCTAAGATGTTTGTTTTGTAATGGATTGATTAAGATCTATCTTTAGTTTATACATTTTGTAATTCGCTGATTGCTAAAAAAAATAAATCAACACTTCTATTTTTAAAAGCATTCATATTTTGCAGTATTTTTTCCACACCTGCCTAAAACGTTTGAACAGTACTGTTTATGCCAGATACATATTTTTTTAAGCACAAATTAAAACAGAATTCTAGTTAATGTAGTTTAAGAAATCCACCCCAGTGTTACTATTTTATAAATCATAGATATTGCATGCTTTTTTTTTTTCTTATGCAGATTTTTTAGGGTGCATTCACATCCGCATATATAATATCGCCTACCGGGCGGTAGTTATTCAACTAGGAAAAGTAGGAGAGTGTCATGCGTTCTTTTCCTCACCTAGCATCCGTATATCATAAGAGTGCTTTTTTCCTCAACTAGCATCTCAGAGAAAAAAACGCACACTAGCACAGTACAGATGCTAGGCGAGGTAAAGAACGCATGACACTCTCCTACTTTTCCTATCTGAAAAACTAGGCGATTTTTTAAATGTATACGTGAAGCACCCTTATATGAATTTCCTAGGTCAAAAACAAGTATCAGACATCTGTCTACTAAGTCCTGCATTGTGTGTGTTATTTCAATGTACTTTTCAATTGAAAAAGTCTTTATGCAGTACAAGGCGCTGAATTCACTAAGAGACGCATGTCACTTAATTCAGCATATCCTATAAGCGACATGCACCTCCATGCACCGTGCCAGAAATGCTAATCCAATTAGTGACTGGAGTAGCATTTCTGCCATACGATACACCGGCACTTTGATGAATTGAATGGGTGGGCATAGTTACTCCCTGTCCTGGCTCATAACCAACTCTGCCTGTTCCACAGAGCTGGTTCAAACTGTCATGAAAATGCCAAAAATCACAACATTTTTGCACAGTTCAAAGTTCCAATTTTTGTAACTTTTCAAAGCTTTTATGACAATTTTCAAAGCTTTGATGAATCAGTCCCATTATCTCAACTAACACAACCTCCTTAACAAAGCTATCAAATCCATCTCACAAGTCTGCTCTTTTAGCTCACATCCAAACTCTTGCCACCTCCTGCCATCTCGACCCTCCAATTTTTTTTTCCAAACTTAAAGAACTGTGTTTTTTCTCATCCCACATTTCACACTTTTTTATTTATTTACAGTTCCTTAAAAAAGTATTCATATCTCCTGAGCTTTTCCTCATTTTTCCGATTATACCCTCAAATTTAAATGTATTTTATTGTGATTTTATGTGATATACAAATACTAAGTTGCAAGTATTTGTGCAGTGTAAAATAAATTATATATATTTTTTAAATATTTAAAAAATATAAATCTGAAAATTATGATGTGCATTTGTATTCATCCCACAGAGCAGGGCAAGGGGTAGGCAGAGGATGGCAAAACCTTGGGTGAAGTAGGAAGGGGCAGAATGTCAAAGGAAAATTAATTTACACTATCACTCATTGTCACAGCTGTGGCACTACATGATGGTTTCTTGTTAACCTGATGTACTTCACATTGCTTTTGTGGCACCCCAGGGTTCATGTGCCACAGTAACAACACAAAGGGTTAACTCCCCACACAACACCGGCACCTCCAGGCCAGAAGGGGAGACCAAGCTGCTCCCTTATATATTCTGGTGTGGATAAGAAGTGGGCAGTTCAGTGCGGAGCAGCACTGAGGAAGAAGGACCTGGGTGTCACTGAGCTGCGTTAGGCTCATCCCATGGTCCGCTGTCCAGTTCCAGGCCAAGCCAGAGTCTGAGGAAAGGAGACAGGAACAGAGAGGAACACACCTGGGAGACCAAGCTACACCAAAACTCACCCCAGAGGAGCGCACAGAACAGATACCGGATCCGAGGCTGTGCACGACACATACAGCACAGTAAACACTGGGGAAGTGAAGATTCCACATTCTTCACCTGTACCAGGGATACAGCAACGTCACAGAGTTCAGGTTAGATATAAACGACTCGAATTGCCTATCAGACTGGTACCCGGGAGGAGGAACAGGGCCAGCAGCAGAGCTAATGCAGCAGCAGGGGCCACACACAGCGCAGAAAAGGAGCCAAAACTATCCGGCTGGGTGGGAGAGACCCTGAATCCCAAACAGACTCTGTGGACCTTACTAAATTACCTCTTAAGTAAAAGACCAAAAGAAACTTCAAACTGTGAGTCTGCCTGTTAATTGCGCCAATTGCCCCATATTTAACCTGCAGAGCTGGAGAGTGTTCTCCTCACAGACTGACTGAAAAGGCTGCAACTGCAAAGTAAGTGCCTGTGTCAACTACAACCCCCATCATAACCACCATAGACTACTACCACTCCTGCCCTGGGGACTTATAGCCCTACCCAGAGAGGGCTTTATACCTCAGCTGCCCCCAAGTCACCGTCCCCAGCTGTAACCAGGCACTGTTGGCCCCTCTGGCCACAATACTCCGGGTGGCGTCACGACTCTATCCCCTGTAAATAACCCCCAACCTTTACTTGTGGGCTTGGGACACGGTCCGGACCAAGACTGCCGTGACAGTCCATGATACCCTGGTCAGGTACCGAGTACCCCATCCCAGTGGGCTCCACACTTTCATCAGCACTGTTGCATATATCACCACATACTACAGAGGGCCATCAGTCCTGCCAACTATGATGCTCTTCTTAAAGCTGCTTCTGTTCTGATCACCAGAACTGGGCATGCTGCAGAATGCTGAACACTTTTTCTCACCTGAAGCAGCGTTCAGCAGTCAGTTTGTGATGTGCACAGTGCCAGTGCTCAGGATGTAAGTGGCTTCAAGCAGTGCTCAGATTTGCAAGGACTGATGGCCCTCTCCTGTATGTGGCAAATTGCGACATAGCCAACAGTACTGAAGACAATGCTGAGGGGCAGTGGCGTAACTTGAAGCTCAAGGGCCCCGATGCGAAAGCTCCAATGAGGCCCCCTATTATTGCAAATCTTTAATAGCATTAGTATTTTTCTATAGGCCAAAGGGACTTTTGGGGCCCTCTAGGCTCCAGGGCCCAGGTGCGATTGCAACCCCTGCACCTGTTGTAGTTATGCCTCTGCCGAGGAGCGCATCAGGGTATCAAGAAATCAGCATGCTGCACAGCAGCAGTCACAATGCATGTTGGTGTAAAGTTATTCATTACTAAACAGTATACTGACTGTCTCCGACACTAACTACTGCAAACAATGGTTTAGAAACAGGGGGCGTCTGGTCAGCGGCAGCTGCGGACACCCTGGAGAAGTCACTTGGAGGGACTCAGAATGAATGCTGCCTTAGTTCAAATAATAAACAGCAGCACGGACAGATGATCTTTTTTATATACTATTTCAAGTCTGTCTGAGAGTCATCGGTTACCTTTCTTTCCATTGCTGCGCTGAAGTGCTGCCACTGCCAGTCCACAATTGTAGGAGACCATCAGAATGCAGGCGGCTGCAGCAGAGGTTAGGGGACCACTGATTGGCCAGTGAGCACTGTTAGTGTCATCAGTTAACCAATCAGCAAATATTATGGTTAATTTAATAATATGATTAATCTTTATTTATTTAAATAAATATAATCTACCCTATAACCATTATATAATGTCTAGTGATGCTATAAATAAATAGCAGGCATTGGCCAAGGTCTGCTGTCCATCATAATCACTAGGATACAAGGAAAACTGTGATTGGTCAATTTTGAGCCTATGAGTGACCAGCTCCTAAACAGCCAATAGCAATGCACAGATTGGCATGGTGGAGGCCATCGTGGTACTAAGGTGTTCCGTGTGGTGAGTCTTCATGTCCTGTGGATGTGAGAGAGAACAGAGCATAGGAAAGAATTGGCGAAAAGAACAAGGAATGAAGTCAAAACTGATATATACTGTTTAAAGGTCAGCCTAATTATTATTATCATATATAAATACATGATTTTTTTTTTACACTTTAATTATTTTATACTTTTTTTCTTTGTCATTGGTTGAAAAATGCCCACAGATGGCTGGTATTACCTATCGACTTTCCAGGGAGAACCTGTCATGTTAAAAACATTATTAACCTGTAGACATAGGGATGATAGTGTTCTGAACCTGCACGGACACTGCACTGCTGGGAGAAAATTTACTTTATTCCCCCCTGGTACCCTCAGGAATTTGGTCATAGAGGATCAGCCAGCTCACCATTAGTTACCTGCTCAGTGCATAGCGAACTGTAACTGTAACCATGCCCTGCCACTGACAGCAGGATCACAAGCCACTGATCACTACATACTGAGCAGTGACTGATTCCACGCCGGTAGCGCTTGTATGACCAAAATGGCCTAGGTTGCTGCCAATGCCAGGTGAAAATTAACTTTATTCCCCTGGCAACCTCAGGTATTTGGTTATAGAGGATCGGATTGTCCAGCGCAGCATTAGTCACCTGCTCCGTGCATAGCGAACTGTAACTGTAACCATGCCCCGGCACTGACTGATAGCAGGATCAGAACTGATGATTACAGCCACTGATCACTGCATACTGAGTGGTGACTAAAGCCATCCCAGCCGTGCTTGTATGATCGAAATGGCAAAGGCTGCTGCCACTGCCGGGAGAGAATGAACTTTATTCTCCTGTTAGCCTCAGGTATTCAGTCATACAGGATCGGCCAGAGCAGCATTAGTCAAGTGCTCAGAGTCCAAAGTGAACTGTAACCATGCCCTGGCATTGACTGACAGCAGGATCAGAACTGATGATTATAGCCACTGATCACTACATAATGAGCGATGACTGCAGCCATGCCAGCCGCCCTTCTATGACCGAAATGGCATAGGCTGCTGCCATTGTCGGAAGAAGTAAAGTTAATTTCCTCCTGGCAACGGGGCTCTCAGTGCAGGTGTTGGCCAGGTTCAAAATACTATTAATGGCCGCTTTACACATCGCGATATCGTTGTCCAACAACGATAAAAAGTCACGTGGTTCTGCCATTGCCGCCGATATCGTTTGTGCGTTGTGTGCAGTAAATGTGCAATTCGATGCAAGAACGATGCCAAAACGATATCGTTGGGAAATTGTGCATGCTCTCCAACTGCCCGATATTGGATGGACGATGTGGCAGGATCGTTCTGTGTGACAGCGCAACAACGATTTGGAGCACAACTTCCCCTATTCACTCCCATGTTAAATGGTTGTTCCCTGGGTCGATCGTATAAGGGGGCGTATACATCGCAGTTGTGTTGCCTGCCGATATCTCCCTGTGTGACAGCTACTATGCGATCTTGGAGTAGTGCCAAAAATGTGCGCTCTCCCGTGCCGTTGTATACAATATCGGGACGATATCAGGACATGTAAAGTGGCCATAAGGCTGGAGGCACACGGGAATCACATCATATCACCTGGTACAGCTGACCGCTCTCCAGACAGGAGTGTGTCAGCAGCATGTATTTCTATGCAGCTGCACACTCCTGTCAGGGGAGCTGGCGGGGATTCAGGAGATACAAGCCTAACGCGCTGATGAACTAAATATTTAAATATTAATAGCATTTTTTTTTTTAAATGACAGGTTCCCTGTAGCACAGTACCTAAAGAAATTACGAGATTTAACAAAATCTATGGATGGAATGTACAGTATGTTAATTTTTTAGCAGGAATTCCTTGTAGACGTTACCCTATCAATGCACAGAGTGATGTCTGTTGCAAAATTGCAACAATATTCACTGCAAAAGCCTGTGTTTAAGGCCTCATTCAGACATCTATGTTGAATGTATGTGTTATATCCTTTATTTTTACATATACAGTATGTATCTATTTTAAGTCATGGTGATCTTCACATGTCCTTTTTTCTCCAGGACCACGAATGACAAGGATCAATGCAAATCTATGGATCTGTGAATAACACATACAGCAGACATGTTTGCAGGAGGGAGGGCATTGTGGTGTGTGTGGGTGCAAGAGTACCACACAATGAGGGAGGGCACCGCAATCTTCATCAGCCTAGGGCTCCAACATACCTTGTCTCAGCTCTGTCCCTGAGTCATTACTTTGTAGGACCATCTTTTGTTGCAAATACTGCTTCAAGTCTTTTGGGGTATGTCTTCACCAGCTTTGTATGGTTTTGCTGAAAATTGTGCACATCTTCTTTGCAAAATAACTCTAGCTCTGTAAAATTGGATGAAGATAATCTGTGAACAGCAATTTCCATGTCTTTCTACAGATTTTCAGTGGAATTTAGGTCTGGATTTTGACTGGCCCACTTACATTAATGAATATGCTTTGATCTAAACCATTCTATTAGTTCTTGCAGTATGTTTAGGGTATTGTCCTGTTGGAAGGTGAACCTGCACATTAGTCTCAGGTCTTTTGCAACCTCTGAAGGTACCGTCACATGCCGCAATATTGCCGGGAGATCATAAAGGCGATATGTCGCCCCGGAGCAATTGAAATTGCCTCACGGTGGCGGCGTGTGATTGGGGAATTTCGCGGCAATAAATCGCCTCTCGCCCGTCGCCTCAGTAATCAGCTGCCATCGTTAAGGCGATATTTCCATGTTGTGGCATGTGATAGGGCGATAGTGATGGAAAGACCGTTGCCTACGATCTCCCGTAGGCGAGCCTCAGCGTGCTGGAGTCCGCTCCCCGTCTGAACTGATTGGTGTTGTCTCCTGTGTTCCCATTGGCTGTTAGTTGACACCGCGCCATATTTGAAGAGCTGTCCGTTCAGCACCACACACATCTTCTGCTACACAACCGACCGCAAACTCAGTGCAATTACGCGCGCCATTGAATAGCGCAAGCTATGTTGTCCGCGTGCATTAAGTTGGGCTATGTCGAGTATAGTGCCACACATGACAGCTCAGATGTTGGCCTACACATCGTAGATGGGTTCCAAGTGCCACGCACTGCAATCGCCCTATGTGTGTGAATTTGGCGACGCTGCTGGGTACACTATACTGCTCCCACTCTGCGGACGTCTATCTTGTTAGCGCCCTCAACTTTGTTTGGCAGCGCCAGTGTGCGTGGTGACATCATCACGTTTCTGTTCGTTCCTCCCTACCTGCCAGGTGCCTGCCCCTCCCCTGCACATAGAAGAAGAGTCATGGCAGCCGGACAGCGCACTGCCACATGGGGTCTGGCAGAACTTATGATCTAACACAGAGGTCCCCAACTCCAGGCCTCAAGGCCCACCAACAGTGCATGTTTTGAGGATTTCCTTGGCAGTTGACAATTGGAATCACCACCTGTGCAGGAGATTGAATTACCAACTGTCAAATTTCTAAGGAAATAAGGAAAACCTGGACCGTTGGTGGGCCTTGAGGACCGGAGTTGGGGACCTCTGATCTAACAGATGCACACATAGCCATTCTTTAGTGTAATCCACTGTACTGCACAAGACCGCTCCTGTGTGACGCTATGGCGCCTCGAAAGTGTGTTGCAGGAGCCACAATTGACGACACGAGCGTGTACTTGGTACAAACTCCGATAGACAATGGTGTCATGTATTAGCCAGCCTTCCAGAGCAGGCTGACCAATGGTAACGCTGTTGCGTTGTCCAATGAGCGTGTATGGGGCGCAGTGTAAACCACTGTGGCACACCTATGTCCTCGCCGCGCTGAACATGTATGCCCACATTGCCTTTAACATTGTGGAGTGTGAAGCAGCGATGGAATTAGGCAAGATTGGTTCCGCTGTAGGTGAGGCGATTTCCGGAGCGACACATCGTCTTAGCTTCAGGGCGACATTGCGGTGTGTGATGCCGCCATTGGCGATGTGAGGCGACCAAGAAAATCTTGAGCGCGCACAATAGATCGCCGCATATCGCCAGGCGATATTGCTACATGTGACGGTTCCTTAACAGGTTTTCCTCCTGGATTGCCTTGTATCCATCCATCCTCCATCCATCTTCCATCAATTATAACCAGTCTGCAAATCCTTGCTGAAAGTAAGCATCACCACAGCATGATGCTCCCACCACCATTTTTCATGGTGGGGATGATGTTTTTAGGGTGATGTGCAGTGTTAGTCTTCTGACACACGTTGTGTTTTGCTTTAACCAATAACATGTTATTTAGTCTCATCTGACCTGAGAACCTTCTTTCACATGCTAATTATGTCCCCTTCATGGCTTTTTACATATAAACAAGAAAAAAAAGTGATTGCCTCACTGTGGCTTGTATAAGTTGTATCCATTCTCATATATCCCAGCCATCTGTTCTATAAAACCATTGACTTGCAGTTTAATCTGATGTTGTAAGTAAAACGTTAGGATTTTATGCAGCCTGAGCTTTTCCAAGACGTTTTGTCTAGGTTCTTCTTATGACTTGCCTTAAAAAAAGTTTTTGTTCTTGCCATCTTTCATAAAGGCCAGATAATAATGGCCCTGTGGACAGATTCTCTTACCTGATGTCACGATTCATCCACTCAATGTGTGTTTGGCATAATGAGTGACAGTTTGCTGCACTATGGAAACAGGGCGTGCTGAGCTGTTAGTTTGGTAAGTGAAAGCTCAGTCATTCAATCTAGTTTTGGGAAATGCTGAGCTCTCGGTATGATGGCTCAGCCCTCCAATCCTCTACTAGTTGGTGATGGGCTTATTCAGGTGTTCCTTATTCTCTATGACTGCGCAGCTATTTAACTGAGCAGTTAGTCCCAGATCAATGTCAGTCATAGCATTTTGCTAATTTGTGCTTTTTAGCTCCATTCATCTGTGCTCTGTGTTTTGATCTATTGCTGCCAGACTATGGAGCTCCTCTGACTATCCGTTTGCCTATTCCCTTTGCTTTCATCCACTATCCTTCTGGAATTCTGACCCCAGACCGTAATTTGAGTATGCCTTTTTCTATTCCCTTAGTTCACGACATGCTCTTTGGTATCTGACCCTGGAACATTTGAATAACATGCCTAACAGTTTATTGTGTAGTGAATAACATCACATTATGACTGCCCATGATCTGGGACTAACTGCTCAGCTAAGTAGCTGGGCAGTCATAAAGAACAAGAAACACCTGAATCAGCCAAGCACCACCCAGTATATGATTGGACGGCTGAGCGGTCAATTAACACACCGACAGCTGAGCACACCCCAGCACTAGAGTGGAGGACTTAGCAGTCACCCACCAAACTAACAGCTCAGCACAACCCTGATTCCATAGTGCAGCAAACAGTCACTCACTGTGTGAAAGACTCAGAGTGGAGGAATCGTGACCCCTGAACTGTGGATTTTTGCAGTTTCTCCAGATTAACCATTGTTATTTAGGCTGATTCTCCAATAAGTGCTGTACTTTCTTGGGATTGTTTTAGTTTCTTCAGATTAACCACTGGCCTCTAGGCTGATTCTCCAATAAGTACTCTAATTATTATTATTATTATTATTTATTTATTTATATAGCGCCATTGGTTCCATGGCGCTGTACATGTGTAAGGGCAGAACAAGGACGAGAACATAAATAAATTAATCTTACAGGTACATTAGGGCTCACAGTCTATAGGGGATGGGTGGGAGACAGAAGGAGGGGGAGAGGTAAGATGGTGCAGCGGATTGCTTGGGATGTCAGGTTAGATGGACGGCCATGTCTTGGTAGGTTAGCAGTTCTGCCATACTCCTTCCACGTTTGGATGATGGACTGAATCATGCTTCATGAGATATTCAAAGCTTGGACTATTTTTTTTATAACCTAATCCTGCTTTTCTCTTCTCCACAACTTTATCCCTCCCATGTCTGGTGTGTTCCTTGGTTTTCATGATGCTGTTTGGACCCTAATGTTCTCAAACCTGTGAGGCCTTCTCAGCTGTAGTTATACATCTGCACTATGTTCTATGGAGAGCGGACACTGGCTCCACTGCGCCGGTGTGAGTGCTCTTGTCACTCAAGCGCCGGCCAGAGGAGGGGCAGGAAGTTTAAAACATGCTGGGCGGGTTTTGCAGTCGGAGGGTCGGCCAGGGGTTTAGCCACCAAGACCATATAGCAGCGTCCGTGACTCAATAGGAGGCCACTGCTGGACACAATAAAAGTTGTTTTCACAGGTATGAGGGGTCAGCTGGAACCCCATTTACATGAGGTGTAAAATGGTGGGCAGTGTTTAAAATGCCCGAAGGGAGTGACAAGTTTCCTTTAATCTGAGTTTAAAATAGAAACATCATATTTTATTGTCAAACTTCCAATAATGTTGTAATGTGATTGCTGTTCCCAGATCCTGGCAGATCCACTTCTATATCTGCATCAACACATGTTCTCCCCTCTCCTTGTGTCAAAAAGTACATGCATATGAAGAGGGTTGGTGGTCATACTCAGTTCTCTAGTTAGGCCAGGCCCCTTTTCAAACTCTTTATCAGCCATTCATCACTTTTATCCAGCTGGAAAACTCCTTTAATGCATTCTATTTTACAAAGTTTTGGCAGTATAATTTTTACTTTCATAAAATGCACTTAGAACCCTCTTAAACCCTCCGTCAGACACAATACCTCTGGTACTCTCGAGTTCAGGTGCAGTGTGCCTGACAGGCACAGGTTAGAAAACCACCTATATAATATCTAATTAGCTGACTTTCCAGACTCTAAACGTAATCAGTGACCTTTATAGGGATGTATTAATAAAGAGTACAGTAAATCAGATGCCCAAAAAAATATTTAATAACCAGAAACATATTAAAACTAAAAGCACCAAATTCTCAACTACCACCAAAAAGCCTCAAGTTTTCATAATATGAATACTAAACATTAAAAGGAGAAAAAAAAACTATGGTAAGACACTTAGGCCCCTTTCACATCAGTGTTACTTTTAAATCGCGGCAGATGTGGTGAAAAAACCGCATCTGCCGCGATTAAAGCATAACTGCGACACCTGCGGCACAGTTGCGGCAAGCCCCATGCAATGCCTATGGGGCTTGCGGTAAGGGTGCGGCAGGTGCGGCAAGTGCGGTTTCGGCACTTGCGGCAGGTGCGGCCGCAATAAAACCGCGGCTGACCGCGATTTAAAAAAACCGCTGATGTGAAAGGGGCCTTAGATGCTACTTGAATACTAGTCACTCAGATTCACAGGTTAAATGTTCAACAGAAGAAACACTTAGGCTACCGTAAGTGCCGACACTGCGGATTTTCCATGTTTTTGAAGCGATTTTCCTATGTTTTTTGGATATTTTTGACAAATCCGCAGTACAGCACATTCCCTGCAAAGTGTATGAGAAATTAGAAGTGTTGTGCCCATGCTGCGGATTTTCCCATGGCAGAAATGGCACACATTTTCCTGTGGAAAATTCTGCAGCATGTCAGTTCTTTCAGCGTATTTTGCCACAATTTTCACCCATAGAGCTCAATGTTAGCTCCAAAATATGCAGCAAATTTGCAGAACTGTTCACACAGTGAGTATTTGCTGCGTATTTAGCGCAGATTTTGTGCATATTTTGAATTGACCTCAGATGAAACAGAGTGAGATGTCACCCCGCTCACAGCAGGAGCTGAAACTCCGTTTCTGGTTCCTCTGTGATTGGAAAACTGGGTTTCATTGTTGTTTTTTGTTCGGGGAATGCAACTACTTACTACGACCAATATGGCACTTGAGCCAACAGATGTTTTTTAAAGGGAACCTGTCAGCTACTTTATGCCCCCAAACCTATCACTACTTGTCCCTGTAGCTTCCCAGTACATCCCTAGTCATCCTTGTCTGACCTAATACTGTACTGTAACAGCTGAGAAAAAAACATTTTATAGCTTACATTCTCATATGGTAATTAGGGTGATGTCTTCGGAATGTAGTCACTCTGGGTGTTCTCTCAGACTCCATGTCCCCCATCGCTTCGTGGTTATCACGCCCCGGTGGGCATAATAACCTGATTTCCAAGCATGGTCCCGGTGTTTGAAACCTATGTGCTTCTTCTTGGTATGACGCGCCAGCCGCATCATTTCCAGTCCTGCGCAATGTGGGGGTGTATTGGGTGAACTGGCTGGCTTCAGAGCATGCACACTGCTCATTTTGAAGCTGGTGAGTACACCCAGTTACTCACCCACCATGCAAAGGACTGGAAATGATGCAGGCAGCATGTCATACCAGGAAGAAGCACATAGGTTTCAAACGTCGGGACCATGCTTGGAAATCAGGTTATGATGCCAACCGGGGCATGATAACCACGGGGCGATGGGGGACATGGAGTCTGAGAGAACACCCAGAGTGACTACACTCTGATACCTAAGGAAGGCGCTAGTACGCCGAAACGTGTAGTGAGAGAGACCAGTACTACTCATTAAAGAAGTTCTATAATTAAATTGGGCAAACTTCCTGAAGTTCATTCAGAATGTGCCTGCTTAAACTGCTTGTTTATCCTTAACTAATCTACATACACTCCGAAGACATCACCCTAATTACCATATGTGAATGTAAGTTATAAAATCATTTTTCTCATCTATTACAGCACAGTATTCGGTTAGACAGGGATGATTAGGGATGTACTGGGAAGCTGAATGGACAGGTAACAATAGGTTTGGGGGTCATAAAGTAGCTGACAGGTTCCCTTTAAAAGCTAGACTCACACAGAGTAATAGCAAAGCCTTCATTCAGCAGAGCACTACTATTAAGAATTGGGGAAAAAAGTTAATCTTGCCAATGTTAAAAAGGACCTTCAAAAACGCATTGCGTGAATCTTTGAAGTGTGGTTCTAATAGACACCATGTACATTTTATTGCTTTGGAAAACTAGAGGTTCCAACTGTATAAATGCCAATAATGTCCAATGTTTTAAAGCTGCTATACTAGAAGATCAGATTTTAGCAAGTGCTTTCTAGGCAATACGCCAAATTTCGTCAGATCCACTGAAAGGAATAAGAAAAAAGCCCTGATTAATGTCCTGTTCTGCATTACCAAAGGGGTACCTTTAGGCAAAGAGTACAATATACAATATCAAGCCAGAAAGCCTGGATCAATCTTCGAACAATCAAATTTCCAAACCACATTTTATCCAGAAATCAGTATGCTAGCACTTTTCTAATGTGTATTCCCTATGTTGCAATATGCTTACTGGCAGCTCCAAGAGTATGCAGTTTCAAAGAATTCCCAACTTATTATACAATCCGTACACTGTTTTTACAAAGTGTTTCAAATGCCACTTAGAAAATCAGTGCTTAAATTACAGCCACCGAGGGCTAATACAGCATCGCTCAGCTCCAGCAATCTGGCAAATGTCATATCTAGTCTTACTCATGCATTTTTCCACTTATTTTGCACATTACAGTACACACTTAAATCTCAGATGTCATTAACAAGACAAATCAAACACGTTCCAACTGAGGCTTTCTCACAGCATGACACCATAGGCTTCCAGAGGACAGGAAAGTCTATTTCTGAACGGCAGGTGTACATAACACTTAGTTGGCACCTCAATCTCTCATTTCCTAACTTCTTAAGAAATGAAAAAAAAAAAAAAAAAAGTGATTTTGCCAGATTGAGGATAAGACATTCAATGAGGGGGTGTGAGGGCAGCCATATGTTTGTACAGTGGTGCAGTTTGGAGCTCATTGGAAAAGCTGTAATGATTGAAAATGTTTAATAGGCTAGGGTCACACTTGCGTTTGCAATCCAATTACTGAATCCAGTTTTTCATCCTGAAACCCTGATCAGGTACCTGACCCATAGACTCCAATGTTAACAATTGTTTGTCAAAGTGCAATCTGTCTACTGGGTCCTGTTTTTGAGAAGTCAGGTTTTAATAGGGTCTGCAACATTTTTTGGCCTTTTAGCAAAACCTGATCAGGTTTTTTTAACATGGGACCCTATAGAAACCTGATCCAGTACCTGATGATACATATAGGTATCATCAGGTACCTGATCCGGTAAAAATACCTCCAAACAGACAAGGGGAAAAACTGGATCCAGTAATGCATCCAGTTACTGAATGCAGGCTCCCAAGTGTGACCCTAGCCATAGTCTTTTTCTAGAGGTCAAAGGGACTTTTGGGGCTTTTGCAACCCCTGCACCTATTGTAACATGGAGCATGATCTGAAAGTGGAACATTAATGGGCACAAATCAGTCATTAGCCCCCCCTGCCTATACAATACAGATGTGACACTTGACAGCAATGGTGTAAGGGGCTGCCACCTGATGTGCCAACATCCAGCAGTTCACACAGAGGGTGTGTGCCCTGTAACATTCACAGGAGAGGGGGAAGCTGCTGGTGCCAAGGAAATCTATCAAACATTTGGGAGCATTTCTGTTCTATGGCTGGAATGTTGCTGCTCTATAAATAAGAAGGATTTCTCTCTCTTCTCCCCCAATCTGCTTACATTTAGTTACATTTATTGCTTCTCCCTTTCAACTCAACTTTCTCCTGTGGTCACATAATTAAAATCAATTTAGGGAAAAAAATCTCATCTCCTTTGGAAAGTAAAAAAAAAAAACAAAAAAACGGAAAAGGGAGTAGTCTCTCCCTGGCAGGAAAAAATGTGGATTTTAAGCAAGTTCCTTAGGAAGCTTTCTTTTTTTCTTTAAGTACAAAATGTACAGTTCACCCCACAAAACACAACAAGACCCCAATAAAGAGTGAGAATAAAGACAAGACAGGCGCATCCATCACTATGGACGAGTCACATACCTGGAGCCCGCAGCTCAGGAGCAGGAGGACGGGCACACATCTGCAGGAGACAAAGCAAGAGTCAGGCTCCGGAGCCATGGTGCAGCCCACCCGTACCCTCAGCACTGACAGCT
This sequence comes from Allobates femoralis, assembly GCA_033576535.1. Lineage (NCBI taxonomy): Eukaryota > Metazoa > Chordata > Amphibia > Anura > Aromobatidae > Allobates > Allobates femoralis. Next base: position 543,070,494 of record JARQOC010000004.1, read on the forward strand.
CTTACTGGAGACAGTGCATGGCTGGGGACAGACAGATCCTGCGATCTAGTAGATTCCAGGGGATCCCGCTCTGCATTCACTTGAGGTGATAAGTTCACTTGCTGCAGACTGACTCCCAGGCATGAGCTCGTCTTCGCTATCCCCCTCCTTTTACACCCCCTCAGCCTGTGGAGAAGGGACGGGAGCTGTCACTAACGGGACTGGATGCAGGGAGGAAAGTCTGAACAAAGAATGCAGCAAGTTCCTTCAGTTCCGAGGAGCGCAACTGGTTAAGATGGCGCTGGCCGTGCAATTACCGTGTCTGTCCATCCTTTTCTAGTACCGGGCGCCTTGTTCTCGGCTGTGTCAGGCGCTTTCCTGTCAGACATGTGTAGTCCTGGTGCAGAGGTGACTGACGCTTCACCTGCGGTTTTCTCCCTCACACATCCTCACAGACACAAAATTGCCACCTTTAGGAGGGGTAATTGCACCGGGCAGGATGGTCCCACACAAAAGCAGCAAGGTCCTCAATCAATCCCAATATATCCCAGGTCCTAAGGAGAACAGCCTGCCTCAATCTCTCCCTATATCTCCCAGGTCTTAAGGAGAGCAGCCAGCCTCAATCTCTCCCTATATATCCCAGGTCCTCAGGAGAGCAGCCTGCCTCAATCACTCCCAATATCTCCCAGGTCTTCAGGAGAGCAGCCTGCCTCAATCTCTCCCAATATCTCCAAGGTCCTCAGAGAACAGCCTGCCTCAATCTCTCCCAATATCTCCAAGGTCCTCAGGAGAGCAGCCTGCCTCAATCACTCCCAATATCTCCCAGGTCTTCAGGAGAGCAGCCTGCCTCAATCACTCCCAATATCTCCCAGGTCCTCAGGAGAGCAGCCTGCCTCAATCACTCCCAATATCTCCCAGGTCCTCAGGAGAACAGCCTGCCTCAATCTCTCCCAATATCTCCAAGGTCCTCAGGAGAACAGCCTGCCTCAATCTCTCCCAATATCTCCAAGGTCCTCAGGAGAGCAGCCTGCCTCAATCACTCCCAATATCTCCCAGGTCTTCAGGAGAGCAGCCTGCCTCAATCTCTCCCTATATCTCCCAGGTCCTCAGGAGAGCAGCCTGCCTCAATCACTCCCAATATATCCCAGGTCCTCAGGAGAGCAGCCTGCCTCAATCACTCCCAATATATCCCAGGTCTTCAGGAGAGCAGCCTGCCTCAATCACTCCCAATATCTCCAAGGTCCTCAGGAGAACAGCCTGCCTCAATCACTCCCAATATATCCCAGGTCTTCAGGAGAGCAGCCTGCCTCAATCACTCCCAATATCTCCAAGGTCCTCAGGAGAACAGCCTGCCTCAATCACTCCCAATATATCCCAGGTCCTCAGGAGAGCAGCCTGCCTCAATCACTCCCAATATCTCCAAGGTCTTCAGGAGAGCAGCCTGCCTCAATCTCTCCCTATATCTCCAAGGTCTTCAGGAGAGCAGCCTGCCTCAATCACTCCCAATATCTCCTAGGTCTTCAGGAGAGCAGCCTGCCTCAATCACTCCCAATATCTCCCAGGTCCTCAGGAGAACAGCCTGCCTCAATCACTCCCAATATCTCCCAGGTCCTCAGGAGAGCAGCCTACCTCAATCACTCCCAATATCTCCCAGGTCCTCAGGAGAGCAGCCTGCCTCAATCACTCCCAATATCTCCCAGGTCTTCAGGAGAACAGCCTGCCTCAATCACTCCCAATATCTCCCAGGTCCTCAGGAGAGCAGCCTGCCTCAATCACTCCCAATATATCCCAGGTCCTCAGGAGAGCAGCCTGCCTCAATCACTCCCAATATATCCCAGGTCTTCAGGAGAGCAGCCTGCCTCAATCACTCCCAATATCTCCAAGGTCCTCAGGAGAACAGCCTGCCTCAATCACTCCCAATATATCCCAGGTCTTCAGGAGAGCAGCCTGCCTCAATCACTCCCAATATCTCCAAGGTCCTCAGGAGAACAGCCTGCCTCAATCACTCCCAATATATCCCAGGTCCTCAGGAGAGCAGCCTGCCTCAATCACTCCCAATATCTCCAAGGTCTTCAGGAGAGCAGCCTGCCTCAATCTCTCCCTATATCTCCAAGGTCTTCAGGAGAGCAGCCTGCCTCAATCACTCCCAATATCTCCAAGGTCCTCAGGAGAACAGCCTGCCTCAATCACTCCTAATATCTCCCAGGTCTTCAGGAGAACAGCCTGCCTCAATCACTCCCAATATCTCCAAGGTCTTCAGGAGAGCAGCCTGCCTCAATCACTCCTAATATCTCCCAGGTCTTCAGGAGAACAGCCTGCCTCAATCACTCCCAATATCTCCAAGGTCCTCAGGAGAGCAGCCTGCCTCAATCACTCCCAATATCTCCCAGGTCTTCAGGAGAGCAGCCTGCCTCAATCACTCCCAATATCTCCAAGGTCCTCAGGAGAGCAGCCTGCCACAATCTCTCCCTATATCTCCAAGGTCTTCAGGAGAGCAGCCTGCCTCAATCTCTCCCTATATCTCCCAGGTCCTCAGGAGAGCAGCCTGCCTCAAACACTCCCAATATCTCCCAGGTCTTAAGGAGAGCAGCCTGCCTCAAACACTCCCAATATATCCCAGGTCTTAAGGAGAACAGCCTGCCTCAATCTCTCCCTATATCGCCAAGGTCCTCAGGAGAACAGCCTGCCTCAAACACTCCCAATATCTCCCAGGTCTTAAGGAGAACAGCCTGCCTCAATCTCTCCCTATATCTCCAAGGTCTTCAGGAGAGCAGCCAGCCTCAATCTCTCCCAATATCTCCCAGGTCTTAAGGAGAGCAGCCTGCCTCAAACACTCCCAATATCTCCTAGGTCTTCAGGAGAGCAGCCTGCCTCAATCTCTCCCTATATCTCCCAGGTCCTCAGGAGAGCAGCCTACCTCAATCACTCCCAATATCTCCTAGGTCTTCAGGAGAACAGCCTGCCTCAATCACTCCCAATATCTCCAAGGTCCTCAGGAGAACAGCCTGCCTCAATCTCTCCCAATATCTCCAAGGTCCTCAGGAGAGTAAGCTGCCTCAATCACTCCCAATATCTCCAAGGTCTTCAGTAGAGCAGCCAGCCTCAATCTCTCCCAATATCTCCCAGGTCTTAAGGAGAGCAGCCTGCCTCAATCTCTCCCTATATCTCCAAGGTCTTCAGGAGAGCAGCCTGCCTCAAACACTCCCAATATCTCCTAGGTCTTCAGGAGAGCAGCCTACCTCAATCACTCCCAATATCTCCAAGATCTTCAGGAGAGCAGCCTGCCTCAATCCCTCCTAATATATCCCAGGTCTTCAGGAGAGCAGCCTGCCTCAGCCACTCCCAATATCTCCAAGGTCTTCAGGAGAGCAGCCTGCCTCAATCACTCTCAATATCTCCAAGGTCTTCAGGAGAGCAGCCTGCCTCAATCGCTCCCAATATCTCCTAGGTCTTCAGGAGAGCAGCCTACCTCAATCACTCCCAATATCTCCAAGATCTTCAGGAGAGCAGCCTGCCTCAATCCCTCCTAATATATCCAAGGTCTTCAGGAGAGCAGCCTGCCTCAATCACTCCTAATATCTCCAAGGTCTTCAGGAGAGCAGCCTGCCTCAGCCACTCCCAATATCTCCAAGGTCTTCAGGAGAGCAGCATTCCTCAATCTTTCCAAGTATCTCCAAGGTCTTCAGGAGAGCTGCCTGCCTCAATTACTCCGAGTTTCTCCAAAGTTTTCAGGAGAGCAGCCTGTCTCAATCCCTCCTAATATATCCCAGGTCTTCAGGAGAGCAGTCTGCCTCAGGCACTCCCAATATCTCCAAAGTATTCAGGAGAGCAGCATTCCTCAATCTTTCCAAGTATCTCCAAGGTCTTCAGGAGAGCAGCCTGCCTCAATCACTCCCAATATCTCCAAGGTCTTCAGGAGAGCAGCCTGCCTCAATCGCTCCCAATATCTCCAAGGTCTTCAGGAGAGCAGCCTGCCTCAATCCCTCCTAATATATCCAAGGTCTTCAGGAGAGCAGCCTGCCTCAGCCACTCCCAATATCTCCAAGGTCTTCAGGAGAGCAGCCTGCCTTAATCGCTCCTAAATACCCCAGGTCTTCAGGAGAGCAGCCTGCATCAGTCACTCCCAATATCTCCAAGGTCCCCAGGAGAGCAGCCTGGAATCACTCCCAATATCTCCAAGGTCCCTAGGAGAGCAGCCTGCCTCAATCACTCCCAATATCTCCAAGGTCCCCAGGAGAGCAGCCTCCCTCAATCACTCCCAATATCTCCAGTGCAGGGCACTTCGTCATTCCTGGTCCAGACGAGTGAAATAAAAACAAAAGTTCAAATTTCTAACATGAGGGATGAATCATCTGGAGAAAGTGCTGGGCTCTACCAGAGCTCTCCTCCTGCCTCTCAGAAACCAGGGGGAAACATTCGCTTTCCCTCTACAACAATCATTTGTCGCCATTCATTACCTGACAGACATGAAATAAACGCATAAGGCAGCTGAAATCATTACCTAAGATTTTCCTAAAGCGATTCTTGTGGCGTTTTGCAATGATCAGAGGAGCTTTAATAGTTTGGCATGTGATCAAGTTATGTAAAATTGCTAATCACATATTTCTCTTGATGCCCTGCACTTGAAACTGCCGGAAATGTTGTAATTGTTGCCATAAACACAAAGATTTAGCCATAATCACATACAGGCAGAGGAGGAAATCATTCCAGCAATTGTAAAATGACTCCACATTAAAGGCATTGCCTTACACCGAGGAATGCTCCACTACAACTGTTCAATGGACTCTACTTTCAGACAACATGATCTCACTAAGTAGGCAATCTGCAAATATAAATGTAGCTTTAACCCTAAAAAATACTTTAAAGTGTCATCCACTTGATGCGCTAATCACTGCCAACATAGATGCTGAGATGGATTACTGCAGGTGGGAGCAGGTCTCTGCTCCTGCCCTCCTGTCTGGCAACTGTGAAGTCAGGTGCATCTGGCTACAGGTCTACCTCTTTCCCAATGTACCCTTGGTTGTGTGTGCATCCCTGTGGTGGGTGCATGGCACTCATTTGCTCCTGTGGACACCATCCATCTTTGGCTGGGTCAGACTACAGTTTTAGCAGATGTCACTGACATCTGCTAAAAACTTAGTCATTTTTTCATCAGCGCATATGCGCTTTCCAGCGCCGCTGCTGCTCAACACTGTCCTGGTTACCCGATGTGTGACGGTTACCACGATCAACATCAAGCTGAATAGCGGCCGCTTTAGCAAGCTGAGGAAAAGCGGCCGCTTTTCCTCAGCGAATACATCAAGCTGAATATTCAGCTTGATGTGTGGCCGGTTACTACGATCAACAACGGGTAACCAGAGACAGCGTTGAGCGGCAGCTACGCTGGAAAGCTCATATGCGCTGATAAAAAAATGACTACGTTTTTTAGTGGATGTCAGTGGCATCTGCTAAAATCGGTAGTCTGACCCCAGCCTTTCTGTCCACCTCTGCAGGAACTTCCAGGCAGAGACCACATTACTAGGGATGAGAGAATCTACTCATTATTATTCAGTACTCACACAGATATCACAGTATTTGGGTAACTCGTATCTTGCCGATATTTGTGTGCTCACCTCGTGAGATTCAAGTGTCCCACACAGCCTATTTGGCCCTGATTTTCAGCCACTAAGAATGCTGGGCTTGCTTGCCAATCACAGTAATGCTGTAGCCTTGTTTGTTGTGGCATTACCATGATTGGCTGGCTGCCCAGCGTCATAAAGCCTATATAAGCCCTGTCGCCACCATCTTGCATATATTGCATCTGGAAAGAGAGTAGTGTGAGCGTAGGGAGAAAGCAAGCAGCATATAGGCAGAGTGTTTCTGCCATCTAAATAACACAATAGCTCTTTTCAGAGCTGCATTGAGCGTATAGTAGGTCAAAATAGTGTAGGGAGGGATAGTGCACTATAATGTAGGATTTACTCAGGAATTTATTGACAATGGGAGCACAGACACACTGAAGTCAGATTTAAAGGTGAGCACGCTATGTCTGCCATGTGTGTAGGGAGAAAGCAAGAAGCATATAGGCAGAGTGTTTCTGCCATCTAAATAACACAATAGCTCTTTTCAGAGCTGCATCGAGCGTATAGTAGGTCAAAATAGTGTAGAGAGGGATAGTGCTCTATAATGTAGGATTTACTCAGGAATTTATTGACAGTGGGAGCACAGACACACTGAGACCAGAATTAAAGGTGAGCACGCTATATCTGCCGTGTGTGTTAATTATAGACTTGAAGTGCAGCAAATGAGTAAGTTCAAACAGGTAACAACTGAAAGTCTCTAGAAATAGTTCTAGCATGATAACATAAAAAAGGAAGTCTCTAGAAATAATTCTCACAGGGAGAAACAGATAGAGAAAACAGATGAAGAATAATATACACCCAGAGGCCTGGGAATGGGAAGCCACAGAAAAAACAAATCCAAAACCTATTAGTGTAGTGCAGCTTTAAGAGAGTCCCGAATGTCCAGAGTGCTGCATCTGCACAATAAACAATAGTTCTGAAAGTGCTAGCAGGGCAAACAAGGCTTACATGACACAGGACTGGCGAAATAGAAGCAGAGTCAGGGAACTAAGCACAGGCAGCAGAAGAGTAGCTGGAGGCAGGTAAGGTTGCTGAAGTTCAATGTCAGTTTCTGGAAATGCTAAAGCAGAGTAGCAGGAGGTGGAGAAGACTGGTAAAGCACAGGAAGCCAGGAATTTCAACTGAATACTCGAGCATGCTAGACGGTAGGCTGAAGCTTGTAAAGGCAGAGACGAGGATTACATGAACAGGAGTGAAGCAGCGGATACCATCTTTAAAAGGGGCAAGATGCACAAAATGTCAATAGCAGATCCAAAGTCCTAACAGATAGTTTGTGGAGCAGGGAGAGACTAAAAAATTGTGCTCCAGTATTTCCATATTACTAGAATAACAAAGCTCTTTTCAAAGCTAAATCCACTGTAAACTAGGTAAGAACAGTGTAGGGAGGGAGAGTTCATGGAGCAAGGAGAGACTAAAAAGTATTGTTCCATTATCTTCATATTAGAACAGCTCTTTTCAGAGCTACATGTTCTGCACACATTGTGTACTACTATCCAATGGAGTAGTTACATTTTGTCCTGCCCGTTAAACAGCACTGGTCCTTTTTCCCCCTGTCATTTTTGGGGTTAGAGTTCACTTGACTGGTGCTGTAAGAATCTATAAAATTAACACAGTACAAGTAGTGTGTTAAAATCCAATCCAGTAGTAACCTTTTGTAGTCTCTGTTCAAAACCACAGGTCCTTTTGCCCCCTGTAATTTTGGGGGCTACAGTTTGCTTGGCTGGTGCCATAAAAATCTACAAAATTAAAACGGTCCTAGTGTCCTGTTAGAATCCAATCCAGTAATAGACTTTTGTGATTTCTGTTCAAATCCACAGGCCATTGTGCCCCCCCTGTCATTTTTGGGGTTACAGTTTGCTTGGTTGGTGTTGTAAAAATCTACAAAATTAATACAGCCCTAGTGTCCTGTTAAAATCCAATCCAGTATTTGCCTTTTGTGGTGTATGTTCAAAACCACAGGTCCTTATGCCCCCTAACATTTTTGAGGTTACAGTTCGCTTAGCTGGGATCATAAAAATCTTTACCACAGCATTACTTTGGTCAGTCGACCATTACACTCATGCAAGGTGCAGCTTTGCCTTGATTGAAAAGGGAAGACATTACTAGTGCAGGACACCAGCCTCCAATCACTAAACACCTCCTTAATCTTGGAGGGCAGTGAACCACTGGCTGTCTTGAACAATGAATAGGATTCACATAGGATGCTGTTCACACAGGTTACTGCAATGTGTGCCCTGTTTTGATCCGGTGACCTTGGAGCCGCATGATTATCTTTCACAGGAGTAAGTGGTACCTATACTGACCGCAGTTCCTGACCTAACACCGCAACTAGAAGTAGCCGTGGGATGTGACTAAGGCTGGGGTCACACATAGAAATCCGTTTTAGAAGTGATTTCTATGACCAATCCGTTTTTTGTTAGGTGCTTTTTGAGCTTCCTACACCCTGAACGTTTTTGGACTTAGTCATTTTTTGACCAAAATTCTCAAAAAAACAGATCCGTTTTTTTAAGGCACCCAAAAAAACGGATCTGTTTTTCCACAGGGCCCATGTTAAAAAAAAAAAATATATATATATATATATAATATATATATATATATATTTTTTTTTTTTTTGAAAAACGGACCCCAAAAACGTTGCTAGCAACGTTTTTGGCTCAAAAACGGACATAGCATTGTTTTTAAGTGCAGAAAAAATGGACGGGGTGTTTATTACATTCAATCCGTTTTTCTATCAGTTTTTGGACTTAGAAAAAAAATGCCAAAAATGAAGCCAAAAACGACCAAGGGCTTATGTGTGACCCCAGCCTAACCATACCCTAGACACCTCAACACGGCCGGAGAACTAGCTACACCTAAAGATAGAAACAGGAATTCTATCTTGCCTCAGAGCAGAACTCCCAAAGGATAGAAAGCCCCCTACAAATACTGACTGTGAGTAAGAGAGGAAAAGACATACTCAGGCAGAAAACAGCATTTATCAAATGAGGCCACTCTAGCTAGATAGGTAGAGACAGGACAGAATACTATTGCAGTCAGTATAAAAATCCTTTCAAGAATATCCACAGCAGATAATACAAAAATACCCCTGAGCCTACTCAAGATTCGGCACCCTCTAAATCTGCGGAACTCCTGTGTATCCAACTATGCTGACACAATCAAAAGCTGTACAAGCCAACAGCAAATGAATAGCACTTAAATCCTAGGAAGAAAACTTCCTAACAGAGAGCAGGTTAAGACAGGCATGCAGACCAAATATCCACAAAAACCACAACTCTGAGCAGAAATAGACAATTCCAAAACAAGCACCCAGCATGTGTGCCACAAGAAAACAAAACCATTCACTTAGTTTGGAAGTTTTGAGCAGGGCAGGAAGAGACCAGGCAGAGGTGAAACACCTCCAGGAACAATTCACAACTGGCAAGGACTGAGGGAATCCTGCAAACCTAAATAACCCAGTCTGAATTCCAATTATCCAATTCACCTGACCAAGACTGCAAAACAGAATCAACTGCATTACCAGCCACAACCACAGGAGGGAGCCCACAAGCAGAATTCACAACAGTACCCCCCCCTTGAGGAGGGGACACCGAACCCTCACCAGAACCCCCAGGCCTATCAGGATGAGCCAGATGAAAAGCACAAACCAAATCAGGGGCATGGACATCAGAGGCAAAAACCCATGAATTATCCTCCTGACCATAACCCTTCCATTTGACAAGGTACTGAAGCCTCCGCCGCAAAAAACGAGAATCCAAAATCTTCTCAACCACATACTCCAACTCCCCATCAACCAACACTGGGTCCGGAGGAGCAACAGTGGGAACCACGGGCACAACATACTTCCGCAATAAAGATTTATGGAGGACATTATGGATCGCAAAAGAGGCTGGAAGCGCCAAACGAAAAGACACAGGATTAACAATCTCAGAAATCCTGTAGGGACCAATAAACCGAGGCTTGAATTTAGGAGAGGAAACTTTCATAGGAACATGTCTGGAAGACAACCAGACCAAATCGCCAACCCAAAGCTGGGAACCAACACACCGTCGACGGTTAGCAAAACGTTGAGCAGTCTCCTGAGACAACACCAAATTGTCCACCACATGAGCCCAAATCTGCTGCAGCTGCTCCACCACCGAATCCACACCTGGACAGGGAGAAGGCCCAACTTGCCCTGAAGGATGAAACAAATTGGAAACCTCTGTCAGACACAATATTCTCCAGAATGCCATGCAAACGAACAACATGTTGAAAAAACAACGAAACCAATTCCGAAGAGGAAGGCAATTTAGGCAAAGGCACCAAATGAACCATCTTAGAGAACCTATGACAAACAACCCAGTTAACCGACATCCTCTGGGAGATCGGAAGATCTGAAATAAAATCCATAGAAATATGTGTCCAAGGCCTCTCAGGTACTGGCAAGGGCAAAAGCAACCCACTAGAACGTGAACAACATGGCTCGGTCCGCGCACAAGTCGCACAGGACTGCACAAAAGAACGCACATCACGGGACAAGGAAGGCCACCAAAAAGATCTACTGACCAAGTTCCTGGTACCAAAAATGCCAGGATGACCAGCCAACACAGAACAGTGAACCTCAGAAATCACTCTACTAGTCCATCTGTCAGGAACAAACAACTTCCCCACTGGACATCGCTCAGGCCTGCCAGCCTGAAATTCCTGAAGAGTCCGTCGTAAATCAGGTGAAATGGCAGAAAGAACCACCCCTTCCATCAAAATGCCGACCGACTCCGAGACCTCAGGAGAATCAGTCAAAAAACTCTTAGAGAGAGCATCAGCCTTAACATTTTTAGAACCAGGAAGGTAAAAAGCCCACAAAATCAAAACGGGTAAAAAACAAGGACCATCTGGCCTGTCTAGGATTGAGTCCCTTGGCAGACTCGAGGTAAACCAGATTCTTGTGATCGGTCAAGGCCACAATACGATGCATAGCCCCCTCAAGCCAATGTCGCCACTCCTCAAACGCCCACTTCATAGCCAACAACTCCCAATTGCCAACATCATAATTGCGTTCAGCAGGCGAAAATTTACGGGTAAAGAAGGCACACGGTTTCATGGAGGAACTGACAGGATCCCGCTGAGACAGAACGGCCCCTGCCCCAATCTCAGAAGCATCAATCTCAACCTGAAACAGAAGAGACACATCCGGTTGGCGCAATATAGGAGGAGAAGTAAACCGTTGTTAAGCTCCTGAAAGGCAGAAACAGGCGCAGGAGACCAGTTTTCCACATTAGCGCTTTTCTTCATCAAATCGGTTAATGGTTTAACAACACTGGAAAAATTGGTAATGAATTGGCGATAAAAATTAGCAAAACCCAAAAATTTCTGAAGGCTCTTCACAGACGTGGGCCGAACCCAATCATGAATGGCCTGAACCTTAACCGGATCCATCTCCATAGATGAGGGAGAAAAAATGAAGCCCAAAAAAGAAACCTTCTGAACCCCAAAGAGACACTTAGACCCCTTAACATACAAAGCATTGTCACGAAGGATCTGAAATACCGTCCTGACCTGTTCCACATGAGAATCCCAATCATCGGAAAAAATCAAAATATCATCCAAATAAACAATCAAGAACTTATCAATATAATGCCTAAAGATATCATGCATAAAGGACTGAAAAACGGATGAAGCATTAGTGAGCCCTAACGGCATCACAAGGTATTCAAAATGGCCTTCGGGCGTGTTGAACACTGTCTTCCATTCGTGACCCTGCTTAATACGCAGAAGATTATATGCCCCCGAAGGTCAATCTTTTTTACTTCAATAGATTTTTATTGTGAATATATAGTACAATTAAGACATTTAGGTAACCAAGGTAACATTACAAGAAGGGAAAACAGGAAAACCAAGCAAAGAGGTTGACACAGTCGAATCAAGAATTCACAGTTCTCCAGAGTATCAGAAGTAGCCTCATCCTTACAGCCAATACTCAAATAAGACCACAGGCAGTATGGCTCCGAGGTGCAGATCTACTCTCAGTCTCTGGACGCGACTCCTGTACTGAGTCATCCTGCGGTTACTAATAGGTAACATGACTGTTACCATTGCCTAGCCAGGCCTTGTGGAGAAATAATAGAAATAAAAGAAACAAGAGGCAGACTTAGCTATCCGGCCGGTGAGTAAGGTCTCTGAATAATATGCTCAGTTTACAGGACAGAATACAGGGCAGGGCCAGAGACGAGGAGGAGCGGAAAAAGGGAGGAAGGGGGCGGGGGGGGGGTATGAACAGGATCAAGGATAGGATGGGGAGGGGAGAGGAGGGAAAACTGAGGAGGACGAGACAAATGACAGGGGGAGAGAAAAAGAGTAGAAGAGAAAAAGAGAGGAAAAAAGGATAACAGGAAGAAAAGAGAGAAAGAGAAAGAAAGAAAGAAAGAAAGAAAGAAAGAAAGAAAGAAAGAAAAAAGAAAGAAAGAAAGAAAGAAAGAAAGAAAGAAAGAAAGAAAGGGCTAGGGCAACCTTTGGATGTGCAGGTGTGAAGGGCCATATGGTCAGAAAGGGATCTTGAGAGCCAAGGGGTGAGCCGCTCAGCAAGACCATGCCTTGGCCACATACCTCTTGGATTTGACCTCCATTGCCAAATAGTACTCGTGGCAAAATATCGAGATCAGTTTGTCAACGAGTTCCTTCATGGATGGAGGGGTCGGGTCCTTCCATTTTGTGGCTATACAAATCCTGGCTGCTGTCAGTACAAAGGTGAAGAGAAGGCGAGGGATTGGAGGGAGGGTCTCCACTTCCATGCGGAGGACAGCGGTTTGGGGGGAAAACGGGCCCCCGATCCCTGTGAGGGTATGCAGTAGTCCTGCTACCAGTTTCCAGAAAGGAGCCAGTCCCCGGCAGCACCACCACATATGGGCCAAGTCGCCCTTACATCCACACTGCCTCCAGCACAGGGGGGAGGTACCCTGTTTGAATTTCACTAGCTTGGAAGGTGGGGTATACCAACGTAAATGCACCTTCTTCAAAAGCTCTATATGATTTATGCAGCTAGTGGTACCCATTGTACATCGAACCACACCCTCCCAATCATCAGCATCCGCTGAAAAGGAAAAATCATTCGCCCACCTCTCCCATTGCGGAAGTTTAGTCGGCACGTCGCCTTCAATTAGACCCATGTAGATGCTTGATAAACCCTTGACAATCTCTGGTCCAGAGAAAATGAGTCGCAGCAAAGGGGACACACATGCGGGGCCTAGATCCTGGTGGCATGAACCCGACCTAAGGAAGTGTGTGATCTGGTGGAACTGTAAGAAGGAATGACCAAGTGAGGGATGAGCTAACATAAACTCTTCTCATCAATCTGCCCGAGATAAGTGGATCACTCAAGTTCTCCAGACCACAGTCTCCCCAGAGGGACCAATTTACATTTAGGGAGGGAATCAAAAGTCTTAGAACCTTCAGAGGGATCTCGGTAGGCGGGATCTTCAACCAGCCCCTCTGTAATCCATCCCATACCCTCAGCCCATCCCCAACTGTTTTTAGCAAGCTACTCTTCTGAACCGTTCCCTAAGATTCCGCTGCTAAAAGATCCCTCAGCTAACTACCAGGTGACTCGCTCTCCTCTATGTGTAGCCACCTGTCAGCCCCGCCCCCCACCAGGCCTTTGCCGCTTCCAAAATGGCTGCTTTGAGGTAGGAGACCACATCAGGGGCCCCGATGCCTCCCCTAGACAAACGGAGGTGCATGGTCCCTCTCCCCGAAGGTCAATCTTAGTAAACCAACTTGCCCCCTTGATGCTAGAAAACAAGTCGGAAATCAAAGGTAAAGGGTATTGAAACTTGACCGTGAACTGACTGCATATGTGCAGCCTCTCTCCACCTCACGGAAGACACGTCAAACCGCCAGGTCTTCTTAATGGTGGCCGTCAGGGATTCTCACTGCACTTCAACAAAGCACAACTAAACTCTACTGCACTCTCCACATTTCCTCCTTAAAGAGGACCTGTCACCAAAGCAGGCATGGTGATCTAATTACAGCACTGGATGCAGCATGTCTGCAGCATGCAGACAAGGGGTCCCCCAGCACTTGAGCAGCCCTGTACCCCGAGATAATACAGTTAGAAAACTTACATGCTACAGCCACTAAGGAGGTGGCTAGGGGCTGCAGCCAAGGGCAGATTCACACTCCCTGCCTGTTTAATCTGCCCACCGCTGCCAATCATTCTCTCCCTGTCTGCAGCATTTAAACTGAGTTGTTTTTTTCTCTCCCGTGTAGCCCCGCCCCCTGAGGGGCGGAGCTACACGGGAGAGAAAAAAAACCTCTGTTTGAATGCTGCAGACAGGGAGAGGATGATTGGCAGCGGTGGGCAGATTACACAGGCAGGGGGTGTGAATCTGCCCTTGGCTGCAGCCCCTAGCCACCTCCTTAGTGGCTGTAGCATGTAAGTTTTCTAAGTGTATTATCTCGGGGTACAGGGCTGCTCAAGTGCTTATTGACCCCTTGTCTGCATTCTGCAGACATGCTGTATCCAGTGCTGTAATTAGATCACCATGCCTGCTTTGGTGACAGGTCCTCTTTAAGGTAACCTTGGTTATGGTCTTCTGCCTCTTTCTTGTGGTACTTGTTGTTCTCTTATATTCAATTATACACTTCTACCTGTTCTACTTCATAGGTACACATTGCGTCCTATACACAGGTAATGCCGGTATCCTTGAGGAGAAGGTTTCCTTATGGCATATATAAAAATACAAGGGGAGACAACAGAGGCGCAATAGTGCCCTATCATTTGGCATAGATTAGGGACTAAACGGTATAAACAGGTTTGCACAAACCTGGTCCAGTTGTGAATCCCACAACTGGAATAAGAGCGTTGGTTTTAGTAATGCAGGCTGCTGCTGGACCTCCACCTCCACGGGACCGTGGGTACTTCAAGAGTTCTGGGATCAAAGGTGTGTTGCAGTCCGCGCTGCCCGATCGTCCAAAGGATCACAAAGGAAACAATGTTCCAAATGAAATTCTCTTTATTCTTATAAACCGACGCGTTTCGGCGCCCAATCCTGTCCCTGAGGACGGTGCCAGGATTGGGCGCCGAAACGCGTCGGTTTATAAGAATAAAGAGAATTTCGTTTGGAACATTGTTTCCTTTGTGATCCTTTGGACGATCGGGCAGCGCGGACTGCAACACACCTTTGATCCCAGAATCCTTATGGCATAGACACTTAAAGACTATGTGTATGGGGCCACAAGGGACTGGGTACTCAGGTCTCAGGCGGTCAGTTGCGGAGATATCATGGGCGGTCCGTGCCCGAGCCTGTGCCCTTGGGTGACAATAAAAAGGGGTATATTTTACAGGGGTTGGAGTTGTCAGTCGTGACGCCACCTGTAGGTTCCGGTGAAGGCACCACCACTGCTTGGGCCTCTGGGGTGATGAGTGGCAGCAAAATGGAGTGGCTCCCTACAGGAGGGTCCCCGGGGCTAAGAGTTATGATCGTGGAGTAAGGCAGCACAGTCATTGCTGCACAGGGTTGGAGTAGTAAAGCGTAGTTGGTGTGGTGCAGGATGAGTTGAAGGAGGGACACGCACACATTAACGTCTTTTGGTACTTTTACTGATGACTGGTTGCAGGTACACACATCCGGGCTGAAGGAAAACCCCTCAGGAATTCCACAGCAAATTGGGATATGGGTGTGGAGCCCACTTGGACGGGGTACTCGGTGCCGGACCGGTGTACTGCTGGGGGATGTCACGGCGGTCCTGGTCCGGACCGTGTCCCGGGCCCGCACAATAAAATGGGGGGTTATTTACAGGGGATTTGTCACTCGTGACGCCACCCACTATATGCGGCCAGTAATGGGGCCGCCGCTGCTGCAGAACCTCCGGGGATGATGGGATAGCAGCTTGAATAGAATAGTTCCTGTGGGCAGAACTGGGTTCCCCGGGGTAGTGGGAGTAGTAGTTAAAGTCTGTGAGGATAGTTATTGATGCTGCAGGAGAGTAGGGGTAGCAGTAGAGATGATGAGAGTAGAGGTAATCGCAGTATATGAGGGCAAGTGGGGCTTCAGTATAAGGATCACACACACTCACGGTTTCTGTTGTTTTCCAAGTCTTTACTTGCAGATGGTATATCACAATATTGTCCACGGAGTCTGTACTAGGTTGCTCCCACCCTGACCGGGTCCTTGGCTTCCTACTTAAGCGCTGTGTGTGGCCCTGCTGCTGCTTGTAGTGTCGGGGACGATTTTACTGTTCCACTCCTTCGCCAGTCATCCCAGATTAGACTATGAACACGCGGGTACCAGATAAGAGTAAATCAGACCGAGAGAGTCCGGTTCAAGCTTATAACGTGTCCAGGTTTAATAATGACAACGTACACGGCAACAACTATTGAACCCAATATCCGGGTACAGGGCATTTTATAGTCTAAAAGATAAGCATGTAAATGTCCATGGCAGGGTGGGAGTTAGGTGGGATTAAGCTAATGTCTATGTTTGTTAATAATAATAGTTCTTTGTATTCTGAGGGTCCGTTCTTCATCACGTCATGGTATCATCCCTTGGCTGCTGGGATACAGGTTATCTTGGATTTCCCATAGCACGGCCTGTTGCAAGCACGGTGAGGACCAATCAGCTTGTCCATTTTCAAGGCAACTTCTGCACAACCATATCTTCTTTCCAGCATACACATCTGAAGAGACACTTTGTTTACAAAACAGCTCCTTGTTCACAGATTCATAGTGGGAAAGAAAGAAAGAAAGAAATAGATGGAGGAAGGGGAGAGACCAAGAGAGAAGAGAAAAAGAAGAGAAAGAGAGAAGGAGAGAGAGATAGATAGAGAGGGAAAAAAGGGAAAAGAGGGAGAGAGAGTGACATGGAGGAAAGAGTAGAGAGTCTGGAGAAAAGAGGGTAAGAGAGAAGATGTTGGATACGTACCTGAATACAGGAAAAACTTATTGTTTCATTTAATGCTATATGAGTATAAAAACTAAGATTAATAGATAATATATAATTCATCCTCCACAGTAGCTATACTGCTGGCCCTGTCTCTGCTCACGGGTACCAATCTGCTGGGCAACTTGAGTCCTCTGTGTCACTGACTCCTCCGTGTTGCTTTGCTATGGTGCTGTGAAGATGGTGGACCTTCACTATGCCGGTGTTTACTGTCCTGTCTGTCTCAGGCACAGCCTCGGATCCGGTATCCGTCTTAAGCGCCTCCCCGGGGTCATGTTTTTGGGGTAACTCTTTATCCCGGGTATGTTCCTCTGTTCCTCTGTCTCCTCTCCTCAGACCTCTCAGGACCTCCACTTCTACTTGGCTCTGCTCCTGCTTCAGACTCAACTGAACTAACTGTCACTCCTGCTCTGTGGTAAACAACTTAGCTCCTCCCACTAGTGCAGGTGCCACCTAAACTCCTCCCACTTTCTAGTGTAGTGTTGTGTGGGGAGTAAACCTGTGTTGATGTTTCTGTGGCACATTAACTCTTGGGGTGCCACATTCCCCCTTAGTTAAAGACAGTACTCCGGGACTGTGGAACAATAAAGAACAAACAATTAATACAATTAATATTTACAAAGACTTAAAAGTAAAAATCACAAAAATCACTAAACTTCCAAAACTGTCCAAAAATTCAAAAAGCAGTACTTCCGGGGGTTTAGTCTTTTGCCTCCGGGCTGATGAATGTATACAAGAAAGTTTATACCACAACCAGTCCGTGGTAGTATGGTCCATAAAAATAAAATAAAAGGAAAAAGTTTGAAGAATATGCAAGAAGTTCATACAGGATAGTCTCTGTAGGTACTGGGCTTTTTTAACGTTGCATTAACTATGTACATTTGTTTACCGGGTTCAATCTATATTTACACAAACATATTTATATTTTACAGTTAACTTAACCTTTTAATCCCTGTACCTAGCTGGCAACTGACCTCTGGTACTACGCTCGGATCTGCATAAAACGGGTTACTACTTGCATGTAGCCTATTGGTGCTGGTAGGCATGTACCTATTTGTAGTGTTTGGTACTATGTTAGATGAAGATCTGACTGTAGGACTGGCAAGCTCACTGGGACCAGGAATTGATTCTTCCTCTACAGGTTCTACTTCTAGTTCTTCAGGTCTTGGGACTTCTTCAGTTAACACGGGTTCTGGTAACACAGGTTCTGGTGTTGGTTCCACCATTGAAGGGAATGCAATCATTGGTATGACAACTGCTCCATGGTAATTTGGCCATGTTTTAGGGAAATCTCCTAGTACCGTGTGGAATACTTCTTCTCTTTATTTAATAAGTTGGACCTGAACGGGTTCTGTTAGTTCAGGTGTCTTCAGTGTTTCAGGACACAATTTTAGCTGATCACGAGATACGACTTGTGACGTTGTTTCTTCATCTTTACTTATCAAACAGGTTTTAACATTGTCTAGGTTAGATGGTAAGACTGTGTATGGGACGGTTTCCCACTGATTATCCAGTTTGTCAGTGCGTCTCTTTCTCTTGAGAACTTGATCACCTTCTTGTAATGGCATTGCTTGAGCATGTTTGTTAAAAGTCTTGTCTTGCTCTTGCTTGCTGAAGATTTCTCTCTACACATTCTTGAACTTGTTGATACTGTTTCTGATGTTTGGTATCCCAATCTGTTTCTTCTTCTACTTCTATATCTGGTTTTAAGATTCCCATCTCTAAATCAATTGGTAATTTACCGGGTCTTGCACGCATAAGGTATGCTGGAGTGCAGTTTGTAGAACTCACAGGTACATGGTTGTATAAGTCTACCAAATCAGGTAATTTATCTGGCCACTGGTTTCTTTCTGATTCTGGTATGGTCTTTAACAGTTCAATTACAATATGATTCATTTTCTCGCATAAACCATTTGTTTGAGGATGATACGTTGTTGTGTGTATCTTCTTACAACCGTACATATTGCAGAATTCCTTGAATAGTTCTGATTCAAAAGCTGGACCTTGGTCTGCAAGGACTTGTTCTGGGTAACCATGTGGTCTACAGAAATGCGTCTGGAATGCTTTTGCTGCCGTCTTCGCTGTGAGATCTTTGACTGGTACCACCACTAAGAAGCGTGAGTAATGGTCCACGATGGTTAAGGCATAGACATAGCCTGACCGGCTTGGTGACAACTTGACGTGGTCTAATGCGACTAGCTCGAGTGGCTGCTTGGTTACTATTGGTTGAAGCAGAGCTTTCTGTGGATCCTTCCTTCTGAGGTTGCATGCGGCACATCTTCTGCACCATAGTTTAATGGATTTTCTCATGCCAACCCAATAAAATCTTTCTCTCAGGATCGCTTCTAACTTCTTCCATCCAAAATGACCTGCACCGTCATGATAAGCTTCTAAGACCATTTGAGTGGCTCGCTTGGGCACGATTATCTGCCAGACCAGTTCATGCGTTTTAGGATTGGTATGCGTTCTGCAGAGCTTCCCTTGATGCAGAACAACTTGCCTCTATCTTTCCATAGCTGTATAGCTTCAGCTGGGGCATTCTGATCAGGGTGTGCGCGTTGTTGCGTAAGCAGTTCTTTCACTAGCTTCACGGCTGGATCATTATCTTGGGCTTCGGCCCATCCGTAGTGTCTTAATGGGTTAAGATTTACTTCCTGCTTTCTTTGGTAGGCGCCGGGTTGATAATCTTGTACCTTTGAACGATGCAAGGCCGGTAGTTCAATCTCTTCCAACCCTTCCAGTTCCTCTTCCACGTCTTTCAGGTGCGGCATCCGTGACAAGGCATCTGCGTTCCCGTTCTTGCGACCTGCTCTGTATTTGATGACAAAGTTGTAATTAGATAGCCGGGCTATCCATCGCTGCTCCGGAGCTCCTAGTTTCGCTGTATCCAGGTGAGTCAACGGGTTGTTATCCGTGTAGATGGTGAATTCTGCACCTGCCAAGGAATGTTTAAAACGTTGAGTCACAGCCCAAACTACTGCCAGTAGCTCTAACTTGAAGGAGTTGTAGTTCTCAGGATTTCTTTCTGTAGGCCGGAGCTTCCTACTTGCAAAGGCATAAACTCTTTCTTTGCCTCCTTGCATCTGTGATAATACTGCTCCCAGTCCAACGTTGCTGGCATCCGTGTATAGAATGAAGGGTTGATGGTAATCAGGGTATGCCAGGATCTCTTCTCCCGTCAGTGCACTTTTCAGCTTATTGAAGGAATCTTCTCTTTCCTCATCCCACCGTGTCAGGAAATTACAGGATGAAGTCTTCTTTGATCGTCCTACTAGAATGTCTTGCAGAGGAGCTGCTAGCTCTGATAAATCTTCTATAATAGCCTACCAGGCCCAGGAATTGCCTCACTTCTTTCACGTTCGTAGGTCTTGGCCAATCCCTTATCACTGTGACTTTATCAGGATCCGGTGCTACTCCCTCTGAACTCACGACGTGCCCCAGGTACTGTACCTTTGGTTTGAGAAGGTGACACTTGGATGGCTTGATCTTCATGCCATATTTGGACAAAGCTTCGAACACTTCTGCCAGGTCTTGTAGATGTTGCTCAAAAGTCTTGGAATAGACTATGACGTCATCTAAGTATAGAAGGACAGTTTCAAAGTTCTTGTGTCCTAAGCAGCTCTCCATCAGACGTTGGAAGGTCCCGGGTGCGTTGCAGAGTCCGAACGGCATACAATTAAACTCACAGAGGCCCATCGGCGGAGTAAACGCTGTCTTCTCCTTGTCGGCCTCGGCCACAGGAACCTGCCAGTACCCTCTAGTCAGATCAAGGGTGGAAAAGTAGTTAGCAGATTTTAATGCAGCTAATGACTCCTCAATCCTAGGCAATGGGTATGCATCCTTATGTGTGATGCGATTAATCTGCCGATAATCTACGCACATTCTCATGGTTCCATCCTTCTTTTTAACTAACACTAGAGGTGCTGCCCAGGGGCTACAACTGTCTCTTATTACCCCTGCAGATTTCATCTCTCTGAGCATGTCTTTGGTGGTTTGGTAGTGAGCTGGTGGTAAAAGTCTATACCTCTCTTTTATAGGCTGATGGTTACCTGTGGGTATAGTGTGCTCTACCCCTTTAATCTGCCCAAAGACTAACGGGTGTTTACTGAATATTTGTTCATATTCCTTCACTACCCAGTATACTCCATGCTTGTGACGGGGAGGTGTAGAACTGGTACCTACATGCAACTTTTGGCACCAATCCTCCAGCTTCTCCTCTGAGCCATTGTCATCCGCTTGACATGACGGGTTCAAGGGCTCGGCGGCTGTGATGTTATTGTCATTAACCGTGTACAACTTAGCCATGGTAGCATACTTAGGTAATGTGACCTCGTCTTCTCCGCAGTTTAATAGGCGTAATGGCACTCTTCCCCTGTGTACGTCAACTACTCCTCTTGCTGTGAGTATGGTGGGTCTGCTATCTGAGTACACGGGTTCTACCAGGGCTTGATAGTCTTGCCCCTTGATGCCTATTGCGGCTCTACACCAGACCAACATTTCAGTTTTGGGAGGAATTACAATGGGTATTGGATCACTTACTCGTACACTGCCGATCTCACCTCCGGAGATTTCTACCTGCTGCTTCAACATCAGGGCTTTGATCTCTTTGTGCAGAAGCCTCTGTTGTCCAGTTCCAGCAGTCTCGGCGATTTGCTGCAAAACACTTAACACTTCGGAAAAACATTTCTCAATTACATTCATTCCTATCAGCATCACGGGTTCACGTTCTCGCCGGTAAACATCGATGATTATAACACCCTGGTTCTGCAATTCTACCTTCCCAACCTGAATATTCATCTCTCTAAATCCAACCTTTGGTATTACCTGTCCATTACTAGCCCATACCTCAAAGTTAAAGTCATCTGGCACATTAGTAATGTCTGAATCAGCCCAGTACCTTTTATAAAGAACATGTGGGATGGATGTTATCTGGGACCCGGTATCCAGCAAGGCACTAAAGGGAATGCCATCCAACACAATAGGGATCACCGGTTTTCCTCCCACGAATCTGTCATACCAGGCTGAGGGGCCTTGAGTGTTCATTCCTGGGGAGCGGCCCGCCTGCCCAGGGAATCGTCGTTTAAAGGACACTCACGAGCAAGATGGCCTGGTTTCTGGCAACGACGGCAAATGGGCTGTCCATCTGGTTGGTAGCGATCGCTGGGTCGTCCTCTTGCTGCTGGGTATCCTCTGGACCTCATCCACGGGACATCCTCTCTGCTGGTCGCCGACTTGGTCTTGGGTGCAGGCTTTGACTTTCACAGTTCCTTGATGACCTTGGCCATGGAGATCACGGTGTCTGTCAGGGCATCTAGCTTTTGATTGAGGGCTGCATTAGAAATCAGTTCTCCAGTTTCAGCAGCAGTTGCTGACATGGCAGATGTCGCTGGCGCTGCCGGCTGCTGAGGTGCTGCTACAGTGTCAAGGACAGTTGGTAGCTCCCGTGGCTCTTCCAGCTGCTGCAAACGGATAGCTCTATCTTTCAGCTCAGTAAATGTCATGTCAGGGTTCTGCAGCAGTATCATGCTTAACTGTCCTCGATGGGAAGGGGAATAGAGGCTCTCTATAAATTGGTCAAATAGCATTTTATCAGCTCCCGGGGCTAAAGCAGGTTCTGCCAGTTTAAGGGCTCTGAGTGCTTCCTGCAGGTTCAAGGCAAAGTCTCTGGCACTCTGTTTAGGTTTCTGGTGGCATGCAAAGAACCTCATCTTAGCCCGGGTATCAGCAGCAGATTCAAACGTTGCTTTCAGTCTAGCTGCTAGATGCTCTACAGTGTCCTTATCTGTGTCCAGCCTGGACGCAACCTCACGCCGTGCATTGCCCGTTAATTGTCCCATTATCATTCCTTCACGCTGGGCTTCAGTGAGGGGGTACATCACATAATATTCCTTTATCTTTAGCATAAAGTCAGTTAGTGTATTGGGCTCACCGGAGAATTGGGGCAGCCACATTGCCCCTGGAGTATACGGCATCAGGAATGGCATTATTGGTGCTGTTCCTTGCGCCGCTGCACCGCCGGGTACTATCGCTGGGTCCGGCGCTGCAGCTCCACCGGCTGTTCCGTCGCCGCCTTGTGCATTGGGCTGCGACATCTTGGGCCCCCTTAGTTAATATCCGCCCTCCGTCTTCCGTTTCCGTCCGGATGTCTAACAAAGGTTCTGCTGCGCACCAGGGATTCTCTTCCCTTCCGGATGACGTCAGAGCGGTGAGCGGTTTTTCTTCCCGCGCGTCGCGCGCTCTGCAATGGCGGATTCTGAAATTTACAGTATCTGTGGCGCAGTTACAATTCAGCTTGCCGCGCGCCCAGCAATGGCGGCAGATTTAAAACAGTCATTAATCATGGCACACAATGCCCGGTACCGGGCACGGTAGATCCTGTTCGTGACGCCAGGTTGTGGAGCCCACTTGGACGGGGTACTCTGTGCCGGACCGGTGTACTGCTGGGGGATGTCACGGCGGTCCTGGTCCGGACCGTGTCCCGGGCCCGCACAATAAAATGGGGGGTTATTTACAGGGGATTTGTCACTCACGCCACCCACTATATGCGGCCAGTAATGGGGCCGCCGCTGCTGCAGAACCTCCGGGGATGATGGGATAGCAGCTTGGATAGAATAGTTCCTGTGGGCAGAACTGGGTTCCCCGGGGCAGTGGGAGTAGTAGTTAAAGTCTGTGAGGATAGTTATTGATGCTGCAGGAGAGTAGGGGTAGCAGTAGAGATGATGAAAGTAGAGGTAATCGCAGTATATGAGGGCAAGTGGGGCTTCAGTATAAGGATCACACACACTCACGGTTTCTGTTGTTTTCCAAGTCTTTACTTGCAGATGGTATATCACAATATTGTCCACGGAGTCTGTACCAGGTTGCTCCCACCCTGACCGGGTCCTTGGCTTCCTACTTAAGTGCTGTGTGTGGCCCTGCTGCTGCTTGTAGCTATACTGCTGGCCCTGTCTCTGCTCACGGGTACCAATCTGCTGGGCAACTTGTGTCCTCTGTGTCACTGACTCCTCCGTGTTGCTTTGCTATGGTGCTGTGAAGATGGTGGACCTTCACTATACCGGTGTTTACTGTCCTGTCTGTCTCAGGCACAGCCTCGGATCCGGTATCCGTCTTAAGCGCCTCCCCGGGGTCAAGGTTTTGGGGTAACTCTTTATCCCGGGTATGTTCCTCTGTTCCTCTGTCTCCTCTCCTCAGACCTCTCAGGACCTCCACTTCTACTTGGCTCTGCTCCTGCTCCAGACTCAACTGAACTAACTGTCACTCCTGCTCTGTGGTAAACAACTTAGCTCCTCCCACTAGTGCAGGTGCCACCTAAACTCCTCCCACTTTCTAGTGTAGTGTTGTGTGGGGAGTAAACCTGTGTTGATGTTTCTGTGGCACATTAACCCTTGGGGTGCCACATTGGCCTCCTTATTCTGCTCTCCCATTCTGAGTCTGTCAAGTATGGAACCTAACTGGACCGCTACTTTTCTCTCCACACCAGTGTTGCTGCACTGAGGCCTCTCTCATGGGCCACCGCCGTCTATCTCCCCGCGGTCCCTGGCTCTCAATTGTTGGTGCTGCGGATGTCCGGGAAGCTAAGCCTCCTCGGGATGCTGGATTCTCTGCTGAGTCTATCTCCTCTGTCCCCTGCAGACACGGGCTCCAATGACCGGTGTTTTGGTGGGGTGAGCCGCTATGGCTCCTCTGCCCCGGTAGATTGTTTCTTGCCTCTGACTTCGGTCCCTACTCTCTGGACCCTCACACTGGCTTTTGTGTGTGCTGGTTCGGGCCTAGCACGGCTCCGGGTACCAGTTCAGCTCACTAGTCTCTGAGCTACCATCAGAGCTCTTCTAGCATCTGTACACTGTGTCTAACTCTGCCCCCAGCACCTGTATTTATAGGTGAAACTGGCTTAAGTCAACCAGTTGGGCTCCCCTACAGGCCTGGGATGGAAGGTGTTGGGTGTAAGTGTGGTTACCAGCTGTGGAAAATCCTTTAGGGTACCTTTACACGCCGCTACTGGCGGGTGGATACTACCAGCTACTTCACGTGCACGAGCACGCACAAACGGTTACAAACGGTAAACGCACCATCTTTACACGCCGCCACAAGGTGCGCTACGCTACGTTACATCTATCTCTGGATACACCCCCGGGTGCCTCAAGTCACCTTCTGTAGCTCATCGTACCTCATTTACACACCGCTACAACCAGCTAATATGGGCGGACCTGGTGCAGCAGGGACAGCACATAGGCGTGCCACAATTTAGGATTACGAGAAGTCCGTACGCTGATAGGACAAAGCAAGAACATCATGATTGGGCAGGCATCGCAGGAGGCTGTTTGATACATGACGCTCGAGCAATTGAGTAGTGTGACTGGTCAGCTCCTTAAATATGCCTCCCTATGCAGCGACTACCAATCGTCATGCAGGAGCTTCCTCCAATGATCGCTGATGGGGCGCGGTAACCCGGATCCTGTGTCACGCCCCAGCTACATACCAGGTACATAGCCTGGTGTCGATACATCCCTTCTGTTGCTTCTTTACACGCCGATACAGCTCGCTACAATCGCCTGTGTAGCCACCTGTTTCCGGGCAGTGCTCGGAAACAGATGTATCTGTTGCCGGGTGCCTCCTACCGTCTTTACACGCCGCTACTACGGGGTATTTTGCCGCTACAAGCTACATTTGTAGCCTGTAGCTGGTTGTATCCACCCGCCAGTAGCAGCGTGTAAAGGGCCCCTTAGTGTCCCAGGGAAGCCTTTGGTTCCCTGGTACAGGGTGCCACATATGTACAGTATGTATATCTATTCTTTTATTCAAATAGGCCTGCTCCTTATAGATGGCTTAATCACCAGCAACATAACATAAGATACACAGAAATTACGATAAATACTCTAACCTAATAACATTGAGGATAATGACTGATAGTCCATCAAATAGGTTTGTAGTTGCATTTCTTTTTCCTTTCTAAAAATATATACCCTAAAGGTAATAAAGTTTCACTGCTCCTCTATAATTTATAACACGCATGATTGGCAGTAATTTAACCCATCTTGATGAAGTTTCCCTGCTTTGGTGTTACTTTTGTGTTAATTTTATAGAGGTCACACATGAAGTGACATAACAAGCTCACATATAATTCACCATTTGGCGATACTAAACAGCACAACATCCGCTGGGCAGTTCAAAAGGTGTAGCAAGGTGAATATACCACCAGAATTACTGTTTGATCATTTTCTTAATTTTATTCTAATTACTTTGTAATTTTGACTTTTTAGTTACCCTGAGTATATAGGACTGTCAAATTCCATTATATCCATGATTTACCGTATATACTCGTGTATAAGCCGAGTTTTTCAGCACATAAAATGTGCTGAAAAGTCCCCCCTCGGCTTATACACGGGTATGTACGGTAATTCTGAGATACACATGACTGTATAACAGCACCCCCGTGGTATCCCCCCCGTATATACTACCCCCCCGTGGTATCCAGGGCCGCCCTTGCTGCACCTGTAAAGGAAGATGTCAGTATACTTATCGCTGCCGCCGCCGCTCCGCTGCTCGGTCACCGCACTGCTCCGGGTCTTCATGCTTCCTGTTCCTTCTCCGGCGCTCAGGAAATGACGTCATTGTTCGAGCGCCGGAGAAGGAACAGGAAGCATGAAGACCCGGAGCAGGGGGGGCTGTATACAGCTGGGGCTGCTGTATACAGCTGGGGCCCTTGTATACTAATGGGGGGGGGTCTGTATACCTCTGGGGCTGCTGCTGTATATACCCCCTGGGGCTGCTGCTGTATATACCCCCTGGGGCTGCTGCTGTATATACCCCCTGGGGCTGCTGCTGTATATACCCCCTGGGGCTGCTGCTGTATACTACCACTGGGGCTGCTGCTGTATACTACTACTACTGGGGCTGCTGTATACTACTACTGGGGCTGCTGTATACTACCACTGGGGCTTCTGTATACTACTACTGGGGCTGCTGCTGTATATACCACTGAGGCTGCTGTATACTACTACTGGGGCTGCTGTATATTACCACTGGGGCTTCTGTATACTACTACTGGGGCTGCTGATGTATATACCACTGAGGCTGCTGTATACTACTACTGGGGCTGCTGTATACTACCTCTGGGGCTTCTGTATACTACCACTGGGGCTGCTGTATATACCTCTGGGGCTGCTGTATACTACCTCTGGGGCTGCTGTATATATCTCTGGGGCTGCTGTATACTACCACTGGGGCTGCTGCTGTATATACCACTGGGGAGGCTGCTGTATATACCTCTGGGGCTGCTGTATACTACCACTGGGGAGGCTGCTGTATACCACACTTCTGGGGGCTGTATACTACCACTGGGGAGGCCTGTATACCACTGTGGGGGCCTGTATACCACACTGCTGGGGGCTGTATACCTGTGCTGGGGTCCACCCTCGGCTTATACACGAGTCAATAGGTTTTCCCAGATTTTGGGGGCAAAAGTAGGGGGGTCGGCTTATACACGGGTAGGCTTATACACGAGTATATACGGTAACTTGTTACAGTATTTGAATAGGTACTTTCACTGGTCATTATAACGAGATACATATCACCATAACCCATTACCAATAGTTAGCATACTCTTTGAAAGAAGTGGGGGGTTCTCCTCACCTCATTTTCTCCTTTTTCCCCTTATCATCACAAAAACCACATTGAATGCTGTACTTCTGTGCACTTTTTCATATAGCCAAGTAAACAAATCTGCATTGCACAAAAAAATAGGGAAACATGATGTTCCTTGTACATACTTTGTTTATTTCGTAAAAATGTACAAATGTTGAGATTGTAATCAATTTTTTTGTTTGTATCATTGTATACAGTTATAATACGACAGTATTCTTACATCAATAATATTTTTCATTGAAGGCCCTTGTCATGGTGTTTACCTGCGTCGAATATGACACAGCTACTAGGGTTAAGTTTTTGAAACACAAGGCATATTGTGCACAATGTGCACTGGACTAACTACGACAATAGTCCTACATCAATAATATTTGTCATTGGAGGTGCTTATCATGGTCTCTTTCTGCATCGACTATGACAGAGCTCCTAGGGCCATTTTTTTTAAACACAATATACATTGTGCACTGGACCAACTACGACAGTAGTCCTACATAAATAATAATACGTTTCATTGGAGGCCTTTGTCTTAGTCTCTTCCTAGGTTTATGACATAACCCCCATGGCTAATTTTTGCACACTCTGCAGTGGACCAATTACTAGACTAGTCCTACATAAATAATGTTTTTCATTGCTGGGCCTTGTCACAGGTGCTCCCACATTGTTACTGATATAGGGGATACATTTATGATAGCAATTTATGGTCACCACTGCCGGCCAAAAACAGCCCTGGGTTGTCCAGGGTCCAAAATGTGACCACTGTCTCTATTTTCCCTAACTCATCATTGTACTTAAATTTAGTTCAAAATGTTGGTGGTTGCTGTATGCTCCATTTTTAGGACATTTCTTCTACGACTGAGAAATAAGGGGTAAAAGGCTCGGCAGACCTATTCAGGTCGCAACCTATCTCATATTGAAACATGTCCTGTCCCACGCTGGGTTGTTTAGTTTTGCTCTGTACCACTCTCTAATATTGAGCAATATAGTCTGCAGACCTTTTCAGGTTACAGACTTACCCATATTGGAACACATCCATTCCCACGTTGGGCTGCTTAGCTTTGCTCTGTACCACTCACTATTATTGGGGTAATACGCTCTGCAGATCTTTTCAGGTCATAGACCTACAAATATTGGAACACGGTACAGAGCTGGCCCTCAAGCCTGATTGGATTTCATAGTTGGGGAGTCTGAAAATAGCCTCATCGGCAACACGCCGTGAAGAATAACACGCATACAAAAAACCTCGGTTGACTTCATTGAAGGTTGCTGAGGGCGAAAAAACATTCCTGGGTTATCCCACATTGTGACTGATATAGGGGATACATATTCAATAGCAATTTATGCTGACTGTTGATGACCACCTGATGGTCCTCTGAACACTTGAATTGAGGGCCACAACTACATAAATGTTTGTCATTGGTGGCCCTTGTCATGGTATCTTCCTGCGTCTATGCCAAAGCCCCTGGGCTAATTTTTGGAAAGACAATGCACATTCTCCCCTGAATCAACTACTGGAGTACCAACAAATCTTCATACATATTCTTGGGAATATTGCCAATGAAAATCTCTGAGCCATGTGGAGGAGCTACTTCAACCCATCTTGAAGGGGGAGCACCATATGTTCTTTGTCCATTTACTTGCACAAGTGATATGTTAGGGTACCTTTACACGCTGCTACTGGCGGGTGGATACAACCAGCTACATGCTACAAATGTAGCTTGTAGCGGCAATGAACCCCGTAGTAGCGGCGTGTGAAGACGGTAGGAGGCACCCGGCAACAGATACATCTGTTTCCGAGCACTGCCCGGAAACAGGTGGCTACACAGGTGATTGTAGCGAGCTGTATCGGCGTGTAAAGAAGCAACAGAAGGGATGTGTCGACACCAGGCTATGTACCTGGTATGTAGCTGGGGAGTGACACAGGCTCCGGGTTACCGCGCCCCATCAGCGATCATTGGAGGAAGCTCCTGCATGACGATTGGTAGTCGCTGCATAGGGAGGCATATTTAAGGAGCTGATCAGTCACACTACACAATTGCTTGAGCGTCATGTATTAGTCAGCCTCCTGCGATGCCTGCCCAATCATGATGTTCTGGCTTTGTCCTATCAGCGTACGGACGTCTCGTAATCCACAATTGTGGCACGCCTATGTGTTGTCCCTGCTGCACCAGGGCCGCCCATATTAGCTTGTTGTAGCGGTGTGTAAATGAGGTAAGGTGAGCTACAGAAGGTGACTTATGGCACCCGGCGGTGTATCCGGGGATAGATGTCACGTAGCGTAGCGCACCTTGTGGCGGCGTGTAAAGGTGGTGCGTTTACCGTTTGTAACCGTTTGTGCGTGCTCGTGCACGTGAAGTAGCTGGTTGTATCCACCCGCCAGTAGCGGCGTGTTAAGGTACCCTTAGAGTTTATCATCCAGTTGAGTAGTGCAGTTTTATTTTTTCTGTTCACAATCTAGTTAAGCCAAAGGTGAGGCTTGCAGGCCACAGTTACTGCTCCCTTCTTGGACGCCATGTTGCTTGCCCTTCTTCTCTGTAGTCTCTGCACTTTTCTCTGCAGTCTCTGCTCTTCTTGTGTCTGTTGTCACAGACTATGATACAGCCCCCAGGGCAAATTTTTTGCAAAGGCAATGCACATTCTGCACTGGACCAATTAGTACACTATCAACAAGCCTTCAAATATAATCTGGGGAGTATTGCCAAGGAAAATATCAGAGCCATGTGGAGGAGCTTCTCCAACCCATCCTGGAGGAGGAACACCATATGTCCTTTGTCCATTCACTTGCACAAGTGATATGTTAGAGTTTATCATCCAGTTGAGTAGTGCAGTTTTATTTTTTCTGTTCACAATCTAGTTAAGCCAAAGGTGAGGCTTGCAGGCCACAGTCACTGCTCCCTTCTTGGACTCCATCTTGCTTGCCCTTCTTCTCTGAAGTTTCTGCCCGTAAATGAGTAAAATGGATGATTGAGGGTCCTACAATATGAATAAGTGAGGGCACTCTGAAATATACAAAGGAGGGCCTTTCCAAATGGATAGAGGAGGACTCTCCCAAACATATGTTACAGGACCGATTTGAGCAAATAGAGCCCAAAAGGTCGAAGTGGGCATGATTAGTCATAAGATACGACGCCCAAATACATATTACTGTAAATAAGAGATACTGAATCAATTGTATCCTTAAACAGGCTAGTTAAAGTAAAGATTCAACAGATGTGATACAATGCAAGTGCTGTGATTTTTTTTATTGTGATAACATCAATTTAACATGAAAACTAGTCCAAAGTTACATTAATTACACACAGGACAGTTGGTATTACAGGGGACAGGCAAGGACAGCTGACACCAAACTCTATTAGCAATGGGTAAACAGTAAAGTGCATAAGATAGGGTCTGAATATGAGACCTTCTACACTCTGTCATACACTTACATCAAATGCTTGGTACATCCATACACAATGTGTATACATGTTACATATAGATGAAGATACAGCCCTCATGGGACCTAAAGTGCAAATCAGACCATGTCCCAGGGTCACTCACCCATAGCTCTATAGATATAGGGATACAATACGTCTGTGTCTGGGGTGCAGACCCCGACACATGTTTCAAACCTTCTTCCAGGGGGTTACAGGACCACCTGGGGCTCCTCATAAAAATCAGGCTTTCTTACACCCACTGCCCCTCTGAAAATTTGAATCGAGGGCCGCAGAATAACATGGAGGTGGTGTTGCAGTAGCAAGAGGAGGTAAATTCCAACACACTAATGGGCAAGTCGTAGCTGGAATTTAAACTGCTATAGAATATTTTCAGTCGTATGAAAAAGTTTGGGCACCTGTCTTAATCTTACTCATTTTTTTTTGTTTAAAATTGGGTTTTTGCAACAGCTATTTCAGTGTGATATATGTAATAACTGATGGACACAGTAATATTTCAGGACTGAAATGAGGTTTATTGTACTAACCGAAAATGTGAAATATGCATTATTTCAAATTTTGACAGGTGTAAAAGTATGGGCACCTCAACAGAAAAGTGACATTAATATTTAGTAGATCCAACTTTTGCAAAAATAACAGCCTCTAGTCGCTTCCTGTAGCTGTTAATGAGTGCCTGGATCCTGGATGAAGGTATTCTTGACCATTCCTCTTTACAAAACAATTCCAGTTCAGTTAAGTTTGATGGTCGCTGAGCATGGACAGCCCGCTTCAGAACATCCCACAGATGTTCAATGATATTCAGGACTGGGATGGCCATTCCAGAACATTGTAATTGTTCCTCTGCATGAATGCCTGAGTAGATTTGGAGCGGTGTTTTGGATCATTGTTTTGCTGAAAGATCCATCCTTGGCGTAACTTCAGCTTTGACACTGATTCTTGAACATTATTCTCAAGAATCTGCTGATACTGAGTGGAATCCATGCGACCCTCAAAGTTCACGGTGCCGTCATTGGCCACACATCCCCCAAAGCATGATGGACCCTCCCCCAAATTTGACAGTGGGTAGCAAGTGTTTTTCTTGGAATGCTGTGTTTTTGTGGCGCCATGCATAACGCCTTGTTGTATGACCAAACAATTCAATCTTTGCTTCATCAGTCCACAGGACCTTCTTCCAAAATGAAACTGGCTTGTCCAAATGTGCTTTTGCATACCTCAGGCGACTCTGTTTGTGGCGTGCATGCAGAAACGGCTTCTTTCGCATCACTCTCCCATACAGCTTCAGTGTGTGCTGTATTGTTGACCGATGCACAGTGACACCATCTGCAGCAAGATGATGCTGCAGGTCTTTGGAGGTGGTCTGTGGATTGTTCTTGACTGTTCTCAACATTCTTCTTCTCTGCCTTTCTGATATTTTTGTTGGCCTGCCACTTCTGGCCTTTACAAGAACTGTCCCTGTGGTCTTCCATTTCCTTACTATGTTCCTCACAGTGGAAACTGACAGGTTAAATCTCTGAGACAACTTTTTGTATCCTTCCCCTGAACAACTATGTTGAACAATCTTTTTTTTAAGATCATTTGAGAGCTGTTTTGAGGAGCCCATGATGCCACTCCTCAGAGAAGATGCAAATAGGAGACCAACTTGCAAGTGGACACCTGAAATAGCTTTTTTCATGATTGGATACACCGGGCTATGAAGTACAAAGCTTAATGAGGTTACCAAACCAATTTAGTGCTTCAGTAAGTCAGTAATAAGTAGTTAGGAGTATTCAAATCATGAAAATCAGAAGGGTGCCCATCAGTAGCGTAGCTGGCGGTTGGGCAGAGGGGCGAGCGCCCCGGGCCCCCCGGCATGAGGGGCCCATTGGGGCTGAGAGCAGTGGCGTAACAACCGCGGTCGCAGGGGTCACAGCCGCCCCCTGCGCCCGCCGATCGCAGCGCCGGGTGCCCGCTTCACATGAATGTGCGTCCTGGATGACACACATCCCTTTGACAGCGCGGCAGATAGGGCCCGTGTGTCAGGGAAAGGAGAGGAGGAGGGAGCTTCCTGCTGCTGCTCCCTCCCTTCTCCTCCTCTGTCCTGCCGGCTTGCTGGCTTGCGCTCCACTGTGCTGCCTCCTCCCACTTCCTGCTTGATGCACAGTGGAATGCAGGCTGCCGGAACCTTTCCCTCATTCTCCTGAGGCTTGAATCCTCAGACTCTGCAAGAGGAGCCCGCCGGAGCAGCAAGGGAGCCAGGGGAGGTAAGCAAAGTAAGGGGGTGGTCATAAGACTGCACATAACACTGCCCTATCTATTATATAATCGCGAATCGGAAAAGCGCCCCTCCGCGCGCTACTTCCGGCGTGGTCATGTGGATACGAATTTAACATTGGGCGCGAAGCGCCCAATGCTGCGCGAGCAATGGCCGCGAGGCCATTGCGAGTCGCTGGCCCAGGGCGAGCAATGGCCGCGAAGCGGCCATTGCGAGCCGCTGGCCCAAAATCCATCCACAGCCCCGGCTACAACCTTAGCGATTTACCGCTCAGGTAGCGCGAGCAATGGCCGCGAGGCCATTGCGAGTCGCTGCCTGAGCCGCAATTCGCTCCCCGGGGACCATGGAGCCGAGGCGGCATTGCCGCCTCCGCTCCCCGCTACACACAATTCGCCACCCCCCCCCCCCCCATGTCCGCACAGCCGCCCCCATCAATGTCCCCACAGCCGACACCCATGTCCGCACAGCCGACCCCCATGTCCGCACAGCCCACCCCCAGCAATGTCCGCACAGCCCGCCCACATCAATGTCCGCACAGCCCGCCCACATCAATGTCCGCACAGCCCACCCCCATGTCCGCACAGCCGACCCCCATGCCCGCACAGCCCACCCCCATGTCCGCACAGCCCGCCCACATCAATGTCCGCACAGCCCACCCCCCTGTCCGCACAGCCGACCCCCATGCCCGCACAGCCGACCCCCATGCCCGCACAGCCCACCCCCATGTCCGCACAGCCCGCCCACATCAATGTCCGCACAGCCCACCCCCCTGTCCGCACAGCCGACCCCCATGCCCGCACAGCCGACCCCCATGCCCGCACAGCCGACCCCCATGCCCGCACAGCCGACCCCCGTGCCCGCACAGCCGTCCCCCGTGCCCGCACAGCCGACCCCCGTGCCCGCACAGCCGACCCCCGTGCCCGCACAGCCGACCCCCGTGCCCGCACAGCCGACCCCCGTGCCCGCACAGCCGACCCCCGTGCCCGCACAGCCGACCCCCATGCCCGCACAGCCGACCCCCATGCCCGCACAGCCCACCCCCATGTCCGCACAGCCGACCCCCATGCCCGCACAGCCGACCCCCATGCCCGCACAGCCCACCCCCATGCCCGCACAGCCCGCCCCCATCAATGTCCGAAAAAACCCCCATGTCCGCACAGCCGACCCCCACTAATGTCCACACAGCCCCCCCCATGTCCGCACATACTTACATGTCTTCTTAGTCATCTGATCGTCCGTCCGGCCAGGCGTCCTCTTCGTCCGGCCAGGCGTCCTCTTCGTCCGGCCCCGGGGATCTTCTGTCTTCTTCCAGCTCCGACGTCCTCTTCTCTTCTCATTCAGGTACAATGGACGACAAATCCGCCATTGTATCTCAATGAGATATGAGCGGCTCTTCTGATTGGTCGCTGTGTACTGCCCTCAGCCAATCAGAAGAGCCCCTCATTGAGCTCGAATTCTGATTGGTCGGCGCCCAATCCGAAATCGGGCTCACTGCCCATAGACATGTATTAGCGGTGTGTCCGCGATTTTACGGCCGACAAATAGAACCAGGTGGCCGGCCATAAAATCGCCGACACACCGCTAATGTATGTCAATGGGAAAAATAGCGGACCTGAATGAGAACTGTCTCACTTAACATAAATAATAAATTAAATAATAAATAAAATAATTTAAAAAGAATTAAAAAATAATAAAAAATAATAATAAAAAAATAATAAAAAATTAAATAAAAATAATAATAAAAAAAAAAAAATATATGCTAATCAGCTCAGCCATTTTGGCGGACCACAATGAGAACTCTGTCTCACTTAAAATAAATAATAAAATAAATAATAAATAAAATAATTTAAAAAGAATTAAAAAATAATAAAAAATAATAATAAAAAAATAATAAAAAAATAAATAAAAATAATAATAAAAAAAAAAAATATATGCTAATCAGCTCAGCCCTTTTGCCGGACCACAATGAGAACTGTGTCTCACTTAAAAAAAATAATAAATTAAATAATAAATAAAATAATTTAAAAAGAATTAAAAAATAATAAAAAATAATAATAAAAAAATAATAAAAAATTAAATTAAAATAATAATAAAAAAAAATAAATATATGCTAATCAGCTCAGCCCTTTTGGCGGACCACAATGAGAACTGTGTCTCACTTAAAATAAATAATAAATTAAATAATAAATAAAATAATTTCAAAAGAATTAAAAAATAATAAAAAATAATAATAAAAAAATAATAAAAAATTAAATTAAAATAATAATAAAAAAATAAATATATGCTAATCAGCTCAGCCCATTTGGCGGACCACAATGAGAACTGTGTCTCACTTTAAATAAATAATAAATTAAATAATAAATAAAATAATTTAAAAAGAATTAAAAAATAATAAAAAAAATAATAATAAAAAAATAATAAAAAATTAAATAAAAATAATAATAAAAAAATAAATATATGCTAATCAGCTCAGCCCTTTTGGCAGACCACAATGAGAACTCTGTCTCACTTAAAATAAATAATAAATTAAATAATAAATAAAAGAATTTAAAAAGAATTAAAAAATATAAAAAAATAATAATAAAAAAATAATAAAAAATTAAATAAAAATAATAATAAAAAAATAAATATATGCTAATCAGCTCAGCCCTTTTGGCGGACCACAATGAGAACTGTGTCTCACTTAAAATAAATAATAAATTAAATAATAAATAAAATAATTTAAAAAGAATTAAAAAAATAATAAAAAATAATAATAAAAAAATAATAAAAAATTAAATAAAAATAATAATAAAAAAAATAAATATATGCTAATCAGCCCAGCCCTTTTAGCGGACCAGAAGGAGAACTGTGTCTCAGTTAAAATAAATAATAAATTTTATAATAAAATTATTTAAAAATAATTAAAAAATTATAAAAAAAATAATAAAAAAAAAAATTAAAAATTATAAAATATTACAAAAAATAATAATAATAAAAAAAAAATCTAATAATAATTATATTACTGCTAATAATAATGATATTAATGCTAATAATTATGCTATTAATGCTAATAATAATGCTAATAATGCTAATAATTATGCTATTAATGCTAATAATTATGCTATTAATGCTAATAATAATAAGATTAATGCTAATAATAAGCGGCCATTGCGAGCACTCAGCCCCAATAAGTATTGAACGCGCCCCAAAAAGTATTGGACCCCCCCAAAAGTATTGGACCCCCACCCAAAAGTATTAGACCCCCAAAAAAGTATTGCACCCCCAAAAAAAGTATGTGACCCCCCCCAAAAAAGTATGTGACCCCCCAAAAAAAGTATGTGACCCCCCCAAAAAAGTATGTGACCCCCCAAAAAAATTATGTGACCCCCAAAAAAAGTATGTGACCCCCCCAAAAAAAGTATGTGACCCCCCAAAAAAAGTATGTGACCCCCCCAAAAAAGTATGTGACCCCCCCAAAAAAAGTATGTGACCCCCCAAAAAAAGTATGTGACCCCCCCAAAAAAGTATGTGACCCCCCCAAAAAACTATGTGACCCCAAAAAAAAGTATTGGACCCCCCAAAAAAAGTATTGGACCCCCCAAAAAAAGTATGTGACCCCCCAAAAAAGTATGTGACCCCCCAAAAAATTATGTGACAAAACAAAAAAGTATGTGACCCCCCAAAAAAGTATGTGACCCCCCCAAAAAAGTATGTGACCCCCCAAAAAAAAGTATGTGACCCCCCAAAAAAAGTATGTGACCCCCCAAAAAAAGTATGTGACCCCCCCAAAAAAAGTATGTGACCCCCCAAAAAAACTATGTGACCTCCAAAAAAAAGTATTGGACCCCCCAAAAAAAGTATTGGACCCCCCAAAAAAAGTATGTGACCCCCCAAAAAAGTATGTGACCCCCCCAAAAAAGTATGTGACAAAACAAAAAAGTATGTGACCCCCCTAAAAAGTATGTGACCCCCCAAAAAAAGTATGTGACCCCCCCAAAAAAAGTATGTCACCCCCCAAAAAAAAGTATGTGACCCCCCCAAAAAAGTATGTGACCCCCAAAAAAACTATGTGACCTCCAAAAAAAAGTATTGGACCCCCCAAAAAAAGTATTGGACCCCCCAAAAAAAGTATGTGACCCCCCAAAAAAGTATGTGACCCCCCAAAAAAGTATGTGACAAAACAAAAAAGTATGTGACCCCCCCAAAAAAAGTATGTGACCCCCCAAAAAAAGTATGTGACCCCCAAAAAAATGAAAAAAAGTATGTGACCCCCAAAAAAGTATGTGACCCCCCCAAAAAAGTATGTGACCCCCCAAAAAAAGTATGTGACCCCCCAAAAAAGTATGTGACCCCCAAAAAAAGTATGTGACCCCCAAAAAAAGTATGTGACCCCCCAAAAAAACTATGTGACCTCCAAAAAAAAGTATTGGACCCCCAAAAAAAAGTATTGGACCCCCCAAAAAAGTATGTGACCATCCCCCAAAAAAGTATGTGACCCCCCAAAAAAGTATGTGACCCCCCAAAAAAGTATGTGCCCCCCCCAAAAAAGTATGTGACCCCCCAAAAAAAGTATGTGACCCCCAAAAAAGTATGTGACCCCCCCAAAAAAGTATGTGACCCCCCAAAAAAGTATGTGACCCCCCAAAAAAAGTATGTGACCCCCCCAAAAAAGTATCTGACCCCCCAAAAAAAGTATGTGACCCCCCAAAAAAAGTATGTGACCCCCCAAAAAAAGTATGTGACCCCCCCCAAAAAAAGTATGTGACCCCCCAAAAAAAGTATGTGACCCCCCAAAAAAGTATGTGACCCCCCCAAAAAAGTATCTGACCCCCCCCAAAAAAGTATGGGACCCCCCAAAAAAAGTATGGGACTCCCCAAAAACTATTCACACCCCCCGAAAAGTCCTCACACCAGCTATAACTACTATAATCAAATTAATGCACATTCTAGAATCCCGATGCATTTGCATCGGGCTCACAGCTAGTATGGTATAAAAGGCTGCACATAATACTGCCCTATGTGGGATAAAAGGCTGCACATAATACTGCCCTATATGGGATAAAAGGCTGCACATAATACTGCCCTATATGTATAAAAGGCTGCACATAATACTGCCCTATGTGGGATAAAAGGCTGCACATAATACTGCCCCATATGTATAAAAGGCTGCACATAATACTGCCCTATGTGGGATAAAAGGCTGCACATAATCCTGCCCTATGTAGGATAAAAGGCTGCACATAATACTGCCCTATATGGGATAAAAGGCTGCACATAATACTGCCCTATATGTATAAAAGGCTGCACATAATACTGCCCTATATGTATAAAAGGCTGCACTTAATACTGCCCTATGTGGGCTTTAGGTTGTACGTGTGATTATTGCTGGTCACCTGGGCTGGGGGCCCACTCATGATGTTTCGCCTCCCTTGTGTTGAACCCCTAGCTACGCCTCTGGTGCCCATACTTTGGCACCTGTCTAATTTTGAAATAATGCATATTTCACATTTTTGGTTAGTGCAATAAACCTCATTTCAATCCTGAAATATTACTGTGTTTTTTCTGACAAATCCATAAAGCAATGTAAATAAAAGGGACTGCATCTTTATTAACCCCAGGACCATGGGCGAGGGGTTAATAAAGATGCAGTCCCTTTTTTAGGATTGTTTTATTGATTTTTCAGAAAAAAAATGACGTGGGCTTCGCCGTATTTCTGAAACCAGCCGGATCCAGCAGGCAGCGACGGGCTGCCCCCAACCCCCAGGTGCCTATTTGTACCTGGCCGGACACAAGAATATAGGGGAGCCCTTTTTTTTTATTATTTCATGAATTTCATGAAATAATAAAAAAAAAATGCGTGGGGCTCCGCGCAATTTCTATGTCTAGCCAGGTACAGCTAAGCAGCTGGGGGCTGGAATCCGCAGCGCAGGGAGGCCCAAGCTTTCTGGGCACCCCCCGCTGCAAATTGAAGCCCGCAGCCGCCCCAGAAGATGGCGCGTTCATTGAAGCGCCATCCTCTGGCGCTGAACCCCGCTCTTCCAGCGGCCCTGGTGGCGGTGGTACGCTGGGTAATAAAGGGGTTAATACCAGCTTTGTTATACAAGCTGGTATTAAGCCCGAGATTCTTAATGTCAGGCCAGGTTTGACCCGGCGACTAAGAATCTCCAATAAAGGGTTAAAAAAAACACCACACAGAGAAAAATTATTTATTAAAAATAAAGACACAGCCACCATTAGGGACTCCAACTTTATTACCACCACATATCCCTCCAAAGACCCAGGTCTTCTCTCTTCTTTCTTCTCTCTTCTGTCTTCTGTCTTCCTTCTTCTTGTTGCAGCGCCGGTAAGCAGAGAGTTAACTGTGCTGTGACAGCGGGAGCTCATTAAACATGATTTAGCTATTGTAGCAGATAGAGCCTGAAGCTTCCGAGACACATCTGCGACTTGTAAATCACACATTACTCGCTATTACTTGCTTCCCCATTCATTAACATTGGACTCGCTAGACTCGCAACGAGTAGCGAGTCCCGGGCTCGGACTCGCTAGGGTCAAGCGATTCCGAGTAATTTAGGACTCGCCCATCACTAATTCTTCCTCCTGACAAAGGTATTGCTCCCCATTAAGACCCCCATTATAGGTGCAGAGGCAGCCTTCCTTCTGTACCAAAACTCCCATTATGGGTGCAACGGCAGCTTCTCCGTTCCCAGGAGTCCATACTAGACAGCGTTAGCCTCTCTTCCATAAATCCCCTCAGTTCTCTTCCCCCTAGTCCACAAAATAGTCCTGTTCCTCATGATCCAACTCCCTGTCCATTTGTTGCTCTGACAGCTTCACTAAGCCTGCTGGGATGAGCCTTAAGCTTTAGACATTCTAGGATTGGCCTCCAGGTTTTCAGGCTATGCCCTCGTCCTCTCTCTTTCTAGGTAGAACCGTATCTTCAACTAAATCTAAAATGGCTGCACACTATCTCCCCTAACTCCTCCTACTAGCCTGATCTTAATTTTTAGCTATCTCATACATCTCATCTTTTCATTCGTTATCTCTAAACTGACCACAAGGTGATGACATTTCTAAAACATTTATTTCTACACATTTCAAGTGGATCTTGAGAAAAACACATCTGTGCGTCGAAACGCGTTGTGGCATACTGGACCCCTGCTGTTCGTGCAATAAATTATTGGTAATTTAATCACCAACCCGTGGTTTCTTTAGCGCTCCAAACCTCTGACACCGCTTGTTTTCTATCTGCTGGTTTCAAGAAGGGCAGCAAAGAAGCCACTTCTCTCCAGAAAAAACATCAGGGACCGACTGATATTCTGCAAAAGGTACAGGGAGTGGACTACTGAGGACTGGGGTAAAGTCATTTTCTCTGATGAATCCTCTTTTCGATTGTTTGGGACATCTGGAAAACAGCTTATTTGGAGAAGAAGAGGTGAGCACTACCACCAGTCTTGTCTCATGCCAACTGTAAAGCATCCTGAAACCATTCATGTGTGGGGTTGCTTCTCAGCCAAGGGAATCGGCTCACTCACAGTCTTGCCTAAAAACACAGCCATGAATAAAGAATGGTACCAGAATGTCCTCCAAGAGCAACTTCTCCCAACCATCCAAGAGCAGTTTGGTGCCCAACAATGCCTTTTCCAGCTTGATGGAGCACCTTGCCATAAAGCAAAAGTGATAACTAAATGGCTCAGGGAACAAAACAGAGATTTTGGGTCCATGGCCTGGAAACTCCCCAGATCTTAATCCCATTGAGAACTTGTGGTCAATCATCAAGAGACAGAAAGATGATGGGAGTATAGGTGTATCACGGTCCGCGCTGCTCCAGGGCTTAAAAACTCACCAAAGAGTCAGTCAGATTTCCATCCTTTATTCTTTCTCCTCCTACGCGTTTTGGCACCTAGCCTGGCACCTTCATCAGGGATATATGAAGGTGCCAGGCTAGGTGCCGAAACGCGTAGGAGGAGAAAGAATAAATGATGGAAATCTGACTGACTCTTTGGTGAGTTTTTTAAGCTCTGGAGCAGCGCGGACCGTGATACACCTATACTCCCGTCATCTTTCTGGATTATAACCACTGTTCAGTGGTCGGTGGAGGTCCTGCAGCAGCTTGGAATAATATTTCCTAAACGCCTTCAAACCAGTTGTGGGGATCACAACTGCATCAGGTGAGTGGCTTCTCAGCACCACCCCATTACGATTAGTGTCACTAGTGATAGGGCACTATTGCGCCTCTTGTCCCCCACCCTTTTATATTTTACAGAATCATCAAGAGACGGGTGGACAAACAAAAACCAACAAATTCTGGCAAAATGCAAGCATTGATTATGCAAGAATGGACTGCTATCAGTCAGGATTTGGTCCAGAAGTTGATTGAGAGCATGCCAGGGAGAATTGCAGAGGTCCTGAAGAAGGGTCAACACTGCAAATATTGAGTTGCTGCATTAACTCATTCTAACTGTCAATATAACCTTTTGGTACTCATTATATGATTGCAATTATATTTCTGTATGTGATATAAACATCAGACAAATACAAATAAAAACCAGAGGGCAGCAGATCATGTGAAAATATATTTTTGGTGTCATTCTCAAAACTTTTGGCCATGATTGTACCCTACGTCCAAACAATCCCCTACTGGCAGCGGGGGTCAGCGCCTTACATCAACTCTAGATGACGCCCCTGTTCAGCAAAAACTCACCCTCCTTGTCCCTGCACCACGCTAATCATTGCAGCTGCAGCTAGAATGGGAAGTGTCTGCAAATTATATGAATGTGAAATTCCTAAACAGTCCAAAGTCACTCATACATATAGTAGTACAGTAAGTATCTCAATTGATATCTCATATCGGATGCATTTAATTCACTAATATCCACATTCTTTGCTTTGTTGCCTACAGTATATTGAGGTCAAACAAAGGCTTGTAGTCATACCGTGTTTCCCCAAATATAAGACAGTGTCTTATATTAATTTTACCCCCAAAAGTCCCACCCTGTCTTATATTCGGGGCATGACTTATATAAAAAAAAAAAATAACAATTAACCGCACCTTGCCGCAAGTGTCCCATACAGTACCGTACAGTGTATGGGGACTTGCCGCAAGTGTGCCGCAAGTCGGCTGTGCGGCGGAATTGCGGTTTTAATGGGCAAGTCGGCAAGGAAACATCCTTACTTTTTAGGGTAATGGCGGCCTCGGGCTATGGATTCCTCCGCGGTGCAGGGCGTTGTTCATATGCTTCTCCATGCAGGAGCTTCTGGCCAATCAGCACTCGAGATGCTGAGCCAATCAGCGCTCGAGATGCTGGGGAGCCGCTGGCCAATCAGAAGCTCCTGCCGGCAGCAGTGCGTCAGGCCGGGCGACAGGCGCACAAGATTAACCCTATGCCCTTGGGGTTACCTGCGGCACCTGAGGGCAGAGGGGAGCCCACGGGGGACAGCGGACCTGCGGCTGCACCTGAGGGCAGAGGGGAGCCCACGGAGGACAGCGGGGCCAGCGGGACAGCGGGGACACAGGTAAAACATGCAATGGGCAAAAATGGCCCTTTAGCGGTACCCTGTGTTATATTCCCCGAAAATAAGTCACCCTGACTTATAATCGGGGTATGACTTATATTGGAAAATTCTGCGCCAGCCCTGCCCTGAATTATATTCGGGGGTGACTTATTTTCGGGGAAACAGGGTAGTTTCTCCAGGATGTTAGTATCAAATGTCCTAGTTACATCCAGGGATATAGTAGTTTTGTTGGTTTATAGGGCTATAGTCTGCCCTTAATTAGTCATCATCTGTCCTCCAAAAATGTCCTTTGGGGAGACCAAAAGCCAGACATCTAAGCCAGACGCGTTTTCACCCTTTTTTAGGGGGTTCATCAGCATAAAAAGTGGCTTTGTCTGACCACACCATAGACTAATTTTAATGATGATCAGCTCTATGGATTCATGAAAAAGTAAAGGGCAGTTCCACAATAATACATACAATTACTCAGGTTCAGATGCTTCTAGATCATAGTCCTGTGAATTAGTGCCCCTGTCATCATAAACAATATTTTGGGTCAGTTATATCATTAGTCCCTCTTAGGTGTTAAGTATCTGAATTTCTGACAAATACTTATTCACTATCCTAGAAATGGTCTCCACCGAGAGCGTGAATTGTCAGTCACTCCTATTGCTCCAAGAGGACAATGTTGCAGCGATGGCCAATGGTGGCTGCCATTTTACCGTGTTTCTGCTTGCTCTAGTGTCCAGGCAGGGCCGTCTCCAGGTTTTTGTAGGCCCCATGCAAAACAGTCTTAGTGGGCCCCTTCAATACAGACCATGTTTCTTGAATATAATATAGAAGCTGCGGATTGTGTATATATAATATAGAGGCTCCTGGGTGGACTGTAAA
This sequence comes from Allobates femoralis, assembly GCA_033576535.1. NCBI lineage: Eukaryota > Metazoa > Chordata > Amphibia > Anura > Aromobatidae > Allobates > Allobates femoralis. The sequence goes on from JARQOC010000004.1 coordinate 543,113,698, forward strand.
TATACTATACTGGCTGTGTAGGGCTGTATATATAATATGGAGACTGCTGGACTGTATATAAAATATGGGGACTGCTAGGCTGTATATATAGTATAGAGTCTGCTGGGCTATATATATTATTTTTGGGGCTATACAAGGCTGTACATATAATATGGATGCTGTGCTGGGTTGTATATAAAATATAAAGGCTGCTGCTGGGCTGTATATATAATATAGAGGTTGCAGGCTGTGTATATATAATATAGAGGTTGCAGGCTGTATATATTATTTGTAGGCTGTGTTGGACTGTATAAATTATTTGAAGGCTGTGCTGAGCTATATATATATATATATATATATATATATTTTATTTGGAGGATGTGCTGGGCTGTATATATTATTTAGAGGCTGTGCTTGGCTGTATATATGTTTCCCCCTCCCATATACTAATGTGCCACAAACAGGAAGTTGATATTTTATTTAGGTGTATCCATGTAAATGGCCCACTATATAAATGGCCCACCCTGTATTATATTAACAGCACAGCACAGCCTTTAAATATACATGAGTCGGTTGACAGGGTAGGGGGTACTCGGATACCGGGACAGGTTGCAACTTCAGTGGGAATCACGGCTGGTCGGGTCCCGGTCCTATGAACTGAACACTCAAAAGCTGAGGTGAAAACTATTTGGGATGGGGGACTATTATACGTGACGCCACCTGTGGTACCTGGTAATGTATTTACAAGCACTGCAGCTGGCCGCTGAGGCGATGGTGATGCAGCTTTGGGTAGTACAGCTCCCACAGGCGGAGCTTTACCTCAGGGCAGCAGGGTGGATGAGGGGAGTAGTAGTCCTCATTTCTCAGGTGCTGTAGAGATTTCCAAGATGACGGATTAAATAGAGACAGAGTCCAAATCAGCTCAAACAATTCTTTACTGGTACCAGGCAGATATTTAAGGTACACAGTACAGTCCACTTTGCCGGAGTATTGGTTACCATAGGCTTTGGGGTTCACCTCAGAGTCTGTCAGAGATACCTTTCAACACTTTCCTCGATCCAGCTCTTAAGGGCTCTTTTGGCTCTTTACTTCCCCACTCACAAGTCTAGTCTCTGGTCCTCGGGTCTGTTGCTTAAAGTCTCTTTTCACTTGTCAGCATCTTGAACCCGGCTATGGGACAGATGTTGGACTTCTTTAATAGATGCTGTGACTCCTTATCAGGATCACGGCCTTCCAGCCTGCCGGTCATTGGTTTGGGATAAACCTTGCAAACCACCTCGGTTCCAGTACACCGGTGGTGAACTGGACACTCCAGACGGCTGTCACCAAGTATGGGGTGCCCCCTTTCTTGTCTGGGTACCTCTTTAGGTTTGAGGTACCCTCCTGTAAGAGCTGCTGTCTCAGCTGTGTCCGTCTTCTCTGCTCTCCTCACACAGTCTCCCTGACTGCTGTCAACTGTCACTGATGTCACGTCACCCGCTCAGCTAAGCTCCACCCCTCTGGGATCTACTGAATATAAAGTCCCTGGTGCTAAGGTGTCTATTGCTGGGCTTGTTGTAGTTTTAGAGACAGACTCTGTAGTTCTCCACTCCACCTGTGGCTATGGGGGGTACTACACCTCCTATCTATGGTGCAGTACCTCCTTGTGGCATCCCACCAGAGGGGCACCACATATACAGCACAGCCTCCAAATAATATATACAGCACAGCAACAGTCTTCAGATAATATATATAGCCCAGCGCGTCTATATTATAAATACTAGATAATCGTAAATGACCAGCACTCAGTCTTCTTTTTTTGGTTATGATGGTGCTATTGTGGAAAGGATCCAATGATCCTCAGACAGTTATTAGAAAGATCCCAGCACTCATCTGATAGTTGCTTATTCGTGTTTTTATTTGTAATGACATATGTACAGAGTGGGTGGTGACAGCAAACGTTTCGGTCTTGTGACAGACCTTTATCAATACGTCACTACGAAAAAAATAATAAAATTACAGTGAGAATATATACAGTGCAGACATTGAAGTATATATACTGTCTAATATATACATTATTTACAGAATTGACACTAATTTACATATGATAACATGAAACAAACAGGGTTGCTTGTTGTGTGTAAGGACCTAGTGAAGAAACGAGATATAAAACTGAAGATAAAGGTCCAGGATTTATCAAAAATTGTCGTATGGAATTACATGGGAATATGTTGAAGGATAGCTAGATTAATTACCTGTTGTTAATGGTGAGTAGGCAAGGCTGGCTTACAAGTGATAGATATGTTGTTTTGTCAAGGAGACTTTCAGTGGCTATGGAGAGAAGGTGGTCATGTAGATAAGGAGTATTTTAGATATCTAACAGATATCTAAGATGTAAACTAGACAAGTTTTACCTTCTTGGCTGGTATGTCTGTGGTTCACATAGGATTTATCCAATTAATATATACAGCACAGCCTCCATATTTTATATCCAGCACATATTATATATCCAGCACAGCCTCCAAGTGATATATACAACACAGCAGCAGCCTCCGTATAGCCCAGCATAGCCTCCAGATAATGTATATGTAGTCCAGCAGCAGCCTCCATATAGCCCAGCAGCAGCCTCCATATACCTCAGCATAGCCATCAGATAATATATATATACAGTATATATAGCCCAGCACAGCCTTTATATAGCCCAGTACAGCCTCCATATAGCCAAGCAGCAGCCTACATATACAACAGCAGCAGCCTCCATATACCCAGCACAGCCTCCATATAGCCCAGCCGCAGTCTCTACATACCCCAGCAGCAGCCTCCATTTAGCCCAGAAGTAGCCTCTACATACCCCAGCAGCAGCCTCCATATAGCCCAGCAGCCTCCATATACCCCAGCACAGCCTCCATTTAGCACAGCAGCCTCCATATACCCCAGCACAGCCTCCATATAGCCCAACAGCAGCCTCCATATACCTCAGCACAGCCTCCATATACCCCAGCAGCAGCCTCCATATACCCAGCACAGCCTCCGTATACCCCAGCACAGCCTCCATTTAGCCCAGCAGCCTTCATATACCCAGCAGCAACCTCCACATACCCCAGCACAACCTCCATATACCCCAACAGAGCCTCCATATATCTCAGCACAGCCTCCATATAGCTCAGCACAGTCTCCATATAACACATCAGCAGCCTCCATATACCCCACCAACCTTCATATAACCCAGCAGCAGTCTCTATATACCCCAGCACAGCCTCCTTATAGCCCAGTACAACGTCCAAATAGTTCAGCACAGCCTCCATATAGCCCAGCAGCAGCCTCCATATAGCCCAGCAGCAGCCTCCATATACCCCAGCACAGCCTCCATATAGCCCAGAACACCATCAACATAGCTCAGCACAGCGTCCATATAGCCCAGCAGCAGCTTCCAGACAATATATAATATGGTGGTTCTCTTCCTGGTATATATATTCTCATCCTGTCCTAATCTTGGTACATATAATTCCCCATAGTGCTGCACACAGTAAAAAAATAATTAATTATACTCACCTCTGCTCCCTCGGCCATGTCCTCCTCAGATGCTGCCCCCTCCAATCCTTGCAACTGCTTCCTGTCTGCACTTCCTCCTCATTGCCTGCACAGCTGCACCAGTGTGATGAGGTTACAGGGTAATGACTAATCTCTGTACTGCAGTGCAGGCAATGAGGAGGAAGCTCCACAGGCCTGGGAGCAAAACATGGCTAATTTGCATCGCATGCAAATTACCCATGTGGACTGGAAGCTCTGTGGTGCTCATTCAGCTGCTGCCTGAGTGTCCCTGATGGGCCCCGCACTGTCAGGCCTGTCTGTCGCTGATGGGCCCCTCACTGTCAGGGCTGCCTGTCCCTGATGTCGAGTGGACCCTCCCAGCTGTCCATGGCCCCGAAACTTCCCTGGCTACGCCAGGTGCTAACATCGGCCCTCTGTCCAGGACTTCAAGAAAATGGCTGCGGATCTCGATTTGCACATGCATTGCATCCGTGGACATTTTCTGGAAGTTGTGGACACTAGAGCATGAGTAGCAGTTTGACAATGGAAACAGGAACATAGGAAAATGGAACCCGTCACCACATATCGCTGCGACACAGCCTAGCCCGAGTTCCCCCACTCTCCATGGACCCTGCCTCTGGCACCTCTGTTTCATCACTTCAGCCCCCCTCAGTAAGCTATGGTGGGTTCAGGATGGGGGGGCATGTACAAGGTGAGGGACACATATGCCAAGATAGGGGGCCACATACAAGGTGAGGGACATGTATACCAGGATGGGGTGCCATATACAAGGTGAGGGACATGTATATCAGGATGGAAGAGCATGTACCATGATGAGGGACATATATAACAAAATGGAGGACATGTGTACCAGAATGGGGGACATATATACTGATTTAAGACGGCATTATAAGATGGACCCATTTAACATGAAAACATTTTTTTGCTCTTTTCCTTCACCAAATTTGAGGTACATCTTATAATCCTGTCTGTCTTATGAAACAAAAAATATGGTACTGTATTTGTCCATTCAAAAACTGAGATTAAAAACATTATGTTTAAACCGTGTTAGCCAGTAGATAGACATCACAGATTAATGCGTTTTTATATAAATTGAAAAGACATTTTGGGATAACAGATCTCCAACAAACTCCAGTTATAGGACAATGAACTTTTGACACTTCTTATATGAACACCCTTGCCTCCTTTTATTGCTTTCCTCAACTCATTTAAGCATTTTCAGTTCTCCACAGACCACTACCATATAACCATTATACAATTTGTTCCGCTTATCTTAGACTTTTAGTCTCAATTCCCCAGCCCATCTCTTCCTCCCTAGCCTGACTCTGCTTTACATCACCTGTTACCTTTACTACATCTAAGACTGTTGGTTTTTTTGCTTCATTTGCTTATGTACCATATATACTCATGTATAAGCCGACCTGTGTATAAGCCGACCCCCCTACTTTTGCCCCCAAAACCTGGGAAAACCTATTGACTCGTGTATAAGCCAAGGGTGGACCCCAGCACAGGTATACAGCCCCAGCAGTGTGGTATACAGCCCCCCCAGTGCCATACAGGCCTCCCCAGTGGTAGTATACAGCAGCCTCCCCAGTGGTATATACAGGCCCCTGCAGTATATACAGCTGCTCCAGTGGTATACAGGCCCCAGCAGTATATACAGCAGCCCCAGTGGTATACAGCAGCCCCAGTGGTATACAGCAGCCCCAGCAGTATATACAGCAGCCCCAGTGGTATATACAGCAGCCCCAGTGGTATACAGCAGCCCCAGCAGTATATACAGCAGCCCCAGTGGTATACAGCAGCCCCAGCAGTATATACAGCAGCCCCAGTAGTATATACAGGCCCCAGCAGTATATACAGCAGCCCCAGTGGTATACAGGCCCAGCAGTATATACAGCAGCCCCAGGGGTATATACAGCAGCCCAGTGGTATACAGCAGCCCCAGCAGTATATACAGCATCCCCAGTGGTATACAGCAGCCCCAGCAGTATATACAGCAGCCCCAGTGGTACACAGCAGCCCCAGTGGTACACAGCAGCCCCAGGTACACAGCGCCCAGCGTATACAGCCCCCCCCATCAGTGGTATACAGGGCATACAGGGCTCCCCTTTCTGCCGCACACCTGTAAAGAAATAGATCATTATACTTATCCCTGTCGCCGCCGCCGCTCTCTGACACCACGCTCCTCCGGGTCTTCATGCTCACTCCTCCGGCGCACAGGAAATGACATCATTGCCTGCGCCCGCCGGAGGAGGAAGCATGAAGACCCGGAGGAGCGCGGTGTCAGAGAGCGGGCGGCGGCGACAGGGATAAGTATAATGATCTATTGCTTTACAGGTGTGCGGCAGCAAGGGGGGGCCCTGTTTGCCCTGTATACCACTGATGGGGGGGGCTGTATACCGTATATGACCCGTGTATAAGCCGAGGGGGGGACTTTTCAGCCCAATTTTTGGGCTGAAAAACTCGGCTTATACACGAGTATATACGGTATATATGTGTGTGTCTTCAGAATCTGTGTCAGTATCAGCCTGACGAAGGGGCCATAGTGTCCCGAAAGCTTGCTATTAGGGATGGGCGAATCTACTCGCTAGGACTCGTTACTCGGCGAGTAGTAAGGGACTCACAGGACTCGTTACTCTGCGAGTTTCCCAGCGTTTACTCGCACGAGTCCAATGCAAATCAATGGCAAACGCTGACAAAACTAGGATTGCCATTGTCTTGCATTAGACTCGGCTACTGTGCCAGTGATAGCAGGGAAACTCGCAAAGTAACTGCTGTTACTTTGCGAGCCGAGTCCAGCTGTCTTCTCTGTGTGCTGGCTGCCGCAGCTCCAGGGTCCTAGAGCCCGCCTGCTCACAGAGATGATGTAGCAGTGCTGAGTTTGTTCTCAGTCTGCTCATTCCCTGTGCATACAAAAAATAGTAATGGCGGTCTAATTAGGAGCGCTCTAAGGAACAAGCAGACATGTAAGATGTTTTCATAAATGTCAAACCTTTTATTAACTTCTTAGCTCCCCTCATAGCTCCACTACGCGTTTCAACTGCATACAAACAGTCTTCATCAGGTGGTAAAAAAGGTTTGACATTTATAGGAAAAATCTTACATGTCTGCTTGTTCCTTAGAGCGCTCCTAATTAGACCGCCATTACTATTTTTTGCATGAAAACTACTCCCTTTTTGAGGGACTGGCGGCTGGAGCAGCTCAGGAACAGCACAAACAATCTGCCTTGAACAGGAGAGAGGAGAGCGGAGAGGCATTGCATATACCGCCGGCGGCGGAGGCTGTTAAACCGGGTTGTGCAGGAATTGCACAACCCGATAAGGTGAGTGGCCACCTATCCACGCCACTTAGACGTTTTTAATAAGGGGATCCTACACATTTGCGCCCCTTTTCCTTTTTGTTTTACATTCCCTGTGCATAGACATCTATATCTATGCACAGGGGATGTAGCAGAGAGGACATCGCGTTTTGGACTGCGTCGGACAGAAGAGGATTTTTTTAATTAAAGATGGAGTCCCTAATGGCTTTTTTTTTATTTCAAATAAAAAATTTTCTCTGTGTTGTGTTTTTTTAACCCTTTATTGGAGATTCTTAGTGGCTGGGTCAAACGTGGCCTGACATTAAGAATCTCGGGCTTAATACCAGCTTGTATAACAAAGCTGGTATTAACCCCTTTATTACCCAGCGTGCCACCGCCACCAGGGCCGCTGGAAGAGCGGGGTTCAGCGCCAGAGGATGGCGCTTCAATGAACGCACCATCTTCTGGGGTGGCTGCGGGCTGCAATTTGCAGCGGGGGGTGCCCAGAAAGCTTGGGCATCCTGCGCTGCAGATTCCAGCCCCCAGCTGCTTAGCTGTACCTGGCTAGACATAGAAATTGCGCGGAGCCCCACGCATTTTTTTTTTATTATTGCATGAAATTCATGAAATAATAAAAAAAAAGGGCTCCCCTATATTCTTGTTTCCGGCCAGGTACAAATAGGCACCTGGGGGATGGGGGCAGCCCGTCGCTGCCTGCTGGATCCGGCTGGTTCCAGAAATACGGCGAAGCCCACGTGAAATTTTTTTCTGACAAATCCATAAAACAATGTAAATAAAAGGGACTGCATCTTTATTAACCCCAGGACCATGGGGCAAGGGGTTAATAAAGATGCAGTCCCTTTTTTAGGATTGTTTTATTGATTTTTCAGAAAAAAAATTACAGGGCTTCGCCGTATTTCTGGAACCAGCGGATCCAGCAGGCAGCGACGGCTGCCCAACCCAGTGCTATTTGTACCTGGCCAGACACAAGATATAGGGAGCCTTTTTTTTATTATTTCATAAATTTCATGAAATAATTAAAAAAATGCGTGGGCTCCGCGCAATTTCTATGTCTAGCCAGGTACAGCTAAGCAGCTGGGGGCTGGAATCAGCAGCGCAGGGATGCCCAAGCTTTCTGGGCACCCCCCGCTGCAAATTGCAGCCCGCAGCCGCCCCAGAAGATGGCGCGTTCATTGAAGCGCCATCCTCTGGCGCTGAACCCCGGTCTTCCAGCGGCCCTGGTGGCGGTGGCACGCTGGGTAATAAAGAGGTTAGGGCCAGCTTTGTATTATCAGCTGGCCCTCAGCCCGAAATTTATGGCGGTCACGCCAACATTAGACATGACCGCCATGAATTTCTATTAAATTGTTTTAAAAAAAACACAACACAGAGAAAATTTTTTATTAGAATTAAAAAAAAAAAAAGCCATTAGGGACTCTATCTTTAATTAAAAAAATCCTCTTCCGTCCGACGCAGTCCAAAACGCGATGTCCTCTCTGCTCATCCCTGTGCATAGATATAGATGTCTATGCACAGGGAATGAGCAGACTGAGAACAATCTCAGCACTGCTACATCAGGCAGCAGGTGGGCTCTAGGACCCTGGAGCTGCAGCAGCCAGCACACAGAGCAGACAGGACTCTTATCTGTGCGAGTTTGCCAGCGATTACTTGCACAGTAAACGAGTCCAATGCAAATCAATGGCAAAACTAGGATTGCTTCAGGCTGAAGCTTCCGAGACACATCTGTGATTTGTAAATCACACACTACTCGCTATTACTCGCTTCCCCATTCATTAACATTGGACTCGCTAGACTCGCATCGAGTAGCGAGTCCCGGGCTCGGACTCGCTAGAGTCAAGCGATTCCGAGTAATTTAGGATTCGCCCATCACTACTTGCTATGTTTACCATCTTTTCAGTTAACCATTAAAAGGTATCAACCACTGAGGACTCTCAGATTCCAATATTTAAAAAAAAAAAACATTAGACATAGAAAGACATGAAAAAATCTGATGCGCTTCATTTCTATGAAATGTGATCCTTATTTTTAGGTAGAAAAATTGATAAATGGAGCTGACTTTTTAGATGCATGAGTATTAAGTGGTGAATTATTAGAGGTTGATAATTAAAAGAGGTAGGGGAAAGAAAAAGCACACTTAAATTAACTTGTAAAGTGGACATCAAAAAGGAGATAGGCCAAAGTACATGAATAAACACACAAAAATGTGATGAATTATAAAACTGTATAACTGTATATAGTAGAGAAATTACAATTTATAACAAAATAAATTGACATGTTGTAGAGTATAGTATATGAGTATAGAAAACCTTCTAACATTGTTTATAACACAAGTTTAAAAAAATGTACTCAATCAAAGCGCTCGCAAAAAAGCGTGCAAAAATACGCAATAAGTGAACACAGCCTAACAAGTGCGGTGCCACTTCCCCGATGTGCGTTTTGGCACTGTGTCATCTTCTGGTATACTCTTTAACCATGTCAGCAGTGTTTAGTAACTATATTTATGGTAATGTGGTGCCACCTATTAGCTATTTGTGTAATATCATCTCTATTTATATTTTTAACATATCTTCATTAAAATTGATTTTATTACTTAATTGGTAAGGTTTAGCGTCTTATTTACATATGAATATTAACTATGTGCAGCCACATCTTTCTCTTTTGTATTTATCAATTCCTCAAGGCACACTACTATATATATATATATATATATAAACAACACATGGCAGAGAAATAGAGAAGTCAAATATAATCTCCCTGCCTTAGGATATGCACCGCCATGAACTGCACATAAAACATTGTAATAAAGGCAATCTGGCCATTTGTTTGTTAACGGATGAAATGAAGATAGAGATTTTGGTAAATCACATCATTCTATTGTTTACAGAAAACAGTATTCTAAATGGGTCCTACAAAGAGAACACAGCATCTACAGTCAAATATGGTGGAGATTCAAAGATGTTTCAGGGTTGTTGTGCAACCTCTGGAACTGGAAGCCTTGACTATGTGCAATCCATCAGGAAATCTGAAGATTACTAATGGATTTTGGGTTGCAATGTAGTGCCCAGTGTTAGAAAGCTGGTTTGCATCTTAGGTCACGGGTCTTCGAACGGGACAATTACCATATCCCAAACATAATTCAAGAAGCCCCCAGCAATGGATGGAAACAAAGCGCTGTAGTGTTCTGAAGGGTTCAGCGATGGGTCCAGATCTAAATCCCATTGATCATTAGTGGATAGATCTTAAAATTGCTCTTTGGAGAAGGCATCCTTCAAATATGAGACCTGGAGCAGTCTGCAAAAGAAAAGCAATCAAAATTCCAATTGAGAGGAGTAAGAAGCTTGTTGGTTAGAGGAAGTGATTGATTGCACACTCTTTGGAAAAAATAACTGTAATCAAATGGTAAGTTGAGAATACGATCAATTTTATCAGGTACATTTTTGGAGTGTTGCATAAAATTATGTCCAATTTGCCTTTTTCTCTTTTATTTTGTTCTGTTCCAATACATTGGTGATTGGAGGAGAGGGTATTCATTGTACAGGAGGGGAAGATAGTGTAAATAGTAACCTGGGCACAAGTAATAAAATTGGGGGTGGCATGGGGGTGGGGTTAGAACAGTCAATATAGTAGGAAGGAATAGAGGTAAAGAGAGATGCATAAAGTGCATGTACACTAATGCCAGAAGCCTCAACAACAAAATGGAGGAATTAGAATTGAATTTGTTGGAAAATAATTATGACATGGTGGGGATATCGGAGACATGGCTGGATGAGAGCCATGACTGGGCTGTTAATTTACAGGGCTATAGTCCGTTCAGAAATGACTGTACAAATAAGCGAGGGGAGGTGTATGTTTATACGTAAAATCATCCTTAAAACCCATCCTACATGATAATATAGGTGAATCTAATGGAAATGTAGAGTCTCTGTGGGTGGAGATAAGGGGAGGGGGAAAAAATAATAAATTACTGATAGGGGTTTGTTATAAGTCCCCAACAATATTGGAAGTGGAGGAGAATATCCTCATAAAGCAAGTAGATGAAGCAGCGACTCAGGGAGAAGTCATTATTATAGGGGACTTCAACTACCCTGAAATACATTGGGGATGAGAAACTTGCAGTTCCAGCAAAGGTAATAGGTTTTTGACAACTATAAGAGACAATTACCTTTCACAACTGGTTCAGGACCCAACAAGAAGGGGGGCACTGCTGGACCAATTATTAACCAACAAGCCAGACCGCATATCAAATATACGGGTTGGAGGTCACTTGGGTAATAGTGATCACAAAATAATAAGTTTCAAATATCCTTTAATAAGATGTGTAGTAGAGGGGCTACAAGGACACTAAATTTCAGAAAGGCTAATTTCCAAAGGTTGAGAGATGATCTTAGTGCAATAAACTGGGACGATGTCCGGAGACATAAAAGTACACAAAGCAAATGGGAGACGTTTATAAGCATCCTGAATAGGGCCTGTGCACCATTTATACCCTATGGGAATAAGCATGCTAGAAACAGGAGGAAACCACTATGGCTAAATAAGGCTGTAAGGGTCCCAATAAGTGACAAAAATAAAGCATTTAGGAATTAAAGCAAGTAGGTAGTGATGAGGCATTAAATAAATACAGAAAATTAAATAACATCTGTAAAAAGCAAATCAAGGCAGCAAAGGTTGAGACAGAGAGACTCATTGCCAGAGAAAGGAAATATAATCCCAAAATATTTTTTAACTACATAAATAGTAAGAAACTAAAAAATGATTGTGTTGGCCCCTTTAAAAATAGTCTGGGTGAAATGGTGGATGAGGATGAGGAAAAAGCCAATATGCTAAATGACTTTTTTTCAACAGTATTTACACAAGAAAATCCCATGACAGACAATATGATCAGTGATGACAAAAACTCTCAATTAAATGTCTCCTGCTTAACCCAGCAGAAAGTACGGCATCGTCCAAAAATCACTAAAATTGACAAATCACTGGGCCCGGATGGGATATACCCTAGAGTGCTGCAGGAATTAAGTACTGTCATAGATAGACCATTATTTTTAATATTTAAAGATTCCATAATAACAGGGTCTGTACCACAGGACTGGCGTATAGCAAATGTGGTGCCAATATTCAAAAAGGGGACAAAAACTGAACTTGGAAATTATAGGCCACTAAGCTTAACCTCTACTGTGGGTAAAATCCTAGAGGGTTTTCTAAGAGATGCTATACTGGAGTATCTAAAGAAAAATAACCTCATGACCCAATATCAACATGGTTTTATCAGGTTTCATCAGGTGCTTGGAGTAGCATCGAAACACGTAGGTGAAAAATAAAGAAAGGGGGTCTTTTACACAAGACTTTGGAGTGATTATTACAAGCAGCGCGGACTGTATACACACCATCCCTGGTTTTGGATATTCTTACACGTGCTACGTGGAGGTGGAGGTCCTGCGGCAGCTTTTTAAACCACATGCGATTTAAACTAGTTGTGGGTGCACACAACTAGAAAAGGTGAGTGCACCATTTTGCGATCTGTATGCAAGAGCCGTGTCATATTGATAGGGCACTATTGCGCCTCGTTTTGTCCCCTTTTTCTCCTTTATATTATCAAGCCAATATGTCATATGTTTAAGTTCACAAGTTTTTCTTACAAAGATTTTTATGCTTCAGAAGCCCAGAGTGTTTTTTCTTGGTGGTTTAGTACACTATTTGGGTATGAACACACAGAGTTATTAGCGCTTTTTTCCCACATGTGTTCCTCTCTGAAAAAACTTAAAAATTGCATAATAAACTCAATGACTGGGCAGCTTAAAAAGAATGTCTCATGCACAAAGAAAGGTACCAACAACATTTTATTTATTGTACTGTAGGTTTTGTTTGTTAATGTGGATCTATATTACAAAATCTTCGTGTGAACATATCCTATATTTACCACTATGTTTTGAAGGACAAGAGCCTTTAACAAAGAAATTCACTTAACCCTCAACAGTGCAGGCATTCTATAAATCAAAATCCTTCTTGTTAATGAAATTCTATTGGATTTGGAAGAATACCACATTCCTGATAAATGTCCATCAGGAAAATTTAGTTTTTTGTGCCTAAACCACTTCATAAGAGAATTTGTTAGTAAGAGCCAAAGATTTCTTTGCAACGGTTTAAGGGAATTTTGTCACTAGAAATGAAGGGGAGAAAAATGAAAAAGCAAAAAATAATCTAAGAACCAATGCAAGCTCTCCAGATAGCACAAAACAGTACCTTAACTTCTCAAGACGAATATGTTATGCATTTACATATAGAAGATCAAGCTATTTCTGAAGGACCCAATCCAGACAACAGTATAAGAACACCTCTCCTAATTATTGAAGTCAGATTTTTCATTCAGTCCCACTGCAACAGCTCTATATAATAAAAACTCTAGCCATTCAGACTATCTCTACAAACATTTAGGAAAATAAAACTTCTAAAGAACTTGATAAATCTGAGGACTGTAGTAGAGATGAGCAATGTTCGATTCAAAATATTCGCCAATCTCAAATTCAAGCTGTTTTGGGCGGTGTTCGAGTCATTCGATGAATGCGAACAATTAGCTTCAAATTCAGCAGTTCGAGGTTATGTTCGATAACATTTTGCTCACCCAAAGGACCCTATAAAGTGGTCTGGGGACAGATGAAAAAGCTGAAATGGGGGCATGATTATTTAAATGCCGGCGGTAAAAAGCGCCGGGCTTTGAAACAATCATTCAGCCCTATCCTCTGCTACCCGCAGCCTCCCATCCCGATCCTGAGTTAGGACCTGGCGGGAGTGCAGCACCAGGGAGCGAAGGACCAGGGCGGGGAATCCGGTGGCGGTGAGAAGACTTCACCGCCAGCTTTCCTGTTCTGTGCTGCGCTCCCCGCTCCTGATGCCCCCTCCCCGCTCCCTGGAGCTGCTCCCCGTGCCCGATTCTAACTTAGGATTAGGCGGGGAGGCGGCGGGGGAGCGATGAGGGGGCATCAGGGAGTGGGGAGCGCAGCAGAGAGCAGGAAAGCCGGCAGTGAAGTCTTCTCATTGCTGGCTTTCCAGCCGGTTAGTTCAAATGATCAGCTGATGCAGATCACTTGTTCATTTAAAGGGATCCTGTCACCCCCAAGACACCTCCTATGGTATTAAAAGCTGTCCCTAGAGCATATTAACACTTACCCTACACTCCTTTTACCTCCTAAATGCACATAGTCAAAGTGAATAAAAACGTTATTATAGTACCTCATTACTGATGATAATGAGTGACTATGGTATTCATAGTCACTCATCCAGGCTGCCCCTCTTCATCATATCACGCCTGAATAGGCGTGATCTACATCACAGATTCAAATTCGCGCCACCCTGCGCGCCTCCCCGCTCTCCTATTCCGTCCGGGCTTCAGTGTGGGGGCTGTATGACGCGATACGCGTCATTCCCGGCGCCGGGTGACGTATTTACACCCGCGCCGCTGTTAGCTTCAAGTCCCGCACTGCGCATGCGCAGTGCGCATTTTGAAGCTGACAGCGCGGCGCAGGTGTAAATACGTCACCCGGCGCCGGGAATGACGCGTATCGCGTCATACAGCCCCCACACTGAAGCCCGGACGGAATAGGAGAGCGGGGAGGCGCGCAGGGAGGCGCGAATTTGAATCTGTGATGTAGATCACGCCTATTCAGGCGTGATATGATGAAGAGGGGCAGCCTGGATGAGTGACTATGAATACCATAGTCACTCATTATCATCAGTAATGAGGTACTATAATAACGTTTTTATTCACTTTGACTATGTGCATTTAGGAGGTAAAAGGAGTGTAGGGTAAGTGTTAATATGCTCTAGGGACAGCTTTTAATAGGTTTAGAGGTGTTTTGGGGGTGACAGGATCCCTTTAAAGTAGCCGCGGTACTGTCAGCATGAACTCACATGAACTTTCCCACAGCCACCCAGCACACAGCTCAGCTACATCTCTGGTAGAGGTTCTCTACCAGAGATGTAGCTGAGCTAAAGAAGAAAACTGGATTGGACTACGTCGGACGGATGATAATTTTTTAATAAAGATGGAGTCTAAGTGTTGTTTTGTTATTTTTTCTAATAAAGAATTTTTTCTTTGTGTTTTTTTTTTTTTACTTTACTAGAAATTCATGGCGGTCAAGTCTAATATTGACGTGACCCCATAAATTTCAGGCTTAGGGCCATCTTTGTATTATTACCCAGTGAGCCACTGCACCAGGGCCCTGGATGAGCTGGATACAGTGCCAGAAGATGGCGCTTCTATGAACGCGCTATGTTCTGGGGTGCTGTGGGCTGCAATTAACAGCGGGGATGGGGTCTAGAAAGCTTGGGCCTCCCTGCGCTGCGGATTCTAGCCCCCAGCTGCGTAGTTCACCATGCTGCATGAACTCACATGAACACTGACAGTACCGTGGCTGCTTCAAATGAACAGCTGATCTGCATCAGCTGCTCATTTGAAATAACCGATGGGAAAGCCAGTGGTGAGAAGACTTCACCGCCAGCTTTCCTGCTCTGTGCTGCGCTCCCCGATGCTCCCTCATCGCTCCCCCACCGCCTCCCCGCCTGATTCTAAGTTAGGACCGGGCACGGGGAGCAGCTCCAGGGAGCGGGGAGGGGGCATTAGGCAGTGGGTAGCACAGCACAGAGCAGGAAAGCCAGCGGTGAAGTCTTCTTACTGCCGGGTTCCAAGCCTGGGTCTTTCGCTCCTCACTCCCTGGGACCCGCACTCCCAGTTTCCTGGAGCTGCTACCCCCACTGGTCCTAAGTTAGAAGAAGATGTTTTATATGTGTTCGACAGTGTTCGATGAACATTTGACAAACATACACCCGAATCGAATTCGAACACCAGGGTGGTGGCTCACCTCTAGACAGTAGTCCACCATTGCAACAAGTCCGTTTGTGAAATATCTTCCCTTCTAAAATATTCAATAATATTCAATAATCAGCTATAAGTGGTATTATTTAAAAGTGTAAGCATTTACGAACCACAGCAACTCAGCCATGCAGAGGCAGACCATGTAAAGTTATAGAGGGTTGCCAAGTGCTTAGGCACATAGTGCAATAAAGTGGCCGCAGTTCAGCTAACTCAACTAACAGTGTTCTAAATCTCCTCTGCAATTAACATCAGCACAAAAAGAGTATGCCTGGTGCGTTTTGGCATGGGTTTCCATAACTGAGCAGATGCATGCAACCCTTACATTACTAGTCACAATGCCAAGATTCTGAAGTAGTCTAAAGCATTCTTCCTCTATATGTATATTACTCTCCAAAACACTGCGGTATTTCAGAGAAAATATAATTAGGAGTTCATGCTTGCCCCTGGCTGGCTTCTCCCAGCATTGCAGCAGGTGGTTGACAGTTCTTCCATGGAGGGGATCTTTAAAGGGAACCTGTCAGGTCCCCTTAGCACCTAGAACCACAAGTAGTTCTGGGTGCATATCAATAATCCCAGACTAACAGTCTCAGCAAGTACTTGCATGTATAAACAGATATTTAGAAAAAGTACTTCTTAAGTCTGTTTATTAGATGCTAATTAGTGCTTCGACTAGTCGAAGGGGCGTTAGTTCATCAAAATAGTCAGCCTCGTAGCATCTTATTTCTTTCCTGAAGGCATAATAACATGCTTTACTCTCTGTTGCCTCAATGGCACTGCTATACAAAGTTACACTGCATGTGGCTTTGCATCCCTCACCATTGAGCTTCTCTGACGCTAAGTCGTCTGCACTGCCGGTCATGCGTCCTATGTCTTTCTGAAGCCGGGAAGCATACAATCGGGTGTGGCGACTTCTGATCATGTGCAGTGAGCCCTTCTGAAGCCTTGGAGCTCTCATCATGCAGACAGAGGACAGTATCTTAGAGTACAATGCTCACACATTGATCATCTGACACACGCCAGCTCTCACAGGTAAGCTGATGCTCTTTCACACACAGTCAGCTGCCTGCATGATGAGAGTGCCGCGCTGCAGGAGACCGAAGAAAGGGTGAGTATTTTTTTAATTTTTTTAAAGTGTGCAGCGAGATGCAGACAGCTGATCAGTGTGTGGGGATGCCGTGCTCCTACACGCTGATTAACTGCCGGGATACTGTGTTTGCTACTCTCTATGCCTGGGATGATAGGCAGAGAGAGCAAGGAATATTGAGTTGCTTAATGAGTGATCACATATGAGCAACGCAGCAGCTGCTCAGCTGCTTGTAGCTCATATTTGTGTTTGCATCATAAAGCAAGAAATATATGGAACGATGGCTCTCATCTCAACAAATGTGTATCTTGGTGTACTCTTATGTCAAGGTACTACTGTATAGCATGATGGGTCCATATATAGCAGGATGGGCCTATACATAGCAGGATGGAGACCATAAAAAAAAAGAATGGGGCCATATGTAGCAGGATGGATCCATACGTAGCAGGATGGAGGCCATATATAGTAGAAAGGGCCCATATATAGAGGTATGCAGACCATATATACCAGGATGGCCCCATATATAGTAGAATGGTCCCATATATAGCAGTATGCAGACCATACAGTGTTGGCCAAAAGTATTGACACCCCTGCAATTCTGTCAGATAATACTCAGTTTCTTCCTGAAAATAATTGCAATCACAAATTCTTTGGTATTATTATCTTCATTTAATTTGTCTTCAATGAAAAAAGCACAAAAATAATTGTCCTAAAGCCAAATTGGATATAATTCCACACCAAACATAAAAAAGGGGGTGGACAAAAGTATTGGCACCCTTTGAAAAATCATGTGATGCATCTCTAATTTGTGTAATTAACAGCACCTGTAACTTTCCTGTGGCACCTAACAGGTGTTGGCAATAACTAAATCACACTTGCAGCCAGTTGACATGGATTAAAGTTGACTCAACCTCTGTCCTGTGTCCTTGTGTGTACCACATTGAGCATGGAGAAAAGAAAGACGACCAAAGAACTGTCTGAGGACTTGAGAAACCAAATTGTGAAGAAGCATGAGCAATCTCAAGGCTACAAGTCCATCTCCAAACCGTGCGCAGTGTCATCAAGAAGTTTAATGCCCATGGCACTGTGGCTAACTTCCCTAGATGCGGACGGAAAAGAAAAATTGACAAGAGATTTCAACTCAAGATTGTTCGGATGGTGTATAAAGAACCTCGACTAACATCCAAACAAGTTCAAGCTGCCCTGCAATCCGAGGGAACAACAGTGTCAACCCGTACTAACCGTCGGCATCTGAATGAAAAGGGACTGTATGGTAGGAGACCCGAGAAGACCCCACTTCTTACCCCGAGACATAAAAAAGCCAGGATGGAGTTTTCCAGAACTTACCTGAGAAAGCCTAAAACGTTTTGGAAGAATGTTCTCTCTTTTTGGGCAAAGGCATCAACATTTTACAGGAGAAAAAAAGAGGCATTCAAAGAAAAGAACACGGTCCCTACAGTCAAACATGGCGGAGGTTCCCTGATGTTTTGGGGTTGTTTTGCTGCTGTGGCGCCCCGCAACGAGTGTGTCACAAGAGGGTATTGCAGCCATAAATGCAGCCGCAATATTCTCTGACACAGCAGTGACCTGGTTAATTTAGAAATCCAACCCTGCATGCATCACCTAGAACAGAGGGCCAATCCTAGGTCCTGGTGGATGGAGCGTTAGGGAAGTGTAGTAGAACACACACAATAGTCTAGACAGAACAGAAGGAGAATAGTCTGGAACAGCCTAGAACAAGGTCTGAAGACTTGAACTTGGAGAGGAGCGGGGGCTCCGCACCCCGTGCAGCCCCCGGGACGTCACCGGTCAGGTGTTAGCACCTGAGGCCTTAACTACTGGGATTGGGCATTATTCACACGGGTTCCCAAAAGACTCCCGTGCCCACAACTCACAGCCGGTTCACTGGTACCGAAGCTGGCAGCAGTTCACCTCTGCTACGCGAACCAGAAAGCGTGGAGGAGCAGCTTTAAAGGAGCACCCCACCACCAGCCAACTTCCAGTCGTCTAACCAGCGGTGTACCCACTGAGGGATCCAAGGCTCCCCAAAACATCCAGAACGTACATCATGGATAGGGCATTGAAGCAGCCTCCCCGTACCCGACCTGGTATTCCTGGGCGACACTGGCAACCAATTAGTTAGAATGGAGGAACACTGCGGATTTCTAAGGGACACCATCACTGCTGAGTCCACCCTGTCTACTACCCAACCACTGTATGCCATGTACTGCCTGCTGGTTACAGTAAAGACCCGTTGCAGAGACTTTCTGTGTCCGTGCTTCCTTATGAACTGTCCGTCCGCACTACAAGGTAACCGCAGCTGCCGCACAACATCTTAAGCAGCTCCAGCCTCGGGGGATCACCACTCAGCCTGTGGGGAGCGTAACATCTTGCTGCTGTCCATCCCCCGGAGGTTCCGCAGCGTCGGTAGCCCTTACTGAAACTACTCATAGGTGGCGTCATGAATAAATTAAAAACCCCTTTAATCTGTTCCTTCAAGACGTCTTCACTTTTGATCTGCACTACACCGGGCCCCACTACCGGCAGGCGCGGTCCACCCATGACAAGGAGGAAGGAAGCATCGCCTGTCTAAACCGGAGTCCCGGCCACGGTGAGTCACTGCCTTTGGCACTGGACTGCTTGACCATGTGCATGGCATTATGAAGTCTGAAGACTACCAACAAAGTTTGCAGCATAATGTAGGGCCCAGTGTGAGAAAGCTGGGACTCCCTCAGAGGTCATGGGTCTTCCAGCAGGACAATGACCCAAAACACACTTCAAAAGCAGTAGAAAATGGTTTGAGAGAAAGCACTGGAGACTTCTAAGATGGCCACCAATGAGTCCAGACCTGAATCCCATAGAACACCTGTGGAGAGATCTAAAAATGGCAGTTTGGAGACGGCACCATTCAAATATCAGGGACCTGGAGCAGTTTGCCAAAGAAGAATGGTCTAAAATTCCAGCAGAGCATTGTAAGAAACTCATTGATGGTTACCGGAAGTGGTTGATTGCAGTTATTTTGGCTAAAGTTGTGCAACCTAGTATTAGGCTGAGGGTGCCAATACTTTTGTCCGGCCCATTTTTGGAGTTTTGTGTGAAATGATCAATGTTTTGTTTTTTGCTTCATTCTCTTTTGTGTTTTTTCATTGAAGACAAATTAAATGAAGATAATAATACCAAAGAATTTGTGATTGCAATCATTTTCAGGAAGAAACTGAGTATTATCTGACAGAATTATAGGGGTGTCAATACTTTTGGCCTACACTGTATATACCAGGATGACCCCATATATAGCAGGATGAGATCATATATGGCAGGATAGGTACATATATAGCAGGATGGGTCCAAATATAGCAAGATGAAACCATATATAGCAGAATGGAGAGCATATACTGTACATATTTTTGAAAACCAGCAAAGGTAAAGCAGATAGCTGTGGGCTGATATTATCAGGCTGTAAAGGTCCATGGTTATACAGCCCTTTCCTGCCTAAAATACCAGCCCACAGCTTCCCCAGAAGTGGCTCATCACATTAGATGTGATGTGTTCTGGAGCCTCACCTCGGCTCTTCCAGATTGCCCTGGTGCTGTGACAATTGGGGTTATAGTTTTTTGGGGTTGATGTCAGCTGTGTAGTTTCAAAAAACACAGCTGACATCAAGCCCTAGTGTTAGTAATAGAGGTATCTATCAGACAGCCCCATTATTAACCCAGTAAGTCTAAAGAAATGAACACACACATACTTGATTTGAAAAATCACTCCCTCACACTTTTCCTGGTTCGACAATTTATTAAACAAAACATGCAGATCCAACCTGGTCCACGGGATCCAACATAGTTCACCAAATCCCATATAATCCTTAAAGGGAAACCTGCAAATAGAAAAACAAGCGGTGTCAGAGGATTGGAGCGCTAAAGAAACCACGGGTTGGTGATTAGATTACCGATAATTTATTGCACGAACAGCAGGGGTCCAGTATGCCACAACGCGTTTCGACGCACAGATGCGTCTTTCTCAAGTGGATCCACTTGAGAAAGACGCATCTGTGCGTCGAAACGCGTTGTGGCATACTGGACCCCTGCTGTTCGTGCAATAAATTATCGGTAATCTAATCACCAACCCGTGGTTTCTTTAGCGCTCCAATCCTCTGACACCGCTTGTTTTTCTATTTGCTAATCCCCTTCTCCCTCCTTGGGAGTGCGGTGTGTGAGCTGCTCTAAGATCCACAGTACCTGGCAGTACATCATAAAGACCCACCCTTGAATGATCAACTGATACACAGTGTGGAGCTGGGACGGAAGCCAGTGCAGCGAGTCTGCCTCTTCGGGTGAAGGAGCCCACCTCCATCTCCAGAGGAACTAAGGAGCCGACCACCAGGCCCGGAGTATCTGAGGAGGAGGGATTATTGGCCCTTGTCACTACAGTGATCCACATTAAGCCATCAGTCTGGTTGTGCGGGGTGTTGCACAACCAGTAAAGGTTAGTACAAACATAGTAAAACCGTGTATTAAGTTCCTCCAGTTGCAGTGTGGCGCAATATCTGTTTTTTTCTTTTAAAGGGAAACCTGAAAGACATAAGAGAGACACAAAGACAAGACACTGTCCCTTTCTCTCCATTCGCCTTCCACGACAGCATTGGAGGATGTCGTCCACGCCCTATTGGGGGACAGGAACACAGAGAGGTTAAAAGCCCCTCCCCTTCCTCAGTACTCCAGTGTCTTCCTGTCCCCCTTGGGGCATGGAGAGGTTCCAGTGCTGTCAGGCCGGCAGAGGCAGCATTGGGGTGTACTTACAGCCGGGCCAGGGATGGACGTCGGGGGCGGCCTCCTCCTCCTTCTCGGGGCTCCCGTGGTGGGACCATCCGGCCTTCCTGCGTCCTACGGGGCAAAGCAGGCCGTGTATTGCAACGCCGGAGGCCTGTTCAGCTCTCCGGCGTCTCCCTCCTCCAGCTGCGGTCCCTGGGGCATGCATCAGAGGTGCCGTGGAGGCACTTCCGGTTTCGGGTGTGGCACTTCCGGTTCCGGGATGGCACTTCCGGTTTCGGGCGGCGGCTCCTGTAAGGGCTGTGGCAGGCTGGGCGCGGCTCCAGGGAACCCAGCAGGACTTTCGCGCGCTACTGCCCGCGGCCGGTGACCAGGAGGAGGGAGGGAACAGGTGTTCCTCGTTGGGGGCACGGTACTTCTGGATAAGTACCCGCCGGAAGCTACACCCAGGTAAGGCTGATCCCTGAAACATGGAAGGTGATAGGCTTCCACCTCTGCTTCTGCAGAGCCCAGCGTTCCCCCAGCTCATGTAAGTGTTTCTGGGGGTGGTCACAAGGGGTAGAGTTATTTAAGCCCTGCACTCACACTGGGACCCCCTTCTCTTCCCTTTTCTTCTATAGGGAGACAAGGGCCACCTGTGAAAGGGAGCAATAATGTGGCTGCGACACAAAATTTCCCTCTTCCTACAACAAGGTGTCGGCCATGACTGACAGGGTTGTCAGGATGGACTCCCCATCCTTGCTTGAGGAGCTCCAATCCATTAAGGAAGAGGTGCAGGCTTCTATCTCAGCACTGCGGGGTTTTGCTGCAGCTTCCGGGCCTTCCCCTCTGTAAGAGAGGAAGCTCCAGGATTGTGACTCTGTGGATCTCATGGAGGCTGGCCAGAGCTCAGCGTTAGAGGACGGCGAGGATATTGCCGCTGTTGCCTCTGTCCAGACACGAGAATCTGGACACTACTATTTTTCCACAGAGTCCATGGGTGCATTGGTGGACACTGTCCATTGTACCATGGGAGTAGAGGTGGTGGAATCCCCTTCTTCTGTGCAGGACTAAATGTTCAGAGGCCTGAAGGCTAAGCGGCTCACCCCATCTGAGTGGATTGGAGGGTGATGACTTTGTCTGGGAGGTCCCGAAGGTGGACATCCAGGTGGCCAGGGTAGCAATCAGCTGCTATTGTAAACCCATTGTGCATGCCCTTGACACACTGTTGAAGCTAAGCAGCAGGAGCCTCAGTCACGGGCTGGATGGGAGACCTCATGAGAGACCCAATGGGAATCTCTATGGCTGTCTCTATAAAGTCAATGGGACTTCTAACATGAAGGTCTATGGCAGTATTCCATTTGGGAAGCTTAGCATATAAGACCGCGTTGCCTTTTGAAGATTCCTCCCGGTTGAAGGACCCCCTCGTTCGTAAAATGGAGAGTGTCCTCAAAAAATCCTGGGAGGCGGCAGCTATGTCTTTAATGGTGTACATTTCCTCTACATGTGAGCAGGTCTCTCTTTAAGTGGCTCACCCAGCTGGGAGAATTCATCCTGCAGGGTACTCCCAGGGAGGAGCTTTGGACTCTATTCCACTTCTGAGACGTGCTACGGGCTTCCTGGCCGATGCCTCTGCTGAGTCGTTCCACGTTGGCGCCAGGTGCGCAGTGTTGGCTAACACAGCTCACAGGGCAGTGTGGCTTACAAGGTGGAATGGGGAGGTCACGTCTAAGCTCCAGCTGTGTGGCCTCCCCTTGCAAAGGGCATTGGATGACATCCTGGAAAAGGTGTCAGACCGGAAAAGGTGTCTCCCGGAACAGGAGCCCTTTCGGAGGCAGTCCTTTTGGCCTGAGCGCAGCCAACCCTCCCAGTCTAAAGGGAAGGGTAAGTCTGGTCGCTGGGCATTCCAGTACGGGAACCAGACCCGTAATATCTTGCTCCCCCTGCAGCGGCATCACCAGCCGCCCCTAAACAAGGTCGCCTTCCCCATTGCGGGGCGGCTCCTGCGGTTTCTCCCACAGTGGCAAGCAATCTCCTTGTGCCCTTGGATCCTCTCGACCATTTGGGAGGGTCTACGCTTGGAATTCGAGAGCCAGCCCCTCCGTGTCTTCGAGTCCTCTCCCTTCCTCAGGGAACTCTAGCACGGTTTTTCTTGTCGGGTCTGCGACACCTGTTGGATTCGGGTGTGGGGTCCCCGGTTCCTCCTGGAGAGGAGGGCCAGGGGCGTTACTCCAGGTTGTTGTGGACCTCCAGAACGCGTATTCTCATGTCCCCATTCACCTGTCCCACAAGCGCTTTCTGCGATTCACGATCTCCGGGGCAGGCGGGACGGTCCATTCTCGGCTTAATGTGCTGCCCTTTGGGATTTCGTCGGCCCCAGAGGTTACCAAACTCATGGGGGAAGCGATCACATTCATCCAGACCCAGGGGATATGTATGCTTCCCTATTTAGACGACATGTTGGTGGTGGCTCCTTCAGCAGTGCTTCTGCGCACAAAGGTCTCCAACACATTGGAGATTCTTCAGTCCCTGGGATGGGTACCCAATCTTCGGGAATCGGAACGGGTGCCTGCAACCCGACGTCAATTTTTGGGAGTCTTGCTGGCCTCCTCCAGACAGACCTCGTTCCTTCCTGCGGCATATCAGCTTTTGCGCCGCGTGAATCTGACCCGCTTCCGGGCAAGGGGGTCGCCCTCCTTGCGGGAAGCAATGTCCCTGTTAGGGGCCATGATGGCCTGCATTCAGTCAGTAACATGGGCTCAGGCTCCTCCCGACTGCTCCAGGAACACATACTGAGTTCCTGGGACAGACGTCAGGATTCCTTAAACTCGCGGGTCCGGACCCCGGGGCGGGTGGTAACCTCGCTTTCCTGGGGATGAATCCCAGACACCTTCCTGTGACCTCCGTTCCCACTGATGCCAGCGGTTTCGGTTGGGGCACGATGGTAGTTTGCACACCGTTCCAGGGGATTTGGAGTCACTCGGTCAGTCGCCAGTCTTCAACCTTCTGGCAGTGGAGGAAGCGCTTCTTGCTGCAGCTCACGTTCTCCGGGGTCATCATGTCAAGGTCCTGTCAGACAATGTGACTACGGTTGCTTTCTTGCGGTACCAAGGCAGTACTCGAGGCTTACTCTTGCAGGGGCTGGCAAGACTGTTCTTTTTGTGGGCAGTACGCCATCTTCTCTCCTCCTCGGCAGTACATCTGAAGGGAATGGCCAATGTACAGGCAGATTCTTGAGCCGCACAGAGGTCCACCCAGGAGAATGGTGCTTCCATCCGGAAGTATTTCGCTCTCTTACGGACAGGTGGGGTGTCCTTTTGATCGACCTGTTCGCTTCGGGCTCGAATACAAAGGTGCCAACCTTTTTCTCTCTGACGCGGTTGGACCATCCTCGGGGCTGGACACTTTTGCCCATCCCTGGGACTTCCGGTTGGTGTATGCATTTCCTCCAATCCCGCCACTTCCCAAGACTTTGCAACGGATTCGGGCGGAGGGGGTGACACTATCCTGGTGGCTCCCCTGGGGCCCAAACTGGCGTGGTACGACGCCATCCGAGACCTGGGCCTGGAGGGACCGATTATGTTAGCCCAGTCTCAACCTACTGTCTCAGGGTCCTCTGTTTCACCCGGGCCCTCAGTGGCTCATTCAGGCGGCCTGGCTGTTGCGGCCGGGATTCTGAGGACCAAGGGTCTCTCCCAGGCAGTGATCAGCACGCTTCAGCAGAGCAGGAAGCCTGTGACAAATGCTATTTACGGGAGGGCTGGAATCGGTTCCTGTCCTGGTGTGCTCCTTCCATCCCGACCATGCATCATCCTAATGTGGCCCAACTCTTGGATTTTTGCAGCGTAGCTTGGATTTGGGGCTTCGGCCGAGCACTCTTTAAGTCCAGAGGTCGGCACTTTGGGCGGTTTTTGCCCAGGATCTTGCTTCCCATCCATGGCTCAAGCAGTTTTTTACTTCTGCTTGGGGGTGGCGTCCCCGGATTCGGCCTTCTGTCCCTCCCTGGGATTTGATGCTTGTTCTCCAAGGGCTTGCTTGAAGTCCCTTTGCACCCTTGTCTGCTGCATCCCTTACGTCTCTCTCTCACAAGATGGCGTTTTTGGTGGCCATCACTTCTGCTCCCAGAGTTGGAGAACTGCAGGCACTCTCTGTCCGGGCTCCATGCCTCGTGGTGTCCGTTGTTCGCATTACGCTTCGGTTGCATTCATCTTTTCTTCTGAAAGTTGTCGGCTTTCCATCGGTCCCAGGATGTGGTTCTGCCTTCCATTTGTCAATCTCCTGCTAATGCGGCTGAGGCCGTGTTTCACTCCTTGGATGTTCGTCGGACTGTCCTCCTCTATCTCCGAGAGTCTGCTGCCTGGAGGTTAGATCAGAACCTGTTTGTTCGGTTTTTGGGAATAATACAGGGAAGAAGACTTCCCAGGCTACCATCACTTCCTGGATGAAGAAGGCGATCTGTGAGGTCTACGTTGCTCCGGTCCTTGCTCCTCTGGTGGGGTTGAAGGCTCCTTCAACTCGGGCTGCTGCTACGTCCTGGACGGAGCAGGCTGGAGCTTCATCAGAGCTGATTTGCAGAGCGGCTATGTGGTAGTCTCTCCTCACTTTTTCTCGCCTCTATAGGTAAGATCTGTCCTTCAGTCGGGATCTGTCCTTTGGTAGGAAAGTCCTACAGGCAATAGTCCCACCCTGAGGAGTATCGGTGGTATTCCTCCAATGCTGTCGTGGAAGGCGAATGGAGAAAACTGAATTAGTCCTTACCGGTAATTCTGTAGCGACCGTGGTAAGGCCGCGGGTGTGTGTGTATGATCTTTCTCAACAGAATCCCCATACTCAGGTTTAACCGATAATAACATTTCTTTACTGTAAAACATATTTATCTCACAGTCAACCGAACTATATGCGCACTTGTATATATTAGAGTCTCTGGATCTTCACTTCTTCCGGGTACGCAGCAAGAAAAGAAAACACAACAATGAAGGTATCTTTCCCTAACTTTCCCTAAAATCACGTACCAGTCTTATCACAGAAGAAGATGTCGCTCCCACGTAGCAGGCCTGGGGATCTCCTCACTCTTCTTTGGTCTCCTTCTGCAGGTAACAGTCTGTCTCTCCCAGTCTCAGGGCACACAGAGGAGCAGAAGGGAGATCACAGCAGCACAAATGGCTCCCTTATGTCGGTCACGGCCCCTGCACATGTAATCCGGGTGCTCGGCGGGCAAGGTTTTGCAGAGCGGCCAGAGTCACAGCACCAAAGTCCAGTGGCCCAGGATCAGTCACAGGGGCTTCTGCGGGGTGATTTCTCCGACAAGGTGTTGCAAAGTAGCCCTCTTTCAACAGACATCCACAGGTAGATGTTCTCTTGTTCAACTCTGTGTCTCTACTAATCTCCCGCCCTCTCTCCTCCTCAGCACATGGCTGTTGGGGGAGGGGAGCAGCAATCAATGCTGTTTTTTTCTCTCTGCAGTCATTTCAGCAATTGTCCACAAGGGGGCAGTGGCGGACTGTGCACAGCTCATTTCACTGTCAATTTCGATAATACAATCTGAATTGTACACCTCATTACAATTCCTTTTCTTGGAGCCTTCCACGACAGCATCAGTTCCCCCCCTTGTTGGTGTTTGATTCCGGTTTGTATCAGGTAATCCATGGCTAAAGGTGATCTTGGTAAACACTGGAGTACTGAGGAAGGGGAGGGGCTTTTAACCTCTCTGTGTTCCTGTCCCCCAATAGGGTGTGGACAACATCCTCCAATGCTGTCGTGGAAGGCTCCAAGAAAAGGAATTACCGGTAAGGACTAATTCAGTTTTTTCACCAATTTATTAAGAAAAAAATCAAGCAGGTCCAATATAGTCCATGGCATTCCCACGATGCCCCCAAATCTGTAGTCCAAAACCTGTGGAGCCGCGTTTTGAGAATCACTGAATGCAGATGTTGCACAACAGACATTCCAGTCAATGGAAGGGGCACCCTACTGTGTAGTCATGCCCTCCACTGTTAGGATGGATTGTGGTTTTTGCATGGTGTGTGTTCCACTTACCGGATTGAGCGACTATGTGCAATGTGCACTGTAATTGCCAATATGGATTCTTGCCACTTGCAATCCATTCGGTCAGTATTACTCTCTAATATTTGATATGTACACTGAGGGAAGTTTTAAGTGGGAGCCTAACAATGCTTTATATTTTATATGAAACATCTTTCTCCCCTTGTCCCTTACCACCTTCTTTTTCCTACATGTGCTTCTTCTGATAGGAGGCACACTATATCAGATCTCTGTATGGGGTGAGGAAAATGAGGTTAACCGAGGCTTAATTCTTTACACACGAAGCATGTGTCATTGATTAGCCTTAATAACTACTGCTTAAATGGTGAGCTGTTTTTATATGTGGCGCCCTAGTGTACTTCTCTCAAACTAGGATGTAGCTCTGTTCAGTTATTGAATTATAGTGCCACTTCTCTTTATGACTCTTTTGAAAAAGATAAACCAAGGATACTCGGCACTCAAAAATCTTGGTTGAATAATTTTATAAATTTTTTGACAAAAATAATTCCAAGAAAAATAAATGTTTATGTGACGTTTGGGCCTAACTTTCAGCCTTCATCACACACTATAATGGAACAAATGAAAAAATAGGTACCGTACATTGCATCAATACATGATACGTATATCCATAAATACATCATATTACAAAGAAATAAAAAATTACACCAACCATTTTATATTTTTCTTGTCACATATAGTTGTGCTCAAAAGTTTACATAACCCTGCAGATTGTTTGCTTTCTTGGCCTTTTTTCAGAGAATATGAATGATAACACAAAAACTTTTTCCACTCATGATTAGTGGTTAGGTTGGCAAAACCGGAAGTCCAACTCCCGATCATGTGATGTCGCATCACTAGCTACACGTGCCTGCGTTTTGGGCTGATGAATTATCTAACCTGGTATAAACCTAACTAGGTTACCGGATATTTTTGTTATGCATGTCCGGATACGATTATGCTCCTAGGGCATATAAGAAATATGTTATTAACCCTATTAGAATGCTAATGAAGAACAATAGAAAAAATAAGCCCAACTTGCTACAACGTTCAACATTATAAAGTAATAGACAATTTTACCGCAGTTTCCTTCAAACCCAGAATGTTTATATGCAAATAAGAAGATGCATAGATAATTAGAATGGATAAGTAAGAAACCAGAGAAACAAAAAGAATTACCTCCACTTCAGCGTTTCTATATGGACAAAGAAAATAAAACAACATATTTATCAAATAAACATATAATCATAGTTAGAGACAATATTAAATTTATACTTAAAGACTACATGAAATTTTTTTAAGGAAACTAGCAGTGACAATCTATATTAAGACCTTTAGAAGATAAGATGTGTAACAGGAGAATACAATTGCAAGTAAAGTGACCCCTGATGGGTATTCTTCGTCCGGTTTGAAGTTTAAAAATTTTGTCTCCTTTTGTACGTTATTGTATTGTAAACATTGGAGGCACGGGAAAGTACCCTGTTTCCTAGTTGATAAAAAGCATTGTTTAACCAAAATCTGTTTTCACTAGAGTTTCCTTAAGATTTTTAGGTTTTCTAATGCAAATTGTCACTTCAGTATGCCACCTAATAAAGGTTGCAATCCTATAAGTCATAATTGACTCTTTAACAAGCCTTTTAATAGGACTTAGGATTTATTCCAGATCAGAACCCCAAACTACAGCAGCAGTAGCGGTGCCTGACTGACACACAACTGCAGCACTGAGGTAATGGCGGTGATGGGGAAAATGGCCGGGTCTTATAGGGCAAGGACATGTGACTTACACAGCCAATGACACATGCCCTTGCTTGTGTGCAAAAAATGCACTTTGCTGTGTGTGCGATTGGCTGACAGCCTGCACTGCCCCACTGTATATGCAGTTAGGAGGAAAAAAAATGGAGATCGCCATTATTTCAGCAGCATTGATCTAAGCCTTGTCAAGCCAAACCCCCCCACCCCCTTCCCAACACTATACACTGAAACTGGATCTTAACATTCAATAACAGTATTACTGTGAAAATCCAGTTACGCTTTTGGTGAACAAGCCGTTATCGAACATAACCTCGAACTGCTGAATTTTAAGCGAATTGTTCACATTCGTCAAATGACTCGAACACAGCCCAAAGCAGGTCGAATTTGAAATTGGCAAACATTTCGAATCGCACACCGCTTATCTCTACTCCTGTGTGCCTAAACAGTGGAGCCCTCCACAAGTGACCACATTTTGGAAACTAGAACCCCAAGGAATTTATTTGGATGTGCGGTGAGCATTTTGAAACCCCAGGTGCTTGACATAGTTTAATAACGTTGAGTCGTGAAAATGAAAAAATACTTTTCTTCCACAAAAAATTTTCTTTTAGCCTCAGTTTTTTCATTTTCACAACGATTTCCCTGCAGACTCTGGATGAAGCATCGTTTAGGGTTATGGGGGAGTAATGAAGATGGAGTTTAGATATGTTTAATTTTTGTTCTAATAAAATTATTTTTCTCTGAGTGTTGTGTATTATTTACTATTTATTAGAAATTCCTAATGGCTGGATCTAACATTGGCCCAACATTATGAATTTCGGGCTTAGTGCCAGCTGCCAATACAAAGCTGACATTAACCCCTTTATTACCCAGTTTGCAATCGGCACCAGGGCAACTGGAAGAGGTACAGCACCAGAAAATGGCGCCTATTTTCTGGGGTAGCTGTGGGTTGCAATTCACAGAGTTAGGGGCCCAGGACGTTTGGGTCCCTGCATGCTGAGGATTACAGCCCCCAGCTGCCAAGTTGTACCTTGCTGGCAACCATAAATATGGCAAAGCTCCATGTCGTTTGTTTTTATTTGTAGAAGTAGAAATAATTTTAAAAAAAATGACGTGGGGCTTCACCATACTTTTGCCACCCACCCCCAGCTGCCTAGTTGTACCTAGCTGGCAAACAAAAACACAGTGAAGCCCGACATAGGTTTTTTATTTATTGATATAATTTGAAAAAAAAAAAAAATTACGTGGAGTTACGCTGTATTTTACGTCCCCAGCCAGGTACATCTAGGCAGCTGGTGGCTGGAATCCTCAGCATGGAGAGGCCCAAGCATTCTGGCCCCCCCCCCCCCACATACTGCAAATTGAAGCCCTACATAAAATGGCAAATTCATTAAAGCTCCATTTTCTGGCACTGTACCCAGACTCTTTCAGTTGACCTGGTGCCGGTGGAAAACTGAGTAATAAAGGGGTAAATGCTAGCTATTTTTATTGAGAGCTGGCACTAAGCCCAAGATTCATAATGTCAGGCCAATGTTAGACCCAGCCATTAGGAATCTCTATTAAATTGTAAAAAATACACCACACAGAGAAAAATCTTTTTATTAGAAAATAAACACACAAGCACAAATTTAGATTCCATCTTTATTTTACCTTCTGACATAGTCCACAACAATGGTCCCACAACACTCGATTGCCTCTGCTACATCCAGAGACTGCAGTAAGGGATCAAGAGTCCTCATCCTGCAGTCTCTGGGGTTACACTGATGGTGCACTGTATAGCAATGATCTGCCATAATATGCACCACCACTATGACCCCAAAGATTACAACAAGAGGACGCTTAATCCCTTGCTGCAGTCTCTGGGGTCACATTGATGGTGCACTGTTTGGCAATGATCTGCCATACAGTGCACCATCACTATGGCCCCAGAGACTATAGCAAGAGGATGCTTGATCCCTTGCTGTAGTCTCTGGGGTCACAGTGATGGTGCACTGTATGGCAATGATCTGCCATACAGTGCACTATCACTATGACCCCAGAGACTACAACAAGGGATTAAGTGTCCTCTTGTTGTAGACTCTGGGATCGATCATAGTGATGGTGCACTGTATGGCACATCATTACCATACAGTGCACCATCATTGTGGCAAACCCAAGTCTCAGATAACATGATCTTTGAGGCTTGGGTCAGGTGACTGGATGTTGTCGTGGCAACGTCTGGTTGCTATGGCAACATCGGGTTACCATGGTGATCGGGTCATCTTAATTACATTTCGATAAGCAAATTACTGCAAGGAGAGGTAAGACACTGTGTGCTCCCTCTCCCCAGACCTTAAGTATTGTGACTGATAAGATCTCAGCACTTAGGGGGTGACACAGAGCCAGGGCACAACCTAGCTGTCACATCGCTCTACCACAGCCTGATCTCCATGCAGGGAGATCATGATGTGGTGGAGTAGCGGGCAGGTGGGAGGAGGGCACAGGAGGGGTGGTGGCAAGCACAGAACTGGAGGGGACAGGAAGGGAGTGCACATAAGAAGGGAGCGGGAACAGGCGGCAGATGGCACAGGCTGCGGAGGGGTGGGGGGGCACATGTGGCCTATACCGCTGCCATGCTTCAGCTGATGGGAGTCACTCCCATCAGATCACATCCATCAGCATTGGAGGTGGCGATACCCGCCCCCTCCAGCTCTCCATCCTATGGAAGGGGCTATGACAGCCCCTTCCATATCTGGAGTGATGATTGCTGGGATTGGCCGTTCAACAGACAATCACAGCAATCATGGGGGTGGAGAATCCACACCCCCCCTCGACATCAAGCTCAGGTATTCTGTGATAAAAATCACAGAATATCGGGGCACAATGGCGGTTACCACGGCAGCGGTGCCGTGATCCCACCATGACATTGTGGAACGTCACAGGTCAGGAAGTCACCGCAACCTATGATGTTCCACAACGTCACAGGTCAGAAAGGGGTTAACAGTAGCATATTTTGGTTCTGTTTATTTACTTTGTTTTTTAGTTAAAAATAACCCATTAACACTTCTGGTTTTGAAAGCATTCCTACTTTTCAGCATTTGTATTACACACTTGCTTAAAACCCTAAAATGTTTGTACATTTCTGTAAATATACACTGTACCTTGTGAACTTTTCCACATTTTTTCACATTACTCCCGCAAACTTAAAAGGGAACTCCAGGGAATTTTTGTATTGTCCCTGCACTCTTTTATTGTAATGCTGAACTGCCTGTTACCCTTGTGTAATGTTTAGAACTCATATAAATCACTTATTCAATAACTGTTCCTTACCCATCACCCCTCCTGTACGGGACAATACATCATGCCTCATTGTACAGTTCTTCTTCCTCCTCCACAGTAAGCTTCAGGTGACAGACACTTCCTCATTCAATCACATGGGCGTGATGTAATAAAAGCTAGCTCCTATGACCCGTTAGTTGATAACTGCTTCTGTACAAAAATCAGGGGGTGTGACCACACTTTCTCTCATCATAGACTGTGTCACAATAGGACCTTCTGTGACATCACACCCATCTGATTGAATGAGGAAGTGTCTGTTATCAGATGCGCTGAAGCTCACTGCTTTACTTTTCTCCATAATTTTATCCTTGACCTGTCTGGTGTCTTCATTGATTTTCGTAATGCTGTTTGAGCCCTAATGTTCTCAAGCAAACCTCTGAAGGGTTCTCAAAACAGCTGCAGTTATACTGAGAACAAATTACACACAGGTGGACTCAGTTTATTAATTTGGAGACATCTAGAGGCAGAAGCAGTTGGTCACTCAGGATTTTATTTAGGAATGTCATACTACATGGGGCTGAATACAAGTGCACATCACAATTTTCAGATTTATATTTTATTAGCTGTAGAGCTCGGCATTGCCCAGGCATAGTAACTAGGTGTGCTTAGTTATAACAAAATAGAATGAATAGAATAGATGATTAACCAAGTAATGCATAGTATTTTACTTGCAACTCATTCAAGAGCCGTTTGACAAATGACATTCTTGGTTTTTCCTTGTGGTGCAATGATAAATAGATTTTTGGCAGTTCCAACTCTTGAACAGGCCACGTGGAGGGGACAGAGCTATACAAGATACACACATACATCCATGAAGGGTGCATGACTAAAGCTATGTAGAGGGGGTGGGGCTATAAGGGAGGCAGTGATGTGAGGGTGCGGAGCTATATGGAGTGGCAGAGCTATGAAGGGGTGGGGCTATAAAGGAGGCAGAGCTATGAGAGGTGTGGGACTATGTGGAGGGGTGGAGCTATTAAGGAGCGAGGTAATGTGGAGGGGCAGAGCTATGAGGTGGAGGGGCTACCTGGAGGGGTTGAGCTATGATAATACATACACACACACAAACATACATAAAAAAAATCTAATATATAAATTTGAGTGTAACTATTTAGAATTCTATATATCATTTACTTTACATTTCGCAAATACGTGCTTTTGTGTGTTGGTATATTGCATAAAATTCCAATAAAATACATTTATTTGTAGGTGTAATGTGAAAAAAGGATCTATGTATACAAACACATGTGTAAACACGAGCGTACATACAATATAGTTTTTTAAAAAATGATCTCACTTTATAGTTTTCGTTTTTCAAGTCATAGAATACTTTGAATTTATTTTGGAGTCTATATAAATGTTCTACCTTGGCCAAAGGAAAGATCTACATTTCTCACTGTCAGCACTGTCTGACATCTAGTGGAACATTTTTGTTCTTACATCACATTAGATATTTTAGGAAGCCTGAAAGCCAAGAATAAGCAAAAATCCACCCGAGATCATTTAAAACACGTCAATCAAAACCTGTTTATATACCAGTGGGACTCCAATTAAGAACAAATGTGTTGTAAAATGCTCTTTTATTATATGAGCCAGAACAGGTCATGTCTCTGATGGGTCCCTAAAGATCATAAATTCTGGATCGCTTTAACATGCACTGATACATTCATCAGAAATGCACTAGAATGCAGAACCCATGTATTAGGTCATACACTTGGGGACTTATGAAGAAAATTCAAGGTCTTTTAATGCCAATAACAGGGCGTATGTTCTTTTCAACTATTTAATCTAAATGTGGATTTGATTCAGCAGGGAGCTCAAAAATTTACATGAAGTTCAAATTAAAATAAAACTTTGCAAAAATAAAATGTTTTACACAAATATGCTAAAAGACCAAAATAACTGGTTGCTTTCCTTGAAAAAATATTTGTAATTGGGAACAAGCCAGAATCTATTAACCTTTTTAAATAATGTAGTTCTCAAAAGAGAATACGTCACTTAACACCTCACTAAGTGAGAATATGGATAGTAAATCTAAAATGAATCAAAAACATTTTTATATATGATGCTCAGCTTTGCTTCTTATTAAAATAAAGAACACAACTCAGTACATTTTATATCTAAAACAAAAGCAAATTTCTAATTAAATTGCTGCAATACTAATATAAAATGATAGCATACTAAAGAGCTGGCTCAGGAGCAGAAGCTGCTCCATGCAGGGCCCATGCTGGCTGTAGTACACAGCAGGCTGCTCCAAACAGGGCCCATGCTGGCTGTAGTACACAACCAGCCGCTCCATACAGGGCCCATGCTGGCTGTAGTACACAACCAGCCGCTCCATACAGGGCCCATGCTGGCTGTAGTACACAACCTGCTGCTCCATACAGGGCCCATGCTGGCTGTAGTACACAACCGGACGCTCCATACAGGGCCCATGCTGGCTGTAGTACAAAGCCGGCCGCTACATTCAGGGCCATTGCTGGCTGTAGTACACAGCCGACCGCTGCATACAGGGCCCATGCTGGCTGTAGTACACAGCCGAGCCGCTCCATATAGGGCCCATGCTGGCTGTAGTACACAGCCGGCCGCTCCATACGGGGCCCATGCTAACTGTAGTACACAGCCGGCCGCTCCATTCAGGGCCCATGCTGGCTGTAGTACACAGCCGACCGCTCCATACAGGGCCCATACTGGCTGTAGTACACAGCCGACCGCTCCATACAGGGCCAATGCTGGCTGTAGTATAAAGCTGTCAACTGCTTCTAAAAGCAGCAATTGGCACTAACCTCGATCACTGCTAACTATTTAAATGCCACCATCAATCACTGGCGGCAGCATTTAAATAACTCAATCACTTTTTTTCCTGGTTACAAAATATAGAAATAAAAAATATGGCAATATTAAAGGGAGTCAACCCCAGGATTTAACCACCTGTAAATTATTACAGCAAATGATTGACATGTGCATCATGACATTATTACTTGGGAGCCCTGTGAGCTTGTCTTTCCGCTAGATAAAGGAGAGTGTTCCGCTCACCATATGAATATTCCAGGACAATCCAAAGCAGGATCCAGGTTTTGACTCACTGCCCGTTGACTGGACTGATACAATAGCCAGAGAAAAGTAGATGTCCAATAAGTACTTCCTTCTTTATTGAGCGTATAAAACAGGTATCATAACATCAGCAAGGTAAGATACATTTTCAAGCATTTCGGCTTCAGGTGCAAGTCTTAGTCATAACTAAGGCTTGCAACTCAAGCCTAATTGCGGAAACATATACCCCCCTTCCTTATGTTAAGATACCTGTTTGAGACCATTTGCATATGCCTGAGGTCTCACCGTCATTACGGTCTACTTGCGGGCATGAATGAGCGGCCCCTCCTGAGCCTACCTGTTTGGATTTGTCTAATCTGAGACTTTCTCCTCCTTCCCCTTCAACGGTGAATATTACTAGACGTCCTGCGGGTATTCATGGGTGTGTGCAGCGTCTCTAAAGGTAAGAGCCTGCTCTGCCCTGTTATGAGAGGAATCTCCTGTGGTCCTATCCTTGGGTGTGTCGGAAACCGTCACCAAGACATAGCGTGGCTGTACAGCCTATGTTTATTGCCAGCTTGGATGCTGAAGTGAAAATCCCATGGTTGGGAAATCTCCGTGCTGGGTACCTTGCTGCTCTCCACTCCCCTTTATATACATGGAAACATCAGGCACAAAAAGAGAGGAGCAGGAGGTTCTCAGGTGCCTTACATCTTGTACCTCTCAGGATTTATCACCTTGGGACCGTTTGACTTCTTTTAAAATATAAGATTTTTTTTCTCCACACACTGAGTTAGGATGGAAACACACAACCGTATGAAAAATCGGACTATTTCTCATCCAGGAGAGTAGGACGAGTGACATCTGTGTGGCATGTGAGCGCAATGCGATTGTGCGTTTTTCCTCGGCTAACATCTGTGTGACATCCGTGTTCCCTGCGTTTTTAACATGGTCTTTCCCATGCTCTAGAAATTTAGGATAGATAGATAGATAGATAGATAGATAGATAGATAGATAGATAGATAAAAAAAACTGAAAAAACTGCACAGCATTCAAAGACATAGTGTGAACTGCTTCCAGCAGGGACGCTGGATCAAACAACCAAAAAAAATTTCTCTGCAGCACTCAGCTACTACAACACAGCAAAATAATGGTAATGGTAGTGAATAAAAAAGACCTAAAACGTAACTTTTACTCAGTACTGACATAAAAAGGCTTGAAAACCTAGTAAAAACAAGTGCAACAAAACAGTGGGGGCCAACCTTAGTTGATTCTTAGAACCCAAGAAAACAACAGGTTAATGCCCTTTTAAAAGTTAGGGTATCACCTTACCAATAACCTCCCTCTTAGCTAGGTATAACGGTCTGGTGGCAATAACTCCCTTTTAGCGATATATATATAGGAACAATCTCACCCGTTTTGTGGATGTTCCTAGGTGTCTGACATTCACTCTGGACCTTTCATCTGGAAGGTGTCCTTTTCTTTATGACACTCGTGCACGCATACATCTCGGTGGTGACTTCCTTGGACTATCGGAACACTGAGTGTCATAAAGAAAAGGACAGTGGGTTCAGTGTTGTGGAAGTTGCTACTGCACATGCGCTAGTTCCCTGTTTACAATTGCTATGGCTATGGGGGAGTGTCGCTACGTGCTATCTTGGCGTTTCTGCACCTGCGCGTTCTTCTCCACCCCTACTATGCAGCGATTATAGGGAATCTTTAGTGCTGTAGCGTTATTGGAATAGGTTTAGTGTTATAAAAATGTTTTTTAAAGTGCCATGTGCTTAATAAAATATCATTTTTGTTTATTTTGCATTATCTTGATTTTAGTTCTCTTAAGGAAAACCTGTCACTTTATTTCTAAGCTGCTTCTCTCTCATTCACACACATATACTGAACTTTGGCTCCTTATTAACCCCTTCCAGGGGAATGACTATGAGCTCTAACCCCAATGGGGTGTCTCAAGTAACTCAAGACTCTCCCATTTTTGGGGGATTAGTTCATTCCATGTACACTGCAGCTATTAAAGGACTTTAGGGTATTATTCCTATTGGGATCCATCTTGTGAAATAAATAGTTAAAAAATAATGTTTTCAGTTTTATATTGTGCAAAAAATTTTTTCATCATTCAAATATTTTTCAACAAAGTGCTTTTTTAGTGCATAAATATATACATTTTTTAAAGTGTTTTCAAACATTAATCAATTGGCAATAGCGCTGCAGACTATGTTATATGCCAGAAATACGGTGATATTTTAGAAACAGCTTTCATTAATAAAAAAATAGAAAAACATTTTTTCTGAAGAAAGCAGAATCTTCCGTGTTTGAGGTCCCCATTCTCAATTTTCATTGCTGTATTCACCTCTAGATGTGGATCAAAAACAAAGAGACAAAAAGACAACTGTTATTCATCATTATACAAACTTTAACCATTATACGGTGTTCAGAGTGATTTTTCTAAACAGTGTGACTAAATGTACATACTTTCTGGACGAGGGCGGATTATTAAGGTTTTCATGTCTTTTACTAGAGTACCACACTTAATTTATAATCGACATTTAATCCAAGTGGTTTTAGGGTCCCCAACTTATTTATCCATCCAAGCTCTTTTTTTTAGGGTCTTTTCTCTATTCCTCCCCCTCTTCTCATTTGGGGCACCATATCAATGATCCTCCATTTTAAGTCTCTGTCTGTGCGTTTCGCTTCTATCCAATGTTTTGGGATAGGTAGTCCTGTGAGTTTTTTCGGATACTGTATCTATGTTGACTTAGTCTTATTTTTAGCTCCAATGTAGTCTCCCCTACATAATAGAGCTTGCACGGGCACTCTAATAAATAAATTACATAATCTGATGAGCATGTCACAACATGATTGATATTATAACGTTCTCCTGTTCTATAATGTATAAAGCTGTCACCTCTCAGGATTTGTTGACATGCTACACAGCCTACACATGGAAAACATCCGACTCTTTTTTTACCAGTCAAGGTTCATTAGACTGTTTTTTGCCACTTCCAATATCTGCATTTATTAGTTGTTTCTTTAACGTTTTCCCTTTCCTATATGTAATCAGGGGGGGATTTTTAAATTCCTCCATTTCAGGGTGTGCATTTTTTAAAACTGGCCAATGTTTTCTGACTATTTTTTGGATATCTTCAGACTCCTCGCCATATTCCATCACCAGAGCTATTCTTTTTCCATCCTCTTCGATTTTATTTTTATTTATACTTTTAGCCCTATTTTTGTTGTTGAAGGATATTTCTCGGGTAACCTCGTTGTTCAAATTTTTCTAGTAATAACTCCACTGCTTTCTCTTTTTCTTCTTCTTCACTCACTATCCTTTGGACTCTTGTTACTTGTCCTAATGGGATTGCTTTTTTTGTTTGGTGTAATTGAGTAAATTATTTCTGTCTGTCTGTTTTACGTGTAGATTTGTTTGAATTTTCCCTTTCTGTAGCTTTATATTGACATCCAAAAATTGGATTTCCGAATTTGAGTGTACTACTGTAAACTTAATACTACGATCCACTGTATTCAAGTAGGTGTGAAACTCATCCAGCTGTTTCCGTGTTTCACGCCAAAGGAGAAACACATCATCTATGTAACGGTTCCACTGTATCACATGTTTGTAGTGGTCCGATACATAGATGTGTTCCTCCTCCAATATGGTCATCATTAGATTTGCATAAGAACATGCCATGTATGCACCCATGGCTGTTCCGATCTGTTGTTTATAATATTTGTCTTCAAATAGAAAGTAATTTACTCTGAGACATATTTCTAATAACCTTATTATCAACTCTTTACATTCAACTGTATAATTAGTAGAATTAAATTTTTTCTTTACAGCTGCAATTCCCATATCATGTTGTATTGTCGTAACATCAAAAGATACCAATATGTCGTTTTCTTGGAGTGTCAATTGTGATAACTTTTGAAGGAAATGGCCAGTGTCTTTTGTATATGACTGGGCTTCTTTTGCTAATGGCGCTAATATTTTTTCCAGGAAGATTCCCACGTTGCTGAAAACTGAATCGATTCCAGAAACAATGGGTCTTCCTGGTGGTTGTGTTAATGACTTGTGTATTTTAGGAACTAAATACAACACAGGTGTTCTGGTGGGATGTTTAATTACTAAATAGTCATGCATATCTTGGTCTATCAGACCTTCCCTCATGGCCATTCCCAATACATTTTTATTGCATCGGAGGCTGCAGTGTAGAAGAAGCCTCCTGTCATCATGGGCTCCGAGCACAGACTGAGAGAGCCGAGAAATGTGGCCGGGTGAGCACAGGAGGCATAGCGGTTGCCATGGTACAATAATGACTCACCGTAGCCGGGTGTGTGCACGTCTCGGGCTGTCGCTGCTCTCTGTCATGGTTCCGCACCCGAGGCTTTGTAGGTCCGGTGGTCCAGATCAATAAAGTTGGCTGAACAGATAAGGGGTTAATTCTTGTCGTGACGCCACCTGCGGGATTTCCGGTGATTTCACCGGCGCTGCTTGGGCCTCCGGGGGATGTAATGCAGCAAGATGGGACGCTCCCCACAGGACGAGCGAGAGTCCCCGGAGCCAGGAGCTGCACTAGATGTTCTGAGGCAGCTTAGTTACTCTTAGTATGCGGAGTTAAACAGTTCTGAAAAAGCACGGACACCAATAGTCTCTGTAACGGGTCTTTTACTGCAACCAATTGACGATACATGGTATACAGGTAACGGGTAACGGACTGGGTGGACTCAGCAATGACTGGTGTGGTTTCAGAGCTCTGCGGTGTTCCTCCGTTCTAAGCTTATTCTAGTTGAGTTGCCGATGTCGCCTTAGTGTGCCAAGTTCGGGTACAAGGGGCTACTTAAATTTCCCTGCCGGTGTGTACGTTCCGGTGTGAGGGGAGCCTGGGTCCTTTTGGTGGTTACTCCGCTGGCAAGACGGCTCTGTTTGCGGCGGAGGTGGGGTACTCCTGTAGAGCAGTCCCTCCACTCCTGGTTTGCTAAGCAGTGCTGAACAACTTGCTTGCTTCGGAACCAGTGATCCAGTTGTAGATGGGCGTGGGTGTATTTGGACCCGTAGATGCTCGCCCAGAGCCTGGTTGTTGAGGCACCGGGTAATGGCGCCAACCGGTAGGTGGTCTAGGGGCTGCACGGGACTGTGCAGAGCCCCCTCTCCTACGTTCCTCCCAACCACTTCCTTCTCCTTTCTCCTTCTCCTACATTCTCCTCTACACACTCTACTCCTACACTCTGCCCACCAGGACCTTATTGGCCCTCTATGCTAGTGGTGCATGTAGGGTATGAAGCTCTGAGATTAACCATGTCATTGCTTAGTCAGAGAATATTGCATCTGCAGTCAGGGATGCAATACCCTCCTGTGACGCACTCGTTGCGGGGTACCACAATAAGCTGTGTCCTCGGGTGACCTCACTGACTCACCTGAGGATACAGTTCAAGTAACTATGGTAACTGCTATGGTTAGCGGGCACTATGATTACCTGAGCTGTTCTCGGGTGACCTGAGTGACTCATCACTTACCCAGCTGCAACTCTCGGCTCACTCATTCTGTGCTCAGCGGCCATGGTGAAAGATGTCGCAAAGTGTTGTGGAGGGTATGTGAGAGTATTAAAGATGGAATCAAGATATGTGTTTGTGTTTTTTTCTAATGTTTTTTTCTATGTTTGTTGTGTGTTATTTAATAGCGATTCTTAATGGCCGGGTCTAACATTGCTAAAATACAAAGTTCACATGCACATATATGGAGTAGGTATATTTCCAGCAATATAATGTGCTCTCTGCAAATGCACTTCCCAAATTTAACTCTGATTGGAGTTAATGTGAGCCAGACCCAATGTTGGGGGATGCTGCAATAGCAAACAACACTGTTCCTTACT
Source organism: Allobates femoralis (assembly GCA_033576535.1). Lineage (NCBI taxonomy): Eukaryota > Metazoa > Chordata > Amphibia > Anura > Aromobatidae > Allobates > Allobates femoralis. The sequence continues at coordinate 543,155,240 of JARQOC010000004.1, forward strand.
TCCAGTGTATGAATAAAAATTCTGTTTCGGCTCTAACATTGGCCCGACATTATGAATCTCCGGCTTAATGCCAGCTGCCAACACAAAACTGGCATTAACCCCTTATTACCCATGTTGCCATAACCACCAGGGCAACTGGATGAGCCAGGTATAATGCCAGGGATTGGTGCTTCTTATGAATACGCCAATTTCCGGTGCGGCTGCGGGATGCTATTCTATAGCGTATGGGCCCCCACCATGCTGAGAATACCAGCCCCGTTCTCCCCCCCCCCCCTGCTGCCTAGTTTTACCTTAGCTGAAAATTAAATATAGGACAAAGCCCTATGCCCTTTTTTTAATTATTTATTTATCTTACACAGTATGATGACAGGTTGGTTGCCATACACTAATGTGTATGACAACCAAGCAAAGACTCCAAAGATTGTGGGAGCACAGTCTGATTGCAACAGCCAATCACAGATGCTCTCACAGAGGATAATCATCTGTGATTGTGTGGCATCCCAAGGGTTAAAGTGCCACAGAAACATCAACACAGGTTTACTCCCCACACAACACTACATTAGAAAGTGGGAGGAGCTTAGGTGGCACCTGCACTAGTGGGAGGAGCTAAGTTGTTTACCACAGAGCAAGAGTGACAGTTAGTTTAGTTGAGTCTGGAGCAGGAGCAGAGTTAAGTAGAAGTGGAGGTCCTGAGAGGTCTGAGGAGAGGAGACAGAGTAACAGAGGAACATACCCGGGATAAAGAGTTACCCCAAACTTAACCCCGGAGAGGCGCTTAAGACGGATACCGGATCCGAGGCTGTGCCTGAGCTGAGACAGACAGGACAGTAAACACCGGGATAGTGAAGGTCCATCATCTTCACTGTACCATAGTAAAGCAACACGGAGGGGTCAGTGACACAGAGGACTCAAGTTGCCCAGCAGATTGGTACCCGTGAGCAGAGACAGGGCCAGCAGTACAGCTACAAGCAGCAGCAGGGCCACACACAGCGCTTAAGTAGGAAGCCAAGGACCCGGTCAGGGTGGGAGCAACCTGGTACAGACTCCGTGGACAATATTGTGATATACCATCTGCAAGTAAAGACTTGGAAAACAACAGAAACCGTGAGTGTGTGTGATCCTTATACTGAAGCCCCACTTGCCCTCATATACTGCAATTACCTCTACTCTCATCATCTCTACTGCTACCCCTACTCTCCTGCAGCATCAATAACTATCCTCACAGACTTTAACTACTACTACCACTGCCCCGGGGAACCCAGTTCTGCCCACAGGAACTATTCTATCCAAGCTGCTATCCCATCATCCCCGGAGGTTCTGCAGCAGCGGCGGCCCCATTACTGGCCGCATATAGTGGGTGGCGTCACGAGTGACAAATTCCCTGTAAATAACCCCCCATTTTATTGTGCGGGTCCGGGACACGGTCCGGACCAGGACCGCCGTGACATCCACCAGCAGTACCCCGGTCCGGCACCGAGTACCCCGTCCCAGTGGGCTCGACAATTGGCCATTACCAGTCAGTGCAGTGAATATTCATAAAGCTTAATGGACAGCCTTTGATGCAAGCAGGGGGAGACTTATAATATGATCTAGCTATCTTATCATCTTATCTAGCCTATCTAGCCTATCTATCTATTATTTTCTAATGTTTTTCAGCATGGGAAAGACCATGCTAAAATGCTGTCATTGTGCTGTGCAATTTTTTATTGCATCCATTGACTTGCATTGGCTAGTCGCACATGAGAATAGCACCCAGCCGCACATGCTGCTACTTTTTTCTCATTCAGAATCTGGATGAGAAAAAGCTGAACACAAACGTCCATCTGCTCTAACTAATTTTTTAACATTGGTCAGAGTGCAGACATTCTTTCGCATTGCACTCATTTGATTTAAAGAGGACCTGTCACCAAACCAGGCATGGTGATCTAATTACAGCACTGGATACAGCATGTCTGCAGCATGCAGACAAGGGGTCCCCCATAGTGATGGGCGAATCCTAAATTACTCGGAATCGCTTGACTCTAGCGAGTCCGAGCCCGGGACTCGCTACTCGTTGCGAGTCTAGCGAGTCCAATGTTAATGATTGGGGAAGCGAGTAATAGCGAGTAGTGTGCGATTTACAAATCACAGATGTGTCTCGGAAGCTTCAGCCTGAAGCAATCCTAGTTTTGTCAGAGACTTTGACAAAACTAGGATTGCCATTGATTTGCATTGGACTCGTTTACTGTGCAAGTAATCGCTGGGAAACTCGCACAGATAAGAGTCCGGCTGTCTGCTCTGTGTGCAGGCTGCCGCAGCTCCAGGGTCCTAGAGCCCGCCTGCTGCCTGATGTAGCAGAGCTGAGATTGTTCTCAGTCTGCTCATTCCCTGTGCATAGACATCTATATCTATGCACAGGGGATGTAGCAGAGAGGACCAGGGGCGGAACTACACTGGTGCAGCTGGTGCAGCTGCACCAGGGCCCCGACCGGCTGGGGGCTCCTTCAAGCCTGGAGGGGGGCCCCCAGCCGACCCCCGCAAGCCGCCGTCAAAGGAGAGGAGGGTCAGGCAAGGGAAGCAGAGAGCTTCCTGCTTCCTCTGCCTGATCCCGCCCCTCCTCTCCTCTGCTCCTCCGGCCCCTAGCATACATCCGTCGCGGCTCCCAGGTAGGAGAGCATCGCGCCTGCGGCTCCCAGCAGCACCCACCCCCCCCTTCCCGGGCCGCGCCGACGGCCAGTAGCCCGCCCCCCCCCCCGGTCCTCTCCTGCACCAGGGCCCCCGGGGGTGATGGTCCGCCCCTGGAGAGGATATCGCGTTTTGGACTGCGTCGGACGGAAGAGGATTTTTTTAATTAAAGATGGAGTCCCTAATGTTTTTTTTTTATTTCTAATAAAAAATTTTCTCTGTGTTGTGTTTTTTTTAAAACAATTTAATAGAAATTCATGGCGGTCATGTCTAATATTGGCGTGACCGCCATAAATTTCGGGCTTAGGGCCAGCTGATAATACAAAGCTGGCCCTAACCTCTTTATTACCCAGCATGCCACCGCCACCAGGGCCGCTGGAAGAGCGGGGTTCAGCGCCAGAGGATGGCGCTGCAATGAACGCGCCATCTTCTGGGGCGGCTGCGGGCTGCAATTTTCAGCAGGGGGTGCCCAGAAAGCTTGGGCATCCCTGCACTGCGGATTCCAGCCCCCAGCTGCTTAGCTGTACCTGGCTAGACATAGACATTGCGCGGAGCCCCACGCATTTTTTTTAATTATTTCATGAAATTCATGAAATAATTAAAAAAAAGGGCTCCCCTATATTCTTGTGTCTGGCCAGGTACGAATAGGCACCTGGGGGTTGGGGGCAGCCCGTCGCTGCCTGCTGGATCCGGCTGGTTCCAGAAATACGGCGAAGACCATGTAATTTTTTTTCTGAAAAATCAATAAAACAATCCTAAAAAAGGGACTGCATCTTTATTAACCCCTCGCCCATGGTCCAAGGGTTAATAAAGATGCAGTCCCTTTTATTTACATTGTTTTATGGATTTGTCAGAAAAAAATTTCACGTGGGCTTCGCCGTATTTCTGGAACCAGCCGGATCCAGCAGGCAGCGACGGGCTGCCCCCAACCCCCAGGTGCCTATTTGTACCTGGCCGGACACAAGAATATAGGGGAGCCCTTTTTTTTAATTATTTCATGAATTTCATGAAATAATAAAAAAAAAATGCGTGGGGCTCCGCGCAATTTCTATGTCTAGCCAGGTACAGCTAAGCAGCTGGGGGCTGGAATCCGCAGCGCAGGGATGCCCAAGATTTCTGAGCACCCCCCGCTGCAAATTGCAGCCCGCAGCCGCCCCAGAAGATGGCGCGTTCATTGAAGCGCCATCCTCTGGCGCTGAACCCCGCTCTTCCAGCGGCCCTGGTGGCGGTGGCACGCTGGGTAATAAAGGGGTTAATACCAGCTTTGTTATACAAGCTGGTATTAAGCCCGAGATTCTTAATCTCAGGCCACGTTTGACCCAGCCACTAAGAATCTCCAATAAAGGGTTAAAAAAACACAACACAGAGAAAATTTTGTATTAGAAATAAAAAAAAAAAGCCATTAGGGACTCCATCTTTAATTAAAAAAATCCTCTTCCGTCCGACGTAGTCCAAAACACGATGTCCTCTCTGCTACATCCCCTGTGCATAGATATAGATGTCTATGCACAGGGAATGAGCAGACTGAGAAAAATTGCAGCTCTGCTACATCATCTCTGTGAGCAGGCGGGCTCTAGGACCCTGGAGCTGCGGCAGCCTGCACAGAGAAGACAGCTGGACTCGGCTCGCAAAGTAACAGCAGTTACTTTGCGAGTTTCCCAGCGATTACTTGCACAGTAATCAGACCAATGCAAGTGAATGGCAATCCTAGTTTTGTCAGCGTCACTGACAAAACTAGGATTGATATTGATTTGCATTGGACTCGTTTACTGTGCGAGTAATCACTGGGAAACTCGCAGAGTACCGAGTCCTGCGAGTCCCTTACTACTCGTCGAGTAACGAGTCCTAGCGAGTAGATTCGCCCATCCCTAGTCCCCCAGCCCTTGAGCAGCCCTGTACCCTGAGATAATACACTAAGAAAACTTACATGCTACAGCCATTAAGGCAGCATTTAAACAGAGTTATTTTTTTCTCTGTTTAGCCCCGCCCCTCAGGGGGCAGTGCTAAACGGACTTTCTGGGAGAGAAAAAAAAACTCTGTTTAAATGCTGGAAAAGAGGAAGAGAATGATTGGCAGCGGTGGGCAGATTACACATGCTGGGGGTGTGAATCTGCCCTTGGCTGCAGCCCCTAGCCACCTCCTTAGTGGCTGGAGCATGTAAGTTTTCTAAGTGTATTATCTCGGGGCACAGGGCTGCTCAAGTGCTGGGGGACCCCTTGTCTGCATGCTGCAGACATGTTGCATCCAGTGCTGTAATTAGATCACCATGCCTGGTTTGGTAACAGGACCTCTTTAAATGGCCAGGTGTCTGAGCCCTTAGACAAACTCTAACCAGTAGTATACACTTTAATCCATTACTTTTGGAAATTATCTGAGACTTTGCTGACACCTTGTGGTCATTCACTACAATTGCACCACCAAGCACAAAAATAAAAATCTATAACCTATAGATCTATTTACCCCCAAATAAGCAGAACATCAACAATGAATTCACTAGCAATATGGTGTGAAAATTAACACTATTAGAGCTCCATAGTTCCAGACACCTGGCGTGGTCTTTGTTTCCGACATACAGTACAGACCAAAAGTTTGAACACCCCTTCTCATTCAAAGTGTTTTCTTTATTTTCATGACTATGAAAATTGTAGATTCACACTGAAGGCATCAAAACTTTAAATTAACACATGTGGAATTATATACTTAACAAAAAAGTGTGAAACAACTGAAAATATGTCATATTCTAGGTTCTTCAAAGTAGCTACCTTTTGCATTGATTACTGCTTTGCACACTCTTGGCATTCACTTGATGAGCTTCAAGAGGTAGTCTCCGGAAATGGTCTTCCAACAGTCTTGAAGGAGTTCCCAGAGATGCTTAGCACTTGCTGTCCCTTTTAACTTCACTCTGCGGTCCAGCTCATTCCAAACCATCTCGATTGGGTTCTGTGGAGGCCAGGTCATCTGGCTACTGGCGTAGCACCCCATCACTCTCCTTCTTGATCAAATAGCAGTTACACAGCCTGGAGGTGTGTTTGGGGTCATTGTCCTGCTGAAAAATAAATGATGGTCCAACTAAACGCAATCCGGATGGAATAGCATACCGCTGCAAGATGCTGTGGTAGCCATGCTGGTTCAGTATGCCTTCAATTTTGAATAAATCCCCAACAGTGTCACCAGCAAAGCACCCCCACACCATCACACCTCCTCCTCCATGCTTCACGGTGAGAACCAGGCATGTAGAGTCCATCCGTTCACCTTTTCTGCGTCGCACAAACACACGGTAGTTGGAACCAAAGTTCTCAAATTTGGACTCATCAGACCAAAGCACAGATTTCCACTGGTCTAATGTCCATTTCTTGTGTTCTTTAGCTCAAACAAGTCTCTTCTGCTTGTTGCCTGTCCTTAGCAGTGGTTTCCTAGCAGCTATTTTACCATGAAGGCCTGCTGCACAAAGTCTCCTCTTAACAGTTGTTGTAGAGATGTGTCTGCTGCTTGAACTCTGTGTGGCATTGACCTGGTCTCTAATCTGAGCTGCTGTTAACTTGTGATTTCGGAGGCTGGTGACTCGGATGAACTTATCCTCCGCAGCAGAGGTGACTCTTGGTCTTCCTTTCCTGGGGCGGTCCTCATGTGGGCCAGATTCTTTGTAGCGCTTGATGGTTTTTGCAACTGCACTTGGGGACACTTTCAAAGTTTTCCCAATTTTTCGGACTGACTGACCTTCATTTCTTAAAGTAATGATGGCCACACGTTTTTCTTTACTTAGCTGCTCTTTTCTTTCCACAATACAAATTCTACCAGTCTATTCATTAGGACTATCAGTTGTGTATCCACCATACGCCTGCACATTACAACTGATGGTCCCAACCCCATTTAAAAGGCAAGAAAACCCACTTATTAAACCTGACAGGGCACACCTGTGAAGTGAAAACCATTTCCGGTGACTACCCCTTGAAGCTCATCAAGAGAATGCCAAGAGTGTGCAAAGCAGTCATCAAAGCAAAAGGTGGCTACTTTGAAGAACCTAGAATATAAGACATATTTTCAGTTGTTTCACACTTTTTTGTTATGTATATAATTCCACATGTGTTAATTCATAGTTTTGATGCCTTCAGTGTGAATCTACAATTTTCATAGTCATGAAAATAAAGAAAACTGTTTGAATGAGAAGGTGTGTCCAAACATTTGGTCTGTACTGTACATACAAATGCAGGGTGGGATAAAGCAATACATAACACAGGTGACGTGAAGCATATAGTGCTCAGTATTGGGAGGGGGAGGAGCAACTGGGGAAGTAAAATCAGAGTTCACAGATAAGAGGCACAGACAGTTTTATTGTCCTTTTGATTAGTGGTTGGTCCAAGAACAGGAATGAGACAGGGTGAAATGGTTATGGTACTAAATATCGGAACAGTTCACAATAAGAGGTGTCAAAATTTTATTGTCCTCTAATTATGGTCTGTTCTAAGATATGATACCCCCAAATGCCCTATCAATTGATGTAAAAAGACATGAATCCATCAGAGACATTCATTCCAGCTTTGAATGTGTCAAAGGTCGTTATCAATTTGTATTCCCAAATTCTTCTCTCTCTCTCTGAGATTTGAAGTTACTTTTTAAAATGAGCAGCCTTGGACTTCCAGTTTCGGCGCCTCCATGAGCGGTCGCGTGTGAGGGAAGCTCCGCAGCCCGCCGCAGATTTCAGGCCTTATCCCCGGGCCCCCGCCGACTTATCCTCTCCGCAATGTCCGGGACCAGAGTGGGACCGTCGGTCACGATGGACCGGTATGTCACACGCGGCGGCGAGGGAGAAGCGAGCGCGCACATACAGGAGGCAGCGCGGAATGGTGCCAAAACGGTAATGGTGGGCACCATGAGACAGGAGGATCAGGAGGATCAGGAAAGCCTCCCACTGGAGAGGCAGAAGGAGATGCTGGCTGTGATGGCGGGGCACAACAGCACAAGAGGCTGGGGGATGGCAGGCTGCCAGGAACAAACAGATTTGGCCCAGCAGTCTCCCGAAACAGTCCCTCTAAACCAACTGGAAGAGATCTTTGAGGTGGAACTGCCTAAAGCATTAGGCTTAACGCATAGATGCAAAACCGAACGAACTCATAGAATCGGTCTGCCCAGAGAACCGCAAGGAGACGGAGAGGGTAACAACTCCGCACGAGGTAGAGACGCTAACAAAGCCCGCCATGACATTGCCAAGTACCTAAACCATAGGGACAAAGAAGAGATCTTGCGGGCTTACAAAGCCAAAAGACATCCCCTTGTGGTTTTGGGGAATAAAATTCTGGTCTTTGCCTTTAGTGAGGTGTGCACAATTCTTTATAAAAGAAATACTCGCTTCCAACTGAACTACCCTGCCACCCTAAAATTCCATTCGCCAGAAGGAGTGATGATGTCCTTTACCATGCCTGAGGAAGCGATGGCAGAGGTCAAGAAAAACAGTGTGTCACCCAGATCTGGAGGATCCACCAGCCCAAGACAGATGGAAGATTCAACTGACTTAAATCAAGACTCTGTTAGGTCTTATAGACTACGCTCGGATTCTGCTCTGGAGGAGGGTTCATCGAGACCTACAACGCCGAGACAACAGCGACAACCGGCAACGAGATGGAATAAGAAAAAAACTGCGTGATCCAACTCTCCAAAGGAAGAGTCTTTGGTGTAATCTTCAACTTGATGTGGGCCTTTCTAGATGTCCACCATTGACAGATGGAGAAGATATGTTGTTGTTGTGGGCTCCTCTCCCCCTTTTCTTTTTTTTTTCTCTCTTTCTCACCCATGGACTGGTATGCTTACATTCTTGGGCAAAGTTTATCTTATTTTCACTAGATCATTGTAGTATATGCATGCCGGCCCAGAGTGACTGTTAGGTCTGGATGATAATGTTAATAGTTTTATGAGAGGGGGGGGGGTGACGGCTCGGGGATAGTTGGTCGATTTAATTTTATTGTTATGTATATTCACAATGTGTGGCGGGTCAGGGGCGGTGGTGACTGTTATCAGAGAGGAAAAAAGAGAAGTCACTTGACTACATCATGGGGAGGGAGGGTTTTAGAAGAAGAGGAGAGAGAGTCATATTGAAAGCACTAGGAGAGTGTAGAGCTGTCTCATTTGCTGCTATACAATTGTCATTTTTTCCAAAAGTACAAGTGATAGAAGCCTATAAAAGTTCCCATCGTATTGGACGTACCCGATTAGACCTAAGCGATTCTCTGACGAAACCGATTGTGCTCCGCTATCATGGTTAGGTGGGTCTCGTGGAATGTGAAGGGGCTGCGTTCCCCGGCAAAACGCATGATGGTTCTTCGACATCTTAAACATTTGCGTGCAGACGTGGCCATGCTCTAGGAGACCCACCTGACAACTGAGGGTTTTTTTTAGATTAAAGAAGATGTGGGTGGGGGAGATCTACGGCTCTGCTGCGGTCAACAGGAAAGCTGGAGTCCTGATTCTGATCAATAAATCTCTAGCACACACGGTTCTGACTTCTAATTCTGACCAGGAGGGTAGATTGATCCATTAAATCTCCAAATCCAAAAAGACACTTTCAGCATATATAACATCTATGCCCCTAATGTAGCTCAAAGGCCCTTCCTACAGAAACTACAAGCCCAACTACTAATTGACCAGGATAGCAATAGAATAGTGGGGGAGACTTCAACATGGTTCTTAATGAAGGGGAAGACAGACAACATAGTTCTGGTACCAGACCCATTGATCCAGGAGATACAGCTACTTCTGGGATCCATTTTCTGGAAGATCTGTTCAACCAATGCAACATGAGCGATGTCTGGCGCTCACTTCATCCTCTAGATAGGGAATTTACCTATTACTCACACGCTCACAAATCCTGGTGGAGACTAGACATGTTCTTTGCCACACCCCTGACATTTCAAAGAGTGGATGAGGTTGAGAACATGGTCATCTCTGATCACAGCCCAATGGTCATGGGAACAAGGGACACATACCAGAAAGGGACGGATTATCTGTGGAGATTCCCGGACACTATGGTACGGGAGGACAATTTTGTCTAGTGCCTCGGGGAGTGGTGGGCAGACTTTTCTATGCACAAAGGGGAACATCGTTCTGATCCTTCCCTGTTCTGGGAAACAGCAAAAACGGTATTACGGGGCAACATTATGGCATATTGCATCAGGTTGAAAAAGAGGGTCAAAGATCAGTACTTAAAAGCTAGTGTAACTGTACGTGGGGCTTATTCTCTGTACAAACATTCTATGTCTGATGTAGATAGGGAGACTTCGCTACTGGCCAAGAAAGAGTTTGATATGTGGGCTGAGAGACGTGAGACCCTGTATAAGAACAGACTAGAGTTGGACTTGCACAGATTCGGAGACAAAGCTGGTCATTTACTGGCACACCTGGCTAAAGGCAGACTGATGTCCACTCCGATTAGGATGATCAGGGATAAATATGGGAATGCGTTGACTGATCCAAAGGACATTGTGCAATTATTGGGGAAATACTATGCCTCAATATACAGTGAAGAAGGCGACGCTGAGCTAGGAGAGAGTTCGTGGCTAAATATGCTCAAACTAACTAAGCTATCATCAGATGACGCCCTCTTTTTAAATAATCCCATAACATTCGAGGAGATAGAATCCACCATTGGGTCACTGAATCTGGGCAAAGCCCCTGGCCCACACGGTTTTAATGGGGCCTTCTTTAAATCTTTGAAGGAACAAATATCGCCCGCTTTAAAAGATCTTTTCAATTCTTTCCTCCAGGGTTCCCCTATTCCGGACAGAATGAATATGGCCCATATAAAATTAATCCCTAAACCGGGTAGACCCCCAATCAAGACCTAAAAATGTTAGCAAAAATATTAGCCGACAGACTAGCACAAATCCTGCCAAAATTGATTGCGCCTCACCAATCAGGTTTTATCAAGGGACTTTCGACTGGCACTAACATAAGGAAAGCGATGTTACTTATGGATGAAGTGGGGAGACGGACTGGGAATGTAGGAGAAAATCCAGCCATGATCACTCTTGATGCCGAAAAAGCATTTGATAATGTTAGATGGTCATGGCTGGATAGAGTGTTAGACTCTGTTGAGTTGATGGGCCCCTTTCGCCAGTTCCTACGGTCTCTATATGCCCATCCGAGAGCCTGTGTCAATATACCAGGTTTCCTTTCTGACACATTTAAAATAGAGAAGGGGACCCGCCAGGGCTGCCCTCTGTCCCCCCTGCTTTTTAATTTAGCGATTGAACCCCTTGCAATCTATCTTGAGTCCCGTAACCCCTATGAAGGTATAAAAATAGGAAAAAAAGAATTTAAATTGTCGTTATTTGCAGACGACATTATTCTATTTGTACATTATCCGGACAGAGACCTCCCATCTATTCTATCACATATTGAGAGGCTGGGCAAATCTTATGGCCTGCGATTAAATAGGGATAAGTGCGAGATCCTTTTTATCAAGAGGAGGAGGGAAACTTTGGGGGGAGATAAATTCTATGGGATGAAAGTGATGAAAGATGATATCAAATATCTGGGTATTCACCTAGCAAGAACAGCTGGCCAGATTTATAGACTAAATTTTACCCCGATTATAGCTAAAATTGAAAAGGAGCTGGACGGATGGAAGAATCTCCACTTGTCGCTACTAGGCCGTGGCCACCTTATCAGGATGATAAGCTTTGCAAGATTGCTCTACCCGCTTCAGACGATCCCTTTGCTATTGAGACATGTTGATATTATGAGGATTAACAGTGCTTTTTCAAAATTTCTTTGGAGAGGTAAACAACCTAGAATAGCCTTCGACACTACAGCCAAAGTTAGAGCGAGGACTCCGGCTACCGGATGTCAGGGGATACAATCTGGCGTGTATATTACGAAATGTGTTAGATTGGGTCAAAAACACTAATAGGTTCTCTGACATTGGGTTGGAGAGAGAGCTGTCAAAACCGTGGGACTTGCCTTCACTTTTACATTCCCCATTGGCTAGCATACCAACAAACATTAAGAACACGACTATTTGTAGGGACACGATATTAACGTGAAAGGGGGTGAGGAAGAAAATGCACCTTTCCTGGAAAATCTCTAAAGGTACCTTTACACGCCGCTACAACAAGGTGGAAACAGCCGGGTTGATGAGACAAATGTATCTTGCACCGCCAAATCAACCCGAGGTAGCGGCGTGTAAAGGCGGTTGTTGCCACCCGTCACTTGCGGCAGCTGTTTCAGAGTAGTGCTCTAAAACAGGTTGATTTCAACCCGATGGTTACGGCATCTAAATACGGTAGGGTAAGGTTTATTCGTCACCTAGATAACTCCCCGGAGCGTGACACAGCCTCCGTGAAACCACCCCCTTCAGCGATCATTGGAGGAAGCTCCTGTGTTACGATTGGTAGTCGCTGCATAGGGCGGCATATTTAAGGAGCTGACCAGTCACACTACACAATTGCAATAGTGTCATGTATTAGCCATCCTTCCTGCGCAGGCTGGCCAATCATGATGCTATTGCATTGTCCAATCATCGTACGAGCGTCTCGTAATCCACAATTCTGGCACGCCTATGTGTTTTCCCTGCTGCACCAGGTCCTCCCATATTACTCTCTGTAGTGGCGTGTAAATGAGGTAAAGTGCTTTTCAGAAGGTAACTTTAGGCACCCGGTGGTGCAGCCAGAGATAGTTTCTACCTTCTGTAGAGCACCTTGTAGCAGCGTGTAAAGGCAGTGCGGGTACCGTTTGTAACTGTTGGTGCGTGCTCTTGCACGTGAAGCACCCGGTTGTTTCCACCATGCTGTAGCAGCGTGTAAAGGTACCTTAAAGGTTTAAACCCATGGGCCTGTCCGGCATTTAAACTAGGATATAAAAATACACTCTTTCGAACTTGGAGAGAGAAGGGGATATCGACAGTGGGTGACTTTATGCACAGAGATGAAAAGAGATGGATGACGGGTGAAGAGATTTTGGTGAAGTTTGATCTCCCTAGAACACACTTTTTACAGTGCCAGCAGATATTGTGCTTTCTCAGATCTAGCCTAATCGATATTTCGGGGGAACTGGACCATTCCCTATGGGATGACCTGTTGGCATTGAGGGTAAACGACACATCTATATCCTACATTTATGGGAAATTACAGGACACACTTAGACCGCTTTGCTCGGAGAAACTGTTTTCCAAGTGGAAGAAACTCCAAAATGATCCAGATTTACCGCAAAATATATTGGAAGGTTGGAGATTAGTTAGAAAATATATAACTAACAAAAAGTGGAGAGACTCTCAGTTTCGCCTCATGCATGGGACGATACAGGGTTTTAATCTACCACCTACCCCTAACAATCCAGGACGGTGGGTACACTGCCCCAAATGTAAAATGCATGGGACGGATCTGGAGCATGGGATGTGGTCCTGTGTGGAGTCACAGTTATTTTGGGTCAGGGTAAGAGATATGACCTCGAGACTGCTTAACATGAGCAATGGTTTGAACCCTATGCTATGGCTATTTCATTTTAGAAACGAAGTGGTGGGTGGTAGACAACAACGACTACATATTCTATTCCATACAATTATTATGGTGGCAAAGAGGTTACTACTTCAAAGCTGGCTCAGGGACCGCGTTGCGGGGTTGGACATGGTGCGAGAGAACCTTAAAAAAGTCATGGATCTAGAATCCTTAGAAACACTAAGAAACACAGATAGATTGGCGAAAAAGTTTTTTCTGAAGTGGAGACCATTCATTGAAGGGGAATTGGGAGATTCCGACATTAAGATGCTTATGACGTCTTACAAGAACTCGTTATGGTATGCCTTAGAGCAGGGGTGGGGAACTCCAGTCCTCGAGGGCCGCAAACAGTGCATGTTTTCAGGATTTCCTTAGTATTGCACAGGTGATAACATAATCACTTGCACTGGTGATGATTCCAATCCCTGTGCAATACTAAGGAAATCGTGAAAACCTGAACTGTTTGCGGCCCTCGAGGACTGGAGTTCCCCACCCCTGCCTTAGAGGATCTCAATTGTACGTTGGGGCGGCTATAATTAGCTTGACTGTTGTAGGAAATAGGAATGACATTTCAAAGTAGCGGGTTTTTGATTTATTTATACTCTCTTAGTGGTAACTTAACTATATAATAGAAATAACACTCTCAGGGGGCTAAGTTAGAATAGGTTTTCTAATATATGGTGGTTGATTAGCCTTTCAGGCTGAGGAGTTAGCTTAAGTTAAAATAGACAGTTTCTTTGTTTCCTTTTTTCTTTTATTGTAACCATCTCAGAGGAGAATACGAAAGGGCATTTTTGACAACCAGCGAGGAATCAGAAATATATTTGTATGATTATATTTGCATCAATATTCCTCCTCCTGAAACTTGTAAGATTTGATATTTTCCTTTGATACTATCACTATCAATATTGTTGACATTGTTGTATGTTTTTTTTTTCTTTTCTAAGCTGAAAAAAATAAAAATTGATGGTTCAAAAAAAAATGAGCAGCCTCATATGTTATACTGTGGTCAGAGCTACAAAAATGCTTGGCTACAGGTAGGTCCATACGTCTTTCTTTTATTGTGTGGTGATGAGAATGCATTTTTGTTCTAAATTTTTGTCCTGTCTCACCTACATACAGGCACCCTGTTAGACATTTGGTACATATAATAAAATACACCACATTGCTTATGGTACAACTGAAGTTACCTGGGATCTTGTAGTCCTGATCTGTCCCAGGAATCTTTATCTTGTCAGTTGTCATTATAGATGGACAGGTTTTGCACCTGTTCTGGTTGCAGGGAAAGGTTCCTGTAACTGCTGGAGAGGACAGGGCACTTCTGACAATAATGCGTTTTAGATTCGGAGGTTGTCTAAAACACAGAAGTGGAGGGTCTGGAAATATAAATTTTAGTCAGGCATCTTTTGAGTGGTTGCAGTTTCTGTACAGCTCCTCTTAACACCTACAGATTTGGATTGTAGGTGACTACAAGAGGACCCAGAGAAATCTTGGGATAGAAAAGGTGTATGACAGTCCGCGCTGCTATGTCCAAAGGGAAAAAAACTCATATGGAAGTCAGGATCTCACAAGCAATTCTTTTCCTTTATTCCTTTACTCCTACGCGTTTCGGTGCACAGCCTGGCACCTTCCTCAGGTATCCCTTCCCTGAGGAAGGTGCCAGGCTGTGCACAAAATGCGTAGGAGTAAAGGAATAAAGGAAAAGAATTGCTTGTGAGATCCTGACTTCCATGTGAGTTTTTTTCCCTTTGGACATAGCAGCGCGGACCGTCATACACCTTTTCTATCCCAAAATTTCTCTGGACGTTACCACGTGTGAGTGGTTGGTGGAGGTCCTGCAGCAGCTTGCTTATTGATGCTCTTCAAACCAGTTGTGGGTACCACAACTGAACCAGGTGAGTGGATCCACAGCACCACCTTGACATCTTAGTGTCTCTAGTGATAGGGCACTATTGCGCCTCTTGTCCCCCACCCCTCTTGTATTTGTACAAGAGGACCCGCTTGTTTTCGTCTCTAGTTTTGTAATGTAGCAGATGATTCCTTAATATTCTGGTGGCTCTTGTAATCTGGTTCTCGATTGCTCTTGGGTGGTAGCCCTGGTTTAAAAAGGTCTTTCTGAGGTCCTCAAGGTGATTGTCTCTATCTGTAGGGTTAGAACATATCTGATTGTATCTGAAGGCCTGGCTATACACAAGAGTTTTTATGTGTTTTGGATGAAAACTGTCTTATTGAAGATATGTTGGACGGTCAATTGGCTTCTGTTACAGGGACGTCTCTATTTCATTGTTCCGTAGCTTAATGATGGTGTCCAGAAAGCTAATTTTAGTGCAGGAGTAGCTGAGTGTTAAATTGATGGTTGGATGAAACTGATTAAAGTGTTCATGGAACGTCTCCAGCTGTTGCTCAGACTCTGTCCAGATGATTAAAATGTCATAGATGTAACGGTAATAAGCCAGAACCCTGATAGGACAAGAGGATAAAAAGTCACCTTCAAGCTTGGCCATGAAAAGATTTGCATATTGTGGTGCCATTTTGCTTCCCATTGCTGTGCCAGTCTCCTGTACATATATGTTGTCGTCAAATGTAAAATAGTTGTGCGTGAGGATGAAATTTGTAAGCTTAAACACAGAATCAGCATCAGTCCCTGTGTTTTCCAGCAAGGATTTGCAGGCATTTAATCCATCCTGGTGTGGGATGTTGCTGTACAGACATTCCACATCCATAGTGGCGAGGATGGTTCCTTCTGGTAGAGGACCTATTGCTGACAGGTTATTCAATAGGTCAGTTGTGTCCTGAATGTGTCTGGGTGTCTCTTTTACCAGGGGTTTGAAAACACCCTCTACCCACCCAGAACTTTGTTCGGTGAGGGTGCCCACACATGCAATGATTGGTATTCCTGGATTTCCTTATTTGTGAATTTTGGAAAGCATGTAGAATGTGCCTATTCTTGGACTTCCTGGTATCAGGTCATCAGCTATTAAGGATATGTCAAGTAGAGAAGAGACCAGCTTGTTTAATTACTTGTGATAGTCCTGTGTGGGATCAGACTCCAATTTCTTGTAGTAGTGTGTGTCCATCAGTTGTCTGTTTGCTTCCATCAGGTAGCCTGATTTGTTTATCATGACTGTTGCCCCACCCTTGTCTGCTAGTTTAATGATGAATTCCTTGGGCCCTTTTACACACTGCAACTTTCCAGTGATCACAACCACGATTTGACCTGGGCGGGGATCGCTGGTGCGTCACTACGTGGTCACTGCTGAGCAGTCAAACAGGCAGATCTGCTCAATAACACAGCAACGATGCGGACAACCTTGCTGGTCATTGGAGATGTGTCACACAGCAGCTAATTTGACGACTCACACCTATGTTAGGGACGTGGTGTTTGACGCTGAAGCCACCTAGGTGTGCTTTACCAAGTCCCCTCAGCTTCAGTTGGTGCTCACTAGTGCATTCTGATTGGTCTACCAAGCTTGAAAAGATGGCCAAAATTAATGCTTGAGTCCTTTGCTTGTGTTGGTTGGCGAACCTTTGTAGAGTTCTCTGTGCTGCGACTCCACACTGGTTCATCTGGTTCATCTATACAGCATCTATACACCTTCTGTACAACTATACTCCATCTGCAGTATCGCAGACTGGAGACCTCTCTACTATGGTCCGCAAACCAGTACGCTCAGGAACAAAGTAGCTTTGGAACCAAGGTCAGAAGCTCTTGTGGCACCCCTGCGGGGGATTGCCACAGGTTACACTGGTGCAAAGAAGGATTGACACCTTGGTTTGTTCAGCACACCTTCCACTCCAGACCTGAAGGGGGAGCTCTACTGGCTGCATTAAGTCAGTTCCCCTTTAATGAGATCCAGGCTGAGAGGAGGAGACAGTTGGTCCTAGGAGACAGTTGCTAGGGAGTAGTTCGTGTGAGAAGAGGAGGAAGGAGGAGGCTGAGCTGCTGGTCTCTGGAAAAGACAGATGCCAGGACCAGAAGGAACCATTTTGTCAGCTGATCACACCCCAGGGAATGGGCCGGAGGCAAGGAGAAGAGGTAGGGAATAAGAAGAGGGACTAAAAGATATTCCCCCTTGAGGACAAACGGACACTGGAGTCCGATGCTGTGGGCTTGTATAGCCAAAGTAAAAGCCCAGCAATTTCAGGAGAAGTTTAGCCCTGAAGGAAGAGAATAGAGACATTAAAAACTAACCAAACAGAGGACCAGGGGCCACAGGATAAACCGGGTTCCCGCAGAAGGGCCTGATTGTTAGTTTTAGACAATAGAGAATTGGAGAGCTCAAACTCAGGCAAGACTCATCCCTCAAGAAAAAGAATAGAGATAAAGGAGGCCTCATATCTTTCTAAGGAGTTGATCCTAAATTGCACCAGGGCCCGGTTATTACTCAGAACTGTACCTGTTTTGTGACTACCAGTAAAAGGTACCGGAACAACTATCCCTGTGTGTATGTGTGACTGTTCATCGGCTATAACCCACCATCTTCCTCTTTCACTGCTCTCCCTCACCATCTTCCTTTATTGCTGCCCTGAGGTAAAGCTCCACCTGTGGGGAGCTGTACCACACTTTGCTGCCCCTCCATCACCTCAGCGGCCGGCTGGCAGCGCCGGTACCACCTTACCGGACCCTACAGGTGGCGTCACGTCCCCCTGTAAATAATTCCCTCATTCCCCTTGAAATGATCCCCAGGGCACGGCACCGGGATACCGTCCACCTGTGACTCCCTACTCAGCAGACCCGGTGACCGAGTACCCCCCACAGCCCTGGCCTCATCACTCTACTAGGTTGCCTTTTTTTCAGTCAAAGCCGCACAATCAGAATGCATCAGCGGGCACCAATCGGAGCTGAGGGGGCGGGAAAGGCAACGCAAAAGCACACCCACGTGGCTGAGTTTTGAGTCACTAACGATGTCGTTGTTAAAGTGTCAAACACACCAATGCATGCTGCCCTGGGGGAGCGCAACGACCAAAAAATGGTCCTTAACGATTTGCAACAATCGACAAACTCACAGCAGGGGTCAGATCGCTGATGCGTGTTACATGCAGCTAGGTTGCTGTTACATCACAAATCCTGTGACTTTCAGTGACATCATTAGCGATGTTGCTGTGTGTGAAGTACCCCCAAGGCTCTTCTCTCCTGGGCACTGAGGTTGAATGGTTGTCTCTTGTGTGTATCTAAGATCTAAGATAAGGATTTTAGCAAATGTCTAAGAACAAATCTAACCAGACTCATTATCTGGATGGTAAACATAAAATTCTTAACTGTCAAGTATAAAAACTAACCCTTCTTTTCAATGACCGGGAAAACAAAAGTTGAAGAAACAATATTTAGCTAAAGGGATTGCAGAGCATCAAGGCCAGGAGGATCTCGGACTGCTTTTCAATTCTTTATTCATTAAGGTCACACAAAAATCTTTGGATACCTCTTATGTCATTGATGGAGCACATTGGGTTACCAGAATGGGTCCTACTGACCCCAGTGACCCAAAAGATATTCTGTACAGACTTCATTACTAAACAAGGAAGACCTACTCCATTGCATCTGGTCCATCAATTTTATTTCCATGGACAGTGTGGTGATCAAACTCCTTCCTGATGTGTCAGGTTGTACCCTGTACATAGACACCTACTGCAGCCGCTCCTGGTGAGGATTAGAGAATCTGGGGCCTCTTACAGATGGGGTCATTCATCTCATTGTGAAAAAACGTGAACTCTATATTCTATCTGACATGACACACGGAACGCCTGCCCTTTTTAAATTTCTCAGCCTGGACCCTATCTCTCTTCGGAAGGGTACCCTCCATTGCCACATCCTAGATCAAGAAGACATAAACGCCCATCACAAGACTTTACTTGACAAGATTCTACTTGAATAACATCTGTCTCTTGTCCACTGGCCGACCCTCTTGATGTACCCTCTAAATTTACACACCAATATTCCTGTTACTGTTCTCATTTATAGGTGCCTAACGCCCTACAGCACTTCTCATTTCATTATTTTTCTCACCAATGATGCAGGTATAGTAGTAGATGAGGATAAATTCCTCCCAGCAAATACCTCTTGCACTGTTGAGCAGAAGGGTGGGGCCAAAATCTGGGGTCATAAATACACAATCTTAACTGCTCACTGAGAGGTGTTTGGGGTGGAAAGCTGAAGCAGGTTTTGTGGGGAAAACATATGAAGTGACCGGCAGTAAGGCCGCGGGTGTGTTCTATGATCTGCTTCAACAAAATCCCCATACTCGGATTTAACGGGAGGAAACATTTCTTTACTATTAAACATGGTGATAACACATTCAACTGGTTTGTCTGCACACATAGGGAAGGTTGAGTCCCCTGATATTCAGCTCCAGATGCATGGCAAAAAAACAAAAAAAACAAAACAGTACTGGCAATATCTTTCCCTAGCTTTCCCTCAATGTATGTTACCAGTCTATAACAGCAGAAGGTGTAGCTCCCACGTCGCAGGCCTGGGGTCTAACGATGGCGATTCCATGGGAAGCGATGAAGGGGGTTTCCTCAGTCCTCTCCACAGGTACCGGTTTATAGTCTCTCAGTCCGGGGAAAAAGAAGGAAGAAAAAAAATAATAGATTTCAAAGATGGCTCCCTTGTGTCCGACACAGTCTCTGAAGATGTTCTAGGAGTGCGATGCTCTGCAGTCAGGTTAGGCTCATGGTAACAATGTCCTGCAGCCTGGGGGTTGTCGCAACGGCTTCCGCGGCGTGATCTTTCCAGAGAGGTGTTGCAAGGAAGCCCTCTCTCGAGGAGCACCCACAGGTAGGTCTGTCCTGGTCGAGCTCTGTCTCCTTCTCTGTTTCCCGCACTTTTACTTCCTCAGCACATGGCTGATGTGGGAGGGGATCAGCAGTTGGTGTAATCATCTCCTCAGCAATTTCAGCACTTGTCCACAAGGGGGCAGTATTGGACTGTGTAATGTCCACTTCAGTGTCCATTTCAATAATAATACAGTCAGGGCTACCCACTCCGTTACATACCACCTACTTAAAGGTTGGCAGTCCCTGTCAACAACCGCCGGCTCCAAGGCAGTGATGGCTGTAGATGTCACAGGGGTTGGTTGAGAAGTGGGCCATACGTACTGGTCCTAGTAGAACCGTCTGGGAGGGACCCCAGCAGTGGTGTGGCCAGTGCGCCGCAAGGGTCGGCTATTCCCCACCTCGTCACCTTTTGTACGCTCCACTTCAGTCAGTCCCCCGGGGGAAGAACTAGTCTGGGTAGGTGGGTCACCAGCCTCAGAGTCAACGTGGTCGCTATGCTGAACAGTATCTATGACGTCAGTCATGTCAGTAGCGTCACCCCCTCTGGGTACTGTGGTCGGGGAGTCAGACTGGGACCGGCAGGGGCGCAACATGTTTCGGTGTATGGTGCGGGTGTTGCCACTGTCTTCACCCCGCACTCAGTATACATGACCGTTGGGGTAGGGGCGTTTGACTACCCGGTAGATTTCGGCCTCCCACTTGGCTCGAAGCTTTCCTTGAGGCTTCTTAATACAGAGCAGGACTAGCTATCCCAACTCCAAGGGTTCCTTTTGTACTGGGAGTGGGTCAGCATGTATCTGGTTCCGGATCTGTTGGCTCACTAGCCGGTGTACAGTTTCCATCTTCTGCCGGTGGGCATGTAGCCAGGATGGGTAGGTATTGCAGACCTCTTCTTCAGGGTGGAATAGGTTCAGGTCATGGACCCCTTTTCCCGGGCGGCCAAAGAGAAGGGTGTGTGGGGTGTAGCCAGTCACAGAGTGGACGTGGTTGTTGTAGGCCCATACTAGATCTGGAAGGAATTGGGGCCATTGGTCCTTCCTATCATCGGCTAAGGTGCGGATCAACTGGAGTAGAGTCCGGTTAATGCGCTCAAATGCACCGTTTCCTTGTGGGTGGTAAGGGTGGTTCTCGACTTCTGGATCCCATATATCTGATGCAGTTCTTCGATAACTCTGCCCTCGAAACAAGCCCCCTGATTAGAGTGTAATCTCTCCGGACACCCATAGACGTGGATGAACTGTCGACAGATGGCCCGTGCAGCTGATTCGGCGGTTTGGTCTTTGGTAGCAACAGCGACGGCGAATTTTGTGAAGTGGTCCACCATGACTAGGCAGTATTGATAGCCACTACTCGCCATCCCAATCAACAGATAGTCCACCATCAACAGCTCAAGGGGCGTGGATGTTTTAATTGTCTGGACAGGTGCACGCTGCTCAGTGGACTTGTGAAGTTCACAGGTGCGACAGGTTCTGCAGACGTCTTCAACCAGCTTGCGGAGCCCAGGACAGTAGATGGACTGTTGAATCCACCGAAAGGTCTTGTCTATTCCAAAGTGACCGTTCCTTTTGTGTGCTTCGTCCACCATCTCACGGGCCAATTGGGCAGGCACCACAACTTGTATACATTCCTCCAACATGTGGGACAGGAGAACCTTCCAATATAGTACCTCTTCTCTCAGAATTAGCCGATCCCACTGGCTGAGCAAGGTCAAGGTCCCGGCGGACAGTCGCGACCGTGCTTCGGAGGAGGGCTTCTGCTGTTGCTTCACCCATTGCTTGAGTAAGGCCCATTCAGGGTTCTGGTCCTGGAGTCTGCACCACTCCTGGGGGGACAGCGTGGCCCTCACTTGAGTTCCAGCTTCACCTACAACATACTGGCGGCAATCCATCATCTGTCGGGCAAGCCCTGCGAAGTCAGGCGTCTCGTCTCCTTCTAGTTCTTCATCCCGGTCTCTAGTGAGTAAGGGGAATGTCACTCTAGACAGGCTGTCCGCATTTTGATTTTCAGCCCCAGCTCTATATCTGATCTTGTAGTTAAACTTAGAGAGCCGGGCCATCCAACGCTGCTCCATGACTCCGAGTTATGCATTCTCTAAGTGGGCCAACGGATTGTAATCGGTCAGAACTAGTACCTCTGTCCCCGTGAGATATCCTGCAAATTTTTACGTCATAGCCCACGTTAGGGCCAACAGCTCCAGCCGGAACGAGCTGTAATTGATGGGGTACTTCTCACCTTCGTGTAGGGACCGACTGCCAAAGGCTATGACACGTTCCTTGCCTTCTTGTACCTGGGAAGTACTGCCCCTAGACCCTGTAGACTGGCATCGGTATGTAGTTGAAAGGGCAGATTGTAGTCCGCATATGCCAAGATGAGGGGGGACGTCAGAGCACCCTTTAGGGCTTGAAAGGACTCTTCCTGGCTGGGTCCCCAGCTGATGGGTCGTCCCCTGGGGCTGTTGGTGGTCCCTCGAAGCAGGTCGTGCAGTGGTGCAGCAAGCCGGGCGAAGTTTTTGACGAACCGGCGGTAGTAGCCAGCCAGCCCCAGGAAAGCCCTGACCTCCTTGACATTTGTAGGTTGTGGCCAGTCCCGTACTGCGGCTATTTTCTCTGGAGACGGTTGAACACCTTCGGCCGAGATCCGGTGACCCAGGTAATCGATCTCTGGCTGCAGAAGACGGCACTTGCTGGGCTTCAACTTCAGGCCATGTTCCCGCAACCTACAGAACACACGGCCCAGCTGCTGTAGGTGTTCTTCAAATGTGGCCGAATAGACTACAATGTCGTCCAGGTAGATGAGGGTGAAGTCGAAATTAAAGTCCCCCAAGCAGCGCTCCATCAGCCTCTGGAAAGTCCCCGGCGCCTTGTTCAGGCCAAAGGGCATCCGGTCGAACTCGTATAGGCCCATGGGTAGGATGAAAGCAGTCTTTTCTCGATCCTTCTCGTGCATGGGTACCTGCCAATAACCGCTGGCCAGATCCAGGGAAGAAAAGTACTTGGCTTTCTTCAGGGCTGTCAGGGATTCTTCGATCCTTGGCAAAGGGTACGAATCCCTGATGGTGCAAGCATTCAAGCGGCGGTAGTTCACACAGAACCTCAGGGACCCGTCTTTCTTCTTAACTATCACCACCGGTGCAGCCCAGGGGCTCTGGCTCTCTCGTACCACTCCGGCATGTAACATGGAATTCAGGAGGTTTTTCACTTCTTGGTATTGTTGGGGAGGTATTTGGCGGTACCTCTCGCGGATGGGTGCGGCGTTACCCGTGGGGATCTCGTGCTTGATACTGGTGGTGCATCCAAAGTCGGTGTCATGCCGGGCAAAGGACGCCTGGTGTTCTTGTAGTAGTTCCTCTATCTGGGACACCTCCTGTTTGGAGTATTGGGATGTGTCCAACTGACACTTTTCTCACAGTTCTCGCCCCGTTTTGGTGTCCTCTGTGGCAGTGGCCATGGCAGAGACAGTCACTGTCCACTCTCCCTCTGTAGACGGTGCAAACTGGAGGGGGCTCATAGGATTCACCTCTTCGGGTAGGGCGTAAACTCGGGCGAGCTGTGTCCCAGCCTCTAGGTCGATGCCCACGTTAGCCGTGTTGCCCAGCCTAACAGGAATCCTTCCCTTTATCACAACAGCTAGCGTTCGAGCAACTAGTGGATTCAGCTTCCCCTCCTTCGGGGTCCGTGGCTCAATCAGCACCTCTACGCCTTCCAGCTGTCTTGTGGTGCTAAGAGGTAGCGAGATAACTGTCTCCTTCTCAGCTGGTAAGGTTATCCTAGTATGGCGGGGTACGGTGATCGTGGCCAGCGGCAGCTGTTCCTCTGCCATTCGCTGGAGGCTGCAGGTCCGGACCACTCGTTGAAAGGCTCGGCGGGTGGCCCTGTGTGCGGTCACCTCCTACCAGATCCAGGTCTTTCAGGATGTTCATCCCAATAATCATGGGCGTTTCTGATCCAAAGCCTTCCTTGACCACGATTATCCCCCTCTTCCCGAGGTCCTGCCCACAGATTTCGGTGTTCATCCAGGCAATTCCCGTCACCGGAATGAGTAAATTATTGGCTGCTTTGATCTTGATGGCAGTATCAGGGTCATAGGCAACCCGCGGCTTCAGATATCTTCATAAAACTGCTCGGAGATGGTGGATACCTGAGACCCAGTGTCCATTAGTCCTTGCACGGCAATCCCTTCCAGCAATACTTCCAGGGTGGGGCTGCTTGATGCAAGTTTGTTCCGTTGCTGGCTCTGTTTTCCTACACCCTTCTCGTTGGCCTCCCCTGCCGAGTGAGCCGCTTTGGCAGGGGCGTCTAGTATAACGGCGGCAGCTGTTGAGGGGCACGGCTCGCTGGTTCTGGTAAATCGGACCGCGGGTGGACTTGAAAGTTCTGGGGGCAACGGTTTGCTCTATGGCGGGGGTCGCCGCATGTCCAGCACCTTCCCATAGGCCGGGTTGGGTTGTTGTCTCGCTTGCCTGTCCGCCTGTTGGTCTAGTGTGAGCTGTATCACCTGTTTCTGTAACTCTGCCACCATCTGTTTCAGTTCTTCCGTGTCACTGTTCGGAGTTCTGGTACCAGATATGCACCTGCAAGCCGCGGTATAAGTCTGTGTCTCCATGACAGGTCCCCTAGAACGTTCTATCGCTTCCTGTTTAACCTCAGCGAACGTAAGGGCCGGATTTATCCGGAGTAGATCTTGCAATGCGCGGTTAAGGTACGGGTCTCTCAGCCGGTTACAAATTGATCTCTCAGCACCAGATCACGGGACTCTGTACTAGCTATCTGTTCTTCTTTTCTACAGGCTTGTTCAAGCATTACTTGGAGGGCGTTTGCATATTGGGGAATGTCCTCCCACTCGAGCTGAGTACGCCGGAAGAACATATAGCACAATGTCCCCGCATATGTGGTCGGCCCATAGGTGTTCTCTAGCACCCGCACCAAGTCATCCAATGTACGCCGGCCCCTAACCGTCTCCAGCCTGACTGTCATCCACGCCTCCCCCTCTAATGTTAGCATGGCCATTTCTGCTAAGGTCTTAGGATCAACGTTATACATTTCCCCCACTATCTTGAGTTGTTCTGTCCATTCAGGTACAGGATAATTCCGCAGGCCTGGGTCTAATGATGGCGATTCAAGGGGAAGCGATGAAGGGGGTTTCCTCAGTCCTCTCCACAGGTACCAGTTTATAGTCTCTCAGTCCGGGGAAAAAGAAGGAAGAAAAAAAAAAATAGATTTCAAAGATGGCTCCCTTGTGTCCGACACAGTCTCTGAAGATGTTCTAGGAGTGCAATGCTCTGCAGTCAGGTTAGGCTCATGGTAACAATGTCCTGCAGCCTGGGGGTTGTCGCAACGGCTTCCGCGGCGTGATCTTTCCAGAGAGGTGTTGCAAGGAAGCCCTCTCTCAAGGAGCACCCACAGGCAGGTCTGTCTCCTTCTCTGTTTCCCGCACTTTTACTTCCTCAGCACATGGCTGATGTGGGAGGGGATCAGCAGTTGGTGTAATCATCTCCTCAGCAATTTCAGCACTTGTCCACAAGGGGGCAGTATTGGACTGTGTAATGTCCACTTCAGTGTCCATTTCAATAATAATACAGTCAGGGCTACCCACTCCGTTACACATACATGAACCAGAGTGGTACGTCCAGGCCCTGTGCTATACTGATGGACAAGTTGGACTTTTGCTTTGTATTCCTGTCTAATGTAAGACTGTGCTTTTTCTGTTCGCTACAATAAGTACTTGTGTTTGTCTCTTTACTGTGTCCCTGCCATTACCTGCCAGAGATGATTTCCTACATTTGGTGGAGAATGCAGGCATAAGCAGTGAGATCGGTGCAAATTTTTTTTTTTTTGCTTCTGGCTGGGTGTCAGTGTATGGCCTCAGTGAAGAGTCTGGCACAAACACAGTCAAGGATATCAGCAGAAAAGAAGGTTATGGTGAAAGCACGTATGGAGGCCATTTGGCAGAAGCAGCAAGAGGCCACTTGGCAGCAGCAGGAGACCAACCTGCTGCTGGTACAGCACATGACGGCGTTACACCTGGCAGGAACTCCTCAGGTGGTCTATAATCCCTGGAAAGCAGTCTGTTCAGCAATAACCAAAATGGAACCATCAGATGGTGTTGATACCTACCTAGCCATGTTTGAGAGTATGGCTAAGGGTAGAGGTACACGGGCGTAAGACTCATGCGAGTGCAAGGCGAGAAAAACTAGCATTGCACTCAGACCAGCATCAGTAATTGATACTGGTCATATTAGTGCATTTTCAACACACTTAATTCGCATTGCGAGTGAAATGCGAGTTCAATCTCAGCATGCTGCGTGGGTTTCCTCCGGGCACTCCGGTTTCCTCCCACATTGTAAAGACATAAAGACATACTGATAGGATGCTTAGATTGTGAGCTCCCAAGAGAGACAGCATTACTCATGTATGTAAAGTGCTATGGAATCAATAGCGCTATATAAATGAATAAATATTATTATTATATTACTAGCTGTGAGCCCGATGCAAATGCATCGGGATTCTAGAACGTGCGTTAATTTGATTATAGTAGTTATAGCTGTTAGACTTATGCAAATGCATTGGTTGTCTAAAATATGTTTATAGTTTTTTTAAAGATTTTTAAATAATAATCCAATTATTCCAATGACATCTTTAAAACAACTACATATATTTGTATTGTTGATATCATATAAGGAAAATTGAATAATTATGTTGTAAGGGTCTTAGAACACAAAGTAGCAATACTTCTTAATGCATCAATCATTAAAATTGATGAATTAATAACAGTAATAGGTGTATCAGCCAGTTTGTGTCAGCCCACCAATCGCGTCAAGATGCCCTTACGCCTGGTGGGACCTACTCTAACTAAATCCGAATTGATATAATTTAGATATTTTTTATACCTGGATTTTTCTTAGATTTTTTGAGGATTGTGATGTAAATAATAAAATTTTGTAAATTGATACAGAAGGAGTTACCAACTACAGACTTGCAGCAATATCCATGCAATAACAAAAAAACTTGTAGTTAACCTACGGTAAATGGAGTTAACGTAGCTTCAGCAGGTGCATAAGATGCATCCACTAACTAACCACAGGTGACTGCAGTTGATGTGGATGACACTGCCGCAACTATGTTGTCTGCACAAACCGCAAGTTAAGTACAAATTACATATATGCAATTATGAAAATTACAGCAAGTATATTGTTGGTGAGTCCTTCATAATCAATTATTATCATTTAGTATATTCCTCAACAAAGTGAAAAATAATCTAAGAAAAATGGTGTGGTAGAATCTAATTAATAATTTATGTTTGTCCCTATCTATCTAAACATGTGGAACACACCTTGCTAATGAGATGTGTGTGAACAGCCGTCCCACCCGTCTCTTAGCTGTTCACAAAAACCTCTCCCTGTAAAGACTGACAATGAAATCTCTCAGCACATATAGTGCTGGAGCTTGAAAAAGTGGTTTCTATCACCCACTGTAGATATGTGGATGATACACATCTCTCATATTATTTTAAATGTGTGTCCACAAAAATATAGTAGAATCAGTATATAAAAGAATAAAATGTGAAACAGTAATTTTTTTTTTTGTTTTGTTTTTTTTTTGTTTTTTTTTTTTTTTTTTTTTTTTTCAAAAGATTAATAAACGGAAGAATAGTCATAGGGAAGAGTTCAGTGCAAAATATTCTTGTAGACAATATTTTTGGTAAATACTTTGTCACTGTTAGGCAGCAATTTGCCTTGGATTGGAGTGTCCACCACTTTGACTTTTACATTGGATCGTCTTCTCACTCTTGAAAAAGCCACATACAATTGTCCATGTCCAAAAACAGGTTCAGGCAAAAAAATCCCTACTTTCTCAAGTGTTTGTCCTTGGGATTTGTTTATTGTCATGGCAAAAGCTGGCTTCAGAGGAAATTGGCGACGTCTTAACTTAAAAGGCAAGCCGGTTTCTGATGGGCACAAATCAATCCTGGGAATGAAAACCACATTTCCTCCAGCAGACCCAGTAATGACTCTTGCTTGAATCATGTTGACAAACAAACCGGTGACAATTAAGCGAGTCCCATTGCAAAGACCTTTTCTGCTGTTGAAGTTCCTCAAAAGCATTACAATGGTGCCAATTTTTAATTTCAGACGATGAGATGGCATCCCTGTGGGTGTAAGTGAATTTAAAAACTCAACAGGGTATTGCTCTGGGTCCTCTGTCTCGTCCGGATCAATGGAATCATCACTAATGTATTCTGTATACTCTCCAGCAATGCAATCCATGATCTTAGAGTTGACTTGATCCACATCATCATTTTTGGGGCAAAGAATGGCATGTGATGCTGCTGTATTAATACTTTCATTGTCATTGACATCAATTACAATGTTTTCACCAAAAATATCAAATATTAGTGAACCTGTGCAAATCATATCTTCAGGGATTTCTATAACATCATCTCCAAGGTTATAAGAATTGGTCAATTGTCCATTTCCCAGCTGAAGTATCCAATTGCTGTATTCTGGATCAACAGAGCGCATGTTGTCAAGTAGTGGCAATTGAGTGAAAATCTGCCATTGTCTGGAATATTTAATACAGCTCTCCACGATATCAGTTCGTGTTCCATGAGGAATAATAGGAAGACACTGACGAAAGTCTCCTCCCAGAACAATGACTTTCCCTCCAAAAGGTGTTTTATTTTTCTTCGAGATATCTTTGGTCATAACATCCTTTAATAGTTGGTCAATGACATGCAGTGCGTATTTGGATAGCATAGTGGATTCATCAATAATGAAAAGCTTAGTATTC
Organism: Allobates femoralis; assembly: GCA_033576535.1. Classification (NCBI taxonomy): domain Eukaryota; kingdom Metazoa; phylum Chordata; class Amphibia; order Anura; family Aromobatidae; genus Allobates; species Allobates femoralis. Next base: position 543,183,948 of record JARQOC010000004.1, read on the forward strand.
TTCAAATGGTGTGCAGCATCAGTATCATTTTTTATTCTTGAAACAGACGTTTCATTGATTGGAATAGGTATCCCGTAAAGTGAATGGATGGTTCTTCCTCCTTCCAATAAGTTGGCTGCAATCCCAGTACTGGCAGCAGGTGACACAGTTTCTCCTTCTCCTCTTATTTGACGAATTAACAAATCATACAAATATGTTTTCCCACTGCCACCTGGACCATCAATGAAAAAGCACTTAGCTTGCTGACTTGTATCCTGTAATGCTTCATTTATGGCATTATAGGCCAAAAGTTGTTGTGGATTTAAAGTTTCTTTCATTTCTTGGGCTCTTCTAAACTCCTCCTCTTTGTCGTATTGTGGTTGTAGTTGTTGTTTTCTTTTGGGGCGTGGTAGATTAAAATCCGTAAAGCTTTTGCCATGAAATTTTAACACATTTTGAACATCTGTCATTGCATAGCCTTCACAATGCTCACAGTCCTCATTGTTAGGGTGATATGCACGGCAGTAGTCTTCAATAAAATCTTTTTTAAATTCTTGCCACAACTCCAATGGATGAGCAGGAGGACCAAAGATACATATGTAAGCAAACATATCCCGAAGCTGTGCAGGCATGTTTAGAACACAGCCATCCAGTAAGGTATTTCGCCAAACACTGTCATCCAAAAGTAATCCAAGGGCTATTGCTGCCTGCTTAAAAGTTGGGTACTCGACTTCATTAACGGTCTTAATGTGCTCAAAGCTTTTTGCTCCTTTTACATGTAGTAACAACAACCGTAAATAGTAGCGTTCTTCATCTTTCATACTGACCGTATACATTCTTCCAATGACAGTTGATCCCCGTTTCTGCCTAATTTCCCATGCACCATCTTTCCAGACATAGTGCTCAGGAATTTGGCGGTAGAAGTATTCATGAGCATGTGGGTCATTCTCATTCAGTTCAAAGTAGGCCATAAGAGTTGATTTTCTATGCGTCATGGCAGCAATGTTCTCAACAGAAGCATCTTCATGAAAATAAAGTGGTTGTGACTGTGGCAGATGTACGGCAAGGCGAACAATGCTGTGTGATTGTTTATGCATTGGATAGGCAAAAATTCTCCAAGCTGCCTCTGGTGCACTGACGTATCTTGAATCCATAAATTGGTGAGGTTCATCATGCTGTATGTTTGTTTGAGAAATTTCAAGATTGGCTTTATCATGTCCTTTGTAAACATATTTGAATAGATACTTGACACTTTGAATGGACGCACAGATTTCCACATTTATATGACACTTATACTTTAATAGTAAGAAAGGGTTATAGGGAACAACCCAAGAATTATCAACCATGTGAGAACGGTGTGTAAATGAAGGTCCTGCATTGCGTTGATAAGTTGGGTAGGCATCATGTGCTATTAGAGTTTTTGGTTGGAAATCTTTTGGGAATCCTTTTTTACACTTTCCAATATCCATACATGGACAATTAGGGTTGAATTGTCCACAGGGTCCATGAATCATATGTTGCATCACAATTTGATGGAGCACAGGATACTCAGATGGATCAGGAATTTCTGCCCAAACAGTACGATCGACATCAACCTCAGTGCGTAATTTGGAATTGTTATCCAGAATAACCAAAATGTGAGCATGTGGTAGTCCTCGCTTTTGGAATTCTATTACATGAATCATTGCACAAATCTTGCCAAATAATCCACTGTTTATATCTTTTAATAGGGCTTCTAATTTTATTTTGAAGACACGGGCGACTAAATCCGGTCTGTGTTCCACCCTCTGCCATGGTTCTAAATTGTGGATAATCTCGCTCCATTTGGGATTACATGTCATTGTTATAAATAGATCTGGCCGTCCAAATTTAGTCACAATAGCCATGGCATCTTGATACCTCTGCTGCATGTTTCTGGGACTTGCCTTCAAACGACGATGGTAATATGACCGTTTTGCCAATAGGAATTCCTTTTTCAAAAGATTTTCTTTCCAGATGTTCCTGTAGTACGCAATAGTCCTCCACTTTTAAGTCTTTTTGATGTTGACGTATAAAATTTAAGCGATTAGCCTCAATTTTTATATACGCATCTACTAAATACTGTTGCGTTAGTTTTCCACCATTTAAAATAGGATTGAACTCAGGACGTACAGAGAGCAAATAACAGTAATACTGCAATTGTGTAATTCTCCGTGGCTTTTCACCTTGATGCTTCAGTCCCTCATGCCAGCCTTGTTCTCCATGCGGAAAAAATAACGGATACAGTAAAGCATCTAAATTACTGTGGAGAATACTGATTTGCTGTGTTTTTGGAGCTAAAGGATTGTTTGGGTCAGGTTTGAGATGAATTAAAATGTCTCTATTGAAGGGTGGCTCTCCATCGGCATGTTCAAAGACCACAGCAACTTCATTAACAATTGGCTTATTATAACGTCTTGGGTCTTGTTCTCGATCCTGTTTAAGAGCCATGATGATATTAGGCATGACAGTACCATTTTCAATTGCCTTATCTTGTTCCTCTTGTTCAACAAAACGTAGCATTTTGTATGCAGAAACAAAAGGATTAATGCGATCTAATAAGTTAGCAATGAGCCGCATCAATTTAGGATTACATTTTTTATTTTCGTCACACTGTAAACGTTGGTCATTAGCAGTGGCAGTATCTAAAATGTAGAGTTGGGCATAAGCAGGAGCTTGATCTGGAGCAGGATGTAGTGTTCCAGTACGGTGATAAATTTGGCCATGAATCCTGAAGCAATAAGGGCCATGTCCAGGTGGAGGAGCAATACTTGCACCCATAGAAGCAAAACCAAATGAACTATTGATACTTCTGATGTTATCCATCATATTCCGACTGTATGGACTCTGACCTTTAAGAATACATTCCAACATCTCTGGGTACTGAGGTAACGGAACCTTGACCTTCCCCTTGTGACAACAGATAGTATACTGTTTATCCGATGGCATCTCATCCATGAAATGTCGAGCTTGACAATGCTTACATATGAATATCATAGCGCCACAGGTATGTTCCACAATGCCAAAATCACTATCTGTAAATCCAGGTGGATATGAAGAGGGAGGTGTAGGTAGGTAAATACGATTTTCTTTCTGCAAACCAACATAGATGAGACGTTGAAGCAATAAAGCAGAAAAAGAGTCAGGATCCACTTGTGTAACAGTAGAAGACGTCTTTTTGCGGTGTTGACGACGGGAGGCACCACTTTTACGTAAGCGGCTCTGTTTGGATAGTGAAAACTCCTGAGCAATTTGTGCCTCCAAAGGAGTTTGTTGTTGTTCAAGGCGAAAACGTTTTGTGCGTGATGTCTCCTGACCACAATGTTTACGCTTTGCTGTTGCTTTGCGCGGTGATGAAACTTGAGGAATTGTGCTTCTTTCATCCTGTGAACTGCTAGAAAGAGCTAGAGCAAACTGTAGTACTGGTGAGCTTACAGTTGGATCAGCAGACTGTAGTACTGATGAGGTTACTGTCTGATCAGCACACTGAGTTAGATCAGCAGAGTATTGTACAGATGAGCTTGCACTTTGATCAGCAGACTGTTGTTCTGAGGAGGTTACTGTCTGATCAGCAGAGTGATGTACTGATGGTGTCACTTTTTTTTTTTGACGGCGTTGATGTAGCTTCTGAGCATTTTTGGCCAACCGTAGTTGTTTTTGTTCCAGCGACTCCGTTGCAATGCGTTGCTTATACTCAGCTTTAGACTTATCCAAACGACATTGTCGCTCTTCTTCAGTTTCTTTAGCACGTGTCTTACGCATCCATCTGGCTTTGTACCCGCCAACATCCTTGCTAGTATCCTTTGAAGTCATGTTAGAACATACAAAGGTAATACTATACTTGGAGAGGTATAGGTACGCAAGAGCTTTTACAAAAGCTTTTTGGGAGAAAAGACTTCTTGAAATGTATAGAATAATTATTAAGGAAAATAATAAGTTCCAGATAGACAATGAACATATTGAAATATCATATTTTGTATGTCCTTATAATGTACCCACAACATATTACAAATATATAAACATGTTTCTCATTCATATCAATAATACTAAAAGGTCACTGAATACTTAAGGACATTGAATGTGCATAAATAATACCAATACCATAAATACCAATACCATCATCAAAACCATCATCAAACCATCATCAAAACCATCATCAATAGCATCATGAAAACCATCATCAAAACCATCATCAAAAGCATCATCAATATCATCATCAATAATATTAGCAATAGCATTATTATTAAAATTAATAGCAAATTATAAGCATTATAGCATAATTATTAGCATTAATACATATTATGCATTAATATCATAATTATTAGCATTATTACCATAATTATTAGCATTAATACCATAATTATTTTCATTAATACCATAATTATTAGCATTATACCATAATTATTCGCATATTAATAGCATAATTATTACCATTAATAGCATAATTATTCGCATTATTAGCATTATTATTAGCATTAATAGCATAATTATTACCATTAATAGCATAATTATTAGCATTATTAGCATTATTATTAGCATTATAGCAAATTATTAGCATTATTATTACCATTAATAGCATTAATTATTACCATTAATAGCATAATTATTAGCAAGCATTATTATTAGCATTATTAGCATTAATATTATTATTATTAGCATTAATAACATAATTATTAGCATTATTATTAGCATTATTAGCATTATTATTAGCATTAATAGCATAATTATTAGCATTAATAGCATAATTATTAGCATTATTAGCATTATTATTAGCATTAATAGCATATTTAACATTATTAGCATTATTATTAGCATTAACAGCATTATTATTAGCATTAATAGCATTATTATTAGCATGAATAGCCTAATTTTAGCATTATTAGATTATTTTAGCATTATTAGGATTATTATTAGCATTATTAGCATTATTATTAGCATTATTAGCATAATTATTAACATTATTAGCATTATTATTAGCATTAATAGCATTATTATTAGCATTAATAGCATTATTATTAGCATTAATAGGCTAATTATTAGCATTTAGATTAATTTATTGCATTATTATTGCATTATTAGCATTATTATTAGCATTATTAGCATTATTATTAGCATTAATAGCATAATTATTAGCATTATTAGTATTATTATTAGCATTAATAGCATGATTATTAGCATTAATAGCATTATTATTAGCATTAATAGCCTAATTATTAGCATTATTAGGATTATTATTTGCATTATTAGCATTATTATTAGCATTAATAGCATTATTATTAGCATTAATAACATAATTATTAGCATTATTATTAGCATTATATTAGCATAATTATTATGCATTAATAGCATAATTATTAGCATTATACATATAGCATAAATTAATTAGCATATAGCATATTATTAGCATAATAGCAATTATTAACATTATTACATTATTATTAGCATTAATAGCATATTATTAGCATTAATAGCATTATTATTAGCATATAGCCTAATTATTACATTTTTAGGATTATTATTTGCATTATTAGCATTATTATAGCATATAGCATTATTATAGCATTAATAACATAATTAGCATTTTTTACATATTAGCATATTATTAGCATTAATAGCATAATTATTAGCATTAATAGCAATTATTTAGCATTATTAGCTTATTATTAGCATTATAGATAATTATTACATTATTAGCATTATTATTAGCATTAATAGCATTATTATTAGCATTAATAGATTATTATTAGCATAATATCCAATTATTAGCATTATTAGATTATTATTAGCATTATTAGCATTATTAATTAGCATTAATACATTATTATTAGCATTAATAGCTAATATTACATTATTAGCATTATTATTAGCATTAATAGCATTATTTTAGCATTAATGCATTAATTGACATTAATAGGCTAATTATTAGCATTATTAGGATTATATTATGATTTTTAGCATTATTATTTGCATTATTAGCATTATTATTAGCATTATTAGCATTATTATTAGCATTAATAGCATAATTATTAGCATTATTAGTATTATTATTAGCATTATAGCATGATTATTAGCATTAAATAGCATTATTATTAGCATTAATAGCCTAATTATTAGCATTATTAGGATTATTATTGACATTATTAGCATTATTATTAGCATTAATAGCATTATTATTAGCATTAATAACATAATTATTAGCATTATTATTAGCATTATTAGCATTATTTATAGCATTATAGCATAATTATTAGCATTAATAGCATAATTATTAGCATTATAATTATTTTAGCATTATTATTAGCATTAATAGGCATATTATTAGCATTATATTATGCTATTAGCATTATTATTAGCATTATTAGCATTATTATTAGCATTAAATTATTATTAGCATTAATAGCCTAATTATTAGCATTATTAGTATTATTATTAGCATTATATAGCATATTATTAGCATTTTAGCATTATTATTAGCATTAATAGCATATTATTAGCATTATAGCATTATTATTAGCATTAATTAGCATTATTATTAGCATTAATAGCATTATTATTAGCATTAATAGCATAATTATTAGCATTATTAGGCATTATTTAGCATTATTAGCATATTATTATTTGCATTATTAGTATTATTATTAGCATTATTAGCATTATTATTAGCATTAATAGCATAATTATTAGCATTATTAGTATTATTATTAGCATTAATAGCATAATTATTAGCATTATTATCATTATTATTAGCATTATTATCAGTATTATTAGCATTAATAGCATTATTATTAGCATTATTATTAGCATTATTAGTATTATTATTAGCATTAATAATATAATTATTATCATTATTAGCATTATTATTAGCATTAATAGCATTATTATTAGAATTAATAGTATAATTATTAGCATTATATGAGAATTATTAGCATTATTATTATTACATTAGTAGCATAATTATTAGCATTAATATAATTATTATTAGCAGTAATATAATTATTATTAGGGTTTTTTTTTTAATTATTATTTTTTGTAATTTTGTAATTTTTTGTTTTATTTTTTAATTATTATTATTTTTTTTTATTATTTTTTTTATTATTTTATTTATTATTATTATTATATTATTTTATATATTATTATATATATATATATTATTATATATTATTATATATTATTATTATTTTTATTTTTTTATTTTATTATTTTATTTATTTAATTATTTTTAAATTATTTAATTTATTATTTAATTTATTTTTTATTGTAAGTGACATACATATGTTTAATTTTTTTATTCTTATTTTTATTGAATTTTTTATTATTTTTTTATTATTATTTTTTATTATTTTTTAATGATTTTTAAATTATTTTATTTATTATTTAATTTATTATTTATTTAAAGTGACACACAGTTCTCTTTGTGGTCCGCCTTTTTTTTTTACCATTGACATACATTAGCGGTGTGTCGGCGATTTTATGGCCGGCCACCTGGTTCTATTTGTCGGCCGTAAAATCGCAGACACACCGCTAATGCATGTGTATGGGATTTTTAAAAATGGCGCCGCGATTTCTGATTGGTCGGCGTTAGCAAATAGCGACCAATCAGAATCGCGGCGCCATTTTTAAAAATGCCATAGACATGCATTAGCGGTGTGTCCGCGATTTTATGGCCGGCTACCTGGTTCTATTTGTCGGCCGTAAAATCGCGGATACACCGCTAATGCATGTCTATGGGATTTTTAAAAATGGCGCCGCGATTTCTGATTGGTCGGCGTTAGCAGATAGCGACCAATCAGAATCGCGGCGCCATTTTTAAAAATGCCATAGACATGCATTAGCGGTGTGTCCGCGATTTTATGGCCGGCTACCTGGTTCTATTTGTCGGCCGTAAAATCGCGGATACACCGCTAATGCATGTCTATGGGATTTTTAAAAATGGCGCCGCGATTTCTGATTGGTCGGCGTTAGCAGATAGCGACCAATGAGAATCGCGGCGCCATTTTTAAACATGCCATAGACATGCATTAGCGGTGTATCCGCGATTTTATGGCCGAGAAATAGAACCAGGCGGGCGGCCATAAAATCGCCGACACACCGGTAATGTAAGTGAATGGGAAAAAAAAGGCGGACCTGAATGAGAACTGCTGAGGGGCTCTTCTGATTGGCTGAGGGCAGTCTCCAGCAACCAATCAGAACAGTCCTTCAGATCTTATTGAGATGCAATGGCGGATTTGTCGTCCATTGTATCTTAATAAGAAAGAAGAGGACGTCGAAGGTGGAAGTGAGCGAAAAGAAGACAGAAGATCCCCGGAGCCGGACGAAGAAGCGGAGATGGCGGAAAGAAGACAGAAGATCTCCAGGGCCGGACGAAGAAGCGGAGATGACGGAAAGAAGAAAGAAGATCCCCGGGGCCGGAGGAAGAGGACGCCTGGCCGGACGGAGGGCGGACTTGTGGATCGGACGATCAGATGACTTGAAGGCATGTAAGTGATCGACGGGGACGTTAGGTTAGGGGACAGCGGGGGCTTAGGGCTTTAGTGAGAGGGGCAGGGAACATCGTCGGGAGGTTAGGGTCGGCGCTGGCTTAGGGGATAGGCGGCGGGGTTTAGGGGCTGCTGCGGAGGTTAGCGGGTAACGACTTAGGGGCGGCGGTGGCTTAGGGAGTAGACGGCGAGGCTTATGGGGTATCGGCGGGGGCTTAGGATGGTGCGGGTCGGGTGTTAGGTGGTCGGGGCTTAGCGTGTAGGGGTGCGACGGACTTAGGGTTTATCGGCGAGGGCCTAGGATGCTACGGGGCTTAGGGGGTAGTGGGTTAGTGGCTGTTGCGGGGCTTAGGGACGGCGGTGGCTTAGGGGGTAGACGGCGGGGCTTATGGGGTATCGGCGGGGGTTTAGGATGCTGCGGGTCGAGTGTTAGGTGGTCGGGGCTTAGCGTGTAGGGGTGCAGCGGAGTTAGGGGGTATCGGGGGGGGGATTAGCATGCTATAAAGGATATCTTAGCTGTAGGGTAGTAGCGGTCGAGTGTTCTTGCGGGTTCGTAATGCGGCAGTCCGTGTTCCAGGTAGCGGGTAGGCGAAAGGATTTGTGATTTCAAATTTCACGCTTTATAAAGTGGGCTGTGAAATGTGAAACCACAAAATGGCGGGGGGGGCGTATAGTGAGTGGTGATAGTGCGGTGTGCGGACGTGGCGGTGGGTGTAGGGACATGGGGGTGGGTGTGTGGACATGGGGGTGTCAGCGGTGTGCGGACGTGGCGGTGGGTGTAGGGACATGGGGGTGGGTGTGTGGACATGGGGGTGTCAGCGGTGTGCGGACGTGGCGGTGGGTGTAGGGACATGGGGATGGGTGTGCGGACATGGGGGTGTCTGTGCGGACATGTGGGGCTGTGTTCCATGGTCCCCGGGGAGCGAGTGGCTGCCTCCGCCGCAACGCGTTCCATGGTCCCCGGGGAGCGAGTTGCGGCAGAGGCAGCGAGTCGCTGCATGGTCCCCGGGTAGCGACTTGCGGCTCAGGCAGCGACTCGCAATGGCCTGGCGGCCATTGCTCGCGCTGCCTGAGCGGTAACTCGTTAAGGTGTTGTCCGGGCCTGTGGATCGATTTTGGGCCAGCGACTCGCAATGGCCGCTTCGCGGCCATTGCTCGCCCTGGGCCAGCGACTCGCAATGGCCTAACGGCCATTGCTCGCGCGACATTGGGCGCTTCGCGCCCAATGTTAAATTCGTATCCACATGACGACATCGCAAAGTGCGCGTGAAGGGGCGCTTTTGCGATTCGCGATTATATAATAGATTGCGCCAATGGCCATTGTAAGTATATGGGTGCGAGAAAATCTCGCACTTAAACAGCACTCTGTGCAATAGTTGCACGTGTGTACTATCTCACAATGTCAGCAAACACCGCTGCTGTCAACGCAGTGGGGTTTGAAATTGCTGGGTTGCTGGTACACTATCCAATCAGCAGTGGTGAAAGCCAATTGGTTAAATCAGGCGGTAAATGCTTTCCATGGTGCTGAAGATAAAACTTCAGCACCATGGAAAGCACAGACTTTCAAACACCAGCAGTGTTTGAATTTCCCAGTGAATGCTTTCCATGGTACTCAAGTTTTATTGGCTGGAAAAATCCAGCCGATAAAACTTCAGCACCATGGGAAGCATTTACCGCTCGATTTAACCAATCGGCTTTCACCGCTGCTGTCACAGCGGTGAAATCTGACTAGATACTGTGCCGGCAACCCAGCAAATTTTAACACCGCTGCTTTGACAGCAGCGGTGTTTGAATTCGCTGACAGTCAGTGCTGTTCTCGGTGCTGAAGTTTGCGTGGAGGGCTTACTCAGCATGCTGAGAAATCCCGCCGAGCAAACTTCAGGACTACAGACAGCAGCACACTGACTTGCACCACACACTGTCACTCGCAGCACACTCGCAGCACACTCCCATGCATACAGCCATGCACACACACCCACATGCACCACACTCGCACCACACTCACAGTAAAAATGCCCAGCACTCTGTTTTTGCTGCATGACAGTGGGCCTCCACCCTAAAAGGGAAAATCTACTCTGGGATCAATGGGCGGAAATCATTGCTCCGATTCTAGCATCAGGACCACATCATGCCTATTTCATCTTACTGGAAGAGCAAGCATCAGACTATGTTGTTGTCAAGGATGAGATCCTGGCATGACTTGGCGTAAATGTGTAGGTTCGGGCCCAGGGGGTGCATCAGTGGGGATTTAATCCTTTTAAGCTGGCAATGACCCAGTATTATGACTTAGTATGCCTGATACAGAACTGGTTACAGTAAGGTTCGACTGTTCCCTCCTTGCTGAGCTCATGGACACAAACTTTGGGTACCGACATTCCCTGTATGTTAAAGGGTCTGTGATGAATTTGCCACCAATACTGGCAGCTCTCTAGTGCCCCTATTATACTCAGGAAAGTCAGGGAACTGACTGAGGATAAAAGAGGGACCGCAGCTGCCCTGTCAGTGCTGGTTCATTAAAGCTCTCAGTGAGTGTGGGATATGTCCAAAGTGCATATAATAACCATCTTGTCACTGATAGGTCCTGAATAACACAAGCACCAATTTCTGCCACCAGTTTCTTGTTTGATATAAGCTCGGTCCGTGAACATGCATAGCAGGCCAGAAACCAGCCCAGGTAGAGAATAATGTTAAATGAGCACACGGACGTGAGAATTTCGCGGTCGGGATAAAATAACCCAAAAATAAATGATAGACTTAATCACCATAGGGCACAATAGAATAATATTTTTATACAGATATTAGTTATTACAGTCAGATTATGAATAAAAGATAACTTGAATACACACAGATGTACAGACATATGTAACCAGTTATTGGTTCCTGGATGCTTGGCAGTTTAGGGCCACAGGTCCTGCATGAGGTAATTCCCTAAGACGTGCAAGACGAGTTGCCCTTGATGAATAACACAGAGGGAGGGGTCGGCCGCAGTGTTATACTCTTGCCTGCCACTCCCAAGTTGCTCAGTTCCACTTCCGGTTGGTCCTGGAATCGTCTTCCCTGTATATTTGCCTAAAATGTTATGAAAACCTATGAATGACCATAACTTCCCCGTGAAGGGTCAGAGAGTAGCGGTTCTGGTCTCATTGGAAACAGCAGACTCTCCTCTATGCTTCAGGACCTAAAATGGCTTCTCTGGCTGACTCCTAGTCACTGTTCTGCATATCTCTGCCACACACAATGTTAGAGCGAATGGGGAGGGATGGGTGCGTGCAGCTGGCTGTCGCGATTCCAGTGATGTGAGTTATAGGTTGCTATCAGATATAGTACATTCATAATTTGAAAAATTGATTCCAGAGTCTGTGAGTGTGGATCTCAGGACATAATTCCAATAGAGCCTACAGGATTCCTGCCCCCATTTCCTCTAGAGTTGAAGTAAGATATATCATTTCCTGCTCTTAATTGCCTTCTCGCCCCCCGGGGCACTGCTCACAAAGCGACTAGTTTTCTTCTAATAATAAAAAATGTCACCTACCTTCAGGGACAGTGGAGAGAAGCATCCTTAAGTTTAATTAAAAGTGACACCCATCCGGTCAGGCCCTTTGTTTGGGAAATGCAACATCTTGGGTCTAGAAGGTTTTGGACAATGGTAGGCCAAGGGGACAGAAGTAAGAATACACTATATCCATTTATGTTTATGGAATATTGCTTGATAGGTCACAATACATCCCTTTTTCCTCACAGGGTCTGTGCGAGTAGAACCTTGAAAGCTTCCAATGAGAAACATTGGAACATCAAGTTGAAATAGAGGGTTTCCCAGCTGTGGCCCTGCTGGACTTATGAAGTCTCGTGACCCTGGTGAGGGCTAATCAGGTATTAACCACTAATTTCAGTGTGCTATGCATCTACGGGGTCTTAAAAGACGTGTAAAGACCCCAGCCGGAAAGCAATACCATGAGGTCAGTTTGGCTGTTATTCAGCACTATGAACTGATAGTAGGAAGGGATTTTCACTAATTTTTTGCCCTATGGCCAGGGCCCTCAGCAGGGCCTGCCTACTGTGCCAGCTGTCAGAGGCCCAGTGGTGAATCATAGGAGAGGGGGCCTGGAGGAGTGGTGAGGGGGTGGGACCCAATCTCCTCTGGGTCACACCCCTTCACCTCTTCTACTGGTCTCCTCTCCTATGTATCTCATCTGGACCTCGCCCAGGGCCAGCGTCACAACCTGGCGCAGTGGTAACAGAGCCATCTGCAGAAGAAGTAAGCAGGAGCCAGAAACAGTGGAACCAATGGGAGCTGTAGGAGGGTGGGACTTTCCTTCATCCAATCCCTTCTCAGCACACACTGCTGCTATTTCCAGTGGATGAGTCTGAAAGCCCAAGCGGCAGTGAGTGTGAGCTGAGCTTATAACAGTGATGTGTCCCTCCAGATAGCAGCTGAGGCTCCTCAGTGATCAGGGCTGAGTTGTGACCCGCATTATCAGCTCTCCTCATCACTGGGGGCCTCTACTCCTAATACTGACCCCTGTGTCAGCTATAAATCTTGTGTGTGATCATTGCTTGTGCTGGTGACCTCCTCCCACCTCCTGCTGAGAAGGACCAGGACACCGCAGCTCCATTCTCAAGATTCCCAGAGCTGCATTTACTACAAACTGATCTGGAAAATTGGAATCTTGAGCAGAGCTGAGGTGTCCTGTCAGGGGTCATATGGGGCACATATAGCCGTCCTCAGGTTGAGGGGGTCACCAGAACACTGCACTTTTCAGGATTTATAGCTGACAAATACATTAAACGGAACCTGTCACGTAGAATTAGCCCCCCAGCCTATCAATACCTGTCACTGCATCTTCTTATTAGTATTCTAGCTATCCCTGTCTTAAATCAGTCTGTCCTAAATAATGAGGAAGGTGTAATTATTTGTTTTTTGCACTTACTATAATGAGGCTGCGACTCCCCTCAATAGCCACACTGGGCGTCCTCTCTGGGTCATTTTCGCCGCCTCCCCGCTCTTTTATATGTCCCGATGGGGCGTGAAACTGCATTTTGATGAGCCTGCCTCGGAGCCATGGGAGGACTTGCCGTATGACGCAAATCGCGTAATTTCCGACACTGCTAACATCGATACATCCTTTGGGTGTATCGACAGACCTCAAGGTGTACATCATTACAGCGTCAAACGTGAGCTGCAGCTCCTCGGTGTCCGTGACGCTGTAGTTGGTACACATCGCATTTGATGCTGTAGTAATGTACACCTCGCGCATGCGCAATGCCGCTTGAGGTCTGTCGATACACCCAAAGGGTGTATAGATGTCAGCAGTACCGGAAATAGGCGATTTGCGTCATACCGGCAAGTCCTCATATGGCTCCAAGGCAGGCTCATCACAATGTAGTTTCACGCACATTGGGGTGTGAAAAAGAGCAGGGGAGGCGGCGAAAATGACCCAGAAAGGACGCCCAGTGTGGCTATTGAGTGAAGTCGCAGCCTCATTATAGTCAGTGCAAAAAACAAATTATTACACTTTCCCCAGACTGATTTAGGACAGAGAGGGATAGCTAGAATACTAATAGGAAGATGCAGGGACGGGTTTGATAGGCTGGGGGGCTAATTCTAGGTGCAGGTTCCCTTTAACTTCCCAGATATGTCATTAAACACACATCTATTATCTATCTGTTATCTAGCTATTATATCTGTGCTGAATTGGCCATCGAACCTGGCAGCTCTACAGCACCTCCTGTTAAACTCAGGTCAGTCAGAGAACTGCCTGAGGATAAAGAAGAGCCGCAGCTGCCCTGTCTGTGCTGGTTTATTAAGACACCTTCAGTGAGTGTGGTATACGCCTTCTAGTCCGCAGCCAGAAGCACATATAATATCCTTCTCCCTGTCAATGACAGAGGCCCTGGCTAAACCCCAAGCACTATTGCTGTCACCAGCTGCTCGTTTTAATATAAGTCCGGTCCGTGGTCGGGCTTATATCGGGTCAGGAACCAACCCAGGTAGCGTTAAATGAGCACACGGACATGGGAATGCTTGATCAAGATAAAAAGAGCAACTCAAGATTAAATTTATATATTTAATCACCCTATTGGTACACTAGATATATTTACAGTTATTTTTAAGATGTTACAAATACTACAGTCAGTTATGCAAACACAAGGATAAATGGAATACACAGAATTACACACACATGTGATCAGTTACCTTAATGCTGATAGCACCACAAGGGCGGCGTGATGCCAATCTGTTCCTGGGGTATTCTCTGGCTTTGGTGGAATAATAATGCCTCTTCAGAAGAGATACAATATGGAGATGGGGCAGCTGATTTTTATACATTATGGGCTGACCCCTGTCTCCACCCATCTCGCACCTCTGGGCTGTCTCACAATTCCCACCCCTCTGAGTGGAGATATAGATATCCAAAACTTATTATCTGCCATAGCCTTGTCTGTGAGCATCCCCGACGGAAGACAATGCTCTCATATTTTCACTTATGATTTTATCTTCGTCTGGATATGAAACATGACTATTGTGAGAGCAGCCTACTAGCCAATATTACATTAGATGGCTTACAGGCATCATACATCATATAAATATAAGTCCTATGACTGTCTAGATATGTAGATTTCATATTTAAATTCGACATTATCATAGGATGGACGGCTTATGAAATATTAAAAGTTATAACTCGTCTCCTCTCAGTCTAGCTGGCTGAAAGGATTTTCCCCTCCACTTGTGATACAGGGAAATAAGAGTTGTCACTTCTCTGCAAATCCCAGCAGGGAGTCATACTTTGGATAATGGCTAGGTACAAAGTGTCATCTAATCTCCATTTCCTCAGAAGCTCAATACACCTGGCTAAATGACATTTCCCTAGCTGATTAGCATATCACAGGTGAGGAAGAGCCCTTTTGTGTGGCCTGTTGGCATCGACTATTTCACAGAGATGAATTGCCTCTGGCTACCAAGGGTGGGGGCTTATCTCTTTATGAGTGAGATGTGTCTTATCTGAACAGACAACTATTGCTTTCTGGGACCAAAATGGAATCTGGGGGATATGGCAATATTCCTTACAAATATTGCTTAATTATCACATCAAATATTGCTTAATCATCACAATATCTATCATGTACCTATTATCAATCTAGTTCTATCTTATCTATCTATTTCTGTCTATTATCTATTTATCTATCATCTATCCATTTATTATCTATCCATCCATTATCTATCTATCTATCTATCTATCTATCTATCTATCTATCTATCTATCTATTCAATCTATCAGCTATCTATCATCATATCCATATTTATCTATCCAATCAGCTATTGTCTATCTAATTCTATCTTACCATCTATTTCTACCATCTATGTATCCATCATCTATCTATTTCTACATGTATCTGTCTCAATGCAGCACTATACTTTACATACAGGTCCACGCTACATCCTGTATTACAGTGCGTCTGTATATACTCTATGTATATAGTGTTGACCTGTATATACATTATAGTGCTGTGTATACAAGATAAAGTGGCAGAAATCTTTCATGTGTATATGGCCAGCAGTCTCTGTATATACACCAGGCTGTTTCTAATGTTTATACAGCCGGTATTCTCTGTGTATACTGTCGGCAGTCTCTAATGTGTACACAATTGGTAGTCTCTAATGTGTACATAACCGGCAGTCTTTAATATGTACACAGCCGGCAGTCTCTAATGTGTTCACAGCTGGCAGTCTCTAATTTATATACAGTTAGCCATCTCTAATTTGCATACAGTCAGTAGTCTCTAATGCGCATACAGCTGGCAGTCTCTAACGTGTATAAGACCAGCAGTCTCTGTGTATACAGCGAGCAGTCTCTTATGTGTATACAGCCGGTGTTCTCTGTTTATACTGCCGGCAGTCTTTAATGTGTACACAACCGGCAGTCTTTAATGTGTACACAGCTGGCAGTCTCTAATGTGTATACAGACAGCCATCTTTAATTTGCATACGGTCAGTAGTCTCCAATGTGCATACAGCTGGCAGTCTGTAATGTGTATACGGTCAGCAGTCTCTGTGTATACAGCCAGCAGTCTCTAATGTGTTCACAGCTGGCAGTCTCTAATGTGTATATGACCAGCAGTCTCTGTGTATACACCGAGCAGTCTCTTATGTGTATACAGCCGGTATTCTCTGTGTATACAGCCGGCAGTCTCTAATGTGTATACGGCCTGCAGTCTCTAGTGTGCATATGGCCAGCAGTCTCTATTGTGCATACAGCCAGCAGCCATCTATTGTGTATATGGCTTGCAGCCGTCTCCATTGCACACATGGCCTTCAGCAGTCTCCATTGCGAATACGGTGAGCAGCAGTCTCCATTGTGTAAACAGCCTGCAGCTGTCTCCATTGCATATATGGCCCGCAGCCATATCCATTGCATATACGGCCTGCAGCTGTCTCCATTTTGTATCCGGCCCACAGCAGTCTCTATTGTGTATTCTCTTGTGTTTATAGCCAGCAGCAGTCTCTATTGTGTATTCTCTATTGTGTACAGCCAGCAGCAGTCTCTATTTTGTATTCTCTTGTGATTACAGCCAGCAGCAGTCTCTATTTTATATTCTCTATTGTGTACAGTCAGCAGTAGGCTCTATTGTGTATTCAGCCAGCAGCAGTCTCTATTGTGTATACCACCTGCAGAGGTCTCTATTGTGTATACAA
Source organism: Allobates femoralis (assembly GCA_033576535.1). Taxonomy (NCBI): domain Eukaryota; kingdom Metazoa; phylum Chordata; class Amphibia; order Anura; family Aromobatidae; genus Allobates; species Allobates femoralis. The sequence goes on from JARQOC010000004.1 coordinate 543,201,111, forward strand.
CCAGCAGCAGTCTCTATTGTGTATTCTGACACACCGTAGCCGGGTCTTCATGTCTCGGGCGTTGCTTCTCCCGTCACGGTTCCGCGTCTGAGGCTGTGGGGCCCGGTGGTCAGATCAAAATAAGTGCCCAGTGTGAGAAAGCTGGGTCTCCCTCAGACGTCATGGGTCTTCCAGCACGACAATGACCCAAAACACACTTCAAAAAGCACTAGAAAATGGTTTGAGAGAAAGCACTGGAGACTTCTAAGGTGGCCAGCAATGAGTCCAGACCTGAATCCCATTGAACACCTATGGAGAGATCTAAAAATGGCAGTTTGGAGAAGGCACCCTTCAAATATCAGGGACCTGGAGCAGTTTGCCAAAGAAGAATGGTCTAAAATTCCAGCAGAGCATTGTAAGAAACTCATTGATGGTTACCGGAAGCGGTTGATCGCAGTTATTTTGGCTAAAGGTTGTGCAACCAAGTATTAGGCTGAGGGTGCCAATACTTTTGTCTGGCCCATTTTTGGAGTTTTGTGTGAAATGATCAATGTTTTGCTTTTTGCTTCATTCTCTTTTGTGTTTTTTCATTTAAGACAAATTAAATGAAGATAATAATACCAAAGAATTTGTGATTGCAATCATTTTCAGGAAGAAACTGAGTATTATCTGACAGAATTGCAGTGGTGTCAATACTTTTGGCCACAACTGTAGCTGCATATCATGCAAAGAGGTTGCTAGTGACAAAGGATCTGGAGGTAATTATGGACCATGGAATAAGTCACATCTCTCAATTCCATATAGCTTTTTATGATTTATATGATGATATACTATTCCATACAGATCGCCCCATAACAGTGATTATGCTGTAAAACAACCCAGTTCTATTATAGCAACCCATGAGTAGAACTCCTTGATCAGGTATTGCTCGATCTATTTAAGCTATGTCGAGACATGTTGGTTTTTGGGGTGAACAGAGCTGCAGAAAATCTGCAGCAAATCCTAGGAGCTGCTTTTTTTCTTCTGATTCTTGGAAGTTTGCTGTGTTTTTTACTGCAGATTTCCCATGGTTTTGCTGCGTTTTTCGCGCCATTTTTGTTTGCTGCATTTTTGCTGTAGATTTGCCATAGAAACTATAGCAGAAACGCAGAAAAGAATTGACATGCTCATTTTTTCAAGTTCCAAGATGGCCACAGTCTGTGAGGGGTGCGTTTGAAGGGCTCCTGCTAATCTGCCCAGAATCTGAGTGATCCCTGGAGTGTGACACCCTGCATTGCCTCCAAACCTGCTCTATCCCTATGGGACACCCCTGAAGCACCCATTGCTGTGCTCTTTTTACCCAGGAGGGTCGAAGAGGCCATATACACCCGTTCTGCGGGTGCCAACTCCCCCTTTCACCCACAACTCGCAGCCGCCGTCCCCGACCTTGCAGAGTCCCATCTACTGGCCTTAACATCCCGAGGTGCTTGGAGGACATCTGGTGACCGCAATCCAGACCTGGGGAACTCCTGCTGCAGCACCTGCCTCGGTTACCATGAGCGGGGGATCCCGGCGCTTTGTGCGGCCTTCACTTCCGACCAGATCCCTTTCCTGGACTGGCGGCCCCCGGAGCATCCCGGTAACGGACCACTTCATACCACAGGAGACTATACAAGCCTGCACTGTGGGCTCCGTTCTCCTATCCCCCCGCCGCCCACTCCTAACACCATATAGCCCTGGCCGGCCCTGACTGGCCTGGTGATAGGACGGCGGAACGAAGCCCTTCCACCTGCTAATATCCATGATCCAGGGTGTTTCAGACCAAGATCCGAATACCAACCACTGGATCCCCACTCCATCCCAGACCACCATCAACAACCATAGGACTCCACAGGTACCAATCTAGCCTATTATTAACTTTACAAATGGCTGTACATCTCGAGGTGACCATGCCTCACCCCACTATAAGACCAGAAACCAACACCCCACTTGCATCAGGGGTTTGATGCCACATGTACAGACGGCTCTCAACAACCCTTCTTTAATGTAGGGTCGCTTGCCTTGTCTATACTACATCTACTGCAGCTACAATAGGCTAGACTGTACCTGTTACCATATACAATCTCCTTCCCTATAACATCAGCTGGATCTCTTCACACCCCACAGCACTCTCTGGCCCTAGAATATAGTTGAGCCCATTTTAAACTACCATACAGCTCAAACTTCACTCTGACTTTTGGTATATCTCACCTTAGTCTCAACTATGTCCTGTGATAGACTTTGATTGCATACGAGGGGCTGATTAAACATCATGGATACGCACGCTTTGATCCCTGAGACACCTTAAAATGGTGAGTAGCAAACCAGCAAAAATAGTTGACAAATCCAGTGGCTCCACCACCCAAGCTGACCTTGACAAATTCCTTTGAAAACAAGCTGGCATGTCTGCTTTCCCTAAATCTTCTCGCCAGCTAATAGTAGGTGACCCCAGTCAGAACCTGAGAGTGATAAGGACACAGAGGAGCCGTGCAAAAACCCCCAGGTTACCAGATCCTTCATTAAAACGATTCTAGGCAAAGCTCTCGAGCCTATTGGTAAAGACCTCTCAGACATTAAGCATGATTTATCGCAGCTCGGACACTGAGTTGAGACTCTTGAGAACTCCCATCTAGATGTGGTCCGACATGCAAATTCTACTTTGACAAGCCTCCAACACCAACCATGAAGATCATCTCAACCAGATTTTCACTGTACTAGAAGATCATGAAAATGGGAAAGACGTAACAATTTAAGCTTGAAAGGAGTCCCTGAATCCATTAGCGAGATGCTCTCATTCCAACTATCACAGATGTCTTTTGTTCCATCCTAGCATCTGACGACTTGACAGCTATTGAAATGGTGAGGTTCCACAGAGCGCCGAGACCTAAGCCACCCCCAGAAGATCCTCCAAGAGATGTGATCTGCTGCTTTTTAGAGGACCAAAGATCTTATGCTACGTAGAGCCAGAGAAGCAACCGACATCTTGTGCAATGGCTCTAAGATCCAAATCTATCAGAACCTTTCAGCAATCACCCTGAATAAACAGAGGCTCCTGAGACCTTTCACTACTGTATTACATCAGAGACATTTCCCTTATGGATGGCTATTCCCCTTCGGCATAGTAATCTCCGCTAATGAAAAGAAGATCCAAGCGAGGACATTGGCAGATATTAGAAAAGCCTGTAAAGATCTCAACATTGTACTAGACCACTATACGGACTTGCAGGCCGTCAACTCTGCCTATCTACTGAAGCCCATCCCGCACCCGCACCTGTGGCAGACGAATCTGACTCCCAAATCCCAAAGGTCCAAAAGAGAGTCCGACAATATTGCTGCAAACCGGGATAATGAATACCCAAGCGGCTGAGGACCACTGCCGATTGTCACATCGCCATTGGACTCGGTGGCTGGTGTTCCTGCCTCGGCCGCTGGGAGGCGCCAGATTCCTTCGGCTGATGGTGCTGGTGATAGGAGGGCATTGTCCTCATATGGGCATGCTCTTTCAACGTCCGCCTCTGTCGCTGAACGCCGCTGTGTTTCTCCTTTGGGTGATGTTGGTTGCAGAGGAGCGGGCCCTGCAGTGGTGTCTGATAGGCGCAGCCTTCGTTCTTCTGTCAGAAGTGGGGTGGTTGGTGCCAGTCGTGCATTACCATCTGGCATGGTTCTAGGGGAGGTCCGGATGAGATCATCAGGCTGTGAACTCCAGCCTATGGGAGGTAACTGCGCCCTTCAAATACATTGGAGCCTGTCTTGCAGGCCATCAGATGTAGTTTTGGTTCCCCAGTGATAGTGTGTGTGTTTAGTTTTGTCTCTGATCTTTGCCTGGATTTCTGACTCTGCTACAGCCTGTCGATTGTGTACCTCAGCTGCCCTCTTGGTTTTGGCTTTGACCTTTGCCTGGATTTTTGACTCTGCTACAGTCGGACGATTTTGTGCCCTTGCTGCCCTCTTGGTTTTGACTCGGACTCCTGACTACGATTTTCGGGTCCTGATTATTCCCTTCTTGGCGACCTTCCTGCTCTGCTGCTCATAATAGGCAGCAACCCCCTGAGCTCCGCTGTAATTCCAAGGGTCTTGGGGTTTCTCGGGGTGCTGCCTTACCAGCAGCTTAGCCTCACAGCGGATGGTCGTCACACCGATGCTCAGAAACTTGCATCTGTTCTCACCTGTTACTACTCTCCTTTGAGAGAAACGACATTGTATATACAAGTTAATTGATACATGTTTTTGTTTTTTTTCACCTCTGGACACTAGCACCTATAGCTTTCTATGTAAAGTTCTGATTAACTTGTACCCTACTACAATTAATGCCTGGGCAACCGTATTGTACTTCAAGACTGCCGAAGATAGTCACATGACTTTAATCTTTTCTGATTAACCTTGCTTCACACTAAGTGACTCCTGAGTTGTTAAGGCAGCCCTCATTATTGTATAAATCGTAATCATATACCTCTCACCACTCAACCCCACCTCCCTTCTTTTTTTTCTTTCTTTCCCCTTATAATTGCCTTTGACTCTTTATACACTCTTTCGTGGGATCACCCACCAAATTATCTTCTAATTTGTTACTTGTTTTTCCTTTATGCTCACCATATCGGCGCCTCTATGGTATTTCCTGATCATCAAATGGCCTATGGATGCTATGCAAGTCTAACAAGTTTAACAATTAATCTTTGTTATCTGCCCTCAGATCCTTCTCTTTTTCTACCCTTGCTCTCCTTCTTTGCCCTATCAACTCCATGGGAGGACTACTACTGCCAATGACAGCGCACCATCTCCATCCACCATAACATCGATCCGTAAGTTGTTTCATGTTGTCTCTCATAACGTTCATGGCCTAAATTCCCCCGTCTCTAGGTCTCAGACACTACACCACTTCTAGAAAGTCAAATACGATATACTGTACTATCCTTACAAGAAACCCATTTTCGAGCACGGAAAACTCCCACCTTTGAACACTGTTTCTACAACCGATGGTATCATGCCTTGTCACCCCGAAAGGGCGCAAGAGGAGTAGCAATAGCCTTTGCCAGAGACATCCCTTTCCTACTACATGAGAGCCTCATTGACCCTGAAGGTTGCTATTTGTTTCTAAAAGGTTTAAATGGGGGAAGCTTGGTGACCCTGGGCAATCTTTATGCTCCTAATAAACACCTTCTGCGATGGCTTAGAAAGGTCCTCCATAAACTAAGTCTATTTCGGCAAGGGGCTGTTCTCAGCAGAGATTTATACATAGCACTAGAACCATCTCTGTATACCTCGACAAAGAATAGTACTGTAGCCTTGAGAGACCTAACTCAGATCAAATCTTTATTTCACTCCCTGGAATTGATTGACGTCTGGCAATACTTCCACCCGCAAGACAGACTCTTAACATATTATTCACACCCCCTCAAATCATACCACCAAATAGATTATGTATTGATTTTAGAAATATCCTCCCCACCACATCATAAGTAGACATACTCCCGGCACTATATTCGGACCACACCTTAATATCAATTAAATTAAAATTTTAAAAAAACATTCTCTAACTTTAGGACATGGAGACTAAACAAATCTCTTTTTCATCTAGACAATGTTAAATCCAAAATTTGGGTCTTCATATTTTTCCCTTAATGCCTCTTCTGACCTGGGTCCGACCATAGTGTGGGAGGCTCATAAGGCTATGATTAGGGGAATAATTATATCTGCTGCATCCCATATCAATAAACAGTGGAGGGCTGAGCTGGAGACTCTCTATAATGATATTGCCCAACTGGAGACTTAACATCAGCGGACACTTGTTCCATATTTACTGACCCAACTGACCAGACATAGCAATGCTTACGAGACTTACTCAATAAACAAGCAGCTAAATATTCTTCTTCTTGGAAGAACAGTCTTCTGGTTCATGGAGATAAAGAATCTAAATTAATGATGTCTCTGATTAAACAGCGCTAATCCCGCACGTTTATTCACAAAATTAAAACTGATAAAGGCCAAGTCACACAAAACTATAATCAAATCATTACAGCTTTCCTATCCTTTTATAAGGACTTATATCAGCTCAAACTCCATGAATCAGAGGCAGCGAAATGCCAAAGAACTTCTTTCCTCACCTCTATATCCCTACCCCAACTTTCTGATGATCAACAGACGATGCTATCCAAACCCCTTGATCTCTGTGAACCGGAGCCAGATGGCTTCTCGACTCTTTATTACAAGACCTTTTTTCTGATTTGGGCCCACACTTTCTGAATATGTGTAACACAGTCTTGAATGGTAGCTCGCTCCCTCCCCAATCTCTTGAAGCACATATATCTCTCTTGTATAAAGCTGGCAACGACACCATGCTGTGTGGGAGCTACAGGCTTATCTACCTGCTAAATGTCGATCTAAAGATATATGCAAGCTTAATGGCAAAACATATGGCGGGGATATTGCCCCAACTTGTCTCCTTGGAACAGACGGGATTTGTGCGGGTAGAGAAGGGAGGGACAACGCAAGTAGAATTCTTCATCTGCTACAACGCGCGAAAATTCACAATTTACCGCTGGTTCTTTTAGGTACTGACGCTGAGAAAGCATTCGACAGGGTGGACTAGACATTCTTACGTCATACCCTTCTGGCCTTTTGCTTTTCACCACCCCTAATTGAGCCAATTTTTAAAATGTACTCTCTGTAAACATCCTTTTTACTGATGAGTAGGTTACCCAGATATACCATAGATCCCATAAACCCTCGCAATGCGTGAAGATTCAGGAGAATTCCTATAAGGTGGTATCCCGCTGGTATCGCACCCCAATACAGTTGCATAGGTGGCACCCTTCCACATTTGAGCTGTGTTGGAGATACAATGCTGAAGCGGGGACATATTTTCATATTACATGGCTTTGCTCTAAAATACAGCCGTACTGGGAGATTGTGTCCAAGATTATTTCAACTCTCCAATCTGGCCTAAGGAAAACCTACTATCCTGACTAGCTAGCAATATTTTGGCAGCAGGTAGAATATTGATTCCTGCTCGGTGGAATTCTACTCTGGTCCCTTCTAAACTACAAGTTCTCAAAGAAATAGACTCGAATTTACAGGACAGCCGAGATTGCTGCCCTTTCCTATGGCTCTTATCCCTTATTCGAAAAAATGTGGTTGTCATATTTATATTACAGATCCACTCCCGAATTTACTCTGGCTGTCACGGATTTATGACTGCACTATCCTGGCTAGACTCAAACGATTCTGTTGACTCATCACTTGCGTCTTCTCATATCTACAGTCATATGAAAAAGTTTGGGCACGACTCATAATCTTACTGATTTTTTTTTTTTTTTTTTAATTTGGGTTTTTGCAACAGCTATTTCAGTGTGATATATGTAATAACTGATATTTAGTAGATCCACCTTTTGCAAAAATAACAGCCTCTAGTCGCTTCCTGTAGCTGTTAATGAGTTCCTGGATCCTGGATGAAGGTTTTTTGACAATTTCCCTTTACAAAACAATTCCAGTTCAGTTAAGTTTGATGGTCGCTGAGCATGGACAGCCCGCTTCAAACATCCCACAGATGTTCAATGATATTCAGGTCTGTGGACTGGGATGGCCATTCTAGAACATTGTAATTGTTCCTCTGCATGAATGCCTGAGTAGATTTGGAGCGGTGTTTTGGACCATTGTCTTGCTGAAAGATCCATCCCCGACATAACTTCAACTTTGACACTGATTCTTGAACATTATTCTCAAGAATCTGCGGATACTGAGTGGAATCCATGCGACCCTCAACTTTAACAAGATTCCCGGTGCCATCATTGGCCACACAGCCCCAAAGCATGATGGACCCTCCCCCAAATTTGACAGTGGATAGCAAGTGTTTTTCTTGGAATGCTGTGTTTTTGTGGCGCCATGCATAACGCCTTGTTGTAAGACCAAACAACTCAATCTTTGTTTCATCAGTCCAAAGGACCTTCTTTCAAAATGAAACTGGCTTGTCCAAATGTGCTTTTGCATACCTCAGGCGACTCCGTTTGTGGAGTGCATGCAGAAACGGCTTCTTTTGCATCACTCTCCCATACAGCTTCTCCTTGTGCAGTGTGCGCTGTATTGTTGACCGTTACACAGTGACACCATCTGCAGCAAGATGATGCTGCAGGTCTTTGAAGGTGGTCTGTGGATTGTTCTTGACTGTTCTCACCATTCTTCTTCTCTGCCTTTCTGATATTTTTGCTGGCCTGCCACTTCTGGCCTTTACAAGAACTGTCCCTGTGGTCTTCCATTTCCTTACTATGTTCCTCACAGTGGAAACTGACAGGTTAAATCTCTGAGACAACTTTTGTATCCTTCCCCTGAACACCTATGTTGAACAATCTTTTTTTTCACATCATTTGAGAGCTGTTTTGAGGAGCCCATGATGCCACTCCTCAGAGAAGATGCAACTAGGAGAACAACTTGCAAGTGGACACCTGAAATAGCTTTTCTCATGATTGGATACACCGGGCTATGTAATACAAAGCTCAATGAGGTTACCAAACCAATTTAGTGCTTCAGTAAGTCAGTAAAAAGTAGTTAGGAGTACTCAAATCATGAAAATCAGAAGGGTGCCCATACTTTTGCACCTGTCAAATTTTCAAATAATGCATGCTTCACATTTTCGGTTAGTACAATAAACCTAATTTCAAACCTGAAATATTACTGTGTCCATCAGTTATTACAAATATCACACTGAAATAATTGTTGCAAAAAAAACAATTTTAAACAAAAAAAAATGAGTAAGATTAAGAGGGGTGCCCAAACTTTTTCATATGACTGTATTTATTTGGCGTTTTAGCTGGCAGTTCTATATTTAACCTTCCACAGAGCAATTAACGTCCTCCTCTCCTGTGTTCCCCCCTTTGTCTTTCCTTCTATCCTTCTTTCATTCTTCCTTTACTCCCTATTTCCTCTTTAATTATGCAGGGCCATAGTGCCTTAGGTCTCAACCAGAAGCTGACAATAATCCCTTGCGTAGCTGCATTTTATATATTACAAAATTGTACCCCGCTTTAAATTTGTTCCTGTGACTCTACCGCCTGGATGGGAATACTTTCTACCCTTTGCTAATTTCTTTGATTCTACCCATAACCTTGGCTCTAGTGGTTGAGACCCTCTCTTCTCCTCCCCCCATAGTTTAACTACTGAAGGTTGTTTTGCCTGTTTACCTTATATTGTACTGTTGACAAGCTATTTGATGTATTCCATTACTTCATATCTAATATATAAAAAACCGGAGGGATTTGTGACGTCACATCCGTCACTTTGTCCCAACGTCCGGTCACTGCCCAGAGCTACACCTGCTCAGGGTGAGCCAAGATGGCAGCCGTAAGCGGGAGCGGGACTCATAGAGCCTGCTACGCTTACGGCCGCACCTAACACACACACACACACAACACACATACACATACACAGTCGCCTATACTTACCACCTCTCCTCCGTCTTCTCCGCCGCCGACATGTTGCCGCCCCTGGCAGAACTGGATCCAATATGGCGTCTGGGAAGTCTCGCGAGACTTCCCGGACGCCATATTGGATCCAGAGCTCCAGGGGCGGCGACATACTTTCTCCAAGATGGCGTCCGGGAAGTCTCGCGAGACTTCCCGGACACCATATTGGATCCAGTCCTCCGGGGGCGGCGACATGTCGCCAGAACACAGGACTCAGAAAGACGCAGGCGGCAGGGAAGAAGCAGGGACGGTGGTAAGTATATCGGAGTGTGTGTTTGTGTGTGTGTGTGTCTGTGTGTCTGTGTGTGTGTGTGTGTGTGTCCATCCGTCCGCCCCACTCTGCCCACCGCTGACCACTTTGCCCACCGCTGACCACTCTACCCACCGCTGACCACTCTGCCCACCGCTGACTACTCTGCCCACTGCTGACCACTCTGCCCACCGCCGACCACTCTGCCCTGCGCTGACCACTCTGCCCACACAGCGCCGCTGCGCTCACCACCCTGCCCACACAGCGCCACTGCGCTGACCACTCTTCCCACACAGCGGCGCTGCGCTGACCACCCTGCCCACACAATCGCCGCTGCGCTGACCACCCTGCCCACACAGCGCAGCTGCACTGATCACCCTGCCCACACAGCGCCGTTGCGCTGACCACCCTGCCCACACAGCGCCGCTGCGCTGACCACCCTGCCCACACAGCGCCGCTGCGCTGACCACCCTGCCCACACAGCGCCGCTGCGCTGTCCACCCTGCCCACACAGCGCCGTTGCGCTGACCACCCTGCCCACACAGCGCCGCTGCGCTGACCACCCTGCCCACACAGCGCCGCTGCGCTGACCACCTGCCACACAGCGCCGCTGCGCTGACCACCTGCCACACAGCGCCGCTGCGCTAACCACCCTGCCCACACAGCGCCGCTGCCTGACCACCCTGCCCAGCCACCTGACGCACTCGCTGCTAACCACTGAGCCACCGCGCAGTGCTAACCACTGAGCCACCTTGTAGTGCTAACCACTGAGCCACCGCGCAGTGCTAACCACTGAGCCACCGCGCAGTGCTAACCACTGAGCCACCGCGCAGTGCTAACCACTGAGCCACAGCGCAGTGCTAACCACTGAGCCACAGCGCAGTGCTAACCACTGAGCCACCGCGCAGTGCTAACCACTGAGCCACCACGCAGTGCTAACCACTGAGCCACCACCCAGTGCTAACCACTGAGCTACCGCGCAGTGCTAACCACTGAGCCACCGCGCAGTGCTAACCACTGAGCCACCGCGCAGTGCTAACTACTGAGCCACTGTATACTCTGCTAACCACTGAGCTGCCTTACAGTGCTCCATCCTACCTCACCCTGCCGCTTTATTCTCCATCCTCCTCCTCCCACCGCTCTGTGCTCCGTCCTCCCCCTGCCTGTACCGTTCCATCCTCCTCCACCGCTTCCTCCTCCTTCCTTTGTCCACCTCCTCTCCGCCACTCCATCCTCCCCCTGCCTGTGCTGCTCCACCCTCCCCCACCCCACCGCTTCATCCTCTGTCCTCCTCCCCCCGCCGCTCTGTGCTCCGTCCTCCCCCTGCTGCTCTGTCCTCCCCCTTCCTGTGCCGCTGTATCCTCCCCCACCCCACCGCTTCCTCCTCCTTCCTTTATCCTCCTCCCCCCGCCACTCCATCCTCCGTCCTCCCCCTGCCTGTGCTGCTCTGACCTCCCCCCCCTGCCGCTCTGTCCTCCCCCTGCTGCTCCGTCCTCCCCACCCCACCGCTTCCTCTTCCTTCCTTTATCCTCCTTCCCCCCCGACACTCCATCCTCCGTCCTCCCCCTGCCTGTGCTGCTCTGGCCTCCCCCACCCCTGCCGCACTGTCCTCCCCCTTCCACTCTGTCCTCCCCCTGCCGCTTCATCCTCTGTCGTCCTTCCCCTGCCGCTCTGTCCTCCCCCTGCCGCTCTGTCCTCCCCCTGCCATTCTGTCCTCCCCCTGCCACTCCATCCTCCCCCTGCCTGTGCTGCTCCATCCTCCCCCACGCTTCATCCTCTGTTCGGTCTCTCCCCCTGCCGCTCTGTGCGCCTGTCCTCCCCTGCGCTCTGTCCTCCCCTTGCCGCTTTGTCCTCCCCCTGCCGCTCTGTCCTCCCCCTGCCGCTCTGTCCTCCCCCTGCCGCTCTGTCCTCCCCCTGCTGCTCTGTCCTCCCCCTGCTGCTCTGTCCTCCTCCTGCCACTCTGTCCTTCCCCTGCCGCTCCATTCTCCCCCTTCCTGTGCCGCTCCATCCTCCCCCACCGCTTCCTCCTCCTTCCTTTGTCCTCTTCACCTCCGCCACTCCATCCTCCCCCCCTGCCTGTGCTGCTCTGGCCTCCCCCACCCCTGCCGCTCTGTCCTCCCCCTGCCACTCTGTCCTCCCCCTGCCGCTTCATCCTCTGTCGTCCTTCCCCTGCCGCTCTGTCCTCCCCCTGCGCTTCTGTCCTCCCCTGCCATTCTGTCTTCCCCTGCCACTCCATCCTCCCCTGCCTGTGCTGCTCCATCCTCCCCCACCGCTTCATCCTCTGTCGTCCTCCCCCTGCCGCTCTGTCCTCCCCTTGCCGCTCTGTCCTCCCCCTGCCGCTCTGTCCTCCCCCTGCCGCTCTGTCCTTCCCCTGCCACTCTGTCCTCCCCCTGCCGCTCTGTCCTCCCCCTGCTGCTCTGTCCTCCCCCTGCTACTCTGTCTCCCCCTGCCACTCTGTCCTTCCCCTGCCGCTCCATTCTCCCCCTGCCTGTGCCGCTCCATCCTCCCCCACCGCTTCCTCCTCCTTCCTTTGTCCTCTTCACCTCCGCCACTCCATCCTCCGTCCTCCCCCTGCCCGTGCTGCTCCATCCTCCCCCACCCCGCCGCTTCATCCTACATCCTCCTCCCTCCCGCCGCTCTGTGCTTCATCCTCCCCCTGCCGCTCCGTCCTCCCCCTCCCTGTGCCACTCCATCCTCCCCCACCCTACTGCTTCCTCCTCCTTCCTTTGCCCTCCTCACCTCCGCCACTCTATCCTCCATACTCCCCTGCCTGTGCAGCTCCGTTCTCTCCCACCCTGCCGCTTCATCCTGTCCTCCACCCCCCTGCCGCTCTGTGCTTCATCTTCCCCCTGCCGCTCCATCCTCCCCCTGCCTGTGCCGCTCCATCCCTCCCCCCACCCCACCACTTCCTCCTCCTTCCTTTGTCCTCCTCCCCTCTGCCACTCCATCCTCTGTCCTCCCCCTGCCTGTGCTGCTCCATCCTCCCCCACCTCGCCGCTTTGTCCTCCGTCCTCCCCCCTGCCGCTCTGTGCTCCATCCTCCCCCTGCCGCTCCTTCCTCCCCCTGCCTGTGCTGCTACATCCTCCCACACCTTGCCATTACCTCCTCTGTCCTCCATCCTCCTCCCCCCTGTTGTTCTGTCCTCCCTCCTCCCGCCTGCCACGCCGTTCTTCCCCCGCTGCTCCTTCTTCAAAGTTCCTCCCAATTCAGCCCTCACTGCCTTCCCCATGCAATCTCTATTTCTATATTCTAGAATACCCGATGTGTTAGAATCAGGCCACCGAGAGTTCCCAGACGCCATATTGGATCCAGTCCTGGGTGCGACGACATGTCGGCAGACCAGAGGACTCAGGAAGACGCAGGTGGCAGAGAAGAAGCAGGGACGGTAAGTATATCGGAGTGTGTGTGTGTGTGTGTGTCCGTCTGCCCCACCGCTGACCACCCTGCCCACAGCGCTGCATTGACCACTCTGCCCACGGCGCTGCGCTGACAACTCTGCCCACGGCGCTGCGCTGACCACTCTGCCCACGGCGCTGCGCTGACCACTATGCCCATGGCGCTGCGCTGACCAATCTCACCGCACTCACTGCTAACCACTGAGCCACCGCACTCACTGCTAACCACTGAGCCACCGCACTCACTGCTAACCACTGAGCCACCGCACTCACTGCTAACCACTGAGCCACCGCACTCACTGCTAACCACTGAGCCACCGCACTCACTGCTAACCACTCAGCTACCGCCCAGTGCTAACCATTGAGCTACCGCCCAGTGCTAACCACTGAACCACCGCGCAGTGCTAACCACTGAGCCACCACGCAGTGCTAACCACTGAGCCACCGTATACTCTGCTACCCACTAAGCCACCTGTATACACACAATTCATTTCACCGCACTCCCCTAACTATTAGTAAATAAACTATATATGGATTCTAGACTACTCGATTCTTTAGAATCGGGCCACCATCTAGTATTCAATAAAACGAACATTTAAAGAAAGGGATGCTCATTCTTTCAAAAATGCAGCAAAACCTGTGGTGTTGACACATTCTGCAGAGAACAAAAACTAATGTGTGTGGACAGCGTTTCCCTGAATCACATAGGTTTTGATGTTAACCAAAAACGCAGGATTAGATTACCATAGATTTACATAAAAACAAAGCAAAACCTGACCCCAAAAATGCAGCAAAACCTTACCTGTGTGAACTAGGCCTTACACCTACGCCCCCAGTTACTTAGAGGGAACAACCACCATGATTTATGGTATAGGGTAAAAGCAGTGCCATACAGGCGCTAGAATGGTAAATTGAACCATACCCTCAATCTTCTGATTATATGTTTGATTGCAGAGATAAGGTTTGTCAATGTGTGCAACGGTGATTGCCATAAGTAGGGTGGGACTTTGTGGGTTGGTCCTCCATATAGATTCCTCCTCCTGATGTGTCCCCCTCCTTTTATTGTTTAAATGTCACGCCACGCCACCATTGCAGCTCCTGGCAATGCATGTGCACTGCAATAGAAATGGTGCAGTCATTAAAATGGCGCGGGGTCAGTGCATGCGTGTAGGGCGATCTATGGCGCCATTTTACTTAGGACACTGTAAAGATGAATAAAAGCAGCATCGGTGCACGCACAGTTTGAATTTTTTTTTAATTGCGCATGTGCCGATGCTTGTTGTAATCATCTTCACAGTATCCTCAGTAAAATGGCGCCGTAGATCGCGCTACACGCATGCACTGACCCCGCGCCATTTTAATGACTGCACCATTTCTATTGCAGTGTGCACGCGTCGCCAGGAGCAGCAATAACAATGCAAGATTTAAATAAAGGCAGGGGCACATCAGTGGGATACAAGAGGCGTAATCTATGTGGAAGACTGACCCACAATGTCCCACCCTACTACTGCACACATCAATCACCGCTGCAGACATTTCTTTAGCTTTGATCATACATCTAATCAAAAGACTGAAGGTATGGTTCAATTTACCATCCTAATGTGAGTATGGTGCTGCTTTTACCTTATACCCTAAAATCATGGTGGGTGACTCCCTTTAATAAGAGATACTCCTTTCTCTTTAACATTTAGAGACCCTTTCTGAGGTCTATTCTAACCAGTCAAGACATTTATATCCATATACTCCATAGAGGGAAATCAAATTGGGGTATATAATCAGATTGATTACACATAATCTTTAAAAAAGTGTATTTTTTTACCCCTTTACACCCGGACGATTTTCTGTTTTTCCCTCCCCTTCTTCCAAGAGCCATAACTTTTTAATTTTTTGTCAGTATAGACATATGAATGCTTGTTTTTTGTGGGACGAGTTGTACTTTCAGGTTAAATCATTTATTTTACCATATAGTGTACTGGAGAATGGGAAAAAAATTCCAAGTGTAGTGAAATTGCAAAAAAAGAAGGTGCAGTTACATGTTTGTATTGTAGGTATTTTATTCACCCAGTTCACTATATGGTAAAACCGACATGTCTGTATGATGTCTCAGATTGGTACAAGCTCGTAGATACCGAACATGTATACTTAAACTTTCATCTAAGTGGTGAAAAAAATTCTGAAGTTTTTAAGGAAAAAGAATTGCACTTTTGTGCCATTTTCCGCGACCCATAGCGTTTTCAGTTTTTGGGATCTGGGACTGTGTGATGGCTTTTTTTTTATGTCTTCAGCTGAGTTTTCTAATGAAGCCATATTTGGATAGATACAGTATGTTGTTTTGATCGCTCGTTATTGCATTTTATTGCAATGTTGGGGTGACCAAAAAAACTCAAGTTTGGCGGTTTCATTTTTTTTTCTGTTACACAGTTTACAGACCTGATTACCGTATATACTCGCGTATAAGCCGAGTTTTTCAGCCCAAAAATTGGGCTGAAAAGTTCCCCCTCGGCTTATACGCGAGTCACTGTATACTGTATACAATGTATACAGTATACAGTGCCCCCCCCATATCAGTATACAGGCCCCCCCTTGGGTAGTAATCCTGTAAAGGAAGAGATTAGTATACTTATCCTTCCGCTGTCCCGCTGACGCTGTCCCGCTGCCGCCATCGCGCTCTTCCGTCTTCATCCAGCGTCTTCCGTCTTCTTCCGGCTTCCTCCGATGGGCGCAGGCAATGACGTCATTGTTTGCGCACCAGAGGAGAAAGCCGGAAGAAGACGGAAGACGCTGGATAAAGATGAAGGAGCGTGATGGCGGCGGGACAGCGGCAGCGGACAGCGGAGGATAAGTATACTAATCTCTTCCTTTACAGGATTATTATATATTATTATATACCACTGGGGCTGCTGCTGTATACTATCACTGGGGCTGCTGCTGTATACTTCCACTGGGACTGCTGTATATACCTCTGGGGCTGCTGTATACTACCACTGGGGCTGCTGTATACTACCACTGGGGCTGCTGCTGTATACTACCACTGGAGCTGCTGCTGTATACTACCAATGGGGCTGCTGCTGTATACTACCACTGGGCTGCTGTATATACCTCTGGGGCTGCTGTATACTACCACTGGGGCTGCTGCTGTATATACCACTGGGGCTGCTGCTGTATACTACCACTGGGGAGGCTGCTGTATACCACACTGCTGGGGGCTGTATACTTGTGCTGGGGTCCACCCTCGGCTTATACACCAGTCAATAGGTTTTCCCAGGTTTTGGGGGCAAAAGTAGGGGGTCGGCTTATACACGGGTCGGCTTATACACGAGTATATACGGTAATTGATTTTATATTTTGATAGATCAGGCATTTCTGAATGCAGTGATACCAAACGTGTATTTTATTAAATAGTTTTATTTTATGGTTAAATATATTTTTAATTATCTAGAAAAATGTTACCAACTTGCAAGTATAAAAACATAGCTTTATTAACAATTAATAAAAGGTCAAAAATCCACAAACAACACACTAAAACATAGACAAAGAACTGAATCAACAGGAGTACCGCAAAAGAAGAGGGCAGGATGATCCTTCCTACTAACCCTTTATCCTTTTTGCCTACCTACCATTGGAGGATTTGACACCCTAATTTTTCTGGTGCCCCCAAACCTCGGCGGCTAACCCTCTTCTTACCCTATTTGCCAGTCAGGGAAAAAAATGGGGAGATGAGAAGAGGGGCAAGGTATTAGATGTCCTGATGTCCACTTAACTCCAATGTAGTTTGTGGTCTCACAGGATGTGTCGCAACCTTCAATTGATTGTTGGTTTAGATAATGATGGTAATTCTCCGCACTTTACGCGTTTCGTCCAGACCAATTGCGTTGGACTCATCAGAAGATGGAGAAGTGGATAGTATCTTGCCTAAGAGGATCAAGAAAAACAAAGGTGAAGATACAACAATAAACCCATCCTTATTTATTTAGAAAAAGTATGGAATAATCATATCAGCAAAAAAGACATATCAGAAAAAGTTTCATCTTATAGTTTAGTGAATCTTTATTAGAGTGACACCTTGGTGACATTCCAGCTTGTGTGACACAAACGTTTAGTACCTCATAGTCCTTTGAAGGTGAAGATAACCTTTCTTACGGATACACCATCGCAACAAAATACGATAAAAAATGGGTGTAAGTGCTACAACGGCACTAACTATGATTAGACAAGGGTCGCCCTCTTTGGAAAAGGATTCAGGTATCTCTAAATCATGAACAAAAATGGTATAACAAGAAATGTTAGATTTTAAATTAAAAGATCTCTGTGAAAAAAGGGAGAGAGAGAGAGAAAAGAGAGAGGGAAAAAAGGGAGAGAGAGAGAAAAAGAGAGGGAAAAAGAAAGGGGGAAAGAGAGAGAAAGAGAGAGAGCGAGAGGGGAAAAGAGAGAGAGAGAGAGAGAAAGGGAAAAAGGAAGAAAGAGAGAGGGGATGGGAAAAAGGGAAAAAGAGAAGGAGAGAGAAAGGGGAAAAAGGGAGAGAGAGAGGGAGAGAGAGGGAAAAAGGGGAGAGAGAAAGAGAGAGAGGAAGGGAAAAAGGAAGAGAGAGAGAGAGAGGGGAAAAAAGGAAAAGAAAGGGAGAGAAAGAGGGGAAAAAAAGGGGGAGAGAGGGGGAAAGAGAGAAGGAAAAAGGGGAGAGAGAGGGAAAAAGAGGAGAGAGAGAGGAAGAGAGAGGGAAAAAGGAAGAGAGAAAGGGAGAAAGAGAGGGAAAAGTCAAGAAAGGGTAAAAGGAAAAGAAAAGGAAAAGAGGGAGAGAAGAAACATTAAAGAAAAAATTCTCTAAACATCAGATCATTAAACAGGAGATTTATGGAAAGAGATTAGAAATGATTGCCACAGATCCCTAACAAATGACAAAGGATACAAAATAGCATGATTAGCGATCCCCTAAAGTATGATAGAGGATTGAATCCCCACAGTTATGTAGTAATCTAGAATCTCCCAGTCAAATTGTCCTCCAACAGGACAAACAATAGCTATCATCCCTTATCCCATTCACTATGCTACAATCCATAGAGATAGGAAAGAAGAAGGGGAGCTTACCCAATACCTCCAGTTCACAGATTATGAGGGCGCACTCCCCTGCAGCTAAGGTGATCCTTTTATAGCTGCACACAAACGCTGACCGACATGTGTGTCGGATCAGCGTAAACCCGGTGACGTCACAATGCGACGTCGACCGGAAATGACGTGTGCGTTCCACGGGGAGCCAAAACACATAGTGCGCATGCGCAAAGGAAAACGAGGAGTGAATTTCACAAAATGAAATTCCGGCATGATGCACATGCGCAAAACAGAGAAAGAAGTAAATACACATAGTGTGCAAGGCGCGGAAGATTAAATTAGTCACTCCATCCCAATAGGAAATGGTAGTGGAACGTGCAGTGGAAAATATGCATAAAGTATTTACTTTAGGATAAATTACATAGCATAGTAGCGTCCTCAAGGTGATAAGAAATAAGGGGCAAAGAGAGGGAAGGGGAGAGGAGAGGATGCAGCATAAACAAGGAAGCCATATAAACAATTATCATATGAACAAACCTTTATGCAAATGTCCTCCTTACATCACTTAATTCATTTTAGTTAGGGATCTATTGACAATCAAGGAAAAGGGGAAATAAAGGGGAAAAAAAGGGGGAGTTTTTTGGGTAGGGGAAGAAAAATAAGAAATAAACAACAAAAGAAAAAAATAGGAAAGAGGGGAAAGGTTATCTGATTGTCTATATATCAAAGATAGGTTTCCATTAAAAACTAAGAGGGTACTAACAAATGTTTATCTAAAAAGACCTGGACACAAACAATATACTCAGTGGACATCAGTAATAGTCCACTTCTATAAATGCGGTGGCACCCTTAACGGGTAATAACACCAAATGGCATGTTATCCAGTCCAAAAAATTGCCTACTGTAAACTTTTAACCAGAGATATGTTTGCTTATAAGAAGCAACCAAAGTTTAGTTTGTTCGTTCATTCATCCCCAATGGGGATGTGCTTTTAAAGACAAAAATCCATCTAAATTTTTTCCTCAGTAGAGCGTTGTCAAAATCACCTTTCCTAGGTGAGGCTTTTAAAACCTCAAGTACACGAATTTTCAAACAATGTATATTTCCTTCGTGTACCTCATGTACATGTCTAGAAACAGCAGTGTCTCTCATGTGCCTGATGTCACCAAGGTGTTCACCTATACGTCTCCGTAATTCTCTTGTAGTCTTGCCAATGTAGTCCATGGGACAAGGGCATGTCATAATTTATATACTCCATGCGTACTACAGTTAGCAAAACTACGAGACTCCTAGGTCTTTTTTGTCACAGAGCTTGTTACAGTTTTTGATGGTAACACCCAAGGACATATCTTACAATGTCCACACCTAAAATTCCCTACTGTCTTTAGTTTTCCTAGCCAAGTTGTTTGTCGTTTTAAGCCTCGATAATGGCTGTGTACGAGTCTATCCCCTACCGATCGCCCCTTTCTAAACGTTATAGAGGGATAGGGGGAGATGAGGTTTTTAATGTCTGGATCTGCCTTTAAAATGCCCCAGTGTCTTCTAAGGATCGCTGTGACGTCTTTATTCCTAGAATCAAGTACCTATGACCTGTGATAGATGATGTTCCATGTTCTCACGTGAGCTTTCTTGAGGTCAAAAGGGATTCCCTAGTCCTAGTTATCGCATTCTTATATGCTGCTGATAAGACCGTTTTCGGGTAATCTCTATTGAGAAACCTCTCTCTCATAATTCCTGCCTGCTGTTGGAATTCGCCAAATTGTGAGCAATTTCTTCGCAAACGAAGATATTGCCCTTTTGGTATTCCACATTTCAAAGGGAAGGGATGATGACTCTCCCAATGTAAAAGATTATTTGTCGCCGTTGGTTTTCTAAAAATTGAAGTCTGTATTTGACCATTTCCATCCTTGGTCAGTAAAATGTCAAGGAAGGAAAGTCTGTCACCTCCAATCTCGTAGGTGAAGAAGAGACCCAGATTATTTTGATTCAATTCACCTACAAAATCAGCGAAGGAACTCCTTGATCCTGTCCATAGTACAAGAATATCATCCACATATCTGCCCCAGAAAACAATATTCTGGGTCCTGAACTGGCTGGCAGGGATGTTGCTCAGCCATTTTTTATAATGCCCACATTGAAGTCTATGTAGGAATTACGATCGGTGGGTTTGAAGAATGTTTTTGTGTATAATTCACCATTTCTGACAAATATATTTAGATCCAAGAAATTTATATTATTATCGTTTATGGTGAATTCAAAATTAAAGCCCCAGTCGTTGTTTTCTATGTCATTCAGAAATTTAAAGACATCACCTTTATCCCTGTCCCATATAACGAATAGGTCGTCTATATATCTCCTGTATAGAACCAGGCCATTTTTTCTGAGCAACATCCCTGCCAGCCAGTTCAGAAGGATGAAGAAGAACTGCTCTTTGAATCAGGACTATGAAGCACAATCAGGTATCTTGGTGAAGAGATTTATGGAGAAGGGTTACCCATGGATTTAATACATGGAGCACAAGAGCATTTTTTGAAAGTCCCACAGGGAGAATTGTTGGCACCTACATTGAAAAGTAAGCAAGAGAATAAGCACAAGTTGAACTTTATCACTACCTACAACAAAAGCCACAAAAAGATAAGGAACTGTTTAGAAAAACATTGGCATATTCTCAAAAATGATCCTGTACTCAACAAAGTTATAGCAGATAAACCAGGAATAACGTTCAGAAGAGCCCCTAATGTGAAAGGAAAAATAGCACCCAGCAGATTAAGACAAATCCTACCTGACAGTGATGGAGGAGACCAGCAGAAAGGCACCAAGAAATGTGGGAGAAAGAAATGCTTATGCTGTAGTAACATCCAGCAAAGGACCTCATTTACATCATCCAGTAATAAAGAAACGTTTGCAATAAAACACCAGATGGACTGCACCTCTAAATATATAATCTACCTTCTAGAGTGCCCATGTAACTTGCAATATGTGGGGAGGACTATTAGATCCCTCAGTGAGAGGCTCAATAAACACAGATCTAATGTGAAAAACGGTTATAGAACACATGGTGTCTCACACCACTTTGATACACATCACAATAGGGATCACACACTGATAAGAATCACGCCCATATACCACATAGGACAGCATATTCCAAACAAATTTGAGATGTTAAAAAGACGGGAGAAGTTTTGGATGTACAAATTAGATACACTCAAGCCTAGAGGACTCAATTTGATATCTGAATTAATATGAGTAACCAATATAGTCAACACAGCACGTTGATAAAATTGAAATTGGGCTGCAATTCACTGATGATATCCCTCTTCCATAAGCAAGGAAGAAAAAAATGCACACTGACATTTGCCCATAGGCAGATAATTCACTGGTTGTATAAGTTCACTGTAATATTACATTTTGCATACTTATAGTATGAAACACAGGATATCACAATATTGGAGATTGAAGAATATCTCCCATTCACTTTCTCATTAGACTTTTCACATATATACTTACAATGACCGTTTCGCACAGTTGAGAGCTAGATATGCGTGTTCTTTTTCTCTTTAAGAATCTGGTGGTGCGCCCCTGTTGGCGGACAATTAGATATAACGGAGTTGGGTACCGGCCTATTGCGTTACCTAGCAACAGCCTCCTATTAGGTGCCACCTGGTGGACAATTATGTGTAAAACATCCAGAATAAGGGAAGAACGGTGCTTTATGATTGCAGCAGCACAGAAAGATTATGTATATTGATTTTTGTGGTTTTCTGTATGTCTTCTGGCCCGGGATTGAACAGAACTCGCTGTGGTGACACTGAAGTCCAGCGACCTATTGTAGCTCCACAGACACTTGAGAATAACTTTGAACATTCATGGTATGGACTAATCATTCCCCTTATTCCATTTTCCTCCAAGGAAATCATTCTTTTTACTAAGCTAGTTTATTATCCCTGAGTACATTTGAAATAAGACGCTTATTATCACATCATCTTCCATTTTTATTAATCAATTTTTTAAAACAGGAATATGTAGTTTTTATCTTTTATTACCACTTATGGCAATTTTATTCATATGTAATTTTTAACATTCACATCTTATAATGAAATAAAGAATTTTTTACATATATTCACATATTTTTATATTCACAAATTTTTATATTAAATAATCATTTCCCCCCTTTCTCTGTTTTACCTGAAAAACAAACAAGAACTTAAATTACATGATTATATGACACATGTTGCAAGTACACATTATAATCTGGAGGTGGCACATGACATCAGAAAAGACCTAAGCAGAAAGAGCCTGAACCCCATGAGTTCTATTCCCTGGAAAGGAATGCATGCTTATATTTATTTTTTTACTCGCTTACATGCTGTGTATTTAACAATGGTTTTACAGGCGTTTCCACATGATTTTTGGCATAGTGTTTTAATGATTTTACTGATCGGATTTTTTAGATCGATTGTGTCATATTGTACTTATGTTTTGTATGTTTTTTAGTGGTTTTTGTGATAAATTGTGCCAAAATGCAGAGTCCTCCCTGTTTTGATGACATTATTGACACCACATGGCTGTAAACACCCTCCAATCATGGTGATGAATGTGGCTATAAATAAGATCAGTGTGGTGGGGTGGAGTTATCCCTGATGAAGGTGCCAGGAGGGCACTGAAACGCGTAGGAGAATAAAGGAGGTTTTGATGAAGATTTTCTACTCGTATTTATTGGAGTGAGTGATCCTGGCAGCGCGGACTACAGCACACCTTTTTTCCCTAACCATGTGCATAAGGTCACCCAAAGTTTTTACACCTCTCCCCCTGCAAGTACGAAATAACAGGTTGTCAGCCCTTGTGGAGAGGATGGAGTGGCCCAGGGGTTCAAAATTTTAGAAATCTGCCATGAAAGATTCATTTTTTTCCTCACTGCCTTCCAAGTCATCACCGTGTCTCTACATAAGATGTGCACTTGATTCTTGGGGGCAGTGTTTTCAGTGAGGAATGCAACAGGGCTGATAAATCCCAAGGTTAAGAGAACTCTCCCTCAAGGGCCACATCAGAGAACCTGGAAGTATTATTGATCCAATCTAGAACATTTCTCATGATGCATGCCAAATTATAACCCCTAATATCTGGGACTCTCAGTCCCACCTCTTCTCTTGCCTGCATTAGGGTAGTTAGTTTAATTCTGGCTCTTTTGCCTCCCCACAAGAATTTGGAAAATGCCGTATTCAGTCGTCTAACATCTACATGTTTTAGCAACATTGGAATCGTCTGGAGCGGATAGAGCAGTCTTGCGAAGCTAACCATTTTGATTAAGTGGGAACGGCCCAGCAGCGACAGGGGAAGATTTTTCCAACACTCCAATTCTCTTTCTATTTTTTCTATTATGGGAAGAAAATTCAATTTGTATATCAGATCAGGTGTTCTAGCCAGCTGAACTCCTAGATATTTCAAGTTATTTTTGGCCACAGGGATATCACATAGTGTGGTTATAGGTCTATTATGTCTCCCGTTTTTGAGGAAGAGGATTTCACATTTGTCTCTATTTAATATGAATCCTGATAGTGTCCCTATTTTTTTCTATGGTGACTAGGATTGTTTTAAGGTCTCTTAGGGGGTTTTGCATACATAAAATAATATCATCGGCAAAAAGGGACATCTTAATTTCCTTTTCTCCTACTCTAAGGCCTTCATGGATATTCTGGGTGGATAAATATAATGCTAGTGGTTCAATCGCTAAGTTAAAGAGAAGAGGCGATAGTGGGCAACCCTGGCGAGTTCCCTTCTCCAGTGTGAATGTTTCTGACAGGAATCCCGGAATGCTAACACATGCCTTCGGGTTGCTGTACAAAGATCTTAAAAATTGGCGAAAGGGTCCCTCTAAGCCGATAGCGTCCAAGACCCAATCCAGCCATGACCACCTCACGTTGTCAAATGCTTTCTCCGCATTGAGGGTGATCATGGCTGGATCTCCCACCCCGTCCCTCCCACTATGTCTTGTTACATCAATGAGTAGCATAGCTCTCCTAATGTTGGTAGTTGTCGACCGACCTTTTACAAAGCCTGATTGATGTGGTTGAATCAGTCTCGGTAGAATCGATGCCAACCTATCCGCTAAAATTTTTGATAGAAGTTTTAAATCTTGGTTTATCAGAGAGATAGGTCTATAACTAGATGGGTCCGATGGGGGTTTGCCAGCTTTTAGAATCAGTTTTATGTGGGCCATATTCATTCTCTCTGGAATCGGAGAGCCTCTCAATTTGGAATTTTATAATTCCGTCAAAACAGGGGAAATCTGATCTTTTAAAACTTTAAAAAAGGCCCCAATGAAGCCGTCTGGTCCTGGTGCTTTGCCAGGATTTAATAAATTGATTGACATTGTTATTTATCTGTTGAGACGGGACTGTTTAAATGAAGTTTATCATCTTCAGTCAGGCCAGGCATATTGATGGAGTTCAACCAAGGAGCATCCGTCATTTTATTAATGTTACGTTCTCTATATAACGTTGCATAATGTTTTCCTAGTATCTGGGAGATTTTTTTGGGGATCTGACCAAAGTTTGCCGTGTTTATCAGCAATTGTTAATATAGCTGTGGTTGGTCTCCTACCTCTTGCTAGTCTCGCCAGTAGTCGCCCGGCCTTATCACCATATCTATTCAATTCTATTTCCAGATGGTTTCTATATAGTTCTTCCCTTCTAGCTGCCCAAGTATCAAACGACCTCTTTGCCGACATCCAATTGTCTCTATCTGCCTCGTCCATAGTCTCTTTATATGTGAGATACATCTCTCTCACTCTTGTACTGGCTATAATATATTTTTCTTTTACTTGTTTTTTCAGTTTAGCGCTGTGGGCCATGATATGTCCCCGCAAGACTGTCTTCGCAGTTTCCCAGAACAATCCTGGGGTAGACTCATGAGCTGCATTGTTTGTATGAAAATCAGACCACTACTTAAGTAGTTTACCAAAATTCTCATCTCTTGTCAATGTATCGGGGAACCTCCACAAGTAATCTGTTTCCTTGGGGAAGACATCTTTGGTCTCAAGTATCATCGGCCTATGGTCGGATATGACCATGTCTCCCATCTCTGCCTCTATCACTCTCTGAAACAACAAGGTCGAGATGAAGAACATATCCAGCCTCGACCATGTTTTATGAGCATGAGAATATTTGTGTAAACTCCCTTTCAAGGGGATGTAGTGTGCGCCAGGTATCAACCAGATTGCAGTTGGTAAGCAGATTCTCTAACAGACGTGGTCTTGAAGGAAGTCTCCCATCTCCTCCCGGAAAACATAGCACATCCTCCCTCTTTCTATCTTCCAGCTCATTAAGCACCCAGTTATAATCTCCCCCTAGTATTTTGTTGGTTTCTTGGTCTATCAGAATTTGGTCAGTCAAGCTTTGGAAAAAGGGTTTTTGTGATGTATTCGGGGCATAAATATTATATAAACTGTAAGTTACATTTTGAATCTGTATACACATATGATATAGTCGTCCTTTGTCATCTGAAGATGAGGATAGTATCTTGTGGGCAAGGGTTTTACTAATTAGGATTATGACTCCAGCTTTCCTGTCATCAGCCCCCGAGCCGTACACCTCCCCCACCCATAATTTTTAAGTCTAAAGAAGTCAGTTGGAGTGAGATGTGTTTCCTGCAACAAAGCCACATCAGCTCCAAGTCTCTTGAGGTGACGAAGAATCATCATACGCTTGGCCGGGGATCGTAAGCCCTTAACGTTCCACGAAATCCATTTCACCATCTTTACTGTGAGGGAGTGGTTTCAAATAATAGATGTGTGGTATGCATCTTAAGTGTAGAGTAGTGATGTATTTGGTCATATCTACTAGGCAAATGATGGCATAAAAGGGCAGAAAATATGTAGGTGTTAGCAAGGCTGTTTTTTCTCCCCTGTTTTTAAAACTTCCCCCCAACTTTTCTTCCCCCTCATTCTCTCCATCTCCATCCTTAAGTCTTAGTGACTTCGCTTTTTTCCTCCTGGCTGAAGCAAGAAGCTCCGCCCTCCTCTTTCACTGAAAAATCAATAATATTATCTGTAGCTCTATAATATGATCCCAGACCCCAAGAACATAAACAATAAATTATCAACGTTCTGCATTGTTGGAGGGTGAGATACCCTCTCCACACATATCAAATAGAAGAACCTCGCAAAACCTCTAATAATAGGTAAGTATGTAGGACAACATTTAACATTCCCTATCCCCCCGTCAACCTAATGTAATCTCAGGTAACATTTCTCTCGTTCCCTCGTGACCCAAAAAGCAGAGTCATAAAAAATTAAGAATCATGAAGGTCTTCTCCTGTCGTTGATCACATCCATGAGATGACGAATCTAAGAAGCAAGGGGGGGAAAAAAAAAAAAAAAGGGGGGGGGGGGGAAACAGGGAGTATCGCGACATCATAGATCTCCTTCTCCATCTTCTTGATCAGGCAGATCCAAAATCCAAAATGAGTGGACGCCCAGGGCAGTGGTGGTCAGTAGAAACGCAGGTGATCGTCGCTCAAGGTTTTTCAAAGAGAGGAGTATCTTCATGTCTCTGTCTCACTCCAGTCAAGTGGGTTGACCCTTTTTTTTCCTGCTCCATCTGGACGCGGGTCGGCGTTGTAGTCTAGGAGACTGCTTCATCTCCTGTAGCTTTGTGGCAAGGATTCTGATCGCAGTCTGTATTTCGTGATGTTACAGTTCCACTATCTAATCCCCTTTCCGGAGCAGGGGTTTCTCTCACTCCTCTTGGACTACCCGAATTCGGCCCGTTTCCGTCCGGCGTGGTGTTTTTGTCATTAATTAACTTCATAGCCTCTGCAGGGTCTGTGAAAGACACCATATCGCCTGCTGGTGATCTAAATCGCAGGGTGGCCTGGTAGTTAAGTTGAAACCTGACGTTTATTTTAAACAATATTGTACAGGCGTCGCTGAAGGCCCTCCTCCTCCTGGTCACCTCAACTGAATAGTCTGCAAATAGTAAGACTCTGTGGCCCAAGATCAGGAGTGGATGTCTTTTAGCCTTGTATGCACGCAATATCTCCTCTTTATCTCTGTGGTTGAGATATTTGGCAATAGCATGCCTCTATTTATCAGAGATTCTATCACTTGTAGAGCCGTTGTTTTCATTTTCCCTGGGGGTGTCTTTTGGGGGCCCTATTCTGTGGGTGCGTTCGGTTCTACATTTGTGGGAGAGACCCAGTTCTTTAGGTAGTTCCGCTTCAAATATCTCTACGAGCTGTCCCGGGGAAATGGATTCAGGGAGACCCACAATTTTAAGATTGCTGCGGCGGGTTCTATTTTCAATATCATCAAGTTTATTAAAGTGTATAGTGACTGTTTCTGTAGATCGTGTACCCGTTGTTCTAGATCCAGCACTCTCTCCTCTGCTGCAGCAATCCTATCCTCAGCTTCCTGCAGTTGTTGGTCATGGTGCTTGATTTTAGTATGCAGATCTTTTGTAGTTGCTGCCACCAAATCTTTTACTGTCTGTCTGAATTCTTCTGCCAGATGGATTGCCATTTCCCTGGCTAGCAACTTGTAGTCTATCTGTTGCAGCCCAGGTACAGTAATAGCTGGTCTTTCCTGCAGCCAGGCATCCCCCTGATGCTGGGTCCCTTGTACCCCTTCTGTATTTCTCTCTGGGGAAGCTTCTCTCTCCAGCTCTCCTAATATTTTCCCCTCCTCTGTGTCCCCCTCGCTCCCCGCTGCTGTGGGAGCAGTCTGGATCTGCTGGGCATCCGCCGGCATTATGCCCTTCCCGCGCTTTGTCTCCGGTCCCTGTGCCGCCCCGCTTGTCTCCGTCTCACCTCCTCTTGTCACATACCGATCCATGGTGACTGGTGTGCTGCATCCTCCGCCACTCATTTCGGAGGGATTAGACGTCCCGGGGTCTGGGGATTGCTGTGGATTGTGAGGAGGGCTCTGGAGCTTCCCTAGCTGCTGCTGCACATGGCGGCGCCGGAACCGGAAGTCCTTCCGGCAGTATTTACTGCACTCAGCAAACTTCAGCTTCTTCCTGCAGTGGTTGGGCGGTGGTCAGGGTTTACCTGCATTCATTGCCCGAGCGATGAACTCGGGTGAACTCTGACAGTCACAGTCATTCTCTGCCTGCCTCTCGCTCTGCATAGGCGCTTGTTGTCACGTACCCACTTCTCAGCACGTGTCTTGGGGTTGAGCCTGCAAAGGTTAATCTATCTCCTCTCAATCCAGCACTCGACCTCTGTCCTACGCTGAAAGGGAGCATCAATCACACCCGACTCACACCGCTTCACACACGCTGCCACCACCCATCGGATTTTGGGGGGGCCGATGAGTTCCCCTAAACTAAGACTTATCAGACAATCAACAAATCACACCTTCCTCAGGCTGTGGATTCTTAGAGTATACAAGGGTCAGACTTATTAAAGTTTAAAGCTTTAATATAAAAAGTACAGTGCTTACAGAAAAAGGTATAAAAATAGAAATAATAAAATGACATACACATATGCAAACAATGAAATAAAAAGGAGAAACTTACAGAAACCTACATTTTTTTCAGTTGCCCGATGGGGAGAGCAGAAGTATATGGAAAGAGGTTCACAGCAGCTTCAGCTGACCTATCTCTGTGACCCGGAGCGGTACCTGCGGGAGCCCAGTTATAGGCTCAGACTTGGGGGGTCAGATTCTAGACCGGACTTCTAGTTTAACATTCTACTTCTATGTCTATGATTGGATCCACACTAATTTAGCCATGCATATATTATTTTTCAAATGCTCCTTTGTCTAAACCAATTATTTTCCCACAGTAAAGTTCAACTGCTATACTATTCCATTTGGTAGAGTCTTTGATCCACTTCTCTTTCTGGCTACAGATGTGAAGTTTGTCACTCATTGCTTTTCCCATCATGGCCCCCTGGGGAGGCTAGAGTCAGTGTGACTGTGAAGTTAGTGTGTGCTTATATAAAACAGGTTGTGACCTCTTGTGGATGGACATGGGATTTAACCCCTTACTGTTCTAGTGTCCAGTCCCTGAGATACATATTTCACTACACCTCCCTCCTTATAAACGTGCATGGGGCTGACTCACAGGTCGGCTCCCTAGCATGTATCTGGTTCCGGCCCACCTTGGCATGATAAGCCATCAGTGTTGCCGTGCTCAATTACTTTCTTGTGTTGAATTGTGAAATCATATTGCTGTAATATCAGGCTCCATCTAAGCAGTTTCCCATTGTCCCCAAATACTGTGTTGAGCCAGCTCAGTGGGTTGTGATCTGTTATCACGGTGACGTTGCGCCCTTAGAGGTATGGTTGCAGTTTCTGTAGAGCCCACACAATGGCTAAACACTCTTTCTCTATTGTGGCATATGCCACCTCTCTGGGCAGGAGTTTCCTGCTTACGTACAGAATTGGGTGCTCCTCACCTTGCTGTTTCACCTAGCTGAGAACGGCCCCTAGCCCATAACTGCTGGCATCTGTCTGCTCCACGAACCTGCGAGTGAAATATGGGGCCTGAAGGACGGGTGAACTGGCCAATGCTGACTTTAGGGCAGAGAATGATTCCTCACACTGAGGGGTCCAGGATACAATTTGGGGAAGCCTCCTCTTGTTCAGGTCAGTTAATGGCTTAGCCAGAGCACTGTAGTGTGGCACAAACTTCCTATAATAGCCAGCCGTACCCAGGAAGGACAGTACCTGCTTCTTGGTTCGTAGGGTGGGCCAGGCTGTAATGGCTTCTACCTTCCCTGGTTCAGGTTTTAGCAGACCTCCCCCCACCCGGTGTCCGAGGTATTGTACTTTCCTCATGGCTACCTGACTCTTCCCA
Source organism: Allobates femoralis (assembly GCA_033576535.1). Lineage (NCBI taxonomy): Eukaryota > Metazoa > Chordata > Amphibia > Anura > Aromobatidae > Allobates > Allobates femoralis. Next base: position 543,231,046 of record JARQOC010000004.1, read on the forward strand.
GGCTTTGCAGTCAGACCTGCAGTGTGAAGCCTCTGCAACACCTGAGAGAGATGTGCAAGATGTTCCTCCCAAGAATTACTAAAAATGGCTATATCATCTAGATAAGCAACGGCAAAACCCTCGAATCCTTCCAATAAGTGATTTACCAGCCCCTGGAAGGTAGCAGGGGCATTTTTCAAACCGAATGGCATCACCAGAAACTCAAACAGCCCAAATGGCGTTATAAAAGCAAACCTCTCCTTAGCTTCTTTGGTCATATCTGGTAATATACCCTACTCAAGTCCATAATGGTGAAGTATGATGCATTAGCTAGCTGCTCTAACAGCTCATCTATCCTTGGCATGGGGTAGACAGTAGATGTAGTAAGGAGATTTAACTTCCTATAGTCTACACAGAACCTGGTAGTGCGGTCCTTTTTCGGGACAAGAACCACAGGTGAAGCCCAGGCACTCTGGGATTTTTGTATTACCCGAGGGTCAGCATCTCATCTACCTACTCCTTCATGTGTGCATTTACCTCTGCTGACACCCGGTATGCAGACTGTCTTACAGGAGCATTGGTACCAGTGTCCACATAATGAGTGGCTAAGTGAGTCCTCCTAGGCTTCTCTGTGAAGACTCCTGTGACCTCGTTGAGCACCCTCATCAGCTCACACCTCTGACTGTGGGATAGCTCAGGGTTAAACTCTGCAGACTCCAGGGTCTCCATATACTGAGCCCCAGCCCCCATATCTAGTAACACATCAGCCTCCCCCTCATCAGGCATGCTACAGACAGGTAAGACACAAGTCTCCCTGTCATGATGAGCCTTCAGCATATTTACATGAAATACTTTGAGACGCTTTGCACGTTCATCTAGAGTCACCACATAGTTAACATCATTTAATCATTTAGCCGCTTGTGTACGGAGTATGGTCCCTCCCATGCGGCCTGTAGTTTGTTCTGTAACATAGGGACTAACCCCAAACCTTTTGCCCCTCCTCATAGGCCCTCAGTCTGGCACTACGGTCATACCAGACCTTCTGGTTGATTTGGGCCTGAATCACGTTCTCATGGGCAAGGTTACTGTTTTTGCATTCTGTCCCGGAGTCGCAGTACATATTCAACCACTGAGAATCCCGTAGTTTTGGGATCACCCTCCCAACAGTCCTTAATCAAGTCCAGGGGTCCCCTGATCCTCCTCCCATAAACCAGTTCGAAGGGGGAGAATCCTGTGGAGGCCTGGGGTACCTCTCTGTAAGCAAACAACAGATGATGAAGGTAACACTCCCAGTCCCTTCCTTCAGTCTCCACCAGCATTTTCAGCATTTGTTTTAATGTCCCGTTGAATCGTCCGCAGAGTCCATTTGTTTGGGGATGATAAGCGCTGGCCACAACATGCAGCACTTGTATTATTTCACAGAGACTTTCCATCAGTTTGGACATGAATTGGGTTCCCTGATCGGTTAACATCTCCCTGGGGAAACCCACACGAGAAAACACAGTCAGTAAAGCATCCGCCACCTTGTCCGCTCAGATGGAGGACAGGGCCACCACTTCTGGGTATCGGGTCGCATAGTCCACCACGGTGAGGATGTACTGTTTGACGGAGCTGATAGGTATGGCAAGTGGCCCTATTATATCCACAGCCACTCGCTGGAACGGCTCATCAATCACTGGCAGTGGTATCAATGGGGCTTTCTGTATATTCCCAGACTTTCCAAACCTCTGACACACTACACAGGATCGACAGTAGTTGGCTATGTCCGTCCCCATCTTTGGCCAATAAAAGTTGTGCGTCAGGCAAGCTCTAGTCTTTTGTACTTCAAGATGTCCAGCCAGAGGAATTTTGTGAGCAATTCTCAATAATTGTTCCCTAAACAGATAAGGAACCACCAGCCGCTTGTCACAGTCCCAATGTTCTGTGGTATCAGTGGGGAGAGCCTCTATATATAGTCTGCCCTGGTCCCAGTATATTCTCTCTTTGTCAGAAGCTGTAGGGGGTTGGTCGGCAGGACCTCTGAGCTTCTCCAGACTGACATCTGTCAGCAGGGCCTCCTGGAAGCTCTGGCTGTCAGTCTGCAGGCCCTGGCCTAGTGTGAACACCAGTCTCTGGTCTGAAGCTGAGTCTTCAGAGTCTGTGGTCAGGGACCTTGGTGGATCTGCCATGCGAGGGGGCTCCTGGACCTGAGTAGGGCCCTCCTGTTCTGGCAGTTCTGTCCGAGACTCATCTTTCAGTCTCTGGGGTTGAGTCTGAGCCACAGCCTGACTCCAGGTCACAGCGGCCACATACGTACAGTCCTGTTCCTGGATACCTTTTTGTGCATGTGCACATTCTCCTTCCTGGCACAGGGTCTCAGGTGGGTCACTGGCTTCCACCTGGTCAGTAGCATGTATTTGCAAGGGAGGGATATAGTGGGACACCATCCTCCCCAGGTCTGTGCCTAGCAGCACATTGGTGGGGAAAGCCTCTGATACTCCCACTTCCCTCAGTCCTTTCCCTGCTCCCCAGTCCAGATACACACGGGCCATGGGCACATCAGGGCTGACTTCTCCAACCCCAGTGATCGACATAATCTTTCCTCGTATGATATCTGCAGGGGTCACCATCTCTGGTCGCACCAGAATTAATTGTGCTCCAGTGTCTTTGAGACCAATGGTAACTTTATCGCCAACAGTGACAGATTGACAGTTCTCATTAGTCCTCACATCAGAGCCAGCCACAAATAGGACACACTTTGGGGACCCAGACAGTTTTGTGGTGGTAATGGGGCGTTTCTCCCTATCAGGGCAGACTGCGCTAATATGTCCCACTTTCTTGCACGTAAAGCATTGGCGTGCATTGCCTGAGGAATGTCTGGTCCCCGGGGACCCATAGGAGGTGGGTTTGTACAGCACTGGTGATCGGCTGGTAGAGGGAGGGTGGTCCCCGTTTGGCTTACCTCCCTTCCAGCTGAATCCCGATGGCTTCCGCACCTCCGGGATCCTGTTTGCCACGTAGCGGTCCGCAATCTTTGCAGCCTCATCCGCAGTAGGTGGCTCTCGATCACACACAAATTGTCGTACATCCATGGGGCACATGTGAAGAAATTGATCCTTGACCATAAGATCCGTTAAGGCCTCATAGCTGCTAACAGAAAGTCCCTTAATCCATTGGTGGAACGTGGTCCTCAAAGTGCTCACAAAATCTGCATAGCTGTTAGTTGATCCACGTTGTAGGTTGCGGAACTTTCTCCGATACACTTCTGGGGTTAGGTTGTATTTCCTGATCAGAGCCTCTTTGATTGCCTCATAGTTCCCATCTAGGTCTGGTGGGAGGGCAGCAAACGCCTCCGCGGCTTTGCCTCTCAGTCCTGGGGCTAGATACAATGCCCACTCCTCACAGGGAAGATGGTATTGTCTGCAGGTTTTTTCAAACCCCCGAAGAAAAGTATTTAAGTCCATGTCTCCTTAGATTTATGTCCTGGGAGGGGGTTATCTGAAGATTGTTGCCCCTCTCTAATTGGGCCATCTGAAGCTTGAACGCTCTTTTGGCCTGGCGTTCTGCAGCCTCTCTCTCGGCCCAGCATTCTGCAGCCTTCTGGTACTGTATAATAAGCTGCAGGCGCAGATTGGGATCGCTTGTTCCCAGCTGTTGTAAGGCCATTTGTAAAGTCAAGTCCATAGACTCCTCAGAACGGGCATTGCTGGCATCTCCAAAGGGCATCGCCGGTGCAAGAACTGGCATTGCTTGGCCTCTCGGAGGTGGACTCTGTCTTTGTTCAGGTGTTTCATCAGTCAGCGCCGAGTCGTGCTCTGCCAAGGCGTGCACTAGCATATCCTTGGATTTGTCGGCAGTCTCTATCCCTCTTTGCTCGCAGAGGTCGATCAGAGTCTGCAGGCTCTTCTTCTTGTATTGAGCTGCCATATCAATGAACAGCCTTTGCCAAATAGTAAAAAAAAACAATAGAAAGAAAAATGGGGGAGGGAATCTGTTTGCAAGTATGTCTAAGTAAGCACTGAGCTGAACCTTGTAGAACTGGTGCGCTCCTCGCAAGGACACCAATTCTTTAGTACAGGGAATAATTTCTTTAACCATGCACTAATGCTCTAATAGAAATAAATTCTATCCCACCGCTGCCACCAATTTGTCACGTACCCACTTCTCAGCACGTGACTTGGGGTTGCGCCTGCAAGGGTTAATCTATCTCCTTTCACTCAATCCAGCACTTGACCTCTGTCCTACGCTGAAAGGGAGCATCAATCACACCCCGACTCACACCGCGCACCCCGCTTCTCACACGCTGCCACCACCCATCGGATTTTGGGGGGCCAATGAGCTCCCCTAAACTTAAGCGCCCGTCACACGGGGCCACATCGCCGCCGATACCAGGGGCCCCTACGTCGCCTCATCTAAAGGGGCGATGTCGGCGGTGCCGGGCGGTTGCCTGGTTTCAGAGCAGTGCTCTGAAACCAGGCGTCCATCATGGGGCGATGTGTGCACATTGCCCCATGTAATCGGGCGCCAGCGACCTGTCAGGTGATGGGAGCCATAGGCTCCCATTGTCCTGCATTGCCACTGGGGTTTCTAGACACCCCGGCGGCGATGCCGCCTAACAGCTCGCCGGCGCGGGGCTGGAGGTGTCACCCCGTGTAAACGGGGGAGGGCGACGCTGGCGGGGCGCCAAAAACGTGCGCGCACCAGCCAGTCGCCGTCAACATCCCCAGCCCCGTCGCCAGGTGTGATGGGGCCTTAAGACTTATCAGACAATCAACAAGTCACACCTTCCTCGGGCTGTGGATTCTTAGAGTATACAAGGTTCAGATTTATTGAAGTTTAAAGCTTTAATGTAAAAAGTACAGTGCTTACAGAAAAAGATATAAAAATAGAAATAATAAAATGACATACACATATGCAAACAATGAAATAAAAAGGAGAAACTTACAGAAACCTAAACTTTGTTTCGGTTGCCCGATGGGGAGAGCAGAAATATATGGAAAGAGGTTCACATCTCTGTGACCCGGAGCGATACCTGCGGGATCCCAGATATAGGCTCAGACTGGGGAGGGGGGGTGTCAGATTCTAGACCGACCTTCAAGTTTAACATTCTACTCCTGTGTCTATGATTGGATCCTCACTAATTTAGCCATGCATATATTATTTATCAAATGCTCTTTTGTCTAAACTAATTCTTTTCCCACAGTAAAGTTCAACTGCTATACTATTCCTTTTGGAAGAGTCTTTGATCGCCTTCTCTTTCTGGCTATAGGTGTGAAGTTTGTCACTCTCTGCTTTTCCCATCATGGCCCCCTGGGGATACTAGAGTCAGTGTGACTGTGAATTTAGTGTGTGCTTATATAAAGCAGGTTGTGACCTCTTGTGGATGGACATGGGATTTAACCCCTTACTGTTCTAGTGTCCAGTCCCTGAGATACATATTTCACTACACTTATCTGTGCAGAGCAATGGAGCAGTGCTAACATTGCTCTATCCCTGTGGACGACGTCGGACTGAAGATTTTTTTTTTGATAAAGATGAAGTCTCTAAATATTTTTTGTTTTATTTCTAATAATGTTTTTTTCTCTGTGTTGTTTTTTTTTAATCTTTACTAGAAATTAATGGTGGTCATGTCTAATATTGGCATGACCCCATGAATTTCGGGCTTAGGGCCAGCTGAAAATACAAAGCTGGCCCTAACCACATTATTACCCAGCAAGGCACCAGGGCCGCTGGAAGAGTTGGATACAGTGCCAGAAGATGGCGCTTCCTTGAACGCGCCATTTTCTGGGGTGGCTGCGCACTGTAATTCACAGGGTGGAGTTCCAGAAATCTTGGGCCACCCTGTACTGCAGAGTCCAGCCCGCAATTGCCTAGTTGTACCTGGCTGGCCCCAAATATAGGGCGAATCTCACGTCATTTTTTTAATTATTTCATGAAATTCATAAAAAAAATACAGCGAAGCCCATGTCCATTTTTTTCTTTTTTTTTTCTTTTAATAGTTCATTAAAAAATGAAAAACAAATACAATTAGGGACAGCATCTTTATTAACTTTTCAACCCTCATTTCTGTGCCGAACACGCTCGGCTCTGCTACATCAGAGACCAAGGGAATGAACAAAGCTTCTGTCCCCTTGGTCCCTGAAGGAGAGCGCGGAGTGCTGCAGCATCATAAGATGGGGGGGTAACTCAGGTCATGCCACCTGAGCTGTCCTCGGGTGACCCCAGTGTTGCCCCAGTTACAATATCGCAGATCACGCTCCTTACGCCAATTACATATTGAACTGTCAGAAAATTGCACCAAAAAGCTTGAAAATTGCACCAAAATACATGAAATCTGCAGGAAAAATGTTGCAATTTTTAGGCTTTTTTTTTTGGTCCAGGAGATGAAGATGAACACCTTGGACACAATGCATGCAGTTTCAAGCCTAAATTGCACCAAAAAGCATGAAATCCGCGTTTTTGCCACGGATTGAATGGTTTTTGGTACAATTTAGGCTTAAAACTGCATGCATTGTGTCCAAGGTATTCAAGTGCATCTCTCCTGGGCCAAAAAAAAAGAGAATTTTGTTTACGTACCGTAAATTCTTTTTTCTTTAATCATCAATGGGAGACCCAGACAATGGGGTTTAGGGCACTGCCCTCCGGAGGTCACACTAGGTACTACAAGTTTTTAGACACCGCCCCCTCCGCTTATAAACCCCTACCGCAGGGAACATCCTCAGTTTGGTCCATAAGCTGCGAGGAGACAAATAAACCACACCCGAAACGTCGGGAAGAAACCGTGCACAAACGGTTCAACAACCCGGATAACACTGTCCCAACAGGGAACAGAACAAATGCAAAACATGCAACGGAACAACTGGGTGGGTGCTGGGTCTCCCATTGATGATTAAAGAAAAAAGAATTTACGGTACGTAAACAAAATTCTCTTTTTTCTGGTCATCATAATGGGAGACCCAGACAATGGGGATGTCCTAAAGCAATACCCCAGGGCGGGAAGAGTTCCTCAAAAGACGGATAACCATGGTCCCCCTCAAAGGTGGGCAACCGCCGCCTGGAGGACCCGCCTGCCCAAACTTGCATCCGCAGAGGCATGGGCATGCACCATATAGTGCTTAGAGAAAGTGTGCAGGCTGGACCAAGTGGCCGCCTGACACACCTGTAGAGCCGAAGCTCGATGTCGCAAAGCCCAGGAGGCACCGACAGCTCTGGTAGAGTGAGCCTTCAATCCCACCGGGAGAGGCAAACCAGAAGACCTGTAAGCCTCTTGAATGGGAGCCTTGATCCATCTGGCCAAGGTTGACTTCGATGCCGCGGACCCCTTACAGCGACCTGTCGTAAGGACAAATAATGAATCCGAACTCCGGAAGGAGGCAATCCTGGACACATAAATGCGTACAGCCCTCACGAGATCCAGAGTATGGAGATCGCGCTCCACCTGATGAACGGGAGCGGGGCAAAATGATGGGAGAACAATCTCCTGGTTCAGATGAAAAGTGGAAACCACCTTTGGCAAGAATTCTGGCCGCGGGCGTAACACCACCTTGTCTTGGTGAACCACCAGGAAGGGCGACTTGCACGATAGTGCAGCCAATTCTGAGACCCTTCTCAGAGACGTAATCGCCACCAGAAAGACCACTTTCTGGGACAGACGATATAGAGAAATGTCTCTCAGCGGCTCAAACGGCGGTTTCTGCAGCGCCGCCAGGACCATGTTAAGGTCCCAAGGGTCCAGTGGTGCCTGTAGGGCGGGACCACCCGAGACACCCCCTGCAGAAATTGACGGACCCTGGGAAGGAGCGCCAAGCGCCTGTCAAACAGCACTGAAAGAGCTGACACTTGACCCTTCAGGGAGCCGAGGGATAAACCCAACTCCAAACCCGACTGTAGAAAAGCCAACAATGTCGGGATGGACAAGGGACACGGGGACCGGCCACCCGAGGCACACCAGGCGAAGAAAATCTTCCACGTTCTGTGGTACATCTTCCTGGAAACAGGCTTCCTAGCTCGAGTCATAGTGGCGACTACCGTAGGAGAGAAGCCTCTGGATGTCAGCAGCCAGGCCTCAAGAGCCATGCAGTCAATCTGAGGGCCCTGGAATTGAGGTGGAAGAATGGGCCTTGCGCGAGCAGATCTGCGCGTTCTGGAAGAGCCCACCTGTGTCCGCCTGACAGTCGCCACAGGTCCGGGTACCAGGACCTCCTGGGCCAATCTGGAGCCACTAGAATGGCTACCCTGCATTCCGACCTGATCTTCCACAGAACCCTGGGAATCAGAGCCAGAGGCGGGAACACATACGGTAGATGGAAGCTGGACCAACTCAGGATCAGGGCGTCCGCCCCCAGAGACAGAGGGTCCCATGATCTCGCCATGTATTGCGGCACCTAATGATTCAGCCGCGAGGCCATCAGATCCACGTCCGGAGTGCCCCATCTGCTGCAGATGTCCCGGAAGATGTCTGGATGAAGGGACCACTCCCCGGCGTCCATCCCCTGCCGGCTCAAGTAGTCGGCCTCCCAGTTCTCGACTCCTGGGATGTGAACTGCGGAGATCAGGCAGTCGTTGTCCTCCACCCAAGATAGAATGCGGTGGACTTCGGATATGGGCTGTCCTGACAGGAACTTCTGAAACGCTAGGAGCGCCAGATAGACCGCCTTGATCTCCAGCACGTTGATCTGCAACGCCGACTCCGACGGAGTCCAGAGGCCTTGAGCCCTGTGGTGTAAGAACACCGCACCCCAGCCCTTCAGACTGGCGTCGGTGGTCACCACTAACCATGACGGCTTGAGGAAGGACCGGCCCCGCGACAAGTGACGGGGCTGGAGCCACCACTGCAAGGAATCCCTGGTCGGTTGAGAAAGCGCCACCATCCGATTCAGAGAGATCGTCCTCTTGTCCCATCTGCGGAGAATCTCCAGCTGGAGAGGACGGAGGCGAAACTGTGCGAAAGGCACCGCCTCTATCGCAGCTACCATGCGTCCCACCAGCTTCATCAATACCCGTAGGGATGATTGTGGTGACAGGAGGACATCCTGCACTCCTGATTGGATAGCCAGCTGCTTGGCTCGTGGCAGAGACACCAGGGCTGAGTCCGTGTGGAAGTCCATGCCCAGATATGTCAATGACTGGGTCGGAACCAGTGTCGACTTCTGGATATTGAGAAGCCACCCAAATTGTTCCAGAGACTTCATGGTCACCTCCAGGCTTTGCCGACAAAGGTGTTCCGATGGCGCCCTCACCAGTAGATCGTCCAGATAGGGTATTACAGCATGCCCCTGTACGTGCAGGAGAGCCATCATAGATGCCATCACTTTTTGAACACCCGCGGTGCCGAGGCCAGCCCGAAAGGCAGCGCCACAAATTGGAAGTGTTCTTCCCCCACTGCAAATCTCAACCAGCGCTGATGAGCCGGTGCAATGGGCACGTGAAGGTAAGCGTCTCGGATATCGATTGACGCTAGGAAGTCTCCCTGTGACACAGCCGCGATCACGGAGCGTAGGGATTCCATACGGAACTTCCGAACCAACACGTGACGGTTGAACAGTTTTAGGTCCAGAACCGGGCGGAAGGAGCCGTCCTTTTTTGGGACAATGAAGAGGTTGGAGTAAAAACCCCGAAACCTCTCCCCGGAAGGCACTGGGACCACCACCCCGTCTCTGCGGAGCCCTTCCAACACCAGGTGAAAAGCCTGAGCCTTTTCTGGAGACGGGACCGACCGATGGAATCGGGGTATCGGTTGTGACGTCAGCTCTATCCTGTAACCTCGCGAGACCATGTCTCGGACCCACTGATCTTGAACGTGAAGTAGCCACCTGTCCTGAAATCGCGACAGGCGGCCCCCCACTTGTGGGGAGGTAGGAAGAGAGTGCGAGCATGTAGAGGCGGGTTTGGGGGTGGCAGCCGCTGCCCCCGCCGGCTTCTTCTGATGACTCTTAGAGCGCCACTGAGTAGCAGGCTTACCCCCTCGGTCCGTGCGAGCGGACGTCGCTGATGACTGTGAGCTGGAGCGAAAGGACCACTGTTTTGGGTTCCTTTTAACGGTGTACCGTGGTTTAGGTTTATTCTGCGGGATCTTAGACTCAGCAGAATCCTTTATTAGCTTGTCCAGTTCGGTGCCAAAAAGCCTGTCACCAGAGAACGGAAGATTCTGTAAAATCTTCTTGGATGTGGCATCTGAGTCCCAAAGGCGCAGCCACAATAACCTGCGAATCGCAATAGCATTGGCCGAAGCCACAGCTGAGCGAGTTGCAGTTTCCAAAGTCGCCGTCCTGGCGTAGTCCGCATAGGCCTTAGCCCTATCGGTAAGCGCCAGGACCTCTGGACTGGACCTTGCCAGTTCAGAGATACCATCCAAACAGGCGGTAATCGCTTGTAAGGTCCAGACCGTGGCAAAATTAGGGGCAAATGAAGAACCCACAGCCTCATAGGAAGACTTGGCGAGTTGCTCGACCTGTCTATCCGTCGCATCCTTCAGCGAGGAGCTATCAGAGGCAGAGAACAGGGAGCGTGCAGCAATCCTGGTCATGGAAGCATCCACCTTCGGGGACTGCGACCACTCCTGTAGCACCTCCTGGGGAAAAGGAAAGCGATTGTCCTTGGGTTTGCGGACATAGCGCCGCCCAGGATGTAACCTGGGTGCTCTAACCACCCTTCCAAAGTTAGTGTGGTCCATGAAGGAGCCACTTGGTCTAGCCTCCGGCCTCAGCCATTGATAGACCTCCTTCGGGTGAACGTTCACCTCCTCAGGGGGTGTCACGAGACGTAAGGTCTCGTTGATGGAGGACACCAGATCCTCTACCCCGTCTGGTGGTTCAGACACAGACACAGACCCGAGAGTCGAACCCCCATCATCTTCCTCACCATCAGAGGAACGCTCCTCCTCAGAGAGAGCCTGGAGCTCGGGTGAATCCTCACGACGAGCCCGCTTAAGGGGTCTCATAGCAGAAGAGGGAGACACCCGGGGGTAACTGGAAGGAGTAGCTGGGCTTTCCAGCCTCCTATTGAGTGCCTCCAGGGACTGCGACATGGAGGACAGCTGGGACAACAGAGATTCATTGATCTTATTCTGAGTTTCCCATGGCCCTGGGATCACCTGAACCTCAGGGTACAGCACCGGAGCTGCTGTCTCAGCAGTGTCAGTCCGGGCCTCTGGGCGTCCGCAGTTATTGCAGGAGCCCTCCACCAGAGTCCCATTGCATGTAGCACAGGTAACGGTGGCATCTGCCGCCTTAGCAGCACGCTTCCTAACTGAGGACATCGCCACAGCAGGGGAAAATAAGCCAAATTGTGCAGACAAAACCGGGAATCCGGTGGCTTACCGACCGCAGCGAAGCGGCAGGAGGAAGCGGTGTGTGTGTGTGTGACCTCCGCGAGAGTTTCCGGTCTCCCCTGGAGTGCAGAAGCACACTGCAGACAAATCCCAGCCGGGAAGTGAGGGGTAAAGATGGCCGCCGACAGTGAAACTGTGGGCGGCGCCGAAAACACGCGGGAAGCACACACACACGCCCATCGATGACGTCACCGCACGGGCTGCTTCCCATCCTCCAAGCAGCCTCAGTATGAAGGCGCCAGAGCCCGCAGCGCGGGAAGTAGTGTGAGAATACACACACAGACTGCATGCACAAACAAACATCCGCAGCCTACAGCCTCAGCCCCTGTGACACACAGGGCGGTCAGCCAGGGTGACCCCAGCACAGGGTACACCTCCAGATCCGCGGACCCGAGAGTAACGCGCGGTCTGAGTGTCAGGACACATAAAGTGACAGACACTACCCCCAGGCACACAGGAGACACAGAGTGCCTCAGTGCCGGTCCGGTCTGTATGCACCATTTAGGGAGGCCTCGGACGGGGGTTCAGCACCAGTCCGGAGTGTAAGCACCATTTAGGGAGGCCTCGGACTGGGCTGGCTCCAGTCCGGTCTGTAAGCACCATTTAGGGAGGCCTCGGACGGAGCGGAGCTGTGCAAGGCTCCCATCTCCCACTCTCCAGAGCCCCCCAGAGAGGGATGGAAAGGAGCGCAACAGCGTACCGGGAGAACACAAAGTGTCCAGGCTCTAGGCCCTCCGGTACCTCCACCTGCGTGTTCCACAAGGGTGAGCGGGGAGGCTGTCGCAGGTCCCGACCGGAACCATTTTACCTTGTCTTCAGACGCCATCACGTAAGTTGTGAGAATGCAGTGAAGTGCAAGCAAAGCGTGATCCTCCGAGCACACTAAGTTTAAAACTGAGGATGTTCCCTGCGGTAGGGGTTTATAAGCGGAGGGGGCGGTGTCTACAAACTTGTAGTACCTAGTGTGACCTCCGGAGGGCAGTGCCCTAAACCCCATTGTCTGGGTCTCCCATTATGATGACCAGAAAAGCAGAAAAACCGCAACGTTGTTCCCACGGCTTTTGCGGATTTCATGCTTTTTAGTGCAATTTAGGCATGAAGCTGCATGCATTGTGTCCAAGTGCATCTCCTGAGCCAAAAAAAGCACAAAAAGCACAGTTTTTGCCACGTTTTTTTTGCTGCGGATTTCATACAATTTAGGCCTGAAACTGCATGCATTATTGTGTCTAGGGTGTCCTGAGCTAAAGAAAAAAAAAAAAACATGCACAAAAACCGCAATGTTTGTCACGCGGTTTTTGCTACAATCCTCTGACAGCTCCGTGCATAATTGGCGCAAGGAGTGCGATCTGCGGCATTGTAACGTGGGAGACACTAGGGTCACTCGATCACAGCTCAGATGGCATGACCTGAGCTGTCCTCTGGTGACCTAAGTTACCCCCCCCCCCTACGATGCGGCAGTGCTCTGGGCTCTCCTTCAGGGACCGAGGGAATTTAGAAACTTTGTTCGTCCCCTTGGTCTCTGATGAAACAGAACCGAGAGTGATCAGCACAGATATGAGGGTCGAGGGGTTAATAAAGATGCAATCCCTAAATGTATTTTTTAATTTTTAATGTACTATTAAAAAAAAAATTTGACATGGGCTTCGCCACATTTTTGTATGCAAGCCAGTTACAGCAGGCATGTACAGGCAGCCTCCAACCTCCAGCTGCCTATTTGTACCTAGTTGGAAACAAATATATAGGAAAGCCATTTTTTTTAACAATTTCATGAATGTCATGAAATAATTTAAAAAACGAAGTGGGCTTTGGGTCTAGCCAGGTACAACTAGGCAGCTGGGGGCTGGAATCCGCAGCACAGGGTGGCCCAAACTTTCTGGGCCCCCCTTCGCTGCAAATTGCAGTCACCCCAGAAAATGGCGCTTTCATTAAAGCGCCATCTTCTGGCGCTGTATGTGACTCTTCCAGCGGCCCTGGTGCCGGGTGGCTTACTGGGTTATACTGGGGTTAGGGCCAGCTTTGTATTGTTAGCTGGCCATAAGCCCGAAATTCATGGGGTCACGCCAATATTAGACATGACCACCATGAATTTCTAGTAAAGATTAAAAAAAGAACATTTTCTTTATTAGAAATATAACAAAACAAAAAAACAAACAAACAAAAAAAACACATTTAGAGACTCCATCCTTATTTAAAAAAAAAAAAATCTTCAGTCTGATGTAGTCCACAGGGATAGGCAATGTTAGCACTGCTATATCGCTCTAAAAGACAAGTGTCTATGCAAAGCGAGAAGCAGGCCGAAAAGGACAGTGACAGTCAGAGCACTCAATCGAGTTCATGGCCCGGACGCTGCCGACGCTGGCCGGAAATTACCGAGTGGCCGGGCAGTGCAGTGAATAACCCGGAAGTTAATGAGCAGCCCCGGATGTAGCTGCGGCCGGGAGACAACGAGACGGGAGGACACGTCACCGGACCAATAAACATGATTATAATGTTTATTAATAATGTTGTGTTTTATTTTACAGGTCCCCAGCCCCATCCCATATCTGAAAGTCCAAGTTCGGAGGTTCGGACGCAAGTTCACATCATCTCCGGCCGGTGCACCCGAGCCCCACTGCCGCCTGAGCCGCGGCACTGCTTACGGGGGGGGGGGGGGGTAGGGGTGCTAGTGAAGCCTGAAGCTGCCGCCCCTCCTGCAGCGACCGGGTCGCCACTGCCGCCTGAGCCGCGGCAGTGAATGCCGGCCGCGGCCGTGCGTGAGTGCCGGGGGGGGGTGCTATTGAAGCTTGGGGCTGCCGTCCCTTCTGTGACTCTCCCCCGGTGGTCGCCGCATACCTGCGGTGCGCGGGGTGAGCGGCCGGCGCCATGACAGGGGAGGCTGTTTGCATGAGGCGCCGCCCCCTTCTGCACAGCCGCTCCCCCTGCCGGCTGCCGCTTGAATGACAGGGCTCACACTGTCCAATGGACGGTGCGGCCCTGTCTCCGGCCCAAACTTGGACTTTACAAAAATCTTGGGCAAACCCGCCGATCCCGAACATTAGGGGGTTCACCCATCACTATCCAAGGAGTACCCAAAAAACACTAGTACATATACCACAACTAACGAAGACTACAATGCAACACCCAAAACGTGAACCACAACCATGAAAAAAGGGAGGGAAGCAGTGGTGACATTGTGGTGCCTGAAAAAAAATATTACCAGTAAGTAATTTAGATTTTTCTCTCATCGCCACGACAGTACCACCTTAGAGATTCCAGAGAACAGAAAATTAGGGAGGGACGACCGCTTGAAGAACCCTTCTACCAAAAGTCACTGCACCAGTGGAAGATAAGCCAAGTCTAATGTTTGAAAAGTGGTAGGAGAAGACGAAGTGGCTGCCCTACAGATTAATTCTAGTGGAACATCTGCCTTCTCAGCCCAAGAAGTTGCTACTTCCCTAGTAGAATGGGCACAGTTCTCAACTGGAATAGGAATTCCACTAGATGAATAGGCTAAGGCTATAGCTTCCCTGATCCACCTGGCTAAGGTACCCTTGGACACCCCTTTACCCTTGGAAGCGTCCTGAAAGGAAACAGTTTCTGGGAACTCCTCCATTGCTTTGACACCTCTAAGTATTCAATTAGAGCTCTTCTCATGTCTAAGGTATGTAGGACCTCTTCTTGTGAAATATGTTTTGCTACTTTGGGAAGGAAAGAGGGGTCTGATCTGAGAATGACACCATCATCTAAAATCTGAGTGTAAGGTCCTACAACTGAACAGGCCTGCAAGCTGCTTTTTATTTTGGCCAAAGATTAAAGCCACTAAAAAGACCACCTTTAGGGTGAGAATCTAATGTGAGGCTTCAGAAAGGGGCTCAAAATGGGGTTTGCTCAGGACATCTAGCACTATATTAAGATCCCAAAGATGCATTTTAGGGCAGGATACCGGGGTAGCCCTCTTACACGACTGGATGAACCTTGAAACCCAAGGAGAACTAGCCAAGTTACAATTGTACAAGGCTCCCAGGGCCAAGACCTGCACTTTTAAAGGTATTAACAGATTGTCCTATATCCCAACCCTTCTGGAGGAACTCTAGAATTAATAGGGGCTTCTCCCTCAGGGCTTGTCCCCCAAACAGGACAAGAATTTTTTCCACACCTTACCATAGATGTTGGTAGTGACAGACTTTCTACTCTTAATTAGTATGTCAACCAGTCCAGTGGAAAAACCTCTACGCATCAGGAGCTTTCTCTGAAGTTACACACAATCAGTCGAAGGCTCGAGACGTTTGGATGATGCACCAGCACATTAAAGAAAAGAGTCTGGGATACTTGGCAGAGTCCAGGGATCTGTTCTGGACCTGTGGCACAGCCAAAAGAACCAGGCCCTCCTGGGCCACAAGGAGGCTACTAATATGACCCTGGCTCGTCCACCCGAATCTTCCGCAGGAAGGCTGAAATCAACGTGAGAGGAGGGTATGTGTAGAGAAGGCATGAGGACCATGGGATCTGAAGCGAATCTACTGCATAGGGTTTGTCCCTGGGATCCAGAGAACAAAACCTCTGCACATGCCTGTTTTCCAGAGTGGAAAAAAGATCTACCTCCGGGGTTCCCCACCTGGCCGTAATGTGAGAAAAAAACTATTGGATCTAAATTCCTCCCTAACGAGGTCTAGAACCAGGACTAGAAACTAGGCTAGAGACCTCTGCCCGCACAGTCCTATCAATACAGGGGGAGCAGAAATCTTTAGTATAATCATCAGAAAATGGCGTTTTACATAAAGCACATTCTCTATGTTTCGTTTTGAATAATTTCTTTTTAGCATCCTGAAACAACATTATCAGAAAGAGGAATATCAACACACTGCATTCCATACTAGTACTCACCCCCTTGATGAATTTGTGTGTACCGGTTTCAGAGCCTGCTTGGGGTCCTGGTCTGTCTTCCCAGACCTGTGAGTGGAATGATGACTATCCCCCCCAGAGAGGGATTCTGTGGCCACATCAGCCATCTGAAAAGATATTAATGGGTCCTGCTCCATACCAGCTGCAAGACAATGTGCCCCGGCTCCACATACCTCCTAAATAGCCTCTGAAAATGCAGGGGGACTTTCTGTTGAACCCAGCGTCTGGAAGCAGGGCGCCGCCCTCTTGAATTCCAGCACGCATGCGCCGGACGCGTCACAGGTTCACAGCGCTGCTCCCGAAAGTAGAATTCGGCAGCGCGGAATACAGAACCCTCACCCAGGGGCACAGCATGACAGGACCATGGCCATGCACATGCGTAGCCCAGGCGATGCTGAGGTCAAGATAGACCTGCTTCTTGTCGCCTACCACACCCCATGCCCGCCACTGCAAAGGCGATAGCCCAGGGAGGTGCAATCGTACCAGAATCTGGGGCTACAGCAGGTAAGCCGTTTTCCCAGCCCCTGTGTCAGGCCAGGGAACCTCTTGAAATTTTCAGAAGTCTACCTCCAGCACAGGAAACCAAAACAAACTAAGGAGAGGTACCACTTTTTTATTTCAGGTTTTCCGTCATGGATGGGCAGGACCTCTCTCATGGTGCTGTCATTGCGATGAGGGGAAAAGTGTTTTACTGCCTTTGAGGGGACCTATGTTCTCACTACTCCCCTTGGAATCGAACGGTTTCCTTCCCAAGGGTTAGTCTCTAAAAAGCTTCTATTTCTAGTTCAGCTCTGATCTTTTGCAGGGAGCAAATCCTCCCTTCTCTGGTCCCTATCTGATCTTTGTATCAGACTTCAAAGTATCTTTTTTTTGTATGGACATCCAGGTCTCTCGGGTCCCTCCTTTAAGATCCAATACTTTAGATGCCCATGTATGGGTCCATACTTTCCTTGCCTAGATCCTATTGGAGTTTTTTCAGCAAGGATTTTTTCAGGGGCATGCTTTAGTATTTGGCCAGCTTCTGTTTTTGGTGTGTTAGCCTTCCCTTACTCCGCTTTCCATTTATTCTGGTCCTATCGACAATTTTCTAAGACATACTGAGTCAGGTCAGACTATATCTTTAGGCCTCCTCTGCCAAGGAAGATCTCCTCAGATTTTCTAATCCCTTGTTCATATCCTGGAAAGCCATTAACATACATTTCTGTAGATGCATATTTGGTAGGGGACTGGACACCATGCCTGGTGCTCCATCTCCCTCCTAGATCGGAGGCCTCATGGACCATTGTCATTCAGCCTTCATCGAGCAGCTTCTAAGCCATCTGCTAGTTCCCCAAGATTCCTTTCTGGGTTCTTTTACTCAAGGGAATTTTACCTGCCATTCCCTTGGTAGTTTTGTCCTAGGCTGAAGGCACTTCTACAATTTTTCAGTGCCAAGTTCTGTTTTGAGAATTTCGTCTCTGATCTTTCTTTTCTCTTCCCACCCTTGGGGACTCCAGCACTGCAGGAAGAGCTGACTTGAAAGTCTTATGGTGGGTTTACACATCGCGATATCGGCGTCCAACTCCGACCAAAAGTCACATGGTTCGTGCGTTGGACCCGATATCGTTCGTGCATTGTATGGTGTAAATGTCCAATATGACGCACGAACGATGTCAAACCGATATCGGGCATCAAATGAGCCTGCTCTCCAACAGCCCGATATTGGATGGGCGTTGTGGCCGGATCGGCTGTGTAAAAGCCCAACTACGATGTGGAGTTCAACTTCCCCTATCCTCTCCATGTTAAATGGTCGTTCCTGGGTCGGCCGTACAAGGGAACGTACACATCGTAGTGGCGTTGCCTGCCGATATTGCGCTGTGTAACATCTCCTATGCGATCTTGGAATTCTGCCCAGAAAAAGCGCGCTCCCGCGGCGTTGTATACAGTATCGGAACGATATTGCGACGTGTAAACCCACCATTAGTGTTGTCAGATTGAAGGGTGCTGAAATTATGGGGTGCTGCAGATGACCAAGCACAGTCGCTGGTACAATCCACTGGGTAATCTTTTTCCTGTGGTGTTAAGCAAACTGGAGCAAGACATTGGCTCAATGCTTGAACTTTTACCTTGGCTATTGCAATTTCTTCCTCCATCTCCACTCGAAGAAGCTCCATCTGATCCTCTGATCTTTTTGCCTTAAAGTCTTCCTCTGCTTTCTTAGCTTGAGCTTCTGCTTCCCTTTTGGCGAAATATTATTTCACCAAATTATTTATTTTGGGTTGCCTGATATTTATGCAAGCTTCTAGTATTGTCACTCAGGATTGAACTCTGAGCAAGATCTGTATGTGTGAGCAGAATGTTTAGCTGAATTGGATATGTGTAATCTGGTTTCTTGGAAATTAGCGATTCAGAATTCCGCTTTATCTTTAGCATCGTTGTCTTTTGATTTAGCTTAGTTTAACTCAGACGAGGCTTCGTCGATACTAGTTCTTTAGAAAGGTAGTATACCTTGCAGACAGTCTTCTCTTACGTGAGCTGTGTTCAGCCGTCTAACAGCATCTTGTAAACTCACTGCATCACTTTTGTAGTGCTGAAAACCTGACATGAGGGAAACAACTCGCTCCCATAAATCCTCCAGGTTATCAAAGCTTGTTTTTTGTGGTGTAGTAGTTTTCACATACTTTTAGGGTGATTGAGAGCGCGTTTTGGCCGTGTGATGGGGTCGGCTGACAGTGTGGGGCTCTGCTTCCTACTCTTCATAATGTTCAAAATCAGGTTGCACTTGCTGTATTTCAGCACCAGGAGATTGCACAGGTTGTTATTCGGCCATTTTGGGTGTACTGTCTCTTTGAAAAACAGACTTTCGATTTCAGGACAAAACTCAATGTAATGTTTTGATTGGTGGCTTCAATATGATTCCCAAAATATTTTGAGTGAAATGTGGGGGTTTGCAGTCTGGGTGACTTACTATGTGGAAAACAGTTATAGCACTGAGGTAAAAATTTGCAGAAAAAAGGAGTAAACAATGTAAAACAGCAAGTAAATAAACTGTTCTTCACTTGTGCAAGCAAATATTCATGTAAAGCGGCTTGGTGAAGTTCACAAAAGACTCGATTGCAGACACTGCGCCTCTCAGACTTGTCTGTTCCTAGAGATATTCCTGTGAGGGATGCGGTTGCACCTTGAGGTGCAAGAAGGTGGACATGGGGGACTCGACAGGCAATTTCTGACTGTCTCCTCACAAGGTGATCAGAGGTATGGCTGGGTAATGGGTGCTGCGAGACCTTCCTACCTCTATCCAAATGTGGAGCCCACTGGGACGGGGTACTCAGTACTGGACCAGGGTACTGCTGGGGATATCACGGCAGTCTCGGTCCAGACCGTGTTCCAGGTTCAGCAATAAATGGGGGGAATATTTACAGGGGAGTTTGCCGTGACGCTACCCACGGGTTGTAGTCAGTGAGGGGACCACCGCTGCTGCAGAACCTCCGGGGATGATGTTTGGCAGCTGGAGATGTAACAGCTCTCTGCGGGTAGAGCTTGGTTCCCCGGGGCAGTGATAGTAATAGTCTATAGATAGTGCTATGGATGTTGTAGGATAGGGGTAGTAGAAGAGATGATGGTAGTTTGTGAGGGTATGCAGGGTTTGAGCACAAGGATCACACACACTCATGGTTTTGAAGTTTTCCAAGGCTTTACTGGTGATGGTATTCAGTAGAGTACTGTCCACGGAGTCTGTACCGGGGCCAGGTTGCTCCCACCCTGTCCGGGTCCTCAGCTTCCTACTCCTGCGCTTTGTGTGTGGCCCTGCTGCTGCTTTAGCTGAGCTGCTGGGCCTGTTTCTCCTCACAGGTGCCCCCTTTTGCTAGGCAACTTGAGTCTTTCCGTGTGCTTCTGACTCCGCCGTGTTGCTTCGCTGAGGTACGGTTTAGGTATGTAACCTCCACTATCCCGGTGTTTTCTGTGCTGCGTGTTTCAGTCACAGATTCGGATCCGGCTTCTGCGCTCCTCTGGGGCGAGTTATGAGGTAACTCAATCTCCCAGATATGTTCCTCTGTATCTTGTACTCCTCTCTTCAGACCCTGGCATCAGGCCTGAAAGAGTCAGTGGTCCCTGTCAGGAGCTCAGCACTGCTCCCATTTACAGGTCCTCCAATTAGTGCTCCCTGCACTAAACTGAACTGTCAACTATCAACTCTCAACTCACTACTTCCTCCTCAGACCAGAATATATAAGAGAGCTGCTTGTAGCTCTTCCTTCTGGCCTAGAGGTGTTAGTGCAGTGTCCAGTGTTGTGTGGGGAGTTAACCATGGTGATGTTACTGTGGCACATTAACCCCTGGGGTGCCACATTCCCCCTTAGTGAAAGACAGTACTCCGGGACTGTAGAAAAACAAACAGTTAATACAATTAATATTTACAGAGTCTTAAAAAGTAAAAATACAAAAATCACTAAAATTCAAGAGTCCAAAAGTTCAAAATAGCAGTCCTTCCGGGGGTTTAGTTTATTACCTCCAGGGCTGATAAATATATACAAGAGAGTTTTTACCACAACCAGTCTATGGTAGTATGGTCCATAAATAAGACAAGTTCAAGAATGTGTCAGAAGTTCATACAGGATAGTCTCTGTAGGTACTGGGCTTTTTTTAATATTGCAAACTATTATAAACATGTACAGGTGTCTCTGGTTACAAGTGCAGTAGGCCTCTAGGCCCTCGGGTCACCGCATAAGAGGCCAAGTTCTTACTCTCCGTGGCTGCGACTTACACCAGGCTATCCTCACCCTTTTTATACATTTACATTCTACCGGGTTCTATTAACTTTTACACAAACATATTTACATTTCACATTTCATTTTACATTTTAATCTTTGTACCTAGCCGGTAACTGACCCTTGGTGCTACGCTCTGATCTGCGTAATGTTGGTGTACTGGGTGTACTTAGCCTGATGGTGTGGGTGGACGTGTACCTACTTGGAATGTCTGGTACTACTGAGAATGGAGATCTGACATTAGGACTGGCAAGCTCACTGGGACCAGGAATTGGTTCTTCCTCTTCAGGCTCAACTTCCAGTTCGTCAGGTCTTGGGACTTCTGGTAGTATGGGTTCTGGTGTTGGTTCAACCATTGGAGGGAAAGCAATCATTGGGACTACAACTGCTTCGTAGTAATTTGGCCATGTTTTGGGGAAATGTCCTAGAATGGTATGGAATACCTCTTCTTTGACAGGTTGGACCTGTACGGGTACGGTTACTTCCGGTGTCTTCAGGGTTTCAGGACACGGTTTGAGATGGTCTGTTGACACAACTGCTGATGTTCTTCCTTCATCTTTGCTTAATAGACACACTTTAGCATTGTCTAAATTGGATGGTAAGACTGTATATGGGGTGGTTTCCCACTGATTACCCAATTTGTTGGTGCGTCTCTTTCTCTTGAGAACTTGCTCACCGGGTTGTAACGGAGTTGATTGAGCACGTTGGTTAAAGGTTCTCGCTTGTGTTGCTCTAGCTTTCTGAAGATTTTTCTCTACTCACTCCTGTACTTGGCGATACTGATGTTGACGTACGGTATCCCAATTGGATTCTGCAACTTTTGCGTCTGGTTTTAGAATCCCCATATCTAAATCAATTGGCAGCTTACCGGGTCTTGCACGTATAAGGTAGGCTGGGGTGCAGTTTGTAGAACTCACCGGAACATAGTTATACAGGTCTACCAAGTCGGGTAATTTCTCTGACCATTGATTTCTCTCTGACTCTGGTAATGTTTTCAACAAGTCAATCACAAAAAGCGTGAGTAATGGTCCACGATGGTTAAAGTATAGACATAGCCTGACCGGCTTGGTGACAACTTGACGTGGGCTAATGCAACTAATTCAAGTGGTTGCTTGGTTACTATGGACTGGAGTGGGGCTCTCTGTTGATCTTTCCTTCTGAGGTTGCACGGGCCACATTTTCTACACCAATCTTCAATTGATTTCCTCATGCCAACCCAGTAGAATCTCTCTCTCAAGAGTACCTCCAACTTCTTCCATCCAAAATGACCTGCACCATCGTGGTAGGCTTCTAAGACCATTTTGACGTCTCGCTTGGGTACAATTATCTGTCAGACTAATACATGTGTTTTAGGGTTCGTATGCCTTCTGTAGAACTTCCCTTGATACAGGAACAACTTGCCTTTCTCTTTGCAGAGTTGTTGGGTCTCAGCTGGGGCGTTCTGGTTAAGGTATGCACCTTGTTGTGTAAGCAGTTCTTTCACTAGCTTCACAGCTGGATAGATATCCTGGGTGTCAGCCCATCCATGGTGCGCTAATGGGTTGAGATTTTCCTGCTGTTGTTTTTGGTAAAAGCTGGGTTGATACTGTTCTACCTTAAAACGGTGAAAGGCCGGTAGCTCAATTTCTTCAAGCTCCTCCGGTTCGTCTTCCACGTCTTTCAGATGTGGCATCCGGGATAAGGCATCTGCATTCCCGTTCTTGGGCCTGCCCTATATTTGATGACAAAGTTGTAGTTAGACATCCGGCCTATCCATCGCTGCTCCAACGCACCTAATTTTGCTGAGTCCAGGTGGGTCAACAGGTTGTTATCTGTGTAGATGGTGAATTCTGCAGCTGCCAGGTAGTGCTTGAAACATTCGGTTACAGCCCAAACTACTGCCAGTAGTTCCAACTTGAAGGAGCTGGAATTCTCAGGGTTTCTTTCCGTAGGCCGGTGTTTCCTGCTTGCAAAGGCAATAACTCTCTCTTTGCCTCCTTGCTTCTGTGACAGTACTGCCCCCAGTCCCACGCTGCTGGCATCCGTGTACAGAATGAAGGGTTGATGGTAATCCGGATATGCCAGGATCTCTTCTCCTGTCAGCAAACACTTCAGCTTATTGAAGGAGTCTTCCCTCTCTTCACTCCACTGGAAAGGAGGATTACGGGTTGAAGACCTTTTTGACTGTCTACCAGGATGTCTTGCAGGGGAGCTGCTAACTTCGTGAACCCTCTGATAAATCTATAATAGCTTACCAGGCCCAGGAATTGCCTCACTTCTTTCACATTAGTAGGTCTTGGCCAATCCCTTATCACGGTGACTTTATCAGGATCCGGTGCTACTCCCTCTGAAATCACGACGTGTCCCAGGTACGGTACCTTTGGCTTGAGAAGGTGGCACTTGGATGGCTTGATTTTCATGCTGTATCCGGATAAGGCCTCAAACACTTCTGCCAGGTCTTGTAGATGTTGCCCATATGTCTTAGGGTACCGTTACATGGTGCCACCTCACCGGCAACTGTGCCAGCGATGCAGGGGCATCATCGCTGGTGAGTCACCCAGTGTAACAGGGCGATTCTATGGCGAAAAATCGCCTCAGAATGATCTCCAGGTTTCACAGCAGTGTTGTTAAACTTGGTGATCTGAACAGGGCGATCATGCCTGATCGCCCTTTGTAACGCGGCGACCCGCAATGTTTAACATTGCGGGTTACCAGTCATTGGGTTGCTGGGCAACCCAGCAAGCGGTCGCCGCTGCAACTTGCCGGCGAGTTGGTACGTGTGACAGCTCACCAGCGATGTAGGCGGGGATGCGCACTCTCGTGAATCCCCGCCATCGCCAGTGACGTGGCACCGTGTATCGATACCCTTAGAGTAGACTATGACGTCATCTATGTACAGGAGGACAGTTTCAAAGTTCTTATGTCCTAGGCAGCTCTCCATCAGGCGATGGAAAGTACTGGGTCAGTGCAGAGTCCAAACGGCATACAATTGAACTCACAGAGGCCCATCGGCATAGTAAACGCTGTCTTCTCCAATAGTCAGATCAAGGGTAGAAAAGTAGTTAGCAGATTTTAATGCAGATAATGACTCCTCAATCCTAGGTAACAGGTATGCGTCCTTATGTGTGATGCGGTTGATCTGCCGGTAATCTACGCACATTCTCATGGTCCCGTCCTTCTTTCTAACCAACACTAAAGGCGCTGCCCAGGGGCTACAACTGTCTCTTATTACCCCTGCAGTTTTCATTTCTTTGAGCATGTCTTTGGTGGTTTGGTAGTGAGAGGGTGGTAATGCTTTATACCGCTCTTTTATAGGTTGATGGTTACTGTGGGCATAGTGTGCGCTACTCAAAACGTGTCATAGATTTTTTGTATGGGGAGTAACAGGTATAATCCAAAATAATAACCCCAATATTATGAATAATATAACAACTTTATTAAGACAAAAATACCTTAAATCCAGTGACATGGTGAAATAGTGATTAAAAAATGCCATTTCTGGCTATCATCCTACCAACAGGGTTTCTGCACTGATGCTTTCCCTGCCTATCAGCGGAGTTTTGTTGCACCCTGATTTATACTGGTGTCCCCGCTCCCCGAAGGCTTGCCCTTTACTGCCTAACGTCTCTATTTGAGTTTATATTAGACTATGGGTCATATAATCAGATCTAATCCTCTAGTTGAGGTATGACACTATATGCCAGTGCATTCTAATGATTATTAAAATTACCACACAGATATAATCATCAACCACAAGACTATGCACAATAATGATTATCCAAGACTGCCGGCGTTTGTCCTTTAGTCCGTATGACTTATCTTATATATTCTGCTTCAAATCTCGCAGTGATGCCGTATCCAATTCTTTAAATAGCAGCCTCGACGCATTTCTCCCTATAACGGTGATACCCATAATGTGGGTTCATCAGGAGACACAACAAAGAGAATTTTGTTTACGTACCGTAAATTCTTTTTTCTTTAATCATCAATGGGAGACCCAGACAATGGGGTTTAGGGCACTGCCCTCCGGAGGTCACACTAGGTACTACAAGTTTGTAGACACCGCCTCCTCCGCTTATAAACCCCTACCGCAGGGAACATCCTCAGTTTGGTCCATAAGCTGCGAGGAGGAAATAAACCACACCCGAAACATCGGGACGAATGCCGTGCACAGACGGTTCAACAACCCGGCAAACACTGTCTCAACAGAGAACAGAACAAATGCAAAACATGCAACGGAACAACTGGGTGGGTGCTGGGTCTCCCATTGATGATTAAAGAAAAAAGAATTTACGGTACGTAAACAAAATTCTCTTTTTTCTGGTCATCATAATGGGAGACCCAGACAATGGGGATGTTCTAAAGCAATACCCCAGGGCGGGAAGAGTTCCTCAACAAGACGGATAACACATGGTTCCCTCTAAAGGTGGGCAACCGCCGCCTGGAGAACCCGCCTGCCCAAACTTGCATCCGCAGAGGCATGGGCATGCACCATATAGTGCTTAGAGAAAGTGTGCAGGCTAGACCAAGTGGCCGCCTGACACACCTGTAGAGCAGACGCTCGATGTCGCAAGGCCCAGGAGGCACCTACAGCTCTGGTAGAGTGAGCCTTCAATCCCACCGGGAGAGGCAAACCAGAGGCCCGGTAAGCTCCTTGAATGGAAGCCTTAATCCATCTGGCCAATGTCGACTTTGATGCCGCGGACCCCTTACAGCGACCTGTCGTAAGAACAAATAAGGAATCCGAACTCCTAAAGGAGGCGGTCCTGGACACATAAATGCGTACCGCTCTCACGAGATCCAGAGTATGGAGGTCGCGTTCAACCTGATGAACGGGAGCAGGGCAAAATGATGGGAGAACAATCTCCTGGTTCAGGTGAAAAGTTGAAACCACCTTCGGCAAGAATTCTGGCCGAGGACGCAACACCACCTTGTCTTGGTGAACCACCAGAAAGGGCGACTTGCACGAAAGTGCTGCCAATTCTGAGACCCTTCTCAGAGACGTGATTGCCACCAGAAAGGCCACTTTCTGAGACAGGCGAGATAGAGAAACATCTCTCAGCGGCTCAAAAGGTGGTCTCTGTAATGCCGCCAGGACCATGTTGAGGTCCCAAGGGTCCAGAGGTCTCTTGTAGGGCGGAACCATCCGATGACACCCCCTGCAGAAATTGACGGACCTTCGGGAGGAGCGCCAATCGCCTGTCAAACAGCACTGAAAGTGCTGAGACTTGACCTTTCAAGGAGCCAAGGGATAATCCTAATTCCAAACCCGACTGTAGGAAAGCCAACAACGTCGGGATGGACAAGGGCCACGGAGACCGTCCACCAGAGGCACACCAAGTAAAAAAGATCTTCCACGTCCTGTGGTATATCTTCCTTGAGACTGGCTTCCTAGCCCGATTCATAGTGGCAACCACCGTAGGGGAAAAACCCCTGGATGTCAGCAGCCAGGCCTCAAGAGCCATGCAGTCAATCTGAGGGCCTTGGAATTGAGGTGGAAGAATGGGCCTTGCGCGAGTAAATCTGCGCGGTCTGGAAGAGCCCACCTGTGTCCGCCTGACAGTTGCCACAGGTCCGGATACCAGGACCTCCTGGGCCAATCTGGAGCCACTAGAATGGCGACCCTGCACTCCGACCTGATTTTCCACAGCACCCTGGGAATCAGAGCCAGAGGCGGGAACACATACGGCAGATGAAATCTGGACCAAGTCAGGACCAGAGCATCCGCTCCCAGAGATTGGGGATCCCATGACCTCGCCATGTATTGCGGCACCTGATGATTCAGCGTGAGGCCATCAGATCCACGTCCGGAGTGCCCCATCTGCTGCAGATGTCCCGGAAGACGTCCGGATGAAGAGACCACTCTCCGGCGTCCATCCCCTGCCGGCTCAGATAGTCGGCCTCCCAGTTTTCGACCCCTGGGATGTGAACTGCGGAGATCAGGCAGTCGTTGTTCTCCGCCCAGGATAGGATGCGGTGGACTTCGGCCAGAGCCTCTGCACTCCTGGTTCCTCCTTGATGATTTATATAAGCGACGGCCGTCGCATTGTCGGACTGAACCCGAATGGGTTGTCCTGAGAGGAATCTCTGAAACGCCAGGAGTGCCAGATAGACCGCCTTGATCTCCAGCACGTTGATCTGCAACGCCGACTCCGACCGAGTCCAGAGGCCTTGGGCCCTGTGGTGTAAGAACACCGCTCCCCAGCCCTTCAGACTGGCGTCGGTGGTCACCACTAACCACGACGGTTTGATGAAGGATCGGCCCCGAGCCAAGTGGTGTGGCTGTAACCACCACTGCAGGGAATCTCTGGTCGGTTGGGAAAGGGTCACCAGCCGATTCAGAGAGATCGACCTTTTGTCCCACCTGCGGAGGATCTCCAGCTGGAGAGGACGGAGGCGAAATTGTGCAAAAGGCACCGCCTCTATTGCTGCCACCATGCGCCCCACCAGCATCATCAACACCCGTAGGGATGATTGTGGTGACAGGAGGACTGCTTGCACTCCTGATTGGATCGCCATCTGCTTGACTCGTGGCAGAGACACCAGGGCCGAGGCTGTGTTGAAGTCCATGCCCAAATATGTCAAAGACTGGGTCGGAACAAACGTTGACTTCTGAATATTGAGGAGCCAACCGAACTGTTCCAGAGACCGCATGGTCACATCCAGGCTCTCTTGACAAAGGTGTTCGATGGCGCCCTGACCAGTAGGTCGTCTAAATAGGGAATGACGGCATGTCCCTGCACGTGCAGGAGAGCCATCATAGAGGCCATCACCTTTGTGAACACTCGCGGTGCCGAGGCCAACCCGAACGGCAGCGCCACAAATTGGAAGTGTTCTTCCCCCACTGCGAATCTCAGCCAGCGCTGATGAGCTGGTGCAATGGGCACATGAAGGTAAGCGTCTCTGATATCTATGGACGCCAGGAAGTCCCCCTGTGACACAGCTGCGATCACGGAGCGCAGTGATTCCATGCGAACTTCCGAACCAACACGTGATGGTTGAACAACTTCAGGTCCAGTACCGGGCGGAAGGAACCGTCCTTCTTCGGGACGATAAAGAGGTTGGAGTAAAAACCCCTGAACCTCTCTCCGGAAGGCACCGGTATCACCACTCCGTCTCTGCGGAGACCCTCCAACACCAGGTAAAAAGCCTGAGCCTTTTCTGGCGATGGGACCGACCGATGGAATCGGGATATCGGTTTTGACGTCAGCTCTATCCTGTAACCTCGCGAGACCACGTCTCGAACCCACTGATCTTGAACGTGAAGTAGCCATTTGTCCTGAAAGCGAGACAAGCGGCCCCCCACCTGTGGGGAGGTAGGAAGGGAGAGCGAGTCATGCAGAGGCGGGTTTGGGGGTGGCAGCTGCCGCCCCCGCCGGCTTCTTTGGACGACTCTTAGAGCGCCACTGAGAAGCGGGCTTTCCCCCTCGGTCCGTGCGAGCGGACGGTGCTGATGACTGTGAGCTGGACCGAAAGGACCACTGTTTTGGGTTCCTTTTAACGGTATACCGTGGCTTAGGCTTATTCTGCGGTATCTTAGACTCAGCAGAATCCTTTATCAGCTTGTCCAGTTCGGTGCCAAAAAGCCTGTCACCAGCGAACGGAAGATTCTGCAAAATCTTCTTGGATGTGGTATCTGAGTCCCAAAGACGCAGCCACAACAATCTGCGGATCGCTATAGCATTGGCCGAAGCCACAGCTGAGCGAGTGGCAGTTTCCAGAGTCGCCGTCCTGGCGTAGTCCGCATAGGCCCTTGCCCTCTCGGTAAGTGCCAGGACCTCTGGACTGGATCTTGCCAGGTCAGAGATACCATCCAAGCACGTAGTAATCGCTTGCAAGGTCCAGACCGTGGCAAAATTAGGGGCAAAGGAAGACCCCACAGCCTCATAGGAAGACTTGGCGAGTTGCTCAACCTGTCTATCCGTCGCATCCTTCAGCGAGGAGCTATCAGAGGCAGAGAAAAGGGAGCGTGCAGCAATCCTGGTCATGGAAGCGTCCACCTTCGGGGACTGCGACCACTCCTGAAGCACCTCCTGGGGGAAGGGGAAGCGATTGTCCTTGGGTTTACGGACATAACGCCGCCCAGGATGTAACCTGGGAGCTCTAACCACCCTTCCAAAATTCGTGTGGTCCATGAAGGAACCACTTGGTCTAGCCTCTGGCCGCAGCCATTGATAGACCTCCTTCGGGTGCACCGTCACCTCCTCAGGGGTGTCACGAGACGTAAGGACTCGTTGATAGAGGACACCAGATCCTCCACCCCGTCTGGTGGTTCAGATATAGACACAGACCCGAAATTTGAACCCCCATCATCGTCCTCACCATCAGAGGAACGCTCCTCCTCAGAGAGAGCCTGGAGCTCGGGTGACTCCTCACGACGAGCCCGCTTAAGGGGTCTCACAGCAGAAGAGGGAGACACCCGGGGGTAACTGGACGGAGTAGCTGGGCTATCCAGCCTCCTATTAAGTGCCTCCAGGGATTGCGACATGGAGGACAGCTGGGACAACAGAGATTCATTGATCTTATTCTGAGTCCCATGGCCCTGAGATCACCTGAACCTCAGGGTATAGCACCGGAGCTGCTGACTCAGCAGTGCCAGTCCGGGCCTCTGGGCGTCCGCAATTATTGCAGGACCCCTCCACCAGTGTTCCATTGCATGTAGCACAGGTAATGGTGGTCTCTGCCGTCCTAGCAGCACGCTTCCCAGCTGAGGACATCGCCGCAGTAGGGGAAAATAAGCCAAATTGCAGACAACAAAACCGGGAGTCCCGGTGGCTTACCGACCGCAGTAAAGTGGTATGAGGAAGCGGTGTGTGTGTGTGACCTCCGCAACGGTTTCCGGTCTCCCCTGGAGTGCAGGCGCACGCTGCATACAGATCCCAACCGGGAAGTGAGGGTAAAGATGGCCGCCGACAGTGAAACTGTGGGCGGCGCCGAAAACACGCGGGAAACACACACACACGCCCATCGATGACGTCACCGCACGGGCTGCTTCCCATCCTCCAAGCAGCCTCAGCATGAAGGTGCCGGAGCCCGCAGCGCGGGAAATAGTGTAAAATACTATACACAGACTGCATGTACCAACAAACATCCGCAGCCCACGGCCTCAGCCCCTGTGACACACAGGGCGGTCAGCCAGGGTGACCCCAGCACAGGGTACACCCGCAGAACCGCGGACCCGAGGGTAACGCGCGGTCTGAGTGTCAGGGCACATAAAGTGACAGACACTACCCCCAGGCACACAGGAGACACCGAGTGCCTCAGTGCCGGTCCGGTCTGTAAGCACCATTTAGGGAGGCCTCGGACGGGGGTTCAGCACCAGTCCGGAGTGTAAGCACCATTTAGGGAGGCCTCGGACTGGGCTGGCTCCAGTCCGGTCTGTAAGCACCATTTAGGGAGGCCTCGGACGGAGCGGAGCTGTGCAAGGCTCCCATCTCCCACTCTCCAGAGCCCCCCAGAGAGGGATGGAAAGGAGCGCAACAGCGTACCGGGAGAACACAAAGTGTCCAGGCTCTAGGCCCTCCGGTACCTCCACCTGCGTGTTCCACAAGGGTGAGCGGGGAGGCTGTCGCAGGTCCCGACCGGAACCATTTTACCTTGTCTTCAGACGCCATCACGTAAGCTGTGAGAATGCAGTGAAGTGCAAGCAAAGCGTGATCCTCCGAGCACACTAAGTTTAAAACTGAGGATGTTCCCTGC
Source organism: Allobates femoralis (assembly GCA_033576535.1). NCBI lineage: Eukaryota > Metazoa > Chordata > Amphibia > Anura > Aromobatidae > Allobates > Allobates femoralis. Next base: position 543,261,640 of record JARQOC010000004.1, read on the forward strand.
GGTAGGGGTTTATAAGCGGAGGGGGCGGTGTCTACAAACTTGTAGTACCTAGTGTGACCTCCGGAGGGCAGTGCCCTAAACCCCATTGTCTGGGTCTCCCATTATGATGACCAGAAAAACAAGATACACAGGGAAGTGATGTATCTAATGTAATAATTGCCTAAGCCAGTTTCCGTCCGTTTCTGCTCGAAATAACATCAGATCCGGACAGAAGCTGGCTGTACACCCACTAAGGGTGTACCAAGATGGCCGACCGTCAACGAGAGTAATACAGCCCCACTCTCGCTATCGGTACTCTAGGTGGCCCGAGGGGGGGGGGGGGGTTCTGTCAGAGACTAGCACAACTGCCCCTGCAGCCGCGGGTCAGGAGCAGTGGGGAAGGGGGGGGTGGGGGGTGCTGTCACAGACCAGCACCGCCGCCCCTGCATCCGCGGGTATGCCACATGCAAGATGCTACCGCTGCTCACTGTGTGGCTCCGGGGGGAGGGAGGAGTGCTGTCAGTGCCCCGCCGCCCCTGCTACAGCCGTGGGTGAGTCCCAAGGGGGGTGTGATGTCAGTGCCCCGCTGCCCCCCTGCTACAGCCACGGGTTAGTTCCGGGTGTGCTGTCAGAGCCCAGGTCTTACCCGATCCCTTGTCGCCGGCGCCATGACAGGAATATGGCGCAGCCCCCTTTCCTAGGGTTAGGGCTAGGGTGCACATGGCGAAACCAAGATGGAGGCCGGGAACTCTCGCGATATTTTCCGGTCGCCATCTTGGTTTCTCTATGTACGGGGCGGCAACATGGAAGTATGTCGCCGCCACTCTGTTTCTCCAACCCCCCCTGCCTCCTCTGACCACTCTGCCCCCTCCCCGGCCTGCGCTCACCACTCTGCCCATCCCCCACCCCATGCTGACCACCTCTGACCCCCCCTGGCCTCCGCTGACCACACTGCTTCCCCCGGCCTCCGCTCACCACTCTGCTTCCCCCCCCCCCGGCCTACGCTGACCACACTGCCCCCCCCACCCTCCGCTGACCACTCTGCCCACCCCCACCCTCCACTGACCACTCTGCTCCCCCCGGCCTCCGATGACCACTCTGGCCCTCCGTCATACGCTGACCACTGAGCCGCCGTACAGTGCAGACCACTGAGCCACCGTACACTGCAGACCACTGAGCCAACGTACAGTGCCGACCATTGAGCCACCATAAACACTGCTAACCACTGAGCCACCATAAAGTGCTAACCACTGAGCCACCATAAAGTGCTAACCACTGACTCACCGTATACAGTGTTAAACACTCAGCCACCATAGAGTCCTAATCACTCAGCCACCTTATACTGTGCTAACCACTGAGCCACCTTATACAGTGCTAACCACTGACACACCATACTCTGCTAACCAATGAGCCTCCAGACAGAGTTAAGCACTCTGCCTCCATATAGTGCTAACCACTGAGCCTCCATATAGTGCTAACCACTGAGCAGCCATATACTGTGCTAACCACTGAGCCACCATACTTTGCTAACCACTGAGCCCCCGCGCAGTGCTAACCACTGAGCCCCCGCGCAGTGCTAACCACTGAGCCCCCGCGCAGTGCTAACCACTGAGCCCCCGCGCAGTGCTAACCACTGAGCCCCCCGCGCAGTGCTAACCACTGAGCCCCCGCGCAGTGCTAACCACTGAGCCCCCGCGCAGTGCTAACCACTGAGCCCCCCGCGCAGTGCTAACCACTGAGCCCCCGCGCAGTGCTAACCACTGAGCCCCCGCGCAGTGCTAACCACTGAGCCCCCGCGCAGTGCTAACCACTGAGCCCCCGCGCAGTGCTAACCACTGAGCCACCGTACAGTGCTATCCACTGAGCCACCGCGCTGTTCTAACCACTGAGCCACCGCGAAGTGCTAACTATTGAGCCAGCGTACACTGTGCTAACCACTGAGCCCCTGTATACTCTGCTAACCACTCAGCCGCCGTAAAGTCTGCTAACCACTGCGCCCCCATATACTCTGCTAACCACTGAGCCGCCGTATACTCTGCTAAGCACTCTGCTGCGGGCAGGAGAGGGCCGTGGAACAGCGGCTGGGTGCAGCCAGGAAGGCCCCCCCCCCGCCCCTACTGTCCGTAGCCGGCCGCTGTTCCCCGTCCCCATCCTGCCCTCACCCGGTCGCTGTCTCCCTACCTTCCTCCTGCCCGCATCCGGCCATTGTCCCCCGGCCGCTCTTCCTCGGCCCGCACAAGGCCGCTGTTCCCCGGCCCCCTCCTGCCCGCACCTGCCTGCTGTCTCCTCCTGGACTCCGGCACCGCTGCACACCGCTACTGCTGTATGTACTCTTATATTATAATAAAAGCCCTGAGCCAACTTCCGTCACTATGTAACGGTATTGCTACGTCACATCCGTGACAGAAGCTGCCTGCACACCCGTCGCGGGTGATCCAAGATGGCTGACCTTTGGCGGTAGCGGGGCTTTCAAAGCCCCACTACCGCCATTGGAGGCCTCTGCTGTGCCTCACAATCACTCCTCACCACACCCTCCCTTTCTGCACCTCCCCACACACGTGATCCCCTGGCCATTTCACATACACCCGCCCCCCTCTCTGTACAGTCTCACACTCATACCCCCACACTCATACCCCCATGTACTCTCACGCCGACATCTATACTCTGTGAAAGAAAGAATGCGCATATAGGGTCTTATCTCAATTAAAAACTCTCACTTGTCGATGTGGAATTGCTCACCTTAGTCAGTTGTGAAACCCACAACTGGTAGAATAGCGTACAAGCAGCTGCTGCAGGGACCGCACTCTCAACGGTGACCGTGGTCGTAATGCAGAATCTTGGACAAAGTGCTTCGGTGTCCGCGCTGCTGCTCCAAAGCCAAAGAAACACAGACACGGGAATGTCTGGTACAGCTACAGCCTTTATTTTCCTCCTACGCGTTTCGGAGCCTCCTCCCGAGCTCCTTCCTCAGGGAACATCAGTGTTCCCTGAGGAAGGAGCTCGGGAGGAGGCTCCGAAACGCGTAGGAGGAAAATAAAGGCTGTAGCTGTACCAGACATTCCCGTGTCTGTGTTTCTTTGGCTTTGGAGCAGCAGCGCGGACACCGAAGCACTTTGTCCAAGATTCGACATCTATACTCGACACCCGTCCGCTAACACACCACCAACATCTGATCGTCTCCTACACGCCGCCGCCATCTCATCTTCGCCGCCATCCCATCTTTTTCTCTGCAACGCCGACGCCATGTTGGATCTGCCCCGTCTGGCAACATCCATCCTCGACGATAATTTCTTGCGAGACTACCCGCCTGCTATGTTGGATCTCGTGAGATCCAAGATGGCGGCTGGGAAGTCTCGCGACACTTCCCGCCCACCATGTTGGATCGCACCACATCCAAGATGGCGTTCTGGAAGTCTAGCGAGACTTTCCAGATGCCATCTTGGATGTGGCACAATCCAACCCTCCCGCTGCGATAGCATCGGGCCTTAATCTAGTGTTCACATAACACTGGTCAACAGCATTTTTGGTGCCAAAGATATTTCATTGAATTTAGGGTAACTTTGGGGTGCTGATTCTGAATATGTCATCAGTTTTGCCAGATTGGCTCAAGTTTTTGAGATTTTTCGTAAAATGTGTTAAAAAAAAGACGTTTTTTGCTACTTTTTTAACAAAAGTCTGTTATGTTTCTTCTATGTTTTGTCAGTGTATATTCACCACAAATGTAACAGAATGAGTCTGGATCGTTAAGACAACTTCTTCTTGATGAGTTCATGCTTTTCACTGGACAACAGACAACAAACATAAAGTTAGTGCAAAAATCAAGCTATGAACAAACTTTTAGAACACTAATTAACACAAAACTATATTGAGAACTGCTCAGTTCAAGTACTAATCCAAAGAAATTAATGAGATGATGCGTCGCATTTACCAACAAGTGCTATAAATAAGATACCAAAAATCTCAAAAACTTGAGCCAATCTGGCAAAACTGATAGCATATTCAGAATCAGCACCCCAAAAATACCCCAAATTCATTAAAATATTTTGGGCACCAGAAAAAAAAATTTTTTTTGTTGACCTGTGTAATCATCTAAAACTGATATAATATAAAATTAGTAACAGTTTATACAGATATGGACATAGCCAGTCATCAGTAGGTGTGTGTAAATATATTCTAAATAAAGATATTGTCACCTGTTAGTTAAGAGTCTCTCATCCTGATACCTGATGGAAACAACCCAGTCATAGGGCTGATCCCTTAATTATTTGTGGTGCCCGCGGTTTTCTTCTATAAACCCCGTCATACATGATATAACCGCTTCCAGATAAGTACATCTGATCTCAAGCCACTGTACAACATACGCAGCCTTTTCATCACTCTACTATTGAATAAATCAATAAAGCCACCATTTAGTTGTCAATGATTTACATGGCACATGGGACACAAAATACTGAAGTGGTGAGCTTACCAAAGTGCATCTATAGCCCTTTCTACCATAGGACCTCCAAGGGATAATTCCGATATGGTGGGGCTGTAAAAACATATAAAAAAACACTACTATATTCCACATTCTGCCCCACATAAGCACTTCCCCATGTCTGCCATGAAAACAATAGCACTTACTGAGGAAGGTCATCCACTTAACCAGATGAAGTGCATCCCTGCTTCAGATGAAAGTACTGCAAATACATCCAAATCATATTAACGATGGTCACTTAGAACCTTTTGCAAGATTTAACCTCCAATCTATTATAACTTACTGCTTCAATAAGACCACATTGTTGCCTTGGCCTTCAGGCTGTAAAGCTCTCACCCAATATAGCAGGCCAAAAGAATTACTAGAATTACTCTCACATGTGCACAATTACCTCCAGATCACATTCCCATTGCTTGTATGGCGCATATCTACCGCGCAACCAAAAATGCGCACCCGGATGGGCGTCATTGCCCTAGGACATGTCAGCATAGAGACTTTCCTATTGTTGCATAGCGCTCGGCTTCTGCGCAACCGGAAGTGCGCAACCGGATTCGCGTAATCACTCTGTGACTCGTCGCCATAGAGACGGTCCCGATGGCGGTGCCGCCGCACCACAATGATCTAATGCATCCATAAAAAATAAAATGTGCAGCTACGCATTTCCACAGGGAGAACTACCAATACTGGAAGGATCTCCCACACAATGTTGTGTCACCCTAGTAGTCTATGGATACAAATAGCACCAACATATGCATTTCAAAACACCACATTAGTGATAGGGCCACGTCACACACACAGATATCTGTGCAGATATTGTTCGCAGATTTCTGGTTGCAGTGAAATCATGGACTCATTGTTCCATTTGTACACAGCAACAAAATGGGACAATCTGTCCATGATTTCACTGCAACCAGAGATCTGCGAACAATATCTGCACAATTATCTGTGTGTGTGACGTGGCCCATACAATGTGATGTTCAATAGACACCACAACATCTCAAAGTATGACATACAAGTGGTCTATTCTAGTAACCGCTCTATAAATAAATGTATAGCTTCACAGTAAGGAGGTCCTCTCATAAGGAACAAGCCCAAGAGACCATATCCTACAGAGTTTCTAATTATCATCCCACTGATAACATAGCCAAGTCCATTCATAAACCAAATTGATGAGGTACTAAAATACCTGTAATGATCATAATCTTGATGTATTCTATACCGACCACATATGATACAGTATTGATCACTAGTGGTCCATACTATCGGATCCATTTAACAACTACAAGTCTGTGGTGCAACTGTATATCCCTTAGAGAAATGAGGAGCCCATCACTACAGAAAACACCCAAAAGAAAGTGCCTCATTTAGTCCCTTTGGTGAGACTATCTAATCTGAAAATCCACTGGGTTTCTTTTTGTAAGATTATCTTGTTCCAATCTCCCCCCTTAGGGTTCGCTTTAACTACTTCTATGACACAGAATGACAAATCACTTTCATTGCCTCCATGTATCTCTGATGTGTCTAGATATAGGAGTATCGCGTTTCTTTCGGATGTCTCCAAGATGTTCCCCTATCTGTTTCCTTAATTCCCTTTTGGTCTTGCCAACATAATTATATGGGCACGTACATGTTGCCATATACACAACTCCCAGAGTCTGACAATTGGCAAAGTCCTTCAAGAACAATTACTTTTTACAGTGCACACTAGAAAAGAACTTTGTAGGACGTATACATTTGCAGAATTTGCCATTTCCGCATCTGAACATGCCACAAATTCTTCTTTCTAACCAAGAACCTTTGGGCGTTGGTTTGACGTAGTGGCTATATACAAGGCGATCTTTCAATGATCTTCCCCTACGATAAGTTATTCTGGGATTTGTTGGGATGAATTCAGTTATATTTTCATCGGCTCGAAGAATATCCCAGTATTTTCTCAAAACGCCCTGTACTTTAGCTTGTTTACCATAGGTACCAATGATTCTCAAGACACTGTCTTGTCGGGGCTGTTCCCTAGGGATTAACAGAAAACTTCTGTCTCTCCCTAAAGCATGGTTGTACGCACCTCTCAACACGTCGTCCGGATAGCCTCTGTCTCTATTCCGTAAATAGGACGCTTCTCTCATAAAAGTCTCTCCACTGGAGCAGTTTCTCCTAGCTCTAAGATATTGCCCTTTTGGTATACCTCGCTTGAGAGGGGATGAAAACTGCCCCAGTGGAGAAGATTACACTGGGGAACAATTTGAAAAAAAAATTCTGTTGTGTTAGGTTTTTGAACTGATTTATACTAAAATTTGCATGCTGATTCCAAAAATGTAGTCAGTTTTTTTCTAGCACGTCAAGTTTTTCCTCCACAACTTACCTGCCAGAGAAGCCCAATTGCACTGATATCTGTAATAAGACTTATCGGATTACAATTCGACTCATTTAGAGCTACGTGGCATATGATAGTGTTAAAAGACATTTGTCATGCCTATTATATATTTCATTTTTTGTTCATATTTGTACTATTTAAAAAAAACAAAACACTTTTTAGGTACAGTAGTTTACATATTTTTGAGAAGACATAAATCCTATAGTTCAAAAACTTGACGTGATAGAGAAAAACAGATCATTTCTGGATTCAGCATCCAAAAATTAATTAGGAACAGTTGTCAGACCTAACTCCTAAAAAATTGTGTTCCCCAGTGTTATTAGTAGCCGTTGGTTTCCTGAAAATTTTTGTTTCAAGACGGCCATCATCTCTCTTTAATATCTCAAGATCCAAGAAGGGCAATTTCTCTCAGCTAGCCAATTTCATGAGTGAATCTTAGATTCAGTTCATTCACGTTGATGACCTTGATGAATCTCTCCAGCTCATCATTGGTACCCAACCAAACGACAAAGAAATTGTCTAAGATAGCTATATGGTATCGTTTTATACAGTCATGGCCAAAAGTATTGACACCCCTGCAATTCTGTCAGATAATACTCAGTTTCTTCCTGAAAATGATTGCAATCACAAATTCTTTGGTATTATTATCTTCATTTAATTTGTCTTCAATGAAAAAAACACAAAAAGATTTGTCCTAAAGCCAAATTGGATATAATTCCACATCAAACATAGAAAAGGGGGTGGACAAAAGTATTGGCACCCTTAGAAAAATCATGTGATGCTTCTCTAATTTGAGTAATTAACAGCACCTGTAACTTACCTGTGGCACCTAACAGGTGTTGGCAATAACTAAATCACACTTGCAGCCAGTTGACATGGATTAAAGTTGACTCAACCTCTGTCCTGTGTCCTTGTGTGTACCACATTGGTTTTCTTTCTTTTCTCCATGCTCAAAGAACTGTCTGAGGACTTGAGAAACCAAATTGAGAGGAAGCATGAGCAATCTCAAGGCTACAAGTCCATCTCCAAAGACCTGAATGTTCCTGTGTCTACTGTGCGCAGTGTCATCAAGAAGTTTAAAGCCCATGGCACTGTGGCTAACCTCCCTAGATGTGGACGGAAAAGAAAAATTGATGAGAGATTTCAACGCAAGATTGTGCGGATGGTGGATAAAGAACCTCGACTAACATCCAAACAAGTTCAAGCTGCCCTGCAGTCCGAGGTTACAACAGTGTCAACCCGTACTATCCGTCGGCGTCTGAATGAAAAGGGACTGTATGGTAGGAGACCCAGGAAGACCCCACTTCTTACCCAGAGACATAAAAAAGCCAGGCTGGAGTTCACCAAAACTTACCTGAGAAAGCCTAAAACGTTTTGGAAGAATGTTCTCTCTTTTTGGGCAAAGGCATCAACATAGAGTTTACAGGAGAAAAAAAGAGGCATTCAAAGAAAGGAACACGGTCCCTACAGTCAGACATGGCGGAGGTTCCCTGATGTTTTGGGGTTGCTTTGCAGCCTCTGGCACTGGACTGCTTGACCGTGTGCATGGCATTATGAAGTCTGAAGACTACCAACAAATTTTGCAGCATAATGTAGGGCTCAGTGTGAGAAAGCTGGTCTCCCTCAGAGGTCATGGGTCTTCCAGCAGGACAATGACCCAAAACACACTTCAAAAAGCACTAGAAAATGGTTTGAGAGAAAGCACTGGAGGCTTCTAAGGTGGCCAGCAATGAGTCCAGACCTGAATCCCATAGAACACCTGTGGAGAGATCTAAAAATGGCAGTTTGGAGAAGGCACCCTTCAAATATCAGGGACCTGGAGCAGTTTGCCAAAGAAGAATGGTCTACAATTTCAGCAGAGCATTATAAGAAACTCAGTGATGGTTACCGGAAGCGGTTGATCGCAGTTATTTTGGCTAACGGTTGTGCAACCAAGTATTAGGCTGAGGGTGCCAATACTTTTGTCTGGCCCATTTTTGGAGTTTTGTGTGAAATGATCAATGTTTTGCTTTTTGCTTCATTCTCTTTTGTGTTTTTTCATTTAAGACAAATTAAATGAAGATAATAATACCAAAGAATTTGTGATTGCAATCATTTTCAGGAAGAAACTGAGTATTATCTGACAGAATTGCAGGGGTGTCAATACTTTTGGCCAACACTGTAGATAGCCACCAGTTGCCCTACTCGGCAAAGACCACAGTCTCCTCCCAGCAGCCCAGGAGCAAATTAGCTAAATTGGGAGCACAAGGGTCCCCCATTGCGGTGCCCCTGAGCTCACCACTTCAGTATTTTGTGTCCCATGTGCCATGTAAATTATTGACAACTAAATGGTGGCTTTACAGATTTATTCAATAGTAGAGTGATGAAAAGGCTGCGTATGTTTACAGTGGCTTGAGATCAGATGTACTTATCTGGAAGCAGTTATATCCTGTATGACGGGGTTGTCTCCATCAGGTATCAGGATGAGAGACTAACTCACAGGTGACAATATCTTTATTTAGTATATATTTACACACACCTACCGATGACTGGCTATGTCCATATCTGTATAAACTGTTACTAATTTTGTATTGTATCTGTTTTAGACGATTTTGTGAACATACATCAATTCCCTGTGTATCCTGTTGTTGTGCCTACTGATGAACCCACATTACAGGTATCACCGTTAGGGGAGAAACACGTCAAGGCTGCTATTTAAAGAATTGGATACGGCATCACTACGAGATTTGACGCACAATATATAAGATAAGTCATATGGACTAAAGGACAAACACCGGCAGACTTGGATAATCATAGTCTTGTGGTTGATGATTATATCTGTGTGATAATTTTAATACTCATTAGAATGCACTGGCATATAGTGTCATCCCCCAACTAGAGGATTAGATCTGATATGACCCATAGTCTGATATAAACTAAAATAGAGACGTTAGGCAGTATAGGGCAAGCCTTCGGGGAGCGGGGACACCAGTATAAATCAGGGTGCAACAAAACTCCGCTGATCGGCAGGGAAAGCATCAGTGCAGAAACCCTGTTGGTAGGATGATAGCCAGAAATGGCATTGTCATGATTTTTTGAATCACTATTTCACCATGCAACTGGATTTGAGGTATTTTTGTCTTAATAAAGTTGTTATATTATTCATAATATTGGGGTTATTACTTTGGATTATAGTGTGCTCTACCCCTTTAATTTTCCCAAAGTCTGACAGGTGTTTGCTGAATATCTGCTCATATTCTTTTACTACCCGGTATACTCCATGCTTTTGATGGGGAGGTGTAGAACTGGTACCCAAATGTAGCTTTTGGCACCAATCCTCCCAGTTTTTCCCGAGACATTGTCATGCACCTGACTTGACGGGTTCAAGGGCTCGACGGCTGTGATGGCATTGTTATCAACCATAAATAATTTAGCCATGGTAGCATACTTTGGTAATGTGATCCCATCTTCCCCACAATTTACCGTGTTTCCCCGAAAGTAAGACACCGTCTTACATTTTTTTTACCCCGAAAAGTCCCACTATGTCTTACTTTCGGGGTATGTCTTATATTGGGAAAATAAATGTCGATTTTTGTTTTAACCATAAAATACAGCCCCCAGCAGTGTGGTATACTGCAACCTCCCCAGTGGTGTATACAGCTGCAGGCCCCAGTGGTGTATACAGCTGCAGGCCCCAGTGGTGTATACAGCTGCAGGCCCCCACCCCCCCCATGAGTATACAGGCGCCCCCCCCTTGCTGCCGCCAACCTGTAAAGTAAAATATCATTCTACTTATCCCCGCCGGTGTCCCGCTGCCGTCACGCTCCTTCGCCTTCATCTGTCTTCCATCTCCGGCGCACAATGACGTCAGTCTGTGCGCCGGAGAAGGAAGTCGGATAAAGCCGGATGAAGACGGAAGAGCGTGATGGCGGCGGGACAGCAGCGGGACACCGGCGGGGATCAGTAGAATGATATTTTACTTTACAGGTTGGCGGCAGCGCGGGGGGGGGGGGGGCCTGCAGCTGTATATACCAGTAGGGCGCCCCCGAAAGTAAGACAGTGTCTTACTTTCGGGGTATGTCTTACATTACCCGACCCCCCTAAAACCGGCACCATGCCTTACTTTCGGGGGCGCCCTACTTTCGGGGAAACACGGTAGAACGCGTAATAGCACTCTTCCCCGATGTACCTCAACCACTCCTCTAGCTGTCAGTACAGTGGGGTACTGTGAGTACACAGGTTCTACCAGGGCTTGGTAGTCTTGCCTTTTAATGCCTATTGCGGCTCTACACCAGACCAACATTTCAGTTTTGGGAGGTATTACAATGGAGATCGGATCACTTACTCATACACTGCCGATTTCACCTCTGGATAGGTCTACCTGTTTCATCATCAGGGCTTTTATCTATTTGTGCAGAAGCCTCTGCTGTCCGGTTCTGGCAGTCTCGGCTATCTGCTGTAAGACCTTAATTACCTCGGAAAAACACTTTTCAATTACATTCATTCCTAGTAACATTACTGGTTCACGTTCTTGCCAGTCAACATCTACAATTATAATACCCTGGTTCTACAATTCTACCTTCCCAATCTAAATGGTCATCTCTCTGAACCCAACTTGTGGTATTAGTTGACCATTACTAGCCCATAAGTTCACTACAATGTCAGTTGGACCACGATTAATGTCTGACTCAGCCAAGTACCTTTTGTATAGAACATGTGGAATTGATGTTATCTGGGACCCGGTATCCAACAAGGCACGAAAGGGAATGCCATCCAACACGACAGGGATGACCTGGACGTCCTCCCACGAATCTGTGATACCAGGCTGAAGGACCTTGAGAATTTACTCCAGAGAAGAGGCCCGTCTGTCCAGGGAATCCTCGTTTAAAGCACATTCCCGGGCAAAGTGACCAGGGTTCCGACAACGGCGGCATATGGGCTGTCCATCCGGCTGGTAGCGGTCGCTGGGTCGTCCTCTCGTCGCTTGGTACCTCCTGGGCCTCATCCACGGGACATCCTCCTTGCTGGTCGCCAACTCGATCTTGGGTACAGCCTTGGATCCTCGCAGCTCCTTGATGACTTTAGCCATGGAAATAACAGTGTCTGTCAGAGCATCTAATTTTTGGTTGAGGGCCTCATTGGAGATAGGCTCTCTGTGTCCAGCAGCAGTCTCTGACATGACCGATGTCACCGATACTCCTGGCTGCTGAGGTGCTGCTGTGGGGCCTTGGGTGAAATTCAGATCCCTGGGCGCCTCTACCTGCTGAAGACGGATGGCTCTCTTTTAACTCAGAATAAATTTCAGGATTCTGGATAATCATCATACTCAGCTGTCCTTCTGAGAAGGGGATAAGAAGCATTCTATGAACTGGTCAATTAGCATTTTGTCAGCTCCCAGGGCTAAGGCAGGTTCTGCTAGTTTAAGCGCTTTGAGTGCTTCCTGCAAGTTTAAGGCATAGTCTCTGGCACTCTCCTTAGGCTTTTGTTGACATCAAAGAACCTCATTTTAGCCCGGGTGTCAGCACTGGATTCAAATGCTGCTTCCAATCCAGCCACAACATGCTCTACAGTGTCTTTGTTGGTGTCCGGCCAGGACCAACCTCCCCTGTGCATTGCCAGTTAACTGTCCAACTAATCATGTCAACACGCTGGGCTTCAGTTAGGGGGTGAATAACATAGTACGCTATGATTCTGGTAAAGTAATTGAGGTATTAGGCTCACCTGAGTATTGATCCCGGAGTGTTGGCATCAGGAACGGCATGATAGGTGCTGCTCCTTGCGCCGCCAGATGCTCCTCTGTTATCCGATGATGGAGCTTCACTGGGTGCTCCGCCGCTGCTCGGTGGCGCGGCATCTCCTGGTTGCGACATTCTGTGGCCCCTTAGTTAAGGTCGACCCTTCTGTCTTCTGCTTTTGTCCAGATGTCTAACAAAGGTTTTGCGGTTCACCAGGGATTCTCTTCCCTTCCGGATGACGTCAGAGCGCTTTGCAGAGTGCCGCCCACAATAACACGCCCCCTTTTCTTTCCGCGCTCTCTGTAATGGCGGAATTTCAAAATTACAGTTCTTGGGGCGCAGTTCAAATTCAGTTTACTGCGCACTCTGCAATGGCGGCAGTTTCAAACAGTCACAAATCATAGCACACAATGCCTGGTTTTACAGGTAGATCCTGTTCACTGACGCCAAGTTGTGGAGCCCACTGGGACGGGGTACTCTGTACTGGACTGGGGTACTGCTGGGGATATCACGGCGGTCTTGGTCTGGACAGTGTCCCAGGTTTCGCAATAAATGGGGGGGAATATTTACAGGGGAGTTTGTCGTGACAACACCCACAGGTTGTGGTCAGTGATGGGACCACTGCTGCTGCAGAACCTCCGGGGATGATGTTTGGCAGCTGGAGATGTAACAACTCTCCGCGGGTAGAGCTTGGTTCCCCAGGGCAGTGATAGTAATAGTCTATAGATAGTGCTATGGATGTTGTAGGATAGGGGCAGTAGAGATGATGGTAATTTGTGAGGGTACGACGGGTTTGAGCACAAGGATCACACACACTGACTGTTTTGAAGTTTTCCAAGGCTTTACTGGTGATGGTATTCAGTAGAGTACTGTCCACAAAGTCTGTACCGGGGCCGGGTTGCTCCCACCCGATCCAGGTCCTCAGCTTCCTACTCCTGCGCCTTTTGTGTGGCCCTGCTGCTGCTTTATAGCTGAGCTGCTGGCCCCGTTTCTCCTCACAGGTACCCCCTTTTGCTAGGCAACTTGAGTCTTTCCATGGGTTTTGACCCGCCGTGTTGCTTCGCTGAGGTAAGTTTATGTAACCTCCACTATCCCGGTGTTTTCTGTGTTGCGTGTTTCAGTCACAGATTCGGATCCAGTATCTGGCTTCTGCGCTCCTCTGGGGCAAGTTATGAGGTAACTCAGTCTCCCAGATATGTTCCTCTGTTTCTTGTACTCCTCTCCTCAGACCCTGGCTTCAGGCCTGAAAGTAGTCAATGGTCCCTATCAGGAGCTCAGCACTGCTCCCATTTACAGATCCTCCTCCTAGTGCTCCCTGCACTAAACTGAACTGTCAACTCAACTCACTACTTCTCAGACCAGAATATATAAAAGGAGCTGCTTTAGCTCTCCCTTCTGGCCTAGAGGTGTTAGTGCCGTGTCCAGTGTTGTGTGGGGAGTTAACCCATGGTGATGTTACTGTGGCACTTTAACCCCTGGGGTGCCACACAAACAAGGAGCACAGGACCTGTGCAGGCTCAGCTTCTGTAGACTCAAAAGGTGAAATCACAACATTGATAAAGGCTGTTTATTTTGGTCTGGATACAGTATGATATGTAAAGATGAAATACTGTAACTGTCTAAAATCACTGACATCGGTTGCTACTGGTCAGAAACGGATGCCTTCATGAGCCCAGTATATGATTGTAGTTTCACAGCAACACGGGATAAAAGGGCCGCTTGGAGCGAGTGATTGACATGTCAAATTTGAACCAACTTAATTTAAACAGACAAAAGTAAGCGGCGTTCATATACTGGGCAACAGACAGCAGCGTAGCAAGACACTGCAATACATTGAACAAAAACAAATGTAAAAACTTATTTCCTACTATATGCAAACTGAACATCTAAAGTAAAATCTGGAGGGAACCGCACAGACATTGAACTGCAGATACCAAGGTATCATTTTATTCAGCTTTTGATAACCTACATGACAAAATAGATCGCTACTGACAAGATTTCCTTTAAATGGCGCTGTCAGATGGTCAGCAGCATTTGAAGCTTAAACAGTCATAACCAATGAAAGCCAAGTTTTGTCGTTGGTATAACCCAGCGAGCATTCAACCGTTAGTCCTTGTGCCATACACTGGCTGCCAATACGTGATATTAGGAAGGTTAATATTTCATTCTCCACTTTTAAAAACAATTTTGTCAACGTTACAATTTTACCACTCCAAAACCAACTATAATTACATAAGAAAATGTCATTGTTACAATAGAAGCACATGAATTCTCAAGTAAAATCATTTTATTTAACATTCGGACAGCTGAACAGAATATTGAGGTGTACAAAACGAATGAAAACCATTCCAGACATGAAAAAAAACTTTAACTAGCAGTATAAAATTAGGAGGGTAACAAAACTGGAATAGATCAAGTTATTTTATCTCTTTCAGAGACTGTCTCCAGTTCCAGAGATCATCAATCACCTGCAAAAGAAAAACACCGTAAGTGGGAGCATTTATTTTCATAAACATGTATATATTGCTTGTTCCATTATAGCAGGGGTCCCCAACCTGTGGTTTGGGAGCCACATGTGGCCTGCAGGCCTGTGATGTGTGGTTCGTGGAAGTCTTCAGCTTTTTTTGCATTAACACCAGGTCCAGAAATACACTATGAAGATCAGATTTCCAGATGGTGACTAGGGATGGGTGAATTGCTCAGGTTTGTGACCGGGGTTGCTGTGATAAAGCAAGTAAAGAGACCTCATACTTTCCAGGTCTGCATTATTGGTTGTAGCTGTGCGGCAGGTGCTGCATCACTTCTGGGGAACAGCCAACAGCCAATCAGGGGCAGCCCGGAAGGGACACCGCGCACATCACCAGGAAGAGAGAACGCAGACTCGATAAGTATATCAGTGGTATTAACTCTGTTTGCTTTAACAGGGCAATCCCGAACACGAATCCGGGGAAAAACAAGTGGTTCGCCCATCCCTAATGGTGACGTCTTGAGTAGCCCCACATAAAGCAGATCAAAATGGTGTAAGGTAGGAACCTTTGGGTCTTTGTATACTGCATCAGTGGGATTTCTGTGGAAAAGCTTTGGCTGTCATTAGACCAGTAATGAGGGCTCTGGCTGTCATTACTGTGAACGGGAAGAAGCTGGATCTTGTTCCCAAGGTCAGAAAGGTGGGGGATCTCTGCATTGTAGGACTGAAAGATCATTCCATGTGGCTCACCTTCTTATTGTCAGTTCTGAAGCAATTCTTCACATAGTTGGTAAACTTTGCTTCAGCTTTAGGTAGAGACGCACCCTAAAGAGGTATAAATTAAGGACAAGTTATCATTAGGGGTAACCTAGAAGGGAAAATATTAGAACACCCTAGTATGTTTAGCATGAAAAGTCACTCTCCTTATGGATCCTCCATTGCTTAGTTCACAGCATTTACTGGGCCCTCACTAATTTACTTGCTGCTTTAGCAATTATAAAACACTCAGACAGGTGCTGAACCTTTCATGGCCATGATCTGTACTCAGTATGCTCTCATATCAATGCAGCTTAAAGAAGGCAAATAGATTAAGAAAAGTAGAGCTTTATAATAAAAAAAAAAAAAAAAAAACACCTCTCCTGTGCCAGCGCCATTCCAGCAGATTCAAAACTCGCACTCTTGGGGCGCACATGGGATTGTTAGATCACACGAGCCCCATGCCCATTCACCACTGGCTTCACCATGCCTGCCTTTGCCTGTTGATCCAAAGACAGTCATATTATTAGCCATAGTATAGCCAGAGATGAATGGGCAGAGGGCTCGCCTGGGACCTTGTGAGCACCGAAACACCCAGTGCTGACCCTGCTGCAATGGCCCTGGCACAGAAAGGGAATTTAAACTGACCACAGTTAACCCCTGTAAAACAAATCCTTTCTAGCTACAAAACATCTAACACGATCGTTACAAGTTAAGGCGGCAAGATTTTGACGCCATAAAATGCAGCCATTGGACACATGCAGCAGGACAGAACGTGGCACGACTAACTAGCTTTCAAGACAGTTGTTTATAGCTGCACAACCACTGTAAAGAGGCCATCCATAAATAAAATCAGTATGTCTGCTTTTCGAATAAGTGAATCCTATGGCTGTAAAGGCCCAGTTACACGGCACAACGATGTCGGCAACGATCCCGGGGACACGCGGTCGTTTTTGGCATCATTTCAACATTGCTGGTGAGATGTCACATCTAGATATCATGGACAACTCCCCAATGATGTGAGCAGGTATTGTTCGCAAACCCCACGGACGATCCCTGCTCATTGCTGTGAATGGGCGAAGTCGTCCACGTCATTTTATGGCGGTGTCACACAGAACGATGCAGCAGGTTGCTGAAGTTGAGATCGTCAGTTTTCCAACATGTTGGTTAACCTGTCAACTCCGATCCAACGATTTATCGAAGAAACTTGGCAAAGTCACATGCAACGACATCGCTGGTACACCTCCAAACTCGAGACGTATCAGCGATGTCGTTGACGTGTAACGGCGCCTTAACAGGTTTAGTCAAAATAATAATTACATCAGTTTTGATGGGTGCAATGACATTTTAATGTAATGTTTATGTAGAACATAATAAAGCTTAGTGTAAACGTTTCTGTATATACAAGTGTGAGTGGACCATACAAGCTTTCAGTTTTCCAAGTCTCATTCATATTCTCATGGTAGCAGAAAATTCTCTCCTGTGTAAATGTACTTGAGCAGCTCATCTTCCTGCCTGCTCAGAATACCACCTGCTACTTGATTGAATGAAGGAAAAATATATAGAAACTTGTAAATATTACTATAGTATGGGTTTAGCCAAGGATAGCAGTGCACTTCACCTAGATTTTCAGTTTATACATGATCACTGGCCAAGTACCACAGTTACCCATTTTCATCATGGCACACCATTGATAACTTTACATTTGTGCACATTTAACCTAAATAATTCAAGCACAACAGCTTGCGTCCATTTAGTGGAACCTAGCACTGAAAAACAAATTACTTTAGCCATCAAGTGCCAGGTTCAGTTCTCCAGATCTCATGCAACTGTGTGCCGTCTGCATAACCCAGGAGATTCGAATTGTTAAAAAAAGGCTAATGGTAGAGATTCAGATTAGATTTGAGTATCTAGATTTCACAGCAGATATAGACCAAAGACATAAAAAGACCCCAAGTACCTTGTCATATTGAGCCTGCATTTTTGCCTTCATCTCTTCAAAAGTAAGGGGGATCTTGGGTGTCTTAGGAGATTGTTGCTTGCCCTCTTGCTTCCCTTTATGCTCTGGAGTCTAAAAATAAGTGAATAATTCGTTAAATGTTTTGTAGCACCTAAAGAAACAAAGCTATAGGAAAAATCTACATTTAGTGCAGCAAGTGTTATTAAAGTAAACTAAATAAGCATTTACTACTGGGTTCTTTTTGTATTTTTCCCTCGTATTGGGGTTAGGCTTAATTCTCCCTTCTGTATGTTGAAGTCAAATATGCAAAGACCAGCTATGGGTCTCTCGACTCAGGAGCATATAAGGCTGCGCTCAACACACAGCGTATTTCGACAATGCAGTGAAATGCAGCTCCGTTATGCATCTCCGCAAAAGCTTTTACTGAAGTGGATTCACACAGTCCCATTTGTTTGAAGATGCGCTTTGCGCTGCAATGCGCATCCGCAAAATAAATGACCATGTCAATTTCGCTTTTGCGCTTTTTTTGTCGCCTTGCCTCACTCCCATGGTGATCGCTCCTCATCCCGACGGCACAGGACCCGTTTCAGGACCTTAAACATCACCATGTGACCGGGCGACATCACCCGGTCACATGGTGCTGCAGGGTCCTAAAGCCTGCACTCACTGCGGGCTCGGCAGGGATCAGAAGACACCGCCAGAGGGAGAGCAGGGAGGAAAGTATAAAGTGAGGATCTGTTCTTCTGAAGTTTTGCACCAAAAACGGATCCTCACAAATACTGAGTACAGCCTAACGCTGCCAAGTTTAAGGATGCATTCACACATAGCGTATTTTGAAAAGCACGCGCAAAAATATGCAATGTGTCTTTTGTCTGCTTTGCCGTACAGACTGCGTAAAAATACGCTGCGCTTTTTCCTATAAGGCGGGCGCTGCTGCATCTGATGCAGAGGGGAAAGAAGAATCCTGGTTCCTCCTCCCCCCTGACATGCGTGACTGCCCCCATTACATTTCGCAGTGTATTAATATACATACGAAATCAAAGTTAAATAAAGGCAAATGTATGAAAAATAAAGAATGAAATACTTACCTTCCGACGGGTGTTTGGGAGGCGCCGCAGGAATTGACCTGCTAGGACCTGTCGTGATGTCAGAGTGACATTCCGGGTGCTGATTGGCCACTCGTGGTCATGTGATATGAGCGAGCGGCCAATCAGCATCCGGAAGTCTGACATCATGGCAGCCCTGTTCTGGTACCTGCCTGTCTCTCCGCGACGAATCGCACAAACAACCGTCGGAGGGCAAGTATTCACTCTTATTTTTCATTCATTTGCCTTTATATTAATTTTGATTTCGCAGTGTATATTAATACACTGCAAAATCTAATGGGGGCGGTCACAGATGGGAAGAGGAAACAGGATTCTTCCTTCCCTCTGTGACATCACCTGCACTTTATGGGGATAAGAAAAGCGCGGTGTGTGAAAGGCCCAACGTATTTTGTTGTGCTTTTTTGCGTGGCTGAAAAACGTGGGAAAATGCGTGAGCAAAAAAGCGCAGCAAAATATGCTAATGTGGAACGTAGCCTTAGTCAAGAGACACAGGGCCAAGCATCATGGTTTGTACTAGGAACAAGACACTGAATTAGGCCTTTTGGGGATAATCGGGTATAAACCTTTAACAGTGGCTTGCCTGCAATCTATAAAAAATTACATATACACTGGCTAGGTGACATTTGTTAGGCCAGCTTAACAAATTTCTTGAGCTGTCAGACTGGGTCCAGTGTTTTGCAGGATGCACTGGACACAGCCTGACAGCACCGGACAAACAGAACCGGACGGCAAATATGCCCTCATACTGTTTTCTGCGGGAATAGACAGTGTGCAGGTGCTGCCGCTGTCCAGTGCTGAAATTTCAGATTCGCGGCTAGCGGGAAGTTAGCCGCAGTTCTGAAATTTTAGCTGGGAGCTCTCCAGGTGCTGCTGAACCTCAGCATCCGGTGTCTGGGAACCGAAACATTTTTTGTCATATCATGTGCCCATAGACTCCTATGCTAGGGGGCACTGGATCGCACCGGACAACCCCTGATACCTGAAATTGTGGTGTAAAGCCAGCCTTAGACTGGTGTTAAACACATCCCTGGAACACCCACCAATTGCTGGAATAGAGTGGGGATTGTGTTTTGAAAAAAGTGACTGGTTACACATTTGCTCTTCGGCTTTATTTATAGTCTTTGGCAGTGAATTACAATCCACAAAATGTAGTACCAATTCTGTAATGGCTTCTATGCACGCCAGCCTCAAGGTGTAGATCTATTCAGTAATGTATAAAGCATGTATTGCGGAACCAGGGATATATCCCCTTTAATAAACTAGGCTTATGTCCATGCCAAGAAAGCTCAATTCAGAGAACACTTACTTTTGGAGATTTTCCAGGAGTGGACGGTTCAGAAGCCTTTCCATTGTGACTTGGCTTTTGAGCGGATTTTACTTTTGTTACTGGAGCTTGCTATAAAATATTAAAAATTATTTACATTTAAAAAAATCAATTAAAATGTATAGAGGCTTACAAGATACAAGCATACCAGAGAAGAAAGGGAAACAGCCAGCTATGCAGTCCAGTAAACTTATTTAAAAGTTCAATTTAGAAAACTATTAAAGGGAACCTGTCAGCCCCTTTGGGCATTTTAAACTATGCCCATCAGCATTTACATTATATAAATGGGGTTCTAGTAACCCCTGTATGTGCCCAGACTGGCCCCTTATACCTGTGAAACCAACTTTTATTGTGTCTAGCGGTGGCCTCCTATTGAGTCACGGAGGCTGCTGAGAACTGGTGGATGGTGTTCTCGCCGCCCCCTCCAGGCTGCTAAACCCGCCATGCACTTTTCAAATTTTTTTTCAGCAGCAATTGATTTTTTTTTTATTCCAGGTTGGCTTTTCACCTACACGTTATATGAAAGGTGTTTATGATGAACCCCAACATATCAGATGTCCCATACCACATTTATGAATCCTACCTTACATCTAATATGTAAAGGAGTGTGTGTGTGTCAAACCTCGCCCACTCCATAGGGACAACCACTTGACATAGCTACGCCCATTCTGGTTATCCTTGCCCCTTTGTGAGGTCACAATAAAATGTAAGCTTATAAAATTCCAACTACACATAACACTGCCCAATCCACAAAGCCACGCCTCCTTTAAGTAGCCTGTCCACCCCACATAGCCACATCCCTTTGGGATGTCATATTAGAATGTTAGCTTATAAAATTACATGTCAATGCCTGATTAGATCATAGTGTCCTACAGACACTAACGCCCATAAAAAAACGACTGGATGATAGTCACACACTACAAAATGAGGCAAGATTTGCAAACATGAGAACAATGCCTGCTTTCTCAAGGGACACTGAAATGGCCACGCCCTCAGGACCATATGGAGGAGTGGAGCTATGAACGGGCAGTGCAATGAAGGAGGTGGGACTACCAGGAGGTGTGTGGCTATTAACCTCGCTACCGGTATTCCCGAGTGTAACTCAGGGTTAACTTTAGCTGACAGAAGCGGTAACCCCGAGTCACACTCGGGATTACCCGCAGGACGTTTTGCAGATGCTGCATGAGCTGGGGAAGGGCGGTGATAGGTGCCATTCTGCCCCGCCGCCCCTGCAGCTTTAGATGGGGACCGGGGGGGGGAGGGGGGGGGGTTTAGGATGGGGGGTGGCGGTGCTGTGAGCTTTCAACTCTGCCGCCCCGTGCCCCCGAGGACGAGAAGTGGAGGGAGGACGGGGCGGGAAGTGAGGAAGCCTCACTTCCTGCAGCTCCCCCCCCCTACTCTCGTGCGTAGACCGCGGCGGGTGTCACTGACAGGTACCGCCGGCACAACGAAACCCTAAGCCCCCCCGTGCCCGGACGCCCTGCAGCCTCAGATGATTGGCTGCAGCTGTGGAGGGGGGATGGGGTTCGTGCTGGCAGCTGAGGGGGACGGGGGTGCTGGCTGCTGCCGCTTGATCCCCTATGGGTGCTATCAGCTGCAGCTGTGGAGAGGGAGGGGGGTGCTATCAGCTGCAGCTGTAGAGGGGGGTGGGGGGGATGCGGTCAGCTGCAGCTGTGGAGAGGGAGGGGGTGCTATCAGCTGCAGCTGTGGAGGGGGGTGTGGGTTTGCGATCAGCCGCAGCTGTGGAGAGGGAGGGGGGTGCTGTCAGCTGCAGAACACGGGGACGGGGGTAGGGGGTGTCAGCTCCAGCTGCGGAGCAGGGGGGGGGGGGGGGGGGTGCTGGCAGCTGCGGAGCGGGGGGATGCTATCCCCTGGCTGCTGCCGCTTGGTCTCCAGGGCCCTGGGAGCTATCAGCTGCAGCTGTGGGGCGGGAGGGATGCTGTCAGCTGCAGCTGTGGAGCAGGCGGGGTGCTGGCAGCTGCAGCTGTGGAGTTGGGTGCTGTCAGCTGCAGCTGTGGAGGGGGGCTTTGCTATCAGTTGCAGCTGTGGAGAGGGAGGGGGGTGTGCTAGCAGCTGCAGACCGCGGTGTTTGCAGTCAGCCTGTAAGCAGTCGGGGGGTGCTGTCAGCAGTAGCTGTAGAGCGGGGGGGTTTGCTAGCATATATAGCTGAGGAGCGGGAGGGGGGGTGGTTGGGGGGTGCTACCGCCTGGGGCTGGGAGGTCTGGGAGCTGGGCCTGCAGAGGAGGGGGCCCTCTACTGATGCTTGAGGAGCCCCCTAGCCAGTCGGGGCCCTGGTGCAGCTGAACCAGCTGCACCACGGTAGGTCCGCCTCTGACGCTTGGGGTAAATGGCAGCGTCGTCCCCTTACAATCTCCTGGTGATCCAGCGATGTCCCGCTGTGATCGCTGGTGAGAGCCCTTCGAATGCCTCCATATGACTTCCTGGTTCCGTCTCTGAGCCACAGCGGCTCATTGGAGGCGGAACTGGGCGGGAAATACAAATGTATAAAATTTCTGCCCACCCATAAAAGAAATTTTTTTCAAAAAAAATGGTACCGCTTTTAGTACAAAATTCCTGACATAATCATACCGCCAGGGAGGTTAAGCAGTGTGGCTACGAGGAGGTGGTGAGGCTATGCTACAGACACATACATTACCATATATGGGCGGTATTACCATGTATGGGCAATATTACCATATATGAACAGCATGACCATATATGGGCATCACGCCTGGGCAACGCTAGGCTCTACAGCCAGTTCCATAAACACAAGTACCTTTTTAGTCGGTGTTACTTCATCTTCCTCCTCATCCCTGAAAAACAAATACATTTTAAAGATTATACAAAAAAGCCTGTATTTCAAATGATTAGCAGTAAGAAGGATTACAAAGGGTTGCTGAATTATAAAAGGAAACGTAAGAGCACAGGCTGGAGTCATCACTTTGATGCAAACTGATAAAAGCAATGGATTTTAACCCATTGACCCTACAGGCGATTTTTCCAGTTTTCGTTTTTCCCTCCCCTTCTTCCAAGAACTAACTTTTTTTCCCCCCCATAAATATAGGCATACGAGGGCTCAGTATTTTGCGTGATGATTTGTACTTTTGAATGAGATCAATGAAATTGCGGGGGGAAAAAAGAAAAAACGCATTTACATGTTTGTTTCTTTTCCCATCATGCTCCCTATATGGTAAAACAGATGTTATCAGTATGATGCCTCAGGTCAGTGCGAGTTTGTAGATATCAAACATGTATACTTTTACTGTTATGCAAGTGATGAGGAAAAAAAAATTCTGAAGTTGTTAAAGGATGGCACTTTTGCGCTTTTTTTCGTGACCCGTATCATTTTCATTTTTCGGGATCTGGTGCTGTGTGATTGCTTATTTTTTGTGTCTTGAGCTGACGTTTCTAATTATACCATTTTTGGGTAGATGAAATGTTTTAATCACCCGTTATTGCGTTTTATCGCATTTTGGCATTTGGACTTCTCGTGTACTTCACAGATCTGATTAACTGATTTTATATTTTGATACATTGGGCATTTCTGAACAAGGAGATTCCAAATGTGTTTGTATTTTCTTAATCGCTTCATTGGGGGGATATTGGAAGACCTTGGGTGTTTGCTTGCTGCCATCAGGAAGCTGATCCTTTCATTGTGTTTTGCAAGAATCACATATTAGCACAACAAAATATTTCCAAAGTGTATAAAATGCGGTCAATCCACCTCATAAATGGTAATACTTAAGTCCCAAAAAAAAGGGGGTTGAGAAAAGTATTATAGGAGTGATACCTTTATTGGCTAACAAGAAAAAAGAGAATTTTGTTTACTTACCGTAAATTCTTTTTTCTTTAGTCCGTAAATCTGGGAGACCCTGACATTGGGTGTTATATGCTGCCCCCTGGAGGTCACACCAAATATAGAAGAGATTTACTCCTCCTTCTCCCCTGCAGCATATACGCCCTCTACAGGAATACTGTCAGTTTGGTATATGAGCAGTAGGAGGAAAACATTGCACTGCAAACCAAATTCCCGGCCAACGGGCCGAACAGGAAGATATAAGGCCAGAACCATGGCCAACAGTAAGATTATGTGCTGAAAAGAGCCACAGGTACGCCCGAAGGGCAAAATTAAAGGGGAGGGTGCTGGGTCTCCCAGATTTACGGACTAAAGAAAAAAGAATTTACGGTAAGTAAACAAAATTCTCTTTTTTCTTGTCGTCCAAATCTGGGAGACCCTGACATTGGGACGTCCAAAAGCAGTCCCTGGGTGGGAAAAAAACCACTGCACCCTGAAAGGCAACTCAGACATTTACAGGTGGGCAACAGCCGCCTGGAGAACGCGTCTGCCCAGACCTGCATCCGCTGAGGCATGAACATGTACCTGGTAATGCTTTGAGAATGTGTGGAGGCTCGACCAAGTGGCAGCCTGACACACCTGTTGGGCCGAGGCTTGGTGCCGCAAAGCCCAGGAGGCGCCCACGGCCCTGGTGGAATGCGCCTTGAGACCCGTTGGGGGAGACGTGTGCGAGGCCGCATAGGCCTCCAAGATAGCCGACCTGATCCAACGGGCAATCGTGGCCTTGGAAGCGGAAGAGCCCTTGCCGCGTCCGGTCGTGAGAATGAACAGGGAATCCGTCCGCCGGAGAGGAGCTGTGCGAGACAAGTACACCCTCAGGGCCCTGACCAAGTCCAGAGTGTGGAGGGCCTTTTCCACCTTGTGGACTGGGTTTGGGCAAAAGGACGGAAGAGAGATATCCTGATTGAGGTGGAATGGAGAGACCACCTTCGGTAGAAAAGAGGGAACGGGGCGCAGGACCACCTTGTCCTGATGCACCACCAAGAATGGAGGCTTGCATGACAATGCCGCTAAATCCGACACCCGCCGGAGCGAGGTGATAGCCACCAAGAATGCCACCTTTTGTGACAAGGTGGACAAAGAGATACCTGAGAGAGGTTCAAACGGAGGTTTCTGAAGAGCAGAGAGAACCAAATTAAGATCCCAAGGATCTAGAGGACGCTTGTAAGGAGGGACAATATGGGCCACCCCTTGCATAAATGTGCGAACCTGTGGGAGCCTCGCCAGCCTTTTGGAATAAAGTACGGAGAGAGCCGACACCTGTCCTTTCAGGGAACTCAAGGCAAGGCCAGAGTCTAGCCCTGACTGGAGAAACAAAAGTAATGTCGGCAAGGAGAAAGGCCACGGAGAATGGCCCTTAGTAAAGCACCAGGAGAGAAAAATTCTCCACGTCCGGTGATAAATCTTTTGCGAGGCAGGCTTACGCGCTTGCGTCATAGTGTCCTGAACTTCCCGGGGAAGACCCGATTGTGTCAGGACCCAGGATTCAAGGGCCAAGCAGTCAACCTGAGCGCCGCAGAATTGTGGCGGAAGAATGGACCTTGAGAGAGAAGGTCTGGACGATCTGGCAGACCCCAAGGTTCGCCGCCGGCGAGGCGGATTAGTTCCGGAAACCAGGCTCTCCTGGGCCAATTGGGTGCGATTAGAATCACCCGGTGACATTCCGCCCGAATCTTGCGGAGCACTCGAGGCAACAGAGCCAGCGGTGGAAACACGTATGGCAGGCGAAACTGAGACCAGTCCTGGACCAGAGCATCCGCCGCCAATGCCCTGTGGTCGTGAGCCCTGGCTATGAACACCGGAACTTTGTTGTTGAGGAAAGACGCCATCAAGTCGACATCCGGAGTCCCCCACCGCCTGCAAATGGCTTGGAACACGTCTGGGTTGAGAGACCATTCGCCCGGGTCCATACCCTGACGGCTGAGATAGTCTGCTTCCCAATTGTCCACCCCCGGGATGTGGACCGCGGAGATGGCGGAGCCTGTGGCCTCCGCCCAGCACAGGATCTTTTGAACCTCCAGCATCGCTAAGGTGCTGCGAGTGCCTCCTTGATGATTTATGTACGCGACGGCCGTCGCGTTGTCCGACTGGATCCTCACTTGGCGGCCGCATAAGAGCGGCTGAAACTCTAGGAGAGCCAGGTACGCTGCCCTGATCTCCAGAATGTTGATGGGAAGGGAGGACTCCAATGGAGACCAAGTACCCTGGGCCCTGTGGTGAAGAAACACCGCTCCCCAGCCCGAGAGACTGGCGTCCGTAGTGACCACCGCCCAAACAGGTGGGAGAAAGGAGCGACCCTGAGACAGGGACTGATCTGTCAGCCACCACTGGAGAGATTCCCTTGTTTCGGGGGACAGGGAAATCTTGAGATCCAGGGTCCTCGGATTCTTGTCCCAGACCCGAAGGATCTCCAGCTGAAGGGGACGCAGATGGAGTTGTGCAAATGGTACTGCTTCGATTGAAGCTACCATCTTTCCCAGGATCTGCATCAGATGCCTGATGGAGAACAAGCGAGGTGGGAGGATGGAGCGGACACCTGCTTGGAGAGAGATTACCTTCTCGAGAGGCAGAAGTACCAGCGCAGCACGAGTGTCGAACAGCATGCCCAGATACACCAGGCTCTGGGTGGGCACGAGAACCGACTTCGGGAGGTTGACAATCCAGCCGAACCTCCGGAGAGTCGACAAAGTCGCAGACACTGCTTGCTGGCATTCCTGCTGTGAGGGAGCCTTGACCAGGAGGTCGTCCAAGTAAGGGATGACCAACAGACCTTGTGAGTGTAGTAAAGCGACTACGGCGGCCATCACCTTGGTAAATACTCGTGGAGCGGTGGCCAAGCCGAAGGGGAGAGCCACGAACTGGAAATGGTCGTCTCCAATCGCAAAGCGCAGGAACCGTTGGTGAGCTGGGGCGATTGGGATGTGTAGATATGCATCCTTTATGTCTATGGATGCCAAGAATTCCCCTTGAGACATTGAGGCTATCACAGAACGAAGCGATTCCATGCGAAAATGCCTCACTTTGACGTGATTGTTGAGGAGTTTCAGGTCCAGTACAGGGCGGACGGACCCGTCCTTCTTGGGCACAATAAAGAGATTTGAATAAAATCCCTGAAACCGGTCCCCGGGTGGCACCTGGACAATGACTCCTTCCCGCTTCAGAGCTTCCAGCGCTTGGTGAAACGCGTGGATCTTTGCGGGAGGGGGAGACGTCATGAAGAATCGGCTTGGGGGAACTGAGTTCAGTTCTATGAAGTAGCCGTGAGAGATAATATCTCGCACCCATTGATCTAGAACGTCGGAGAGCCAAACGTCCCGAAAGAGGGACAATCTGCCCCCGACTCTGGGTGCGGAGCCGGAGCCATGCGAGTCATGCAGAGGCAGTCTTGGACGGCTTCTGACTAGAGGATTTTTGTTGGCGAGAGCGCCAGGCAGACCCCTGGCCTCGGGAGGACTGGGTCTTGTCGGAACGAAACGGTCTGTTGGTCGAGGATCTGGAAGACCAGCCAGGGGAACGAAAGGAGCGAAAGGAACGGAACCTGGCAGACTTTTGCTGCGCCGGTTTTCCGCCTTTTTGTTGGGGCAGAAGAGTACTTTTGCCTCCTGTTGTGTCTTTAATAAGTTCGTCAAGACGTTCCCCGAAAAGACGATCCCCGGTACAGGGAATCCCTGTGAGATGCTTCTTGGAAGAGGCATCACCTTTCCACTCCCGGAGCCAGAGAATTCTCCGAATGGCGAGGGAATTGGCGGCAGCCACTGCGGAACGCCCGGCTGAGTCCAGCACGGCGTTAAGAGCATATTTCGAGATCATTGCCATTTGGTCTAGAAAGGGAGACACCTCAGGAACTGTATGGCGCGTTTTGGCGTAGACCACGTCTGTGAACTCAGAGAGTGCCTTAAGAGACCAAGCTGCTGCGAAAGCGGGAGGAAACGCAGCGCCGACCGCGTCATAGATAGACTTGGTCAACAGTTCAACCTGACGGTCTGCCGAGTCTTTTAAAGACGAGCTGTCGGCAATGGAGATTGTGGTTCTAGTAGCCAATCTGGCTACAGCCGGGTCTACCTTAGGAGGTTGAGACCAGCCCGATAGTACTGCCGGGGCAAACGGATACTTGGGATCCGTGGACTTTGGTATAAAACGTTTGGCCGGAAAAGCCCTAGGCTTTTGCACCGTGTCTGAAAAGTCAGGGTGATCGGAGAAGATGTTGGCAGGTCTTTTCGGATCCCTGAGTGAGACTTTGGCTCGCTGCTCAGACTGAGTGTCGGGAGCAGGAATATTTAAAATGTCATTAATAATGGAGACAATATTGTCGGCCAGAACGTCCCCTTCCGGGACAGAGTCCGAGGCCGCCTCTGAATCAGAGGAAGAGTCCTGTTCCTCACCCTCCTCCAGAGGAGCCCGAGATTGAGATCTGGGCGAGGAGGGGGAAGGGTCTCGGCGTTGCCTTTTGGAGCTGGGCTCCCCAAGGGACGGAGAGAGTCCGTGACGCCCAGGAATAAGAGACGGACCCGGGGCCGAGGAGGAACCCTCCATGTCCTGGTCCGGACTCTGGTTAATGGCCTGAATAATGGACTTAGTCATGGAGGCTACGGATTGCGACATAGCTCGTGACACAGCCAGGGCCACTGAATCAGACAATGACTGAGATAAGACGTCAGTCCATTGAGGGGCCGGTGTTAACACCGGGGGCCCAGAGGCCTGATCCCCAGAGGGGGCAGGGACATCCACCTGGGGCCGGGTGCCAGGGAGATCAGGCGACCCATGCTGCTCACAGGTCGTGCAGAGGGGATTGACACTCTGCGCAGGCAATGTGACTTTGCACACTGTACAAGTTGCATACAACTTTGCAGCCTTATGGGCCTTACCCTTGCTCTTTGCAGAAGACATAGTCTGACCCAGTCCTGTGTACAAACTACCAAAAAGACAGAATAAGCAGCAGGGATATGCCACAGAGGAGAATCCACACCAATGGTGTGGCTTACCGCACTTTCAAGTCCTGATCCCAAGTCTGAGTCTCCCAGCAGCTCTCCCAGCAGCACGTGTGAATCTGCAGCAAATGAGGCCAAAATGGCCCCCACAGAGAGAGAGGGGGGAGTCAGAGAGGGGAGGGCCTGTAAAAACGCGGGCTCTGTGGCCCCATTGTGTACACAGGAGGGGGAGGGCGAGCCCAGTGAGTGGGAGAGGCCAGAGACAAAGCCCTGAGCTCCCAGGGCTATTCAGAGCAAATCCCCGCCCCCCGCTGCTGATAGACAAGCAGGGGGCGGAATCGCGGCCTAGGCCTCCGGCGAAGCCGGGGACTAAATTTGAGGCCGCGGCCGGCCTGCGTGAGGGGTCCGGCGCGGAAGTCCCGCGAAAACGCCCGCGGATGCGGGAAAACGGAGCCCCATGCCCTGAGTCCTATGTCCCGTCCCCCTGCTGTGCTAAGACAGGCAGGGAGGGACTGCTGGAGGACTTACAGCCTGGCTAGGGCCTGTTGCAGGGATACTACAGCAGGTCCTTCTGGATCCTGCTGTGGATGCAGGGGGCCCCCAGTGCACAGCACATACCTGGATCCCCGGAGGGGGAGAAGATAGGGGGCCAGCTCGGTACCTTGTGGTGGAGCATGCATCCTTCACCTGTGACCACCGGGAGTTGAACTCCGTCACAGGGGCCACACAGTGACTGTGTATTGGCCAGGGGCACAGAGAACTGTGAACCCCTCAGTCGGCTCCCACCTCACCAGAGGCTCTTTGAAAGAGTATGGTGAGGGAGCACGGCATATGGGGCCGAAGGCCCATGCCGGGGGACCCCGATGGTCCCCTAAACTTCATCTGTAGCTAGGAGCTTCAGTGTGGAGATGTGCCTCCAACAACACCAAATAACAAACTGACAGTATTCCTGTAGAGGGCGTATATGCTGCAGGGGAGAAGGAGGAGTAAATCTCTTCTATATTTGGTGTGACCTCCAGGGGGCAGCATATAACACCCAATGTCAGGGTCTCCCAGATTTGGACGACAAGAAAAATTATATTTATTTACATCGATTTTTCTGGCTAACACGGTACCACAATATTATTTTGTATTATACTCTGATAAATGGTAATAGAAATAACATTTCTTTTTTAGTACATTAGCTGGTCATGTCAGCCAGCAGGAAGAGATTCCAGACCGCTTCATTACAGGACCTGGAACTGTGAAGGTAAAACATGGTCCCGTGATCTCATCATGGAACCTTCAATCATGGCAGGGAACATCGCGATCCCTCCAATGATGCTTTGGTTCCCGCTGTAGCACTTTAAAGGGAAGCTGTCAGATAGTGATCTGTTTGGATGCATAATCTACCTGTCCCTGAAGCTTCCTACTTCATCCTTAAGAATCCCTATCTGACCTAAATGTGTTTTATAAAAAAACATTTTTAACGTCTATAATAAGTTAAATCCTGCCCCCTCTCCCCCCCCCCCCCCCCCCCATCATCTAGATGTCTGGGCGTTCCACAAGGCTCCATGTTATCCTTGCTCCGGTCCCACATTTAAAACCTATGTGCTGCTCCTTCCTGGCCTGTGGGGGAGTAACTGGGTGTACTCACCGGCTTTGGAAAGCACACTGCATGCTCTGGAGCTGGCCAGTATAACCGATACACCCCCACACTGCACAGGGCCGGAAATGCTGTGCATCATACCAGGAAGGTGGCCCATGGATTTTAAATTGTGGTTTCAAAACAAACCTGTAACCTTCAGATATGGGGTTATTCAGCAGGTTAGTAGAGTTCTGACACCTTGTGATAGCTCCACAAGAGCACTTTATACCTCCCGGCAGCACGGTCTTTCAGTAATTGAGGCACAGCTTTATTTTTTTTTTCTACATGACATGTTCCCTTTAATATGCCAAGTACCTTCTTGCGGTTATGAAACTTACTCATCATCCTCATCATCATCATCATCCTCGTCATCATCGTCATCCTCATCGTCATCATCGTCGTCATCGTCATCATCTTCATCAACATCCTCCTCTAACTTCATCTTTTTCTATTTAAAAACAGCAAACTGGTGGTTAGGTTTTCTACAAGCACAATAGTAGGGTAAATAAATTGAAAGTTACCATACCTGTGGAACCTTTGATGGTAAAACTGCAGGCCTTTTTGCATTCTTTGCTGTTTCTGTGTTTTCTTCCTCCTCTTCATCATCCTCCTCATCTGATGAGCCCAAATCTTCTAATGCTGAAAACATTAGACATTTCTAAGCACCCAGAAAAGTATTTATCTACAGAACTATTCCACAGAATGTGGCAATTAGAACAGTTGAATGTAGCAAAGTTTGGAAAGGTGGAATCCATCATTTATACAAGACACTGGATAATAACATGGGATTCTATTTTAAGTGATACAAATTGTCATTTCTGCCACATCTAAGGCCCTTTTCACATCAGCGTTTTTCGCTGATTGTGGCAGATACGGCAGGTTTACCGCATCTGCCGCCAAACGGCCGCAGTTGCGGCAGGCCCCATGCATTGTCTGTGGGGCTTGTGGCAGTCGCGGCAAGTGTGGCATTGCCACGATCCGGCAGTTGCAGCCGCGCAACCAATCAGCTGAGCAGTATTGGTGGGAGATCTAAAGCTGGCCAATACTCATCTCCCACTGCCGGGAGGTCAGCAGCACTCACCGCTGATCTCCCGGCCAGTGGAATAGCAGTGAGTGACGGCCTGCCGGGAGATCAGCGGCGCTCACCACTGATCACCCGGTGGCGTCAGCCGCTCCTCTCGCCGCCGCGAGGTCAGCGGCAGCAGCTGATCTCCCGTCGGCAGGAGATGAGCGGTAGCCAGCTTTAAATCTCCCGCCAATACCAGGTAGCGCGCGACCAATCAGCTGAGCAGCGCAATATTGGCGCCCAGCATTAGAACTCCTGCCAATAACACGCTGTTCAGCTGATTGGGTTGCGCGCTGAGCGGTATTGGCGGGAGTTTTAAAGCTGGCTGCCAATACCACACTGCTCAGCTGCTAGCGGTATTGGCATCACAAGTACTGTCTAGTGGCTCAGTGGTCAGCACAGTATACACGGTGGCTCAGTGGTCAGCACTGCATACACGGCCGCTCAGTGGTCAGCACTGCATACACGGCCGCTCAGTGGTCAGCACTGCATACATGGTGGCTCAGTGGTGGGAGGCAGGGACACAGGGGAGGCAGAGGCACAGGGGGAGGCAAAGTCATGTGGAGAGAGCACACACAGGGGCTGAAAGCACACAGAGCAGAGAGAAAGGCACAAGAGCGCACAGGAGGAGAGACAGCACAGAGGAGGGAGCTTACAAGGGAACACAGGAGCAGACTGCCCTCCCAAAGCAATAGCATCGGGCCTATTTCTAGTTAAATAATAAGGTACAGTTTGGAAAAATTACAAAAGTTTAAAGAGGTATTCACAAATCTAAAAATTATCCCCTATTCATAGGACAAGGGAGTCCAACCAATGGAACCACCACCGATCCAGAGAACAAGCCCTGTGTGACCTCTGCTTCATTCATTCATATGAGTGTCACAGGCTAAGGGCCCTTTCACATCAGCGTTTTTTGAAATTCGCGGCAGATGCGGTGAAAAAACCGCATCTGCCGCGATTACCGCATACCGGCTGCACTTGCGGCGCGGTTGCGGTAAACGCTATGCAAAGTATAGGCGTACTTGCGGCAGGTACGGCCGCGAAAAAAACCGCGGCTGACCGCGTTTTTTTCGCGGCCGCACCTGCCGCAAGTGCAAAACCGCACTTGCCGCGACGTACGCCTATACGCCGCAAGTGCAGCCGGTATGCGGTAATCGCGGCAGATGCAGTTTTTTCACTGCATCTGCCGCGAATTTCAAAAAACGCTGATGTGAAAGGGTCCTATGGCTAGTTTCACACTAGCATTTTTTGGAATCTGGGGGCATGCAGAAAAAGCCCCCGAATTCCCCTGCAATGATGAAACTGGATGCATCTGCACCCTGTGCGGGAGCATCAGGTTGATTATTTAACAGGGATCTGATGAGCGTTTCTGTGCATGTGCAGTTCATAGAACACTGGATCCAGATCCACCGGCATCTGTAGTGTGGATGAATCAGTGTCTCAGACCCCCATTCAGATTTTACCCGGAGTGCCCAGGATCCGTGTGGATCGGGTGGGAGTTCGTTTTTTTTTTTTCTCACAGAGACCAAATGGCAACAAGACGTAGATTTTGTTGCCACAAATCTGTGGACACCTGCATTCACCCGGATCCAGGGTGAACCGTACACAACTGGATGCACTTTCAAGTGTCTCTGGCCCCACTGAAAGTCAATAGGACAGAAAACTGATGAGGGTGCATCCAGTTTAGGCCGGATTCACACAGATGCCGAAAAATGGCAATGTGAAACCAGCCTAAGTGAGTGCAGCACTATGCCATTTAATCTTATTCATACTGAACGGAGAAGTGTCAGTGAGCCCAGATCGATCATCATTCCCATTCACAAGGAATTCATTAGAAATTACTTCGGGATCAGTGCAGGTCCCAGTGGTCAGACATCCATGGATCAGAAAGTTATCCCCTATCTAATGGATATGGAATACATGATCACTGGCAATCTTGAGAAAAACCTTATAACTTGAGTTTCTGGCATGGTCTAAATCTAGAAGTGTACGTTATTTTAATTTTTATTTCATAAATCAATTTTACACACGAGAAGTATTTTGAAATGTATGTCTTAGATAAATCTCCTTCCTTCTCAGACAGAATTGACCAGTCATCATTGCAAGTCTCAATTTTGAGGTAAAAATCTGTATTCAGTGAAGACCTTCCCATTACCAAGACAGGAGGTAGCAGTGGTTACTGAGATTCTATGTAGATCAAATAGGAAGGCGGAGCTCTGCATTTAGCCCCTCCCTTTAGCTCCTACTGCCATCACAGAAAATCATCAGTAACCACCAGGGCTGTGGAGTTGGAGCCAATAAAATAAAAAATAAAAAAAATGGACCGTCTCCAACTCCTAAAGTATAGAATAAATGGGATACAGTAGTTCAATGCAATATATTCTGAACACATGGTTATTATTATTATTGTAGCTAAATTGCTTTATTATTTTGTCAATGATTAAAATTTGATCACATTGTACTACAGTAAATTTAGCACTTAAATATGAAGGAGTCAAAGTTATGGAGTGGGAGTCAGGGAAATTGAGGAGTCTGAATTGGTGGTTTGGCTTACTGACTCCAGAGTCATGGTAACCACTGCCATCTCCTATCTCAGTAACAGTAACAGGAAAGTCTTCACTGAATACAGATTTTTTTAATTTTAATAATGACGGAAATTCTGGTAGAGAAAGAAGAAAATTTTTCTGATCAGATATATTACAAAGTACTTAATTGTCATGTGCACTATTGAGTTATGAAAACTTAAAGATACATACACAAGACACGCATGTGATTTGCCCTTTTTCTCAGAATAGCACTACATAAATACAAATATGCAAAATCATAAAAAAGAGGATTATGTATTTTGTATATTTGTATGGTGCTATTCCAAGTAAAAGGCTCATGTGAGCCGAAACGTCACGTGTGACCACACAACCAATCTAAAAAGGAAACTTCATCTGGAGTCCATTTTTCATGTTAGTGTGCCTGTGTCTGTCATGACAATCTCCCTGTGGACATCAGCTGTGTGTCTGAATTTGCAGATTAGCATTTCTGCTGTGCACAGCAGTCTTTATGCACAGCTCTGTACACAACAATTGCAGCAAATAAACTAGTGAAACCATAAAGTGTATAAAAATAAAATTTGAATCACCCCTTTTGCCCCTTTGGTATTGCCGCGTTCACAAGTGTCTGATCAAAATATAGTTAATAAATTAATATGATCAGTAAACAGCACAATAGGGGGGAATCAAGACGCCAGACTTGCACTTTTTTTGCCCACCATAACACAGTAAAATTAAATCACAACTACCCAGAAATAGTATTTGTAAAACAAGAAAACACAAGCTGTCGCTTAGCACCGCATCTTGAAAGAGAACGTTACAGTTCTCAGAAAATGGTGACAAAAGCGCAATGTTTATTTTTGATTTTTTTCACAATTAAAATGAAAACACTACATTTGGTATCTACAAACTCATATACAGTCCTGAAGAATCACTGTCAGGTTAGCTTCACCATATAATGAACATGGGGGGGGGGGGGAAACACAAACACTATTGTGTAATTTCATTTTACTTTGCAATTTCATTGCACTTTGATTTTTTTCCCAGTTTTCCAGTACACTGTATGGTAAACTAGATGCATTCAAAAGTACAACTCATCCTGCAAAAAACAGGCTCTCATATGGCTATGATGGCAGAAAAATAAAGTTCTGACTCTTTGAACAATTGGAGGAAGAAAAAAAAAATAAAAATCGCCGGGTAGTGAAGGGGTTAAGGAACATTGGACTCCATTAAGTTAAAACTAATGCTTCACTAGATAATTTCTTACTTTTCCCATTAAAAACAAAAAAATACTGCAGGCTACATACCAACGAGATGCTGACCACTGACATATACAGGCCCAGATCCAGACTTCAGCCGCAGAGTCACAGGGGGTGTGATCTCAAATCCACCAAGTGAAACCTAAAAACACATTACAAATTATTAAATGTATTTTTTACTGCAAGCCTAAGGCTACATACACAAACAGCGTTATTGCTGCATTTAGTGAGAATCAGTTTTTGGCTGAAACTGCACCAAAGAGATCCTCAAAGCGCAGCATTGTGTGTGTGAATGCCGCTGCATTACTCTGCTGCGCTTTACTCACCTCACGGTGCTCCCCAGGGGATCTCCAACAGGTTCTGCCATCCCCGGAGACTGCAGCGAGCGCTGCCTGTAGGACCCTACGGCCTGGTCATGTGACACGATCACATGATACAGTGCCAGCTCCTTTCACAGGTCCTGTGCCAACTGTATGACAAGAGATCACTGGGGGAGCGAGACTAGGCGAGTAAAAAAGGGCAGGCAAAACACCAGATAATGGACATGTCACTCCTTTTTACAAATGCGCTTTTGAGCACAAAAGTGGCTCTGTAAGAAACAGTGTGTGAATGCCAAATAGTGAAATACATTGACTTGGCTGGGACAGAAAGGCAATGCATTTCACGCATCCGCCAAAAACGCTACATTAATGGTGCAATTACGCCCCGTGTAAATCTAGCCTTAGGCTAAAACCAAATGAAAGGAAACCTGGCAGGTCCCTTCTGCCCTCTAACCCAGCAACATTAGCATCTGTATACTAATTTCCCTTCCTAACCAGCTCTGTATAATGTGATTCCCTAAAATCAATGTTTATAAAAGCATTTTACTCCACCGCCTCATTGGGGTACACAGGGCCATGGGTTATAACTTGCTGTTCATATACTAATTAGGGATTTGAATAGTTGCCCTCTTTCCATGTTATGACGCCACTGTTGATGTGATAACCGTATTTCCAAGAACCGGGTCATTTCCAGCTCCTAGAAATCTTGCGCATGTGCACAGCTCATCTCATCTCAATATTACTGTGCCTCTGAATCCAGGTGTGGGTGTCCTGGGCTCACAGGTGCACTGTGCACAATTTGAAGCTGGATGTGCATGCCCTGGGCTGAGTGGTGCACTGTGCATGATCTGAAGTCAGATGTGCGTGTCCTGGGCTCAGAAGGGCACGGCCCGTAATCAAAAGTACACAGTGCACCTCTATGAGCTCAGGCACGCATACCCGAGTTCGGAGGCTCAATGTGAGTGAGCAAAGTGACACGCATGTGCGAGATTTCCAGGAGCTGGCAATGACCAGGCTCTGGAAACCTGGTTATACCCACAGGGGCATAACGTGGAAAGAGGCCAAGTAGTCTACATCACTCCATCAACTAGTCAAACCCCTAATTAGTATAGGAGCAGCGCAGATTATAATTGCTTGTTATAAACATTGATTCTAGTAGAACATTATACAGAGCCAGTTCGGGAGGGAAATCAGTCACATTTGAATGCTGCAGAGTTGGAGGGAATAAGGGACCCGACATGATTTACTTACATGACACCCCACAATCATAAGCTCACTACTCACCAGGGCACCAATTACTTAAGGGTATACTTGCAGTATCTGACCATAGTTGGTGGGCATGGCCACATAGGCCTAACTATCATAGGCCAGCCACGCTTATTGGTTGTCTTATGAAGGACCAGCCGCTTTAGGGACAGCATTACTGATGTATGTAAAGTGCTACGGAATTAATAGCGCTATATAAATGAATAAATATTATATTTAGCGAGTGAGGGCCACAGGCTTAGTGGGTCTGGCATTGCCACCTTGCAGAACATCATCAGTTTCAATCTTCAGACTAAATGGGATTGAACATGGAGAAAGCGCAGCTTTTTTTCCAGGGATATTTTTAGCTTGAGTACTTGTTTTTGAATCACAATTCAATGTTCCACTCTGTTGCACATCAACAAGCCGGCAGACAAGGTTTTACTTTTAGGCATCTTTGAACAAAGATGCCCCCACCAGGCCCAGAATTCACCCCAACCCTCTCAAAGTGGAAAATTTGGAAACACAAGGCCATGCCCTCCAAGACGTTTACACCCACTAACTATTCTAGTCCCAGATACTGCAGATATGCCTTACTAAAATGTGCATCTAATGTATTACAGTGAAGAACTGCAGCATAATTCTCTAAATCACTAATACTAGCATTTTCCGTCACCCACAGCACAGGCAATGTCCTGCTTCTCATTCTTATCCATTGTTCAGCACAGAAGCTAGTACAGGAACTGCAGACGTCACTCCCCAGCTGCAAACTGCAACCTAGCAGCAGGATGCTGCCAAGAATTGCACGGTCTATCATGCAAGTAAACAGCAAAGGCTTCTAAGAGGGACTTACAAAAACAAGAATACTGTACAGGATTGTACTACCACCATCTTCCATTTGAAAGTTGGTTTGCTTTTATAAAAGCATTGCAGTCCTTCCATAAAGCACACAGCATGGAAAAAGGTTTTAACATGTAGGTTTCTGATTAGTAAAAATGTAAGGCTTAAAGATGTTTTCCACTATTAATGTGACCCCATTTCTTTTGTCCCAACTATCACTTTGCCAATATAGGTCTGCTACCTGTCCTGAAATTGTAAGCCTCTAAGGTTACTTTCACATCAGCAATTTTCGCAATTTGCGGCAGATTCTCGCATAACAGGTCACTTGCAGCAAGACTGTGTTCGGCCCAATTCATTCCATATGGGACTTGCGGTCATGGGCAGCACATGCGTTTTGCCGGATCCGGCAAATGCAGCACTTGTAGCAGCGAAATAGCAGGTTTTTTACATGCCTCAAGTGCTGGATTTTCCAGAACCGGCAAATCTCAAGTGCCCGCATGACCGCAAGTCCCATATGGAATGAATCAGGCCGAATGCAGACTTGATGCAAGTGATTTGTTATGAGGCAGAACTGCCGGGTCTGTCGCGAATGGTGAAAATCGCTGATGTGAATGAAAAGCCCAAGACAGTCCTAAATACCTTTGTTTGAGCTTTGATCCTTCCAGGCTGCAGTCCGGAGATCGGACCAACTGAGTAGGGCACGTCACTGGTTGACTGCCTCAGTGACTGCAGTCTCGCCACTCATGCTCAAATCTGCAGCCAGGAAGATCAGAGCTAGAATAATGATGTTTATAAACAACTTAAGAGATAAGCTTACTGGAACAGAGTAGATTAAGGAAGAGAGTTAGGACAAAAGAAACAATGTCCCATTAATAGTAGAAAACTCTTTAAATTTTACATTTTATATATCACTGTTGAAACACCATAAATCAGCAACAGGGGCCCTAAGCATCCAATGCTGCAAATTAAGTTTCAAACAGCATGGCTGCACATGAACGCTGCTGCTCCAGTCATTGTCTAAGCAATCAATGCAAAGGGTCTGCCTCGCTCAATAGTATGAGTCTTGCTAATTGTTAGGGGCCTGACTGGTGGCACCTCTAGTGTTGCGAGCTCTAAAAAAAAGCCCAATAAAAGGGCCCTAGGAGACAAACTAAATGGAGCACGTGCACATGCCTCGTCTGAACGCCATTCATTGCCTATGGTGCCGTCAAGCACCACCAAGCACTGCACTCAGTCCCAAAGACCATGAATAAAAAAAAGGAAAGTATTCACATTCCTGCGCCACTCAGAACAGCGCTCTGGTTGGCCCCAAATCACAGGGGGGCCAAACATTCAAACCTGACAAAACCCATCAAAACAGTTATTCAAAAGATAGGAGAGGAAGGCTCACACCCCCCTTCCCCCCACAGAAATCAAGTGATATTTTACAAAGTTCAGCATAATTACAGAATGCCTTCATCCGTTCAACCGGTACAACACAAGGCTTATCTTCTCCATTTATTCAAGTATTCTTAAATATGTACTCAAATCATAACAATTATTTCATACTAATCTAGATTGAGTTGTTTTGCCAATCACATAGCCCATTAGATCTATGGTTGTAAAAATAATTGGCTCTCAGCACCAACCTAAACATCTGCATCCACATGGCATTTACACTTCTATTACCAGATACTCTTTATACATTAATACTTACTGTAGGCTGGACAGATGGTCTCAGAGATGCAAGAACGACCTTCAACTGTTTTCCTTCATAGTTCATTCCTTCTGCCTCAACAACATGTAATTCATCTTTAGTGCCAGCACCTAAGCTAACCTGAAAAGCAAGCCAAGGCATATATAAGTTAGGTATAACTAGTGTAAGCACTATGGTGGCTCAATATACAGAAAAAAAAAAATGTAATTTTATTTAATGTCTTGCCACCCTCCAATATTATTTAAAAATAAACTGTCACCCCTTTGGGCATTTTAAACTGTGCCCACCAGCTTACGTACAATACAAATGGGGCTCTAGTAACCCCTGTATGAGCCCAGACTGGCCCCTCATACCTGTGAAAACAACTTTTTGTGTCCAGTGGTGGCCTCCTATTGAGTCACAGAGGCTGCTATATGGTCATGGTGGTTAAACCCCTCGCCGCCCCTTCGGGCTGCAAAATCCGCCCAGCATGTTTTAAGCTTCCCCACCCCACTGGCCAGCGCTGGAGCGACAGCCACACTTGCGCCGGCAAAATGGAGCGGGCGTACATGCTCCATAGAATATACTGCAGATGTCTCACGAGACTTCACTAATCTCGCAAGACCCAAGCAATATGCACAGACACACACACCACTGCGCAGGTGCGGGTGCCGCTGTCAGTGCAGACGTCTAGCGGAACATCTGCACTATGAGGGGTCAGTCTGGGCACATACAGGGGTTACTAGAACCCCATTTACATGATGTGTAAGCTGGTGGGAACAGTTTAAAACACCTAGAGGGGGTGACAAGTTCCCTTTAAGCAGCAATGAAAAACGCTTTTGGCAAAATTTGAAGGCACTAATTCAAGTGGAAGGCAGAGCTCAATTATACATGTATTATCCCATTGAAGTCGATTGTTTTACAATTTAAACAACTGCTTTTTTCGTCGACTGTTAACTACTTCAATTTGCTTCAATTACTTGCAGTAACAAACTACTTGCAGAAAGCAAAGAATAAAAACAGTGAAAAGTATATTAAGGCCCCTTAAACATCAGCAGTAATCGCTGATCGGGCAATTGCGGTGAAAAAAACGCAACTGCCGCAGTTACCGCATAATGGCCGCACTTGCGGTTCCCTTGCGGCAAGCCCCATGCAGTGTCTATGGGGCTTGTGGCAAGTGTGCGGCAGGTGCGGTTTCAGCACTTGCGGCAGATGCGGCCGTAACAACAAAAAAAAAAAAAAAACGCGGCTGACCGCAGGTTTTTCATGGCCGCATGTGCCGAAACCGCAACTATACCGCACTTGCCGCAAGCCCCATAGACATTGCATGGGGCTTGCCGCAAGTGAACCGCAAGTGCGGCCATTATGTGGCAACTGCAGCAGTTGCAGTTTTTTTCACCGCAACTGCCGCGATCAGCGATTACCGTTGATGTGAAAGGGCCCTAAGACGTGTAAGGCTGCTTTCCCAACAGCGTGAACGCTGATAGCGGCAGTTGCGGTGAAAAAAACGCAACTGCCGCGGTTACCGCATAACAGCCGCGGTCGCGGCACACTTGGGCAAGCCCCATACAATGTCTGTGGGTCTTGCGGCAAGTGCGGTATCGGGGCTTGCGGCAGGTGCGGCCACAGAAAAAACGTGGCATACCGCAGTTTTTTTGCGGCCGCACCTGCCGAAGCCGCACTTGCCGCAAGCCCCATAGACACTGTATGGGGCTTGCCGCAAGTGTGCCGCGATCGCAGTCGTTATGCGGTAATTGCAGCAGTTGCGGGTTTTTCACCACTACTGCCACGATCAGCGTAAAACGCTGATGTGAAAGCACCCTAAGTTGCTGAGGACTGCCTTCTACTCCACCAGAACATGTAAGGTAGTAAACCGCCGGCCAATCAGAAGTTACATGCTGGCCACTGATTGGTCGGAGGCTGCTGTACATCTATGCTGAGTGGCACCTGAATACCGTACCATACTTCCTTATATACATGAGGACCGCAGAGGATCATATTTTCAGGAAAACATTTGTAACCATGTCAAAGATAACTATAG
Source organism: Allobates femoralis (assembly GCA_033576535.1). Taxonomy (NCBI): domain Eukaryota; kingdom Metazoa; phylum Chordata; class Amphibia; order Anura; family Aromobatidae; genus Allobates; species Allobates femoralis. The sequence continues at coordinate 543,303,194 of JARQOC010000004.1, forward strand.
TCAATTTGAAAACCAGACCAATTTGCAGAAACGCTATTCAGGGTAGTATGCCCATATAGTACCTATAGCTAAAAGTTTATCAAACGTTACATTACATTAGTGATACAAACATTTTACACAATTATATACTAACCCATGGACATGCTGCAATGAGATATAATACATCATCTCTTCATTATTGAATTGCAAATTTGAAAAAGAAATTGAGAAAGCAATCGTCCTATACGTACCGTCCTCAATGACAACTGATGCTCACTCTCGTTATCATCCACTTTAAATGAATACTCCTTTTTGTCTGCCTTGAGTTCACATCCTACAAAGCAAAAATGTTAGTTATGATTTAATTGAAGTATGTTTTACTCTGAAATTCAGTAAGCCATGTGGAGATGAAGATGTGACTGACGCACACTACTGCAATAAAGACTTAAAACAAATAGCTGAGAATGTGATTTTTGTTGACAACACATTTCCGAGAGCACTTTCTCCATCAGGACAAAAAAAAAAAACTAAGGCTGGCTTCACATTTGCGTTTGAGAACGCAGCGTATAATCCGCATGCGCATACGCATGCAAAAACGCATGCATCTGCATGCAAACGCTGCGTGTATCATATGCATGCATATACACAATGCTTAAAATAAATGCAGCGTTTGCGTGCGTATGCTTGCGTTTGTACATTGCGTATGCGTTTTTTGTCCGCATGCGTTAGATTTTTTTGTGTCAAACATGTTTCTTTTTGTCAGAAACGCCCATGGGGAGTGGCAATGTAAGGTACGCATGCGTTTCAAATGCACACTTCCGCAAGACCACGTGGACGCTTGCGTACCTATTAACAATAATGCGTTGTTTATACGCAAGCGTACGCATGCGGATGCTTGCTGATTTTTCAGGCGCCAAAAAATGCTGCTTGTTGCGTTCTGAGGGGGACGAAATTAAACGCACATGTACGCAAACATACGCATACAAACGCATGTCATTGCGTATGAATGCGTACCCCATTATAAAGATAGGTAAGCAATACGCATGCGGATTTAGTTTTTTAAATCCGCAACATACGCTGCGCTTGCAAACGCAAATGTGAAGGCAGCCTAAGGCTGGCTTCAGACTTGCAGATGCATCTGCAGCGTTTTGCAGATGCATCTGCAAGCATCTGCATGCAGACCGCGGCCCCTATGTTTATAATGGAGCGCACGGCGGTCTGCAGATGCTTGCGGACCGCCGTGCGCACCCATTCACTCCTATATGTGATCTGTGCGCAGGCGGATGCCTGCGCACAAATCACACACTCCCGCCCGCACCATCACCATGGACGCGAGATGTCGCGTCCCTGGTGCGGACAAGAGTGTGTGATCTGTACGCAGGCATCCGCCTGCGCACAGATCACATATAGGAGTGAATGGGTGGGCACGGCGGTCCGCAAGCATCTGCAGACCGCCATGCGCTCCATTATAAACATAGGGGCCGCGGTCTGCTTGCAGATGCATCTGCAAAACGCTGCAGACGCATCTGCAAGTCTGAAGCCAGCCTAAAGTACACAACACAACCAGAGAAGGGGGTATATGCACAAGGGTCGGACTTCAAATGGAAAAGGAGCATATTAAAATACTCAGTCAGGTGATCTTATCTTGAAATAATTTAAACAGTTTACAGAAAAACTACTTGTAATAAATGTATTGGCATTATAGATACGTAGCACCACTACCAAAACTATGTAATGAAGGATGCATATGTGCATATGAGGAACAAACAAAGTAATACCTCCAACTTGGGTTTCAATGGGAATATTTAATTAAACGCAGAAATAATCCTTAGAATGTGCTCTTTAATTACCGACATTCACTTTTCCCCCCATGATCACCAGATAATTGGATCTACTTCTACCTGCGGTGAACAAGTTTTCTGAAGTCATCAGTTTCTGCAACCAATTTCAATTCTCTCAACTTCATCAGTTGCACTGATGTCCCCACAGATCTTTCATTATTGGGAACAGAAGATTAACAAAACCAGATCTGGCATCATTATAAGTATGCTATCTGCCGCTATAGATACCTATCCTAGGGACGATGCAACAGCAAGTCATACTCCGTGAATATCATAAATCAAAAAGAAAAATGGAGCACCATGCAGTAAATTTCAGCTTTTTTATTAGCTTGAATAGAGGAAAGGGTGTCTCAAGACAAAAAAAAAAAATATATAAGTTTTTACCCACACTTCAGCTGAATACCCAATTATAAATTATCAATTATTGCCGGATGCAGCGTCAGGGTGACAGTGCTCACAGGTGGGAGCGGGGACGCGTCAGGCGCTGCAGGATGTGATATCACAGAGGGGAGGAAGAATCCTGTGTTCCTCCCCATGTGACAGGCCTTTTGGCTTTCGGAGGTTTAATAATATACACTGCAAAAGCTAAATAGAAGTAATCAAAGGGTATTAAAAATAAAAAAACTAAATATTTTCCCATCCGTTCCTAGTTACTGGGACCCGAGAGATCAATGTCAGATGTGCTGCCAGGATCTTCCAGATCTGTGATTAGCCAGTAACGATCATGTGATACGTGACATGCATCTCACATGATGGCTACCGGTCAATCATAGATCTGGATGTCTTAGGTCCCAGTAACTGGGAACAGCTGGCGGATGGGTGAGTATTCTAATTTTTATACCTTTTGATTACTTCTATTTAGCTTTTTCAGTGTATATTAATACACTGCAGAAGCCAAAAGGCCTGGGACACAGGGGAGGAACACGGGCTTCTTCCCGTGTGACATCATTTCCTTTCTGTGCTTGTATAGGAGAAATGTGGCCGTAAAAAACAAGTGTGTGAATGCACCGTGTTTACCTGCGCTAAATAGCGTTGCCGCAAAACGCAGCAAAAGAATGCACGCCCAAAAGCGCAGGAAATACGCAGCGTGTGAGCCTAAAGGTGACCAGAAATAAACCAGTGGGAAATAAAGGTCCAGGGTGGACAGCACACAGGGTTTAAATGGCCTCCTCCCCACCCGGGCAGAGCACATAGGCCCTCACCAGCCTGACTGGCACGGGGGGGCCCTCCCCATGGTGTACAGACTGACTGGGACGGGGGGCCCTCCCCATGGTGTACAGACTGACTGGCACGGGGGGCCCTCCCCATGGTGTACAGACTGACGGCACGGGAGTCCTCACTATGGTGTACAGACTGACGGGCACGGGAGCCCTCACTATGGTGTACAGACTGACGGGCACGGGAGCCCTCACTATGGTGTACAGACTGACGGGCACGGGAGCCCTCACTATGGTGTACTGACTGACGGCACAGGAGCCCTCCCCATGGTGTACAGACTGTCGGGCACGGGAGCCCTCACTATGGTGTACAGACTGACGGGCACGGGAGCCCTCACTATGGTGTACAGACTGACGGGCACCCTGGCCCTCCCGATGGTGTACAGACTGACTGGCACGGGAGCCCTCACTATGGTGTACAGACTGACGGGCACGGGGGCCCTCCCCATGGTGTACAGAAGACTGACTGGCACGGGAGCCCTCACTATGGTGTACAGACTGACTGGCACGGGAGCCCTCACTATGGTGTACAGACTGACTGGCACGGGAGCCCTCACTATGGTGTACAGACTGACGGGCACGGGAGCCCTCACTATGGTGTACAGACTGACGGGCACGGGAGCCCTCACTATGGTGTACAGACTGACGGGCACGGGAGCCATCACTAAGGTGTACAGACTGACGGGCACGGGAGCCATCACTAAGGTGTACAGACTGACGGGCACGGGAGCCATCACTAAGGTGTACAGACTGATGGGCACGGGAGCCCTCACTATGGTGTACAGACTGACGGGCACGGGGACCCTCCCCATGGTGTACAGACTGACGGGCACGGGGGCCCTCACTATGGTGTACAGACTAACTGGCACAGGAGCCCTCACTATGGTGTATAGACTGAAGGGCACGGGGACCCTCCCCATGGTGTACAGACTGACGGGCACAGGGGGGCCCTCACTATGGTGTACAGACTGACTGGCACAGGGGGCCCTACCCATGGTGTACAGACTGACTGGCACGGGAGCCCTCCCCATGGTGTACAGACTGACGGGCACGGGGGGCCCTCACTATGGTGTACAGACTGACGGGCACGGGGGCCCTCACTATGGTGTACAGACTAACTGGCACAGGAGCCCTCACTATGGTGTATAGACTGAAGGGCACGGGGACCCTCCCCATGGTGTACAGACTGACGGGCACAGGGGGGCCCTCACTATGGTGTACAGACTGACGGGCACGGGGACCCTCCCCATGGTGTACAGACTGACGGGCACGGGGGCCCTCACTATGGTGTACAGACTAACTGGCACAGGAGCCCTCACTATGGTGTATAGACTGAAGGGCACGGGGACCCTCCCCATGGTGTACAGACTGACGGGCACAGGGGGGCCCTCACTATGGTGTACAGACTGACTGGCACAGGGGGCCCTCCCCATGGTGTACAGACTGACTGGCACGGGAGCCCTCACTATGGTGTACAGACTGACGGGCACGGGGGGCCCTCACTATGGTGTATAGACTGACGGGCACGGGGGGCCCTCACTATGGTGTACAGACTGACTGGCACGGGAGCCCTCACCATGGTGTACAGACTGACTGGCACAGGGGGGCCCTCACTATGGTGTACAGACTGACGGGCACAGGGGCCCTCCCCATGGTGTACAGACTGACTGGCACGGGGGCCCTCACGTACAGGCTGACGGACACATGCCCTCCGGCCGGTAACACGTGGTGCCCACATGGCGGCTGTCACTCCGCGTTACCGGCCCCGGGAGCCACACACTGCCGAGAACACAAAGGAGGCAAAGTTACATTATAGGCCAAATACCGAACAGGAAGTTCTGTGGGCGCAGAGGAGCCATGCTGGCCATGTCCATGCTGTCTTCCATCTCGGCTGCAGGAGGCCGCACACAATGGACGGTGTAATGAGAACAGGCGCGGGGCACGCAGTGGGTTATATAGATGACGCGCTCTCGCGAGATCTCAGCGTTGTGGGGGCGCCGTGTGTGCACTGCCCAATAAGCCGCGCTCTGATTGGCTGGATTCTCCTCACTGCGGGTCTTCTGTTTTGCGTCATCAGCGGAAGAAAAGAAAGTAACGACGTCACATGGGGGGTCTGTGCTGCAGTGCGCATGCGCGGTGTCTGCCTGCGTCACCTGTGTGCCGTTATCCTACACACAGACTCCTCCTGCTTCCCCTCCATCCAGCCTGGACTATAGTGCTGGACAGAAGAAGGGAAACATAGTGTGGGGGCATATTAATGGACTAAACAAACAAACATGGAGAATGATCACAGAATATATGTAGACAATAGAGGAATGGACACATTTATTATCCAGGTGTGTGCTATATTCACTGTGCTGCTGGGAATGAACATGGAGTATACAGGTGCACCTCAGTGAGGATCATCAAAGAGTTACTTTCTATCATGAAGTGAAACACATATATTATACAGAGTCATTACACACAGAGTGATCTATTTCAAGTGTTTATTTATGTAAATGTTGATGATTATGGCTTACAACCAATGAAAACCCAAAGGTCATTGACAAAGAAAATTAAAGTAGACTGGATGAAGGGTTAAAAACTGTGCTGCCGTATTCCACGAGGCATCAAAGGGTGAATATAATATTGACGTATTAGCACATTTCAGGGCTCCCTGGCCCCTTCCTCAGGACAAATCAATGTCATATCTTTGTGTTTCAGGGAGTCCTTCATCCTCCCTATTTTATTTTTCTGAGATAATGACCTTTGGGTTGTCATTGGCTGTAAACTATAATCATCAACATTAACAGAAATAAACACTTGAAATAGATCACTCTGTCTGTAATGAATGTATATAATATATGCTATTCACTTTATATATTGAATTACTGAAATACATGAACTTTTTGATGATATTCTAATACATTGAGATGCTCCTGTAGATTTCATGTTCATTCCCCACCTCACAAACTTAGGGAATATAATATACATCTGGTCATGTGAATATGTGTTCATTCCCCTGTAATCTACATGTATTCCATGTTTACTGTATGTCTAAAAGTACCGTCACACACACAGATATCTCTGGGAGACATTGCTTGCAACTTACTGGTTGCAGTGAAATCATGGAGACATTGTTACATTTGTACACAGCAACAAAATAGAACAATGTGTCCATGATTTCACTGCAACCAGCAAATTGCCAGTGAAATTGCAAGCAATATTGCCGCGTGATGGTACCTTAAGATTCCCAAGAAACCTGTTATTCATCTCCATATTTCTTGCCTAATAAGTTATGTTAATTTTCTTATTTATTCCTTTTCTTCATTCTTAGTAGTATGTCCCAACAGAGGTGTAACTAGGTTTTCTGGCACCCGGGGCAAAGATTTATTTTGATTTCCCTGCAGTTGCATGTGGGCACTCTTGTGGAATATTATATGGTACGCAGGATTCCAAGAGGACTGCGTCCTAACCTGCAACCTACACTATTACCTAATATTATCCATTTTTGGGCAAAATTTGAAGCTATTAGCAACAAGTTTGTGTTTGACATAATGCTTCTTAATATCAAGTTTTTGCAAAAGGAGATTGATGCTCTGAAAAAGAAGCTTGAAGAAACCAGGGCATTACGGTGGACATTACCTCTGAGGAGGAATTACGGGATATTGACTGTAAAACTGATGAGAATTTGACCAAATCTAAGTCTAACCTTGAAGATACCAAGAGGTCTTAGTGGTATAGGGATCTGGAGAATTACAATGATGGACATATCTACAGCTGGCAATATAACACCAGTTGGCCTTAAACCGAAACCTGTTCCTAATAAACCAAAAGGTGGTAAAAAAACGAAGAAACCTCAAAAACCCTCTACACCACAGTCCACATTTGTTTCACAGGTGAATCAGATTCCACGGATGATGGTAGGAATGCCTCAGGGGCTGTTTTTTTTTAGTCCATCCACAAAGTCTAAGACGTGGGTCCGGCATGGCCACAGGGGTGGCAGGAAACATAGGAGGAAGTGCCCCGAAACCAATGATGAGCTCCAAATCGAGGAGGATGTAATGGAGGACAAACTGTTGGTGGTAAATATATCTTCAACTGTTTTGAGTAATAGCCAAGTTAAGATTCTGTCTAAAGGTTTATCATTTTGCCCTACAGTAATGTGAATTGGTTTGAATTGAACAATTTGTTTTTTTCTTCTGTAGATTGGGGTTAGCTAAATTTTTCTCCGGTATGGAGAGAGGTGAGACAATTATCCCTGAGGATGTCCTTTCTCTCAAAAAAGTGAAGCTCTTTGATAAGAGCAGTTTTGAGCCTCCTGGTCAGGATCCGCATGAGACCGTTACTAATTATGAAGGCGGACATGGTTAAATGAGAGGTAATGTAGAGGTATAGACCAACATCAGTGGCTCTGAGAGAAAGGAGATCAATTGTTAACAGAATGGATCCATCACCATAAAGCAGCAATAAAGGCGGGCTATTGTGGTGATGTTTACCATCCAATACCGCCGGGAGATTATGAACCAATTGGCTGATACCAAGGTGTATGAAAAGTTATTGTCCAATCCAACAATGTCATATCAAAGAGAGTTGAGGTTATTGGTTTTGGAAGCCCTACAAGAGGGGATAATAGACCAGGACCTGTTATCTAATGGTGGAATTTCCGGTTGTTCCAATATTGTATACCCTCCCTAAAATCCACAAGGATTTAAAGAACCCCCAGGAACGACCAATCATGTCTGGGAGGGGATCATTGTGTAATAGGGTGTCGACATTTTTGGATCATCTGCTATGCAATTTTGCTACAGTGGCACCCTCTTACACGAGAGACACGAGCAACTGTATGAAATCATTGGTGGATCTTCAGGTGGCGAATACAACTTGGTTGGTTTTATTTGACGTTGTATCTCTTTACACGTTGATTGAACACGAAAAGGGATTGTCAGCAGTCGATGTGACGCTCGCCACCTCTGACATGTCGCCAAAATGTGCATGGTTTGCTCTGGCGCTGTTGGAGTTCGTCCTCGGGAGGAATTATTTTCTGTTTGGGGATGACTGCTACCTGCAGCGCCAAGGGACAGCCATGGGGTCCAATGTGGCCCGAACGTATGCTAATATCTACATTGCTGTCCTGGAGGACACTTCTACCAATTTGAATGTAATGTTTTATTCAGAGGCCTTTGTCACAGTCTCTTCTGCGTATATGATACAGCACCCAGGACTAATTTGTGGAAACACTATGCACATTCTCCACTGGCCCGACTACTAGAATAGTCCTACTGCTACCAATGCGAACGTAATATTTTAATTGAAGGCCCTTGTTATGGTCTGTCATGCTTGGACTAAGGGGGATCTCCGGCTATCGTGTGTGACAGTGGCACACGGACCAGCGATGTCTGGCACACTACACTAAACAACAGAAAGGGAGACACCAGGGGGACAAATACAATGAAGGGTCCTGCTCATAAAGAACGGAGAAGAGGTGGCCTCCTGCACTCACCTGCAGCTGTGCCTTGATCTCCTAAGTCTTTCAACTCGTCACCGCCCTTTAATAGGCATGTCTTTTAGGTTGGTGAAGTCTGCATCCGGGTGATCTAGGGCCCACAGTGCACTTGCCTGCTCTCATCTGGTGACCGTGGTCCCCGAATAAATTGTTCAACCAACATTTTACTTTCGTCCTGTACACTAGCTGGGCTGACCTGTCTTAGGGCCCGTAGCGCTTCCTGCAGGCGCCAGGCATAGTCTCTGATACTGTCCTGCTGCTGCTGGTAACAGTGATAGAATCTCATTCTTAGGTCAGCCTCGTTGTGGTTTTCAAAAGCTGCCTTTAGTTTATCAAAAATAACAGACACAGATTCCTGATCCTTACTGACCAGGTCTCGATTTCCCGCTCTACTGCACCGGTTAACCTGTCCCAATACAACAGAAGCCCTCTGCTTGCCAGTCATTGCATACATATCCACAACACTACAGATTTCCCTCTTAAATCCAGCCAAAGTGTCTGGCCGGCCATCATACTGAGGTAGCCACTTAGCTCCCAGGACATACAGCAGGGAGATGGACATGATCAGTGCTGCGACCGATCCCCCGGCTGATGTCCCGGCTGAGGTACTGGCTGGGAACTGTTGTGTCTCTCGGTTCGGACATTCTCTCTCCCCCCTAGTGAATCACGGTCAGTCTCTTTAATGCAAAGCAAGCTGTGGTTCCGCAGGCAGAGAGTTGAGCTCTTGTTAGTTTCGGATCGGGTCGTGGCGCTTCGGAAGTTTCCGTCAGAGTGTGGGGCAGGAACCTGGCTTCGTGCCCTTGCGACTGTAACGCCCCCTTTCTTCCCGCTGTAGCGCAGTAATGGCGGTCCAATTTCAACAGTCCACAAAACACAGTCAATACACGCACACAGTACCCGGTAACACCGGGCATGGAATTCTGTTTGTGACGCCAAAAGCTGACCCACCCCAAGGCCGCAGGGACTCGGTACCCGGGCGGTTACTGTAAGGGTATGTCACTGGCGGCCTGCCCGGGGCCGTGGCCCTGGTGGTCTCTAAAAAGTTGGGGAAATATTGGTAAAAGAAAAAGAGTAAAGTCTCGTGACGCAACCTATAGTGACCGGTGAAGGCACCGGCGCTGCTGCAGACCTTTGAGGATGATGGACGGGCAACCAGATGACAACGCTCACCGTAGGTGGAGTGGGGATCCCCAGGGCAGTGATGCGGTGGTAGCGATTTGCACAAGAAGGTGGCTCGACAGCCAGGCTACTGCTACAGTCTCTGGGCTGGACAGGACCAGGGCTGAAATAACTGACACACACGCCAGGAGTTGTTTCCGTACCTTTACTGATGTTATGGCAAGCACTGTCCAGGGTACACTCCAGGTGGTCGGAAAGCACTTCAGGATTTCCACAGTGAGTGGGTTGTAAGGCCTCTTTGTCTCTTTCCCCGTGGTGAAGCCCCTGACCTGTGTAGAACTATGCCTGGCCTCCTCAGTGTCTCTCTCTCACCCGTATTGTAGTGTTGAGAACTTTTTGGTGGCTACCGCTAGTACTGCTCCTGCGATTCCTGGCTCTCGGGTTGGTTGTGCTACAGGTGTCCTGGGTTCTGCTGGGCTTGATGCTCTCCTGCAGACTCGGACTCCGGTGTCCGGGTTGCTTCCTGTGGTGATCCGATATGGCTCCTCTCCCCCCAATCTGCTCTTTAACTTGTCTTTTGCCTTGCCTGCGACCCTCACTCTCGGGCCCTCACACTGGCTAGGCTGGTCTCTGGTACGGGCCTAACGCAGCACCGTTCACCAGATGGTCTTCACAGTACTACTCCGTACTGCACAGACTAACTAACTCCTTCCCCAGCACCGGTATTTATAGGGGATCTTGCTTAAGGGCAACAAGTGGAGCTCCCCCTACAGGTCTGGGGTGGAAGGTGTTGTGTGTGTAAGGGTACCTGTTGTGGAAATCCCTCCATGACTTAGGTGGTTCTGTGGCTACCTGTAAGGGCAGGGTGCCATATATACAGCTGGAAGCCACACACAGCCCCCAATATGCCACAGGAAGCCACACACAACCTGTAGTATACAGCAGGAGGTGGCACACAGCCTCATTTCAAGCTGTGATAAAATATGCATGATATTTTGCTGCCATCTAGTGGATTTTTGCAAGTAGTGTAATATTGTATTTTTGACATAAATGCAGTGTAAAATTACATATTGAAGATAGTCTTGTCTTATCTGCACACGTGTGTATAAAACACGTAGGTGAAAAACCAGTGCCAATGTCATCAGTGTGCCATTAGTTTACCATCCGTGTTTTTCCAGTATGGATAAAGAAAAAATGAACTTACAAAATCTGTCTTATACTACACAATGTTAAACACTTACAGCACACACATGGCACATGGATGCATCTGTGTGCTGTACATGTTTTTCATGGAGCAGACTTATATTGTTCTTAGTAATCCATGCTGCAGGAAAAAAGGACATGCCTCCACTTGGACACACAATGCGTGTGAAAACACAGACATTTGTAGATTACCATAGGTTAGAATGGGTATGTGTGGTGTCTGTAAAACACGGATACCACACGTGCTGGAAACATGTACATTTGAGGGAGGCCTTAGGCAGGGGCAGACATAGTATTGGTGCAACCTATGCAGCTGCACTGGGGCCATTGTGCTTCATGATGGACTATGGACATATGGACATAATACAGGTAGGCCATCTATATGGATACACCTAAATAAAATGGGAATGAATGGTGATATCAACTTGTAAATAACTCATGAAAGAATAAAGTTATGTTAAAACCAAGCACACCATTGTTTTTCTTATGAAATTCTCAATAAATTTGATGTGTCACATGACCCTCTTCCCATTGAAAAAAATAAAGTTGGATCCAAAATGGCCGACTTCAAAATGGCCACCATGGTCACCACCCATTGGAAAAGCTTTCCCCCTCCCATATACTAATGTGCCGCAAACAGGAAGTTGGTATCACCAACTATTTCCATTTTATTTAGGTGTATCCATATAGATGGCCCACCCTGTAGCTCTTGACAAGGGGCCCTTCACTTTCTGTGTACACCTGTTGTCTTAGGGTGAATTTTCTATCAGAAGATCATAAACATTATTAGGTATTTTTTTGATGGAGGTCAGGCCTAGTGATGGGCGAATCCTAAATTACTCGGAATCGCTTGACTCTAGCGAGTCCGAGCCCAGGACTCGCTACTCGTTGCGAGTCTAGCGAGTCCAATGTTAATGAATGGGGAAGCGAGTAATAGCGAGTAGTGTGAGATTTACAAATCGCAGATGTGTCTCGGAAGCTTCAGCCTGAAGCAATCCTAGTTGTGTCATTTATTTGCATTGCTAGTTTACTTTGTAAGTAATCGCTGACTCGCACAGATAAGATCCTGTCTTCTCTGTGTTCTGGCTGCCCCAGCTCCAGGGTCCTAGAGCCCGCCTGCTGCCTGATGTAGCAGAGCTGAGATTGTTCTCAGTCTGCTCATTCCCTGTGTACAGACATGAATGTCTGTGCACAGAGATGATGTAGCAGAGCTGAGATTGTTCTCAGTCTGCTCATTCCCTGTGTACAGACATGAATGTCTGTGCACAGAGATGATGTAGCAGAGCTGAGATTGTTCTCAGTCTGCTTATTCCCTGTGCATAGACATCTATATTTATGCACAAGGGATGTAGCAGAGAGGACATCGCGTTTTGGACTGCGTCGGACGGAAGAGGATTTTTTTAATTAAAGATGGAGTCCCTAATGGCTTTTTTTTTAATTTCTAATAAAAAATTTTCCTTGTGTTGTGTTGTTTTTAAAACAATTTAATAGAAATTCATGGCGGTCATGTCTAATATTGGCGTGACCGCCATAAATTTCGGGCTTAGGGCCAGCTGATAATACAAAGCTGGCCCTAACCTCTTTATTACCCAGCGTGCCACCGCCACCAGGGCCGCTGGAAGAGCGGGGTTCAGCGCCAGAGGATGGCGCTTCAATGAACGCGCCATCTTCTGGGGCGGCTGCGGGCTGCAATTTGCAGCGGGGGGTGCCCAGAAAGCTTGGGCATCACTGCGCTGCGGATTCCAGCCCCCAGCTGCTTAGCTGTACCTGGCTAGACATAGAAATTGCGCGGAGCCCCACGCATTTTTTTTTAATTATTTCATGAAATTCTGAGATTCTGACTCTGAGACTCTGACTCTGAGACTCTGACTCTGAAATTCATGAAATAATTAAAAAAAAATGCGTGGGGCTCCGCGCAATTTCTATGTCTAGCCAGGTACAGCTAAGCAGCTGGGGGCTGGAATCCGCAGCGCAGGGATGCCCAAGCTTTCTGGGCACCCCCCGCTGCAAATTGCAGCCCGCAGCCGCCCCAGAAGATGGCGCGTTCATTGAAGCGCCATCCTCTGGCGCTGAACCCCGCTCTTCCAGCGGCCCTGGTAGCGGTGGCACGCTGGGTAATAAAGAGGTTAGGGCCAGCTTTGTATTATCAGCTGGCCCTAAGCCCGAAATTTATGGCGGTCACGCCAATATTAGACATGACCACCATGAATTTCTATTATATTGTTTTAAAAAAAACACAACACAAGGAAAATTTTTTATTAGAAATAAAAAAAAAAGCCATTAGGGACTCCATCTTTAATTAAAAAAATCCTCTTCCGTCCGACGCAGTCCAAAACGCGATGTCCTCTCTGCTACATCCCCTGTGCATAAATATAGATGTCTATGCACAGGGAATAAGCAGACTGAGAACAATCTCAGCTCTGCTACATCATCTCTGTGCACAGACATTCATGTCTGTACACAGGGAATGAGCAGACTGAGAACAATCTCAGCTCTGCTACATCATCTCTGTGCACGGACATTCATGTCTGTACACAGGGAATGAGCAGACTGAGAACAATCTCAGCACTGCTACATCATCTCTGTGCACGGACATTCATGTCTGTACACAGGGAATGAGCAGACTGAGAACAATCTCAGCACTGCTACATCATCTCTGTGCACAGACATTCATGTCTGTACACAGGGAATGAGCAGACTGAGAACAATCTCAGCACTGCTACATCATGTCTGTGAGCAGGCGGGCTCTAGGACCCTGGAGCTGCACAGAGAAGACAGCTGGACTGGCTCGCAAAGAAACAGCAGTTATCTGCGAGTTTCCCTGCTATTACTGGCACAGTAGCCAGTGATTACTCGCGAGTCTAATGCAAACAATGGCAATCATAGTTTTGTCAGCGTTTCTGACAAAACTAGGATTGATATTGATTTGCATTAGACTCGCGAGTAATCACTGGGAAACTCGCAGAGTACCGAGTCCTGCGAGTCCCTTACTACTCGCCGAGTAACGAGTCCTAGCGAGTAGATTCGCCCATCCCTAGTCAGGCCCAATTCATGCTTAGACACTTCCATTACGGTGTGTTAAGACGTTTGAACTCTGTACTTTTTTGTTGAATAACAGCAGAAGATTCGTCTTCTGTGAAGGATAAACCTGGTGTGTTTTGCTAGCAGTGAGGATTTTTTGCTGTTGTTTCCTGAGTGTGTTGTTTTGGCATTTTCCATACATGTTTTGGTATCCATAACAAAATTAAGAAAACTGTAGAATTTTTCTGGGGTGAAAATGTGTATCATTAGTGCATCTGGAGGGGAGTCACCAACCCCAGCTCAAGACCCTATTAAAAACAACACCTCACCTCCAGATTCTTGGATCCCAGCTGCTATGGCAATTTTGAATGAGGGGAGTGATATGGAAGTGATGGCTGTGGAGAGTGGTAGTGGTTTAAATGTGATCAGTGATGAAAATATGGATTATGGGGGAGGAGTCAATGAAGGTGGTGAGTGGGATTAATGAAGGTGGTGAGTGGGATTAATGAAGGTGGTGGTCCAAATGTGAATAGTGGTGCTAACAACTGTGATGCTGGTTTGAATGGTGTTGCTAGATACCGTGCTGTGGGTGTGTATACCAGTGTGTACAAGTATGGCAGTGCTGCTAGTGGATCCGCTGCCCCGCCCTGGTGGTAGTCCAAGTCAGGAGTTATGCTGACTTCATTACTGCTAGGGATAGTGGTGCACCTTTATCTGGAGACTTTTGGGATGTGCCTCTTGGAGGCCCTGAGGAAAGGGAAAAGTTCTATTTCAGTGGAGGGACAGGAGGTTGAGCTGTTCTTTTGGAAAGCCCAACATGGTATGTTGGCCTTCTGAGAGCCAGTGGCAGAGACTGGTTGGTCTCTTCCAACAAAAGGGCCAGGAGGTAGCCTTTTGGGGGAGGGACCAAATCGTGATCTTCTACCAGGGGCAGCCGAAGGTCTGCCACAGGTGGGGTAGCCCCACACACTTAAAGGGATCCTGTCACCCCCAAAACACCTCAAAAGCTATTAAAAGCTGTCCCTAGAGCATATTCACACTTACCCTACACTCCTTTTATTTCCTAAATGCAGCTAGTGAAAATGAAGATAAATGTTATTACAGTACCTCATTAGTGATGATAATGAGTGACTATGGTATTCATAGTCACCCTGGCAGGCTCTCCCTCTTCATGATATCACGCCTCAATAGGCGTGATCTTCAAATCAGATTAAAATGCGCGCCTCCCCTCTCTCCTATGTCAGTCACTAATTAACATGGCTAATGAGGTAGTGTAATAACATTTATCTTCATTTTCACTAGCTGCATTTAGGAGCTAAAAGGAGTGTAGGGTAAGTGTTACTATGCTCTAGGGACAGCTTTTAATAGCTTTTGAGGTGTTTTGGGAGTGACAGGATCCCTTTAAGTGAGGAGTGCAAAGCCATAAAATGCACATTGTGTGGAGCTTTCGCCCATCTAGACACTTCCTTTGTGGATGTTCGTTGTAACCTGTGTTGTGAATTAAGTTCTCCATTCAGCCATTGTCCATGCTTCTGTGCTAAAGCAGTCAGGACTTTGGCATGTGTGAGCAAAGATGGGGTTGAGCATACTGGAGGAGGTCCTAGCAGAAGTGAATTTACCAGGAAACGACCAAAGAATAGCAAGAGTTTGCCTGCCTTAAAGGAGAGGTGACAAGAGCGGCACCAAGCGAAAGATCTCATAGGCAGGGGATAATAACCCTGGACTCTGTTACAGGTGCTGTACTTGCAAATGAGGCGTATGAGGATGTTGACATGGATCAGGAGGTTAAGAGGATAAGAGGACAACAAGATGACACCATGTCTTCTAAAGCAGTGTTTCCACTCCAGTCTCAAGGCACACCAACAGGTCATGTTTCAGGATTTCCTTAGGATTGCAAGGTGTTAGTTTAATCACTTGCACAGGGATAATTCCATCATCTGTATAATGATAAGGAATCCTGAAAACATGACCTGTTGGTGTGCCTTGAGGACTGGAGTTGGGAAACACTGTTCTAAAGAATCCTTATACAATAAAAGTGTGGATGAGGGTAATCAGTCATGACAGAATTTAAAAAATGTATGGGAAGAAAAAGGGTTATTGTAAGAAAAAGAAGGTCCAGAGGGCAACATCTTTGGGGTTAGATCCTACCAGCTTATTGATCCTAATCCAGGTGCCAGGGGAAGGGCCAATCAACTGCATTCTAATAGATCTTTACAACCGGTTCACAGTGTTTCAGGATAATGCTCCTTGGAAAAGGAAGAGGATGAGGACGAAACATCGGTGGTTGAGAACAGGGCGGTGGGGGCACTGGGGGTTGCCAGACCTTCCTCTCAAGGAATGAGCAAAACATTTTTGGAGGGGGGAAGGGTTATCCTGGAGTTTCTGGCAAGGCTAAGGCTGCTTTCACATTGCGATTTTCTTCCATCCTCCTATTCTCCACTGGCCTCCGACCCTCTCCCTAGGGTGCAGCACAGCTGGGTCAGTGTTCCTGGTCCTGGAACTGGATCTCTCCAGCGACCAGCTCCTCCTCCTGCTCTCTCCACTGTCTGACTGGAACTACTCACTCACTGGACCAACTGACTCCTTCCCTCAGGCCTGGATCTTTTAAAAGGGACCTGGCTTAAGGCAGCCAGCAGAGCTCCCCCTTCAGGTCTGGGGTGGAAGGTGTTGTGTGCTGTGTGTACCAAGATGTAAATCCCTCCTTGCACCAGTGGATCCTGTGGCAATCCTCTGCAGGGGTGCCACATTCCCCCCTAGTTAAATACAGTCCACCGAGACTGAAACATTTTACATGAACACAACATAACTTAACTATTTACATTTGAATTTGAACATAGTCTCAAAATTAAAAATTTACAAAAAACAGGGATAAATAAGAAAACGGGTAACCAGTCCATACAGCGCTAGTCCATCTGCTGCTGCAGGCTGTTTAAAGGGTGTTTAAAAGGGTGTTTGCCACTACCAGTCATGTGGCTATGGTCCATTTTTGAAAGTAACAAAGGAAAAATTCAAAACGTCCAACAGGGAAAGTCTCTGTAGGCTTAAAGGTTCAAAAACACAACAACAAACACTACGGGTGCCTCGGCGTAGGAGTCCTAGGTACTGCAGGGGCCTCTACCGGGTCATAAGCGCTGTAGGCCTCCTGGACCTAGGGTCACCTATTGGCCAAGATTTTGCTCTCCCTAGACAGCTCCTTACAACAACTCCACTCACCCCTCTTACTGGTGTTGTGTACCTGGTCTAGGTTGTTTTTGCCTACTTTTCACCCTTTTCTGTACATTAGCATTAATAACATATATACATTTTAAACATATTTACATATTGCACAGGTATTGGGCCTCTGGTGGGGCAGTCTTTTCAAGTTGGGAATCCGGTTGATTTATTAACTTCTTTACAAGGCTCACTGCCGGATCAGTGTCTTGAGTCTTCTTCCATCCATAGTGAGGCAACGGGTTTAGTGCAACAGTCTGACAGTTCTGATAGATGTGATCTTCAGCCATTTTCCATTTCTTACTTTTATGGAAAGCTGGGAGTTCTATTTCCTCTAAGTCATCCTCTTCTTCTTCAAGTCCTTGTAGATGTACTTGAGGGTTTCTGGAGTGGGCATCAGCATTTGCGTTGTTGCGGCCTGCCCGGTATTTGATCGTAAAATCATAGTTCGATAGTCGGGCCATCCAGCGTTGCTCCAGTGCACCAACTTCGGGTATCCAGGTGTGTTAACGGGTTATTATCCGTGAAGACGGTAAATTTTGAAGCTGCTAGGTAATGCTTGAACCTTTCTGTTACAGCTCAGACCAAGGCCAGGAACTCCAACTTAAAGGAACTGTAGTTTTCCTGGTTCATCTCATGGGTCAAAGTTTTCAGCTGGCGTAGGCAATTACTCTCTCTCTACCATCTTGTATGTGGGAAAGGACTGCTCCCAGGCCTACATGCTTGTGTCGGTGTAAAGGACAAATGGTAGGTTATAATCTTGGTAAGCCAGGATTTCCTCACCAGTTAGAGCCTGCTTCATCTGTTGGAAAGAATCTTCTTGTTCTTCTCCCCATTCCAATGGTGGATCTGCAGATCTTCTCTTCTTAGATTGGCCTACCAGAAGATCTTGTACGGGGGCTGCCATCTTTGTGTAGCCCTTAATGAATCTTCTGTAGTACCCAACCAAACCTAAGAATTGACGTACCTTGATGACGGTGGTTGGTCTCTGCCAATTCTGGATAGAGGTCACTTTCTCCGGGTCTGGTGGTACTCCATCTGCGCTGACCACATGCCCGAGGTATTGGACTTTAGGTTTCAGCAGGTGACATTTAGATGGTTTAAGCTTCATACCGTACTTTGCTAAAGCTGCAAATACCTCCGCCAGGTGTTCCAGGTGTTCTTCGTAAGTTTTGGAATACACAATGACGTCATCCAGGTATAACAGCACCGTCTCGAAGTTCTGATGTTCCAGGCAACATTCCATGAGTCTTTGAAATGTTCCTGGTGCATTGCATAACCCGAATGGCATACTGTTGAATTCGCATAGTCTCATTGGTGTTATGAATGCAGTCTTCTCCCGGTCTTCTTCTGCAACGGAGACATGCCAATACCCACTAGTGAGATCTAACATGAAGAAATAATTAGCAGTCTTTAATGCAACAAGAGACTCCTCTATTCGGGGTAACGAGTAAGCATCTTTGTGAGTGATCTTATTGACCTCCCTGTAATCCACACACATCCTCATCGTGCCATCCTTCTTTCTGACTAGGACTAAAGGGGCCTGCCCAGGGACTACAGCTATCTCTTATAACCCCGGCTTCCTTCATGTCCCGCAGCATCTCTTTGGCATGCTGGTAGTGATTTGGTGGAATGGGTCTGTGTCTCAATTTAATTGGGGGATGATCTCCTGTGGGTATGCGATGGTGTACCCTTTTAATCCTCCCAAAATCTAATGGATGCTTACTAAATATTTGTTCGAACTCTTGTGCTATCCGGTAGACTCCGTGCTTCTGGTAAGAAGGGGTGGCATCAGTTCCTACGTGCAACTGCTGACACCACTCCTCTAGCTGTCCTTTGGAGTTGTTATCCTCCACCTGACTAGGCGGAGAAACGGGCTCTACTGCCTGTATGTTGTTGTTACAGACAGTATACAGCTTTGCTACAGTATCATACCGGGGTAGTTTTGCTTCCTCTTCCCCACAATTTAATACACGGATTGGTACTCTTCCCTTGCGTACACCACCCCTCTGGCTGTCAGTAGTGTAGGTCTATGCTCTGAATATACCGGCTCTACAACTGCCTGGTATTCCTTTCCTCTGAGACCTATTGCTGCTCGACACCATATCATCATTTCACTTTTCAGTGGTAACACAATGGGAACCGGGTCTGTTACCCACACACTGCCAATCTCTCCCCCAGACAGATTTAGCTGTTGCTTGTGGATGGGGGCACGGATTTCTCTTTGGATGACGCTCGTCCACCCATAACCAGCAGTCTCAGCAATTTGTCGGAGTAAAAACAACACTTCTCCAAGGCAGTTTTCAATCACATTAGTACCAATTACCATGTAGGGGTATTTCTCATCAGGATTATCCTCCACCACACATAACCCTTGGCCTTTTAACTCTACCCTCCCCAGCTTTATTGTCACTTCTCTGAACCCCACCTGATTCTGTGATTGCCCATTAGCTGCAAGAATGACAAAGTTAGGGTCTGAGGGTCTAAGATCAGTGTCAGACCAAAATTGTTTGTAAAGGATATATGGGATGGTTGTAACCTGCGACCCGGTGACCAGTAGGTCCGACATGGGGATTCCTTCTAGCGTAATGTTGAGGTATGGATGACCTCCCACGTACCGATTACGCCAGTCATATGGGCCCAGTTGTTCTACTGCTGGGGGCTGGCCCTCGGGCCCAGGAATCTCGTGTTTAAAGGACATCCTCTTGCAAAGTGGCCTGGTTTGTTGTATCGTAGGCAAATGGGTTGTCCTGAAGAATCCATGTAGTCCCTGGCTCTGCATTGGAATGGTGTGTCGGTCCCCTGAACAGGCGACTTGTTGGTCCCCTCCACGGGCGACATGAGTCTATGTTGGAATGGTGCGTTGGTCCCCTGCACGGGCGATTTGTTCTTCCTCCTCATCCATGGGACATCCTCAGGGCAATCAGCTAGTTGGATTTTGCTTGGAGGTGGTACCCCAGGCATGGCTTGCAAGAGTTTTAGTACATAGTCCATGTATTTGGTTAGCTGCAGCACCTGGTTGTGCAAGTCATCATCAGAGTTACCGTATATACTCGTGTATAAGCCGACCCGTGTATAAGCCGACCTCCCTACTTTTGCCCCCAAAACCTGGGAAAACCTATTGACTCGTGTATAAGCCGAGGGTGGACTCCAGCACATGTATACAGCCCCCAGCAGTGTGGTATACAGGCCCCCCAATGGTAGTATACAGCAGCCTCCCCAGTGGTAGTATACAGCAGCAGCCCCAGTGGTATATACAGCAGCAGCTCCAGTAGTTAGTATACAGCAGCCCCAGAGGTATATACAGCCCCAGTGGTAGTATACAGCATCCCCAGAGGTAGTATATAGCCCCAGTGGTAGTATACAGCATCCCCAGAGGTAGTATACAGCAGCCCCAGAGGTAGTATACAGCAGCCCAGAGGTAGTATACAGCAGCCCCAAAGGTATATACAGCAGCCCCAGTGGTAGTATACAGCAGCCCCAGAGGTAGTATACAGCCCCAGTGGTAGTATACAGCAGCCCCAGAGGTATATACAGCCCCAGTGGTAGTATACAGCAGCCCCACAGGTATATACAGCCACAGTGGTAGTATACAGCAGCCCCACAGGTATATACAGCCCCAGTGGTAGTATACAGCAGCCCCAGAGGTATATACAGCCCCAGTGGTAGTATACAGCAGCCCCAGAGGTATATACAGCCCCAGTGGTAGTATACAGCAGCCCCAGAGGTATATACAGCCCCAGTGTAGTATACAGCAGCCCCAGAGGTATATACAGCCCCAGTGTAGTATACAGCAGCCCCACAGGTATATACAGCCCCAGTGGTAGTATACAGCAGCCCCACAGGTATATACAGCCCCAGTGGTAGTATACAGCAGCCCTAGAGGTATATACAGCCCCAGTGGTAGTATACAGCAGCCCCAGAGGTATATACAGCCCCAGTAGTTAGTATACAGCAGCCCCAGAGGTATATACAGCCCCAGTGGTAGTATACAGCAGCCCCAGAGGTATATACAGCCCCAGTGTAGTATACAGCAGCCCCAGAGGTATATACAGCCCCAGTGGTAGTATACAGCAGCCCCAGAGGTATATACAGCCCCAGTGTAGTATACAGCAGCCCCAGAGGTATATACAGCCCCAGTGGTAGTATACAGCCCCAGTGGTAGTATACAGCAGCCCCACAGGTATATACAGCCCCAGTAGTTAGTATACAGCAGCCCCAGAGGTATATACAGCCCCAGTGGTAGTATACAGCAGCCCCAGAGGTATATACAGCCCCAGTGTAGTATACAGCAGCCCCAGAGGTATATACAGCCCTAGTGGTAGTATACAGCAGCCCCAGAGGTATATACAGCCCCAGTGTAGTATACAGCAGCCCCAGAGGTATATACAGCCCCAGTGGTAGTATACAGCAGCCCCAGAGGTATATACAGCCCCAGTGTAGTATACAGCAGCCCCACAGGTATATACAGCCCCAGTGGTAGTATACAGCAGCCCCAGAGGTATATACAGCCCCAGTGTAGTATCCAGCAGCCCCAGTGGTAGTACACAGCCCCCCCTCCTTAATATGCGTCCCGCAGTAGTAATAAACAGCCCCCCCCTCCTTATCATGTCCCCCCCGGCTGCGGCAGCTGTGAAAATAACAAACAGTTTATACATCACCTTCCGACGCAGCTCTCCGCTCCTCGGTCCTCAGCATCTCCGCTCGCCGGCTTCTTCTTCCTTGATGTGCCGGCTTGTGACCGCGCGCAGGAAATGACGTCATCTCCTGCGCCCGGTCACATGACACCGGCACAACAAGGAAGAAGAAGCCGGCGAGCGGAGATGCTGAGGACCGGAGGAGCGGAGAGCTGCGTCGGAAGGTGATGTATAAACTGTTTGTTATTTTCACAGCTGCCGCAGCCGGGGGGGACATGATAAGGAGGGGGGGGCTGTTTATTACTACTGCGGGACGCATATTAAGGAGAGGGGGCTGTGTAGTGCAATATGCACGGCATCCCCCCGCCGCTGATGGACGGGGGGATGCCGTGCATATTCATTGCACTAATGAGGCGGCCCCACGTGACCGCCAGCGGTCACCGCGGCCCCCTCCTGCCTCCTCCAGCCCCCGGTCACAGCTCCCCCCCCACAGCATACCGTATTGACCCGTGTATAAGCCGGGGGGGGACTTTTCAGCCCAATTTTTGGGCTGAAAAACTCGGCTTATACACGAGTATATACGGTAATTGCTACAGCTTGTTTAAAGTCTATGGGAGAGGTGTTAACCTGCCAGGATTGGATTGCAGGCTCTGCAGGCATTGGATCCCGTAACACTGTTATAGCATGATCATTTAAGTCATTAAAGTTCACAGTTTTTTTTGTTTTTGTTTTTTTTTTTTAAATCAAATACATTTTTATTGATATATTGTAATCAATCATCATAACAGATATAACATATGTAAATCACGCAGTACAACACAGTACATCCCAATGCACCTACAACAATGTTGAACACCCCTCTACCCTCCCCCTCCCCACCCTGCCTGACAGCAGTACAGTCCTTTGCATTTTTGCACAGCAAAATGACACAGTTTACTCTCCTCTACACCTCTTCTCCCACCCATCAGAAGTCCACCAGGCAAAGCCATGTGTCCCAAGTGTTAACTAGTATCTTACAGTCCTTTAAATTGGATCCATGGCCCCCATATTGTCTCATGCATGGACTGTGACCCTCTCTTCTCATAGATACCTCTTTCCAATTGCAGGACATACTCCACCCTATTAGAATATTCAGCAGTAGTCGGAGGATCAACCCCAGTCCAATGTCTCGCAATTAATTTCCTGGCACAGTACAGAAGTCTGGCTATGGCAAGTTTGGCACTGGACGTAGTTGAGATTTCCTCCACATATCCCAATAAGCACGTAATAGCATCTCCAGAGACCTCACACCCATACGCCCCATCGATCATGCCTAGTACTCCTGACCAGAATGATGATAGCCTGGAGCATTCCCACATCATGTGGAATATACCCGCTTCATCATTTCCACATCTCGGGCACGCAGAAGACTCTCACAGTCCCATTTTATATAATCTTAGCGGCGATCTATACACCCTATGGACCACATAAATGTGTGATAATCTCGCAGGTTCGCTCATGGAAAGTTTCGGGATGTATTCCAGTATGGTCTCCCATACCTCATCCTGTATGGGGCCTATGTCTTCCTCCCATTTTCCCCTGGCCTTCAGTGGGAACTGTAACAGAAATGTATGCATAAGATCCTTATACGTGCCCGAGATTACTCCTCTGGTATTCCCCTCTTGACAGACATAACTGAGAACCAGATCCGTCTCCACCACCATAGGCCGCGTATCTCTCTGGGTTTCAATCGCATGCCTAACCTGTTCATAGTGTAACCATTCCGTGCTCGGCAGTAAAAACTCATTCTGCAACTGCAGGAATGGCTTAACGTCACCATTCTCCAATATGTGTGCCATACAGGTTATTCCTTTGTCTATCCACACTCTTATGGAGCCTATTTTTTTGTATCTCCGGGAGACTACTATTCCTCCATATGGGTGTGTGCATGGTCATTCCTTTCACTCCTCTCACCTTCTTCAATTTATCCCAAACTCTATGAATCAACTCAAACGTGGGTCCTGTTTTCCCCATCTTTTTCATATCTTCCCCCTCCAAACCCTCCAGCACTGGTCTATCACTCATGAAGTGTCCCAACAGTCGCGTAATGGTGCCTCCATTCCCAGGGCTTGACCAACCCCTAAAGTGCTGGCTCTGAGCTGCTAAGAAGTACAGTTCCGGGCTTGGCAGTGCCAGCCCTCCTTCATCTTTGGGTCTCTGAAGGCTCTCCAGTCTTATTCTTGCCTGTTTCTTGCCCCATATTAGATTCCTAATCAAGCCATTCAGAGATTTAAACCATTTTTTAGCAATCCAAACTGGTGCATTATGTAAGATGTAAAGCAATTTGGGCATTATGATCATTTTTAAAAGGTTTATCCTTCCTACCACTGTCAAATGTAATTTAATCCACACGTCTATTTTAGCTCTCAATATTTTAATTAGTGGCGGTAGGTTAATGGTAAGGTAATTTGAGATGGGCAAGGACACCTGCACCCCCAGATACTTAAACTCCTCCGTACACTGCAGCTTGTTTGCCTCCAGATCCCTGTCCGTCCACTCCATTTCTCTGTCCACTTTAAATAGTATTGATTTGGACCAATTGATCTTCAACCCCGAAATGGTCCCGAACTTTTCGATGGTCTGCATGGCACAGCTCAACGACCCCTCAGGATCTCCTAGAAACAACAATAGGTCATCCGCATATAAAGCAACTTTCTCCTCTATACTCCCATATCGGAATCCCCGGATCTCCCGTGTTCTCCTGATAGTCGCGGCAAGTGGCTCAATTGCTATGGCAAAAAGGAGCGGCGACAGCGGACACCCCTGCCTGGTTCCCCTAGCAAGCCGGAACGACGTAGACATCGCCCCGTTCACTCTAATCCTTGCCGTGGGTTGCGAATACAGTAATTGTACCCAGTTTATAAATCGTGGCCCAAATCTCATTGTCTGCATAACCTTCCACAGATATTCCCACTGTATGCTATCAAACGCCTTATGGGCGTCCAATGAGGCTATTACTCTACGTCCCTTGTTGTCAGCCTGCAGTTGGAGATTAAGGAACAATCTACGAATATTTGTAGCCGTAGATCTGTTGGGCATGAACCCGGATTGATCCGGATGAATCAGAGAGGAGATGACCCCAGACAGCCGGTTAGCCAATACTTTTGCTAAGATTTTAACATCAGCTGTTAATAATGATATTGGTCTATAAGACCAGGGTACTCTAGGGTCCTTCTCCTCTTTCGGGATCACCACTATCACCGCCTCCCTCATAGATTCTGTCAAAAGACACCTCTCACTGGCCTCCTCGAAGACTTCCAATAATTTGGGGAGCAAGAGATCCGCAAATTGCTTATATACTTCGGCTGGTAGGCCGTCCATACCCGGTGCCTTCTCATTGGCCATGCCATGCAGAGCATGTATCATCTCCTCTTCAGTAATAGGTGCATCCAGTCGCTCTCTGCCCTCATCATCCAAACCAGGGAGCCCACCCAATCCCAGAAAGGCATCTATCTCCTCCTGTGCTCCTACCCCTTCCGAGGAGTAAAGTGTGCTGTAAAAGTCTCTGAAGACAGCCAGTATTCCTTCTAATTCCGTGACAGATGCCCCAGTCCTGTCTACCACTTCATGGATATGTGAGCTAGCAGTTTGTGCCGCCGCTATGACGGACAGCAGGTGTCCCACCTTCTCCCCCTCGGCATAAAACTCCACCTTCCTAAATGCCTGTTTCTTTGCTGTTTTTTCTAGCAGTATTTTATTCACCTTATCCTGTGCCGTCTTAAGATCTTGTTGTGCTTCCGGGGTATTAACATGTATAGCAGCTTCCTCCGCCCTCACCAATGCCTCCAGACCATCTGTTTCCTCTCGCTTAGTTTGTGTTTTACGTCTGCAGATGTCCCTGAATAATATTCCCCTGAGAAAGGCCTTCATGGCATTAAAGTTCACAGTTGAATGATCCAAGACCCACATGTGTACCTGCTGGTGGTGGTAGTTTGACCTCAATCCTTCTGTAAACTGCTCTGCAAGCATTTTATCCACTTCTAGCACACTTGCCGGGTCTACCTGCTTTAAGGACCGGAGTGCCCCTTGTAAATGGAGGGCAAAGTCTCTGATGGTATCATGTGATCTCTGCTTGCACTGGTAGAACAGCATCCTCAATTCAGACTGTGTGCGTTTTTCGAAAGCAGCTTTAAGCTTGTCAAACACTTTAGCAGCAGAGTCCCTGTCAACATCACTCCAGGACTCAACCTCCAGCTCCGCTGTGCCTGTTAATTGTCCCAGTACAACGGTGGCTCGCTGCTTTTCTGTCATCGTATACATGTCCATCACTGCACACATCTTTTGTTTGAAGACTGCTAGGGTACCAGGTTTACCTTCATATGTTGGCAACCATTTTGCGCCAAGTACTTACGGCAAGGCTATCGGCATTATCGGGGCCGCTGCTTCGGGTGCTGCATTCCGGGCATCACCTCTGTTAGGGACTTGTGCGTTGTTCGAGTCACTCATGATGGTGCCCCGCTAGTTAATCGCTTCCAGCCGGTGAAGTAAAACAAACTTTGCCGGTCGGCGGCGGCTCTGCAGGGGGAGTTGAGCACCTCGGGTATTTCCGGGACTGGGCACTGCGTTCGCTGATCTCCGGCAGAGTGAAGGGGCGGGGCTTATATTCACGCTCTTTCAGCCGCGCAGCCGCGATGCTCTTGCCGCTCTGTGGCGCAGTAATGGCGACCCGTTTTACAGTTCACAAACAGCTAATAAAGTTCAATTCTAGTCACACAGTACCCGGTTTTACCGGGCACGGGATCCTGTTCATGACGCCCGGTTGAGGCGGTCGACAGGGTAGGGGGTACTCGGGTAAAAGCTGATGGCGACTTGGATGGGGAATCATGGCTGGTCAGTCCCCAGTCCCTGGACCCTCAATGGCGGGGATGGTGGGGAATAAGGGGATTGGTTACGTGACGCCACCTGTAGTACCTGCTAAAGCGTATACCAGCGCTACAGCCAGCCGCTGAGGTGATGGAAGTGCAGCTCAGTGTAGTACAGCTCCCCACAGGTGGAGCTTTACCTCAGGGCAGCAGTGATGGATGAGGAGAGTTGTAGTAGTGTCTCTGCAGTCAATGCAGTGAATAGCGGCGGTTAAGCAGGCACACACACAGTGGTCTTTGTTTCGGTACCTTTTACTGGTAACAGGGAAACATGTACAGTCCAGAGAAGTAGCCAAGTCCCCGATGCAATTTGGGACTTTCACCTTAGAACGTTGTGAGGCCTCCTCTGTCTCTGTGTACGGTGGCTTGGGGTAAGTCCTGCCTGTAACTGAACTCACAGCTCCTTCTCCCTCTCAGGGCTTTACTCTGTCACAGATAATGAGGTCCTTCAGCGGGGTCCCTATTCCTCCTTTGGCCCCTGATCCTGTGTTTGGTCAGTTTGAGTGTCTCTTACTTGTACTTCTCAGGGGGTTTTGGTCCTCCTGGTTCTCCCGGGCTTTTACTGTTGCAGTGGATGCTGGCAGCATCGGACTCCGGTGTCCGGGTGTACTAAAGGGAAGCTTTGTCTGTTCCCTTCTTTAATTCTCCTATTCTCCACTGGCCTCTGACCCTCTCCCTAGGGTGCAGCATAGCTGGGTCAGTGTTCCTGGTCCTGGGCCTGGATCTCTCCTAGTAACCAGCTCCTCACTCCTGCTCTCTCCACTGTCTGACTGGAACTACTCACTCACTGGACCAACTGACTCCTCCCCTCAGGCCTGGATTTTTTAAAGGGGATCTGGCTTAAGGCAGCCAGTAGAGCTCCCCCTTCAGGTCTGGGGTGGAAGGTGTTGTGTGCTGTGTGTACCAAGGTGTAAATCCCTCCTTGCACCAGTGGATCCTGTGGCAATCCCCTGCAGGGGTGCCACAGAAGCTCCTTCTCAACAGATCAAAAGAAAAAGGCACTTTTCACTGGCCTTATCTCAGAACTGCTTTGAGTGAAGAGGAAAACAGAATTTAGGCAAGAACTTCTTAAAGCATATCTAAACTTTCAATATACTGTGCGGGAGTCAGAATCAGAATCAGTGAAATTAAGGTTTCGGAGTCGGACATTTGCCTTCACAGTACTGTTTTTCTAATTGCATTTTTGACACTGTCATTTTTGCCTCCTTTAGTTATGTCATGTTTCAAACAAAGCTGCTTTGCTTTTGATACTTCCTGGTATTTGGCTTTGAAAAATGTTTTTTTGATACAATCATGTGTGGATTACATTCATTTTGGATGCATTTAAGCTGAAAAAACTCACTAAAAACACACGTTCATTTCTTACCTATGGATTTTCCGCATCTTTTTTTTTTTTTTTTTTTTTTTTAAACCAATAATTTTTATTAAATTTCAGAGGACAATAAGCTTACACATAAACAAAGTTCAGAACCATATCTAAACAGATTACAATGTAACCATTAAAGAAAGTAAAAAGAAGGGGTAAAAGAGAGGGAAAGGGAAAAGGGTAATCAGCTCAGCGTCTACAACGGAATCAAGTGATTTAGCATTGTAAACAATCAGACGGTATTGTACTATGGCAAGGGGTTATCCAGGGGTCCCACCACGCTAGGACCTTCAGTTTACGTGACCGAGTTTGGGAGAGTAGCACTTCATAAGAACAATGCTGATTTATTCTATTGATCATTTCCGAGAGGGTAGGTAAGGCCGGGGACTTCCAGTGGCTTGCGATCGTCATGCGGGCCGCAATTAATGTATTTGAGATCATGGGGCGGAGGATAGTCGGAAAAGTATCAAGATCTATACCCAACAGTGCCAGTTGGGAATTAAGAACTAGGGGCAAACCAGTCAGGGTGGTAAGTAATGTCTCTACCTCTTTCCAAAATACGTGCAGCTTTGGACAATCCCACCAAATATGAGAGTCCGAGCCTAAGGCTGTACATCCCCTCCAGCAATTAAATGAGGAAGAAAATCTAGGAGAGTTAAATTTAGCCAACCTCGCTGGGGTGAGGTACCATCCCATTGAAACTTTTTTGGCCTGCTCTAGATGGTTCACACATGCCGAAAAATGGGCGGCATGTCCCGAAGCGGCTTGCCATTGCTCCAAGGAGGCTTCAAAATTAAGTCTAGACTCCCATCTCACCATATAAGGAAGTTTAGTTGTGGACCGCAAATCTAAAATAGCCTTGTATATAGTAGATACTCCCTGTGCCGATGGCCCTTGTTGCTTAAAAAGGGACTGGAGGGAAAGATTTATTGTAGTGAGGTCACAGACAGGGATAGGGTTCGAATGCAAAAAGTGCCTGAGTCGGAAGTGGGCGAAGAAAGCCGCTGGGGGAAGTGAGAATTTCACTGACAAGGCATCGAATGGCTCCAGTCGTCCTTGAGTCATGATTTCTCCCAACAACACCACTCCTTGCTGTTTCCACGCCTGAAGGGAGAAGTCGCCCATTCGCGCCTCCACCGCTCCCAGCGTAATATATTTATATAGAAAGGGCAAGTGTGTTCTGGCCACAAGCGCCCAGACCCTAATTACCGTCTGCATTGATCGCAGAAGCCCAGGTGAGGGCGAACTAGAAAGAAGATACATTTCCAGTAGAAGTCGGACAGAGTGTCGAGGGGAGAGCCAGGACTCAATCTGTAACCAATGAGATGGGGGGGAACCAGCCCACCACATTTTAGCTATATCCAGCGTTACAGCTGTGTGATATGCAGCTACGTCCGGTACTCCCAAGCCACCCCGCGCATATGGAAGTGTCATGGTGGAGAGAGCCACCCTATGGGGTTTCCCACTCCAAATAAAACCACCCAACGCTGTTTGAAAAAGGTTAAGATATTTGCGGGGGAATGGTAGGGGAACGCAGCGCAGGAGATAAAGAATTTTTGGAAGGATCATCATCTTGGTCAGATGAATCCTGGCTATCCACGAGAGCTGGTGGGTGGAGTATTGTGCAAGAGTTGTTCTAATAGAGGATAGAAGAGATTCACAGTTAACTTGGACTATGCGAGATAGGTTTGTGATATGAATGCCCAGATAACGGAACCCTCTGTGCGCCCAGGTGAATTGGAAGAGGGAGCGGAGAGAGTTCAGTTCAGGTACGGGAATGTTTACCGGAAAAATAGCTGACTTGGATAAATTTAATTTATAAAACGAGGCTTTGGAAAAATCCTCCAGCAACTCAACTATTGCGGGAATGGAGGATGAAGGCTTGGTGCACGTGAACAGAACATCGTCAGCATAGAGTGATATTCGATGGTCTATCGGGCCTATCTGCACTCCCGAAATGCAAGGGTGGGTGCGAGCTATGGCGGCCAGGGGCTCCATCACTAATGCAAAGATCAGAGGGGAGAGGGGACAACCCTGGCGGGTTCCATTTGTGATCTGGAAGGGGGTGGAGGAAAATCCTCCCGCCTTCACAGTCGCACTAGGCGATGAATAGAGAGCCAGAATTGCCGACTTGATGTTGCCCGTAAAGGCAAACTTGTCTAGAACCCCCGCCAGGAATCCCCAGTGCACCCTGTCAAACGCTTTTTCTGCGTCTAGGGACAAGAGTGCACTAGGGGTCCCCCTCCCCTCCAAAACATCTAGGATGTCAACAACCCGTCTGGTGGCGTCTCTTGCCTGTCTATGTGGGATAAAACCAACTTGGTCCCATCCAATCAAAGACGGCAGCACCAACTTAATACGTTCAGCTAACATTTTAGAATAAATTTTCAAGTCGCAGTTAAGGAGTGCGATAGGCCTGTAACTACTGGTATCTGCGAGGGGTTTATCAGGTTTAGGGATTGTGGATATTGACGCTAACAGTCCCTCCGGCTTAATCACCCCCTCTTTCTGCCAAAGATTAAAAAGGGCGAGAAGATGTGGGGCTAAGAGGGTAGCAAAGGAGGTGTAATATTGGTAAGGGAAACCATCAGGCCCCGGTGCAGAGGATTTTTTTGCAGAGTGAATGGTTTTAATAATTTCCGCCTGGGAGAAGGGAGCGTTCAACACATCCACCTGAGCTGCCGAGAGAGCAGGCAAGTCAGCTCTATCTAGAAATGCTTGAATTATATCAGGGGTAGGTTGAGGGGTTGAGGTCGAAGACGACAGGTTATAGAGACGGTCATAATAATCTTTGAATTGTTCTGCTATGTGGATGGGGTTACGAACCACATCTCCCGAAGGGGAATTAATCTGCGCAATTCTGGATTTAGTCTCCAGTTTTTTAACTCTCCTCGCTAGTAACTTGCCCGCCCTATCCCCCATTCCATAATAAAGTGCTTTAGTCTTGCGAAGGCGGTGTTCTACTTTTTGGAGCAAGAAAATTCGTAATTTGGAACGGGTTAACATTATTTCGGTTATTAAAGCAGGGTCAGGGGAGGCGGCATAACTACGTTCTAAGGATTGCAAAGTGGAAAGATGGGAGTCCAGAGCCTCTCTATATAAGCGTTTGGAGCGTGCAGCCAGCTTCAACAGGTGGCCCCTCATTACCGCTTTGTGGGCAAACCACAGTGTGTCCGCCGATACAGAGTTAGAGTTGTTAAGGTGAAAATATTCCTGCAAATACTCTCCAAGTATCTCACAATTCTCCGATGAGGTGAGCATAGATACATTCAGCGACCAGTGGTACGGAGCAGCGCCGGAGAATTTATCCTCCAGTGTAATGGACACTGGGGCGTGGTCCGACCACGTGATCACATCAATATCAGCAGCTACACAGTATGGCAAGAGCGAGTCATTTAGCAACAGAAAATCTATCCGGCTGTATGATCGGTGTCTAGAAGAAAAAAAAGAATAACCTCTTTCTGAGCCATGAAAGTAGCGCCAAACATCATGCATTTTGAATGAGGCTACTACAGGGGCCAGATCAGAGCGGTAGACCGTGGAAGTCGAACAATCAAGTGCCCTCTGAATTGGAGCATTGAAATCTCCTCCAATTACTCTGTGGCCCATCATGGAGGGGGAAAGACCCTCAAGGAGGGACCTAAGAAAGCTAGATTGACCTGTATTAGGGGCATAAATTGAGAGAAAAGTATACATAACATCATTAATGCGACAGGTTACTGCTAAATATCTCCCTTCTGCATCGGTCACACACTTTATCAAATCAAAAGTTAGGGTCGAGCGAACAAGAATCGCTACTCCAGCCTTCTTAGATAAAGAATTTGAGAAAAATTGGTGAGGATAAAAACGTGAAACCAGGCGGTGGTTGTCTCTCTCCAGAAGGTGCGTCTCCTGAAGCAGCACAATCTCTGGCTGCGATTTTCTAAGATAATTGCGGAGGAGCGCACGCTTCTGGGGAGAGTTCAAGCCGTTCACATTAAACGAGACCACTACAATTGGCATAGTGAAGTAAATACAACATTAATACGTATACAATGCATCGTGCGACATTAGGTTTGAAGGAGTGAGCTGAGGGAGAAAAGGGAGGGATAGGGGAAAGAACAAGTAGCAAAAAACAGAAAGGCATTAACAAACGTGCGGTCTCAAACCAATTAAGGGACCGCACTGTCAATGCCACTCCAGCCGGGGCAGGGATGGTACCGGCTCAAGCAGCCGTTACCCGAAGCAACGGCAAAAATAATGGAAAAGAAAAATTCAAAACAAAAGGAAAAAACAGTCAAAATTCAGCAGTTCTTAGAGCGGCAAAAAATCCACTCAGTGGGGAAATCCCTCAGGGCTCCCCAAAAGAAGAAAAAAAAACAAAAACAAAGGGAAACAATCACCTGAGGGATCAATACCAAGTCCAGGACATCAGATCCCGGGGATTCAACATAGTAGAGTAATGCCGGCGGCGGCAGAGAGGGTGCCGTGCAGTCAAGCCACTTCCCATTCCACTTCCAACCTCTTCTGATTAAGTCGGGGTTCACGGCGATCAGGATCTGGACGATCACGATCCTGCAGCTCCTGTGACGGAGGTTTCGTCTGAGAAAACGGAAGAAGGTCCCATTGCTTGAGTAACTTCGCAGCCTGCATAGGGGTTAAGCACATGTGTGTAACATCGTTGCGTCGGATGATCAGACGTGTAGGCCGTCCCCATCGGTATGGGATCTTTTGTTGCAGAAGGACGGAGGTATAGGGCTTGAAAGCCCTACGCAGGGCCAGAGTGCCTGGGGACAGGTCGGGGTATACTTCCAGATCTGCAAATCGGTCAGATAGTGTAGGAGAGTGACGTAGGGCTGTCAGGAAATCTTCCTTAGTTTCAGCAAAGTGAATACGGCCAAGTACATCCCTTGGGAGGTCTGCTTTTATCCCAGGTGGTTTCGGGAGTCTATGGATCCTATCTATAATCAGATCTCTTGGAGTTAAGGTAGGGAGGACCTCAGCTATAAAGTCACGTAGCAGGGCTCTAAGATCTTGTGGGGGCACCGACTCCGGGACTCCCCTCAGGCGCACATTGTTACGCCTGCTACGGTCCTCTAAGTCAAGCTGTTTCGCTCCAATAGTAGCAAGCTGACGATGTAGTTGTTCATTCTCATCTAGGAGCGCATTATGAGAGGACACCAGCTCTGTCATCTTCTGCTCCAGGTGGTCAGTGCGTCCTCCCAGCTCCGCCACGTCCCCTTTCAATTCCGCCACTACTGACCTTATATCTCCTTGTATGGAGGCTCTGAGGTCATTGAAGAGCCCCTTCATCTGGGCATGAGTTACCGGGTCCTCTGGTCTCGGGGCCGCCGAGGAATCTGAGGAGATCTCCTGAGCAGATGTCTCTCTGCGCGCTGCCCGGGCAGCACGAGGCGAGGGAGGCGCCATGTTAGCAAGCAGATCCTGGGCCCCACGGCCTGGGGGAAAGTAGTCCGACACCCTCTTAGGTAAGAGGGTCTGGCCCGTTTTAGACTTGCCCATCCTGTGTGGAAGACTTGCGGCTATACTTGGTAACGATCCCGCCGGTCTGAGATGCTGGTAAGCCGCTTTAATTCCCCGGGAACCGGGAGCTCCTGTATCACGCGGCTGGCTTCATGCACGGCCTAGCCACGCCCGATTTTCCGCATCTTAAGCAGGTGTATGGGAAAAATCTGCTCACAAACCTTAGCGTACCTTCAATAGGAAGCTGCCATCATCAGCGTGGGGCCTCCGGACACTAAGGTTGCAGTGGGGAGAGGTATGATTGTGAATGGATTAGGTGTGCTGAGATGTTGATCAGTTTATCCCCGCTTCCTCTATAGATCCATGTGACAGGATATGAATATCATGAACTGACCAATTCCCACAGACATGCCTCTGAGACATAGGGTGACTGGGTCCGATTGGTCTTGGTACACAAGGAAACAGTTGGTGCCGATACGGGACCGCGTGTCAGACGCGGACAGCCCCGGTCGACGGTCCCCTCGACTGGTGGGCCCCGAGGACGAGGAGGCCCTATCTCGAGGCCCCGGATCATGGGCTTGTATTCCGCCCCATGGGCTTGAACAGAGGGGGGAGGTATGTGGTGATGCGACCCCGATGTGTCCCCTGACCGGTATACAGCACATGGGGGATTGTATCTTTTGCTCTGTGGCAGCACTCACAGGGTTAACAGCAGTGAGTTCTGAGCTGAGTGCTAATTGAAAGCACTGACACCCACCTGTGATGGGATAAGAGATTATATGAGTTGCCCTGGTCTGAGGAGTGGGTCAGAACAGGAGGAGCTGCTGTGTGAAGCTAACACAGCCTGGGAGCTCTCTCAGAGAGGACGTTCATGAGACTAATGAGCGGACGGTGAGAAGGGAAAGGTTGTGTGCGGACAACACAGCCTAGCTGAGGCGATTGGCTGTGGCCCTGATCAGGACAGAGCCCAGCAGAGGTACAGAGCATATTGGTCTGTGGGTTAGAGGTCTGTAAATACCTGAACTGTGCCAATAAACTGTGTGTTGTGTGAACCGTTGCCTGGGTTACTGCCTTCCGTCATGCCGATCCTAACCCCTACCTTACATGTGGTGGAGAATGCGGGCACAGCAACGTGGTTGCTAACGGCAACGACTTGGTGACAGGAAAAAAAAAAGGCATACCCAGTTCACACATGTCCGTGGTGAAACCTGCTACTCTACAGTACAAACCAGCAGCCAGCATGGAGGACCTGCTTAAGCACCTGGTGCAAGCACAGCAGCAACAGCAGTAACTGCACCAGCAAGCACAGGTCGCACAACAGGAGGCGAATCAACTCTTGCTCCGGCAAATGCAGCAGCAACAGGGAGCATCAGCAGCGACAACAGGAGCATCAGCAGCGGCAGTTGGATCTTCTGACAGAGGCAATCCGTGCAAGGCCGGCGCCTCCATCCCCCGGTCAAGGAGATGACAGCAGCATCCGGAAGGCGGTAAGGCGTGCACTGCAAAAGATGACCCCGGGGGATGATGTGGAAGCTTTCCTGGTGGTTTTTGAGAGGGTTGCAGAGCGGGAGAAACTGCTATCAGAGCAGTGTGTGGAAATGTTGGCGCCTTACTTAACCGGAGAGTCCCAAAAAGTCTACCTGGACCTCTGCACAGAGGACGCCATGGACTATGGGACTCTGAAAGGTGAGATCCTGGCCAGAATGGGGGTTAATACGTATGTAAGTGCTCAACGGGTAAGCCAGTGGTCCTTTGAGGAGGGTAAACCCGTCCGGTCTCAGGCCTATGACTTGTTGCACCTGGTAAAGAAGTGGCTGCAGCCTGAGAGCCTGAGCCCCGCACAAATGATAGAGAGGGTGGTAGTTGACCGGTTTGTGCGCACTCTGCCTGTCTCCATCCAACGGTGGGTTGGACAAGGTGACCCGGGTACCCTAGATCAGTTGGTGAGTGTGGAGGAGCGGCTTGTGGCTACACAGGACTTGATTCGGGACTCAGGGATACTGATTGCAGCCCGGCGGACCGCATCCACCAAACCGGAAGTTAGGGACCCGCAACCCAGTCCTATGCTGGGCTCGACCCCACCACAGTCAGAGAATGTGCGCCGCCCGGAAATGAGCCAGAAACCCGGGTCTTCTAAGCGGGGCACTGTAAATAATTTTTTCCCCGCCATAAGGTGTTGGCGATGCCAGGAGTCAGGACATGCAATGGCGCAGTGTCCCTCAACATGGAGTCCATGGACTGTGGGTATACCCGCCGGATGTCCATGATCACTCAATCAGGCGGGGCAGGACGCTATGTGACTGTGGGTAAAGGGGGTGCTTTGTGCCAGGTAAAGATTAATGGACATGAGGCGACGGACCTGTTGGACTCAGGGAGTGATGTGACCCTTGTGTGTGCCTGTTTGGCCTCTGGAACCAAACCCACCGGCCGTACGGTGAGAGTGCTGGGTGTTCATGGCGAACTTCGTAGGTATCCGACAGGGATGGTTACTATCACTACCCGGTCTGGACGGGTTCGACAGTCTGTTCTGGACTTTATGTGAGAGGCAACCTAATCCTGAGGTAATGGATGGTCCGGGCCCTGAGCCCGAGAATCCCGACTCTGGGATACCTGCCATATGGGTCACCAATATAGGGACAGAGTGTAATCCTGATAGGTGTTCCCTAGAGGTAAAAGCAGGAGATTTCAGAGCATCCGACCCCGCATACGAGTGCGGAAGCGCCGACCACAACGTCCTAAGACCCGTAGACGTCCTCAAAGTACAGACAGTGACTCCACTGTGAATGTAGGGCTATGGGACGCAGACGACTCATCCAATCGTGTAGCAGATGACGTAGCATCAGGACTCCACATAGTCAAAGTGATAGGAGGACTGCGCAACCGCACTGGCCGTTGGGGGATGGGGAGGCCTCCCACAGACATGCTTCTGAGACATAGGGTGACTGGGTCCGATTGGTCTTGGTACACAAGGAAACAGTTGGTGCCGATACGGGACCGCGTGTCAGACGCGGACGGCACCCTGGTCGACGGTCCCCTCAACTGGTGGGCCCCGAGGACGAGGAGGCCCTATCTCGAGGTCCCGGATCATGGGCTTGTGTTCCGCCCCACGGGCTTGAACAGAGGGGGGAGGTATGTGGTGATGCGACCCCGATGTGTCCCCTGACCGGTATACAGCACATGGGGGATTGTATCTTTTGCTCTGTGGCAGCACTCACAGGGTTAACAGCAGTGAGAGCTGAGTGCTGATTGAAAGCACTGACACCCCCACCTGTGATGGGATAGGAGATTATATGAGCTGCCCTGGTCTGAGGAGTGGGTCAGAACAGGAGGAACTGCTGTGTGAAGCTAACACAGCCTGGGAGCTCTCTCAGAGAGGACGTTCATGAGACTAATGAGCGGATGGTGAGAAGGGAAAGGTTGTGTGCGGACAACACAGCCTAGCTGAGAGGATTGGCTGTGGCCCTGATCAGGACAGAGCCCGGGCAGAGGTACAGTGCATATCGGTCTGTGAGTTGGAGATCTGTAAATACCTGAACTGTGCCAATAAACGGGTGTGTTGTGTGAACAGTTGCCTGGGTCACTGCCTTCCGTCGTGCCGATCCTAACCGCAACCTTACAGAGGGAAAATAATTGTTATCATTGAAGTTCCAACTTGCAGGGGATGTAGCTGTAATTATAGGTAAAGGCTACAGATCAAAGGCCACCAGGATCCCTCCATATCCATATGGCCAGGGTCATGCATGCCCATGCGCTTTTTTAAGCCCTTAGAAAAATGGATCCGGTTTTCTAAGGTTGCCAATAGTGTCCCCTGAGGTCCTGGACGTTTTTCAGAAATTTTTTGACTTAATGCGTTTTTGGTGAAAAATGACTAACACATGGTGCCTATATGTACCATGCATTAATGCATGCATTTCCCATTGGGCCCCATGTTAAAAAAATGCATGTGTTTTTTTACTGCACCCAAAAATGCTGCTAGCGTTTTTAGGGATGCTGCACAAAAACATGCATTAATGCATTTGCGTTTTTGGACTTTGAAAAAAAATGTCCAAAATGTTCCCAAAAACGGATTTAAGCCAAAAACGGATGGTATGTGTGACCATGGCCTATATAACTGATGTATTTGCTTGTACACTCCCTGACAGAAGTTAAGTCGCTTATCCATGTAATGTAAATAAAAGCTTATAACCTGACGTTAAATTCATCCATTGGTTGTATAAATTACTCTTTTGAAAGCTGAAACCCTCCGAAATTTGGTTTAGGTTAAGAAAATAAATTGGCATCAATGCTGAAATATTGATCATTTAATGAACACAGAATGGTCAGATTTTAGCAAGACAAAAGTTTTGTCGCCTGGTCATATAATCACCCAATCCTAGTTTACATCTTCACCTGTGCTCAATAAATGATCGGTTAATTAGTAGGTGTGTCTAAAAAGAAACCCTTGCCTTGAACTGCAACTTGAGCTCTGACAACATGCCAAAAATCTACCCTGCAACCAAAGCCTTGATTATCAAGAGGCTGAAGACCAGATGCAGAGGTGGGGTTGGCACATTTAATGTGTTTCAGCATCAAGTACAAAGATTTAAAAAAAGATTTGAAGAGACTGGAGATGTGTTTTACAACTGCTCAGGAGGAACGTTTGTTGGTTAGAAAATCCAAAGCAAGGCCCTCTTCCACTGCAGCAGAGCTCCAACAGGCCTGGTCACCTCAAGTCCCTGTGTCAACTAGAACAGTTTGTAGGATTTTGTTTCAAAATGGCCTCCATGGTCGAATCAGTGCCCAGAAGCCAGCACTAAGTAGAAGGCAAATAAAAAACTGTGTGGCATTTGCAAAGTCCTACAACAGCCTGCCTGATGAACGAAGGAAAAGTGGCAGAAGGTAGATTTCTCTGATATATCTTCAGTAGAATTATACCACAGCCGCCGCAAATACTGCAGGAGACCTACTGGAGCCCAAATGGATCCAAAATACACCCAGAAAACAGTTAAATTTGGTCGTGGAAAGATCATTGTCTGGGGTTACATTCAGTATGGGGGTGTGCGAAACATTTGCAAGGTGGAAGGCAATATCAATAGCCTAAAATATCAAGCAGTATTAACTACCTCTTATATTCCAAATCATAAAAGGGGTCAAATTCTGCAGCAGGATGGTGCTGCATCTCATACATCCATCTCTACAACAAAGTTCCTTCAGGCAATAAAGATCAAGGTGCTCAAGGACTGGCCAGCTCAGTCACCAGACATGAACATCATTGAGCATGTTTGGGGTGCGATGAAAGAAGAAACTTGGAAGACAAAACCAAAGAATCTAGATGAACTCTGGGAGGCATGTAAGACTGCATTCTTTGCTATTCCTGATGACTTCATTAATAAATTGTATGAATCATTGTTGAACCACATGGATGCAGTTCTTCAAGCTCATGGAAGTCACACAAAATATTAAATATGACTCTAATAGCACCACAACTTCATTCACCAATGTTATGTAATATATATTTGTATTTGAAGTTAATTTTTTGTTTGAAAATCACGTTACTTTCTGTGGGGGACCAAACTGTTGCCTGACCATTCTGTGTTCATTAAAGAGGACCTGTCCCCCCCCACCTGGAATTCAATCTAATAGCAGCATTGAATACAGCATGTATGCTGCATTCAGGGAAGGGGTCCCCCATGTGTGTGGTGTGATGTTTGTACCCCTAAATACAGCCCTGTGAAAACGTATAGTAAAAGGTTAGGAGGGTATTACCAGCATCAAGAGTCATCTTGCTTCTCTGGGGCTATTCCTGCCCCCTGCTTCTTTATTCCTCCTTCCTCCCTCTCCTTGCCACCTCCTTGATGCTGTCAGCCATCCTCGCTCTGCGCCTGCGGTGAGGAGAGGGAGGAGGGAGAAACAGAGACGGAGGGAGCGGAAATAGCCCCCGGGAAGCGAGATGACTCCTGATGCTGGTAATGCCCTCCTAACTTTTTACTAAATGTTTTCACAGGGCTGTATTTAGGGGTACAAACATCACACACACAGGGGACCCCTTGCCTGAATGCAGCATACATGCTGCATTCAGTGCTGCTATTAGATTGAATTCTAGGAGGGGGGTGACAGGTCCTTTTTAAATGATCAATATTTTAGCATTGATGCCAATTTATTTTCTTAACCTAAACCACATTTTGGAGGATTTCAGCTAATTTACACAACCAAATGGATGAATTTAACGTCAGGTTATAAGATTTTATTTACATAACATGGATAAGCGACATAACTTCTGTCAGGGAGTGTATTATACATTTATACTTACTTGATACTCTGCAAACCTGTGTTCCGGGACCTATCTTTGGTTTTAATTGATTTTAATATGGTGTCTTTGCTGTCCTTGAATCTTTGATAATAAAATCTTCAGTTTTCTACTTTAAAGGTGCGCACAATAATTGTATGCATGGTCTTTTCTTCTTGGTTTTCGAGTTATTCATTTTTCCATGCAGGTTGTTGCACCCTATAAGTAAATGTGGCGCCCTGCCATTACAGGTAGCCACAGAACCACCTAAGGCATGGAAGGATTTCCACAGCAGGTACCCGCACACACTCAACACCTTCCACCCCAGATCTGTAAGGGGAGCTGAGTCGGTCGACAGGGTAGGGAGTACTCGGATACTGGGACAGGTGGTTACTTCAATGGGGAACATGGCTAGTCGGTTCCTGGTTCCGTTCCCTGGACTCTCAATGGCGGGTGGGGGTGATGATGATGGGGGAATTGTAACGTGACGCCACCTGCAGTACCTGGTAACAGAGTTACCAGCGCTGCAGCCGGCCGCTGAGGTGATGGGAATACAGCTTTGGTAGTACAGCTACCCACAGATGGAGCTTTACCTCAGGGCAGCAGGGGAAATGATGGAAGTAGTAGTAGCGGTTTTGCTTTGCACGCTGCGGTGAATCAGGCACACACACATACACAGTAATCTCTGTTTCGGTATCTTTTTACTGATGTCCAGTGACAGGCATGGTCCAGGAGGGTAACCAGGTGGCCGGTGCAGTTTGGGACTTCCACCTTGGAGAGTTGTGCGGCCACCTCTGTTACTAATTGGGGAAAGTTCTGCCTGGAGCTGAAAATGTCATGCTTTCTCTTCCTCTCTCAGGATGCTACTCCACAACCGACGGTGAGGACCTTTCTGTGGGGGATCCCTATGCTTGGGTCCCTGGTCCTATGCTTGGTCAGGTTTGGGATATAGGTTTTCCTGAGCTCCAGGGGGACTAAATCCTCCTGGTCTGTCTGGGCTTTCTCTGCTACCAATAGAGTAATAGCAGCTTCGGACTCCGGTGTCCGGGTGAGCTAAAGAGATACCAGATATGTTCCCTTCTTCTGTCTTCCACCTCTCCCACTGGCCTCCGTCCCTCTCCCTAAGGCACTGCACAGCTGGGATCAGTCTCTCCTGGTTCTGGGCCTGGCTTGGTCCCAGCAACTAGCTCTTTCCAGTCTTTCTACTGTACTGTCTCACTGGGACTAAGTAACTGACTGTTCTCTTCACTGCAGACTACAGACTGACTGACTCCACTCCTCAGGCCTGGGTCTTTGTAGGGGATCTGGCTTAAGGGCAACCAGTGGAGCTCCCCCGTCAAGCCTGGGGTAGAAGGTGTTGTGTGCTGTGTGTGCCAAGGTGTACACCCTTCCCTGCATTGGTGGGCCCTGTGGCAATCGCCCGCAGGGCTGCCACAGAGCCCCACTTGCTGTCCTTAAGCAAGATCCTCTATATATACCAGTGCTGGGGGAGGGGTTAGTTAGTCCATGCAGTATGGAGCAGTACTTTGAAGACGTCCTGGTGTGTCGGAGCTGCACTAGGCCCGAGCCAGTAGACCAGCCCAGCCCAGCCAGTGTGAGGCCTGAGAGTGAGGTCGAAGGCAAGGCTTAAGGAAGACAGAGTAAAGGAGCAGACTGGGGGCAGAGGAGCCATACCGGTTCACCCCAGAAAGCAACCAAGTCCAAGTCTGCAGGAGAGCATCAAGCCCAGCAGAAAAGACCGGTTCACCAAGGAGACTCCAGTCTCCCGGATACCTGTAACTCAACCAACAGGTGAGCCAGGGATCGCAGGTGAAGTAATAACAGTAGTCAATATAAAGGTTCTCGACACTACGACACGGGTGAAAGAGAGAGACACAGAGGAGGTCAGGCCTAGTTCTACACAGCTCAGGGGACTTCACCGAGGGAAAAGAGACAAGGAGGCCTCATTCAACACTTACTGTGGAAATCTAGAAGTGGTTCCCATCCACCTGGAACGTACCCTGGACAGTGCCTGCCATAACACCAGTAAATATACAGAAACGATTCCCAGTGTGTGTGTGTGTCCGTTTGTCCATCCGTCAACCTGTCTGGCCTAGAGACTGTGTAATCTGAGCGCTGACACATTTTTTTCAAACCTTCTCTGGCCTAGAGACTGTAGCAGCGGACCGGCTGTCTAACCGCCTCCCTGTGCAAATCGCCATCACCTCATCACTGCCCCGGGGACCCCGCTCCAACTGTGGAGAGCTGTACTACTCAAGCTGCCCGTCTATCATCCCCGGAGGTCTTCAGCAGCGCTGGTGTCTTCACCAGATTCCACAGGTGGCATCACGTAACTTTATTTTTATTATTTTCTCCTTTTACCCAGTGACCCCTAGGCTTACAGGCCCGGGCACTGGCCACCGAGACATCACCCCCAGCACTAACGCCCAGGCACCGAGTTCCCAAAGACCCCTGGGTGGGTCATTTCTGTCATCACGAACAGGATCCCTTGCCCGGTGTTACCGGGTACTGTGTCCCGTATATTGACTGTGTTTTATGAACTGTTGACATTTGGTCGCCATTACTGTGGCATCGAGCGGAAAGGAAGGGGGCGTAAAGGCCGAAAGAGCGCGAAGGCAAGCCCCGCCTCGCGATCTGCCGACAACTTCAGAAGCATCGCGGCCCAATCTGGAAACTCCCGAGCGCTCAACTCCCTGCTTGCGGGGCCATCATTTGTTTCAATTTAAAGAGACTGACCGTGATTCACTAGGGGGGCGCAATCAGCCCACACCAATCGCTCCCCCGGCTGGTGGAGTACCCGCACCGATGGGGGCTGTAGTCCCGATCATGCCAATATCTCTACCGTATGTCCCGGGAGCCAAGTGGCAACCCCAGTACGATGGCCGTCCAGACACCTTATCTGGATTCAAAAGGAAAATCTGCAGTGTGCTAGATATGTACGCAATGACTGGCAAGCAGAGAGCTGCTGTTGTATTGGGACAGTTAATTGGTGCAGAAGAGAGGGAGATTGAAACCTGGTCGGAGGCAGATCAGGAATCCGTGACTGTTATCTTTGACAAATTAAAGGCTGCTTTTGAAAACCGTAATGAGACTCACTTGAGAAAGAGATTTTATAATTGCTACCAACAGCAACAGGACAGTATCAGAGACTATGCCTAGCGCCTGCAGGAAGTGCTGCGGGCCCTAAAGCAAGTAAGTCCAGCTAGCATACAGGATGAAAATAAAATGCTAATTGGACAATTTATTCGGGGGCTACGGTCACCAGAGGAAAGCAGAACCATGCGCTGGTGGGCCGTAGACCACCCAGATGCAAACTTCACCACCCTAAAGGACATGTCCATCAAGGGTCTACCACCCCTAGAAATCCCAGACTCT
The DNA here is from genome assembly GCA_033576535.1 of Allobates femoralis. Taxonomy (NCBI): domain Eukaryota; kingdom Metazoa; phylum Chordata; class Amphibia; order Anura; family Aromobatidae; genus Allobates; species Allobates femoralis. The sequence continues at coordinate 543,346,276 of JARQOC010000004.1, forward strand.
GCCATCCAGCGGTGGCAGGGTGGTGCCGCTCTGTACCAGTAACACCTACTCCTTCGCCTGCAGCCAAGAAAAATGTATAGACTGTGACCCCCAGCAGGTTTGACAGCATGCGCTCTGAGGTGCGCCAGCTGAGTGAGAACCTGGCCACAGTCATGAACGCCCTACAGCTATAAGTCACCCCCTAGCTATGGGGCACTCGGGAACCGGGCCGGTGCTGTCTCTCTGGGGTATCACTGTAGCCGTGACCAGGTCCCCTGGCCTGGGATCAGTCCAAAAAGGGAGTATCTACAGGGAATTTGTCGTGACAGCACCCGGGGTATGTAGTTAGTAGAACCACCGCTGCCGTATTACTGCTGGGGACCGTGACTTGGGGCAGCATGAATAGTAAACCCTCCTGGGGTAGGAATGAGGGTCCTCAGGGCAGGAGTGATAGTGGTATTGGATGGGGCTATGTGAGGGATCGTGATTCACACAGTCACTTACTTTGCTGCAGCTCTCCACGGTGCTCATAGTCGGAGGCTCTGCAGGTATAAGGTTCCGTTATAGAGCACAGGGCAACAGGCGCAATCAATAGGCAGACTCACTGATATGTGTGTTCTCAGTCTCTTTACTGGAGTTAAGGCAGATGTTATAAACTGTCCACGGAGTCTGGAGAGCAGTTTGAGGTAATTCTCTCCTGGCTGGGTCGTGTTGGCTTCCTCACTGCGCTTGTGTTGCGGCCCCTGCAGTTGCTTAAGCTAGGCTGCCGGCCCTGTCTTTGTCTGTGTCTATCAGTATAACAGGTAACTCGAGTCCTTCACTTCTCTACCCAACCCTGGGAAGTTAGTGTTACTGGATTCTATACATTGCTGTGTCTCTGGTACCGTGTAGCTGGAGAATCTGGAGTTCCTCACTCTCCGGTGTTGACAGTCAATGTGTGTGAACCTGCACGGTCTCGAACTCCGGTGTCCGTTCTTGCGTTGTTCCTCTTGTGGAGGGGAAGCACAGGGTGGTGCAGCCTCCCGGTAGGTTCCTTTCTCTTCTATTTCCTCAGACCCTAGCCTTAGGCCTGGTGTTCAGCGGCGGACCTTGGGATCAGCCTGACAGCTCGTTTACACCCAGGTCTGGTTCTCAGTTTCCACAGAACCTGTCCTCTTCACAATCCTCCTGGGAACTGCACTGCTCTTGTTGTTACTCAGGCCAGAATACATAGGGGAGCTCACCATGAAGCCGGGTTTGGTCTCCCCCCTCTGTCTGGGAGGTGTTGGTGTTGTTTGAGTGTTGCCTGAGTGGAATACCCCTTACTGCTCTCTGGTGACACCTAATAATGGTGACACTGTGGCACTATGACTCTGGGGTGCCACATTCCCTCTTAGTGAAGGACAGTACTCCGGGACTGTGGCAATTTTTCAACAACATAACATGGTAATAACATTATAAATGTGTACAAAGTCTTAAAATTAAAAATTACAAACACCAGTAAAATATAAAAATAGTCCAAAAGAGTTCAAAAAGCAGTCTCTCCAGAGGTCAGTCTATTTCCCTCCGAGGCTGGTAAACAATATGTACAAGGAGTCTGTACTACAACCAGTCCAGTGGTCTATTTGCTCCATGTTTAAAAGTTGAAAAGATAAAAGTTCAAGAATACGCAATGAGTTCATACAGGAAAGTCTCTGAAGATACTGGGGTTACTGTTTCAACATTACGCACATATTTATACATCACACAAATAAACAACTTCCCTACGGGTGTCTCGGCTTAGGAGGCCTGGTATCACTCTTACCACCTCCAGGCACTTTTTGTCCCTAACTTAATGTGCATGGGGGTTAATCCAGTTCCTCCACCTGTTATGGCAATAAATAGTTAATAATTTATATTAGTTTATAGTCATTCAGAAATCTTACAGGCTAGAGGCCTGTTTGTAGTAAAAAGGCCTTGGCCTTGCTCTTTTCCCTAGCTAGCTCTCTCTCCTTATATAATGTTTTGACTTAGAGGTAGCCATATAAGAAGTTCTTATCAGCTGGTTCTGAATGTACTGTATGAATCAAGGCTAGTTTAAACTACCACACAGAATATAATTGAATGTTTTTTTTCAGAATAAAATGTATATTCAGCATAATATGATGTAATTACCTAGTAACGCCCCTTTTAACATCCCTTTGATGATAAGTTATAATACTGCTAAACGCTCCTAAAATAAAGGTCTTTTTCATTAAGCTCTACATTGACATGGGTGTCAGCGTGGCTATTCTGCCACCGATATATGTGGGCGAGATGTGTCTGAGGGATGTGATCACGATCTCTATATAAACAATGGTGGATAGCTCCTAGGTCTTATCAGCTACATAGATGTCCGGAAGGATGATGCAGTGATAAGTTAACAGTCTTTATTTACAATACCTTGAATAGATGAGATGCCAGGGAAGATGAAGGGATGAAGATGAGGTAGGAGTTAGCACTGTAGATTAGAGCTGTTATAGATGCACCAGATTACAGGTAACAAGAGAATCCTTCCTCCAGTCCTGAAGCATGAGGTCAGAATGGTGGAGAAAGAACAAAGCAGGAAGAAAGCATTCCCAAGGAGGAGTTACAGCCAGAAAAAAATTATGGGAAGACATACAGTGAAATGCACAATGACCAGTAGATGGCAGCAAGGATAGCAGATGCATAGATTATACAATTAAAGCACAATATTACAAATGTCCATGTATGGCTGAAAGTCATAGATAAACTGGGAACAGCACACTCCCCGTCTGAAATCCTTGGATTTCACTAAATAAACAGTTCCGAATTTGGGGTATTTACCTGGAATGCGCGAAGGAATACCTCAACCTGTAAGATAAAAGAAACAATGTATGCATGCAACAATAACCAAAAATAGAACAAGGTAGACGAATGTCTGTAACAAGTTTCTGAAGTAGTCCAAAGGATAACCCATCTTCAGATTGGAGAAGCCGCGCTAGGCCAAACTGTCTCCAACCCAATTGTAATCCAAAGGCTAAGTTAATTGGAAGAGTTCCTTTGGTTGGACGGATATTCTGCTGCACATTGCGTATCACAAACAGTTCACTCGAAGCGATGTCTTCTTGCAATGGCGCGAACCAACCTCGTCCATCTTGAGAACCGCTCAAATCGCCCACAGTCCAAGCCAACCTTCTCCTTGGATTTGGTGATGAAGGTGTTGACATCAGGACGAATCTCTGGGTCGACATCTGGATCCTGAATGCTGAAGTTGTCTTCAACAGCTGTCTCTTTTCACTGGTTGTGAAGGAACTTTGGTCCAGTTAAACAAGAAGAGTTTGCGAAAGCACCAACAGACATTGGTCTGGTAGCAAGGTCCGCAGGGTTCAGATGGGATGGAATGTGCTGCCATTGCTGCGGTTTAGAGGATCTCCTTATCCTTTCAACGCGGTTACTGACGTAGGCATAAAAGCGTTTCGTCTGGTTGCATATGTAGCCCAGAACTACCTTACTGTCTGTGTAGAATCTTGTGTTGTCCACGTGAATAGCCAGTTCGCTTTGTATGAAGTCTGCAATTTCTACGGCTAGTACAGCCCCACAGAGCTCGAGTCTGGGTATGGTGTGCTTGGGTTTAGGTGCTAGTTTGGCCTTCCCAAACAGAAATCCCACATGGGCTTCATCGTTAGAGTCCGTAACCTTCAAATAAGCAACGGATGCAATAGCTTCAGTGGAGGCATCAGCAAATACATGAAACTCTTTCCTACGACTCGTAGAAAGGGATGTCGGGATGTAACAACGTGGTATGTCGACCTTATCCAAGGCACAAAGAGATTCTCTCCACGACATCCACCTTAATTGTTTGTCCGCAGGGAGTAGTACATCCCAGTCCTTAATGGATTCTGAGAGTTGTCTCAGCAGAAGCTTGCCTTGTATAGTCAGGGGTGCGACAAATCCAAGTGGATCATATAGACTGTTCACCACCGACAGAACTCCACGCTTAGTAAATGGTTTTTCAGCACCATTAACCTGAAAGCTGAAGGAGTCCTTTAACAAGTTCAACCTCAGGCCCAGACTTCTTTGTATTGGTGGATTGTCTGAGCCTAGGTTCAAGTCCCTGAATTCTGTGGCATGATCATTAGGGTGAAAGGCCTTCATGACGACAGCACTATTGGAGGCAATTTCATGCAGCCTTAAATGAGCTTTAGACAGCATACCTTGTGTCCGTTTAAGCAGATCTATGGCTTCTTCCGTTGTGGGCAGGGATTTATGTCCGTCGTCAACATAGAAGTCCTTTTCAACGAACTGTTGGGCATCCTTCCCGAACTCTGCTTCGCCATCGGAAGCAGTCCTACGTAGGCTGAACGTAGCAACTGCGGGAGAAGGACTGTTTCCGAACACATGCACCTTCATGCGGTATTCAACCATTTCCTTGTTGGTGTTGTTGTCTCGGTACCATAGGAAACGGAGATAATTTCTGTGGTCTTGTCGTACGATGAAACAATGGAACATTTGTTCAATGTCAGCGGTAATGGCGACCGGTTCCTTCCTGAATCTCATGAGCACTCCCACTAGGTTATTAGTCAGGTTGGGACCAGTGAGGAGAACGTCATTCAGGGACACACCGCCATGTTTGGCGCTTGAATCAAACACCACTCTGATTTGTTTCGGCTTTCTTGGATGATATACTCCAGCATTCTTCATCAGCTTGCAATGGTGGAGCTGGCTCTGCATGGTCATTGCGAAATATTTTGTCCATAAAGGCTATGAAATGTTCCTTCATTTCGGGCTTGTTCTTTAATGCTCTCTGCAATGAGATGAACCTAGAGAAGGCCTGTTCTCGATTGTTAGGAAGCTTGGTCCTTGTAGTCTTGAAGGGTAAGGGAGCAACCCAGCGGCCAGATCATTTTTGAAGAATCCAGTGTCCATCATTTTAAGAAACTCCTTGTCTTCTATGGATAAGGCGACCTTGTCGTCGTCCTTTGATGTGTGAAACACTGTCCTCCCTAAGCCGTCGCCGTAGGGGGTGGGAATGATGTCAGGTTCCTGGATGCAATCTGAGAACCTTTCTTTTATTTTGTAGTGATGAGGGCATGGCTTAAAGTGAGTTGCACGACTATTTTGGAGCACATACGTTTTGCAGGCGTTTACTTCGGATGCCTCGTGACTTCTTTCCAGACATACGTCGCCCACGATTACCCAGCCTAGATCAAGTCTTATGGCATATGGAGCATCATCTGGGCCGTTGCATTGTTGGCGCACCTTGGGACCTTCAAAATGTCCCTTCCGAGTAGGATTAGGATTTCAGCATTTGTGTCCAAAGGAAGAATTTCATTAGCTAGGTGCCTCAAGTGACGATGATGAAGGGCGGCTTCCGGAGTGGGAATCTCCTCCCTGTTATCAGGTATCTGGTCACATTCAATTAGGGTTGGCAAGGGTATATGCACGTTTCCTTTGACTGAAGAGATTATGTACCCAGAGGCTCTCCTACCAGATGTCTCGACCCGACCAGAGCAGCTATTGAGGGTATATGGGGTCATTTGTCCCTTTATGTTGAAGATCTCAAAGAGTTTGGGCCTTGCTGGAGACCGGTTACTTTGTTCATCCATTATGGCATACATTTTGGAGGCCTTGTCAGGTTGTCCTTCTGGATAGACCTTAACCAGACATACCTTGGCACAGCATTTAGGTCCAGTCCCTTTTCCACAAACCTGAATGCATGAGGAGGTAACGGCAGTTGCCGTTGGGTTAGGAACCTGTGGCTCCCCGCCATGCTTTTGAGCAGGGTCGGATGTGGAAGGTTGTGGGTTGTGTGGAGCTGGCGTGGGATGCATAGACGCAACGTGTTTGTCACTACTGCATTCAGTGCACTTAATGACGGCCTTGCAGTCCTTAGAGCGGTGGTCTGAAGAGGCGCAACACTTATAACAAATCCCAAGCTCCTTGAGGGTATCTTTACGCTCCTGCAAAGTCTTTGCCCTGAATCCACGGCATTCCTTTAGCGGGTGAGGCCTTTTGTGGATAGGGCACATACGGTTATTGTCCATAACTGTAGGTGTAACATAATTTGTTTTAGTGGAGGCTGGATCAATAGGTGGAACGTCGGTCTTTCTAACAGACACTGTGTTCCTTGACTCTCTTCGTTTGGCGATGTTGTCATACCTTGTAGAAGATGATGATTCTGGTGGAGTAGGTTCAGTGAAGTCGAAGCTGGGGTCGTTCTTCTTCCGAGCTTGGTCACTGATGAACCTGGAGAAATGCGAAAAGGGGGGAAAGGACACATTATGCTGCCTTTTATACCGTGAGCCATGGTCTGCCCATTTATCTCGCATGCCGTGTGGTAACTTGGAAACTATTGGATTAACACCATGAGCAGTATCTAGGTAGCTCAGTCCTGAAAGACGTGGGTCTAATTTTGCCAATTCTATTTCCTTTAGCAGGTCGCTCAGATCTTGAAGTTTTCTATTGTCCTTGTTTGTTATCCTTGAGAAGGTTTGCAGTCTCTTGAATAAGGCACATTCTATGGCTTCTGAGCTGCTGTAGGTTTCTTCCAGTCTCTCCCAGGCTGCAATAAGGCCTGCATCTGAATAGTCCACATGAACTGCCCTTATTGTCTTGATGCGCTCTGCTGATTCCGGGCCTAACCAGTTAACAAGCAAATCCAGTTGTTCCTTCCCAGTGAGGTTAAGATCTTGGATCACTGCTTGAAAGGTCGATTTCCAGGCTCTATAATTCTCGGCACGATCATCAAACTTAGAGAGACTAATGTTTATTAATTCCCGGCGAATCATGTATCTGGCGAAGTCAGACATGTCCGATCTCCCGGCCATTGCTGCAGGATGAACTTGTGATATCCGTGGGGTATGCAAGTTCACTGGCTTATATGACTGCGACAAATCAGGACGAAATGATGCGACATAAGGGTTAAGCTGCGGTGTAGTCTCTATTGGGTCCGCTGGCTGCGGCCTAAATCGTGAATTAGTGCCAGAAGTTACCTTGTCAGCAGTAGGTGGCGACATCTCTTGGCTTGTCGGTGCATCCGTGTTAGAAAACGGAGGTGGTGCTGGTGCAGATGTTAAGTGTCTTAGCACGTAGTCAGTAGTGCGTTCAACTGAGTCCTCCATTTCTCCTGGAATAAGACAGTCCGAAATATGATCTTGTCCCAGTGCTTGTTCAAGGACCTTCAGTTTAGCAAGGGCTGTTGCTTCTTCCTTTTCTGCTTGGAGTATTTTTAATTTCCTTTGAGCCTCCATCTCATTTTTCTGAGTTTCTAGTTCCACTTCAGCCTCCTTCTTAGCAAAGGAGCTTTTTACTCTAGCTTCCTCTGCAGCCACATGGATCTCCAGTAACTTGTCGGACAATATCGACTTCCTGGAGTGAGATGATCTGGAAGACCGAGACGTGATTTTGGTCGACGTTGTACGATATGACCTAGCCTCTTGGAGGTTAGCGATGCGGAGCTCTGCCTTATCCTGAGCGTCTCGCACTAATGAGGCCCTTTCTTGGAGGAGAGCTTCCCTTTCATCTTGTTCTGCTGGATCATTTTCCATGTCATAGGTACTCAAAAACATGACGTACTTTGCAGACAGTCTCTGGTAGCGATCATAGGCGGCAGATAAACGATTCAATGTGGCGGTTAACTTTGCGCCGTCACTGTTAGAGCGTGGAAGAGCTGCTAAATAGTGATTGACTTTGCCCCATAAATGTTCTAGGTTATCATGGAATTCGTCTTTAGTGGATTCAAGGTTCTCTCTGACCTTTTGTGTCTGCTTGGTTCCACGTTTGGATCGTACGTCCTGCTCTGCAGTAAGTGTGGACTCTGCTCCTGCAGCATCATGCTCTGCAGTAAGTGTGGACTCTGCTCCTGTAGCATCATGGTGCGCTTCACTTGCCAATGGGTCCGCGGTGCTTTTCGTGGACATGCTTTAGCTGGGATGGCGGCGGTGAAGACTTGCTAGCAAACAATGTATATGCATACAGACACTGAAGGCTTAGGTCTCTTGTTACTATTCTGCCACCGATATATGTGGGTGAGATGTGTCTGAGGGATGTGATCACGATCTCTATATAAACAATGGCGGATAGCGTTACTCACTAATCGGTGCTCCTAGGTCTTATCAGCTACATAGAAGTCCGGAAGGATGATGCAGTGATAAGTTAAGTCTTTATTTACAATACCTTGAATAGATGAGATGCCAGGGAAGATGAAGGGATGAAGATGAGGTAGGAGTTAGCACTGTAGATTAGAGCTGTTATAGATGCACCAGATTACAGGTAACAAGAGAATCCTTCCTCCAGTCCTGAAGCATGAGGTCAGAATGGTGGAGAAAGAACAAAGCAGGAAGAAAGCATTCCCAAGAAGGAGTTACAGCCAGAAAAGAATTATGGGAAGACATACAGTGAAATGCACAATGACCAGTAGATGGCAGCAAGGATAGCAGATGCATAGATTATACAATTAAAGCACAACATTACAAATGTCCATGTATGGCTGAAAGTCATAGATAAACTGGGAACAGCACAGTGGCTCTTTCGGTGGCGTGCACACACTTAGACAAAGCATCCAATTTGGCGGCAGGCAATTAAGATGACAGTATCACCCGAAAGGTGTGGGGGTATCCACTACAGTTGGCGCACCAGCGTGGAGCTAGGACGAGACGTCCAGGGGACGACAGCCACAACTGAGCCTCATTCCCAGGACGGACCATACACGAGGGGTAGACCTGCAGGCTACAAAGATGTAAGAAAATTATTTATCTTACCCAAGACACTCCTGTGTCTCCGTGCAGGGATGGAGGTAGCTGGCTGTCAGACTCAGACATAAATGACCGGATCTGAGAAGTCCTAGCCCTTACAACCCGGTCCTGAGAATTCCTTGTCTGCCTTATTTGTGTTCTTGCAACCTGATCCTCAGTTATTTGTGTTTATGTCAGTGCTATCATTGCTGTAGTTTCAGTACATAGAAAGAGAGAAAGGCACGGAGAACGGAGAGAAGGGGGTGAGTGGGGAGATTCTGTTTCCCTGGTTGTCCAGCTCTATTCCCAGGGGATAGAGCTGATGCTTTGTCGACCCCTAATAGGGTTGATGGTTTCCGGCCCCTGAAAGGGGGGCCGATGGGTTATTCCACTACTGGTGTTCCAGCCTCTGATACGGCTGATGGTTTTCCCACCCCACGCGCGCAAGCTAAGGACGGAGTGTAGTCCTGGCTGCGGTGGTGGACAGGTACGTAATTTACGTAAATTACAGGTACGTAATTTACGTAAATTATGGTAGTGATGAGATTGTTCCGTTCTCTCCAGATGACGTGACGCTTGTGTAGACAAGGTATAGAGCTATCAATTACGCCCGCTGGATAATAAATCATGTTACTGACGTGCCATATGCACGGGAAGAAACTGGTTATATAGCAATCCCTGGACTTCTCCTGTACTCAAGGTGTTCAGACAGAATATACATGCCCAGCTAACAATAGTCAATCCGCAAGGAGTCTTGTTGCAAGAAGTATATGTAAGAAAGTTATATGACCCAGTTGTTGCCCCACTGAGGTGTAGAGGGGGCCGACACAGTTTGATGTTTTATTTGTTTTATCTGTTCGGTGACCACCATTCCAGTCCCAGTCCTCAGACCGACTCTGACTGATTCCAGCCGACACATGAAAAACTTAAATACTACTGTCCCTGCTGTCCTCTGTAGCTCACTTGTCGTCATCTTCATCATCATCTTCTTTGTTCCTATTCATAATCTGGAAAAGAAAAACAAGTTTTCCTGCTTTATTGGGTCCCAACCGATTTCTCAATTTAGAATGAATGAGTCCAAAGGAAGAGAATATTCTTTCAACGCCTGCAGAAGAAGCTACTGCTGTTAAAAGTGAAATCATTACTTGAACAGTCTCTAAATCCAAGCGCTTAAGTGACTTCCACCAGTTTACTGGTGTGACCTTCCTTAAAATATCTTCAGCAAACATATTTCTTGAATGGTTCCCCCTTAGCTCTGAAGTTTATTATAGTTGGCATTAAAGATGGATGATTGCTGGATACCCATGTCATAGCTAACTCCTCTTCCTCAGCACTTAGGTTTTGACCCTGATATTGGATATTGACAATATTTGCCAAAAAATGAGCTGGAGTCAGTGCTTGTCCCATTCGTTTGTTTACTGCTTGTAATTTAATTCTGTCCATGTGTAGTTCTGTTTTTAAGTGTTCACTCAGTTCCTTCCAAATTTCAACAGCATCCGCAATAAAATAGCTATTTTTCTGTATTTTGTTTAAAGCTTGAGAGATGGGTTTCAGGAAGCTCAGCATATGTTCAACATTTCTCTTAAGCCCAATGTTGAGGATTTTGGCCGTGACAGTGCCATCTATTTTATCTCGATTTTCTTCACAAAGTGTCATCAGAATAGGCCAGTTTTTGATATACTGCTCAAAACAGTCCACCACAGAGTTCCATCTAACATCTTGTGACAAAGAAGGTAATATTGTCGCGCCACTCTAACTGTCATCTGAAGCAGGTTATTTGAATGGGAACCTCACCTGTGCTTGTTGTGCTGTCTGCACAACAAGAATTAGTGCATTGATGTTTATCTCCCTGTGTCCTCGGCTAATAAGCGGCTGTGGATGATGAAGATTTTGCTGCGTCCTTAATCCCAGCACCTCACATGTGAGTCGTCACGTGGTGGGTCCGTGGGCGTGTTCAGGACTTCATCCAAGGTCCTATTGCCCGGAGCTGCTCCATACCTCACTCCGCATAGCGGAGGAACGTATGTATTTCAAAAGAGTAATAGGTATTTGTGTGAGCGCTGGGGAATCAACCGGCACCAAGGCTGTTATGAATAGTTACCTCTCGGCTTTATTTGTACAATAAAAAGGCAGGGTCCTTTAGGCTACAACGCGTTTCTACGCTCTCCAAGCGTCTTCCTCAAGTGGAATTCCACTTGAGGAAGACGCTTGGAGAGCGTAGAAACGCGTTGTGGCCTAAAGGACCCTGCCTTTTTATTGTACAAATAAAGCCGAGAGGTAACTATTTATAACAGCCTTGGTGCCGGTTGATTCCCCAGCGCTCACACAAATACCTATTACTCTTTTGAAATATCTAACATCTTGTGGGAGCGTTAGCTTGGTTCCACCCATCCTTTTCAGAGCTGCTGCAGCAAAATGATTATTACGGAAGTATTTAGCAATTTCAACAACATTAGCCTTTATTTCTGGAACACTTAAGTCTTTGGCTAAGAGGTGCAGCAAATGAGCACTGCAACCATATGTTATTAGCAGCTTTGTATTCCCTCCCTGCTTTTCTAAATCTCTTCTCATCTTGGATACGTTTGCAGCATTGTCAGTGACCAAACTGTGTACTAGACATTTGAATTTTTGTTCACGTCGTTATAGCTTTTACTGCCACTTCTTGTAAGTATTCTGCTGTGTGTGCATTTCCTGATGTATCATTTGTTTGTGCAAGGAAGACTTTACCTTCTTCTGTTGTTATACAAGCACATACAATAGGATCATTGTGGACATTACTCCACCCATCAATACTTAGGTTAACAATTTTACCCTCCAGAGCTGTTGCACATTGCTCCATTTCTCTGTCATACACTTGATCCAGTAGTTTCCCTGCAACATCAGCTCTGCTGGGTGGACTGTATCCTGGTCTCAGTGACTGAACCATATTAATGAAATGTGGGTTCTCAGTCAGACGGAAAGAAGAGTTTGTTGCATAAATAAACTGGGCAATTTTTTCATCAATCAACTCTTTTTCTAATCTGCTAGTTCTTATCACAAACCTATCTATGGTGGTTCCAGGAGGTAAAGGTTTTTTCTTCCTTTTAGGTGATGGTGATATGTGGCTGTGGGTGTCTGATGATGCTGCTGCTGCTAATGAAGCACTATCCTGGAAGGATAACTCTGAAACTGTAGAACAGGATGATGGTGATCTTGGAGGTGGATAGTTTCCAGAATCCATGAATTCCCCTAAACAAAAAAAGTCAATGCTGTTATTTTATTGTTTATTATACAATTTCTGCTTATTGTACACAACACATCACTGCCCCTGCCCCAAAAGGAATATTTGTTTTTCTTCATAACTGTACCAAATGACAGTAACATGCAGTAATAATAAGAAATATAATTTTTCTCACACATGACAGTTCAGTCTTTAGAAATAGGATTCAATAAAAATGTTTACCAACCTGAAGATCCTGCCTGTGCAGAAGTGTTTCTTTGGTCATCTTCATCACCGCACTTCTCATGATGTTGCCTCATTCGCGCCACCAGGCCTTGCATCTCTTTGTTGCATCGTTTGCATTTTGCACGCATGCCTGCCTTACCGATAGGCGAAGGAGCTTCATTAAAATATTCCCAAACTGGGTCTCTGTTTCCTTATAATGGCAGCAGGCCGTAAAAATGTAATAAACCTCAGATCGTACACACAAACAGATCCAGACTTGTCTGTCTGTGGCTATGCTGCAGTATTGTGCTCAAAGTTTCACTTTCATTTTCTTGTCTGCTTGCCCTTCCTCCTCCTCACACTTAGATTCACATTCTACTGGTATTGTGCAGATCTATTCCACTCCAAACAAATCAGAAACATATTGTCTAACTTCTTGGACTTGGCACTGAAGGGGTTGATTCTGTATTCATAGGTTTGTAGAACAATAGGATTAAGGTCTTTTTCTCAACTCTGTTCATGTTGTAATATTTTTGCCGTGAAGAAGAGGCTGGGACCTCTGCGGAGTCAAATTCAGTTTTGAGAACTGCGTAAGTAAAGCGAGCGTCTGTGATAATATAGGAGAGAAACTGCCCACTAATCCTACAGAAACCTCTGGAAGAGCATGGCATTGTGAATGTTACACATATACAGCCTTTATTCTACTGAGTTAAACAACTCAGCTTTATCTCATGATGGAAGAACCTTTGGATGGTAAAATATTTCCCTCAAACAGCAGTTTATTGAAAAAAATCCGATTTAAATAAAAAAAAAATCAGATTTAAATAAAAAAAATCCGATTTTTTTGATTTAAAAAAAAAACCATTGATTTTTATTCACCCTGCCTGCTGTGAAGCATGGGGGGTGGCAACATCATGCTTTGGGGCTATTTCTCTGCCAAGGGACCAGCACGAATGATCTGTGTACATGAAAGAATGAATGGGGCCATGTATCGTGAGATTTTGAGTGCAAACCCCCTTCCATCAGCAAGAGCATTGAATATAAAATGTGGCCGAGTCTTTCAGCATGACAATGATCCCAAGCACACCGCCAGGGCAACAAAGGAGTCCTGGAGTGGCCTAGCCAGTCTTCAGATCTAAACCCTACAGAAAACCTTTGGAAGGAGTTGAAAGTCTGTGTTGCCCAACAACAGCCTCAAAACATCACTGCTCTACAGGAGATCTGAATGGAGGAATGGGCCAACATACCAGTAACAGTGTGTGCCACCCTTACAGAAAACGTTTGACCAGTCATTGCCAACAAAGGATATGTAAAATAGTATTGAGATGAAGTTTTCTTATTGACCAAATACTTATTTTCCACAAAAAATTCTTTCCAAATCAGAATGTGATTTTCAGGATTTGTTTTCTCATTTTGTCTCTCATAGTTGAGGTCTCTACCTATGTCAATTACAGGCCTCATCTTTATAAGTGGGAGAACTTGCACAACTGGTGGCTGACTAAAAACTTTTTCCCCCCACTGTATGTTTCAGACAGCAGCATGTGTTAAAACTTTAAGGCACCAATTTCCATGTTTATTTTATGCAGGCAGCATACAAATGTTTACCAAAATGTGTATGAAATTGCATTCATTTATCAGCTACGTTTCATGTATATAACTTGGCTTTATCATGAATTTTCAACTCTATTTTTAGGTATGGATAGGTATTTTATGGTTTGAGATATGAATCAAACGGTGATTCCACCATCTTGTTGCACCACCACCACTACACCTCTTATGTTTCTCGCCATATTTGTGCCTATATACTTTGGATGTACACTTTGGTGAAACTATTTTTTAGTCTGACGAAAGGAGCAGATCTTCAAAACACAACAATTTAAGACAATGTACGAAAAAAATAGCATATTCTACCTCATCTTTAGATTGATGCTATTTTCTGCTGTAATGACATCGCCTAGTATAGCATTTTTGTCTTTACTATATATGTATCTATTACTCATATTTAAGCTCTGACTGCCCCACCAGGAGACTGGGAACCACTGAGACTGAGAACCACTGGCTCCCCACCTGTACACATCTCCGGCCTATCAAAGGCAGAGCAGGCAGCATAGTGACAGCAGTGCATTGCTCCACATTAATCTATTTACAGGAGCAGGGACAGGATTTTATTTTAATTGATACTACAGAGAGGCACTTGATACTGTATGGTGGTCATTAAAGTGTTTGGGGCCAGAATGGGTGCAATTATTAAAGAGAACCTGTCACCCCCTGGTGCTTTCTAAAGTAAAAGCACCACTGAATGACTGTATGCTGTGAAAGCACCACTGAATGAGTGTATGCTACATTCAGGGAAGGCGTGTACCATGTCTCTATCCCCCCGTAACCCGAAAAAAACACTTTGGAAAGTTTAGAGTTAAGAGGGGCTTATCTGAGTATGCGGTGCTCACTGCCAGCCCGATCCTCCCCGCCTCCTGCCTGTGTGTGGAACCGAAGAGGAGGGCACATCCATACAAGAGAAGGTGAAACACATAGGCAGGAGGCGGGGAGGACTGTGCCAGCAGCGAGCACAGCATACTCAGATAAGCCCCTCGGACCTCTTAACTCTAAACTTTCTAAAGTGGTTTTTTTTTGGGTTACAAGGGGGTAGAGACATTGTACATACCGTCCCTAAATGCAGCATACACGCTGAATTCAGTGGTGCTTTCACTTTAGAAAGCACCAGGGGGGGGGGGGGGGTGACAGGTTCTTTTTAATATATTGAGACAAGAATGGGTGATTTTATACTATATATTGGGGTCAGAAAAGGTGATATACTGAACAGGTGTCATAGTGGGAGATACTATATTGAAAAGTGGGAGCTTATTACTATATTGGGGGTCAATTTGGGGACATTATTACTGTATGAAATCAGAATGGGAGATTGTGTTAATGTATAGGGATTCAATGTGGGTTATTTATGAGGTAAGGTCCCCCATTGTGGACCCATAAAGTAATGCATATCTTGCGGCTTTAACAAGTGGACGTAGACCGCGCTGCCAACTGAAAGTAAAACGAACGAAGTGGTGAATATTCCAAAGCGGTGGTCTTTTTTCATCTGATGAGCTGCAGAGTGTATTCTTCACTCCTTCCTCAGGGAACCAACCAAGTTTAAGAAATAAGAACATGAATAACTAATTGGAGACATCAATCGATTTACCTGTACACATACTGCATATTATCTACAGAGCTCCTGTGCATACTTGGAACTGGTGAAATTAGTGTTAGAGCTGTAATGTTGCTAATGATCAGTATGGTGAAATTATTTGGCCACTATGTCATCTGGTCATGCTGTGGTGGTATTTCTCCCTTGACATTATTCGGTCACTATGTTGTGGTAATATGTGGTCTGGTCATGGTGCGGCAGTATTTGTTCCCTGTATGTAGCATTATTAGTATATTGGTCTTGGGCATATATTACATATATATTGGGCAGAGGAAACAAAAGGTATAATTATGTGCTTAATTGTAAAACACTGGGCAAAACTGTCACTGAAAAAGACCTGGGTGTATGGGTAGATGACAAACTCACATTTAGTGGCCAGTGTCAGGCAGCTGCTGCAAAGGCAAATAAAATAATGGGATGTATTAAAAGAGGCATAGATGCTCATGGTGAGAACATAATTTTACCTCTATACAAGTCACTAGTGCGACCACACTTAGAATACTGTGTACAATTCTGGTCTCCGGTGTATAAGAAAGACATAGCTGAACTAGAGCGGGTCCAGAGAAGAGCGACAAAAGTTATTAGAGGACTAAGGGGTCTGCAATACCAAGACAGGTTATTAAACTTGGGGTTATTTAGCTTGGAAAAACGAAGGCTTAGGGGTGATCTTATAATAATGTATAAATATATGAGGGGGCAGTACAGAGACCTTTCTAATGATCTCTTTACTCTTAGGCCTGAGACTGGGACAAGGGGGCATCCTCTACGTCTGGAGGGAAGAAGGTTTAATCATAATCACAGACGCGGATTCTTTACTGTAAGAGCAGTGAGACTATGGAACTCTCTGCCACATGATGTTGTAATGAGTGAGTCACTACTAACATTTAAGAAGGGCCTGGATGCCTTTCTTGAAAACTATAATATTACCAGTTATATATACTAGATTCTTTGATAGGGTGTTGATCCAGGGAATTAGTCTGATTGCCATATCTGGAGTCAGGAAGGAATTTTTTCCCCCAATGTGGAGATTAGTGTTGCCACATGGGTTTTTTTTTGCCTTCCTCTGGATCAACATGTTAGGCTATGGGTTGAACTAGATGGACTTAAAGTCTTCCTTCAACCTTAAAAACTATGTTACTATGTTATGTTACTATGTCTTGTTGTAGTGAATTGTGTTCGACCTGACCATCCATTTTGAAGCGGATAAAAATGCTTTATCAGGAATATATGTTCACCAGTCTTCCGTTCGGTACGAGTACCAGAGGTTGGAATTCACTGGTCAATAAGTCCAGGCCCTGTCCTATGTTTTCTAATTATGAACAAGAAAGCTGGGCACCAATTGCTGTATGTAGCTTTCCACCGTTAAGTAAAAGTCGGAGTGCATAAAGCCTGATATGGGCGAGTGCACCATTTTTTACTTTGAATTTGTCCTGTTTTTAAAGTTGAATCCATTAATGCAAAACACCATGTAATTATACACTATAGTTTTGGTGAGGACACAATAGATGTGCAGGACTCACCTGTATTTTAGAGTCAACCTTGTGCTCTTATAGAGATAATACCTAATAGCCATTTTAAATATAGCTGTACCGTGGGCACCTAGAGTCAACTTTATCTGTGGGCCCCAGGCATCCCAGTAAGACACTGCTTGCATAGATGGCAACACTTCAGAACAATACTGAATAGTCTGGTCTCGCAATCAAATTTCTAGAAATTCTTGCACTTACAAATTTTATGTTAGGAAGAAATAGGGGACAGATGTGAGTGACTACATAAAATGGGGTTTGTAGTCTGATATCATGGACACAACGTTCAGATATGTAGTCTACAACCATTATACGCTTCTGTAGTATTACACATTTATAATCAAATGCTTATCGGAATTTCTTTTTTATTAAGCACATTCCACAGTACAAAGCTTTTGATAAACAATATATTTACAGTTTCAATAAGCTATTCATACACATATGCTCAAATAAAGGATAAACACGAACTAAAAATTTTCCCAGTGCTTCTAATTAAATAGTATTCATGTACATATGTCCAGTATTTGTTAGCAAATAATATCAAGAGCGCAGCCAGTAGGTTAGTGTATTTCAGAGTTTCTATGGGAACAAAATTTCACCTGCAAGTTACACTAAATAAAGTTACCAAATATATTTTTTAGACAACATGTTTTAGGGGGACACATGTATGTTTC
Organism: Allobates femoralis; assembly: GCA_033576535.1. Taxonomy (NCBI): domain Eukaryota; kingdom Metazoa; phylum Chordata; class Amphibia; order Anura; family Aromobatidae; genus Allobates; species Allobates femoralis. The sequence goes on from JARQOC010000004.1 coordinate 543,363,774, forward strand.
ATACAAGCTTTATACAGATTATTGAATGAGCAGTAACTCTGGGTAGATAGAATAAGCAACTTGTGCTCACTAAGTATTTTACAGGAATATAGGGGTGACTGGACGACACTGCCATCACTGTTAGCTAGGATGTTACTAACGGTTTCTGATGTGTCCAAGTGTAGAGTAAAAATAACAGATTTCATTAAATGGAAAAAAGCATGAAAACACTCAACAAGCAGTCACCTATACATCTGCGGAAATGTCGCTTCTGAGTGTTTGTACGGTTTAAAAAACAAGCAAAGTAGTTCAGCAAGTAGGAAGGAAATCCGAATATCTTCACCTTAAAGTGTAGCCCTACGCCAGCCATCATCGCCCAAACAGAATTGTGTTATAAGTGCTGATGTGGGAAATCGTTTATCTCTCTGCTTTAAAGTAGAAAATAATAATAATCTAATGTCTTACACTGCCTGCTGTTTTGTTCGTCTAGTGAACTAGCTGATTTTATTTGCGTTTCTACCTGGAAGTCAGAATACAGAGCGCTGATAAAAACAGGGTGGGAAAAGGTGCCCGTGGCTTAAAGGAGGACCTCGGGGAGATAAATACATTTTTGGACAGTCCCAGCACTCCTATACTATAATGCTAAGCTGCCTATTACACTTGTGAAATGTTTAGAACTCCTATAAATAACTTATTCATCAACTGCTCCTTATCAGTCACCCCTCCCGTAGAGGACAATGTGTCATGACTGATTGAGTAGCTCCTTCCCCTCCCTCTCAGAAAGCTTCAGCGCATCTGACACTTCCTTATTCTTCATTAAATCACGTGGGTGTGACGTCATAACAGGTCCTAAGCTAAATTGGAACTTGGAGGTCTATTTCTGTACAGGGAGAAGGTGGCGAGACCAATGTATTGACAAGACTTATGTGACATCACACCCACATGATTGAATGATGAAGCAACTGGTCTCAGACTCACTGATGCTTACTGCAGAGGGAGAGCTGCTCAATCAGGCGTGATTTATACGCCTTCTAAACATACAAGTGTAAAGCCCCTTCCACACTGGTGTTTTTGAAAAAAATGCAGCAGAATTATGGCATCTGCCGCATAATGGCCGCACTTGCGGCAATCCCCATGCATTGTCTATGGGGCTTGCGGCAAGTGCGGTTTTGCCGGTTCGCGGCAGATGCGGCAGTTGCTGCTGCGGAAAAAAAAACGCTGCTGACCATGGTTTGTTTCGCGGCCACAAGTGCCACATCTGGCAAAACCGCACTTGCCGCACCCAACCGCAAGTCCCATAGACAATGCATGGGGCTTGCCAGATTGGGGCCGCAAGTGCGGTCGTTAGCCGGAAAATGTGGCAGATGCGGTACCTCTGCCGCATTTTTTCAAAAACGCCAGTGTGGAAGGGGCCTAACAGGCAGTTCAGCATTACAGACTATGTGTGCAGGGACCATACAAATAAATGTATCTCCCCGGAGTTCCCCTTTAACATAGCTTCATTTATGGAGACATTTTGGTAATAGAAGTTGATTAGGCAACACCCAAGTAATGGTGAAACTTTCCTCCAAAGAGAAGCTTCACTTTAAGGACTTATTTCTTATTTTTGTACTATGAAAAAAATGAATACACCTGACATTCCTATAAATTAGATCCACGAATTACCCGACATGTCTGGTACATTTACTGAAAGAAAAAAAAAGAAAGAAAAAAAGAATCCAGCTTACTATACTTTTCATGTAACAGTTGAGAGCCCCTCATTCTAAATACAATGTAAATGGCAGATGTTGTGGATTTCAGTTTCCGGCTTCACACACAGAACACATCTTACATATTTGTGCTTATATACATTGGTGTGACCCACAGGAATCATACTGTACACATTTGTTCCATGACAACTCAGCAAATCTCGAGTGGGATTTCAGACTGCCAAAGTCATGTTGTTCAATACGTCGGAGATTTACACATTAATGGCATATCAATATTCTATTCACATTCGCACATAAACTTATTTTACATTTTAATCAAATATGAACAGAATTACCAAGAAAAAACCAAGTTATAGATAAAAGCTAACATATCCAATGTCATAAGAGCAATCCGAAAACCAAATGTATTTTACAAGAGAACTGCAATTTAAAGAAGGGGGGGGTAGGGGGGTGAAAAGGGAGAATGGAAATTAACATGTTACTTTGGCACAAATCAAAACACAAAACTTTTAAAATGTTAGGGAGTTCCATGCTAGAACCTGTTCAATCCGAATACTGACTGCATTACTGGGGTTTCCCAGGATTACAAAAACATGACTCTCCCAAAAACAGCAACATGTGGTACTGAAACTCTGCTCCATTAAAGTGAATGGTTCAGAGACACAATCTGCAGGCAGAGATGGTGCAGTTTGGGAAGAAGTCGCCATGATTTTCTAACCTTGGATAACCCCTCCATTTTTTGTTTAAAGTGCACCCTTCAACCAAATCAGTGGATCATATATTACCAAATATACAAGAAACATGAAAAAAAATATGAAGAGGACTAAACATCTTTAGAAATCTCACCTGGAATGATTAAATCCCTTCGTCCGAGGAAAAAAAAAAAACTTTTTTTTTACATCATTAACATTATGATGAGATCTCTCAAACAACAAATTCCTTTTGCACTTTGGAGGAAAGAGGTGCTAGTATTTAGAGCCACTTGTGATATGTAAGTATTTATTTGAGTGATGGATCAGAAATGTCCAACATGGGAACTAAAGATCTAACACCACAATGTACGAGGGAGACAAAGTAACGCAAATGTCCAGAAATACAGAAAGATTTGTTGACTTATTTTTCCAGTTCACATAACAGGTTCAACTTTTAAGAATACATAACTTTTAAAGCTTGTGCTCCAGGTTACAATAAAGCCACAGAGTACGCAGCTCACTTTTCTGCTAGTGTTGCATGGCTAATCCTTTTAGATTGGTTGTGTCAATTCACAAAAAAAAGGTAAGAAAGAAAAAAAAAAATGAGATGCTGCAAAACCAACAAGATCGACGTACATGAGTGAAAGTATTCCAACAGGGCAACAATTGGCATATACAGTTAGATTTCCTACCACATGCATGCTAAACAAAGAATTTTCTGTCTTTAAAGTTGAAAAAAATGAAGCACACAGAACATTTGGATATGTTTGGCACCCAAAAACTATTGGGAAACACTGTCCTTCAGAGTCACTAAGTGCAAAACAAATGAGGTTGCATCCTTTTGTACTTATTCCCCTCAGCAAATGTTCAGTTCTTATAGAAAATTTACATTTCAGCTTTGGATTCTAGATGCAAAATTATGGAACAGAACAGATATGCATCTATTGAAGTGGCTTGTAACTTCATAGTAAGAAGAACGAGAGACAATATAATTTAAATTTTACTTATGAGTGGTACCAGTAACAATTTCCAATAATTACTAGTACATTAGCTTCTCGCTGTATCCACATATCCAGTACAGTAGTTCAGAATAGATAATCCCTAAAAGAAAAAAAAATATATAATTACAAATTTATTGTCTTCCTCTGTCATGCAAACATATACGGTAATCAGTTTGGCCCCGAATGTAGAGAAGTTTAGAGAAAGACAAATACCCAAAACACTGAAGATAGCTGCAGTAGTGTAAAATACTCCAGGTATAAGAAGCAAAGCATTAAAGGAAACAAGGGCTTAAAAACAACACTAATAGCACAATATAATGTTCAGTTTTAATCCAAGTGTATGCTTTTAAGATAAAATATGAGCCTATATTCTGGATATATATTGTGTATACATTTGTGTTTTGTAGAAGGTAGAGGCCATAATTTTTTGCCCATTCACTTAAAGGGAATTATACTTACTAATTAGACTGATAATGAAGCGGGGGCTATATGCAATAGTCCCTCTGGGCGTGTTTGTTTGCAGCCTGAAAGATCGTTTATCGAGCCCCCAAAGTTCGCGCCCCCAGCCTGGCTCCCTCCGCTCTGACTCCATAGAACCCCGCATAGCAGTGTACACCGCTGCTATGGTAAACACCGTGTTGCAAAGGGGCCATAGCAACCCGATATTTACCTTAACAGCGGGGTGCGCTACTATGTGGGGTTCTATGGAGTCAGAGCGGAGGGAGCCAGGCTAGGGAGGCGAACTTTGGGGGTGTGATAAACGATCATTCAGGCTGCAAACCAACACACCCAGGGGGACTATTGCATATAGCCCCCACTTCATTATCATCCTAGTTAGTAAGTATAAAAAGGTTTTTTTTTTTTTTAGCAGATTGACTGCAAGCATTTAGCAGAGAGAGGAATAGTTATAATGGTAATAGGAAGGTGCAGGGACATGTATTGATAGGTTTTGTGGCTTTTAGGAGGTGACCGGTTCCTTTTAAGTTCATGAGCTGGATGTAAACGCTCAGCTGTAAGTCTCACTGGAGTACACTGCCTGGATATAGGGCTCAATATGTTACAGAGGTATCTATGAAATAGAAAAAGAGAATTTTGTTTACGTACCGTAAATTCTTTTTTCTTTAATCATCAATGGGAGACCCAGACAATGGGGTTTAGGGCACTGCCCTCCGGAGGTCACACTAGGTACTACAAGTTTGTAGACACCGCCTCCTCCGCTTATAAACCCCTACCGCAGGGAACATCCTCAGTTTGGTCTACAAGCTGCGAGGAGGAAATAAACCACACCCGAAACATCGGGAAGAATGCCGTACACAAAACGGTTCAACAACCCGGCAAACACTGTCTCAACAGAGAACAGAGCAAATGCAAAACATGCAAAGGAACAACTGGGTGGGTGCTGGGTCTCCCATTGATGATTAAAGAAAAAAGAATTTACGGTACGTAAACAAAATTCTCTTTTTTCTGGTCATCATAATGGGAGACCCAGACAATGGGGATGTCGTAAAGCAATACCCCATGGCGGGAAAAGTTCCTCAACAAGACGGATAACACATGGTTCCCTTTAAAGGTGGGCAACCGCCGCCTGGAGAACCCGCCTGCCCAAACTTGCATCCGCAGAGGCATGGGCATGCACCATATAGTGCTTAGAGAAAGTGTGCAGGCTGGACCAAGTGGCCGCCTGACACACCTGTAGAGCAGACGCTCGATGTCGCAAGGCCCAAGAGGCACCTACAGCTCTGGTAGAGTGAGCCTTCAATCCCACCGGGAGAGGCAAACCAGAAGACCGGTAAGCCTCTTGAATGGAAGCCTTAATCCATCTGGCCAAGGTTGACTTCGAAGCCGCGGACCCCTTACAGCGACCTGTCGTGAGAATAAATAAGGAATCCGAACTCCTGAAGGAGGCGGTCCTGGACACATAAATGCGTACAGCTCTCACGAGATCCAGAGTATGGAGGTCGCGCTCCACCTGATGAACGGGAGCGGGGCAAAATGATGGGAGAACAATCTCCTGGTTCAGGTGAAAAGTTGAAACCACCTTCGGCAAGAATTCTGGCCGTGGGCTCAACACCACCTTGTCTTGGTGAACCACCAGAAAGGGTGACTTGCACGATAGTGCAGCCAATTCTGAGACCCTCCTCAGAGACGTAATTGCCACCAGAAAGGCCACTTTCTGGGACAGACGAGATAGGGAAATATCTCTCAGCGGCTCAAACGGCGGTTTCTGTAATGCCGCCAGGACCATGTTAAGGTCCCAAGGGTCTAGAGGTCTCTTGTAGGGCGGAACCATCCGTGACACCCCCTGCAGAAATTGACGTACCTTCGGGAGGAGCGCCAATCGCCTGTCAAATAGCACCGAAAGTGCTGATACTTGACATTTCAAAGAGCCCAGGGATAATCCCAACTCCAAACCCGACTGTAAGAAAGCCAACAACGTCGGGATGGACAAGGGCCACGGAGACCGTCCACCAGAGGCACACCAGGTAAAAAAGATCTTCCACGTCCTGTGGTACATCTTCCTGGACACGGGCTTCCTAGCCCGATTCATAGTGGCCACTACTGTAGGGGAGAAAACCCCTAGAAGTCAGTAGCCAGGCCTCAAGAGCCATGCAGTCAATCTGAGGGCCCTGGAATTGAGGTGGAAGAATGGGCCTTGTGCGAGTAAATCTGCGCGGTCTGGAAGAGCCCACTTGTGTCCGCCTGATAGTTGCCACAGGTCCGGGTACCAGGACCTCCTGGGCCAATCCGGAGCCACTAGAATGGCTACCCTGCACTCCGACCTGATCTTCCACAGGACCCTGGGAATCATAGCCAGAGGAGGGAACACATACGGCAGCTGGAAGCTGGACCAACTCAGTATCAGAGCATCCGCCCCCAGAGACTGAGGATCCCACGATCTCGCCACGTACTGGGGCACCTGATGATTCAGCCTTGAGGCCATCAGATCCACGTCCGGAGTGCCCCATCTGCTGCAGATGTCCCGGAAGACGTCTGGATGCAGGGACCACTCTCCGGCGTCCATCCCCTGCCGGCTCAGGTAGTCGGCCTCCCAGTTCTCGACCCCTGGGATGTGAACTGCGGAGATCAGGCAGTCGTTTTCCTCCACCCACGACAGGATGCGGTGGACTTCGGCGAGGGCCTGAGCGCTTCTGGTCCCTCCCTGATGATTTATGTAGGCGACGGCCGTCGCATTGTCGGACTGCACCCGAATGGGTCGTCCTGCCAGGAATTTCTGAAACGCCAGGAGCGCCAGATAGACCGCCTTGATCTCCAGGACGTTGATCTGCAACGTCGACTCCGCCTGAGTCCAGAGGCCTTGAGCCCTGTGGTGTAAGAACACCGCGCCCCAGCCCTTCAGACTGGCGTCGGTGGTTACCACTAACCATGAAGGCTTGAGGAAGGATCTTCCCCGTGACAAGTGACGTGGCTGGAGCCACCACTGCAGGGAGTCCCTGGTTGGTTGTGACAGTGTCACCAACCGATTCAGAGAGATCGCTCTCTTGTCCCATCGGCGAAGAATCTCCAGCTGGAGAGGACGCAGACGAAACTGTGCAAAGGGCACCGCCTCTATCGCCGCCACCATGCGCCCCACCAGTCTCATCAATTCCCGAAGGGATGAGTGAGGTGACAGGAGAACGTTCTGTACTCCCGAGTGGATCGCCAGCTGCTTGGCCTGAGGTAGAGACACCAGGGCTGAGTCCGTGTGGAAGTCCATTCCCAGATATGTCAATGACTGGGTCGGAACCAGGGTCGACTTCTGAGTATTGAGAAGCCACACAAATTGTTCCAGAGACCTCATGGTCACTTCCAGGCTCACCCGACAAAGGTCTTCCGATGGCGCCCTGACCAATAGGTCGTCCAGATAGGGTATGACGGCGTGACCCTGCACATGCAGGAGAGCCATCATGGATGCCATCACCTTCGTGAACACCCGTGGTGCAGAGGCCAACCCGAAGGGTAGGGCCACAAATTGGAAGTGTTCGTCCCCCACTGCGAACCGTAACCAGCGCTGATGAGCCGGTGCAATGGGCACGTGAAGGTAAGCGTCCCTGATATCGATGGACGCTAGGAAGTCCCCCTGTGACACAGCTGCGATCACGGAGCGCAGGGATTCCATGCGGAACTTCCGAACCAACACGTGACGGTTGAACAATTTTAGGTCCAGGACCGGTCGAAAGGAGCCGTCCTTTTTTGGGACAATAAAGAGGTTGGAGTAAAAACCCCTGAACCTCTCTGCCGTGGGCACTGGGACCACTACTCCGTCTCTGCGGAGTCCCTCCAACACCCGGTGAAAAGCCTGAGTCTTTTCTGGGGATGGAACAGACCGATGGAATCGGGATAATGGTTTTGACGTCAGCTCTATCCTGTAACCTCGCGAGACTACGTCTCGAACCCACTGATCTTGAACGTGAAGTAGCCACTTGTCCTGAAAGCGAGACAAGCGGCCCCCCACCTGTGGGGAGGCAGGAAGAGAGAGCGAGTCATGTAGAGGCGGGTTTGGGGGTGGCAGCTGTAGCCCCCGCCGGCTTCTTGGGACGACTCTTAGCGCGCCACTGAGAAGCGGGCTTGCCCCCTCGGTCCGTGCGAGCGGACGGTGCTGATGACTGTGAGCTGGACCGAAAGGACCACTGTTTTGGGTTCCTTTTAACGGTATACCGTGGTTTAGGCTTATTCTGCGGTATCTTAGACTCAGCAGAATCCTTAATCAGCTTGTCCAGCTCTGTGCCAAAAAGTCTGTCACCAGAGAACGGAAGATTCTGCAAAATCTTCTTAGATGTGGCATCTGAGTCCCAAAGACGCAGCCACAACAATCTGCGGATCGCTATAGCATTGGCCGAAGCCACAGCTGAGCGAGTGGCAGTTTCCAAAGACTCAGTGAGTGCCAGGACCTCTGGACTGGACCTTGCCAGGTCAGTGATACCGTCCAAGCAGGTAGTAATCGCTTGTAAGGTCCAGACCGTGGCAAAATTAGGGGCAAAAGAAGACCCCACAGCCTCATAGGAAGACTTGGCGAGTTGCTCGACCAGTCTATCAGTCGCGTCCTTCAGCGAGGAGCTATCAGAGGCAGAAAACAGGGAGCGTGCAGCAATTCTAGTCATGGAAGCGTCCACCTTTGGAGACTGCGACCATTCCTGAAGCGCCTCCTGGGGGAAGGGGAAACGATTGTCCTTGGGTTTGCGGACATAACGCCGCCCAGGATGTAACCTGGGAGCCCTAATCACCCTTCCAAAATTAGTGTGGTCCATGAAAGATCCACTTGGTCTAGTCTCTGGCCGCAGCCATTGATAGACCTCCTTCGGGTGCACGACAACCTCTTCAGGGGGAGTCACGAGACGCAAGGTCTCATTGATGGAGGACACCAGATCCTCCACCCCATCTGGAGGCTCAGACACAGACACAGATCCGAAGGTTGAACCCCCATCATCTTCCTCACCATCAGAGGAATGCTCCTCCTCAGAGAGAGCCTGGAGCTCGGGTGAATCCTCACGACGAGCCCGCTTAGGGGGTCTCACAGCAGAAGAGGGGGACACCCGGGGGTAACTGGAAGGAGCAGCTGGGTTTTCCAGTCTCCTATGAAGTGCCTCCAGTGACTGCGACATGGAGGACATCTGGGACAGCAGGGATTCATTGATCCTGTTCTGTGCTTCCCATGGCCCTGGGATTACCTGAACCTCAGGGTACAGCACCGGAGCTGCTGCCTCAGCCGAGCCAGTCCGGGCTTCTGGGCGTCCGCAGTTATTGCAGGACCCCTCCACCAGAGTTCCCTTGCAAGTAGCACAGGTCATGGTGTTATCCGCCGCCTTAGCAGCATGCTTCCTAACTGAGGACATAGCCACAGTAGGGGGTGTATAAGCCAAGTCGATAGACAAACAAACCGGGAGTCCCGGTGGCTTACCGACCGCAGTAACGCGGTGGGAGGAAGCGGTGTGCGTGTGTGACCTCCGCGAGTTCCGGTCTCCCTCTGAAGTGCAGACACGTGCTGCCGTAGCTTCCAGCCGGGAAGTGAGGGAAGAAGATGGCCGCCGCCAGTACAGACGTGGGCGGCGCCGGGAACACGCGGGAATCACACGCACACGCCCCCCCGGTGACGTCACCGTAAGGGCCGCCTCTCCTCCTCCAAGCAGCCTCTGTAATGGAGGTGCTGGAGCCCGCAGCGCGGGAAATGGTGTAAAAAACACAGTACACACACACAGACTGCAATCATAACCAAAGAAACAGCAGTCTACGGCCTCAGCCCGTGTCACACAGGGCGGTCAGCCAGGGTGACCCCAGCACAGGGTACACCTCCAGATCCGCGGACCCGAGGGCAACGCGCGGTCTGAGTGTCAGGACACATAAAGTGTCAGACACTACCCCCAGGCACACAGGAGACACAGAGTGCCTCAGTGCCGGTCCGGTCTGTAAGCACCATTTAGGGAGGCCTCGGACGGGGGTTCAGCCCAGTCCGGAGTGTAAGCACCATTTAGGGAGGCCTCGGACTGGGCTGGCTCCAGTCCGGTCTGTAAGCACCATTTAGGGAGGCCTCGGACGGAGCGGAGCTGTGCAAGGCTCCCATCTCCCACTCTCCAGAGCCCCCCAGAGAGGGATGGAAAGGAGCGCGACAGCGTACCGGGAGAACACAAAGTGTCCAGGCTCTAGGCCCTCCGGTACCTCCACCTGCGTGTGCCACAAAGGGTGAGCGGGGAGGCTGTCGCAGGTCCCGTCAGGACCATATTACCTTGTCTTCAGACGCCATCACGTAAGTAGTGAGAATGCAGTGAAGTGCAAGCAAAGCGTGATCCTCCGAGCACACTAAGTTTAAAACTGAGGATGTTCCCTGCGGTAGGGGTTTATAAGCGGAGGAGGCGGTGTCTACAAACTTGTAGTACCTAGTGTGACCTCCGGAGGGCAGTGCCCTAAACCCCATTGTCTGGGTCTCCCATTATGATGACCAGAAAAATAGCATCCTCATCACTGGGGTTCTGACCACAGGGACCACCACTCTTTACAAGAATGAAGGCACTAAAGATCCTTGTATGAACGGAGTGGTGGTCTATTTATTCTTAATGGTACCACTTCAGATAGCCGAATGCTGCATTCAACTGGTCTTCGGCACTACCACAATAATAAATGGTGTGGAGGTGCACATAATTGACCATCTAGTTGTTGGGATCAGGGGGGGTCCAGCAATCAGAACAATATCCCCCATCTTGTCCTTAGGGTATACCTTCTAAAACTCTATATATTTAAAACTGTATTGTCAAGTAATGGACTTTAAACTGCAACATGAAAACTACTAGATTATAAAAATTAAACATTGGGACATATTCATACTTTGCAGATTCTTTCTGACACCTATTAGTAGAATAGTAAGGGCATGTGCACACGATCCGGAGGCGCTACGTCTTGGACGCAGTGCCTCCAGACCTGCAGGTGAGCGCAGGGAGACCACAGCTGCCATGTACTCACAATTCGTGGTGGGTGCAGGGTGGCTTCTCCCTGTGTGCAGCCGATGGTTCCCTCTTCCGACTTTACAGCATGAAATTAACATGCTACGGAGATGTGGAAGATCAGTAACCAGCACCACAGTTGAAACAACGCTGAGGTGTGGAGAAGCATAGTGGGCATGGGATTTCTAGAAATCCCATCCACTATGCTGCTTTTGTACATTGCAGTGTTTTGCATGCAGTGGCAATACGCTGCGTACCCTGATCGTGATTATGCACTCTCGGTCAGCTTTTTCACATGACTTTTGTAAGATTTAAGATCTTTGAATGATAAAGAGATGCTAAAACACAACACAGTTGGTTTAAGAAAGGTGGGTAACTGTGTAAAGGCCCTGTCAGACATAACAACCACTCCAGCAATCCCGACAGCGATATTGACCTGCCGGGAACGCTGGAGCGTCGTTACCTGGTCACTGGGAAGCTGTCCACAGGCAGATCTCCCCAGCGATCAGGACCATGGGAGCCACCTTCCACATCACTGAAGGCGATAACACAGTATCTGATGTGCCACATATTTGTACTGAACAGGACATAGACTAGAGCAGTAAATAACACAAGTGAGGTGGAGCAGAACCATCAGTATGGGAAGGGGGGAAACAGATGTGGCAGTAAATATTGGAGTAGTTCATAAGTAAGGTGAGTTTTATTGACCTCTGATCACTGAACTGCGCCAATATTTACTACCACATCTGTTTCTCACCCCCCCCCCCTTCCCATACTGATGGTTCTGCTCCACCTCACTTGTATTCTATACTGCACCATTCTATGTCTTGTTGTGTATAAATATGTGACTTCAGATTTTGTGCTATTATGAGCCTAATGAAAGGTATCAATCACTGAGGACTCTCAGAATAGTTTTCTTTGAGCCTAATGAAGAGACCCAGTAGTCTTGAAAGCTGCTATTTATTACCATCGTTTCAGTTTGACATTAAATGGTATCTACCATGGAGGACTCTTAGATTTTTTTTTTCCTATCTACTGGCTATCACAGTACAAAGATGTTCAGGGTGGGCCTTTTACATGGATTCACCTATAAAGTTGGATCCAAAATGACTAACTTCAAAATAGCCACCATGGTCACCATCCATTTGGATAAGTTTTCCCCCAACCATATACTAATGTGCCACAAACAGGTAGTTGATATCACTAACTATTCCCATTTTATTTAGGTGTATCCATATAAATGGCCCACCCTGTATTTGACCTGTATCATGATATGATGGAGCTTGAGACCAACTAAAAATAGGAAATCTAAATATTTTCAGTTATTGAACTTTCTACAATGCTCTTTTCATCAGCATACATCGTCCATAAGCGTAGTTAAGAAGCCAATTTCATCAAGCAACATCCATCGTACATAAATTGACATGCTAAAACAGTTTTCCCCAAATCCACCCTCAGGAGCAACAACAGTGCAGGTTTTCAGGATTTCCTTAGCAATACACATGTATTGTAATCACCGCTGGAAAGTTGGGGAACACTGAACTAAAGCTTTAAAATCTGCAGCGCTACTTATTGTTATTCTATCAGCTGGTAGATCGCCACACTAAGAACTCTCTAGGAATGAAATTCCAGCCCCAACAATAATAAAAAATAAATAGAACATTACCTGGTAAGGAAATAAAAGTGCATGATGCTATCTGGAGATGTAGGTATATGTCCTAGATGGAGAGCGGGTTTCATTGGGAGCATTTGTAGGAACATTTAAAAAATCCCAGATCAAAATTGTATCATCATGGGAGCTGCTAATGATTTGGAATTCATCAAACTGAAGCCGAAATACACGTCCTGAATGTTCCTAAAAGAGATTCAAGATTGGTTTAAATAAAAGGTAACAAAAAGGAAAGCTGAAATACAATAATATGTTCACAACAAAGACCCTTGGTCAAGCATTAAATCTAAGCCTAATAACAGGTGCAACACAAGTGCATAAAGATATCGTGCAAAGCGCAGCATCCATACACTGCAAAACATGAGAGTGATTAGGCCCCTTTCACATCAGCGTTTTTGTCCAGATCTGGTCGATCCAGACAAAAAAAAACCCGCATCTGCCGCCTAACGGCCGCGCTTGCGGCAAGCCCCATATATTATCTATGGGGCTTGCGGCAAGTGTGGTATTGCCGAAATCCGGTACTTGCGGCAGGAGCAACCGGGCAAAATAACCGCAGCTTTTTTCACGGACACAACTGCCAAATTGCGGCAATACCGCACTTGCCGCAAGCCCCATAGACAATGCATGGGCTTGCTGCAAGTGCACCACAAGCGCGGCAGATGCGTTTATGTCTGCATCGACCGGATCCGGACAAAAACGCTGATGTGAAAGGGCCTTACTGGGCTGTGTCACGTTGTCACTTAAAAAAATAAAGGTGTTATAAAAAGAAGATCTTCTAAGTAATGTAGACAAATAAATGTAAGTCCATTGATGAATATTAACCCCATAAATGCAAAATCACATCCAAGTGCGTAATTTCAGTATGTGCAGAGGACTCAGGAACACATCTCTCTCCACACAAGTTAGATGATAAATATATAAATCAGTTGGCATCGGTGTCCAGCAGCGGCAACCGGAGCGGAGATTCGACTGATGCCATTAACCATTTTAATGTAACACATGCCTGCATGAGCACAGGCTGATCTCCATAAGAGACTGACAACTTCCCAATACCCAATAGTGTTGCAGTATGTTGAATAAGTGATTAGACAATTGCAAGATTTTGTTGCAAAGTTAAAAATCACCCTGCTTCCTCCATTGAAATAATAACTATATTTAGTATCCAGTCTCACAGTATAAAAATTAATCCAATCAGTTAATTCCGTAAAATAAAAAAAATTATCAAAACTGCTGAATTCATGTTTTTTTTCCCAGACATCAACCCCCCAAAAAATACATTAAAAACCGATCAAAACACTGAATGTATGAAAAAATTGCTATCAATAAAACAATCAGCATATTATGCAAAAACAAGCCCTCACATAGTTCAATCGATCTAAAAATAAATATTATGATCTCAGAAAACAGCGACAAAAAAAAAAAAAAATTTTTTTTTTTTTGCTTTAGAATTTCTTTTTACTGTTTTTGCAGAATATGAAGTGTAAAAAAAGAACGTTGTCATTCAAAACAACTGATCGTCCTGCAGAAAAGAAATCTTTCATGCAGATGTATCGATGAGGGAAAAAGAAAGTCAAACTTTTGGCTCTTAGAAGGGAAAGAAACAACCAAAGCACAAGAACAGAAATTGTACATTCTTTAAAGTCATGGTCAGGAAGCTGAAGACATTTTCACTTAAATCCCTATTTATTACCCTAATCTAAACTTATTTATAATACACTTGTGTTAACAATTCCCTGTCCTTCCCTCACCACACTATTGATTTTCCCCCTACTTTCTGTGTGATGATGCGTCGTTTGAGAGTCCCAGTACCTGCTGAGATGCTCTTGTCATCAGGGGGTAGAAGCTGCAGTCACTAACACAGCCTCTGCCCCGTCCCTGAAATGAAGTGTCATCAGTTATGCTGGTTTCAGGGGCTACTCTGGTCCCTGCGTGATTTGAACAGCGACAGTGCACTCTGTATTGGTGGTACAAATCAGTAGAGCCGGCAACTGAGCAGTGTGCAACAACTGTCAGGGTATCTGTCACTAGTAGTGCGCTGGTCCCACCAGGGACTCTGACACAGTGCAGTGACAGCCTACTCTGATCTCAATGAAGGAAAGGGGAAAAGGAAGCTGCTCCACCGCCAATTACCAATGGACTCCTGCACTTACCGTAGATTATTTTATTTCTTTGTTTAAAATAAAGGATTTGAAGAATATGATGATTCGCACCGGTGTTTCCTCTACAAGCTTACTCTGATGCCAGCTCTACTGATCTAAGCATACAACATAGAGCGTGCAGTCACTGTGCAAATCGCACAATGACAACATGCATGGGCTGGACCAGACCCTAAAGCAAGTGTCACTAATGACCTTTAGTTTCAGGGAAAAGATTCTCAAATGAATTGTCAGCAGACAGAAAGTAGAGGGAAAAAAATCAATAATCACCAGGCAGTGCAGTGAGGAAAGGATAGAGAATTTGTAATGCAGCCATAGTAGAAATTAGTTTAAATTAGGGCAATAGGTAGATATAGCTTTAAATGAACATTTATTCAGCCTTCGGACCACTGCTTTTAAGGGCCGATTACACACACCAACTTCTGTGACCAACTTCTGAACAGATCTCTGGTTGCAGTGAAATCATGGACACATTTCTCCATTTTGTGGCTGTGTACAAATGTATCAATGTGTCCATGATTTCACTGCAACCAGAGATCTGTTCAGAAGTTGGACACAGAAGTTGGTGTGTGTAAAGCGGCCCTAAGAGTGTAAATAGGTTATATGTGGTCTGCTGATGAGTTGGTATCTCTACGTCTCCTGCATCAGCAGTGGGTATCAGGCATCTGTACTAAGAGAATCAGAATAATCTTTACTTTGACGATATCAGACACAGGCTTACTGCCATTAACTTTATTTTACTGTCATATTATATATGGAGGTTCTCTATTTTTATGAGTCTCCTTGGGTTCTCGGTTTTATGTTTGCGATATTATAAGGATCATATTTATTATTATTAGAGTATGATTTTAGTATCCATTGGGACATGTATAATTAGATTGATATAATTAACAAATACTGTTCCTATTATTGCTAATGCCATATTTCCAATCTAAAGGAAAAGAGGGCACAAAAAGAGGGGTACTACTCATTATTCCTTCTGTATCAAGAGAGACTTTTAATCTCCTTTGTGCACCATTTTAGTATCTAATGTTTCCCTGATGTGTGTCTTTTTAGTTTGAATCTCTTCTATTGATCACAAGTCTATTGTCGGGGTACATTATGATCATGTAATTATAGTCAATACATTTATTATCTATTGTATGTTACTTTGTCTATGCTCCCCTATTCCTTCTTAAGGTGTAACTGTTAAGGGTTTAATCTGTATAGTTCTTTACTGTCATTTATACATACCACCAAAGTACGCAAACATAATGTGCTGGCAGGTGCTCGTGGATCCAAGGCAGCTTGCAGGTCCCAAACCTTTATTTTTCTAGAAAGGTAAAAAGATAATATAATTAAACTGGAAGGAATCAATTCTTATGAAAAAAGTCAAAGTTGTTACAAAACTTTGCTGAAGAAGAAAAAAAAAAAAAAAAAGAAAAAGAATAATTGCTGGATATGTTTAATAAAAAATTAATACAGCTGCTGTGTTCCTCCAAAAATAAAACCTACCCCCCGAAAAAAAAAAACACAGTAGGATTTTTGGTCCTTTTGGGAGTGTGCTTATAATGTAAGCCCTACTCCAAAAATAAGCCCTAGTTGTGCAGCCCTTTCAGGATATGTAACTTCTGCTGTACGTATCCACAGTGTTTGTATAAGCGAAGTTTATAGCACATGCTGGCAAGTTAATGCTATGAATATATTATAATAATAATCCTGCCCACCCCTCTACAATCAGTGATTAGACTGCGTGTTAATTGCAAATGAATATTCACCCCTTCCCTCACCCATATTCCTGCCAATCTCTGTGGAGGTGTCAATGATTGGACTGTGTGTTAATAATAAATTAATATTCACCCCTCTCCTCAGCCATCCCACTGCAAGGGCATCAGTAATTTACTCAGTCTACCATAATAATGAGAGAGGATTGCATCACAATCCTGGGACAGGCCAGCGCTCTCCTGACCTGAGAGTGTAAGCATGTATTTCTATGTAGCCATCACACACCGGTCAGGAAAACTGCCAGCCAGTCCCAGCATTGCGATGCGATATTTGGGCAGCAATACAGCAATCTGACTGAATCACGGACAATGGCGAAGAGAATGGATGAGAATAAAGTGGGGAAGAGTTAATATTCATGTGCAATTAACCTACAGTGATTACTGGTACTGAGGGTACAGCAGGAATATGGGCATGGGACGGGTGAATATTCATTTGCAATTAACACACAGTAAAGTCACTGATGCTGGCGCAGAAGGGTGGGTGGGGAAAGAGTGAATATTTCTTTTTTATTAATGGGTGAATCAATCACTGATGTCATTACAATATATAAGACATCTCCTGAAAATAAGCCGTAGCACATCTTTTGGAGCTAAAAATAATAAAAGACCCCATCTTATTTTCAGGGAAACATGGTATCAAATTCAGTAAAAGAAGCACTCCTAATTATATTTTTTGTCATTAAATGTTAGTATGGGCGTAGCGCGAGTGCACTGCACCTACCGCTGCCTTCTCCGGGATCTAGCACTATTCTGCTCCATTTCTCAGTGACGTTACTGCACTTTAGACTTTCCATGTCACTAAGTGAGTCATCTCTTTTACAATGTAGGTATATGGAGTTTTGTTCTGACACACTATAGGCTTACAATGTAAAAGCAACTTCCACGTCACGCAGAGCGTAGTGTAACCTGGACAGTCTGAAGAGCGGTGAGGTCACTGAAAAGAGAAGCAGATCCTGGAGAGAAAGGGTTAGGTGAAATACACTTTCACACACTAAAAAAAAAAAAAAAAACTACTCATACAAGTGCTTATTTAAGGAATGTTGTTGGTCCTCTCCTTCTATGGATTATGATGGGGGCTTTAAAGGGTTATCCCCAATAATATAGTTTATTCGCCACCTATATGCAGTTTTGGAACCAGAGGTAGAGAGTAGCTTTGACAATCCTTTATTTTATACATTTCCTTGCTAGTGATCAATGCTGGCCTTCAGGATTGCATAAGAGAACTTTTGTGTATGCATGCACTCTCAAGGTTTTATCGATTTATTAATCGGAAAACTACAATTTTAACGATTTATTGCAGTGGCTACAGATTAGAGGAGACTCCTGTCTGTAAGTGGGAAGTAAGGGAATCAGAAAACAGCTATATGTATCTTGTAAGCATCCTGTATAAGTAACCCATGAGCACATTACATTAATAAAAAACTGCAACAGTTTGTGATTTGTCAATAATGCCGGCAGGACTGTGGAGTCAGAGTCGTGGAGTCTTAAGGCCCTGTTACATGGCACGACATGGCTGATACGTCACGGGTTTGGAGGCGTACCAGCGACGTCGTTGCAACCTCGTTGTGTGCGACTTTGCCAAGTTGCTACGATAAATCACTGGATCAGAGTTGACAGGTTTACCAACATGTTGGAAAAACTGATGATATCAACTCCAGCAACCTGCTGCATCGTTCTGTGTGACACCGCGATAACGATGTCGTGGACGACTTCGCCCATTCAAAGCAATGAGCAAGGATCGTCCGCGGGTTTGCAAACGATACCTGCTCACAACATCGTTGGCGAGGTGTCCACAATATCTAGACATGCGATATCTCACCAGTGATGTTAAAATGATGCCAAAAACAACCACGTACCCCCGAGATGCTGCCGACATCATTTCAACATCGTGCCGTGTAACGGGGCCTTAAGTTGGAGCCCATTTTGGTGGAATTAGAGTTGAAGTCGGATTCAGGGAAATTGAGGAATGGGATATTTGGCTTACAGACTCCACAGCCCTGAATGCCTGTATGCCCTGTGTTTGGAGCTTATATCCGGCAGGTAGGTTTGATAAAAAAGGTTTTAGTTATTTAATTTTATTTACGGTATTAACTTTTTTTTTTTTTTTTTTTTACTGAAATGCCCCCCAGTTTCTGCTCCTCATTCTTTAAACTGAGCTGAATTCTCGCTTTATCTAAATGTTTGGTTGGATTTGATAAAGAAAAAATTGTGGATTTCTGACAACTAAGCATGTACCAGAGGACCTGCCTGCTCCGTCCTGAACTGTCTCAGTGTGGAGGTCAATTGTGGAAAAACAAACTGTGTACACTGAGGAGAATGCTGTGAGAACACATTTTCTCTAGTAACACATATTTGCTAGACAAATGAAGCAACTGTGATGTTCCAGGACACTTTATATACATATCCTTTAAGAAGTGCACTATCCTAAAAGACCACTTTTCCAATGCAATTTTGGCTAGTTGTCTGAAAAAGGTTTCACTGTATATTTTAAGCTTTTTATGGATGCAGAAAAACATTTTTTTTTTTTACAACTGCAAACAGCTAACAGTGCTGTCCAATGAACAAAGTACATTGTAATTCATAGATGCTGGAAAAAAAATAAGTTCCACAATTGGAAGTGTCGAAGAAAAAAATAAAAATAAATACAAGGTCCCTGTGCCAACATATTCTTATAAATGTGCCCCTGATGAGTACGGATACTTGCGGTATCCGTCAATGCAAAGCTGCTCCAGTTCATAGTTGGCACATACCATAGCCCCTCGTGCGGTGGTGAGGGGAGCATAGGTCACTTATAAGTAAGCATATAGATGAAATAGCAGCTCCAATGTCACAGACCTAATTTATGATGAGCCCAGAGGGCTGGAGAAATACTCACTCCTATGATAAAGCTAGAGTATGGATTACTGCAGATCGGGAAATGTGTTACCTCAGGAAGGTAAATGTGTTACCTCAAAAAGCAGCAGCTATAGGCTCATGCCATTTTATCAGCATACTCACTTATCATAAATGGCTTATATCTGGCTAGATGCTGTCGTATGTGCCAACCATGAACAGGAGTGGCTCTGCACAGTCACACACAGTTATTACACAGTACATAACAGAGACACATTTATAAGATTATGTCCACACAGGAACATTATTTTTAAACGCGTCCAATTGTGGAAATAATAATTATACCAAATTTTGACTAAAATAAACTATATGTTTGTGGGAAATCCATTTTCTTGTTTTTTACTAAGTCATGACATTTTGCTCAGAATAATTCCTCCAGGGTGAGCTCATTGCACGACAGACAGTCCAAAAAAGCATATCTTAATACAAAAAAATAGGATGATCTGTGATTGCGGGGTGTATGTTTTCTCCACAGTGGGATATTGATCAGATTATTACTAAGGGTCAGTGACAACATGACATTTCTTTATTGTCTACATGTGTCTTATTTTCAATGCCACTATGGTGCTCAACAATTCATAGCAATCTGAAGATTTTTTTACACTGTAATCCCCACAGTAATTGTCATGCTTACCCATCATATGCTCCACTGACAATCCTCTTGTTGTCAAATCTTATACAGCGGACAAGTTCTTCATGGCCTTCTAAAACCCGTAAACATGCTCCACATTCTATATCCCATAATCTGTTAATGTATACAAACAAAATTAAAACACGAGTTATTTGCAGTACAGACTGCATAAAGAAAAACACATGATTCCATTTGCGTTTTGGCCAATCACTTGCCAAGCACACATTATTTAATGCATCACTCCAGTAGACTTTCTTTACATTTTTTTTTTTTATTTGACCACTGGGTGGTATGAATACTGCATGTTCCCTGCACCTTTTATGCCATCTTGTGGCCCCAGCATCTGACTGACAAAGTCAAAATAATTGCTAGCTCACTATAAGTCTAGGAGGTGTCTCATTCTGGCCCTCATAGACTTACATTGAGTTGAGAACTCAGACTCACCCAGCAAACACTGGAGCGATTCAGGAAGTCACAAACCGCAGAAGATGGGACTAGGGAACTAACAGTGATATCACTCCAACCTTTGTGATAAAATGCTGTGTGTGATCGGTTCCCCACTCTCCCACCACTCCAACCTTCATGATAAAATGCTGTGTGTGATCGGTTCCCCCACTCTCCCACCACTCCAACCTTCATGATAAAATGCTGTGTGGGATTGGTTCCCCACTCTCCCACCACTTCAACCTTCATGATAAAATGCTGTGTGGGGATTGGTTGCCCACCCTTCCTTCCAGTCCATCCCATATTGACCACTTTCAGTCTATGTTACCCTGCTACACAGATCATCACACTCAATCATAGATGAGAATTAGAATCTCTGATCTGCTGCCTACTATGATCAACTGACAAGGTAGTAATCAGCCATGTTCACATTGTGTAATCCTGAGTTTTTTCCTCTGCTACTTTGCATGCAGAAAATTTACTTAATTTAATAATTCCAACAACTCAAGACATGATATAATGAAAGCTCGACATTGTGGAAGTGTGTTTTTCTATTGGTCACCTGAAACAATGCTGAAACAATGCACGAAAAGAAAAGAGCCATTATGCTGAACCTGCTATAGTTGTTGATTAAAGGGTTAAAGGGCACAGAGGCTGCACTGCGGCACATGGGATTCCCTGAAATTTCATACTATTGTATCTCCATGTGCTATTGCAATGCATGTCACCTTCCCTTAAATGAAAGTGGTGAAATATGTGAAAAGCCAATATAAGAATATGTAATATACCGTATATACTCGAGTATAAGCCGACCCGAGTATAAGCAGAGGCCCCCAATTTTGCTACAAAAAACAGGGAAAACCTATTGACTCGAGTATAAACCTAGGGTGGGAAATACAGCAGCTACTGAAAATTCATGTGTTCGGCACTGCGTTCCAGTCTGCAAACCAGATGCAGCAGAGCCGAACACATGTGAAAGTAGCCTAAGCTATACAATTTTGCCATGATTTTCATATTTCCCTCTGCATACAGCTAACCCCTGCTCTATTATTACTGTACTTTCCCTAAGAATCCATCTTTCCCTGGTCTATTCATCTTTCCCTCTGCATACAGCTTATCCTATACCCTGCACTACTCCTTTCCCTCACTAATCTTCTGTCCCCTTCTCTATTATACTATTATACTCTATTGTACTAGTAATAATGCCTCACCTTCCATTTTCACAATGTACAGCAGTGTTGCAGCTGCAGGTGTTTTTTTTTTTTTTTTTTTTTACTGTGCCCTGGACAGTGCACACTGTGGTGGAGGGATCTATGTAAAGTGATTTGGCCGCAAGCACAGTACATTATGACTGAGTCAAGAGGCGGAGGGATCTGATTGCAGCGATTTGGCTGCAAATACATTACTTGGACAGAGGCAAGCAGCGGAGGGATTTCATTGCACTGATCTGGCTCCAAGCACATTTGGAGCACGGAGGCAAGCGGCGGAGGGATCTGGGAGCAGCAATCCTGGCTCCAAGCACATTTGGAGCATGGAGGCAAGCGGCGGAGGGATCTGGGATCAGCAGTCTGTGCCAGAAGGAAGAAGATACCGGTAACCGGCGGGGAAAACAATAGGGGGACCTGGGAGAAAGCACAAACTGACAGGAGGATGGAGGGAAGTGGCAGGAGGGGAAAAGCGATCTGTGTGTAAGCACCCACCGGCAGGCCAGACTTACTGACTCGAGTATAAGCCGAGGGGGACTTTTTGAGCCCAAAAAAAGGCTGAAAAAGTCGGCTTATACTCGAGTATATACGGTACTTGTTTTTTTATTTTGAAGATGTCCACAGTATGTGGGGATCAGTAAAATCTCACCCACAATGTCATCATCTGTGGCAGATGTTACCTGTGAAACCACTGAATTCACAGTAATTATAATATGGTAGCATTCCCTTTTAGAAGCTTCTAAAAAAGAAATCAAGGCTCCATATAACAATTCTGCCATAAATCATTATTTTAGACTCGGCACAAAGCAGCCTTAGTAGTATTTTAAGCCTGGAGACCTGTAATATTAATGTGGGTTTACTTAAAAGAAAAAATAACATGTAGTAGCTTACCTGATGGTGTTATCTGAAGAGCCACTTACAACTAAGCGATCCCGATACTGTAGACATGCAATGCCACGTTTGTGCCCATTTAGTGTTCGAACAAACTCACAAGTACTAGTGCTCCAAACCTAGAGAATAAAGAGGGAAGAAAAGAAAAAATACATCACATTCCTACTTCATTTAAAAAGAACTAGAAAAAAATGAGAAAAAAGTTGTAATGAAAAGAAGATCCTCCTCCTCTCATTAAGATTAACCCTTTCACTGCCAGGGATTTCTTGACATTTTGCACCTTTGGCAGATACTTATATTTTCTGTAGAATTAGGCACATGTCACATCATCATGTCACTCAGCACAAAACTGCATGAACCTGCAAATATAAAATTATTATTTGCAAAAAGTGTGACCCAAGCAGAAAATGAAATACAACGCACTAAGGCCCCTTCCCATCATGATTTTTGTGCATCTTTGGCTATTTGTTGTAAAACAGATAGCCATGGATCCGATTTGGCCCCCATGGATCCCTATGGGCACGGATTTGTCCTGTATGGCCATCAGATTGTGACCAAATTGTCACGGATCCGATTGTGTCCGATTATTTACTGTACTCAGAATGGGAGACTGCTCCGATTTTGGGCACAGCAGACAGAATTGGATCCGGCGCGGTCCACGGCAAATAACATGGAGGTCTATGGAGCGCGGGCCTGAGAAAAAAAACAGGATTGTTTCCCGGATCCGATTATAGTGTACTGACCATACTCCGTACACTAAAACCGCTCTGTTCCCGTGTAATTTCACTTTCGCAATGTATATACATAGTTTGCAAAGGTAAAATGAAATAAAGCAATGTGTTTAAAAATAAAAAAAATAAAAATCCTCACCTCTCCGGCGAGTGTCCCGCGATGCATCTACCTTCGATGGCTTAAGGACCTGAATCAGCTGACTGGGTAGGGGAACCCGATCAGCTGATTGGTCACATGACCGCATCAGCTGAGCGGTTTAAATCGCGCCCGCCAAAACCGATCAGCGGTCTACTTAAACCGTGTTGGTGCGGTCATGTGACCAATCAACTGATAGGGATGCCCCACCCGGTCAGCTGATTCAGGTCCTTGCAGAAATCAGAGGTGGATGCCGCACATCACGGGACACTCGCTGGAAAGGTGAGGATTTCTTTTTTTAACCATTGCTTTGATTTATTTCACTTCCGCAATGTATGTATATACATTGCAAAAGTGAAAGTCAGCCCCGCTAGCCTGCGCTTTGCAGGCTCGGGCTTCTCCCAACTCTTTCTGTGTCTGGCATCTGGAGGTACACATCCAAGCCTGTCCGTGGTGCCCTGCAAAAAGAAGGATCCCCCACAGATAGGAAAAAAATCGTGATGTGAACCCAGCCTAAGCCAATAGAAGAAGCCACAGTAGCACTCCAAGTATTGTGACCAGGTGACCAGAGCTTTATTACACAAAATTACAAACAGGTCCACACGGCCTTGCAGTGAGGAGAGAGATGACTGCTGGGGGTATGGACGACGCATCTTTTGTGCTGTCCAGCACTTCTTCAGGAAAATGAAATACAACACACTGCATGAAAAAATAAAAACATGTGCATAGTCTACATGTACCATTTAGTACTATGTCTATGTTTACTATATCTTTACAAAATCACCAGAACTGGAAAGAACGAAAATCTGTCTTAATGTTGGAAAATTGCAATTTGTCATGTGTTCAAAGGAGGAGGTGAGACCAGCACTGGACCAGCTGTGATGGGAAATACAGGATGTCATTATCATTTAAAGAGATCCGGTCAGCAGATTTGGGGATTCTAAACCCTGCCCACCACCTTTACCATTATGTAATTGGGGTTCCTGAAACCCCTTTGCATCCCCAGATGTCCCCCTGCATACTTCAGTAAACAACATTTAATCTGTCCTGTGCCATATGCTAATTTCTATGAAGGGTCATATGGGGTCTGCAGATTGCAGTCAGCGCCGCCCCTCCTGACTGTGTGCAAGTGAATGACGGAAGCAACGTCACCTACACAATTCCCACGTCTCGTGTCTGTGCAGTGGTGCCTCACTGTGACCTATTGAAGAGTTGGTGATTTTCACTGCACAGGCGCGACTTTGGTCTCATAAGCCGCATTGTGTCCAAAGTCTCACGCCTGCATAGTAGAATCACTGGCTCTTCAATACAGCACAGTGAGGTGGGCCACTGCACAGGTGCAAGACTTCAGGCACTGTCCGACTCTTCAATAGGGCATAAGGCATGCCACTACACCAGGGGTGGGGAACTCCAGTCCTCGAGGGCCGCAATCAGTGCAGGTTTTCAGGATTTCCTTAGTTTTGCACAGGTGATAACATAATCACTTGCACTGGTGATGATTCCAATTCCTGTGCAATACTAAGGAAATCGTGAAAACCTGCACTGATTGCGGCCCTCGAGGACTGGAGTTCCCCACCCCTGCACTACACAGACGTGAGACTTGGGAATTGTGTGGATGATGTCGCTATGTGATTCACCTGCACACAGTCAGGAGGGACAGCGTTTCCATGGATTGGGGCGGCGCTGACCACAATGTCCAGTCACCCATATGACCCATAAGCATTGGCATGGGACACTGGAGTCAGGCTGTACCTGATATTTAATATGCTGTTTTTTTTTTTCATGGATCTTTTATAAAGTATGGTACATTAAAATACCTTGCAAAAGGAGGCTCTATATCATCACAGTACTTCTCTATTGTTTGGCTTTTTCACCAATGCGCTCTGTATTTGTTTTACAAAACTGAATAATTTCATCCATGGGAGAAGAAAGATATAAGGCCGGTTTCAAATTTGCGTTTGGAACGCAGCGTAACGGAACGCAGCCAAACGCATGCGCACTGCGTTCCTATGTTTAACATGGGAACGCATAGTACCTGCGTTTGGCTGCGTTCGGTTGCAGTTGCGTTTGGATGTGCATAATTTGTGCGCCGCCCTCCGAACGCAGCCTGTTGAATTTTTTGTGATTTCGCTTGTTTTATGAGCAAGCGCACAAAAAATGCATGGATCTCAATGGATCCGCAGTGTCCTCCGCATGACAGCGCAGGAGAACGCTGCAGGTTGCAGTGAAATCTCTCCCGGTGGCCAATCAGTGATCTCGGCAGTGGCCGTGAGGAGGAGATCTCTGCCGCTGATCTCCGTCTCCCGGCTGCCGCCGATATCGCTGATTGGCTGGCCGGGCACCATACTGATGTGAACACATGTGAAGAGTCTCCGCTGCGTTCACATCAGTATGGCAGCGTTTGCCCTGCGTTTGCATCTGCATGCCCTCCACATGCAGACACAAATGCAAATGTGAACCCGGCCTAAGGAAGTATAACCTGCCCTAGAATTTCAGCAACATCTCTTCAGCCAAATCCTAAGTCTGTGTAAGACGCTATGATATTTCTACAGTTCTCCCTTGGGAACAGTTCTATTTGCGTTTTCTGCTGCGACGTGGGAAAAAGTGACTTTTTTTTTTGCTTTAATTGAACAGATTTATCTGATCTAGTTGTCTCTTTAGCATTTATTGGTAGTTCTGGGGGGTTAATGACAAGTTTTAATTGCTTTTTAGTAAAAAAGGATTTTTTATTTAAATTATTTTTCTGTGAAATTATCAAAACTTCAATTCTGACTTTATGGTCCTAGTATTTTTATTTTGGGCTATTATGAAGACCGATCCCAACATATACAGAATATAGATTTATATGTAATTTCTTCTAATAAAAATTGACAATAATGATAATTGTGTTGCCACATTGTAAGAGCTAGCTTTTATCCGCTGATGAGGGTGTATGATAGAGCTTGTCTATCTGTGTGACAAATTCATTTTCATTGGTATCATATTTGGGTGTGACTTGTTTGATTTTTATTTAACTTTTTAGAGGTCGTTTATTTAAATAGCTTTTTTTTAACAGTAATAAAGCACTTTAAAGAAAATGAATGCATGATTTTTGTTTTTAAGCTTTGTAGGTGTGAGATATAAAACTATAGGGACCGGAAAACACTCATCGCTATCCTCTTCCTCCGACTCCCAAAGCAAGCACTGCTCCGCCACAGTGACTTCATGGCTCATTCAGATGTCCAAGCACACACTGGTAATGCACGGACTGGCCACAGTTCTCCCAGCCTGAGTGTGATAGCCCATCCTACAGCAAAAGATCACAGCAGGTATTTCTATCTGCTTGGTGACATGATTGCCATTTCAAGCCAGAACACCCCTGTTACATTACATAGGATGATATGTTAGGGGCAGGATTGTACAGAGACCATGGGGCCGGCAGCCACGACCCCTGCCCATACAGTAGTAAGAGGGGGCAGGAATGTAGGATGATCCTGCAGCCCCAGGGTCCAAGCCCCCAACACACCTCCAGCTCTCTGCTGCTGCAGGTAGCAGTCAGGCTGATTTTCTCGGACCCCTGAGGGGGTGTGAGCTGAAGAGCAGATATATTATTGATTTATAAGCAATCTATAGATCCTAGAACTGAAGTGCCCAGTGGGGATTTCAAAACATATGGATTCCTAATTTTTTTGTTCTTCAAACAAGTAGTAAAAGCATAGTTGTTTTGGTTATGTACCGTATTAGCCATAGGAAATGACATGGCTGTGTTGTCTCTGTAAACAGGCAGGCTAAATCTCCTTGTTCTATAGTGCAGTGTAACCAGACACCTCCATGGCTGTAAGGCTATGTTCATACATTGCACATTTTTGAGCACTTTTTTGTACGCGCTTTTCAAAAATGTGCAATGTGCCTTGTGTCTGCCGGCAAAGTGAATGTGAAATTCACTTTGCAGTACAGACACGGCGTAATTTTACGCAGCGCTTAGGGGCAGTCACACATGTCACAGAGGGGAGGGGAAACAGGATTCTTCCTCCCCTCTGTGACATCAGATCCAGCAGCGCCGCCCCCTATGGGAAAAAGCACCGGCGTAAAAAGAATGACCATGTCAATTCTTTTACGCAGCAGCGCCGACGCTTTTTCCCATAGGGGCGGCGCTGCTGGATCTGATGTCACAGAGGGGAGGAAGAATCCTGTTTCCCCTCCCCTCTGTGACATGTGTGACTGCCCCATTTGGGTTTGGCAATGTATTACATATACATTGCAAAACCAAAATTACAGTTAAGAAAATGTGTTAAAAATCATAAAAAATTAAATACTTACCCTCTGCCGGGTGTTCGTGGAGCCGAGCCAAGCACAGGTATGGAGCTGCCAGGGCCTCCTGTGACGTCATGTGATACACATCACATGACCACGAGCAGCCAATCGGCACCCAAGACATCATCACTGATGTCATGCAAGGCCCTGGCGATCGGTACTTAGCCTTGGCTCTGCACTGGAGAGTGTGAAAAGGCGTCGGAAAGGGTAAGTATTCATTCTTTATTATTTTTAATACCTCTGGCTTTATTTAATTTTGATTTTGCAGTGTATATCAATACACTGCGAAATCAAATGGGGGCTGGCAGACATGTCACAGAGGGAGGAGGAACCAGGATCCTTCCTCCCCCGGGCCGTAAAATAGCGTGCTGTGTGAACAGCACAGCTTTTTTTTTTGCACGATTGCAAAACACTAGTAAAAGTGGCAGTGCAAAAAAAAAGTGCTATGTGTGAACATAGCCTAAAATGCACTGGGAAAACAATCACCAGGTTTTAAGAGTTGCTTTTAGCAGGTTATTTGACATAGGGAAATATTGCCTCACTATAGCTCCGAGATGGCAAAACTGAGAAACAGATGAAAAAATGTGTCCGTTTTTACTGCTGCTACAGGAGCAAATCTGACATTTGAGTGGTTCAGTTCTAGGTGGACCCTTCACAAATCTCTCAAAGCATATTATTCAACTCACCTTAATTGTCCTATCGCCAGACGCTGATACAATATATTTATCATCAAAATCAACAACATTAACTGCTGCTCGATGGCCAACCAGAACACGCCTCAGGGTGATATCTGTAGGAGATGCCATATCCCAGACAGCAATAGATCGGTCCTTGGAACAGGTCACCATTAAACCATTGCAGAATCGAAGATGAAGCACTGCCTCATTGTGATGAATGAGTGTGTTTAGCACTTCCCCACTGTTAACGTCCCAAACTCTACAACATAAAAACAACCATGTTAAACAGTTCAAATTAAAAATAAAACCACATACAGTAAGTAATCAAGTCTACAATCACTGCTAATCATCTCACAAGTAAAGAAACTGGAGGCTCAATTTAAGTGCAATAGGGTTTACAGCAATTATAGTGAGAAAGTGGTGCTGCTCACTTTGTGGGTTGTGTAACCATAATGCTAATCAAGCTTTCCAAGAGAAATGTTCCAGCTGCGACATTCCCAACAGGTTGGAGGATTCAACTTGGTAGGTAATCGTACACAAAGTGGGAGATCTGGCTGCAGGTATCATATCCACAGTAAAAAACGATGCAATATTATGGTGCCTATGTGGTTTTATTCTAAAGGCATTTGGAAGTTTACAAATTTTCTTCAGGATAATTGCAGACTTGTGGCTTTCATGAAGTAGGAATTTGTTGAAGGGTTTGTCTGGTCTAAAATAACAAGTCTGCAGCCATTCTGTGTGTCACTATGTGACTGCAGATTTGTGAATCTTCACATTACATGCACTGTGAGGATTCTCTGGTGCCAGAATCAGGAATGGCAGTCACTTGACCACTAGTATGCGATATGTAGCCCCCCCCCCCCCCCCCCCCCCCCGGCCACATTCAAAAGAGATGGGCATGGCCTCACTGAATCCTCTTGTCAAATTGTGGCAAGAACATGCATATCACACACTCACTGTCACTGACCGCCGTGTCCGGCTCGGACACTGGAGATTCCTTGCAGAGCACAGTGTGTGCAATAAAGAGAATTTTGTTTACGTACCGTAAATTCTTTTTTCTTTAATCATCAATGGGAGACCCAGACAATGGGGTTTAGGGCTCTGCCCTCCGGAGGTCACACTAGGTACTACAAGTTTGTAGACACCGCCTCCTCCGCTTATAAACCCCCACCGTAGGAGACATCCTCAGTTTAGTCCATAAGCTGCGAGGAGAAAAATAAACCACACCCGAAACATCGGGAAGAATGCCGTGCACAGACGGTGTAACAACCCGGAAAACACTGTCTCAACAGAGAACAGATCAAATGCAAAACATGCAACGGAACAACTGGGTGGGTGCTGGGTCTCCCATTGATGATTAAAGAAAAAAGAATTTACGGTACGTAAACAAAATTCTCTTTTTTCTGGTCATCATAATGGGAGACCCAGACAATGGGGATGTCCTAAAGCAATACCCCAGGGCGGGAAGAGTTCCTCAACAAGACGGATAACACATGGTTCCCATTAAAGGTGGGCAACCGCCGCCTGGAGAACCCGCCTGCCCAAACTCGCATCCGCAGAGGCATGGGCATGCACCATATAGTGCTTAGAGAAAGTGTGCAGGCTGGACCAAGTGGCCGCCTGACACACCTGTAGAGCAGACGCTCGATGTCGCAAGGCCCAGGAGGCACCTACAGCTCTCGTAGAGTGTGCCTTCAATCCCACCGGGAGAGGCAAACCAGAGGACCGGTATGCCTCCTGAATGGGAGCCTTGATCCATCTGGCCAAGGTCGACTTCGAAGCCGCGGCCCCCTTACAGCGACCCATCGTGAGGACAAATAAGGAATCCGAACTCCTAAAGGAGGCGGTCCTGGACACATAAATGCGTACAGCCCTCACGAGATCCAGAGTATGGAGGTCGCGCTCAACCTGATGAACGGGAGCGGGGCAAAATGATGGGAGAACAATCTCCTGGTTTAGGTGAAACGTTGAAACCACCTTCGGCAAGAATTCTGGCCGTGGGCGCAACACCACCTTGTCTTGGTGAACCACCAGAAAGGGTGACTTGCACGAAAGTGCAGCCAATTCTGAGACCCTTCTCAGAGATGTAATCGCCACCAGAAAGACCACTTTCTGGGACAGACGAGAGAGAGAGATGTCTCTCAGTGGCTCAAACGGCGGTTTCTGCAGTGCCGCCAGGACCATGTTGAGGTCCCAAGGGTCCAGAGGTCGCCTGTAAGGCGGAACCACCCGCGACACCCCCTGCAGAAATTGACGGACCTTCGGGAGGAGCGCCAAGCGCCTGTCAAACAGCACTGAAAGTGCTGATACTTGACCTTTCAGAGAGCCAAGGGACAATCCCAACTCCAACCCCGACTGTAGGAAGGCCAACAATGTCGGGATGGACAAAGGCCACGGTGAGCGTCCACCAGAGGCACACCAGGAGAAAAAGATTTTCCACGTTCTGTGGTATATCTTCCTGGAAACAGGTTTCCTTGCCCGATTCATCGTGGCAACCACCGTAGGAGAGAAGCCCCTGGACGTCAGCAGCCAGGCCTCAAGAGCCATGCAGTCAATCTGAGTGCCCTGGAATTGAGGTGGAAGAATGGCCCTTGCGCGAGTAGATCTGGGCGTTCTGGAAGAGCCCACCGGTGTCCGCCTGACAGTTGCCACAGGTCCGGGTACCAGGACCTCCTGGGCCAATCTGGAGCCACTAGAATGGCTACTCTGCATTCCGTCCTGATTTTCCACAGAACCCTGGGAATCAGAGCCAGAGGCGGGAACACATATAGTAGCTGGAAGCTGGACCAACTCAGGATCAGGGCATCCGCCCCCAGAGACTGAGGATCCCACGATCTTGCCATGTATTGGGGCACCTGATGATTCAGCCGTGAGGCCATCAGATCCACGTCCGGAGTGCCCCATCTGCCGCAGATGTCCCGGAAGACGTCTGGATGTAGAGACCACTCTCCGGCGTCCATTCCCTGTCGGCTCAGGTAGTCGGCCTCCCAGTTCTCGACCCCTGGGATGTGAACTGCGGAGATCAGGCAGTCGTGTTCCTCCACCCAAGCTAGAATGCGGTGGACTTCGGCGAGGGCCTGAGCACTTCTGGTCCGTCCCTGATGATTTATGTAGGCGACGGCCGTCGCGTTGTCGGACTGCACCCGAATGGGTTGTCCTGACAGGAATGTCTGAAACGCCAGGAGCGCCAGATAGACCGCCTTGATCTCCAGCACGTTGATCTGCAACGCCGACTCCGACTGAGTCCAGAGGCCTTGAGCCCTGTGGTGCAAGAACACCGCGCCCCAGCCCTTCAGACTGGCGTCGGTGGTCACCACTAACCATGACGGTTTTAGGAAGGACCGGCCCCGTGACAAGTGACGTGGCTGGAGCCACCACTGTAGGGAGTCCCTGGTCGGTTGTGACAGCGTCACCAGCCGATTCAGCGAGATCGTCCTCTTGTCCCATCTGCGAAGAATCTCCAGCTGGAGAGGACGGAGGCGAAACTGTGCGAACGGCACCGCCTCTATCGCCGCTACCATGCGACCCACCAGTCGCATCAATACCCGTAGGGATGACTGTGGTGACAGGAGGACATTCTGCACTCCTGATTGGATCGCAAGCTGCTTGGCTTGAGGTAGGGACACCAGGGCCGAGTCCGTGTGGAAGTCCATGCCCAGATATGTCAATGACTGGGTCGGAACCAGGGTCGACTTTTGAATGTTGATAAGCCACCCGAACCGTTCCAGAGACTTCATGGTCACCTCCAGGCTCACCCGACAAAGGTCTTCCGATGGCGCCCTGACCAACAGGTCGTCCAAATAGGGTATGACGGCGTGTCCCTGCGCATGCAGAAGAGCCATCATGGAGGCCATCACCTTTGTGAACACCCGTGGTGCCGAGGCTAGCCCGAATGGCAGTGCCACAAATTGGAAGTGCTCTTCCCCCACTGCGAATCTCAACCAGCGCTGATGAGCTGGTGCAATGGGAACGTGAAGGTAAGCGTCCCTGATATCGATGGACGCTAGGAAGTCTCCCTGTGACACAGCCGCGATCACGGAGCGCAGGGATTCCATGCGGAACTTCCGAACCAACACGTGACGGTTGAACAACTTGAGGTCCAAAACCGGGCGAAAAGAGCCGTCCTTCTTTGGGACAATAAAGAGGTTGGAGTAAAAACCCCTGAACCTCTCTTCCGTGGGCACAGGGACCACCACTCCGTCTCTGCGGAGTCCCTCCAACACCAGGTGAAAAGCCTGAGCCTTTTCTGGAGATGGAACCGACCGATGGAATCGGGGTATCGGTTTTGACGTCAGCTCTATCCTGTAACCTCTTGAGACTACGTCTCGAACCCACTGATCTTGAACGTGAAGTAGCCACTTGTCCTGAAAGCGAGACAGGCGGCCCCCACCTGTGGGGAGGCAGGATGAGAGAGCGAGTCATGTCGAGGCGGGCTTGGGGGTGGCAGCCGCTGCCCCCGCCGGCTTCTTCTGACGACTCTTGGAACGCCACTGAGCAGCAGGCTTGCCCCCTCGGTCCGAGCGAGCGGACGTCGTTGATGACTGTGAACTGGAGCGAAAGGACCACTGCTTAGGGTTCCTTTTCACGGTATACCGTGGCTTAGGCTTATTCTGCGGTATCTTAGACTCAGCAGAATCCTTTATCAATTTGTCCAGCTCGGTGCCAAAAAGCCTGTCACCAGCGAACGGAAGATTTTGCAAAATCTTCTTAGATGTGGCATCTGAGTCCCAAAGACGCAGCCACAACAGCCTGCGGATCGCAATTGCATTGGCCGAGGCCACAGCAGAGCGAGTGGCAGTTTCCAAAGATGCCGTCCTGGCGTAATCCGCATAAGCTCTTGCTCTGTCGGTAAGCGCCAGGACCTCTGGGCTGGACCTAGCTAGATCAGTGATACCATCCAAACAGATAGTAATCGCTTGTAGGGTCCAGACCGCGGCAAAATTAGGGGCAAACGAAGACCCCACAGCCTCATAGGAAGACTTGGCGAGTTGCTCGACCTGTCTATCAGTAGCATCCTTCAATGAGGAGCTATCAGAGGCAGAAAACAAGGAGCGCGCAGCAATCCTAGTCATGGAAGCATCCACCTTGGGAGACTGCGACCATTCCTGGAGCGCCTCCTGGGGAAAGGGAAAGCGATTGTCCTTAGTTTTACGGACATAACGCCGTCCAGGATGTAACCTGGGAGCTTTAATCACCCTTCCGAAATTAGTGTGGTCCAAGAAGGAGCCACTTGGTCTAGCCTCTGGCCGCAGCCATTGATAGACCTCCTTGGGGTGTACAGTCACCTCCTCAGTAGGAGTGACAAGACGTAATGTCTCATTGATGGAGGACACCAGATCCTCCACCCCATCTGGAGGTTCAGACATAGACCCGAGAGTAGAACCCCCATCATCTTCCTCACCATCAGAGGAACGCTCCTCCTCAGAGAGAGTCTGGAGCTCAGGAGAAGCCTCACGAGCTCGCTTAGGGGGTCTTACAGCAGAAGTAAGAGACACCCGGGGGTAACTGGGAGGAGTAGCTGGGTTCTCCAGTCTCCTATACAGTGCCTCCAGGGATTGCGACATGGAGGACATCTGGGACAGCAGAGATTCATTGATCTTATTCTGCGTTTCCCATGGCCCTGGGATCACCTGAACCTCAGGGTATACTCCCGGATTTGCAGACTCAGTAGTAGCAGACCGGGCCTCTGGGCGTCCGCAGTTATTGCAGGACCCCTCCACCAGTGTCCCGTTGCATGTAGCACAGGTAATGGTGACCACCGCCGCCTTAGCAGCATGCTTCCCAACTGAGGACATCTCCACAGTGAAGGGAATATAAGCCAAAGTTCACAAACAAACCGGGAATCCCGGTGGCTTACCGACCGCAGTAAAGCGGTAGGAGGAAGCGGTGTGTGTGTGTGACCTCCGCGAGTTCCGGTCTCCCTTGTAAGTGCAGACACGCGCTGCAGCCAGATCCCAGCCGGGAAGTGAGGGAGAAGATGGCCGCCGACAGTGAAGATGTGGGCGGAGCCAGGAACACGCGGGAAGAACACACAACACGCCCATCGGTGATGTCACCACAAGGGCTGCTTCCTCCTCCTCCAGACTGCCTCAGTAATGGAGGTGCCAGAGCCCGCAGCGCGGGAAACGAGTGTGAAATATCAACACACACACTCAGACTGCATGTACACACAAAACACCCGCAGTCTACAGCCTCAGCCCCTGTGATACACAGGGCGGTCAGCCAGGGTGACCCCAGCACAGGGTCACCACCAGAACCGCGGACCCGAGGGTAACCGCGCGGTCTGAGTGTCATGACACAACAGTGACAGACACTACCCCCAGGCACACAGGAGACACACCAGGTGCCTCAGTGCCGGTCCGGTCTGTAAGCACCATTTAGGGAGGCCTCGGACGGGGGTGCAGCACCAGTCTGGTCTGTAAGCACCATTTAGGGAGGCCTCAGACTGGGCCGCTCAGCACCAGTCCGGAGTGTAAGCACCATTTAGGGAGGCCTCGGACTGGGCTGGCTCCGTCCGGTCTGTAAGCACCATTTAGGGAGGCCTCGGACGGAGCGGAGCTGTGCAAGGCTCCAGGCTCCCCCTTACCAGAGCCTCCATGGAGGGATGGAAAGGAAAGGAGCGCGACAGCGTACCGGGAGAACCCTGAAGTGTCCAGGCTAAAAGCCCTCCGGTACCTCCACCAGCGTGTTCCGCCAAGGGTGAGCGGGGAGGCTGTCGAGGGTCCCGAGCGGGACCATTTTACCTTGTCTTCATACGCCATCACGTAAACTGTGAGAATGCAGTGAAGTGCAAGCAAAGCGTGATCTCCGAGCACACTAAGTTTAAAACTGAGGATGTCTCCTACGGTGGGGGTTTATAAGCGGAGGAGGCGGTGTCTACAAACTTGTAGTACCTAGTGTGACCTCCGGAGGGCAGAGCCCTAAACCCCATTGTCTGGGTCTCCCATTATGATGACCAGAAAATGAAGATTCACAAGTCTGCAGTCACAGGGTGACACACAGGGTGACTGCACAAACCGTTTAACTTCAAAATGGATTGAGAATGAAACCACATAGATCGGAATTCGTGAATAGTGAAATATTCGGCTTCGGAGATTCGTAGCAAGTAGTTTTCAATATGCGCGTATTCGTCCAAATAGTCTAATGTTATTAGTGATAAGGCTCCGCCCACACACAGCCGACCATAAAACGTGCATTTTCGGGACAGACCGGAAAGGTTGTTTTTTTTGAGTTTTCACTGCATAATGCACCTTTCTGTACCCCCCAGTGAGACACTTCCACTCAATTTGCTCTCACTGAGGTGCCGACACCCTATGTGTAATGAAGAGGGGCAGCAATTTATTTCAGATCGTTCACAATGGACACGTCTCTCACGACCACCAGTGATACTCGCCAGGTAATGAGTATCACGAATACCGTACTATCCGTGCAAGGAACTAACAGTAACGAGTAGAACCGCTCATCACTACACATTTACACACTGATACAGCATAGTGGACGTTGTTCTGTGGATACATTATAGCAGCGCAGATCTCCTACCTTCTCCACTATATTATTTTACAAACAACTTTTCAGCAGCAGACTAAAATATCATGGTATTAAAAATAATATAAAATATGATGCTGCAAATATTAATCATATAAAACATGACATAATTCTAATGAGTATCAGAGAAGAAAGGACTTCAAGAGCAGCAAATGTATTTCAATATAGATTTCGAAGTGCAATGCTTCCTAAGGATAGGGCTACAAGACCAATGGGGAGTCACAACCCACATTCTCTCTAAAATGTTTTGACAGGGTCTCTTGAAAAGAGATAAAAAAAAAGCACAAAAGGGGTGACAGGTTAACTAAAAGTGCCACTTTCAGCAGAGCCTATGCTGCAGTTTATAAAGGTGGCTCTTATCTCCCTAACCCCCTGTACACCTAAATAATTACTTTAGAAACTTTGCCGCCCTGTATGTAAATTCATACTTACGGGTCAGATGGGTCTTCATTTCATCCAGTCCTCACCACCTCTCTGGTCTTCCTCCGCCTCATCTTCTCCTGTCCCATTCCCGGCGCTTGCGCAGATTCATCTGTCTTCGTGCAAGCGACCTAAGCTCTGCTCTACTGCGGTCAAAGCGTCTGACTGCATTATGCCTGTGTATACTGCAGGTGCCAGATCCCGCCCTATTTTGTGTTCTGCTTTATGCAGACACCAGGGTGGAAATCTAGCACCTGTACACTAGCTCTGCCCTAATACAGCAAGAGCAAACAGTATCACTGCACAGTGCATTACTACTAGTGCGCAGGCGCTACATTCCCACCCTGGTGTCTGCATAAAACAACACAAAACAGGGCAGGATCTGGCTCCTGCGGTACACGCAGATGTAATGCTGTCAGACGCTCTGACCCTCTGCCTGCAGTAGGGCAAAGCTCAGGGCACCTGCGCGAAGAGAGAGGGATCTGCGCATGTGCCAGAAATGAGAATGGGAGGAGAGAAGAAGAGGCGGAGGAAGACCAGAGAGGCGATGAGGACCAGACAGAAAGAAGACCTGCATAACCCGTAAGTATGAATTTATATACATGCCGGGAAAGTTTATAAAGTAATTATTTAGGTGTACAGGGAAAAAGGGGGATAAGAGCCACCTTCGTAAAATGCAGCATAGGTGCTGCTGAAGTTGGACCTTTTAGTTTAAAAAGCACAAAAGGGTGAAAGGTTCACTTTAAAAAAGGTTGTTGGAAAGTCCCATCTTTGGGAGCACCCCACTTGGCTATCTCTCAGCTGTGATTGCTGCGGAGTTGTGCACCCCTGTAGATTGACAGTGTGGACCCATGGCATGGTTGCACTACAGGTCTAAACTGTTCACTCTCAATAAAGCAGCAATAAAGTGCAAGGACAAAGGACACTAGAGCTGGTCGGATAGAGTTCCCATTTCATGCTTTATTAAAAAGAGCTAGTAAACTGCATATGCTCGACCACCCTGCTGAAAAAGGAGATTTTTGTGTACTCAACGTAAAATCCTTTTCTCTTAGCCTCTAATTGGGGGACACAGACCGTGGGTGTTATGCTGCTGTCCACTAGGAGGCGACACTAGGCAGAATCTGCAAAAGAGTTAAGTGGCTCCTCCTCTGCAGTATATACACCCTGGAGCAGGAAGTGCTTCTCCAGTTTTGTGCTAAAGCAGTAGGAGAGTTAACAGATAATAACAGTGACACAGGAAGTCTACGCAGGCAACCTGTGTAAACAAATATAGTTAACAAGATAATAACAGTGTAACAAGGCCTGAAACCAAACAGGCACGTGTGTAAACAGTTAAGGGTTAGCAGAGTAATACTAGTACCACAAGGCCTGTAACTAAGCAGGCGCATGTGGAACAGTGAAGAGTTAATGAAGTAATAATTGTATAACAAGGCCTGTAACTAAACAGGCTCACAGTACTACAAGGCCTGGAGCTAAACAGGCATAAGTTTAAACAGTCAACAGTTAACAGAGTTATAATAGGCAAACATGTGTAAACATGTTAACCATGTAACAGCTGAGAAGCTATGTGAGAACTGTAGAAAAGGCCCACAAGGGCAATAGGGTGGGTGCTGTGTCCCCCAATTAGAGGCTAAGAGAAAAGGATTTTACGGTGAGTACACAAAAATCTCCTTTTCTCCTTCGCCTCATTGGGGGACACAGACCGTGGGACATCCCAAAGCAGTCCCTGGGTGGGAAAGAACAATGGAACTAGTAACACTGAGCATGGTCAGTGAAGAACAATGCACCGACAGGCGGGCTGCTGCCGCCTGGAGGGCACGTGTACCCAGATCTGCGATTGTCGAGGACTGAGTGCAAGCACGATAGTGGCTTGGGTATGGGTGTAGGCTGACCTCTTGGCTGCCTATACACTTGTTGCACCGATACCTGTTACCGAACGGTCTAGGCGGCTTCCACGGGCGTAGTAGAATGTGCCGTGACCTGCCAGTAGGGATACGTTTTCGATGGTATAAGCGTCTTGGATGGTTAGAGAAAACCAACTGGTTAGAGGAGCCTTAGAGGCGGACGTGTCTTTATTTCTGCCAATTGGAAGAAGTATAAGGGAGAATCCGACCTCTAGGATGGGCACTGTCTTGGATACCTAGACACGTAGGGGCCTGACAAGGTACCACATATGTAGATCCATCGCGACCGAGCGGACTGGAGTCGGGCGAAGCGATGGTAGAGAGATATTTCCATGTAGGTGGAAGGAGTAAACCTACCTTAGAAGAAGAATGGAACCAGCCATAGGACAATCTTGTCCAGATGGAAGACTAGAAAAGGATGGATTACGTGAGACCGCTGCAAGTACTGATACTTCTGCAGACACAAATAAATGCCACCGAACCATACAACTATTTGGATGAGGATGCCAAAGGTAATATCCCATCGAGGCTGAAAAGGTGGTTCTTGTAGTGACGTGGGGACCAAGTTCAGGTCCCCACGGGTGAAAGCCTTGTTGTATGGAGACCTTAAATAGTCGACCTTTCGAGGAAGGATTTCATAGAAGTCTGGTGGCAAGTGAAAAACAGCTGAAAAGCCTGCTGTGTGAGAGACCCTAAGGACAAACCTGAGTCTAGGTCTGAGTGGAAGAAAACGGAGAGTCCCTGGTATGAAGTAGGGCCAAGGGGAATGACCTCTAGAGGTGCCCCAAGCAAAAAAAACAAAACGATTACACGTGTGATGGGATATCGCTGATAAAGCTGGTGTCCTCTCTGCGACTACGGACATTACAATATCCTGAGAAAAAAACCTCTTGGGTTAAGTTCCAGGTCTCAAAGGTTACGCTAGTAACCTCGGATGTGAGGAATTCTGAGGGAGAACTGGCCGTGAGCGAGCAGGTCTGGACTGTCTGTTAGACGTCCTGGTACTGCTACTATAAATTGGACGAGTCTGCGCACCAAGTGCGTGTGGGTCAGTCTGAGACCACGAAGATGATCCGGCAACATTCTCGTTTGATATTCCAGACTGTTAGTGGGGTAAGAATATAGGAGATACGGATACCGGTCCGTGCTTGGACTAATGCGTCTGTCCCACTGACTGTGGATCCTGAGACCAGGCCAGGATGGCCGGGACCGTGGCATTGAGGCGTGAGTCCGTCAGGTCCATATCTGTGGTTTCCTGGTGGCGTTTCGACGGAGGACCTCTAGATGAAGGGGCCAGTTCCCCGAGTCCATCCCTTTGAGGATTAGGAAATACGCCTCCCAGATGAGTATACCTGGTATGAGAACAACTGGCAGTACAGTGTTTCCGGATTCCACCTAGTGAAGGATGTGGCGAACTTGTCATCGCTTAGAGACTGCGGGTTCCACCCTGGTGGTTGACATATGCCACAGTTATGGCATTGTCTGACTGTATCCTGACATGTCCGAATACTAGAAGGTGACTGAATGATTTCAGTACCAGAGATACTGCACGAATGTTCGTAGATTGAGGGGCATCATCGAGACAGGGTAAGACTACTGACATGTGCATTGTGATGGGGGTACATCGCACCCCATCCTGTTCTCGTGCAACGCCTGAGCATGGGCATGGAGAATTGCAAAGGCCGGCGATGTAGCTGAGCCAATGGAACTGACTCCCAAGCTGCCACTATGCTGTCTAGGACTCTTATGGCAGTTGTGAAGGATTGAGGAGACCTCTGACGGAGGCTGTGGATTCCTAGACGAAGAATCCGTGACTTGTCTAGGGAAATTAGACTAGAGCTGTGGATGTGTTGCATCTAAAGGCCGCGGTGTTCATGCAATGCTGTGCGTCCAATACGGCTGAGACTCCATAAGTGATGCTGCAGCATGCGGCTGTCAGGAGTACGCAGCGGAGCTGGGACTCCTGGAATGTGTGTGCTGTACTGCAGCATGTGCCTTGGAATTGCGGTAACTAAATAATATGAATGACTGGCTTCAACCTCTAAGTGTAGGTGCAAGCAGAAAAAATACATTCAATATAAGGGAGTTATCTGCTGCGACACTAAACACTATGTGCACTTAAATGAGTGCCAGCAGTGGCTAAACTGCACAGCTAATACAGACAATGTGAATAGGGGTATAGCAATCACTGCTCTAGATTCATTGCAAAGTGGAAGGCTTAGCTTCAGCAGTAGCTACTGCGGAGTGCCCGGAAACCAGCGACAAGGTGCTTCCGTTTTTCCGGGTCCTAACACTATGACTAATGGTGGTATGTGAGATACTGGGTTTATATGCCTCTATTCTGATTAAAAACAAGAAAAGTATGTGTTAGACTCAGACAAAATGTCGCTGGTTTCCGGGCACTCCGCAGTAGCTACTGCTGAAGCTAAGCCTTCCACTTTGCAATGAATCTAGAGCAGTGATTGCTATACCCCTATTCACATTGTCTGTATTAGCTGTGCAGTTTAGCCACTGCTGGCACTCATTTAAGTGCACATAGTG
This sequence comes from Allobates femoralis, assembly GCA_033576535.1. Taxonomy (NCBI): domain Eukaryota; kingdom Metazoa; phylum Chordata; class Amphibia; order Anura; family Aromobatidae; genus Allobates; species Allobates femoralis. Next base: position 543,404,483 of record JARQOC010000004.1, read on the forward strand.
TTTAGTGTCGCAGCAGATAACTCCCTTATATTGAATGTATTTTTTCTGCTTGCACCTACACTTAGAGGTTGAAGCCAGTCATTCATATTCTTTAGTTACTATTGTATTTTTTATGACTGAGCGCCCTCCTTATCCCCCTTCCCCCGCCCTGTGACCAGCTGAGGTCTCCATTTTGTCTGAGTCTAACACATACTTTTCTTGTTTTTAATCAGAATAGAGGCATATAAACCCAGTATCTCACATACCACCATTAGTCATAGTGTTAGGACCCGGAAAAACGGAAGCACCTTGTCGCTGGTTTCCGGGCACTCCGCAGTAGCTATTGCTGAAGCTAAGCCTTCCACTTTGCAATGAATCTAGAGCAGTGATTGCTATACCCCTATTCACATTGTCTGTATTAGCTGTGCAGTTTAGCCACTGCGGAAAAGCACTCATTTAAGTGCACATAGTGTTTAGTGTCGCAGCAGATAACTCCCTTATATTGGAATTGCGGTAGACCTGTGGAGGTCGATCCCACAGAGTCTTCTTAACGAGCACGGTGCAAATGCCACTGTGATCGCAGTTCTTGAAAGTCATGCATTGATAAGGGAGTCATCCAGATATAGGAGACTTCTGAAATGCAGTATAGACATTGCCAACTTCAGGCTGGGAAAACGCATTGTATTCTTCGTGCGGTGCTTTAGCCCTTTTAAGCCTCGCCCCACCCCCTGTGCTGACGCTTCGGAGACTCTGACGTCAGGCGGCGTGGCGGGCGGATAAGCCAGTGATGTCACGGCTAGGCCAAAACCTCGTGTAAAACGCGGGGCCCGGGAACGGCAGAGGCCCGGCGCGGAGGGAGCCGGAAGTCAGGAGCGGCGCTGGCCGAAACCGGAGACTGCGCCCACAATAGTTCAGTCGCCGGTGTCCTGCGGTGCACACAGCGAGCGCTATCCCACCATGAGTATTCTCTTATTGACTCCTGAGTCGAGAAGGGACAGATGGCGTGGAAGAAGGTTCGGGCCACGGTCATACGGGGTCCAGAAGGGCCCATCCATTGGGTTGTGGTCGGGGGTCTGCGAGGTCCTGCTTTGAAGCGGGTTGTGCAGAGTGCTTGCACGTGTCATCTCAACCCAAATACCTAATATCGGTATAGTGAAGAGATTGGCAACAGGGCTCGTATTCCAGAGTTTCATCTTTGTAGTCTGGGGACGGAGGCCGGCCAGGCCTTGGGCCGTCGCAGCTTCAACCCGAGTCCCCAACAGTGGGAAGTCGAGGAAGGAGTATGGCATATAGCAAGCTCGGCTACGACCCAGCGCCTCCAACAGTGGGGAGCTGAGGACGGAGTATGCTATAGTCTTAGCTTCCAGAGACCCGTAGCTAAATTACTTGTGCAGTTGCGGATCACAGTGTTTCATCCAGCGTCTTGTGAGACTCGACTGTCATCACCGCCAACCAGAGCTACAGCTGTGGATTTGGAAAGGATTGGCAGACGGTCCTGGGACCCTTGCAGTTGTCAGGTAATTGTAGGTTACATCAACTGCAACTGGGCTCTCCAACAATGGAGGGCCCAGGAAGAAACCTGCGAGTTAAAGTTGTAATTCCACCACAATCTAGTTCTCTCAAAGGGGATCTATTTGAGGCTGTAGCCCATTGATGGTTGCCAAGCTGTTTCTTAGGAAACTGCAGCAGGGAGGAAGTACCTCTGCGTGCCCTGAGAATTGCAGTAAGGAGGTAGCGCCGCTGCGTTCCTTAACGCTGGGCCGCAGCTGCAAGGCATGTGTCTTGATGGCTGCAGCGGAAACACTGCTAAACCCATTAGGCACCGACTACCTGATAGATGCAGCAGGGGGGTAGGGTGGGGCCTCCCGAGCCCCAGATCCTGGCACCTGCTGCTGTTGTGTCATCATGTAATGGCCACTGAGGGCACCTGGCCCCAGCTGTACTGTGCGGAGCTGGGGGGGGGGGGGTAAGTATGTTGTAGGGGAGAAGACCACAGAGCCCCTGGTTATCATGTGTCACAGGGGAGAAGCGTGTGGAGCTGCAGCAGGGAGGGAGCCCTGCTCGGCTCCGCTGTACAGTGTGTGCATAGTGAAAACTTTACGTTTATATATGCGTTAGCCCACTGAGCCAACTCATCTATTATAATGGCCGCCACTGCACGTGTGGGGGCTGTAGGGAAGTCTTTACTGAAGTTAAGGGGCTCCTGTTCTGTATCAGGGCTCCTTAACCTCAGCACCCTATGCTCTTAATCCCCAGTACAACTCCCTGAGTGCTCTAGTCGCAGCTCAGGGCTTGTATGGGCAGAGGGGGGAGGGTCTGTGGCAAAAAAGGCACGCATGAAATCTTGCAATGAGCGAGAGGCGCCAGGAATAGCCGTCCTGCCCCCTGTGCAGCTCCAGTCCGCCCCCTCCATGACGCTGTCCGCGTCATTCTAATCATCCAGGAGGCGGGCCGGGGGCTGGAAAAGAGCTCCGCGCTAGGCCGAAGCCGCGGCCTCAAGTAAAAATAGAGGCCGCAAATGATCGCAGGCCGGCGCGGAGGTCCAGTCCGGGACCGGAACGGATTTGGACCCGGCTGAGCCCCAGGGGCTGTGGCCACATGAGCGCTGGCACAGAGCAGCCCCTCCATCAGGAGAACCCAGAGGACTGGGTCTCCTAGAAGTGGAGGAGAGGGTGGCAACCCCATCAGGAGAACTGGGTCTCCTAGAGTCCAGGTACTGTTCTGGCTCTGTAAGGAGCCCAGAAAAATTGGTGCTCCTGCTTACAGTATGGGCCCCTTCAGGAGAGAGCAGCGAAGGCTGATCTCCTGGAGTGAGGGAAGAGATGCTGCAGCAGGGTGGCAGCCCCCATCAGGAGAACCCAGGGGACTGGGTCTCCTGAGGTCCAGGTACTGTGCTGGCTCTGTAAGGAGCCCAGAAAAACTGGTGCTTCTGCCCACAGTATGGGCCCCTTCAGGAGAGAGCAGCAAAGCGGATCTCCTGGAGTGAGGGAAGAGATGTTGCAGCAGGTGGTAGCCCCCATCAGGAGAACTAAGGGGGACTGGGTAGCAGAGGCTGTGAGCAGCCTTGGGGGGCCCTGCAGCCGAGGGAATTGCCATGTACCAGACAGTGCTATGGAAGGCACCTAAGGCTGGTGACTCAACCCAAGTTCCCAGCCAGGTGGAATGGGGAGGGCATCTGTAGATCCCATGGGTCCCAATACTGCAACCCAGATGTTACCTGGTGCCGTCATGTGGTCTCCATTTTCCCATGGGAGCCGAGGATCGGGGCCCCCTTTTTTGCCGGTTTTTGTTTCCAAGTGTCTTGCTGCTTGCGGCGGGGACATGGGGCATTACTGCGACCCAGAGCCCCATCAGTGGGGACTGGGGAGGAATGCGGGCCTCAGAACCGGCAGGTCTGGAAATCACTTTAACCCTGCACCTCCAACAGTGGAGGGCCGAGGAAGGAATAGCCCTTATCTGACAAAATAGCTCAACCCAGAGGCTCAACTATGGAGTCTGGGGAGGTATCTGTGGTCGACATGTCCCTTCAAAAGTAAAAATGTAGTTTCAAAGTAAAATAATAAAGAAATAGTAAGAACGTGTGCCGCCTTACAGACACTAAGCAAAAACTGGAGAAGCACTTCCTGCTCCAGGGTGTATATACTGCAGAGGAAAAGCCACTTAACTCTTTTGCAGATTCTGCCTAGTGTCGCCTCCTAGTGGACAGCAGCACAACACCCACGGTCTGTGTCCCCCAATGAGGCGAAGGAGAAATGAGCATTAACCAAATAAATTAAAAATCCCTTCACTCGAGAACAGAGAAGAATTTCATTAGCATTAAATGTCAGAGTGGCTTGTTTTTACAAACACTTTGCCTAGTTTTAACTATTGATGTTGATAAAATCCCTTTAAGATAATCCCTTTGTAATAACCCACCAAAGCATATTTACCCTGTATATATAATAACAGTGTTATTTAGTTGATAAAGCTGCCTGAATGATGAGAACCGTCTGCTTGGTTCAACACTGTGTTCCCATGTGTACAGGAGGCCACAGTTTATGGGGACTCTCCGCCTGACACTGTCACACTCTGCACTGACTGACTGACCATTGTATTAGCTTGTATTCAGCAGTGAACACAAATCAACACTGCAGGGGACGGCTCTCAAAATGAATGTAGCCGCTCACAATGGTGGCCACTGTATTCTGTCCAGTTATTTTGGATCATGGCGCCATTGCGAATAACAATCCTTACTAACTCTACTCCATTATGAGCAGCATGCTTTGACGGGCATTTGAAGATGGTAAAGTTTGAGAAGAGTGAGATTATACTTCGTATATGAGGTAATATCTCTACGCATAACTAGCAAGTTCTTCATATTAGATACAAAAAAATTTAAGACATTGCAAATTATGTATTCTCCCTTGGCTGAAAAATGCCAGGTGTAAATTAAGTAGCGTCACCTATGGCTAAAGTAACTACACTTTTGATAACCTTTGAGAATAAGCAGTTGTGAAAATGCATGAATAATAATAAATCCATTTTAGGACATCATATGACGTGTTTCCTGCATGCTTTATTTTACTTACATAGCAGGAGTTGTCCATTGCTCAGACAATCCCTTCTGAATACCTATGTCTCTTCCTCTAAAATAATAATCATATACTCACCTCGGATGCTGGCGCCATATTCCAGCAGTGTCGGCACTCGCTCTCACAGGGCTCGTATGACAATTAGATAATGCAGGAGAGCAGGAGCAGCTTTCACTGTCTCATGATGTCTTGGTTTGTCAGAAGGAAAGGAGAGCGAGATCCAACAACAGCTGGAATTGCGTTGGTAGCGGTGGGGAGTATATTATTTCACTGAGGAAAAACAGGGTTTCTGAAAGGGTTGACCCTCTACTCGGACAACCCCTTCTGACCTTCCGCTTTAGAGACCTCAACACTGTTCCTGTAGTGCTTAGGGTGCCTTTACACTTGTTGCGTTCATGGTGCAGACGAGAATGTATGATTTGTACGCAAGCATCCGCATGTGTACAAATCACACATGCGGAGCAATGGGTGCGCACAGCCATCCGTAGTGAGCGCATACACTGTGCGTCCCCATGTTAAGCATAGGGACGCGCGGTGCTTGCGCTCGGCTTGCGTTCGTCCGCCGCAATGCGAAGCGCAGGCGAACGCAAGTGTGAAGCCACCCTTACAATCCGATAAGTGGAGTCGGTAAGCCAAACCTGCAACTCCACCAAAATGGACAGACTCCCGACTCCACAGCCATTGTGTGCAGTCGAGTAAGCCAAACCTCCGACTCCTCAATTTCCCTGAGTCCGACTCTCTCATACATGGCTCATGTAGAGATCCTGCCACCTCCAAAAGGCCTCCTAAGCTACAAAATCATGTCCCTGCAGCATCCTATCACTAATCTCACACTCCTTTTGTCTACTAAAAGCATCCTGTCAAAGTAGATAAAAACGATTTTATACTCACTCATTAGCCATGTTAATTAGTAGGGGCTATTATCTTTAGCCCTTAGGGCGTGCTGTTTTGCAGGCTCCAGGATCCACCCTCTATCTCTCTGTGCTGCTGTAATGTGGAGCTGAAGACAGGACTAATGATTTGTATTCTGTGAGTGACAGAGAGGGGGAGGGCAAAGCATGCACAAGCAAAGCAGCACAGAGAGAGAGGGTGCAAAACAACACGCCCTATGGCCTAAAGAATATAGCCCCTACTAATTTGAATACCTAATGAGCGAGTATAAAATAGCTTTCATCTACTTTGACAGGATGCTTTTAAAGAGACAAAAGGAGTGTTAGATTAGTGATAGGATGCTGCAGGGACGTGTTTTTGTAGCTTAGGATGCGTTCTGGAGGGGACAGGATCCCTTTAATTAATAAACTTACTGTAGTAAATTGGTAACATCATGCTTTTTATCACCATTATGATACAATAATTAAGATATTTAGCTACAACATAAAATATATTTATTGGAATACAATTTTAGAACACATAACTTTAAGAAATTGTAAATATGCAATACACTTATGCAGTAAGGGGAACTAACTGCACCCAATTTAATATATTTATTTCTGAATTCAATCTCTTTTATAATGAATCCGACCCCACTGCTCTGATTACAATATAAATTTCCTACCACTAGGTCTTTGGAGTGAGGGAAGAGACTGGAATAAACACAGAGATGTTGTTCCTGGAGGGATTTGAACCCTGGACGCAGAGCTAATAAAACAACAATGCTAACCACTGAGCTGGCCCTTCTGCCACAGAGTATTTGTCTTCTCATACACTAAGAAACCAGAAACCTCAACAGTTTTCTGTGTGTCTGCTTGTCTCCATCAGCGTCTCCCCCTCCCATACATTTCTGCAATTTGATCCCACACTGAAGACAGGTCAGAGATTTTGCAGTTACTGTTTAACCCAAAAGAACATACCTGACAGTGGAGTCCGAAGAACCAGTAACTATGACTCTTTCATCGTACTGTAAACACAAGACGGACCCAGTATGGCCTGTTAAGATTTTTAGACACTCCAATGAGGTTTTGTCCCATATCTATGGAAAACATAATTATAAAAAATTGAGTTACTTAAATAATTTTATTTGCACAGTACAGTTAAAGAGGTTATCTGGGATCTATCAAAATACAAAATTGTCCTTAAGCACTAACAGGCGGGTTGCTGCCACCTACCTGCCCGATGTGCCTGGCACAGACTGCTCCTGTCAGCAATTTTGCCCCTTGACGTCATGCCAATAAAGGGGAGGATTCTTCCCCTCTGTCGACAAGCATCAGAGCCAATGTCATACTGATTGACAGCTGGCTCCCCAATCAGGTAGTGAGGAGCCGGATGTCAATCAGTGTGCCATCATCTGTCCTGCCCCTTCCACAGAGCAAAGCGGAAAAGCCGCCTCTGCTCACCCCGCCATGATACTCCGGACTTCCAGGCAGGAGTTGTATGTGCCCGCTCTGTGCCGGGGGTGAACAACAGGTAGATGCAGCTACCTGCCCGTTAGTGCTTGGGCAGTTTGTTTTTTAATACATCCCAGATAACACCTTTAATGGTAATGAACTGTTCAATAACATTCAAGAACTTTGGGTTGCCGCTGGTAACAGCTGATCAGAGGGGGTGCCAAGTGCCACACCCCCACCGATCAGACACTAATAGCCTATCCTAAGAAAAGGTCATCATAAAAAAAAAATAATGGCTAACCCCTTTAATAAACATTGTATGTAAATAATAGGTGGGTTAACTCCTTCCCAACACACCCAATTTTCGTTGTCTGCATTCCCGTTTTGTTTTTTCCTCCCTTTCTTCTAAGAGGTATAACATTTCTATTTTTTTACTCGACACAGAAGGTGAAATAAGTATTGAACAGATCACCTATTTTCTAATATATTTTCTAAATATATCGTGACATGAATTTCTCACCAATGTGAGAAAGCCATCCAATCATTTCTAGTCATACCTTTTGCAGAAAAAAAATCGATTTTGTAAAGTAGAGAAGAAGTTATATTCACCTCGTCCTGTGTGAGTTCTCTGTTTCTGAATAAGTCTCAATAGGTGGGGCCTGTCTGCTGCTCCCTTGTAATTATGCACGCCCCTCTCTGCTTGCTAAGAGCCTGGCTGTGTCATGAAAGTGGCGGGGCTAAATCGAGTCATAACAGTAGCCCCGCCCCCTTTCATGACGCGACCAGGCTCTATGTAAGGTAGCAAGCTGAGAGGGGCGTGCATAATTACAAGGGAGCAGCAGACAGGCACGCCTATTGAGTCTTATTCAGAAACAGAGAACTCACACAGGTCGAGGTGAATATAAACTTTTCTCTACTTTACAAAATCGATTTTTTTTCTGCAAAAGGGGGTGCAGGGACAGGTCTAAAGATGCGGGGGGGGGTGTCAGGTTCCCTTTAAGTATTAAACACACTTACTGAAATGTATTTAATACTTTGTACAAAAGCCTTTGTTGGTGATGACAGCTTCAAGATGCCTTTTGTATTGAGAAACTAGTCTCATGCATTGCCCAGGTGTGATTTTGGCCCATTCTTCCACAAAAATACCCTTCACATCCTGAAGGTTCTGCAGGCTCTTTATATGAACTCTGTTCCTTCCATAAATTTTCTGTTGGATTCAGCTCCAGTGATCAGAGCGGCCTTGTTACTTGCTGTATTTTCATTTTCTCTCTCAGAAACTATTTGGAAGTTTCCTTGGCTGTGTGCTTGAGATCACTGTGTTGCTGAAAAGTCAGCCCTCATTTTATCTTCATCATCCTGGCAGATAGCAACAGATTTTTATCAAAAATGTCTCGGTACATTTGTCCATTCATCCTTTTTTCAAGTGTATGGAGTATACCAGTGCTGCATGCTGAAAAAAAGGCCAACGCCATAATGTTCCCACCTCCAAACTTCACTGTTGGTATAGTGTTGAAGGACTCCAAATATGGTGTATATAATGGAATCCAAAATTTTGGTCTTATCTGACCAGGACTCTATTCTCCCAGTGTTTCACAAACTTGTCTACATGCAGTTGACTGAACATTAAATACTATTGAATGTGATTTTTGGTCAATGGAGTCTTCAGTGGCGAGTGTGTATACAGGCCATTTAAACTGAATTTTGCTGACCGTTGCAGGGCTGGTATCCAGGCTCATGTGGAGCGGAGACTGGCTGAATGAAGAGCAGAGATTCTACACTCTACTTATGGAGTATAAGTGCTTTATTTTTTATTTCTGAAACAATTGTAGCTGCTGATTTCAGGTCTTTATATAGCGCTCTACCGATCCTTGGCTTCTGGACAACTCTTCTGATAATTCTTTTTACTCCTCTGTCTGAAATCCTGTGGGAGCAACTGGTCGTGGCTGGTTAATGGTGAAATTATGTTCTTTACACTTCCGGATCATGGCTCCAACTGTGCTCACTAGAACATTCAGTAGCTTAGAAATCATTCTGTAATGACTGCTATTGATAGGTTTTGCAATAATAAGGCTGTGAATGTCTTGAAACAGCTCACTGGTTTTACCCATCATGAGATGTTTCTTGTGTGATTGGATTTTTTTTTATAGGCCAGCAGTTGAACAGGCAAATATTTTTTCACCAAGTGGCAGGATTGTTCTCTAATTATTGATTTTTGTACCTCTTTATCTTAATGTGTTCAATACTTTAATCCCTGTATTATTTCTCATTACATTACACATCACTAAATTTATGGATATCCATGGTTTCATTTCGTCGCCCTTCTGAATTAATTGGGTCATTACCGACATCTGGTGAGAAATTCATGTCAATATTGATATTTTGACTGATTATACTTCTAGTGAAGCAGAAATACCATATACCGGTATGCGTATTTTCAGTTTATTTTTTTAATATCTTTATTTTTAATAGGATGGGGGGGTCAATTTGAATTTATATCTTGGTCCAAGAGACCTAAAATTTATTACATCTGTTGAAGTAGCCTCATGAGGACATGTTTTCTGCAGGGCGAGTCATAGTTTTGATTCCACCCATACACTGCACTGGACAAGAGGCAAAAAGGAGATTTTTGTGTACTCCCCGTAAAATCTCTCTCTCTTAGCCTCTAATTGGGGGACACAGGACCATGGGTGTTATGCTGCTGTCCACTAGGAGGTGACACTAAGCAAGATCTGCAAAAGATTTAGAGTGGCTCCTCCTCTGCAGTATACACCCCTGGAGCAGGCACTGCCTCCCCAGTTTTGTGCTTAAAGCAGTAGGAGAAGTAAATAAAGTTATTGAAAGCCTGTAAGAAGGCAACTATGTAAAGGTACCTTTACACGCGGCACCTTTTCTAGGAATTTCACTGGCAACTTACTGGTTGCAGTGAAATCATGGACACATTGCTCTATCTTGTTGCTGTGTACAAATGGAACAATGTATCCATGATTTCACTGCAACCAGTAAGTTGCCAGTGGAATTCCTAGAAACGTTGCCGCATGTTAAGGTACCCTTAGAGCTTTGGGGAACGAGGAAGGAGGGTGGCATGTGGAGGGATATCTCAACTTCAACCCAGCACCCCAACAGTTGGGAGCCGAGGAAGGAGCATGCCGGGGGTCTCCATAGACCCACGCTTGAATCCTCTTCTGAAGAAAAAATAGAAGTAAAAACTGTTTAAAAAATTGTGTGTGCCTCCTAACAACACTAAGCAAAAACTGGTGAGGCAGTGCCTGCTCCAGGGGTGTATACTGCAGAGGAGGAGCCACTGTAAATCTTTTGCAGATCTTGTTAAGTGCCGCCTCCTAGTGCACAGCAGCATAACACCCATGGTCCTGTGTACCCCAATGAGGCAAAGAAGAAACTTCAATTTAATAAAGAAAACAAACAAAAAAAAAAGCATGCAATTCTGCCAATGATTTTTCTTCAGCATCCATTGAGTGGTATTATATTGGTGAGGACACAAAAAAAAAAAACAAACTAATATTTGTATAAAAAAAAAAAAAAAGGGAAAAAAATATTGCATCACTATCTTGTGTGACCTGTACCTTATCGTTTCTTTCTGTTGGTGGAGCTGTGTGAGGACTTGTTAATTGCGCTCTGAGCCATTATTTTTAATTTCCGTAATTTCTCGGACTATAAGACACACCTAGGTTTTAGAGGTGTAAAATAGGAGGAAAAAAAGATTTGAAGCAAAAAATGTGGTAAAAGCAATGATTGGAAGATGCTGCCACAGGACCTGAATGGTGTCTGTAAAGTACCGTATGAAAACAACAGAAGGGGAGTATAAGAACCGGGGGAGGGTGTTAATGAGGTACTCCAGCGCTGAAATAAAAACACTAGAGTAATGCTTGAAGATATCATAGGTGCTATTCATGTCATGTTAAGGAGAACTATAACTCCCAGCAAGTCCTGTAGATCCTTTGACATGCTGGGAGTTCTAGCTCACCACAGGAGAGGTAGAATGCATGAATGCATGTATGCACAGTACTTTATTAACTATTCACTCAACTTTCACAAGGTGTGCTCACTCACATTACATGCTGTCACATCCTCCCACTCTGGACACCAGGAAATCTCTACAGGACCTGCGGTGATGTAATGAAGTGGGAGGGCTGGAGCATCACATGACAGCACAGAGCCCACCCTCTTCATTACATCACCACAGGTCCTGTAGAGATTTCCTGATGTCCAGAGTGGGAGGATGTGACAATATGTAATGAGAGCACTCAGTACTGTGCTCCTAAGGTATGCCGTTCCTGGCCCTGTCAGTACTTGGCCAAGCATGGCTACGGCGATCCCTGCCCCTGCTTGATCTCCCCAGCCCAGGGGACATACAATCCCTCAGCCGCTGCAGGAATCCAGCAGCTGGGGAAACAACGTGGGCCTGCTGTTTAGGGTGAAGGAATACTCATTTTCAGCTTCCCACGCCTACTTCACGGCATTGAAGACAGCACTGAGAGGTGCAAGGGGGAGCAGAAAATTAATATTCCTTCACTTTAAATATGCAGACTATAGGACGTACCCCACTCTTTCTTACAAAATTTGGAGGAAAAAAAGGTGCGTCTTATAGTCCAAAAAAATGGTATGCAATTTTGGGGTAAATGTGACATTAAGTTTAGCATTTATTGCATTTTGGAAAGTTTGATGCTTATAAGAAAAAAAAATTTCAAATGTAGCATTACATTTTTTTCCAGCTTTCTTTCGGCATTTAAAGGGAGCCTGACATCAGAACATGGCTTAATAATCTGACCTCATGCAACTTTAGGCAACTGCATGATTACAATGCAGTCTGTAGCTAAAACTGCAAAGGACTTTGTGCCATGCAGTGATGAATACTTATATAACTTTTCATATCTCTATATACAAAGAAAAAACTAATGAATATTCTAAGCCCTTCAAAGATGATTAAAAACCTTTGGGTAAGCCATTAATGTCAGACTAAAGGCCCAGCTCCACATGCTGGCCACAGATCAGCAAAATTCCTGTACAATAACTGACCACATCTTACCTTAATGGAGTTATCCCGCAATCCACTGATTATCTTCTCATCGTCATACTGAAGACAGTAAACCCCTTTGCTGTTCTCAGAACGGCACTGGATTCTCTGGAGATTATGCCTTCCGCATCTCCAGTTTGCTTCTATTGTCTAAATGAAAAAGAAACAAAACAGAAAAAACCTCTTAGTACAAATAATGGAATAGGCATCCAACACAATTGACTAATGCTATCTCTGCAACTTTGGTTGGAAAAGTAAACCAGAAGACATCAGGATTGGAGATCAATGTGATGAATGGTTTGCGACCAGCATAGGGTATCCCACACAACTGAGAACATTTTCATGTGTGAATGTGACCTTGATAACTAAAATTTCACCAATGCAAAAAGTCCTACTGAGCTAATCTTCTAAGTGTAGATTATTTCATATCCACATGACCTGTCAAATATACAATATTTATAATTTATTCATATATAGCGCTATTAATTCCATAGCACTTTACATACATTTGCTCCCCATTGGAACTCACAATCTAAACAGCCTACCAGTATGTCTATGACAATTTGGGAGGAAGATGGGAGTGCCCGGAGGAAATCCGACGCAAACACTGGGAGAATATACAAACTCCTTGCAGATGTTGTCCTTGGTGGGACTTGAACCCAGGACCTCACTGCTGCAAGGTTGCAGTTGCCTGTCTAAAGGCAACCCCTCCCCAACACATTGACCGACATTGTTCTCTAATGAGTCAGACTGTGAGTGGGTGACCGAACTCGCACCAGCCACCATGACTAAAACCGGAACACTCCCAAAAGGTCATTTCCTCATTGTAGCAGGGATTAATGTTCAGGCACCGAGCAGGTTCAGAATACTATTAACCTGTAGATTAAGCCCACATTATTAGTATTTTTCCACATGACAGGTTCCCTTTAAATTCTACTTGTGTTCATCAATTATACAACAGTGATTTCTGGAATAGTTATAACCCCTAATACAATTTATTATTAGCTAGACAAAGTCTTAATACTGGTATCCAAACTGCCATCACCAAGGGGCCCCATACACAATAGATGGCTGCAGGCATCATTCGGCCGCCAGCTATCTCGCCTAACTTCTCCATACACAGGAGGATTCATTGTGTGTCTATGGGAGATCCGCTGCCAGAAATCCCTGGCGGTGGCTTACAGTATTTTTCGGATTATAGGACACACTTTTGTTCCCCCAAATTTTGGTGAAAAGCGGGGGGAGAGGGGTTGAGGGGGGGGGGGGGGGGGGGGCAAGGCATGGTTAGAATCTGAATCTACAGTTTCTATACTGTAGGAGGGGCGCTTTGGGGCGATGTCCGGGGGCTGGCACAGGCTGCAGAGGCAGCCCATGGACACGTGCCCTGCTCATTGTGCTCATGTACTATGCACTGCACCCGCTGTCAATCACCTCAGTGCTGAAGGTGCCGCTGAGAGATGGACGGGAAGAGGGGTGGCGCATTTAACATGTGCCTGTATTAACCCCCCTTCCCACGCCATCTTAGCGCTTCAAGCTCAGCGGTGACTTGCTGGGCCATATCCAGTGTGGGTGGGGGGCCATATAACAGAATAAGGGGGCCATATACAAGATGGGGGACCATATTCAGTATGGGGGAGTAATGTACCAGGATACAATTTTTCGGTGCCTCCTATAAAGCGAAAAATACGATATCTTGCCAAGAACAAAAGGATCCGCAGTCCAAAAATCAAACATACTGAATGCTTATATTCCCTGAAGATTAAATATAAGACAGCTCCTTTAAACCAGGAAAAGATCACGCGTTTCTTTTCTTGCATCTTAAAAACCATGCATAATGCATCACAAAATAAATGAATTGCGTGTTATAACCATCTATTGATGCCTTGTACATGTCCAGTTACTGTACATATTTTGTAATTACCAAGTTAAAAATAAAAATCAATGCAAACATAACTTACCTCAATATCTTCAATTATTTTGGGATAAAGTGATCTGTAAAATGAGTTTGGTGGGCCATCAGTAGGTCTGTTTTTAAAAAGATATTGATCCCTAGAAAGAAAAAAAAAAACCAAAAAAACAAAAAAAAAAAACAACACAAAATCAATTGCAGCCTGTAGTAAAGCACAGGGACAATGGCTGAACCGAAAGACTGAGCACATACCATTGTCTTCTTTCTGATAAACCCTTCCACAGTGGATCAGTACGGACCATCCTCTCGATGAGCTTCTTCCATAGCATGCCTTCTGAAATCACCCTCTGCCATTCTTTGCATACAAGTTCTGCAGCACACAGTGATCGAGCATCCAAGTAGGACAGAATATTTTCTGCAATATGCTCCAAGCCCTGTTCTGTAAGTGAGGAAAACCATCAAGAAATGTCAATCAGAATGGCATTTTAAAGGGAATATGTCGACAGCATGCAATAAGGGGTTAACAGAGAATTCAGCGATGTCTCTCATCAAGTTTCATGGTATTGTTTTCTTACTTGGAAGGATTGTTTTAGCACCGGGACCTTATCATTGCTGGACTACATTGCCCTGTGCATGACAGTCCAGCACAGCCCGTCCTGTGATTAGCACCTTTCTCTATTGACCTTGTATATATAGAGCCTGGTGTGGACATAGGCAGCGTTCTCAGCCTGATACGATACATTGTTAAATCTAAAAACTATCAGAACCGCTGCATCCAGTAATCTCAGTGATACAGCGTTGGATTAAGGGTCTCATTGCCTACATAATGCTGAGATGAGATCGCAAAAACGTGCAGACAGATTTCCTTTAAAGGGGTTGTCTACTACTTGGACAACCCTGCCTCAATCTGAATGTTGGGTCCATAAAAATAAAAAGGCTATGCTCGCCTCCGCTGCCTGTGTGGTTCAAGAGGTGTCAGAATTTGCGCTCCTGTGGCTCATGTGACATTATTATGAAATGTGAGCTCCGTGACCAATCAGCGCAAACGTCTCTCTCCCCGCAAGTCATTACCAGGGAGTGAGTCGCAGTTGCACTTAGCCATCTGAAGCCTGTGAGAAAAGTCAGCAATGATTGTTATGACACATGGGCCTTGCGACCAATGTCACATGAGCCCCGGAAGCTCAAGTTCTAACAACACTGGAACCATGCAGGCAGCGGAGGGAAGCACAGGCCTTTTTATTCTTATGGACTGGACATAGGGAATGAGAAGGGGTACAACCCCTTCAAGGACCATCTACAATGTAAAATAAATAGGCCACTGAAAAGGCATTCTTACATAGTTCCAGGAGGCACAAACACCTTATCGCTATCTAATGCTACAATATTAAAGCTCACACTTGCCATCTCGTCACTGCTTAATATCACCAACAAATTGCATATAGAAAACATCAGAACCAAATAACAAGAGGGGGAAAAAAAAGAAGAGTGAAAAAAATGTGATTAATTGAAATCTAGCTTTCATTATTAGAATATTACAATCATTACCTATAGCTCCAGGGTTGATGGTCTATCACCACCTATTTCTATATGTTGTACAGCCACTAAATTCTATTGTCACAACCCAGGTTTCATTTTTATCCCTTCCACAAAGATAACTGTGAGCCCCCGACTGCTGTGAGCCCCCAGTTACTGTCTCCAACCTTTCAGACCTTGAAAGCCACATTCAGCCTCTAAAAGAGGGCTGTAAACCACATCTAGCTCCCATGCAATTACAGAACCCCCATTACTGGTATAATGACAGACAAAGCTTTTCCACAGAAATCACAGATATAGTATGCCAAGATCCAAGGGCTCCTACCTTACCCCCATTCAAATCTGCTCTTCTGTGCTTGGCTACTCCCATGAATCACCAACTCTAGATCTGCTCTTCATACCTGTTTGCTAGACCTGATGCTAATGGAATAAATGGACAGACAGCCACAAGCCATACATCATGGGCCCACAAGTCACAGGTTGGGGACCACTGTTATAGAGTTTGAATGAGGAGACCTGCAATCATTCTGCACTCAGTGAAACACGAATGTGACAAATAGTAGAAATATGCAAATAAGTCTGTGGAGCCTCGGTTAGGAGTCTCAAACACAGGACTAGCCAGATATCCTTCCAGGGAAGGACCCAGTCAAGGGGTGGCTCCTTGCGGAGAACACCATAACCACCATGTTAAGTGGCCCTTTTAGTCAATATCCAGCTCATTTACAAGCTTAGAGATATGACAAGGGAATACCAAGGCCAGGTATCCATCCACAGGCAGCTGTTTCAGGGTGTTGCCCCTCATCAGTGTGGAGTAGGATTCTGGCTAGGTGGAAGCAAGGCCTAGTAGACCAACATCACAAAGTATTCACTGATCTCAGGGAGACCAGTCCAAGAAAACACTGCGGGCAGCTGGCTAAAGCGCTCAACACAGTGAATTCCTAGGCGCATTGCCTCCTGGGAATTATGAATATGCAAATAAGTCTGTGGAGCCTCGGTTAGGAGTCTCAAACACAGGACTAGCCAGATATCCTTCCAGGGAAGGACCCAGTCAAGGGGTGGCTCCTTGCGGAGAACACCATAACCACCTAGCCAGAATCCTACTCCACACTAATGAGGGGCAACACCCCGAAACAGCTGTCTGTGGATGGATGCCTGGTCTTGGTATTCCCTTGTCATATCTCTAAGCTTGTAAATGAGCTGGATGTTGACTAAAAGAGCCACTTAACATGGTGGTTATGGTGTTCTCCGCAAGGAGCCACCCCTTGACTGGGTCCTTCCCTGGAAGGATATCTGGCTAGTCCTGTGTTTGAGACTCCTAACCGAGGCTCCACAGACTTATTTGCATATTCATAATTCCCAGGAGGCAATGCGCCTAGGAATTCACTGTATTGAGCGCTTTAGCCAGCTTCCCGCAGTGTTTTCTTGGACTGGTCTCCCTGAGATCAGTGAATACTTTGTGAAATAGTAGAAATGACAGCATCCATAGGTCTAATGTTCGTAAAAATAAACTTTACTGCTCCATAATTCATACAATTACAACATTCTGACTTGCGCAGATGTTATTTTCTCACTCACAGACACCTCTGGTGTAGGATGTTGGAGAAAAAGAGAATTTTGTTTACGTACCGTAAATTCTTTTTTCTTTAATCATCAATGGGAGACCCAGACAATGGGGTTTAGGGCACTGCCCTCCGGAGGTCACACTAGGTACTACAAGTTTGTAGACACCGCCCCCTCCGCTTATAAACCCCTACCGCAGGGAACATCCTCTGTTTGGTCCATAAGCTGCGAGGAGACAAATAAACCACACCCGAAACATCGGGAAAGAAACCGTGCACAGACGGTCCAACAACCCGGAAGAACACTGTCCCAACAGGGAACAGAACAAATGCAAAACATGCAACGGAACAACTGGGTGGGTGCTGGGTCTCCCATTGATGATTAAAGAAAAAAGAATTTACGGTACGTAAACAAAATTCTCTTTTTTCTGGTCATCATAATGGGAGACCCAGACAATGGGGATGTCCTAAAGCAATACCCCAGGGCGGGAAGAGTTCCTCAAAGACGGATAACACATGGTCCCCCTCAAAGGTGGGCAACCGCCGCCTGGAGGACCCGCCTGCCCAAACTTGCATCCGCAGAGCATGGGCATGCACCATATAGTGCTTAGAGAAAATGTGCAGGCTAGACCATGTGGCTGCCTGACACACCTGTAGAGCAGAAGCTCGATGTCGCAAAGCCCAGGAGGCACCGACAGCTCTGGTAGAGTGAGCTTTCAATCCCACCGGGAGAGGCAAACCAGAAGACCGGTAGGCCTCCTGAATGGGAGCCTTGATCCATCTGGCCAAGGTTGACTTCGATGCCGCGGACCCCTTACAGCGACCTGTCGTCAGGACAAATAAAGAATCCGAATTCCGGAAGGAGGCAGTTCTGGACACATAAATGCGTACAGCCCTCACGAGATCCAGAGTATGGAGATCGCGCTCAACCTGATGAACGGGAGCGGGGCAAAATGATGGGAGAACAATCTCCTGGTTCAGGTGAAAAGTGGAAACCACCTTTGGCAAGAATTCTGGCCGCGGGCGTAGCACCACCTTATCTTGGTGAACCACCAGGAAGGGTGACTTGCACGAAAGTGCAGCCAATTCTGAGACCCTTCTGAGAGACGTAATCGCCACCAGAAATACCACCTTCTGGGACAGACGAGACAGGGAAATGTCTCTCAGTGGCTCAAACGGCGGTTTCTGCAGTGCCGCCAGGACCATGTTAAGGTCCCAAGGGTCCAGTGGGCGCCTGTAGGGCGGGACCACCCGAGATACTCCCTGGAGAAACTGACGGACCTTGGGAAGGAGCGCCAAGCGCTTGTCAAACAGCACTGAAAGAGCTGACACTTGACCCTTCAAAGAGCCTAGGGACAATCCCAATTCCAGCCCCGACTGAAGGAAAGCCAACAATGTCGGAATGGACAAGGGCCACGGGGAGCGACCACCCGAGGCACACCAGGTGAAGAAAATCTTCCACGTTCTGTGGTACATCTTCCTGGAAACAGGCTTCCTAGCCCGAGTCATGGTGGCAACAACCGTAGGAGAGAAGCCCCTGGACGTCAGCAGCCAGGCCTCAAGAGCCATGCAGTCAATCTGAGGGCCCTGGAATTGAGGTGGAAGAATGGGCCTTGCGCGAGCAGATCTGCGCGTTCTGGAAGAGCCCACCGGAGTCCGCCTGACAGTCGCCACAGGTCCGGATACCAGGACCTCCTGGGCCAATCTGGAGCCACTAGAATGGCTACCCTGCACTCCGACCTGATCTTCCACAGAACCCTGGGAATCAGAGCCAGAGGCGGGAACACATACGGAAGATGGAATCTGGACCAACTCAGGATCAGGGCATCTGCCCCCAGAGACTGAGGATCCCATGATCTCGCCATGTATTGCGGCACCTGATGATTCAGCCGTGAGGCCATCAGATCCACGTCCGGAGTGCCCCATCTGCTGCAGATGTCCTGGAAGACGTCTGGATGAAGAGACCACTCTCCGGCGTCCATTCCCTGCCGGCTCAGGTAGTCGGCCTCCCAGTTCTCGACCCCTGGGATGTGAACTGCGGAGATCAGGCAGTCGTTGTCCTCCACCCAAGATAGAATGCGGTGGACTTCGGCGAGGGCCTGAGCACTTCTGGTCCCTCCCTGATGATTTATATAGGCGACGGCCGTCACATTGTCGGACTGAACCCGAATGGGCTGTCCTGACAGGAATTTCTGAAACGCCAGGAGCGCCAGATAGACCGCCTTGATCTCCAGCACGTTGATCTGCAACGCCGACTCCGACGGAGTCCAGAGTCCTTGAGCCCTGTGGTGTAAGAACACCGCACCCCAGCCCGTCAGACTGGCGTCGGTGGTCACCACTAACCATGACGGTTTGAGGAAGGACCGACCCCGTGACAAATGGTGCGGCTGGAGCCACCACTGCAGGGAATCCCTGGTCGGTTGGGAAATTGTCACCAGCCGATTCAGAGAGATCGTCCTCTTGTCCCATCTGCGAAGAATCTCCAGCTGGAGAGGACGGAGGCGAAACTGCGTATAAGGTACTGCCTCTATTGCAGCTACCATGCGCCCCACCAACTTCATCAAGACCCGTAGGGATGATTGTGGTGACAGGAGGACTGCTTGCACTCCTGATTGGATCGCCATCTGTTTGACTCGTGGCAGAGACACTAGGGCCGAGTCCGTGTGGAAGTCCATGCCCAGATATGTCAGTGACTGGGTCGGAACCAGGGTCGACTTCTGGATATTGATAAGCCACCCGAACTGTTCCAGGGACTTCATGGTTACCTCCAGGCTTTGCCGACAAAGGTGTTCTGATGACGCCCTGACCAGTAGGTCGTCCAGATAGGGTATTACGGCGTGCCCCTGCACGTGCAGGAGAGCCATCATGGAGGCCATCACTTTTGTGAACACCCGCGGTGCCGAGGCCAACCCGAACGGCAGCGCCACAAATTGGAAGTGTTCTTCCCCCACTGCAAATCTCAACCAGCGCTGATGAGCTGGTGCAATGGGCACGTGAAGATAAGCGTCCCGAATATCTATGGACGCTAGGAAGTCCCCCTGTGACACAGCTGCGATCACGGATCGCAGTGATTCCATACGGAACTTCCGAACCAACACGTGACGGTTGAACAACTTTAAGTCCAGAACGGGGCGGAAGGATCCGTCCTTCTTTGGGACAATGAAGAGGTTGGAGTAAAAACCCCGAAACCTCTCCCATGAAGGCACCGGGACCACCACTCCGTCCCTGCGGAGACCCTCCAACACCAGGTGAAAGGCCTGAGCCTTTTCTGGGGATGGGACCGACCGATGGAATCGGGGTATCGGCTTTGACGTCAGCTCTATCCTGTAACCTCGCGAGACCACGTCTCGAACCCACTGATCTTGAACGTGAAGTAGCCACCTGTCCTGAAAACGAGACAGGCGACCCCCCACCTGTGGGGAGGCAGGAAGGGAGAGCGAGTCATGTAGAGGCGGGTTTGGGGGCGGCAGCCGCTGCCCCCGCCGGCTTCTTTGGACGACTCTTAGAGCGCCACTGAGAAGCGGGCTTGCCCCCTCGGTCCGTGCGAGCGGACGGTGCTGATGACTGTGAGCTGGAGCGAAAGGACCACTGCTTTGGGTTCCTCTTAACGGAATACCGCGGCTTAGGCTTATTCTGCGGGATCTTAGACTCAGCAGAATCCTTTATCAGCTTGTCCAGTTCGGTACCAAAAAGCCTGTCACCAGAGAATGGAAGATTCTGCAGAATCTTCTTAGATGTGGCATCTGAGTCCCAAAGACGCAGCCACAACAACCTGCGAATCGCAATAGCGTTGGCCGAAGCCACGGCTGAGCGAGTGGCAGTTTCCAAAGTCGCCGTCCTGGCGTAGTCCGCATAGGCCCTTGCCCTTTCGGTAAGCGCCAGGACCTCTGGACTGGACCTTGCCAGGTCAGTGATACCATCCAAGCAGGTAGTAATCGCTTGTAAGGTCCAGACCGTGGCAAAATTAGGGGCAAATGAAGACCCCACAGCCTCATAGGAAGACTTGGCGAGTTGCTCGACCTGTCTATCAGTCGCATCCTTCAGCGAGGAGCTATCAGAGGCAGAGAAAAGGGAGCGTGCAGCAATCCTGGTCATGGAAGCGTCCACCTTCGGGGACTGCGACCACTCCTGAAGCACCTCCTGGGGGAAGGGGAAGCGATTATCCTTGGGTTTACGGACATAACGCCGCCCAGGATGTAACCTGGGAGCTCTAATCACCCTTCCAAAGTTAGTATGGTCCATGAAGGAGCCACTTGGTCTAGCCTCCGGCCGCAGCCATTGATAGACCTCCTTCGGGTGTACAGTCACCTCCTCAGGGGGTGTCACGAGACGTAAGGTCTCGTTAATAGAGGACACCAGATCCTCCACCCCGTCTGGTGGTTCAGACACAGACACAGACCCGAAAGTTGAACCCCCATCATCCTCCTCACCATCAGAGGAACGCTCCTCCTCAGAGAGAGCCTGGAGCTCGGGTGAATCCTCACGACGAGCCCGCTTAAGGGGTCTCACAGCAGAAGAGGGAGACACCCGGGGGTAACTGGAAGGAGTAGCTGGGCTTTCCAGCCTCCTATTGAGTGCCTCCAGGGACTGCGACATGGAGGACAGTTGGGACAACAGAGATTCATTGATCTTATTCTGAGTTTCCCATGGCCCTGGGATCACCTGCACCTCAGGGTACAGCACCGGAGCTGCCGTCTCAGCAGTGTCAGTCCGGGCCTCTGGGCGTCCGCAGTTATTGCAGGACCCCTCCACCAGAGTCCCATTGCATGTAGCACAGGTAATGGTGGCCTCTGCCGCCTTAGCAGCACGCTTCCTAACTGAGGACATCGCCACAGTAGGGGAAAATAAGCCAAATTGTGCAGACAAAAACCGGGAATCCCGGTGGCTTACCGACCGCAGCGAAGCGGTAGGAGGAAGCGGTGTGTGTGTGTGACCTCCGCGAGAGTTTCCGGTCTCCTCTGGAGTGCAGACGCACGTTGCATACAGTTCCCAGCCGGGAAGTGAGGTAAAGATGGCCGCCGACAGTGAAACCGTGGGCGGCGCCGAAAACACGCGGGAAGCACACACACACGCCCATCGATGACGTCACCGCACGGGCTGCTTCCTATCCTCCAAGCAGCCTCAGTATTAAGGCGCCAGAGCCCGCAGCGCGGGAAGTAATGTAAAATACATCACACAGACTGCATGCACCAACACACATCCGCAGCCTATAGCCTCAGCCCCTGCAACACACAGGGCGGTCAGCCAGGGTGACCCCAGCACGGGGTACACCTC
The DNA here is from genome assembly GCA_033576535.1 of Allobates femoralis. NCBI lineage: Eukaryota > Metazoa > Chordata > Amphibia > Anura > Aromobatidae > Allobates > Allobates femoralis. Next base: position 543,426,664 of record JARQOC010000004.1, read on the forward strand.
CAGAACCGCGGACTCGAGAGTAACGCGCGGTCTGAGTGTCAGGACACAAAGTGCCAGACACTACCCCCAGGCACACAGGAGACACAGAGTGCCTCAGTGCCGGTCCGGTCTGTAAGCACCATTTAGGGAGGCCTCGGACGGGGGTTCAGCACCAGTCCGGAGTGTAAGCACCATTTAGGGAGGCCTCGGACGGGGCTGGCTCCAGTCCGGTCTGTAAGCACCATTTAGGGAGGCCTCGGACGGAGCGGAGCTGTGCAAAGCTCCCATCTCCCACTCTCCAGAGCCCCCCAGAGAGGGATGGAGAGGAGCGCAACAGCGTACCGGGAGAACACAAAGTGTCCAGGCTCTAGGCCCTCCGGTACCTCCACCAGCGTGTTCCACAAGGGTGAGCGGGGAGGCTGTCGCAGGTCCCGACCGGAACCATTTTACCTTGTCTTCAGACGCCATCACGCAAGTTGTGAGAATGCAGTGAAGTGCAAGCAAAGCGTGATCCTCCGAGCACACTAAGTTTAAAACTGAGGATGTTCCCTGCGGTAGGGGTTTATAAGCGGAGGGGGCGGTGTCTACAAACTTGTAGTACCTAGTGTGACCTCCGGAGGGCAGTGCCCTAAACCCCATTGTCTGGGTCTCCCATTATGATGACCAGAAAATGGAAATGTTGCACTTTCTTCTATTTGAATGGCTTTGCTTAAGAAGCATTCAGTGAATTGGAGGATATTGTGCACTTTGAGAGATACCATTGTGTGCCTTGAACATTTCTTTTATATTTTAGCAGTGCCATACTAACAGGCAGAAGGGAGAGTATCAGAGCAGCACACCAAGCTTTAAATACAATACAGGGTGTGCTCCTCATGGTGACTTATCCTTTACCTAAAAAAACAGGCAAAAAAAAAAAAAAAAGCAAGCAAAAGAGGAAAGACCGCAATCCCGAGCTTTATAATCGAATATGCAATGCTTCCGCTTACATCCCAACCTTTCTGAAGCATTTCTTAAAAGCCTGGCAGGTAAGCTGAAATATTGGATTGTGCATCACAAATACACTAATTTTGCATTGATGTTCAGGAATTGTGTCCTCTCTTCTCCCTAATCCCTCCACTTGCCATACCAACTATCAATACAGCCATACTATAGAGGAGGATTTCAAGTGATGGAATCAGCAAATCCTACAGCTGCCCCATACCTGGGACATCCCGATGTGTCCCCACTGGGACATACATGAATGTCCTTTTGGTGGAAGGGTTTAAGAACAAGGGATGGATATGAAGATGGTCACATTTTCTGGAGTTTACAATAGACATTTGTGAACATTATCACAGCATTTCTCCTGATATTGATGTTGGAGCATTTGATCACACATCTTTATTTACCTGGTAGTGCTGTAATGAAGTCTCGTTGTAACATGGGTTTCAAGTAAGAATTAATATGACCATGTTGGTAGTGACACATTCGAGAAATAAGATGTTCAACAAATTCAACCTGATCTGATTCAGACCACTGATCAAAAAACTTTATACACAAGTCTTTCTCTTTCTCATAATTTCCATCAGACGTGCGCTTTCTGGATACAATCACCGACGACGTCCCGTTCGTTATCTGTAAAAGAGGGGAGAGCAATCTGTAATAAGGTGGTGTATACAAACGGGTGTCACTTACTGAAGATCCTTATACACTATAAACTCTTGTGTAAAGTCATAGAAGAAGGATAAAAGACTCCATAAACCAGCAAGCTGCACAGGATCTATACACACTTAAAGGGAACCCTGTCACCAGGTTTTTGCAACCTAATCTGAGAGTAGCATAATATAGGACCCGAGATCCTGACTCCAGAAATTGTGTCACTTACGTGGCTGCTCAGTGTAGTTTTGATATAATCACTGTTTAATCAGACGGAGATTATCATTAGTCTGATAGACTGGCATATTCACAAACTGCTAAATCTGCAGCCCTGAAAACACTAATTTTATCAAAGTGACAGCAAGTAGCTCAGTAAGTGACACATCGCTGGAATCAGGGTCTCTATTTTTACATTATATTTCTCTCATACTAGATGGCAAAAACCTGGTGACAGGTTGCCTTTAACGTTTTCGTTTTTTTCCTCCTCTGTGTCAAAGAGTCATAACATTCATATTTTTCTATCACTAAAGACTTATGAGGGCTTGTTTTTTGGGGATGAGTTGTACTTTTGAATGACATCATTCATTTTACAATATACCATAATGTATTGGAAAACAGGTAAAAAAAAAATTGTAGGTGCAGTGAAATTTCAATAGAAAAAAAAAAAAAAAAAAAAAAATTCCACTGTGCTTTTGGGGTGTTTTTATTCAGAATGTTCATTATAAGATAAAACTGACATGTCGGTATAACGCCTCAGCTCAGTACGAGTTTGTAGATACCAAACATGTATACTATTATTTAAGTGGTGAAAACAAATCAGAGGTTTTTAAAAAATGTGAAGTTTCACAATGATTTTGGTTTGCTTTTTTAATTCACGATGTTAATTATATGGTAAAAACGGGCATGTCAGTATAATGCCTCAGGTCGGTAAGAGTATGTACCGCATATACTCGTGTATAAGCTGACCCGTGTATAAGCCGACCACCCTACTTTTGCCCCCAAAACCTGGGAAAACCTATTGACTCGTGTATAAGCTGAGGGTGGCCCCCAGCAGTGTGGTATACAGCAGCCCCCAGTGGTGTGGTATACAGCAGCCCCCAGTGGTGTGGTATACAGCAGCCCCCAGTGGTGTGGTATACAGCAGCCCCCAGTGGTGTGGTATACAGCAGCCCCCAGTGTGTGGTATACAGCAGCCCCCAGTGGTGTGGTATACAGCAGCCCCAGTGGTGTGGTATACAGCAGCCCCAGTGGTGTGGTATCAGCACCCCAGTGTACAGCAGCCCCAGTGGTGTGGTATACAGCAGCCCCAGTGTGTGTGGTATACAGCAGCCCCAGTGGTGTGGTATACAGCAGCCCCAGGTGTGTATACAGCAGCCCCAGGGGTATATAGCCCCAGGGTATAGCAGCCCCAGTGGTGTGGTATACAGCAGCCCCAGGGGTATATAACAGCCCCAGTGGTATACAGCAGCCCCAGTGGTATACAGCAGCCCCAGGGGTATACAGCAGCCCCAGGGGTATACAGCAGCCCCAGGGGTATACAGACCCCCAAATGCTGGCACTCGCCCCCCGTGTGGTAAGCCCCACTTTTGGGCTGAAAAACTCAGCTTATACACGAGTATATACGGTAAATGGTGAAACAAAATTCAAAAGTTTGTCCCAAAAAAAATTGCACTTTTGCCATTTTCCACAACCTTTTCTAATGATACAATGTTTGGGTAGATGTGATGTTTTGATCACCCGTTATTGTATTTTATTACATTGTTGTGGTGACCCCAAAGTTAATTTTGGTGTTTTAACTTTTTTTTCTGTTATGCAGTTTACAGATCTGATTAATTTTAGATTTTGACAAATCGCATTTCTGAACGCACAGATACCAAATATGGGTAATTTTTTCCGAGTTTTGTTTTCCAATGGGGCAAAAGAAGGGTAATTTGAACTTAAATTTAAAAAAAAATTTTTTTTTAACTTTCTTTATATTACACTGCCCCTTAGTGCACACCTTTACACTGTCTGATCGCTCCAGCAGTGCAGAACTGTGATGACAGACGTCTTTGAACTGCAGAAAAGGAGATTTTTGTGTACTCACCATAAAATCCTTTTCTCTTAGCCTCTAATTGGGGGACACAGGACAGTGCGTGTTATGCTGCTGTCCACTAGGAGGCAACACTAAGCAAGATCTGCAAAAGATTAACAATTGGCTCCTCTGCAGTGTACACCCCTGGAGCAGGCACTGCCTCACCAGTTTTGTGCTTAAAGCAGGAGAAGCAATTAAAGTTAACAAAGCCTGTAAGAAGGCAACTATGTAAGAGCAACTTGACAAACCAGAAAAGGCCCGAGATCGGGCAACAGGTGGTTGCAGTGTCCCCCAATTTCCCAATTAGAGGCTAAGACAAAAAGGATTTTACACGGAGTACACAAAAATCTCCTTTTCTCCTTTGCCTCATTGGGGGACACAGAACAGTAGGACGTCCCCAAAGCAGTCCCTGGGTGGGAAAGAACAATGGAACGAAGTAATAGAAAAACTAAAGAAAAACAGGCCCCTACAGGTGGACTACTGCCGCCTGGAGGATGCGTCTACCCAGGCTCGCATCTGCCGAGGACTGGGTATGAACACTGTAGTGTTTAGTAAACATGTGTAAGCTGGACTAGGTGGCCGCCTTACACACTCGTTGTGCTGATGCCGATTGGCCCAGGAGGCTCCCACCACAAGTAGAGTGCGCTCTGATACCAGCCAGAAGTGGCGAATTTTTGATCCTGTAGGCATCCTGAATAGTTGATCTGATCCATCTAGCCAGAGTAGCTTTTGAAGCTGGAGTGCCGTTGCGGCTGCCTTCCGGAAGAAGGAGTCAGACTTCCGAAAAGGCGCAGTCCTGGACACACACATGTGAAGCACCCTGACAAGGTCCAGCGCATGCAGAGCCTTCTCGACCCGATGAATCGGTGCCGGGCAAAGGGATGGCAAGGAAATCTCATTAAGGTGGAAAGAGGACACCACATTCGGGAGAAAAGACGGAACTGGACGGAGTACAACCTTATCCTGGTGAAACACCAAGAAAGGCGGTCTGCAGGAGAGTGACACTCAGCAGAGAGAGGCAATTGCCACCAGAAAAAACACCTGGTTTAGAAGACGGAGGGGGACTTCCCTAAGGGGCTCAAAAGGTGGTTCTTGCAAAGCAGTTAGTACTAGGTTAAGATCCCATGTGTCCAATGGTCTTCTATAGGCGGGAGCTAGTCGGCAGACTCCCTGAAGAAAGGTCTTCACCTGCGGCTTAGTCGCAAGTCGTCGTTGAAAGAGAACTGAAAGAGCTGAGACTTGACCTTTAAGAGAACTTCGAGACAGACCTGTCTCCAGACCCAACTGAAGAAAAGCAAGGACCTCTGGTAGGGAATAGGGCAAAGGAGAGTGATCTCGGGAGGAGCACCAGGCGAAAAAGGCCTTCCAGGTGCGATTATAAATCCGAGAAACAGCAGGCTTCCGCACTGTGATCATGGTTCCCATCACGTCCTGTGAGAATCCCATTTGGGTCAAAACCCAGGTCTCAAGGGCCACACCATCAAATTCTGTGCCCCCCCCCCCCCAACCAAATCCGGTAAAGCACCTGGCCCCGATGGATTTACAATTGGCTACTATAAAAAATTAAAAAAGTCCCTAATGCCATACTTGAGATCATTTTTCAACGCCATGTCGTTAAAAGTCTCACCCCCGAGAGATGCGCTGCGCGCCACCATCACAGTAATCCACAAATCAGGGAAAGACCCTTTAGTATGCTCTAGCTACCGCCCCATATCTTTATTAAATGTAGATCTTAATCTGTTTGCTAAAATCTTGGTGGCGAGGCTATCCCCATTCATACCAAGCATTGTTCATCCAGATCAGACTGGGTTTGTCCTGGGGCGGGAGGCCAGGGATGACACCACCAAAGCTATAAATTTCATCTATAACGCAAAACTCGCTAACACCCCATTGATGTTGTTATCCACGGACGCCGAAAAAGCGTTTGACTGTGTACATTGGTCCTTCATCGAAGAGACACTGTCTCATATCGGTTTGGGACCAAAGATGCATGAATGGGTGTTGTCCCTGTACTCCGTCCCATCAGCAAGAGTGAGGGTCAACGGAGTCCTCTCTGAATCTTTTGATATTGCCAACGGCACTCGCCAGGGATGTCCGCTATCCCCACTGATTTTTATTCTGACCCTCGAACCTTTGTTACGTCATATAAGGATGAAAGGGGATATTTCTGGCCTACGGATTAAGTCGACGGAACACAAAATTGCCGCATATGCTGACAACCTTTTATTTTTTGTGACGCGCCCCGAGATTTCTCTGCCAAACTTGCTGAAAGAATTGGAGACTTTTCACTATCTCTCTAATTTTAAAATTAACAGAGCTAAATCGGAGGCATTAAACGTTTCCCTTCCCGACAGCTTGGTAGACAGATTAAAAGACGCCTTTACATTTCACTGGTCACCTAAGGCCCTCCGCTACCTGGGTTTGCTAATCACACCGGACGTCCGAAATTTATATAGTTCCAATTTCCCTTCATTGGTAAAATCCATAAGAGCTGACTGCGATACGTGGTTGTCGTCCACCTTTACGTGGACGGGCAGATGCCAACTCTTTAAAATGACTATTCTTCCGAAGATCTTCTATTACCTACAGACACTCCCCGTCAGCATACAGTCATCCTTTTTTAAGATAATCTCACAAATTCAGACACGATTCATTTGGAATAATACGAAACCGAGATTGGCAAGATCTATTTTGCACAGACGTAAGAGGGAGGGTGGCGTGAACTTGCCAGATATCAAATTGTATCACATATCCGGTCATCTAGCGCGGGTGGTAGACTGGTGTAGACATGGAAAGAACAAAATCTGGGTACAAATTGAACAGGACTCTTCCGTGTTTCCCCGAATATAAGACAGTGTCTTATATTAATTTTACCCCCAAAAGTCCCACCCTGTCTTGTATTCGGGGTATGACATATAAAAAAATAAAAAAAAAAGACAAAAATGAAAAGTCCCAGCCCCATACAGTATGCCACTGCAGCCCCCAGCACAGTACCGTTAAAACCGCAATTCCGCCGCACAGCCGACTTGCGGCACATTTGCGGCATACTTGCGGCAGGTCCCCATACAATGTACGGTACTGTATGGGACACTTGCGGCAAGGTGCGGCAAAGGTGGGGTAACCGAACCTTGCCGCAAGTGTCCCATACAGTACCGTACATTGTATGGGGACCTGCCGCAAGTGTGCCGCAAGTCGGCTGTGCGGCGGAATTGCGGCTTTAATGGGCAAGTCGGCAAGGAAACATCCTTACTTTTTAGGGTAATGGCGGCCTCAGGCTATGGATTCCTCCGCGGTGCAGGGCGTTGTTCAGATGCTTCTTCATGCAGGAGCTTCTGGCCAATCAGCACTCGAGCCGCTGAGCCAATCAGCGCTCGAGATGCTGCGGAGCCACTGGCCAATCAGAAGCTCCTGCCGGCAGCGGTGACGTCAGGCCGGGGCGACAGGCGCACAAGATTAACCCTATGCCCTCAGGGTTACCTGCGGCACCCGAGGGCAGAGGGGAGCCCACGGGGACAGCGGACTTGCGGATGCACCTGAGGGCAGAGGGGGAGCCCACGGAGGACAGCGGGGCCAGTGGGACAGCGGGGACACAGGTAAAACATGCAATGGGCAAAAATGGCACTTTAGCAGTACCCCGTCTTATATTCCCCGAAAATAAGTCACCCTGTCTTATAATCGGGGTATGACTTATATTGGAAAATTCTGCGCCAGCCCTGCCCTGACTTATATTCGGGGGTGACTTATTTTCGGGGAAACAGGGTACTTCCCCAAGACTACAGACGTTGCCTTGGACATCAATTAGACGAAGTGAGATGGTTTGCGACCACCCGACGATTGGGGCTACCCTCAAGGATTGCGACCATAGCCTAGTCAGATCCTTGATGATTCCACACACCTCGACCTTATGTCCGATACTGAGTCATCCTGATTTTAAACCCAGCAGAGATGACCCCGTTTTCCAAAGCTGGATTGCGGCGGGTTTAGACAGAGTTGAGAGTTGGGGCGTTGGTGACACTTGAACAACTTATCTCAATTACGGACCCGAGGGCTTTGGTATTCTGGAGATGCCTACAGCTCACGCATTACCTCCGGAGGTTTCCTCCAAAGTCGTCCTTTATAGGGCCGAAGACGCTATTCGAGCATATGTGTCTAAATGCGGATGACTGTAGACATGCGGTGTCGAGGATATACGTGTGTCTGGTATCCCCCCCGGACCTGCAGTTTCCCCAATTTATGTTGAAGTGGGAAGCTGACCTTGGTCTGGAGCTGTCAATGGACCAGAGATCTGATATATTTACTTTAGCTCACTCCACCTCAATATGCTCGAGACTGCAGGAAGCTAACTATAAAATATTGACAAGATGGTATAGAGTTCCTGCCGAATTACACAGGTTTTTCCCATCTACTGATCCGGGTTGTTGGAGGTGTGGCGAGGCAGACGGTACCCTACTCCACATATTTTGGGAGTGTGGGAAGCTCAGGCCGTTTTGGTCTGAAGTGACAAAGATCGTCAGGATTGCTACAGAGTCTACAGCTGACCTGGGCCCGGCCCTTTTCTTGTTACATCACTGTCAGATGCCGCTTCGTAAATATAAGCATTCCTTGTTGAGATTTCTAGTCATGGCGGCTAGATCGTGTGCTCCAATGCTCTGGAAGACGGAGAAATGCCCCTCCGTGTCAATGTGGTTGGAGAGGGTAAACGATCTCATGCACCTAGAGGACTTGACCTCCTCAATCCATGACACGTATGTAGCTTTCCATAATACATGGTTTTCCTGGATGATGATTCAACAATCTGATTTATATAAGACTTATAGAGACTGTTAGAAAGCCCTTCCTCGGCAGACATGCCAATTAAGTTGGCTGGTCTAGAGGAGTAGCTCCTTTTCAGCTCGGTAGAGGCTACGCTCTTCCACATAATTTGATACAGTCCCTTTCCCCTTCCCTTCCCATCCCCCTCCCTCCCTCTTTGGTTTTCCTCTCTCTCCTTTTACTTGGTCAACTGCCAATATAGGATATCGCAGCAATGACTTCTACTGTGAAGACTGAATATAGAGGTTAGGTTTCAAATGGAACATTATGCGGTAGATTCTTACTCTTTACGGCAATGTCTACATTGTAGACGCATAAAAAATTATATAATATTAGTTGAGTGTGGGTCTGACTATATTGGCCGAAAAATCTATGTGATATTTGTATGGATATGCTGACTGAGAAGTAATTTGTGTTTTCTTTCCCATTACGAAAATTCAAAACATTTATAAAATAAAGAATTATAAAAAAAAATTGTGACCCCGAATTGTGACGGTAAAACGGGCACGGAGAGAGTAGGTTTGGACGATCTGGGAGGCGCCAAGGAACGTCTAAAACTAGCTGGACGAGGTCAGCATACCATGCTCATCTGGGCCAGTCTGGGGCTATGAGGATGACTGGAATGCCCTCCTGTTTGATCTTCCATACCACTCTGGAGATTATTGGGAGAGGGGGAAATATGTATGGGAGTTGCAATTGCGTCCAATCCTGAACTAGGGCGTCTGCTCCCAGAGACTGTGGGTCATGTGATCTGGCCATGAAGTTGGGGACCTTGGCATTGAAGCGTGATGCCATTAGGTCCACATCCAGGGCTCACCAGTGATGGCAAATTAAGACATCGGGATGCAGGGACCACTCTCCTGAGTCTAAGCCTTGGTGAATGAGGAAGTCCGCTTCCCAATTGTCCACTCCCAGGATGTGTACAGCTGATGGTTCCGATCCTGTTGATTCTGCCCAGTGATGAATGTGTTGTACATCCCGCATTGCCTGGACACTGCGGGTTCCTCCTTGGTGATTGACATATGCCACAGCCGTGGCATTGTCCGACTGTATCCTGACGTGGTGTCCTGCCAGGAAACGATGGAAGATTTTTCCAGGGACAATGTGTCGTCAGTCCGCGCTGCCACAAATAACTCGAATCAAAAGTTCACTCTACATTTATTTTGGATCCATCCAACGCGTTTCGGTGCCTGCTATGCTCCATCATGTGACGCGTTGGATGGATCCAAAATTAATGTATAGAGTGAACTTTTGATTCAAGTTATTTGTGGCAGCGCGGACCGACGACACATTGTCCCTGGAAAAATCTGGAATTCGAGCACATAGCACGTGGAGGTGTGGGTCCAGCAGCAGCCGCCATTACATGCTTTTAATACTGGTTGTGTGTTCCACAACTAGACCAGGTGAGCAGTTATCATTACGGCTCTTAAGCCGCTGATTGTTAAAAAGATAATACCCTATCTGCCCTTGCTTCTTCCTTTTAGTTTAAGGAAGCAATGGAAGGCTTTCAGAGTCAGGAGGATGGCCCGAATCTCTGGGAGGTTGATGGGCATGGTCGATTCCGATGGGGACCACTTGCCCTATGGCGTCGGTACACCGCGCCCCATCCAGTCAGGCTTGCGTCGGTGGTTAGGACTTCCCAATGAACCAAAAGGAAGGATTTCCCTCGCGTGATGGAGACCGGTCTGAGCCACCAGTGGAGAGAGCGTTTGGTTGTCGTTGACAGTCGGAACTTCCTGTCCAGGGAGAAGGGACTCTTGTCCCAGGACGGAAGTATGGCCAGCTGGAGAGGCCTGAGGTGAAGCTGGGCAAAGGGGACTGCTTCTATTGTTGCGACCATCCTGCCTAGGACTCTCATGGCATACCTGAAGGAACGAGGAGACGGGGGAAGGAGCACCAGATCTCTGGAGGTATTGAATTGCATTCCCATAAAGATCAGGGACTTTTGGGGGTTGACCAACCAGCCCAGGTGACTCAGTGTGTCCACTGTGATGAAGACGCTGTGTTCGCAATCCTTGAAAGTGGGAGCCTTGATGATCAAGTCGTCCAAGTATGGAAGGATGACTACTCCTCGAGTGGAGAATGGTCGTGACAGCCGCCATGACCTTGGTGAACACTCTGGGAGCGGTGGCCAGACCAAACGGGAGAGCCACAAACTGCTAATGGTCCTGGACGATTTCAAAATGGAGAAACGTTTGATGAGCTGATGAGGTTGGTATGTGCAGGTACACATCCTGTATATCGATGGAGACGAGAAATTCTCCCTCTTCCATGGATGATATTATGGAACAAAGACTCCATGTGGAAATGTCGTTTTGTGAACAAACTTGTTTAATTGTTTCAGGTCCGTAATCGGTCTTACCGTACTTCCCTTTTTGGGGACCACGAACTGGTTCGAGCAGAACCCGTTGAAGCGCTCGACCTGTGGGAACGCCACAATGACACCTGTTTCAAAAGTGAGTCAACCACCAGGAAGAAGGCACGGGCCTTGGATGGTGGTTTGGGGGGGGGAAAACAGAAAAAAACGATTGGGCGGTCGGGACATGAACTCTAGGTTGTAACCTGAAGACACCAGTTCTCTGACCCACTTGTCTATAATGGGTAGCCACACTTGACACAAGTGTGTCGGCCGCCTACTTGTGGGGTGTCTTCCGGGGGAAAGGAGCCATGAGGCAGCCATTCCCTTTCTAGGACCCTTGGATATGACAAACAGCGTTTCTGTTTTGCGGAATGGGGCTGTTCGGGAGATGTAGTGTCTGAGGGCTCTTACCAGGTCCAGGTTATGGAGCTGCTTTTTGATTCGGTGTATTGGAGTTGGGCAGAAGGATGGGATGAAGTCTTCATTAAGGTGGAATAGGGATACCACCTTGGGCAAGAAAGATGGAGAAGGACAGAGGACTACTTTATTCTTATGGAAGGATAGGTAGGGGGGCCGACAGGATAGGGCGGCCAGCTCGGACACGCGCCTAATTGATTTGATAGAGACGAGGAAGGCGACCTTGTACGAGAGATGGGCTAGAGGGACCTCTTTAAGGGGTTGGAAAAGCGTGTCTTGGAGGACATCAAGAACTAGGTTTAGGTACCAGACAGCCACGGGCGTCCTGTGGGGGGGGGTCGTGTGTGGGAGACTCCTTGGATGAATGCTTTGACCTGTGATTTTGACGCAATCCTGCGTTGGAGAAGAACACTTAGGCCGAAATTTGGCCTTTGATGGAGTTTGGTGCTAGGCCGCGTCGAGGCCATTATGGAGGACTTAGGATTGAGGGGATGGAGAAGAGGAGTGGGTTACGGTTTGGTCTTCGCACCACTTGAAGTAGGTTTTCCTCTAGATGTGTGAGGACTTTGTTTTTCGGGCGTTGACCATGGTGGTTATGACCTCTGGTGTAAACCCTGGCTGGTCAGGATCCAGGATTCAATCGCCATGCCGTTAAAGACAGGGCTCCTGAGTTCTGGTGGTAGAAGGGGCCCTGGGATAGGAGGTCCGGCCTATTTGGGAGTGGCCAAGGCGCATCGGTGAGTAGCTGTGCGAGCTCTGCGTACCATGGCTGTTGTGGCCAGTCCGGGCGATGAGGATTACCAGCGACCTTTCCGCCCTGACCTTTCTGACACTCAAGGGATTAGAGGGAGTGGTGGGAAGATGTTTCGGGAGTTGGAATTGGCCCAGGGGAGAACTAAGGAGTCCACTCCTAGGGCCAGTGGGTCCCGGGATCTGGCCATGAACGCCGGGACTTTTGCATTAACCTTGACCCATAAGGTCCACGTCGGGATTCCCCAGCGTTGGCAGATTTGGTGGAAGAATTCCGGGTGTAGGGACCATTCCCGGGAGGCCAGTCCCTGGCGGCTTAGGAAGTCTGCTGCACAGTTGTCCACCCCGGGATGTGGACTGCTGATATGATTGACCGGGTTCTTTCGGTTCACTGTAGGATGTGTTCCACCTCGTGCATTGCTGATTTGCTGCGCTGCCGCCTGATGATTGATATACGCAACCGTCGTGGCGTTGTCCGATTGAATGCGGATGGGGCGTCCGACCAGGAAGTGATGGAAGTGTTGGAGTGCTAGTCGGATTGCTCGCAGTTCTAGGACAGAGGTCCCCAACTCCAGGCCTCAAGGGCCGCCAACAGTGACAGGTTTTCCTTAGTATTGCACAGGTACTAATGTGATCATCTGCACAGGTAATGATTCCAAGCCCTGTGCAATACTAAGGAAATCCTGAAAACCTGCACTGTTGGCGGCCCTTAAGGCCTGGATTTGGGGATCTCTGTTCTAGGATGTTGATTGGGAGGAGTGACTCTTGGGGTGTCCAGCACCCGTGAGCCGTGTGCTGAAAGATAGACGGCCCCCCAGCCGAGTAGGCTAGCATTGGTGGTTAGGATCCGCCACTGGAGTGGGAGGAAGGATTTTACCTTGAGAGATGATGGCTGTGTCCACCATTTGAGCGTTTTTTGACTTGGGCGGATAAGTGGTGTTTGCGGTTGAGGCTGAAGGGGCTTTTGCCCAGGCTGAGAGGAGGGAAGCTGTAGAAGCTCAGAAATGTAGCTGGGCAAAGGGGACTGCCTCCATTGCGGCCACCATTTTGCCTAGGACTCTCATGCCAAAGCGGATGGACTGGGGGGAGCGGCTGCGAAGAACCTGCACACCTTTTTGGATTGCTGTGGCCTTGTCCTGAGGGAGTATGATTAGCCCTCTTGCGGTGTCTAGGGTCATTCCGAGGAAGTTGATTGTTTGGGCCAGCTTTGGGGATGATTTTTCTAGGTTTATGAGCCATCCTAGGCAGGAGAGTGTCCGTTGTGATTCTGACGCTGTCGAGGCATACCTGGAAGGATGGGCCTTTGATCAGCAAATCGTTAGGTACAGTAAGACAACGACTGCTCGTGAGTGAAGGATGGTCACGACGGCCGCCATGACCTTTGTGAAGACTCTGGGTGCAGTGCCAAGCCGAAGGGCAAGGCGATGAATTGGAAGTGGCGTTTTTGTACCGCGAACCACAGGTATCTTTAGTGGGGTGGGACAATGGGAATATGGAGATATGCGCCTTGTATGTCGAATGGTTGCCAGGAATTCCCCCTTCTCCCAAGGACGCGATTACTGAGCGTAGGGATTCCATTCTGAACTGTCGAACCTTTACAAACTTGTGAGAAGTTTGAGGTCCAGGATGGGACGCACTGACCCGTCCTTTTTCAGAAGACGAACAGGTTTGAGTAGTAGTCCCTGAACTGTTCGTCTTCTGGTACTGGATTTATGACGCCGATTTTAAGCAGAGAGTTGATGGACCTCGAGGAACGGTTGGGCGTTTCTCTTTGGGGGACGGGATAGGAAGAAGCGATTTCGGGGTCGAGATGTGAATTCTATCTTGTAGCCGGACGACACCAGTTCTTTGACCCAAGTATCGTGTACGATATTGAGCTATGAGTGGCGGAAAAGCTGAAGGCGTCCGCCTGTTATGCTGGTGTCAGGCGGTTGTGGGGGAGGGGGGAGGTCATGTGTTAAGCCTTTGTGGTTTCCGCCCTTGGAGTGAGTTTGTTTAGGGCGGGCCGTCCATGTTTGGCTGGTCTTAAAGGAGTGTGGTAGCTGTTGGCCCCGCGGGTTGGCCGACTTGCGTTTGTGTTGGCATTAGAGCTGGACCATCTTGGTGCTCCTTGGGAAGCTTGAGAGCGTGAGTGTGACTGTGGGCGGTGAAAAGGCCAAACTTGCCTTTGCCTCCTGTAGTTTCGGAGAGGAGTTGGTCGAGTTTTTCGCCGATTAGGCAACCTCCCTGGTACGATAGGTTTATGAGTGATCTTTTTGATGTTGAATCAGCGTGCCAGCCCCTAAGCCACAGGGTTCGGCGCATGGAGATGACGTTTACTGCTGCCAGTGCGGCGCAGTTGGCTGCGTCTATGGATATGCTAGCAGGAAGTAGTGCTGTGCTTTCGCCAGCAGATAAGAGTTGGTCTGCTGGGTTCTGGTCGGGTTCTTACAGCGTCTGTTGTATGTCCTGGATCCAGGATCCCGCTGCTTTGGCTACCCATACTATAGCGAACAAGGGCGAGAGAGCCGCTCCTGAGGCCTCTAAATTGAGCGTTCTAGACTGTCAAGCTGGCGGTCGTTGGGGTCTTTGCTAGACGAGCTATCGGAGATAGTAAGTAGGGTTTTGTTAGCTAGACGCAACACGGGGGGGTCTACGGCTGGCGATTCCGCCCATTTTTTGTGTTGGTCTGGGGCAAAGGGATATTTGGCTTCGATAGCCTTGCGGTCTGCGAAGCGCTTGTCGGGCCAGTCCCAGTGTCGTTGGACTAAGCCGTCAAACTCTTCATGGTTAGAGAAAAACCGGCGAGGGCGCTTAGTCTTTGTGAACAAGAAGCTGCGCTCTGGCGTGGTGACGCACTCGTCTTTGATGTCCATTGTTGTGTTAACAGCTTCAATGAGGCTGTCAACCAATGTCTGGATATCCGTGGTCTCACTCTCATAGGGTGCGTCTGGGTCTGATAGTTCGCCCTCGGAGCGTGAATTGGACCAGTGACTAGGTGAAGGGGAGTGAGACCTGTCACTTGATGACATATACTCAGGAAGGGCCTGCAACATTTGGACTTTTGAGTCCAGCCGTTGCGACAATACTATGCCCCATGGAGGGATGTCAGGCACACTGGAACCTGCGTCAGTGGTAGTCTCAATGGGACTTTCAGGTTCACAGTCCTTACAAAATTGTGACGTATGCTTGCGCGGGAGCGGGGTCTGGCAGCTAGTGCATGATGCTTTGTTCCCTGCGCTGCTTTGTCCTTGGATGGTTTGAGATCTGCCATTGCGTACCAGATTACTGTCAGCGATGGCACTGCGGTGTACTAACTGGTCTATTATGGGGGCAGGGGTGGATATCTGCAGGAAAGAGGGTCTCCTATGGAGCTTACCCGAATCCTGTGTCCCCTGCACCTTGTCCGTGAGGTGCTGAGGTCTTCCCTTGAAGAGGCGCCAGAACAAAAGGACTGTGACCTGAATGCGTCCCTGGGTAGTATGTGGGCTTTGTGCGTCCCCCCCCACCCCTTGAGGGGGCAAAGCCCACCGTATTTGAGCAGGTCTCCATGAGGGATAGGCAGATATTAGCCCCAGGTTTATAACCTGAGGGCTGTACCTTTGTGCAGATGTAGTATGTTAGCTGCTTTGTTTGATTTTTGCGCCGGTTTTGGGGCTTGTTTGAGGCTGTGCCCCTGGTACATGCTTTAATATGGTTGCTTATGAGGCTTTGTTCCAGCCCCCCTGAGTTATTCTGTGGGGCTGCACTTCTGGCCATGAGCGACATGCTCAGTGGCCAATTGCGGTGTAGTGGGCGTGGGCTCGCCACTGTGCCTGTCCCTACTGCATGGGGCGGTGGCGCGGCACTAAGCCAATAGGTTTGGGGCCTGGTCATGAGTGAATCACTCAGTGGACAATAAGTGCGTGGCTGGCCTATGACGCGGGCGGTGACGTGCATGCGGCCAATGAGCTGGGGCTGTGAGCGGAGCTATAGTGCAGGCCCAGACCGGGGCTTCAATTACTTGTGGCTCCCGGGAGCGGCGTCAGGTGGCTGCGGTGGCGGCCTCCAGTGTCATAGGGGTGCCGGAGATTGTTGCGGCTCCTGTGTCTGTGCGCACACCCCGACTTACCGGCGGTGCACGTCCCGGCATGGAGCCGCCACGTTGAAGTGGTCTGGCTGTAAAACAATCAATATGTGAACCAGGCAGGCTATCTCAACTTTATGTTTTATACAGGGTGTACCGTACCCCAGAATTCTTACATAAGATACATTTAAAATCTAATGCTGAGTGTCCCAGGTGTCGGGGGGAACCGGCGGACCTACTACATATGTTGTGGTACTGCCCAAAACTGAGTGGTTATTGGATAAGGGTGTTAAACAGAGTGGAGGATGCGTATAGTTGTGTAGTGCCTAGGGATCCGAAAGTGTGCATATTAGGTTATGTGGATGAAATCCAGACAGAGGAATTTTCAAAGATAGCCATAGCCAGGCTACTCTATATAGCATGAAAGTTGGTCACTCGGCATTGGATTGATGCAGAACCACCATCGAGACAGGAATTTATGGAACGAGCAAAATATGTTTCTCTTATGGAAAGAGGGGTATACCGGAAAAGGGGAAAACTAGATTGTTACGAGAGAATTTGGTCACCGTGGCTCACCTAAGGGAGGGGATAGAGTTTCTACCTGGGGGGCAGCGTCTTCTATAAAATGGGATAGAGGGGAGTGAGTTGAAGTCTCTATTTGTTTCAAACATACGTGCAACACGGTATCACCGCTTGGCTCGAAGGGGGAGGGGGGAGTATTGGGGGGGGAGGGAGGGGGAGTTCACGGGTTTGTACTGTTTATGGAAAATAAAGGGGAAAATTACTGAGATAAATGTTAATGAAAGTACTGTTAAATAACATGTTGGATTCTTTGTCAGTAAAAATATATTTGATTTAAAAAAAAAAAAAAAAAAGTGGTCTGGCTGTGGATCCAGAGGTGGGTGCGGGTACTGCAGCCTCTGCTGCACCAGAGCCCTTAGGGATGGCTTGGTGCACAGAGTGTGCTGGCTGCTGGGCTCCATCACATGCCCCCTTTGTTGGAGGAGTTAAGAATTGTCCTGTGGCCATGTGCTACCCTGTCCTGCAGGGTGATGGCATGGTGCCCTCTGGGTGCCGGTGGCGTGTACATCCCCGTATCCTGCAGGGGGTTGTAATTATGTCTTGGGGCTACTGGTGGCTCTGTGCCAGGAGAGCGGGTCCTTTTATGAGGATCCGTCCCCGTGTGCTGCCCTCGGGTTTCCGTGCAAGGTGAAAATCAGCGACGTAAAAGTGAAAAGGATAAATAAATAAAAGAGGGTATGTGTTGCCTGAGCTACAGACCGCATGTGCCTCCTGCGACACTAAGCTAAAAACTGAATACCTACACCGACGTACGGGTATATACTGCAAGAAGGAGGGCTCAATTTAATCTCTACTTAGTGTGGCCTACTAGGAAAAGCATACACCCAAGGTCCTGTGTCCCCCCATGATGTGAAGGAGAAAAGGTGATAACCGCTGCGCCGCTTTAGATTGTCAGTGTTTGTATAGGTCAGCTGCACATGTTGGCTGATCAGATCAGATAACATGTGCAGAGAATGATGCATGCTCCACATGCAAGCTCATATCAAAGGGAGGGAGCTGACCAAGGATGTACCTATATGTCCCTGGTCATGAAGGGGTTAAAGGGATTGTGCACAAAGAAGAAATGTTTTCACCAATTGAAAAAAGTGAAAAATATTAACCCATTCACCGGTTTTCACCTTCTTGACCAGACCATTTTTTGCATTTCTCACCAGTGTCAATGTATGAAGTTATAACGCTTATATGGATCCAGTTATGCTGAGGCCTGTTTTTTCATGACATGTTGGACTTCATGTTAGTGGTTAATTTAGGATAATACTGTTTGCCTTCATTTGTGAAAATATAAAAAACGTGGCAAAAAAAAATTACCAATTTCCAAACTTTGAATTTATATTCTGTTAAACCAGAGTTATATCACACAAAGTAGTTAATAAATAACATTTCCCACATGTCTACTTTACAACAGCACAACTTTTAAACTAATTTTTGTTAGGAAGTTAGACGTTTTCAAAGTTCAATAGCGATTTCTCATTTTTCCAACAAAACTTAAACCAATGTTTTTCATCACAGTTGAAGTGACTTTGGCTGGTTTCACATTACGGATTTTTTATTTCCGATGCGTCCGATAAAAATCGGACAGCATCCAAACGATTTTGGGCCCCATGCAGCCTTATGGGCATCGGACCGAATCGGATGTGCACTAAATGGAATCGATTTGGTCCGATCCGATTCTGTCCGATTTTTTTTATCAGTGCAAAAATCGGAGCATGCTCCGATTTTTGCACCGAAAATAAAATCGGACAAAATCAGATTGGACCAAATCGGATGGCATTTAGTGCACATCCGATTTGGTCCGATGTTTTTAACATGGGCCCTATGGAACAGGGTCCGAGGAAACATCTGATGTGTCCTCGGACCCGATTTTACTGAACTGAGCATGCTAGTACCACCAGCGGGAGCCATATTTGCACACCCATCACACTTGGATGTGCAAATTTAGCTGTCACATTTGATAGGCGAACAACCGGACAGAAGTGGATTACGGACAGGATAGGACGATTACGCAAGAAGATATGCGTTTGTTATTTATGTAGCTGAATTACCTCATTTTGTCCCATCAATACCACAGTGCACACACTAGTCCATATATTATTTGTGCAAATGTTAGTCCTTGCAGTGATTCGATATTAGTTTGGGTTGCCCCTTGATTCTTTCGGGAGTTGACTCCAGTGGCTCACACACCGTATGTCTGCATCTGTTATGTTAGTTACATATTTGACTTATCCATTTAATAAAAATATACTTAATATTTGTATTTATACTCGTTCTGGCACGTTTTTTCTTATCAGTTATCTATTTAGGCAATGCCTGTGGGGCGCCTCTCTGTCAGGGTTTCAATCTCCTGGTCTATATAATGAGTCATTGGTGCAGTTGGGTACTGCATAAGAGCATCTAATGTTGATTAGGAGCTGTTCTATAGTACCCAGAAGTGACTGCTATACATGGACAGCAGTTGCACAGAGCAACTTCATTAACACCGTGCCATTGCTGGAGCAAATAACATCTGATTGGTGGCAGTACTAGGTATGGGACCCCTGATCAGATCTTAGAAGTTGTCCCATCAGAAGAACCTAACAGAGGAAATTAAATGTAAACAATCTCTTGCTCATACCTGCCATAAAGTGTTTTTCTTTGGAGATTCATCCTCATTTTGATCATCCATAACAGAAGTCGTCTAATAAAAGATAAAATAAATATTTTAATAATCTTGCATTACCATTAATAAGAAAAACACAGCTGCCATGCAAAATAAAAGTATCACTGCACATGTCACATACAAAAACCAAGTTCATTTGGAATCTAACGAATTAGGAAAAGCGAAGACAATAATTGCATGTTTAGCAGTCTGCAAAATGTAAAGTACTAGTGATTTACCGCTACTTACATCTTTCTACCAAATTCTTAAACTACACAGTGTGTAAATTCTAGAGTCTAGTGCTATTAAAAAGTGAATAAGCTGCAAAACCATCTCAATAACTCACAATGCTAGTTTAAAAAAAAAAAAATCACAATGAAAAGTATTAAATCTCATCTACTGTGTTATGGTACACTGGAGATGGATGCAGCCCTCAGGCCTCCGCACATTTCCCTGTCATTTCATTCACCTTGCAGTCCTGGGAATAGCAAAACAATTCAATAGAAATGAATGAGCTAAATTGTGATTCCAATTCACAACTGATGCTGTTCTGAAGATCACTGGGGGACCAGAAAAGATGACAAATCCCAGTGATACACTAACACATCCAATGGTTGGTAATTTAAAGTGGTTGTCCACTACTAGGACAACCCCTACTATCCCCCAAATAAAATATAAGAACCTGTACTCACTTTCTGTGCTGTTGCCGTTCCTTTGGTGTCTGTATTCAGGGCGCATGTCACATTGTGAGGTCAAACGAGCCCCGCGTCCAAACGTCTGTCTCACAGCTTTTGAACCAAATGAGTTCACAACAACAGAAAGTGACGCTGTGACTGCCACTGACTTCCCATTGATGGCTCATTTGGTTTGAAGACGGGGCGTGTGGGTGGGTAGAGAAGTCAGCAGTGATTGGATGCGGGCTTGCATGACAGCACAACAGCCCTGGAATCAACTGCCAACACCGCTGTATGGTGCCAGCACAGGTGAGTACAGGTCTTATTTTACCTGAAGGAGATATGGGGTTGTCCTAGTAGTGGACAACCCCTTTAATGGAACGTTACTTTAGTAGTACAGTTATACTGTGTGATGTGCAGGCCACATATCTCATGACGAGAGAAAGACACAAACCTTCTGTTCTCAATACATATCACATATTGGCACAAGTGGTACGACCACACTGGATGGAGCACAGCAATGCAGCTGAGCAGCACACAGTGCCTCCTCATATGCTTACATTTTTTGTATTACATGGCTTTGAGAATTACTATAACGACAGCATTCGCTTACACATGATGTCCCCATAACCTATGAACATGAATACTACAGAAAAGCCATTTTGAAAAGAAAAAAAAAAAAAAAAACACACAAACAGTTAATCGCCAGCCACCTTCCAGCCTGTCTATATGTACTTCTGCCCTAGATCATCATGGTGCTGTGACGGAGTCCAGAGCTGCATTTAAAAGCCTCACATGACAGGTTTGCCACCGTGTAAGTAGAGATGGATAGATGGATAATAAACACTGCTTTTTTAAATATAATGAAGATTAGGCATCCTGGTCAGAGCATATAGAGATATTTTCTCTCAAACTCAGCTTTTGTTGTAAATTAATCTGAATGGTACACATTAGTGCTTTATCGCTACACATGAATGGGATTCTGAAAGCTCCATTCTCTCGTATTGTACTGTAAGTAATGCAGATTTGTGATGCGGAATCCACACTGCAAATCTACGATGTGTGAACATTGCTCTAAAGTTCAGAGTACATTTTCCAGCAGGATATAGAAAGAAGTATTTAGGAATATTTGCTGAATACCACAACCTGATCAAGCTTTCTAGTAATTATAGATTACATCACAAGGCACAGAGACCCTCTCTAAAGTATAGTGTTACAGAGACAACGGTAACGCTGTACGGTAGATTGAGAGAAGTTTGGGGTCATTTCCAGCCTATACATCCAACAGATGGCACGGTATAGGCAGGTACTATCTGTAGCCTCCCAAGTTTACTATGGAACATCTGTACAGAAAAGAACAGCCAACGACACCAATCTGTACAATAAAAAAAAAATTATGGCCCAACAAAGGATAAAGAGATTCTTTTGGCTTCCATTGGATGAATGGAAGTGTGTGGACATGTTTTATTTCAATGCTAGGAGAATCCCAAGTGGGATTTAAAAGGTTATCTCTGCCTCATGGCTGAAGGCATTATTGGTTCATGTGTTGTCCCAAATGTGCCACAAGCCATATATGAACCCATTATAGTCAATGGACATCGTCAATTTTCCCCAATAACTGATGGTCATCGTGCTATTCTAGAATACAACATAAAGGCAATTGGGGCATCCATCCCAAGGTGAATACATCATTTGAACGTAGCCTTAATCCTACATTGCACAAAAAACAAAGGACACGAGGTTGTTGCCGTTTTGCCAAATTGCTGTTGCACCCAGGTATTGCAAGTAAGGCCCAGAATAGAGCCGTAGGCTCAATTCACACAAGGGTTATCACTTCTATGGATAACAGAGCAATGACAGGTGCCCAAAGACATTGCCGTTGCTGGTGTATAGCAAGGCTGTTACTGCTATCCTGCTTTTTTTTTTTTTTAATACAGAAGACATAAAATAAATGTGGGTTTCACCTGTAGAAACCGATAAACCAATAAATGCATTGAAGGGATTGCAGTTAAACCATGGTTTTAATCGTACTTCTTAAAAACACTGTGTGACCGCATCCTGATAGCAAACATACCACTGTAGTATTTCTTGGTGTGAGCAAATTGCAGAAACGACTAGAAAAATCCATCTCCTCTAACATGGAAGATCGCACTCGGCCATTCATGTCGATGGGTCCGTGTAAAAAATTGGACCGCACTCTGATGACATCCAAGTGTGCTGATTTTCACGGGCTGACAGAACGGGGAAGACTTTTTTTTTTTTTATTATTCTCCATATCCGACAGTCAGATAACACTCTGATCAGTGAGATTAGTGTAATCAGATCGATTTTCTCAAATAGTAAAACGATTGCGTGACCCTGGCAATCAACTCATCTCCAGCCCTCTCAACATGGTATGTGTCAACTGAGAAGAGTTCATGAAATTACAGCAGATCAGTTACAATCAGGGCTCAGGAGTCGGAGTCCATTTTGGTGGACAAACTCCGAAAATAAATGATAAATTGGGTACAGTAGTTCAATGTTGTATATTATTATGAATTATTATGTTTAATCTAAATATCTTGATTATTGTATCATAATAATGATTATAGCCTGATGCTCACATTGTACTACAAATACATTTATCACTTAAACATGAGCAGAGTATGAGGGAGTTGGAGTTGTGGAGTCGGAGTCAGTGGTTTGGCTGACCACTCCACAGCCCTGATTACTTGACAGCAACCTTAATAGCTTTAAAATATCTGGTTACAAGTTTCAACAAAAAAATACTGAGAAGAAAGCAACCAACAGATCCCAACCAGCTACCATGCTTGGAATAAGAGGATGACCACTTCAACTGCCCAAGACCAGAACAGAGACAGACCAGAAGAAGGGCAATCTGACAGACAAACTCAGGGGTGAAAGAATGGCCTTTAGTGTCTGAGCACTGTATGGAACCCGAATTATAATCACTACTAAAAGTCAAGGTACAGGGAAAATAGAAAGGTGGAAAGTCAGAATGGACCAATATGATTTTAGAGCCAAATTATAGAGCATAATTAATTCTACAACAAATTGGTTCATGTTATTCTCATGCAGAGAACTTAAAGGCATGCCATATTTGTATGTTAAAAAGAAAAAAAAAATACCATGCTCTATGGGTTGACATTTAAACGAACACACCAAATTACATACCAAACAAAAGTCATGCAAAATGAGTTTACTGTTCAGGCCTTTATGGGTCGTGCATAGACAAAGCATACACATAACAGTACAACAAGAAAGAAGAAAGGCACCTGGAGACATCTGACACTGGGCATGCTCTGCAGGCATCTCAGTGCGCACATGCTCTCTACCAGGTTGGAGCAGCCTAGCCACAAAGACCTTGGCACAGAACACTGCAGGGTGACAAAAAGGAAGGAGAAAAGAAGCCGTTAGATGCCACAAAAAATTTCAGGCAGGCAACTTATGAGAATATTAAATGTATGTAAGAATGGACGAGCAATGCATGCATTTACACTTCTAGAAGAGGCTTGCAACACACATCTATTAAAATTCTGCCATCACTAGATCTCTAGGTTGATAGAAAAAGACTTAGGGTACCGTCACACCTGGACACCTCGCCAGAGATACCACCGGCGACGCAGGGGAGCGTGCACGTTTTTGATGCCACGCCAATGTCGCCGTCGCATGTTTACACGCGGCGATACCTCCGGCGACGCACCGGCGATGTTACAGGCGCCATCGCCGCTGGGATGTCCACAAACCCCAGCGGCGATCATGTAACATGGGAGCCTGTAGCTCCCATCGCCGGTAACATCGGCGATCGCCATGTTACATGGCGCGATGTGTACACATCGCCCCAGAGTGCTCGCCTGGTTTCAGAGCAGTGCTGGGAAACCAGGCGACCACTCTAAGGCGTCGATATCGCCTCTTTACATTAGGTGACGCACCGGTGATGTCGGCGGCGATAGGCCACGCCCCTGCGTCGCCTATAAAATCGCCGCCAATATGGCCAGGTGTGACGGTAGCCTTAGAGACTCAGGGAAACCTCTTAAGACTACCACTCAAAACTGCATTAAATTGCTGAATTCTTAGGTAGTGGTCTTCAAAAAGATGATGAAACTGGAAATTTCTCACAGGAAATAGAGCTGGATGAGGCAAATTTTTAAATACGTTTTATTATACTTAGAATAAAATGACACCATTCTTCCCTCAGCATTTGAAAGTCAAGACTAAGAGTTAAGAAACCTTCCTAAATTCCTCTAACACATACAAAGTCAATATGAGGTAAGCACTATAGGATTACATGGCAGTCACCTTGTTTCACTGACAGACCCTCCCCTAGAATGGTTAGACAGTTGCCTGTGAGCATGTGCAGTAGGCTGCTCCACTGCGGTGATGGAGATCCATATATTGTTATTTAGAAAGACAGGGTGGACAGCAGTGTGAGCAGCCTCTTCTTACCTCTGCTATCTCTTTAACAGTACTGGAACTGGGGGGAGCGGGCAAATCTTTCTACATATGAAGAAGGGTGGAGCTCCATAATGCACATGCCCACAGGCACCTGTCCTAACATTTTAGGATTCTAATTTCTCTGTCTAAAACTGGGTGGAAGCCATTTTAATGCTTTAGTATCTACCTGGACAAAATCAGGATTTGCTAAAAATTTATTTATAATGAGGTTTCTTTTAACCAGTTTTTTTATTTCTTTCCATTCTTGGAGATCCACTTCAAGAGTTCCTTCACACATCAGAGACATTTCTTGTCCGTAAAATACAGACCAAGTTTCAACTGTGTTTTTGACCAGGGTGTCAAAGATCTTAGACAGAGTTTCAGCTATTTTACTTGGATGAAAAAAAAATATAAAAGAAAAAAAAAAAAAAAACTGATAGAAGCTGGAAAAACCTCCCATCATACAGTCCATGAAATGTGGACAGCACACGGCCAGCATTCAGGTTGTCCATTTTTCCAAGGATCCATAAAATTGCATTGTCAACTTTCATTAGACACATAGATCACTATCAGACAAGTCTTTGTGATTGACCACTTGGTGATGATAATTGGACACGGGGAACACTGTTCTGTAGCAAAGTTCACAACACATCAGGAGTCACCAACAGGTCATGTTTTCAGAATTTCCTTAGTATTGCACAGGTGATAATTTATGCTGAAAATATGAGTTGGTGGTGGTTCTTGAGGACTAGAGATGGGGAACACTGCCATGAACTATTATAGGTATGAGTGCTATCCTTAAAATAAGACAGCTCACATGCTGTACGACAAAAAATTACCTGTGAGAGACCTTAAAGGGACTCAGTCAGGTCATTTTCTAGTATGATACTAATAGTACCCTTGAACAGTGCCTTAGCAGACTCTGTAGCTTTCTTGCTATAAGCACCTTCACACCCAGCAGGCCGCTATCTGCACCAGTCCAGCTCATTAGTTTTACTTCTGAGTAGTCCGTAGAATGCAAATATTATTTAAATATCCACGTCTATCCACACTGGTATTCTGTTCCTCCCGTCTGTGCTGGTTATATTGAAAATCTAAGGTTTCTGCAGGTTGGTTTGGAGGATGAAGGGGAAAGAGGTTGTTTTGTGCTACAGCTCTTGTAGTAACATCACTACCGTGTGTGCTCTGTGAGAGATTTTTATCTGTTTATATGAACATTGGTTTTCCTGCACACATGTAATGTGTGAATCTACTGAGCAAATAATGAAATGTTAATATGAACACAAGAAAATTTCTAAGTCTACTTTCACATCAGCTGTTTGTAGCACTTGCAACGGATCAGGCAGTTTGCCTGATCTGCCAGAAGCCGAAACTCTTGATGCAGGATTGCGGCAAGAATGCGTTCAGCCCAACGAATTCCCTATCGGACTTGCAGACATGTGCGGCACTTGCGATTTTGCCATGATCCGTCCAATCCGGCCCCTGCGGCAATGGACCAAAAACACTGCTAGCAGCGGCTTTTAAACTCGCTGCAAGTGCCAGATCGCGGAAAAGCCGCAAGAGTCGCCCATGTACACAAGTCCAATAGGGAATGCATTAGGCTGAACGCAGTCTTGCCGTGATCCTGACGCAAGTGTACCGGCTTCCAGCAGATCAGGAAACTGCCTGATCTGCCGCAAGTGCTACAAACCGCTGATGTGAAAGTAGCCTTAGAGAGCATACATTACACATGTGCCTCAGATACACACAACGAAGATGTCAGAGGTGCAGCTGCTAAGAGCACACACCTCCTCCCCCCTCCTCTTTGCACTGTGCCTGGAGAGCCGACGACACAGGATATAGACATTCCACTGCTTTCGCTGTCAGGTTACAGATCAGGGCAGTGCAGTGTAGTGATGTCACTACAGAGAACTAAGTGATCACTCGCTGTAATTGACAGTTCACAAAATAATAAAAACAAATAGAAATCGCTTCACCAGTGGAATTTGAAAATGATATCAGTTACTTATGGATTTTTGACCTGACATTCACTCTAAGCTTAATTCACTGTGGTGGTTTTGTTTTGGGTTTTTAGCCAAAACCCTACACCCAACTTTGTAGGGTGAGATATGAGATAAAGTATGCTTTTTTGGGGTCGGTGCAACACTTATCTTCAAAATCTTTTCAACAAAACATCTAAGGTGTCAGGAAGTATACCAGTGTAAGATGACTTGTGTTGGTTTACACTTGCCAACTTGCAGCCATTAAATGCCAGCTAGTTGGCTACATACAACCAACATCATCACCACATGTATATACATACACCAACGACCTACTGACTGCCAAAAGCAAACGACACTACTCCGTCCTCCCCCTCCTTGACCTATATGTCGCCTTCGATACTGTTGACCACTCCCACCTACTTCTATACTTCAGATCTTAGAATAACTAAATAACAAAAAATAATAAGTATCAGCAGCTGTTTAAAACCTGACTAAACACATTATTAATGTACTCTAAAACAATCATAACCACGATCATTGTGGACATAGAATACCACTTGTCTTGTGGTACATGACCCGTTTACACAGGACATTACTGCCAAGAACAATGACTTTAAAGCAAAATAAAAATGTATTTCACTCAACTGAGAAGCGTTTATTTAATCTTCCTGACTAAACTAGCTGCTAGTCACGTAATGATTAACGGAAAACAAGCAATCCTTGGAATGCTCGTTCCAAGGCCGTACAAACTGACGAGGATCGTAACACAATGCCCAAATTGGCCGTCGGCTCTCCCAACATGAACGTGACAAAATGTATTTCTATGCAGCTGCCATGATAATGCCGGGACAGCCAACAGCAAATTCGAGAATTGTGATGCGATTTTCGCCAGTTATATTGCCTTGTGACTCTTCCCTTACAAGAAAGTCTATGAAGCCTCGTTCTGATGCTCTTTAGACTTACCAGACATGGTAAAAATCACTTCCGGGTCAGGCAGAGTGCAGTGTGATCCCAAGAGTCTACAGAGTGGTCATGTTACTAAGACGTGAAGAGCAGAACCAAACAGAAGCGATGGTAGCTGAGTAGATCACTCACATTACATTATATGCACATACACATTTATACTGCAATCAGATGGTAGTAGAGTTTCTCATGTGAGAGAATAAGGTTACACCAATAAAACTCTGAGCAGAGTGTAAGCTTAGTGTTATCCGATTCTCTCGTATGAGTCAAGAGCCCACTGTTAGGCGAACAAAAGTTCTCCAACGTCTCCATTCTGAGTCCGCAGAAACCAGACTACACTTGGATTTCATCTAAGAGCAGTCCAATGATTTCCAATCACCCATAGACTTGAATGGGTGCGCAAAGTCTGATTTGCAATGCCACTTGCAGCACACTGCATTTTTCTTATACCGAATCGACACTGACCCATAGTATAACATATGCTTGAGTGTTAACCGACAAAACATAGGATAGCACTTCACCATGTTATTCACTGGTATGAGTGAGTCATCAGTGAATAAAAAACTTAACAGGAGTGCTTAATTAAAATATGCAACCGTTCAGCTGTTCTGCACTACTTATCGGTGTCTCCTACACACTGAATCAAGCTAGGCCTTTGCAGCTCTATTCAAAGTGCTACATGCGGCTCTCGGAGTAAGAAACAGCTCATTAGCACAAGTGCGGTCACTGCTATTGCTCACCAATCACATAGATATTGATAAATGTGTGACAAACCAATCCTGAACTAGGTCTGCTGGAATCTTAGCGCTAATAAATGGACCTCAGGTAAAATATTTATTGTACAGTTTTATTTATAGGAGAACAGACCTGTAGGTGTAATATGGTCATTCCAGCAGCATGAACACAAATAATACTTTCATGTACTCCTAAAGAGACAGGCACGGTCGGACCATAGGTCAGAGAGTGTCTAAAGTGTTTCCACCTGCTACATCATAGGAAAAACTCCAACTGGTGTCATCTCAAGCACGTATTAAGATTTACATGGAATCCCCAATATAAGCGCTTGGCGTTGAGCATAGGATAAATGTGAGCTGCGTCTTAGTGTCACGTCACACACACAGATATCTGTGCAGATATTGTTCGCAGATCTCTGGATGCAGTGAAATCATGGACAAATTGTTCCATTTTGTGGCCATATACAAATGAACAAAATGTCCATGATTTCACTGCAACCAGAGATCTGCGACCAATATCTGCACAGATATCTGTGTGTGTGACGTGGCCCTTACAGCGATCTGCGGGAGGAGGAACAAATAATTGTTATGCTGTTCAGTGTGCAGACCAAGTGATTAGGTGGCTTTATTCTTTGGCTAAGTATGATTACAGCGATTACAGATTTATAGTTTCTCTGTTTGGCTACGATCACACTATTTAAAAAAAAAATTTTTTTTTTTGGGGGGGGGGGGGTGGCTTTTGCATCAATGTATGAGAAATATAGTTTTTATATTTTTACACTAACGGAGCCATATGGCAGTTGGTATTTTGCAGGAAGTGATCATGTTCTCAGCAATACAATTTTTAGTTTACATTCGTCTTTTTTATTGCATTTTATTTCGGAGTTAGGATTAAAAAAAAACTGTTTTTTTGCAACACTTTATGGTGTTTACTGTAGGGTTTAAATAGTGTTTATACATTGTGTCATTCTGGACATGGCAACACCAAATCGGTGTACTTTACTTATTTCCATAAATACCTACCGTGTTTCCCCGAAAGTAAGACCCTGTCTTATATTTTTTTGGGGGCCAAAAGTGGCCCCCTGTCTTACTTTCAGGGAGGGGGGGTGGGTCTTATATTGGCAGCCCCAGCCACTCCAGCCTGCCATCACACACACCCACCCACCCATACACTTTACACAACACACACTTACAAACATACACGCACACATACACACACGCACACACTTACAAACAACACACACAAAAACACACACACTTACAAATATACACACATACACATACATTTACACACAAACATACACTTACAAACACACACATACACACCGCTTCTTACCAGCTCCCCTGGCCTTCAGTGTGGCTCCTTGCTGTCCCCCAGAGTGTCCAGGCTCCTCCAGTGTCCTTGCAGCTGCAGCCGCGCTGGTGCAGATAGGGTTAATCACAGCCTAACATGCTGTGTGCCCTTGCTGAATTCTGCCCAGCCTGACATCACAACAGCCCGGCTCGAGCTCTGATTGGCTCCCAGGAACCAGTGGGCGCAGCTAGATGACGAGCCCACGACGTCATCTGGCCGCGCCCACTGCTTCCTAGGAGCCAATCAGAGCTGGAGCCGGACTGCTGTGACTTAAGGCTGGGCACACAGCATGTTCGGCTGTGATTAACCCTATCTGCACCAGCGCGGCTGCAGCTGCAAGGACACTGGAGGAGCCTGGACACACAGGGGGACAGGTACTGGCCTTATATTCCCCAGCGCCCCCCACCCCCCCGGCGGCCTTACTTTTGGGGGGGGCCTTATATTAACAGACCCCCCCCCGTTCCCCCTACCCTGCCTTACTTTCGGGGGGTCTATAAGCCGAGTTTTTCAGCCCAAAATTTGGGCTGAAAAGTCCCCCCTCGGCTTATACGCGAGTATACAGCAGCAGCCCCAGAGGTATACAGGCCCCCCATCAAGATCCAGGGCCCCCCCCCCTTGCGCGGCAAACCTGTAAACAAACATGTCATTGCCCGCGACCACAGGAAGCCGCTGGAAGCCACTGAATGAAGCCCGGGATCGTCATGTCGGCAGCGGCGGGACAGCGCGACAGGACAGTGATAAGTATGATTTTACTTTACAGGTTTGCCGCGCAAGGTAGGGGGGGCCCTGGATCTTGATGGGGCCTGTATACCTCTGGGGCTGCTGCTGTATACTACCTAAGGGCTGCTGTATATACCTCTGGGGCTTCTGTATACACCACTAGGGCTGCTGTATATACCTCTGGGGCTGCTGTATACTACCACTGGGGCTGCTGCTGTATACTACCTAAGGGCTGCTGTATATACCTCTGGGGCTGCTGTATACTACCTCTAGGGCTGCTGTATACACCACTAGGGCTGCTGTATATACCTCTGGTGCTGCTGTATACTACCACTGGGGCTGCTGCTGTATATACCACTGGAGCTGCTGCTGTATACTACCACTGGGGCTGCTGTATACCTGTGCTGGGGTCCACCCTCGGCTTATACACGAGTCAATAGGTCTTTGGGGGCAAAAGTAGGGGGGGTCGGCTTATACACGGGTCGGCTTATACACGAGTATATACGGTAATATTTTTTATTTATTTTGTGGGGGCAACTTTTTTTAATCCTTTTTACAATTTTATTAACTTTTTATTTTATACACTGTGCAGAATTATTAGGCAAATTAGTATTTTGATCACATGATACTTTTTATATATGTTGTCCTACTCCAAGCTGTATAGGCTTGAGAGCCAACTACCAATTAAGTAAATCAGGTGACGTGCATCTCTGTAATGAGGAGGGGTGTGGTGTAATGACATCAACACCCTATATAAGGTGTGCTTAATTATTAGCAAATGCCTTTCCTTAGGAAAAAATGGGTCAGAAGAGAGATGTGACAGGCTCTGAAAAGTCCAAAATTGTGAGATGTCTTGCAGAGGGATGCAGCAGTCTTGAAATTGCCAAACTTTTGAAACGGGATCACCGAACAATCAAGCGTTTCATGGCAAATAGCCAACAGGGTCGCAAGAAACGTGTTTGGCAAAAAAGGCGCAAAATAACTGCCCATGAATTGAGGAAAATCAAGCGTGACGCTGCCAAGATGCCATTTGCCACCAGTTTATGCAATATTTCAGAGCTGCAACATTACTGGAGTATCAAAAAGCACAAGGTGTGTGATACTCAGGGACAAGGAAAGCTGGAAAACGACCACCTTTGAACAAGAAACATAAGATAAAACATCAAGACTGGGCCATGAAATATCTTAAGACTGATTTTTCAAAGGTTTTATGGACTGATTAAATGAGAGTGACTCTTGATGGGCCAGATGGATGGGCCAGAGGCTGGATCAGTAAAGGGCAGAGAGCTCCACTCCGACTCAGATGCCAGCAAGGTGGAGGTGGGGTACTGGTATGGGCTGTTATCATCAAAGATGAACTTGTGGGACCTTTTCGGGTTGAGGATGGAGTGAAGCTCAACTCCCGGACCTACTGCCAGTTTCTGGAAGACAACTTCTTCAAGCAGTGGGTACAGGAAGAAGTCAGCAGTTTAAGAAAAACATGATTTTCATGCAGGAAAATGCTCCATCACATGCATGTAACTACTCCACAGCATGGCTGGCTAGTAAAGGTCTAAAAAGAAAAAATAATGACATGGCCCCCTTGTTCATCTGATCTGAACCCCATAGAGAACCTGTGGTCCCTCCTAAAATGTGAGGTGTACAGAGAGGGAAAACAGTACACCTCTCGGAACAGTGTCTGGGAGGCTGTGGTGGCTGCTGCACGCAATGTTGATCGTAAACAGATCAAGCAACTGACAGAATCCATGGATGGAAGGCTGTTGAGTGTCATCATAAAGAAAGGTGGCTGTATTGGTCACTAATTTTTTTGGGGTTTTGTTTTTGCATGTCAGAAATGTTTATTTCAAAATTTTGTGCAGTTATATTACGGTAGTTTACCTGGTGAAAATAAACAAGCGAGATGGGAATATGTTTTTTTATTAAAGAGGACCTGTCACCAAAGCAGGCATGGTGATCTAATTACAGCACTGGATGCAGCATGTCTGCAGCATGCAGACAAGGGGTCCCCCAGCACTTGAGCCCTGTACCCCGAAATAATACAGTTAGAAAACTTACATGCTACAGCCACTAAGGAGGTGGCTAGGGGCTGCAGCCAAGGGCAGATTCACACCCCCTGCATGTGTAATCTGCCCACCGCTGCCAATCATTCTCTCCCTGTCTGCAGCATTTAAACAGGTTTTTTTTTCTCTCCCGTTTAGCCCCGCCCCTCAACTGACTTTCCAGTAATAAATAAAAATAGTATCATTTATATACTAAACATGTTGTAGACATTGCCGTTTGTCTTTATCTGGCTAACAGGCCATCATGTCTGGCACAACAGTTTGACCTCTGAGGGGCATGACAACCATTAGGTCACTGTCATTTCATCACAAGAGCCCTCTCCCGCGCACAACCTTCTAAATGCCATGGTAGTGGAATCTGAAGGGTAAATCGGCCAGGGGTGGCACGTAGACCGGCCCTGACTGTTACTGCAGGACCTTGGGTGTCAGTAAAGCCAACCTCCTGTGGTGATAGTGCGGAGAAAGCAGATATTTCAGCAACCTCCAGCCAATCACAAGCTGTGATCGGTCAGACTTAGTGACCAATGACAGCGATCAGGGAACCTTGTGATTGGTCCCCACATCTCTTCTCATGCCAGTCAGCTGTCAAAGACTGCTGACAGTACAGAGCTGTCGCTTTGTGTGTTCATACAAAGTTTAAATTCATGACGGATATAGCACATCGTGAGGTGGGAACTGACATCTGCACATAATGCGCCATGTCCGTCAATCGGCGTTGAGGCCTTAATGTTTTATTTTGCAAGATAAGACGCTTTAAGATTAGAGTAGACTTCAAAGACTTAAACAGGAACCTGACAGCCTCCACCTCAAATTTAGACAGAAATCAGATAATGATTTCTAGGGACAAAGGAACATGGAGATCTCTGGAGATGGACTTGTAAACTTCATGGTACCATCACACGTGGCGATCCGGGGCGTGGCCTAGTTGACGCAACCCGGCAACCGAGTTACCACGTGTAACAGGGCGATTTTTACGGCAACAAGTTGCCTGAGCAGTCGCCGGGTTTCCCAACATGTTGGGAAACCTGTCGATGTTGCTCAGACGATCTTCGTGCATCGCCCTCTGTAACGCCGCAACTGCGATCTTGGTGGAAACTTCCCCATAAACTGCCATGTTATGGATCACTGCCAGGGTAGAATTTAACCCTGGCATCGATATTTGCCAGCAAGATCGCAGAGATCGCCACGTGTGACGGTACCATTAGACTTCGGACTTGAGAATCAAAATCGTAGAAAAATATCAAACTGTTCTCTTCTGTTCTCCATATTTAGTGTGGCACACACAGACACGCAAATGCAAATTGTGCCCTTCTATCCGGTTTCAAGAGTGATTTCCATATTGCCCACATCTGTTACTAAAAGTTGTTCAACTACAATTTTGTAAAGGCGCCAAAAGTTTTGTTCCACCCATTTTTGGGGCAGTGTGTGATATGCCCAATTTGCTTTTTTCCACTGATTTTTTTATGTTGTTGCAATACAAAGGAAATAAACATGTGTATGACAAAATATGTATCATTGCAATACTTTTAAGAAGATACTTCATTTTCTGGAACAATTTTAAAGGAAACCAACCAGTAGGATATAGGGCTATAAAGTGAAGCCAGTTCCTTACAGGCATTGGGATACTGAGTGCAATCATTCCAATACTTCAATGATTACGGTACATGTATGATTGCAGAGAAATAAGTTATCAGATATCAGGAAATCTGTGCAGCACATTTGCATAAGAGCAGCAGAACATCACTATCAGGGGTAGGGTTACTTTGTATGCTGGTTGGTTCCCTTTAATGGTGCCAACAATCTCACCCATGACTGTACGTACCTCGCAACTTTGAAAGATAATAAAGAGTGACACATACTGCGGAGTGACAATTTTTATTTATGCTAAGACAGTAACAACCTCTCTCTCTCTCCTTTATATACGCCCACACAGAAACATTGCTCCCAGTGAAATCCGCTATACTGATTCTATTGAAGTCCGCTAGTGTCCCCACACAGTATAGTACCCAATTAATGGCTCTGCATATTGTCCCACAAAGTATTATCTCCACACACACACACAGTAGGATATCCCCACCGTGTACACACCGCTCTGCATATTTGCACTGCATGTTTCCTGCCCCTAGTGTCCAATGCAATTGGATTTCTCCTCTACTGTTCAGTCTATGTAAAGACTGATTGCTCTGCTCCTGGACCTTTAGCTCATTGATGTTGTCAAGAACAAGCACCATATTTGTATTGCACTTTTCTCACAAAGGACTCAAAGCAGCAAACATTTCTGGCAGGATCTTCAGTCTCTGCATAGACTGAATGGTGGAGGAGGAATCTGATGGCTCCCTGCTCCTCAGTCATTTAGAAGTATCTATGTCTGGAGAAGCCAGATAAAAGTGATGGTGGGACATGGCCCTTGCTTCTTGCAAGACCATGAGATAGCTCCGTAAATTCAGGACAGCCTCATTGGATCTAGCAGTTAAAAGTTCTCATTAAAGTGAACCTGTCAGCTACTTTAGACACCCTAAGTAGGGCTGGGCAATTAATCGAATTAATTCGATTAATTTGCCCCCTGCTGTGGCCACGATTGTGGTTTAATGAAAAATCGTCTAATTCGATTTAAAATTGGCGCCCCCCCCCATGGGTATACAGGGCCCCCCCTTGCTGCCTTAAACCTGTAAAGTATTAGATCATTATACTTCTCCCCGACGACGGCACTCTGACACCACGCGCTCCTCCGGCTTCATCTGGCTTCCTCCTCCGGCGCACAGACAATGAAGTCATTACCTGCGCCCACCAGGAAGGAGTGAAGCCGGAGGAGCGCGCGGTGTCAGAGAGCGGCGACGTCGGTGATAACTATAATGATCTATTACTTTACAGGTTTAAGGCAGCAAGGGGGGCCCTGTATACCACTGGGGGCTGCTGCCCTGTATACACCACTGGGGGCTGCTGCTGTATACACCACTGGGGGCTGCTGCTGTATACCTGTGCCTCGGCTTATATACGAGTCAATAGGTTTTCCCAGGTTTTGGGGCAAAAGTAGGGGGGGTCGGCTTATACACGGGTCGGCTTATACACGAGTATATACGGTACCTCTTAGTTTTTTCTCTTTATTCATCAAAGAAAAGCAAAACAAAAAAAAAAAAATCGAGATTTAAATCGAAAATGGTCCATAGGTTTAAATAGAATCGAGATTTTGATTTTTTCCAAAATCGCCCAGCCCTAACCCTAAGCTATCAATATCTGTCCCTGCAGCTTCCTAGTACATTCCTAAGCATCCCTGCCTGAGATAATAGTGCGGTTTAATAGTTGCAAAAACAAATTTTATAACTTACATTCCCTGATAATTAGGCTCCATCTAGTTGCAAGGGGCCTTCCCTCAGGCTCCATGTTCGCCCTTATTCCATGGTTATCACTCCATGGTGGGCGTGATAACCTAATGTACCAGCACTGTCTTCTTTGTAAATAATGTAATCTATGGGCTGCTCCCAAGTATGACGAGATGGCCACGCATTTTCGGTCCTGCGTATTGTGGACAACATTTGGGTGTATTTGTCGGCTGCAGAGCATGCGCAGTGTGAGGGTGTATTGGGTGTACTGGCCGGCTTCAGAACATGCTCAGTGCGCATTCTGAGGCTGGCAAGTACACAATTATCATCTACAATGCACAGGACATGTTTATTTCCGATCTTGTAACTGTGGGGGAGTAACTGAGTGTACTCATCGACCTCAGAATGCGCACAGCGCCTGTTCAGCAGCCGCCCAGCACACCCAATACACCCTCACACTGCGCAGCCGTGCGTCATACCAGGAAGGAGCAGATGAATTCCAGAGGATCACGCATTTGAATTAGCTTATCACACCCACCGGGACGGGAGCGGACGTGAACGCGCAGAATGTCTGCACTAATGACGAACATGTTACATTAAATTTTAATTAGAAAAAATAAAGGATTATTTTTAATATTCATCTGCCTTCCTGAGTTGCTGTAGGATTATTTGCCTTTACTGGATGTTGATCGCCGGGACCAGGGTGGTTCCAAACAATGGTGTGGATCAAGCTTTCCTGCGTGGCAGAGGGGTGAGCTGAAACTTTGTTTATTAGAAAATAGTGGTGCAGATTGTGCTTCCAGAAATATGCACCTGCAGAAAAAAAAATGCAGCAGAAAAATTGCTGTGCCAATGGAGCATTTTTGCTTTTTTTTTCTCATGCGGACTTTGTTACTTTTCCTAGCAACTGCTCTCTGTTGTGAATGAATAAGCTAGGGTAGGATGAGATAGGGGGGGGGGGGGAAGGTTTCAAGATGTGAAAATGTGACATGAGGGGACTCTGCTGTATCTTCTGTCACCAGCCCAGATAAAAATCACCGAATAGGTACTGAATATTATATTGAAAAAACTCACCAAAAATGGTCGCTTTTTTTCTACCCCTTGCATCTAGCAGTGGCTGCAGATTCCCCCAGGAGGTAGCAATGCGTCTAGACACCGTACACAGACCCCTGCAACCTATAACATGGGGCGGTTTGTAGCAACCAGCGACCAGCCATGTATGCAGGGAGAGGCTGGTGGTGAATGCAGACACATGGACATGTGTCTGCATTCACCACCAGCCTCTCCCTGCATACATGGCTGGTCGCTGGTTGCTACAAACCGCCCCCATGTTATAGGTTGCGAGGGTCTGTGTACCGTGTCTAGAATACATGGCTGGTCGCTGGTTGCTACAAACCGCCCCCATGTTATAGGTTGCAGGGGTCTGTGTACCGGTGTCTAGACGCATTGCTACCTCCTGGGGGAATCTGCAGCCACCTGCTAGATGCAAGGGGTAGAAAAAAAGCGACCATTTTTGGTGAGTTTTTTCACCAGCCCAGATACAGCCCAGATACAGCAGGCAGGCACAGATTGCCCCATACCCCCAGCCACCTAGTTTTACCTGGCTGGAAACCAAAAATATAGGGAAACCCTTTTTTTTTTTCTTTAAATTATTTTCTATTTTTGTTTCCGGTCAGGTACAACTAGCTGAGGGCTGGATCCTCTGTATGGAGTCCCAAGCTTAATGCACCACCATTGCAAATGGCAGCCTGCAGCCACCCCAGAAAATGGTGCATTCAGAGAAGCACCACCTTCTGGCACTGTACACAACTCTTCCAGTTGCCCTGGTGCCGGTGGCACACAGGGTGATAGAGGGGTTAATGCCAGCTGAATTTTGCCAGTTAGCACTAAGCCCGAGGTTCCTGATGTCGGGCCAATTTTAGACCCAGACATAAGCAACGCTAAGTAAATAATAAATAATACAAAAAAGAAAAAATATTTTTATTAGAACGAAAACCAAACACACATTTAAACTTCATTTTTATGGATATCACAGAGGATCATGGAGGGGTATGTGGGAGTTAAAGATGAAGTGTAAATATGAGTGTGTTTTTTGTTCTAATAAAAATATTTTTCTCTGTGTTGTGTATTCTTTACTATTTATTGGATATTCCTAATGGCCAGGTCTAACACTGCCCAACCTCATGAATCTCTGGCTTAGTGCCAGCTGCCAATATTCAGCTAGCATTAACCCCTTATTACCCAGTCTGCAAGGGCCAAAGTGCAGCTGGAAGATCTGGGTACAGCTCCAGAAACACATAATTACTTACCGGTAATGTGTTTTTTTTGGAGTCCATGACAGCACCCAAAACGAGAGAGGGATACACCCTCCAAGGACAGGGAACCATCAGGCTTTAAAAGGGGCGTTTCCTCTTCCCATGTCAGTTGGTTACAGAGTCTGAAAATAGGACCTCCGGAATATCGTTAGCCCACCACAACCCCAAACACCACGTGCACAACAAAACACCATAGGAGAAGAAGAAAAAAAAGTGACGAACCCTCAACAAAGGAAGGGAATATAAGTGTGCTGTCATGGACTCCGAAAAAACACATTAAAGGTAAGTAATTATGTGTTTATCGGTCGTCTATGACAGCACACTAATTGAGAGAATTACAGAAAAGGGTTAGAATTAGAGAGGGACCACAGCCTCTGACCCTACTCACAAAGGTGATATTATCACCAGCGAGATCCAGTCTATAGGGCATATAGAACATAGAAAACGAAGACCATGTTGTCGCTCTACAGATTTGATCAATAGATACGCCTGACCTTTCTGCCCAGGCAGTAGTCCCGGCCCTTGTGGAATGAGCTCTTAGATTCTTCTCCACTTCTTTGCACTTGCAGAATAGGCCATACTAATAGCCTCCTTAACCCAAAAAGCTAGCAAGGCTTTGAAGGCCCTACATCCCTTCATCTCTCCCTGAACACAAACAAAAAGGGACCCATCCTTCCTCCAGGAACTAGTGGCCTCCAAGTACCTCTCTAGACAGCGTTTAACATCCAAGGAATGCAATTTTAGTTCCTCATCATTGGCAGAGCTACTACAGAAAGTGGGCAGGATAATCTCCTGTGAAATGTAGAGACTACCTTAGGGAGGTATGCCGGGTCAGGTTTCAAGATCACCCCATAATCCCAAAACAGGGTAAAAGGAGGGTCTGCTGAAAGGGCCTGAATGTCTCCTATGTGCCAGGTGGAGGTCAAGGCTACCAAGACCACTGCATGGCACCGCTGGGCCATGCACCATGAGGGACCACAAGCCACCTCCAGGACCCAGAGCCGCAACCCTTGGTGCCTGAAGCCACGTGGACCGATCCAGCCTAACCCGAGACCACGGATCAGCCATGCATCCTGCTGTCAGCCTCCAGCTGCCCTGGCTATGTCTCTTTTCAGGGGAAAAAAAAAAAAAAAGGAGGAAAATAAGCCAACAAATAATCTTCTGGAACTGTTCCTGACAAGGATACCAACTGACATGGGGAAAGGAACCAGCCCCTTTTAAAGCCTGATGGTTCCCTGTCCATGGAGGGCGGATCCCTCTCTCGTTTAGGGTGCTGTCATCAACGACTGATAAAATGGCACTACGATAAATGCACTATCTTCTGGGGCAGCTGCAGGCTGCAATTCGCAACGGGGATGGGATGGGGAGAAAGGTGTTAGGGAAAATGATTGGGTTTCCTCACGCTGGGGATCACAGCCCCCAGGTGCCTAGTTGTTCCTAGCTGGAAAACAAGAGCACAATGAAGCACCACGTTTTTTTTTTTTTTTTTTTTTTTAATTATTCAAAGAAAAAAAGAAAAAGGACTCCCCCGTGTTTTGATTATCAGCCAGGTAAAAATAGGCAGCTGGGGGTGGGTGGCAGCAGATATTTGCCTGCTGTACCTAGCTGGTGACCAAAACACGCAGCAAATACTCACTGTGTGAACACTGCTGTGCATCTGCTGTGTATTAGGAGCTAACATTGAGGTCTATGAGTGAAAACTGCAGCAAAAATTGACATGCAGATTTTCACACACTGAAAATCGATGACTTTCAGCCATGGGAAAACCCACAGCATGGGCACTGGTCTTCTGCACTTACATAGACATTTAGTACACTAAACGGTGTTGCAGATTTCAGACAGATCTGCAGGATATCTGATATATGCACTAAAATTGCAGCAAAACCCGCAGTATATACGCAGCGTGGGTGCACAGCCTTACACAGTATAATTTGAACAGGGCATGATAGTAGTACAAACATGGATGAGATTTCAACTAATTTTATGCCAACCCTGCGGGGAAAAAAAAAATTACAAAAAAAAATAAAACCACAGTAGAAATTGACATGAAGGGCCCAATTCATTAAAACACCACGCCACAATATTGGTTTTCATTTCAGCCCTGTAGTGGTGGGTTTAAATACAAGTCCCCTGCTCCCGGAATTATAATCACCTTCCAGCGGCTTCTTTTTTTTCCCTGGCGTCACTGTGATACCGCAACACCATCGCAGGGAATTTTAGCAACAACAAAAAAATTGCGCCTGCTGCTAGGTTAGAGGGTTTAGGGGACCCGACAGGTTCCCTGTAATGAAGACAGTACATCTTACAAGTATTGTGCGCCTTTGTTAGAGATATACTACAGTCAAGAATCAAAGTACATTTCTGGCAAAATTTAAACTATTAAAATTGTGTCAATTTTCAAGAATTAGATAGCTGGGCTTAGCCCTGCCCAAGCTCCACCCATTTTAGAAAGTTGGCCGGCATGAAAAGGCCAAAGGTTGCAGTATTTTGCACAATTTCCCATTGAGCAAAAACATTGCAAGTCTACTATGTCTTATGGCAAATTTATGGCAAAAAAAAACTTAAAAGTGCTTTTCCCGGTATAAAATGATAGTCTGTGTCCCTATGTGCTTGCAGACTTCTGTAAGGATTCGTCAGTGTTTAGTAAGCTCGTGTGGCTGCGAGTAATGATATGCACACTGGCAAATTGACTAGATGGGTGCGGCCCTCACGCATTCAAGTGTACTCTGAGTCCATGCCCCTCTATTCAGATTCTGGCCAGAAGTATGCATAACATTCGCTGTTCGTGGATCAGTGTTCCCAGCGCTGAACCGGCAAATCCTGCCCAGCACTCATGGTGTGGAACTCTCTTCAGAGGGACAGGAAGGGGTCAGAATATAACTGGAAAAGTGATGGAGATAAATACAGGACAATCCTGAAGAAAAATTGCAGGCCACAGACACCCTCCATCCAATCTTACGGAGCTAGAACTACCGTATTTTGTGAGGAAGAACGGGCAAAAATGTCAGTTTTTACATGTGCAAAGGTGGTAGAGGCACACCCAAAAGACATAGCAGTGAAAGGTGGTCCAACAAAGTAATGCCATAGGAGGGATGAATACAAACGCACGTCACAATTTTAAGGTATATTCTTATAAAATATCTGGGAAACCATGTATAATTTCCTTTACTTTTCACAAACACTTGCTACTTAGTGTTGATATAGCACATATAATCCAAATACTTTTAACTTTGTGGCTGTAACGCGAAAAAAAATGTGGAAAAGTTCACAGGGCATAAGGCTAGGTTCACACACAGCATATTGCTACGTTTTGTGAGGATCTGTTTTTGGTACAAAACTGCACCAAGGACAGAGCCTGACAGAACGCAGCGTTCTGTGTAAAAACACTGCGGCGCTTTTCTACCTGCGCTGTACTCACCTCCTCCGACCTCTCTTCATCCCTGCCGGGCCACAGCGAACACTGCCTCTATGAGCCTGCAGCACCATGTGACCGGTGACGTCGCCCGGTCACATGGTGCTGGTCTAAGGTCCTGCACAAGGTCCTACAGTGTCGGGATGAAGAGCGATCACCAGGAGCGTGGCGAGGTAAGTAAAAAGTGCAGGAAGAAAAGCGCAAACAATTGACATGGTCATTCTTTCTGCAGATGCGCTGTGCAAAATTATGGACCATGTGAATGTATTTTTGCAAAAGCCAT
Organism: Allobates femoralis; assembly: GCA_033576535.1. Classification (NCBI taxonomy): domain Eukaryota; kingdom Metazoa; phylum Chordata; class Amphibia; order Anura; family Aromobatidae; genus Allobates; species Allobates femoralis. Next base: position 543,468,203 of record JARQOC010000004.1, read on the forward strand.
TGCTTTTCCTGGGATGCGTAATGGCGCTGCATTTCATTGTATTTACACAGCACTAAATAGCGCTACGTAAATGCCGAAATACACTATGTGTGAACGTAGCCTAAGACAACGTGGAAGACAATGTTTCCATTTTATGGAAAATTGCTCTGCCGATGAAGGTACAGATTTCACTCTAGTGTATTTACCACCCAAAGGCAAAAAGCTGCAAAAGAATCACCAAGCTGCATATTTCAAAATCCACAGCATCATCTTGGGGTGATTCATTCCTGAATGGGTTTGTAAATTGTAGGGGAACAAATCTGAAATGTAAATTTATACTGTGGGATTCACAGAATTATCAAAAATAAATAAATAAATTTAAAAAAAAAAAAAAAAAAAAAAAAACCACACAACTCGGAGGCATACAAGGCTGCATTGAAGCCGAGTAAAATCCTAAGCCCAAACCTGATCTTTTAGTCTGAGGACTACATCTGACCTAGGTGTTGTACCTACAAGGCCGGGTTTGCAGTCCTTGACCCCATTCATAACTGTTGGGGCACTTCATTCTGAATTCTAGGTGGGGGTGGGCAGAGAAGAATGGATTGGGGGTGGATCTGAAGGAGAACAGGCGGGTGTACAGTGGGAAAAGCAGGGTGGGGATGTGGGCAGCGTCCGTAGAGAGGAGAACGGGTGGGGTTTGGAGGGGGCAGAACTGGGGGGAATGTCCAGAAGGAGGAGAACAGGGATGGAGGTGGGCAGGGGGGGGGGGGTGTTTTGGGTGGGGGAAGAACGAGGGCATCCGGGCGGGAGGGTGTAAGGGGAACAGGTATGCGTCAGGAGGAAGGGAGAATGGGGTGGGCGTCTGGAGTGAGAAGAATGGGGGGGGTGACAACACAGCCTTTTACAATGTGTGGCATGGGTTACATTTTCTTAATTTGGCCTGACGTTGTTCTTTTGTTTGCTAACTCATGTTTGTTAAGTCAGTGTTTCCCAACTCCAGTCCTCATGGCACACCAACAGGTCATGTTTTCAGGATTTCCTTATCATAAAGGTACCGTCAGACGGGACATATCGCCGGCGATGTTGCCGGCAACCGAGGGGCGTGGCCAGGTTGCGGCGACATCGCCGGCGAATTGCCGCGTGTGACAGGGCGATAATCAGGCGATGAATCGCCTGAGTCACATCGCCAGGTTTCCCAACCATGTTGGGAAATCTGGCGATGTTGCTCAGGCGATTCTGCCTGATCGCCCTGTGTAACGCGGCGATCGGGCGATTCCGCCTATCTACTACATTGCGGGTTATCGCTCGCTGGGTTGCCGGGCAACCCAGCAAGCGATAGCCGCGGCAACTAGCCGGCGACATCGCCGGTAAGTTGCTCAGTGTGACAGCTCCCCGGCGATGTTGTCAGGGATGCGCGCTCCCGCGATCACCGGCAATATCGCCGGAGATATGTCCCTGTGTGACGGTACCTTTAGACAGATGATGGAATTATCCCCTGTGCAAGTGATTAAATTATCACCTATGCAATCCTAAGGAAATCCTGAAACATGACCTTTTGGTGTGCCTTGAGGACTGGAGTTGTGAAACACTGTGTTAAGTCATTGCTTCTTGCCAGACTACTCAGAGCCCCATTGTATTGCTGTGGATTGCTAATGAAACATAATTTACCTCAGCCCCACTTCTGACTACATTACTCAAAGAGAAATTATGCATTCAGATTGAAATGTCAACCAATAAGAGCACAGCCTTATTCCATGAAACCTGTAAGACCACAATACCCTGAAAGTGCTCGGGACATATGCTACATGGTTTCAACCTAGGGGCTCCGGTCCCGGTTAGAAGACCATAACCTCGGGCTAGGAATTCCAGCTCCAGCTGCCAGAATAATATCGTGTCACCATACTCTGCATGGCCTCAGTCTAGGAGCTTCGAGCACCAAAACTGGATTAACATTCTGCAGGAGTTCAGCCTAGGATTCTAGGATTTAGCTGGAATATCAGAGACTACTTAAGGAAGATACAAGGTTGGGACAATTCAGTCACCTGGCTAGACTTTGCTGTGCTCGGAAAGCTTCCTGAGCTTGTCTCTACCCTGTTTCCTCGAAAATAAGTGTCATATTAATTTTTGTTCCCAAATATGCACTGGGTCTTATTTTAGGGGATACCTTAAAGAGGACCTGTCACCAAACCAGGCATGGTGATCTAATTACAGCACTGGATACAGCATGTCTCCAGTATGCAGGCAAGGGGTCCCCCAGCACTTGAGCAGCCCTGTACCCCGAGATAATACAGTTAGAAAACTTACATGCTACAGCCACTAAGGAGGTGGCTAGGGGCTGCAGCCAAGGGCAGATTCACACCCCCTGCCTGTGTAATCTGCCCACCGCTGCCAATCATTCTCTCCCTGTCTGCAAACCAAACACACACACACCTTTTCTCACCAATCCTCAGTGTCCTCTTGTATGTATGGTATATGGGCACTTCTCAGCATAGATGTACAATAAGGCGCCGGCCAACTGGACGCCAGCAGCCACCGGCCAATCAGATGCCAGCATTTAACGCCTTATTGACTGGCGGTTTACTGCCATGCATGTACACTGAGTGGCGCCCAGGACACCGTACATACAGGACAACACGTAGGAATGCAAAAAGCGGCAGGTTACCGGAACAATGGCAGCGGGCTCAAGCAACAGCAGTACCATAAGGTATGCATCACAGCTGCATGCTCTGCTCATCTGTTCGGCAAGCATGCTTTAAAAAAAATGCAATATTTGCTTGGTCTTATTTTTGGTGGAGGGCTTATATTTAGCAGCGTGACAAAACCCCCACTAGGTCTTATTTTCGAGGAAACACTATTCTTTTATCGGTGAGTGCCCGCCAAAAACATAGTGCTGCTGGATTGCAGTAGTTGGCCCTGGAAGCCCCAAAAGCACGAACGTGAGCCAGCAGAAGGGCGAGCTTGTTACATTTTGTGTTTTGCTTGGTATGTGTTACATGTCTTTGGCTGCTGGGGATCCAATAAAGTCTAGCCAACGTGTGGTTCTCTCACCCTGTGTTGATCTTAGTTAGGTTGCGTTCTTATACCCTGCCATGTATTTGAGGCAGCGTCAATAGAAGCCGTGTCTCAGTTGTGGTGCAAGATCACGGTGGGGGTAAGGGTCAAGGTTGTCGAGAAGGGGAGAAGGGGGCATGCGAGAGATGAGGAGCAACGAAGGTGTCCATGAACAGTGGGAGTGCAAGGAGAACGGGAAAGGTCCAAGGGAGGGAGGGGAGTTAGAGAGAGAGCAGAAGAAGCTGAGGAAGGGTGTGCAAGGGAGGGGGAGTGAGACGAGAGAGCAAGGAGAACGGGGAAAGGTGTCCAGAGGGAGGGAGGGAGTGAGAGAGAGAGCAAGGAGAACGGGGAAAGGTGTCCAGAGGGAGGGAGGGAGTGAGAGAGAGAGCAAGGAGAACGGGAAAGGTGTCCAGAGGGAGGGAGGGAGTGAGAGAGAGAGCAAGGAGAACGGGAAAGGTGTCCAGAGGGAGGGAGGAGTGAGAGAGAGAGCAAGGAGAACGGGGAAAGGTGTCCAGAGGGAGGGAGGAGTGAGAGAGAGAGCAAGGAGAACGGGGAAAGGTGTCCAGAGGAGAGGAGTGGAGGGAGCAGAGAAGGAAAGGTGCCAGGGAGGGAGGAGTGAAGAGAGAGCAAGGAGAACGGGGAAAGGTGTCCAGAGGGAGGGAGGGAGTGAGAGAGAAGCAAGGAGAACGGGGAAAGGTGTCCAGAGGGAGAGGAGGGAGGGAGAGAGAGAGCAAGGAGAACGGGAAAGGTGTCCAGAGGGAGGGAGGGAGGAGAGAGAGAGCAAGGAGAACGGGGAAAGGTGTCCAGAGGGAGGGAGGGAGGGAGAGAGAGAGCAAGGAGAACGGGAAAGGTGTCCAGAGGGAGGGAGGGAGGGAGAGAGAGAGCAAGGAGAACGGGGAAAGGTGTCCAGAGGGAGGGAGGGAGGGAGAGAGAGAGCAAGGAGAACGGGGAAAGGTGTCCAGAGGAGGAGGGAGGGAGAGAGAGAAGGAGACGGGAAGTGTCCAGAGAGAGGAGGAGGAGAGCAAGGAGAACGGGGAAAGGTGTCCAGAGGGAGGGAGGGAGGGAGAGAGAGAGCAAGGAGAACGGGAAAGGTGTCCAGAGGGAGGGAGGGAGGGAGAGAGAGAGCAAGGAGAACGGGGAAAGGTGTCCAGAGGGAGGGAGGGAGGAGAGAGAGAGCAAGGAGAACGGGGAAAGGTGTCCAGAGGGGAGGGAGGGAGGGAGAGATGGCAAGGAGAACGGGGAAAGGTGTCCAGAGGAGGGAGGGAGGAGAGAGAGCAAGGAGAACGGGGAAAGGTGTCCAGAGGGAGGGAGGGAGGGAGAGAGTGCAAGGAGAACGGGGAAAGGTGTCCAGAGGGAGGGAGAGGAGAGTGCAAGGAGAACGGGAAAGGTTCAGAGGGAGGGAGGGAGGATGCAAGGAGAACGGGGAAAGGTGTCCAGAGGGAGGGAGGGAGAGTGCAAGGAGAACGGGGAAAGGTGTCCAGAGGAGAGGGAGGGAGCGAGCAAGGAGAACGGGGAAAAGGTGTCCAGAGGGAGGGAGGAGCAGGACAAGGGGAAAGTCAAGGGAGACGGAAGGAAACAGGAAAAGTGTCCAGAGGGAGGGAGGGAGCGAGCAAGGAGAACGGGGAAAAGGTGTCCAGAGGGAGGGAGGGAGCGAGCAAGGAGAACGGGGAAAAGTGTCCAGAGGGAGGGAGGAGCGAGCAAGGAGAACGGGGAAAAGTGTCCAGAGGGAGGGCAAGGAGAACGGGAAAGTGTCCAGAGGGAGGAGAGAGCAAGGAGAACGGGAAAGGTGTCCAGAGGGAGGGAGGAGAGCAAGGAGAACGGGAAAGGTGTCCAGAGGAGGGAGAGAGCAAGGAGAACGGGGAAAGGTGTCCAGAGGGAGGGAGAGAGCAAGGAGAACGGGGAAAGGTGTCCAGAGGGAGGGAGAGAGCAAGGAGAACGGGAAAGGTGTCCAGAGAGGGAGAGAGAGAGTAAGAAGAACGGGGAAAGGTGTCCAGAGGGAGAGAGAGAGTAAGGAGAACGGGGAAGGGTGTCCAGAGGGAGAGTAAGGAGAATCTGTCAGCCCGTGTGTGCTGTGCTGCTCTCCATTGTGCCGTGTCTCTGAAATGCTGCTGTCCATGGTGCTGAATGAGTGCAGCAGCATTTCAGAGCCTGTGCTGTGATTTACATCGGATCCGGGAAACGACACTTTTTTTTTTAACGGATCTGGCGGCCATAGACTCCCATGTTATGGGCACAGGATCGCCCCAGAATCCGGGACTATCCAATTTTTTTTTATTTTTGCACCGGAGCCAAAAAATGATGCAGACTACGATTTTGTGTCCGGAGAAAAAAAACAGTCAAAATCAGATCAGGGACACAAAACTGGATGGCCAAATAGGACCAGTCACCATAGGGATACATGGTGGCAAAACCAGATAGAACCTGACAGCTGAAAACCGTGGTGTGAGGCCGACCTAAGGGAATAAGGAGAACGGAAGGAGGGGGGGGGCCGTCCAGAGGGAGTAAGGAGAACGGAAAGGGGGGGGGGGGCCGTCCAGAGTGAGTAAGGAGAACGGAAAGGGGGGGGGGCCCGAGTGAGAAGGAGGGGGGGGGGGGGGGCCGTCCAGAGTGAGTAAGGAGAACGGAAGGGGGGGGGGGGGCCGTCCAGAGTGAGTAAGGAGAGAAGCGGAAGGGGGGGGGGGGGGGGGGCCGTCCAGAGTGAGTAAGGAGAACGGAAGGGGGGGGGGGCGTCAGGTGAGTGGAGCGGGGGGGGGGCCGTCCAGAGTGAGTAAGGAGAACGGAAGGGGGGGGGGCCGTCCAGAGTGAGTAAGGAGAACGGAAGGACGGGTAAGGGGGGGGGGCCGTCCAGAGGAGTAAGAGAACAGAAGGGGGCTCCAAGTGAGTAAGGAACAGAAGGGGGGGCCGTCCAGAGTGAGTAAGGAGAACAGAAGGGGGGCCCGTCCAGAGGGAGTAAGGAGAACAGAAGGGGGGCCGTCCAGAGGGAGTAAGGAGAACAGAAGGGGGCCGTCCAGAGGAGTAAGGAGACGAAGGGGGCCGTCCAGAGGGAGTAAGGAGAACAGAAGGGGGGGCCGTCCAAGGGAGTAGGAGAAAGAGGTAGGGAGAGAACAGAAGGGGGCCGTCCAGAGGGAGTAAGGAGAACAGAAGGGGGCCGTCCAGAGGGAGTAAGGAGAACAGAAGGGGGGGCCGTCCAGAGGGAGTAAGGAGAACAGAAGGGGGGCCGTCCAGAGGGAGTAAGGAGAACAGAAGGGGGCCGTCCGAGTAAGGAGAAAGAAGGGGGGGTCAGAGGGAGTAGGAGAACAGGGGAATGTCCGGAGAGAGAAAGGGGAATGCATGGGGTGTTTGGAGAGAGATGGTATGGAGGGGAAAAATTATTAAAGGGGTCTGTCACCAGGTCCAAAGTGGTCAGATTTGCTCTTGTTTTATTCCAACTGCTTCACTAAGTATGTCAATAGAAAGAAGACGATCCTGTTCCAGGATATGGGACTTTTTTAATCAGTGCTATGTTTTCTGTGTCATTAGGCTGTTCTGCATACCGTAATTACCCTGTGAACCACAACCCCTTGTAAAGAACATAATAAAAAGGCTCACATCCCCGGAACAAAACCAGAATAATAGGAATCAGTGGGGAAAAAAAACAAAAGCAAAGCTATATACTTTCGGTGACAGTTCTCTTGTAATGTGAATGAGGCAGCGCTGACCCCTCTACACACACACACAACACACACACACACACACACACCACACACAACAGGACCCCCCCCCCATCCTCTACACACACACACAGGAACGCCCCCCCCATCCTCTACACACACACACACAGGACCCCCCCCCCATCCTCTACACACACACACAGGAACCCCCCCCCCCCAATCCTCTACACACACACACACAGGAACCCCCCCCCCCCCCCCCACACCACCCAAACCCCCCCCCCCCAACTCTACACACACACACACAGGAACCCCCCCCCCCCCCAATCCTCTACACACACACACACACAGGAACCCCCCCCCCCAATCCTCTACACACACACACACAGGAACCCCCCCCCCCAATCCTCTACACACACACACACAGGAACCCCCCCCCCTCCTCTACACACACACACACACAGGAACCCCCCCCCCCTCCTCTAACACACACACACACACAGGAACCCCCCCCCCCTCCTCTACACACACACACACACACAGGAACCCCCCCCCCCTCCTCTACACACACACACAGGAACCCCCCCCCCCTCCTCTACACACACACAGGAACCCCCCCCCCCCCTCTACACACACACAGGACACCCCCCCCCCCCCCTCTACACACACACAGGACACCCCCCCCCCCCCCTCTACACACACACAGGACACCCCCCCCCCCCTCCTCTACACACACACAGGACACCCCCCCCCCCTCCTCTACACACACACAGGACACCCCCCCCCCCTCCTCTACACACACACAGGACACCCCCCCCCCCTCCTCTACACACACACAGGACACCCCCCCCCCCTCCTCTACACACACACAGGACACCCCCCCCCCTCCTCTACACACACACAGGACACCCCCCCCCCCCTCCTCTACACACACACAGGACACCCCCCCCCCCTCCTCTACACACACACAGGACACCCCCCCCCCCATCCTCTCTACACACACACCAGGACACCCCCCCCCTCCTCTACACACACACAGGACCCCCCCTTCTCTACACACACAGGTCACCCCCTCTACACCCACAGGACCCCCCCCCTCCTCCCCTAATCTACACACACTCAGGCCCAGTATCCCCCGCCCTGGCTGTACGTCTGCTCCGCACAATGGCGGACGGAGCTATGAAGTCACTGAGCAGCTCCGCTCGTGTCGTCAGCAGCCGCCATCCCTTGTGGACGCTATGCGGCAGTGTGAGCAGGGGAGCCCGGCCCCTCCTCTGGAGGATGGATGGCTGCTCAGACCGGGCCTGGAGGATGGAGCCCGGGGTGCAGACATGACGGCTGTCTGGAGATGGAGGAAGGCGGAAACTGTCTGCTTCCTCGGAGAGGGAGGCCGGGGCGCAGGGGACACAGCGGGGCCGGGAGACACATGAGGCGGCTCCGGTACTCACCATCAGCTCAATGGTCTTATCCTCTATCACCGAGTCGGGCTCCATGGTCTCCTACACCGAGGCTGAGTCTCCCCTTCCCCCCACCCCGAGAAACGCAGCAAAAGCAGGCGGAAGCAGGACGCACGGCGTGATGACGTCGGCCTCACGTGACTGTAACTAGCAAGGTGGATGGTGTGGATCTGGTTGCTAAGGCTCGGTGATAGAATGGAGGGAGCTGCTATAGGAGGCTTCAGTGTGTGACCCACAGAATGGCTGCGGCCAGGGACAGGACGGGCTGGGAATGGCACAGCACAAGGTGGATATTGTGTGGAAGGATTACACAGCCTTATAGTACTGACCATACAGCGTGTCAGGAGCTGAGCCTGGAGAGCAGACAACAATATGGCCGCCTATACCTGCTGGAAAGTGACCCCAGGACTGCCACAATGGCCAACACTGATGTGTTACTAAGTATAGTCCCAGTGTCAGACTCCATGATCATCTGCGGCTCCTCAGGGGCTCGTCTCCACTCATAAATGGCTAAAAGTGCAAAGTGATGGGAAAAGCCAACAGTTTTATCATCTACACTTGTCCTGACTGCGGCTCCTGCATTACTAGCAACTAGAAAAGGGCCCCTGTGCAAAAACAATATACGGGCCCCTGTGCAAAAGCAATATACGGGCCCCTGTGCAAAAGCAATATACAGGCCCCTGTGCAAAAGCAATATACAGGCCCCTGTGCAAAAGCAATATACGGGCCCCTGTGCAAAAGCAATCTACGGGCCCCTGTGCAAAAGCAATATACGGGCCCCTGTGCAAAAGCAATATACGGGCCCCTGTGCAAAAGCAATATACGGGCCCCTGTGCAAAAACAATCTACGGGCCCCTGTGCAAAAACAATATACGGGCCCCTGTGCAAAAGCAATATACGGGCCCCTGTGCAAAAACAATATACTGTGGCAAAAGCAATATACGGGCCTTGCAAAAGCAATATACGGGCCCTATGCAAAAGCAATATACGGGCCCTGTGCAAAAGCAATCTACGGGCCCCTGTGCAAAAACAATATACGGGCCCCTGTGCAAAAGCAATATATGGGCCCCTGTGCAAAAAGCAATATACGGGCCCCTGTGCAAAAACAATATATGGGCCCCTGTGCAAAAGCAATATACGGGCCCTGTGCAAAAACAATATACGGGCCCTGTGCAAAAGCAATATACGGGCCCCTGTGCAAAAACAATATACCGGACCCTGTGCAAAAGCAATATACGGACCCCTGTGCAAAAAGAATATACGGGCCCTGTGCAAAAACAATATACGGGCCCCTGTGCAAAAACAATATACGGGCTCTTGTGCAAAAGCAATATACGGACCCCTGTGCAAAAACAATATACGGGCCCCTGTGCAAAAACAATATACGGGCCCCTGTGCAAAGCAATATATACGGGCCCCTGTGCAAAAGCATATACGGGCCCCTGTGCAAAAGCAATATACGGGCCCCTGTGCAAAAACAATATACGGGCTCTTGTGCAAAAGCAATATACGGGACCCCTGTGCAAAAGAAATTTATACGGGCCTCTCTGCAAAAACAATATACGGGCCCCTGTGCAAAAAACAATATACGGGCCCCTGTGCAAAAGCAATATACGGGCCCCTGTGCAAAAAACAATATACGGGCCCCTGTGCAAAAACAATATACGGGCCCCTGTGCAAAAGCAATATACGGGCCCCTGTGCAAAAACAATATACGGGCTCTGTGCAAAAAGCAATATACGGACCCTGTGCAAAAGCAATATACGGGCCTCTGTGCAAAAAAATATACGGGCCCCTGTGCAAAAACAATATACGGGCCCCTGTGCAAAAAGCATTATACGGGCCCCTGTGCAAAAACAATATACGGGCCCCTGTGCAAAAGCAATATACGGGCCCCTGTGCAAAAGCAATATACGGGCCCCTGTGCAAAAGCAATATACGGGCCCCTGTGCAAAAACAATATACGGGCCCCTGTGCAAAAAGCAATATACGGGCCCCTGTGCAAAAACAATATACGGGCCCCTGTGCAAAAGCAATATACGGGCCCCTGTGCAAAAGCAATATACGGGCCCCTGTGCAAAAGCATTATACGGGCCCTGTGCAAAAACAATATACGGGCCCCTGTGCAAAAGCAATATACGGGCCCTGTGCAAAAAGCAATATACAGGCCCCTGTGCAAAAGCAATATACGGGCCCCTGTGCAAAAACAATATACGGGCCCCTGTGCAAAAGCAATATACGGGCCCCTGTGCAAAAACAATATACGGGCCCCTGTGCAAAAGCAATATACGGGCCCCTGTGCAAAAGCAATATACGGGCCCCTGTGCAAAAACAATATACGGGCCCCTGTGCAAAAACAATATACGGGCCCCTGTGCAAAACATTATACGGGCCCCTGTGCAAAAACAATATACGTGCCCCTGTGCAAAAGCAATATACGGGCCCCTGTGCAAAAGCAATATACGGGCCCCTGTGCAAAAGCAATATACGGGCCCCTGTGCAAAAACAATATACGGGCCCCTGTGCAAAAGCAATATACGGGCCCCTGTGCAAAAACAATATACGGGCCCCTGTGCAAAAGCAATATACGGGCCCTGTGCAAAACAATATACGGGACCCTGTGCAAAAGCAATATACGGACCCCTGTGCAAAAAGAATATACGGGCCCCTGTGCAAAAACAATATACGGGCCCTGTGCAAAAACAATATACGGGCCTTGTGCAAAAGCAATATACGGACCCCTGTGCAAAAACAATATACGGGCCCCTGTGCAAAAACAATATACGGGCCCCTGTGCAAAAGCAATATACGGGCCCCTGTGCAAAAAGCAATATACGGGCCCCTGTGCAAAAACAATATACGGGCTCTTGTGCAAAAAGCAATATACGGACCCCTGTGCAAAAGCAATATACGGGCCTCTGTGCAAAAACAATATACGGGCCCCTGTGCAAAAACAATATACGGGCCCCTGTGCAAAAACAATATACGGGCCCCTGTGCAAAAGCAATATACGGGCCCCTGTGCAAAAGCAATATACGGGCCTCTGTGCAAAAACAATATACGGGCCCCTGTGCAAAAGCAATATACGGGCCCCTGTGCAAAAACAATATACGGGCCCCTGTGCAAAAGCAATATACGGGCCTCTGTGCAAAACAATATACGGGCCCCTGTGCAAAAACAATATATGGGCCCCTGTGCAAAAGCAATATACGGGCTCCTGTGCAAAAGCAATATACGGGCCTCTCTGCAAAAACAATATACGGGCCCTGTGCAAAAGCAATATACGGGCCTCTGTGCAAAAGCAATATACGGGCCCCTGTGCAAAACAATATACGGGACCCCGTGCAAAAACAATATACGGGCCCCTTGCAAAAACAATATACGGGCCCCTGTGCAAAAACAATGTACGGGCCCCTGTGCAAAAGCAATATACGGGCCCTTGTGCAAAAACAATGTACGGGCCCCTGTGCAAAAACAATATACAGGCCCCTTTGCAAAAACTATACAGGCCCCTGTGCAGTCCAAGAGCTCCTCAAAATGCACAATACATGAATCCCATACAACATACTTACATGCAGAGATGGTTGGGTTGTACGTTACTACGCCAAAAGTAACAAGTGATATGGTCTTGCGCCTTTATCCACATCTTACGCAAGTGTATAGGGAAAATTTGCACAGAAAACTTAGTGTACAGGCAAGAGAAAAAGACATGGATTTTAGACACTCCGATTGAAAAAGAAGCACAGGGGGCAGGAGATATCTAGAAATCCCCTCCACTGTGCTGGAATTGTAAGATGCTGTATTGTTTGTGAAAGGAAAATACGAAATGTCAAGTACTCCTCATGGCACATCATGTGACCATTCTGTATGACCTGTATGTTGGCTGCAGAGCGCTTTCGCCAGTGTTATGTCCACTCGCTGTCCTATCCTACCACCATCACTTCTAAGGGTGCTTTCACATCTGCGGTAAAGTGTAATGACGCCGCATCTGCCACGTAACAGCCGACTTGCAGCACCGATGCAGCAAGCCCCATTCATTCTCTATGGGGCTTGCGGTCGGGTGCAGCAAGTGCGGTATTGCCGAGTCCAGCACTTGCGGCGTATGGTGGTTGCCTTCTGATCTCTGGTGGTGTAGGCTTGAGCAAACTGCTGCTAAAGTGTTTTTTTTTGCGGGGCTACGAATGCCAGATTCAGGAATACCGCACTTGCTGCACCCGACCGCAAGCCCCATAGAGAATGAATGGGGCTTGCTGGATAGGTGCCGCAAGTCGACCGTTCCACGGCAGATGTGGCGACATCTGACGGGAATTACACTTTACCGTAGATGTGAAAGGGGCCTTAAGGCCGGGTTACACGCTGTGATGTCCCAGCGATACGACCAACGATCAGGATCTCTGGGACATATCTATATGATCACTGGTGAACTGTCACACAGGCAGACTCACCAGCAACCAGCGAGAACGCTGGTAACCTGTGTACACATCGGGTAACTAAGCATAGTGCTGTGCTTAGTTACCCAATGTTTATCCTTGTTACCATGTCCCAGTGTGTACTGTGCAGTGCTGGGCATTGGCCGGGAGGTCGTTGATTGTTGGTCTCCCGCTGTCACACACACCGATGCTGGCCGCCCAGCGGGACACCAATGATCGAAAAATGGCCCTGACCACTCCGCAGCGAGCAAGATGTCACACGTAGCGTCACCTGTAGGTCGCTACAACGTCACAAGTTGCAGCGACATTATTAACGATGTCGTCACGTATAAACCGGCCTTTAGTGTGATTACAATGATGTAGATCAGAGGTCCCCAACTCCAGGCCTCGAGGGCCGACAACAGTGCTGGATTTCAGGATTTCCTTAGTATTGCACAGGTGTTAATGTGATCAAATGCACAGGTAATGATTTCAACCCCTGTGCAATACTAAGGAGATCCTGAAAACATGCACTGTTGGCGGCCTCAAGGCATGGAGTTGGGGACCCCTGATGTAGATGGCACCATAAGTGTGACACGCTTTGATTGGTTCCTTAACATTTATATTGGTGATGACCATGGTCACCTTGGAGTTGAAAAGACAACAAGCCTTATAGCACATCGCTTTTATTGCCCAAAGATGGAAGGTGACATTGACCGTTACTGTAAATATTGTGAGCAGTGTATCCTGAGGAAAACCTTGCCTTCCAAGGGCCGCACCCTTTTCAACATCACAAGTGATGGCCCCCTTGATATAATGTGCATCGACTTTCTTTCCATTGAGCCTGATGAAGGAAACTTCAGCAATGTTCTAGTGGTCACTGATCAGTTCATAAGATATGCTCAAGCCTACACCACCAGAGATCAGAAGGCAACCACCATGGCCAATTCTTTATGGAGAAATTCTATGTGCATTATGGGCTGCCAGCATGCATCCATTCAGACCAAAGGAGAGACTTCAAGAGTCAGATAATTAAGGAATTGTGTACGGTATGTGGAATCAAGAAATCCAGGACCACACCATTTCATCCACAAGGAGATCCTCAACCTAAAAGGTTCAACCGTACCTTTCTTAACATGCTGGGCACCTTGGATCCAAAACAGAAAGGAGAGAGTCAACACATAAGTCTACTAATCGACGCCTACAACTGTACCTAAAATGAGTTAACTGGGTACTCACTTCCTCATGTTCGAAGAGAAGCCAGGCTATCAGTGGATATTAGTTTCGGAGTGCCCTCTGGCCATTCATCTGGGAAGAACTACCTGAAGTTTGTATCACAGCTAAAGGAACAATTTAAGGAGGCCCACAGATTGATTGAACAGGCCTCTGGTCGATCAAGGAGGCAAAATAAAACTGGCTATAACCACAGAGTCCGGATCAAATCTACAACCTGGAGAAAGAGTCCCTCATCCATCAGTTGAGAATTCCTAAAAAACTCAAGCTTTCTGATTGATGGCATTCAGAACCTTTTGTGGTTGTAGAGAAGTTGCATGATATTCCAGCATACAGAGTGAACCCTGAGAAGGGAAGTGGGTGTGTTAAGACCTATCATCGTCAGCATTTGCAGCCTGTAGGACAGAATATCCAGTTGCAGTCACCGCAAAGCATTGAAGATCATCCGGACACGCAAACTCCACAAAGGAGTCTTCAGTTGCACCAATTGGCCAATTCTGTGCTTCCTCCTGAAGGTACTGAGAGTGATTCCGGTGATGAATGTGGACCATACTACAGATGGATAAGTGACCCAGGGACTGTAATCCCAGATATTAAAGAACAACCAGTTGAAGAAGTTTTTCAAGATGACTGTAGTCCAGCATCAAGCCCATGTCACCACACGTCGGGGGAGAGTTTAGAAAATGCCAAGCTACCAAGTGAAGAAGTGACTGCCATGGGGCCTGAGCGTGAAAGTCAAGAGCTAGGGGTTGATGAGGGGGTTCCTGTGATACACACTTGGCCGAAACGGGACATTAGAGTCTCCATGAGGCTGACATATTACCAGATGGGGCAAGCAACTGAGGTTCCTAGAGTAGTACACTCCCTTCTAAACTATGTATGCCGCTATTTCTGTCCCACAGCGATTTGTTCAAAACTTGCAGAGTGTCATGGCAGCATTTGACTCTGTTCACACTTCAGTTTCTGATACTCCACACTGAGGTTTCTCTCATGCTTCTGAGTTCCACAGGCAGGTTCGGCATCAACCAGCTGTGTTCTCAGTGTGATCAGGGTAGCAGGAGTTAGTCTCTGTATGACCCCTGGTTACCTCTTTGATCACATTTTCTGGGAGACCAATCACAGTTGTCCCTGCCTTTTTAAGATGGCGGGATCTGGTCTTTGATGCCGACTATATCTTCTGCTTTATTCCAACAATACTGGTCCTTATCCTGGTGTTCCAGTAATCTGGTGTCAGTAGAACAAAGAAACACAAGCACAAAAACAAAATACAAGCTCACAGCACTCACACACAAGAAAAATACAATATGTAATAAGGTAGAACACAAGAACAAGCTACAGTTAGTAATACAACAAGAAAGTATTAACTAAACGCCTAACAAGCAGCTACTGATACCAGATTACGGGAACACCAAGATAAGGACCAGTATTGCTGGAGCAAAGCAGAAGCTATAGTTCGCATCAGAGACCCGTACCACAATCTTTAAAAGTGCAAGGAGCAACTGTGATTGGTCTCCCAGAACAAGTGATCCAAGAGGTAACCAGGAGTCATACAGAGACTAACTCCTGCTAGCCTGATCACACTGAGAACACAGCTGGTCGATGTCCAAGCATACATGTGGAACTCAGAAGCATGAGAGAAACCTCAGTGTGGAGTGTCAGAATCTGAAGTGTGAACAGAGCCAATTGGCGCCATAACACTCTGCGAGCTTTGAGCAAAATGCAGAGTGACAGCCCCCCTCCACGAGGGGTCTCTGGACCCTAAGGACCAGATCTCTCTGGATGATGGTGATGGAATGTCCTAACCAGACGTTCCGCGTGGATATCAGTGGCAGGTACCCAAGTCCTCTCCTTAGGACCATAACCCTGACAGTGAAACAGGTGCTGTAAAGTACGACGAACCACCCGAGAACCAATAATTCTCGATACCCAAAACTCCAACAATCCATCAACTCAGACTGGAGGAGGAGGAAGGAAGGGAAGCTCCAGAACCCACACATTTTTTTAATGGATTTATGAATCTTATTAGAATCAGATAAGGCCAGACAAAAAGCCAACGGATTGATGATGGCAGTAATTTTGAATGGACAGACTAACCGAGGTCCTAACTTAAGTAACGGTAGCTTAATGTTTTTTGTGGACAGCCACTCCACACACAGGTCCGGATCAAACACACGTCTACAGTCAGCCACACGTTTATGCTGTACTTAGAGCCCATGTTATGCAAGTGTTGCTGAACCTTCTACCATATAGCAGATAGTGCTGAACCCAATAGGTCCTCCTCAGGTCACACGTATGAGTGCCCCTCCCAAAACGAACACAACTGGGGATGGTGACCATAAACACAAAAGAAGGGGGGATACACTAGAGGACTAATGGCAGTGATTATTGATGGCAAACTGCAAGAGGAAGGAACGAGGGCCACTCCTGATTGTTAGACACAAAACTGCTCCAAATTCTGAGTCATGCACTGCGTTTGTCCATTAGATTGTGGATAGAAAGCTGACGAGTGCCACACTTTAATGCCCTGCAAAAGTTGGCAATAAACTGAGTTCCCCTTTCAGGCACAATATTAGACGGGACACCATGGAATCTGACGATCTCGCGTATAAACACCTGAGCTAAAGTGTTAGCAGTGTGTAAAGGTGTTAAAGCGATAAAAGGTGTAATTTTAGAAAACCTATCAACTACCACAAAAACTCCTGGTTAAAGCATCCTTCTTAATGTTTTTTGACCCTTGACGATAAGTTACGAAAAAGTTGAACCTATTAAAATACAAAGACCAGGGAGCTTGTCTCAGCATAAGGCGCTTAGCTGACTCAAGGTAAAGGAGATTTTTACGATCAGTAATAACAGTCATTGGATGAGTAGCTCCCTCCTAAAAGTGTCACAACTCCTCAAATGCTAATAGCGAGTTGTTCCCTTTTACCAATATCATAATTACGTTCGTCCAGAGACAACTTCTTGGAAAAGAAGGCACATGAACGCAGCTTTCCCACAGACGGTCTTGGAGACAATACAGCTCCTACCCGCCTCTGATGTATCCACTTTCACCATGAAGGATAACAATACATCAGGCTGTATTAGTACAGGTGCAGCCGCAAAACACTTTTTGAGACAGTCAAACGCGAATAAAGCATCCTCAAACCAGTCAGAAAAGTCTGTACTTTTTTTCGTCATGTCAGTCAGAGGTCTTGCAATAGCAGAAACATTTTTAATACACTTTCAGTAGTAAATTGCAAACCCCAAGAAACGCTGCAGTGCCGTCAGATTCTTAGGATGGTCCCATTAAAATATAGACTGTAGTTTAGAGGGATCTATCCTAAAACCGGAGGCGGAAATAATGTAGCTCAAAATTGGAACTTCCTAAATGGCAAATACACTTTTCTAGTTTCGAATACAACTTGTTCTTCTGAAAACCTTCAAAACCTGTTTAACATGATTCAAATGTGAGTCAAGATCCTGGGAATAATAATGGGCTGAAAAACTACAGGTGCATTGGTAAGACCAAATGGCATCACCAGATTTTGGAAGTGACCCTCTGGCATTTTGAACTCCATCTTCCACTCATCCCCTGTCGGACTCAAATTAGATTACAGTCTTCCATGATACTGAGTTTGGAAAACCACTTAGCACCAGAAATCTGATTAAAAAGATCCGGAATGAGTGGCATAGTATAAGGGTCACACACTGTGACCTAGGTTAAACTTATAGAAATCCAGACACAGATGTAGTCCACCATCCTTCTTTTTGACAAAGAAGAAACCTGTGGCCACCGGGGACGAAGATTGACTAATATGACCATTATCCAAATTCTCTGGGATGTACTCCTTGAGAACTTGCCTCTCAGGACTGGATACATTATACATTCTGCACTTGGGCAACTTAGCCCCTGGCTTCAACCTCATGGTGCATTCATAAGGTCTGTATGGTGGCTCCCTCTCTGAGGGAGAGGACATGTCTCAGAGGGGTCCCGTTCCCTTTGAGGGGGATGATGCAGGACGCCTGGCTCTCCATGCCGGAGACGCTGGTCCCTATGAGCCGCATGAAGCCTGTGGCCAGACCGAGAGGTTAGTGGAGCACCTGGGTGTATGGGGGTCCTGGCTGAACCTACAGGGGGCTCACTCTGTCCATGGTGGTGAGGCTGCCATCCAGGATCTCTGCCTGGGTTGGTAAGGCTTGGAGGCAGCTGGGCATCATGGGCAGGGTGAGGAGACTGTGGAGGATGCTTTGACTGCCCTGAAGCTCAGGTGGCTCATAACCTGGTCTGGGCCTAGAGGGCTGAAGTCCATGCTGGACTGTGCTGGTGTGTGTGGTCTGGGCCTTACAAGGCTGATGTCCATAGAAGTCCATGAGGGACAGTGGATGTATGTGTGTGTGGGTCTTGTGAGGAGCAGGAGCCCACGGAGACCAGGTGGCTGTAACCGCCATGGTGACCGACTGTCAGGTCATGAGGGTCCCGTTAAAGTATATGTGTTGGCTTAAGTAAAAGGGCCATGTATGATGTGGGGCCGTTCGGTCCGTGAGTGAATGAAAACCGAGCAGAAGCTTCTGAGGGGAGAGAAGACCAAGTCCTGTGAGAATGGAGCCGTGAGGCCAGATGACAGGGGTTAATAGAGTACCGGGAGTTGGGAAGTGGGGCTGACCCTGGAGGGGCTTGCAAGGGCGTGTATGGTGCAGCCGCTTGCCTGGAGGTCTGGCCCTGGTGATGGCAGACTTGGAAGCGGTTGGCGACCTGGAGACACGTGCCAAGGAGTTTTTGGGGGCCTGACTTGCCCTGGAGCCTCGGTGACTAAACCCAGGTCGGGGCCTGGTTCGGTGCAGCCGGATCGCTGTGTAGAGGCTGGGAATAGTTAGCAGCCTGTGGGAAGGGACTGGACTCTCCAAAGGGGAATTACCGTATATACTCGCGTATAAGCCGAGTTTTTCAGCCCAAAAATTGGGCTGAAAAGTACCCCCCTCGGCTTATACGCGAGTCAGTGCTGTATACCGATGTATACATCGGTACATACCGATGTATACATCGGTACATACCGATGTATACATCGGTATACAGCAGCCCCCGCATCCCCAGTAATGCAGGGCCCCCCCAGGGTCTCTCCGGTCACCTGTAAAGCAAGCTATACTTATCAGTGTCCCGCTCGCACCCGCCGCTGCCGACATCCACGATCCTCCATCTTCATGCGACTCCTCTTCCTGTTTCTGTGCGCGTCGCCGGCAATGACGTCATTCCCGGCGACGCGCACAGGAAACAGGAAGAGGAGTCGCATGAAGATGGAGGATCGTGGATGTCGGCAGCGGCGGGTGCGAGCGGGACACTGATAAGTATAGCTTGCTTTACAGGTGACCGGAGAGACGCTGGGGGGGGCCTGCATTACTGGGGCTGCCTGTATACTACCGCTGGGGCTGCTATATACCTCTGGGGCACTGTATACTACCACTGGGGCTGCTATATACCTCTGGGGCCCTGTATACTACCACTGGGGCTGCTATATACCTCTGGGGCCCTGTATACTACCACTGGGGCTGCTATATACCTCTGGGGCACTGTATACTACCACTGGGGCTGCTATATACCTCTGGGGCCCTGTATACTACCACTGGGGCTGCTATATACCTCTGGGGCACTGTATACTACCACTGGGGCTGCTATATACCTCTGGGGCCCTGTATACTACCACTGGGGCTGCTATATACCTCTGGGGCACTGTATACTACCACTGGGGCTGCTATATACCTCTGGGGCCCTGTATACTACCACTGGGGCTGCTATATACCTCTGGGGCACTGTATACTACCACTGGGGCTGCTATATACCTCTGGGGCAGTGTATACTACCACTGGGGCTGCTATATACCTCTGGGGCCCTGTATACTACCACTGGGGCTGTATATACTACCACTGGGGCTGTATATACTACTGGGGCTGCGTGTATACTACCACTGGGGCTGCTGTATCTACCTCTGGGACTGGTGTATACCACACTGCTGGGGGCTGTATACTTGTGCTAGGGTCCACCCTCGGCTTATACACGAGTCAATAGATTTTCCCAGGTTTTGGGGGCAAAAGTAGGGGGGTCGGCTTATACACGGGTCGGCTTATACACGAGTATATACGGTAGGCCACAGAAGAGCCTGGCCGTAGGGTATATACCGTCAGGTGTACATAGGGGTGTGCCGACCAGGCCTGGATCCCAATGGGACGGTGTATTACTCGTGTACTCTGTGTGTGTACCGGTACCGTAAGGTAACCGGGTGTAGAAGGAGATGTGCAATATAATTTATGCACTGTAGAATGTAATGTAGTGAGCTATGCATTCATGATGTTATGTGATATTGTTCCTACGGGAATGTGAGTGTATAATGTATTTATTCTGTATGTATGTGAGATGAGCAGTTTACACTTAATAAACTGCTGCATAATGGTTAAAAACTTGTTCGGGTGTCATTTTACGCTGTCAAGCGAACCCCCAGGAGTACGCGACCTCACTATATATATATATATATATATATATATATATTATATATATATATGTATGTATGTTTCTCAGATTTAATTGTACTGTGAGAAGGGAAGTCAAAGTAAAATTAAGGGGGAAGGGTGTTTAACCCCTTCACCCCCTAGCCTGCTTTAACCTCAAATTTGCACTTTCTCAAGGATAATCAATATCGATTGCAGCATTTGGTGGGTTAAACAGAGAGCGGTTCTTAACTGTCCCGTAAGACAAGCTCCTGCCGACTATTGCACGGACACAGCTTCTGTGCCCCGCACAATCTCCATGATGTACCCATACATCATAGATCAGAAACTTTGTCTTTGCCGTTTTGCATCAGCAGATGTGCACCAGAGCACCTTTGTGTTAAATCATGTGATGGGTCATGTGATTATCAAAGGGAATTGTGCCATGTCACGTGATACATTGAAGCGTGGCTTTATACACACCAGCATTGAGCTTCTCTGATGCCGCTTGCACGGCTTTGTATATTGATGCTGATGACGCTGTGGTGGTAAAGCATGTTGTCACACCCACAAGGGCGTGATAACATACTAAGTGGGGGAACTAGTGGGGGAACTAACACCACCTCGGCTAGTCAAAGCCCTAATTAGCACATCATTGTTCTGTGTTGACTGCTGCTGTCTATGTGCTCACTGTAGTTTTAATGGAAGTTTATTTCCTTTGCCACATTCGGAGTTAATGTGTAGATGTCGCTGTGTTGCAGTCTATGGGTGAAGCGGCTCTCTAGGCGTAGGTGAGCTGCTGTTGCCTGTTGTCAGCTGATTTAGCTGTCCACTCCACCAGCCTTTAAATAGACACCTCTTCCACCAGTTAATGTCCCTGATAGAGTTTCACTCTACTTTGACCGTGTGAGCTGTTTGGGCATCTGGTTTTGTTGCTGAAGCCCTCCTGCAGTATTGCACATGAAGATAGCCATTTGGGGGGAACTTGCTGCTGCTATACTGGTCCGTGGGTGGAGGTAGGGAGTCTTAGCCTAGGGTTGGTTGAGCTGAGTGCAAGGTTGGTGGCCCAGACCTCCTCACCATTAAAATTACCTCTGGGTACATGGTCAGTCTATGGACCCCAGTCTATAGGGGCAGACTAATTGTCCATCATTATCATCCTGCTGTCCATCCCCCTCATCCGCCATACCACCTCCTTGACAATCATACACGATCTTTAGAAATACTTTTTCTAAACATTTGTCTATGTATGCTACTACATGCTTGGACTGTAAAGCAGTAATTATAGATATGTGCACAGAACTGCTCACGGTTCTGTTAGCCCAGGAGACCTGACAGGTTCCCTTTAAGATATCAGTGTCCCTATGAATTTTAGTTTTTCATTGCATACTAGTTGTGTGCGGTCTACATAACTTTTCATGTCAGCCTGTGACACGGACGGTATTCAATCTTTCTAGTTCCTCCGGAGTCCTGTGTGCTACCTGTTTGTGATCTCCAGGATGTTCTATCCTGCCTGTGGTACCCAGTATCATAACTACCTGTCTGTGGTCTCCAAGATATCTTCTGTCTGCCTGCGGTCAGTTTATATCATCTTCACTGTCTGCCTGCATTCTCCAGTGAATTTGCTGTCTGTACCCTGCACATGTCACTGACCTCGTGGTCCATGTACCCACCTGGATCTTGTGCTTGGAGGATCCACCTCACCTAACACATAGGTCGGACCACTGGGTTAATCTCACAAACTAAATTATTACCCATTTTATGTACACAGGCAAAAGTAGAAAATAAAAGACTCCAACGCCTCATGGAGAGTTTAAAAAATTAAAATTTTATTTTTTTATATATATATTACTTATGTATATTTTATATGTGCTGGTTATCTCCCATCACTCACCAAGAGCGTACAGCAACACTCAGGACAGGAAAAACCCCCAGTGGAGGAAACCTGTAGGGAAACCATGGCTGCTGTACTGCCCTTCCTCCGGGCATACTAAGGGAGGTCACCACTATAATAAGTCTGTGTACAGTATATAGTGTGTGTAGTAGTGTATGTGTGTGTGTGTGTAGTGATATATGAGGAATGTGTGTTTTGTTTGTGTGTGATTATCCGTATACTTTTCTTCATCCGATGTTCTTTCTAGATGATCTTCTCCTTGCAGGTCCAGTAGCGATGTTCACACTATGAGCGGCAGTTCAAATTACGTGCCAATATACCAAGCCGTACTCCGCTTCGCTGATTGGTCGCCACCAGCCAAGATGACCAATCAGCGAAGAGTGTTTTAAAACACGCGCCAAGCCGTGCTCCGCTTCGCTGATTGGTTGACACGGCTGGCAGCGACCAATCAGCGAAGCATAGCATAGCATGGCTTGGCAGGGGTTTTGAACGCCGTGCCGCTGGCTTCATATTTCCCGCCAAGCCGCGCTGCTTCGCTGATTGGTCGCCGCCGGCCGCGGTGACCAATCAGCTGAGAGTGTTTTAAAAACATGCTCCAAGTGCGCTGATTGGTCGCCGCGGCTGGCAGCGACCAATCAGTAAAGCGGAAGACGGCTTGGCAGGGGTTTTGAATCGCGATCCGTTCATTGGTTGCCGCTGATGGCGGCGACCAATCAGCGGCGCGGGATTCATATTTCCCAACAAGCCGCGCCGTTTCACTGATTGGTCGCCGCTGCCGGAGGCAGGATGGAGCCAGCGGTGTCGATGTGAAGCGGTGTCGGTGTGAAGTGGTGTCTGCGGTGTGTGGTGGTGTCACTGATGTGCGGCGGTGTCGGTGTGCGGTGGTGTCGCTGTTCAGTCGCTGGGCGAGACTAATCAGCAGGGGCAGAAAGGAGCGGGACAGGATGGAGTGAGCAGGGGCAGTGGCGTTGTCAGTTTGCAGCGGTATCAGTGATGTGCGGCGGTGTCAGTGTTCAGTCGCCGGGCGAGAGTAATTAGCAGGGGCAGAAAGGTGCGGGGCAGGATGGTGGCGGGGCGAGGCAGGATGGAGCTGGTGGGGCAGGATGGAGCCAGCGGTGTGCAGCGGTGTCTGTGTTCATTGGCCGGGCGCGACTAATCAGTGGGGGCAGGAAGGAGCGAGCGGGGCAGGATGGAGCCGGCAGGGCATGGAGCCAGGGGGGCAGGATGGTGGCGGGGGGGCAGGATGGAGTCGGGGGGCAGGATGGAGCCGGGGGGGGGGGGCAGGATTGATCGTGCAGGGGCAGGATCGAGCCGGAGGGGCAGGATGGAGCTGGCAGGGTAGGATGGTGACGGGGGGCAGGATGGTGGCGCGGGGAAGGATGGAAGCCGGGGGGCAGGATGGAGGCATGGAGGTAGGATGGAGCCGGCGGGGCAGGATGGAGCCGGCGGAGGGGGGGCAGGATGGAGCCGACGGAGGAGGGGCAAGATGAAGCTGGGGTGGGCAGGATGGAGCCAGCGGGGGGGGGGGAAGGAAGTGGTCAGGATGGAGGACATCGGGGCAGGATGGAGCCGGCAGGGCAGGATAGAGCTGGGGTGGGGGCAGGATGAAGCTGGGGGTGCGGGATGGAGCCGGCAGGGCAGGATGGAGCCGGCAGGGCAGGATGGAGCCGGCAGGGCAGGATGGAGCCGGCGTGGCAGGATGGAGCAAGCGGGGCAGGATGGAGCGAGCAGTCGGGGGGACAGGATGGTGGCGGGGGAACAGGATGGAGCGATTGGTGCAGGATGGAGTCAGTAAGGGGGGGCAGGATGGAGCCGGGGGAGGGGGAAAGCAGGATGGAGCTGGCGGGGAGGAAGCAGGATGGTGGCGGGGGAGCAGGATGGAGACAGCGGAGGGGGGACAGGATGGAGCCGGCGGGGGGAAAGCAGGATGGAGCCGGCGGGGGGGAAGCAGGATTGTGGCAGGGGAGTAGGATGGAGGCAGGGGGCAGGATGGAGCCGAGGGGGGCATGATGGAGCGATCAGGGCAGGATGGATCCAGGGGGGCAGGATGGAGCCAGCGGGGCAGGATGGATTCAGGGGGGCAGGATGGAGCCGGGGTTGGGGGCAGAATGGAGCCGGTGGGGCAGAATGGGGCATGTGGGGCAGGATGGAGCGGAGCCGGGGGGGGCAGGATGAAGCGATTGAGGCAGGATGGAGGCGGGAAGCGGGGTTGGCAGGATGGAGCCGGGGTGGGGGTGGGGGCAGGATGGAGCCGAGGGGGAAGGTGGGGAGGCAGGAAGGAGCCGGGAGGAAGGGCAGGATGGAGCCGGGGGGGGGGGTGAAGGGGGGCAGGGTGGTGGCGGGGGTGCAGGATGGTGGCGGGGCATTTGATGTTCTTCTCCACTTACCCGTTGGGCGGATCGATGTTGCAGAGAGGGCAGGGCTGGGCGTAATTCCTCCTCCACCAACGCACTGCCCAGCTGTGGTAGATGTTCCTCTCTCTCTTCCACGCCCAATGTTCGGGGTCTTGCGCCATGATCTAGAATTAAAAATCATATAAGTTATTTTTATCACTACAGGATTTTAATCAAGGCTTATAGTATTCACGTTTTATATTACTAACCAGATCGCAGGTGTCCTCTTCAACCCAAGCTCGAAATCCCATCCTGGTTAGCAGTATGTCGCGCAGGTACAGGAGCCAATCCTTCATCGCAGTCCACGTCCATCCGAAGGCCAGGCAGTAGATCGTCAGGTGATGTTGCTCGTCCTCTTCAAACTGGTTGGCTAAAAGGCTGGAAGGAAAAATAATAAAAACAAATAAATTACAAAAAGGCTATTTTGGATTGAACCATGTTGTAAATGTATTTAATATTAGAAGCAACTCACAGAGATGGGTAGAAGAAAGTCCCATATTCCTCAGGGCGCAGTCCGGCTCTTCTGAAGTAGGCGAAGACCATGGCAAGGAGATACTAAAGAGATGAAGGCTTTATATTATACATGTATACAGGACATATATATGCTCAATATATCCTTATCTGTCCACTATACAGCAATGTAAGACCCTTTAGCTCACTATGATGGAACTCCTCAGGTTTGGATAATTTTCTATCCATCAATACAATAATACCTTGTCCGAAACCTTAAGGCAGCTGTCCCAGGCTAGGAAGTTCTTGATGTCTTCATCTTCTACAAAAAGGATAGAAATAAGATTTCTTCACTAAAAATTTTTTAATCTACAACTTCTAAAATATGACAGTTTAACAATAAAATACAGAAAAACAACATGATGGCTCCTGCCTCCCAGTGCCTGCAGCATTGCCGAGATTGCTCCTGCCTCCCAGTGCCTGCAGCACCGCCGAGATGGCTCCTGCCTCCCAGTGCCCGCAGCCTTACCGAGATGGCTCGTTCCACCCAGTGCCTGCAGCACCGCCGAGATGGCTCCTTCCTCCCAGTGCCTGCAGCACCGCCGAGATGGCTCCTTCCTCCCAGTGCCTGCAGCACTGTCGAGATGGCTCCTTCCTCCCGGTGCCTGCAGCACCGCCGAGATGGCTCCTTTTTCCCAGTGCCCACACCATCGCCAAGATGGTTCATGCATTGCCGGGACACCCATGCACCACCTGCAGCATTGCCTTACTCCTGCCACTGCCATGCACCGCCGCTCAGCTGCCCCCCTACCCCTGTTTAAGCTGCAACAGGTTTACAAGACCCTTTCTGACATACTTGGAAGATGCAAGTCTTACCAAGCAGTGTGAAGAAAGCTGCCCGCTCTTCTGGCTGTGGGATGTCTTCGTCCATCTTCTTCTTCTTGGCCTCTTCTTTGGTGGTTGACTGGGAACTGTGATAAAAATAATTCGATATTTTAGTATTGGGCCTCATGCACATGTTGTATTATGGCTCCATATAAGTTCTGAACTCTAAGGAGCCGTAGTAGAAATCTATGGGCCCATATTGTACATCTGTGTTCCTATCATTGAGTGGGAATTGCCAATTGATTTCTGTGTATTTAGAGTCATTGAGGTCCAGTGTGTCGGCCGCGGTGCTGCTTCTGTGGAATCATAGTGAGCTGTTTCATGTAAAATATGTGTCCAAAAGTGATTGTGAGCATTTTCTTAACAATAACCAGGCCTTGTGTTCTGATAAGTGTTTCTGCATGGACTGATTTGATATTGGTTTTATGCTGTAATTGGCAGATAATGTGTAGTGGAGACTTGTAATGTTCACTATGGATTTGCTGGTGTAAGTGTATGGAGTATGAGGACTGCCGGGCTTTTATTAATATTAAAAATAATTTTTGGCATTCAAAGAGTTGTTGAGGGTTTAACCGTACGGCGCCCCGGGAGTCCCGGGCGAGGCAGGGCCTCTGCTGCAGAGCATCCCTAGCTTTGTAGCATGCGCCCCGGCCGGCTCCACAGTACAATAGTTCAGTTCACAGTTTCCCTCATCAAGGGCCAAGGCAGACAAAGCGTTAATGATGCTCGAAAACAGTTCTTTACTATATCAGTCTCACGAAACACTGGCACATAGCTTCAACGTTACTTTGATAGGGGTATTCACAATGACTGACTTTGGTGCATGCTGCTCACGCCATCCCGGTACCCCTAGGCTCTCGCCCACTCCGTTCAGCACCACGGTATCCCGCTGTAAATGTATTTAGTCTCTACTGGCTGCAGCCCAACATTTCCCATGGGGATCTGCTTCACTGGAACACTTAGGGCCACCTTTTAGATAGACGTTCCTTTACCGCCTGCACCATTTCGACCCATTTACCCAGGTCTATGCTGAAGTTTACTACACACACACCAGAGTGATCAGTCGCTTCATGAGAAGCCACCAAAGGGTTAAGTGTCAATGCAGGGTGAGTGATTCTGCCTGCGTCCTGGGCCCACTTTCCTGCTGCCCACAATCACTCCCCAGTGTGACCCAGAGGGTCCGATCAATTCTAAACAATGGTCTGAAGTTCCTGCGGTTCCTCTTATCCTTTACTAGGGGACACCTGCTATTTCTACACTGCAGGCCTGTTTTACAGACTGGGCCTCACCTCTCTAAGGAGTATCAATAATTAATATTAACATCTTTCATAACTAAAGGGAAGCAGGTAGCAGTCTTTACCTAAACCACTAGGCAGCTATATACACATAATTAAATATACAACTCTTAAGAACTGACATAAAGACAATGCACCCTCCTGGGCGGGGTGACAGCACTCTAGACCCTCCTACAGAGATCAGGGTGTATTTAAGAAAGTGGGAGATGTGTGCAGTAGCAATATATAGCTTAGGCATGTAGTAGTGCTTCAGCATAGTTTTATTAATTATTTCTTTTTCTTTGTTTATACACCAGAAAAAAAATATCAGAAATAAGAAATCAAGTCATGAGCCTTCATGTGTTAGGAGAGATGGTGTTGGCGCAGGCTCATGACTTGATTTCTCATACTCCTCGGACTCTTGAAATTTACTTTACAAAGGCCCAGAAGGGTCTAAACATCGTATATTTTCTTCAAGAGATTCTATTTTCTGCTATAAAGAAAGAAAAAAGAATACAATATTTTTCGCTTCGTAAGATGCACCCAAAATTTGGTTAAGTAAAAGAAAAAATAATAATTTTTAATGCTAAATGGGATCCGTCTCCAAGATGTCAATCCTTCCCAGGTTCCTCTGTTTGAAACCATCCTGATTAAGGTCCTGATGAATGCACTACAAAAAGTCCAAACGCTGATTTTAAAACTTATCTGGCACTCTGGAAGGCACCGTATACATGTATACACGTAGCATGATGCTGCCTCCACCATGTTCACTGTTGGGATTGTATTGGGCAGGTGATGAGCAGTGTCTGGTTTTCTCCACACATACCGCTTAGAATTATGACCAAAACGTTCTATCTTCATCTCATCAGACCAGAGAATCTTATTTCTCACAGTCTGGGAGTCCTTCATGCGTTTTCTTGCAAATTCTATGTGGGTTTTCATATGTCTTGAACTGTAAAGAGAATTCCGTTGGGCCACTCTGCCATAAAGGCCTGACTGGTGGAGGGCTGCAGTGATAGCTGACTTTTTGGAACTTTCTCCCATCTCACTACTGTATCTCTGGAGCTTAGCCACAGTTATTTTGGGGGTTCTTCTTTATGTCTGTCACCAAGACTCTTCTCCCTCGATTGCTCAATTTGGCTGGATGGCGAGGTCTAGGAAGTCTTCTGGTGGTCCCAAACTTCTGCCATTTAAGGATTATGGAGGCCACTGTGCTCTTAGGAACCTTGAGTACTGTAGAAATTATTTTACAACCTTGGCCAGATCTGTGCCTTACCCCAATTCTGTCTCTGATCTCCTTGGGCAGTTCCTTTGACCTCATGATTCTCATTTAGTCGGACGTGCACTATGAGCTGTGAGGTCTTATATAGACAGGTGTGTGCCTTTCCAAATCAAGTCCTATTAGTTTTATTAAACACATCTGGACTCCAATGAAGGAGTAGAATAATCTTAAAGAGGATGAAAAGGAAATGGACAGCATGTGACTTATATATGAATGTCTGAGCAAAGGGTCTGAATACTTATGACCCTGTGTAATTTCAATTATTCTTTTTTAATAAATTTGCACAAATAACTACATTACTGTTTTTTTTCAGTCAAGATGGGGTGCAGAGTGTACATTAATGACAAAAAAATTTACTTTTTTGAATTTACCAAATGGCTGTAATGAAACAAAGGGGTTGGAATAGTTTCTGTACCTCTGCAGGGGCAGCCCAGTGATATATCCCCTAGTACACTCCTGGGGCCCATGGCCTTCACCAGAGACCTCTGGCATAACTCCAGAATTAAATTTAAATCAGCCTCACATGCCTCTTTCTTGACCCCCTTTTTTTTTATACCCCACACTTTTCAGTCTCGATGGGCACTGAGGCGACCCGCCGGTGGGCAGAGGCAGGACTTTTTTGCTTCAGAGATTGGGTAGATCCTTTGCCCAGGAAGCTTAGTACATTTAATCACCTAAATTTTTTGTACCAACAAATTGCCCATTATTTCTGGTCCATGATGGGCTCTTCTGTTACTCACACCCCCTCTAGATTTGAACATCTTTTCTCTAGGGGCAACTCGACCTACAGGTCTCATCTTCGACATATACTCCGTCCTGAGTGTGGCGCATCCCTATATCACATTTTTTGGACCTGCCCTAGATTAACAGCTTTCTGGCGGGAAGTTGAGACCCTGGTGGGAAGAGTTTTGGGTAGAGATGTCCCCCTAGACCTTTTGTCTTATCTGTTAAATGTTTTCCCGCCAGGATTAGATAAATCAGGGACAAAGTTATTGTTATTATTATTATTATTGTTACTCTAACAGCCGCTAAATCCTTGCTCTCCCTGTTCAGGAGGAGAGTGACAAATCCTACTTTGTCTGACCTTTATACCCAAATGAAGGAAATCTACCTTATGGAACGGGTGACCACTGTGTTGCATAACTGTATGGACAGCTTTAACCAGACTTGGAACTCTTGGATTCTATTTGCTGCAAACTTAAGTTTATGAAGATAGATGAACTCGCAGCCCCACTTTGCCACTTTTGGGATTCTCTAGGGACTGCTCTGATTATACCTGAACCCAGACAGAAGAACTAATGATTTGTATATATTAAGAATAGGGTACACGGAGGGTGGTGGAAATCGGGTTAGGCTGTGGGACCAGAGCTGGGGCTGTGTCACGGCGATGTCCGATGACGGCCACCATTTTCCTGTGTTCCTGCTTGCTTTGGCAAACTACTCCTCGTGCTCTAGTTTCCAGGATCCGCAACCTTTTTCTTGAAGTCCTGGATGCAGGAGCATGAGGAGCATTTTACCAAAGCAAGTAGGAACACCAGAAAATGGCGGCCACCAACGGACATCGCCGTGACACAGCCCCAGCTTCAGACCCGCAGTCTTGCCCCAATCCTTCATGGACCCTGCCTCTGGCACCCCTGCTCCACCACCGCAGCCCTACTCTGTAAGTTTAATAAAACAAAGATAAAAAGAAAGTACAACATCCACATTATAAGACGCACCCCAATTTTCGCCTCAATTTAAATTGGGGGGGTGCGTTTTATAATCCGAAAGATACGGTAATTGATAAAACTATATTGAAGCTCTTATACATACCTGAGCTATATATATATGTATGTATGTTTACTGCACATATCTCTCACTCTCTTTGAGCGCCGAAGATTATTTTTCATATTACTGTAATTATCATTTGTTCTTCTGAGAACTGATTGAATAGTGAGGAATCAAACTTACCTCTCCTGTTCGTACAGGGCGATCAGTTCTCTCTTCCTCTTCCTCGTGGCCATCCTTCCTCTTCTTCCTGGAAAGTAATATACAGAACAGGTAGGACCCAAATATGCAATACATGACTCTTTCTAAAAGGATCCTTCAGAGAGAAATACTTCCAACCTAATGTGTCACTCTAGACATAACTAGAACAGCCTTTATTTCCCATATTACAAGTGTGGCCGGACTGCACCTCACCGGTATATATTGGTTTGGGTCATGTCTTACATTACCAGACAGTAGTGTCGCTGTTTTTGGAAAACAAATATGGAAAAGCCTTTAACCAGTCATATAAGTTACATTGTTGCTATCTGTTAGGGTAAAAAAAACTAATCTTGATGATTCCCATATAAATATCTGTATACCATATTTTTGTATTATGTGACGCAGTTTTGTTCCCCAAAATTTTGGGGGAAAGTGAGGGGTGCGTTTTGTAATCCAAATCTACAGTTTCTGTACTGTAGAGGGGGTGGCTCTGGAGTGGTGTCCGGGGGCTGGAGGATGCTGGCTGTAGAGGCAGCCCGTGGTCACGTGCCCCCGCTCATTAAACTCATATAATATGCACTGCATCCCGCTGTCCACCTCTCAGTGCTGAAACCTTGCTGAGAGATGGACGGGAGGGGAGGCGCATATTATATGAGTCTTCTGTCACCCCCCTATTCTGCACTCACACCCTCCATTCTGGATATGCCCCCCCCGTCACTCTATATGCCCCCATGCTGGCACACAAAGTACAATAATAAAAGCTGTGTAACTTGCCCACCGCCGCTCCCTGCCTGCAGTTTGCTACCTTCTTTCTGTCTCTGTGCTGATTGGCATCCGATCATGTGACCGAGGCCCACAGACGTGACGTCATCGCTGTGGGCCTCACCCAGTCACATGATCGGATGCCAATCAGCACAGAGACAGAAAGAAGGTAGCAAACGGCAGGCAGGGAGCGGCGGAGGGTAAGTTATACTGCTTTTATTATTTTACTGTGTGCGCCAGCATGGGGGCATATAAAGTGATGGTGGGCATATCCAGAATGGAGGGGGTGAGTGCAGGACGAGAGGGCCATGTCCAGGATGGGTGGCTATGTACCGTCACTGTGGGCTATGTACTGTCACTGTGGGCTATGTACCGTCGCTGTGGGCTATGTACCGTCGCTGTGGGCTATGTACCGTCGCTGTGGGCTATGTACCGTCACTGTGGGCTATGTACAATCGCTGCTGTGGGCTATGTACCGTCACTGTGGGCTATGTACCGTCACTGCGGGCTATGTACCATCACTGCGGGCTATGTACCGTCACTGCGGGCTATGTACCATCACTATGAACTATGTACCATCACAGGGGGCTATGTACCA
The DNA here is from genome assembly GCA_033576535.1 of Allobates femoralis. NCBI lineage: Eukaryota > Metazoa > Chordata > Amphibia > Anura > Aromobatidae > Allobates > Allobates femoralis. The sequence continues at coordinate 543,499,944 of JARQOC010000004.1, forward strand.
TCACTGAGAGCCATGTACCATCACAGGAGGCTATGTAGCATCACTGGGAGCTATGTACCATCCTTGGGGGCATATTCAGGATAGGGGGCCATATCCAGGATGGGTGGCTATGTACAGTCACTAGGGGGCTCTGTACCATCACTGGGGGCCATATCCAGAATGGAGGGGGTGAGTGCAGGACGAGAGGACCATGTCCAGGATGGGATGCTATGTACCATCACTGGGGGCTATGTATAGTCACTGGGAGCGATGTACCATCACAGGGGGCTATCTACCAGCACTGAGAGCTATGTACAATCACTGGGGGCCATATCCAGGATGGGGGGGTATGTACCATCACGGGGGGCCATATCCAGCATTGGGGCTATGTACCATCACTGGGGGTTGTGTATCATTACTGGGGGCCATATCCAGGATGAGGGACTTTGTACAGTAACTCAGGGCCATATCCAGCATGGGGGGCCTTGTACCAGGATTGGGGAATATATATATATATATATATATATATATATAAGGATAAGGGACATATATACTGATTGTAAGACGGACACTGGCATTATAAGATGAACCCCATTTAACATTAAAACTTTTTTTATTTCTCTATTTCCTTCACCAAATTTGGGGATGCGTTTTATAATCCGGATCATCTTATAAAGTGAAAAATATGGTACATCCTGACCCTCCCTGTGTAGTAACTGATGATCCATTACAATACACTTCACAGTTTCACTGTATGTGTGATATCTCGTATCTTGCAGATTTTAAAATGCAGCGGATTATAAAACGCACCCCAAATTTGGAGGAAGTAAATAGAAAACAAATAATTGTTAATGTTAAAAAAGGAGTCCATTTTATAATCCAGGCTACCTGGAGGGGTGCAATGGAGTGGAGTCACAGGATGCAGGGTCGCCACTGAAGGAAGTTAGCGCCTGTACAAGTGGGGCAATGCTGTGGGTCCAAGCCTGGGAGCAGCGGGTGTGATGGTGGCGAGAGGCGGATGCTATTGATCTTACTGCAATTGAATGATGGGCTTCAGGAAAGTGGCTTCGAAGGCAGCGGACACACAGATTGAGATCTTGGAGAGCCGAGATTTCAATCTGTGTGTGTGCCGCTTCTGAGGCGATGGATTTTAGGAAAATGGCTACAAAGGTGGCGCATCTCGGCTCTCCAAGATCTCAATCTCAACCTGTGTTCGGTGGTGTCAAATGGCTGCGGAGACAGAGCAGACACAGCTAAAGGTGGTAGAGACCAGAGAGCTCGATCTGTGCCTGCACTGCCTCCACTGTATGGACTTCAAGTAAATGGCTTCGGAGGAGGCGCATGCGCAGATGGAGATTTTGGCAGTCCAAGATCTTCATCTGCGCCTGCGCTGCCACTGCAGGTAATTGCCGGTACATGGAAGTATCAATGTCGCATGACACTTCCGCACACTACTGAACACCATGACATCCCCAGCTCCAGGCACATGCATTGCCCCACGTCCGTCATCCACCCTGCTTCCTGCCCGCAGCATTGTTGCCGCCGATGACCCCCACCACTGCAATCCTGCCTGCTGTGACCCTGTGGCTTCACCACCGTGGCCCCCCCACCCCGGTAAGCTATACAATCACATGAGATGCACCAGATTATAGTATGGACACCCTATTTTAAATACATTTTTTTCTCTTATTTTTTCCTTTAAATTTGGGGCTGCATTTTATAATCCAGTGCGTTTTATAAAGCATAAAATAAAATAATACACATATTTAAATCCCTTCAAAGGGCAAATTCATAACTAATTATCAATTTACATAAATTAAGCTATACAATAGTTTTACCCATGGTGCAATGACATATAGTGCAGCAATAAGTCATAACTTACTCTATGCAATGGTTAAGATTATGAAGGTGCTTGAGCCTGTCGTGTAGTTAATCCTTATAAAGGTAGGACAGGTCACCACAGTTGGGATGATAATAGTGTGGCCAAAGTACAAGAATTCAGTTCTGAATAAAACAATATGTATAAATTGGTTCTGAAAAAAAAAAAAACCTGACACGTTTCTTCTTTAATTAATAATTTTTACAGGTTCATCAGGGTCTATTGGATCTTTCAGTCTTTTTATAGAGCCACAAACTACTCCACAATCATTTTTTTCAGTGTTTGTTCTGCCAGGAAGAAGCCATTACTCCAAAAGGAATATAACAAAACCAAATTACCTTTTGCTAATGCACACAGGATCAAAGACTACATTTTTGGAGACATTCTGTGGTCTGACTAAACTGAAATTGAATTGTTTGGCCATAATGACCATCGTTATATTTGAGCGAAAAAATGAGAAGTTTGGAAATCTAAGAACACCTAACTGTGAAATATGGGGATGGCAGCATCATGTTGTGGGGTTGTTTTGCTGCAGGACGGACTGGTGAACTTCACAAAATAGATGGCATCATGAGTAAAGAGGATTATGTGGCAATACTGAAGCAACATCTAAAGACATCAGCCAGGAAGTTAAAGCTTGGCGGAAATAGGTCTTCCAAATGGACAATGACCTGAAGCATACAGCCAAACTGGTTATAAATTGGCTTAAGGATAACAAAGTCAATGCTTTGAAGCGGACATCACAAAGCCCTGATCTCAGTCCTAATCAAAATTTATGGGCAAAGCTGAAAATGCTGCGAGTTACAGACATGGCTCAGTTACACCAGTTCTGTCAGGAGGAATGGGTCCAAATTACTATCAACTATTTTGTGGAAGGATATCAAAAACATTTCACCCAAGTCATATGGTTTAAGGGTAATGGTACCAAATACTACTGAAATGTATGTAAACTTGAGACTTTGCAGAAAGTAATAACAATGCCTTAACACATTCTCTCCATTATTCTGGCATTTGACAAATATTAATAATTATAGTAAACTTAATGGACCTAAAACAGTAAAGGTTTATTCTGATTTCATGTCAGATAGTGAGGAAGAAAAGTATATGTGTCTTTTTATATAGTGTATGTAAACATCTAGTTTAAACTGTATATTACCAACTGTCAGTATCTGGGATGAGACAAATTTGCAGTTTTCGCCATCACATAGTGACACTCACCTCTGTAGAGCCGCGGGCAGGGCACTATCTCTCGATCCACAGGTAGTGCGCTGTCTCTTGATCCTCAGGTGGAGTGCTGTCTGTTGATCCTCAGGTGGAGCGGTCTCTTGATCCTCAGGTGTCGCGGTCTCTTGATCCTCAGATGGAGCGCTGTCTCTTGATCCTCTGGTGAAGAGTGGTGTTCCTCAATCCACGCGAGGTGGAGAGGGGTGTTCCTCAATCCACGCGAGGTGGAGAGGAGTGTTCCTCAATCCACGCGAGGTGGAGAGGGGTGTTCCCCAATCCCCGCGAGGTGGAGAGTGGTGTGCCTCAATCCACGTGTAACAAATATGGGGAATAATCCGAGAATAATCCAAGAATAATCCAAGAATAAGCCAAGAATAAAGAGTCGCTTTTGAGAGCAAAAGGAGCCGGTCTTAACTTTTAATAGAGCAATCACTGACTGGCACCAACTGTCATTTATGCTGTCTCTTTATGTTCAGATCCTGGGATGTGATTGGTTGACAGTTGTGGCGCATGCCATGATGATGCAATCGGCAGTTTATATAAGAGACAGACAGTGCACTCTAATAATATTATAAATGAGATACAATATATTACTTTCTAAACTATCTTTAGAGTAGGCCTCCTTATTCCTTGTTGTGTCATTTGGGCAAGCTGCGGTGATCTCACAACCATAATGTGACCGCTGCAGCTAATCACTGAATGACATCAGTCACATTTATCATAAAAGATACAGAAATTTACATGTAGACAGAGATTAGCAGCTCAGCAACTTCCAGCATTTCACTTTATAATCATGTGTAAAACTGGTTATAGACTTAAAGAGATTTTCCCACCAAGAAAGTTCAATTTAATCAACAGATTTATAATTGGTTCTGTGGTATACACCCAGTTGGATAACTTTGCATGTGTATTTCGGGGTGGACTTGGTTTAACTTTTAAAAATCTAGTGAAAGCTCCTTTTAAAGGGGTTTTCCATTAACAAAGATGATTTTAATTAACAGATCTTACAATAATAATAATTTTCACAATTGGATGTGTTTAAAGGAGTTATCACAATAGCATTGTACTCTTTCTTCGGCAGTCCTATACACTGTGCATGGAGCGATGGACATGCTCGCTCGCTAATTCTTGATCCATTGAAGGGACGTTGGACCCCTTATTCTCATTCTTGGCTGGGGACACCACATATCGTACATTTATCACTTATGCTTGGGATAGGTGATTAAAAAGAGCTGAGCCAAAAGTTTTGCAGGACCCTTGTCCAAAAGCCTCGTCTGTAGTCCTTGACCGATGAGAGCGCTCTGAACTTTTTACTAAGTGCTGCATCCCGCCGCCCCATGACGTCATTACATTGTAAGGGGCCGACTAATGAGAAGAGGCACTAGGGATGATAAAGGTAGAAGATTCGCAATGCTCTGACCTGAAGTCACAGACTACTGATGAGGATGCTGGATCGAGGTCCTACAAAACTTTTTCCTTTACTCCATTTGGGGAAAAAGAAATAAAGTTTTTAGTGAAAATAGTGTTAGACCACAGCTGGGCTCCCATCGTAAGTTCTGATCATAGTTTGGGTTAACTCTTTGTGTTAAATTTGAACATTTCTTTTAAGTGTTTTTCTTGTCGTGCAATTTAAAGATGATGATAAAATGTTAAAGTTGATAGATATAGTCAGCAGGGCTGTGGAGTCGGTAAGCCAAAAATTCAACTCTGACTGTGACTCTGCAAACCAGACTCCACCAAAATGGACACCGACTCCGACTCCACAACCATGGCTGTGAAGTCAGTAAGCCAAACATCTGACTCCTCAATTTCCCTGAATCCGACTCCACCCAAAATAGACTCTTGACTCCGGCTCCACGACTCCGACTCCACAGCCTGATAGTCAGTATATTATATAATATTAAAATGATTTTTTCACACCAGGTTCACAATGAATCTGTCTCCTGATAAAATCAACCTCAGTACCCTGAAAGGAAAAGGTCAGTTGACTAACTTGGAACTTGATGAAGATGTTCTCCAGAACATATTGGATTTACCAACCTGGCTCGCCATCAATAAAGTGTTCTGCAACAAAGCTGCTATTCAAGTAAATTAATTTTATTTTTTTTTTCCAAATATCTTTATTAGGGTTTCTTAATTATCACATAAATCACGTTAAGCACAGTAAATGTAACTGTTACAACCATCAATTCCAACCAAAGAGAAAAGGGTCACAACAATAGACCCTCTAAACCGATATAACCCATCCCTCCCCCCCTTAGCACCGCTGCACCCCTCTCCATCAGATACCCCTACAGACCTATAGCATTCTGTCTACCTTGACTCTGCGGCAAACAACCTCTCTGCAATTCCAGACGACCCAATGAACCCCGTAGCTGTTCTATCAGGTACCACTCTGAATTTTTGAAAGGTGTGACCACTGATTCTATCTCAGCATCCGTTAGACAATGCGTAATAAAATTCCTCCACGTTTTGAAGAACTTTGTCGACAACGTATCCTTGTTTGACTCCGCCTCTATTCTTTCTAATGTCATTGCCTTCTTGATGTCTGAGATTACTTCCCATCGTGACGGCGGAGTAGCCTCCAGCCATACCCTGAGTATTGCCCTTTTAGTGAGAATCGCTATGGTGTGCAGTAACTTCTGAACTTCTCTGGATCCATGAGATCCTGAAATGCAATGGAACAGCCACCCCTCCCTCCCCAAAGTCGTCCCCGTGCCCGTCACCATCCTAGCCATGCACTCCACGTATTCCCATAGTGGGCGAATTTTAGTACATTCCCACATCCCATGTAGTAAATCCGTATTATCTATTCCACACCTCGGACATGCCTGTAGTCTGTCTGTGTCAGGGTTTTGTGTGAAGGTCCTGAACCCATAGATTGCCGAGTGCATGAACCTAAATGGAGTGTCTCGCCATTGCTCATTAACCACATTGTCTCTTAGGGCCCTCCAACCCCTTAATATCATATCTCCCATACCATCTGTTCCCAAATGTCGCTTCCAATCCTTGAAGAGCCCCCCACGTCAGGTAGGTAAGAGCAGTCCTCTCAAGTCCCTAGAAAGCGATGAAACACTAGTGTTGACTGTTCCTTTCCTTACCAAATCGTCCCAGGCATTCACCACGCACTCTGTGTGTACGCTGTCTAGCTTCCTCATGATATGGAATTCAAGCTGGTTATATTGCAGTAGGTGAAAATCTGATAGGCCCAAAGCAGACACCAACTCTCTCCCCCTAACCATCTAGCTTCCAAGGAGCACAAAAGATCTCCCGCTAACTCCACCCCTTCTCTTTCCACTGCCTAAATAGAATATTCTCTCTTCCCAGGGGGAATTCCGGATGCGCCCACAGATCCATATATTTAGACATGCGCCAAGAGAGACCCATTTTTTTGCGAACTAATTTCCACGCTGTCAGCGTATCTCTAAACACCATAGATTGTTTGATCGCAATAGGGAGTCTCGTCCTCGGGGTGTGAAGAACCGAAGCCAAACCCCAGGGTCGGCATAAGGCCAATTCTAACTCGAAGTCGGAAAATTTACTGGTCTTTCCCAGCCAGTCCAGCACATGTCTAAGTAAGCACACCACGTTGTATCCCTTGACATCTGGAATTGCCAACCCTCCCTCTTCTCGAGACAGCATAAGTGTGCTCAGCCCGATCCTAGGGCGCTTTCCCTGCCACATGAATTTGGTGATAGCCCTGTTCAGCCTTGCCACATCCTTACTGCGAAGCAACAGTGGTATCACTGCAACGGGTACAAGAGCCTGGTAAAACACATCATCTTAAGGAGGTGACCCCTGCCCAGCAATGAGAGAGGCAAATTTTCCCATTTCTGGAGATCTCGTTCTATTGTCTGTATGATCGGTAGGAAATTTAATTTGTAGACCAAATCTGCAGTTCTAGCTATGCGTATTCCCAGGTATTTGACCGAGTCTTTCGCTACCGGAATTCCCATAATATTGGGCATCCTCGTCCTAGCCTCCCCCGTATTCCCTATGCTGCCTGACAGGTAGAATATTTCACATTTAGATTCATTCAGTTTGAAGCCCGAAAATGAGCCAAAGGACACAATCTGAACAAGGAACCGTGACAGCTCTTCCATCGGGTCATTCAAGTATAGTACGATGTCGTCAGCAAACATGTTGGCCCTTAACCGTATACCTCCCACAGATATGCCCTGAAAACTCTCCCCACTCGTCAGGAATGCCGCCAGTGGCTCAATAGCCAAATCAAACAACAGAGGCGACAGGGGGCAGCCCTGGCGCGTCCCCCTACACAACGGAAAAACTCCAGACAAGAAACCCGGTATTTTAACCCTAGCCCTTGGTGACCCGTATGGTGATCTGATATAGTTCCTGAATTGGCCCGTCAGACCCACTGCGTCCAGAACTCTCTCCAGCCATGGCCACCTGACGTTGTCAAATGCGTTCTCTGCGTCCAGGGTGACCATGGCCGGATCTCCTCTTGATAGGCCTTTTCCCCTCTGTGCCACCGCATCCACTGCCAACATTGCTCTCCTGACATTCACAACGCCGAACGGCCTTTGACAAAGCCCGCCTGGTGGCGCCCAACCAGCTTGGGAGGAAGTGAGCCAGTCTGTTCGCCATAACTTTGTATAGTAATTTCAGATCAACATTAATGAGGGAAATTGGCCTATAATTAGCCGGATTCTCCAGATCTTTATCCCCCTTAGGGATCAGCGTAATGTGTGCCGTGTTCATCAGCTCAGGTATGGCTCCTCCTCTCAGTATTGTGTTGTAGAGTTTAGTTAATGTGGGACCACCAGCGGACCTATCGCCTTGTAAAATCCTCCCCCAAATCCGTCCGGGCCTGGCGCCTTATGGGCCCCCAGTTCTTTATCACTCCCAGCACCTCAGCTTCTGACACATCCCTGTTTAAGTCCTGCAGGTTGAGTTGGTCTAGGCGTGGCAAAGGGAATCTTATCAGCCAATCCTCATCCCCACCCCCTACTTCTACGGGTTTGCTGTAAAGCTTGGCATAATATTCGCCCAATGTGTCCACTATGCTATGGGGGTTCTTCACCAGGTCTCCTCTTCTGTCCCTAATGGCCATAATAGATGTATATTGTCTCTTGCCTCTGGCCAGGTTGGCTAGCAACCTCCCCGCCTTATTCCCATAGTGGTAGAGTGTAGATTCCCAGTGCTGTCTTGAAATTTTTTCTTTTTGTCGTGTCCAGCCATTGAAGTCTATCCTCTGTCTCTGCCAGGCTTGTTTATTATCAGTCGTGGGGTTCGCTAAGAATAGACGGTATGCCTCCCTCACCCCCTCGCTGCTTTTTTTGAAGCATGCGTCTATCTGGCGTTTCTTCGTTCTGGTAAAGGCTAATATTCTGCCTCGCAACACTGCCTTAGCGGCCTCCCAATATAGAGCCGGGTCAGAGGAATGCTTTTCGTTATCCCATGTGTACTCTCTCCACCACTCTTCCAGTTGTCTTTTAAAATCAGTATCCTCCTGCATAGCAGTGGGAAAGCGCCACAGGAAGTCACTACCCCTTGGGAATGTGTCAGCCACCCATAGACATATCGGGCTGTGGTCTGAGATCACTAGATTCTCTATTGACGCTTCCACTATCCTAGGCAAGAGAGAGTCACGTACCAGTAAAAGGTCAATTCTAGACCAAGTGTCATGTCTATGTGAAAAATGCGTGTAATCTCTGTCTTGTGGGTGACTTAATCTCCAAGCATCACTCATGCCCAAATCTCTAGCAAAAGAGGTCAACGCTGTACTCCCTCTGTCTAGTGGTTGTCTAGCGTTAACATCAGATGTAGTATGTCTTCCCCCACTCGCCGTCCTATCTTCATCCACGTTCATTACCAGATTAAAATCTCCCCCCACCACCAAGTTGTTCCTAGTGTCACGTGATATGCAGCTTTGTAAAGAGTCCAGGAATCCCTCCTGTCCCGCATTCGGCGCATATACATTATGAATACTAAACATGTCTCCACCGCACTCAATTTGTAGATGGAAATGTCTACCCTCTGCCTGACTGTCTTGGGATATCACTTTATATGCCAGATTCTTATGTATCAAAATAAGTACTCCAGCTTTCCGTCCAACCGCCCCAGAGCCCAAGACTTCACCCACCCACATTTTTTTCATTCTGAAGAATTCTTCTCGTCTCAGATGAGTTTCTTGGAGAAGAAACAATATCTCCTCTTAATTTTTTCAAGTGTTTGAGGACCATGGAGCGCTTGGACGGGGACCTCAGTCCCTTAACATTCCATGACAATATCTGGACCATGTCTGAACATCAAAGTTTGATCTGATCCCGGCCGAGTCAGCGGTGCTAAGTTCCCCATGCCAAACTTTAACAACAGAGCTATGTAGAACGATTCTTTTCTCGTGCAATAAACTCCCCTAGAATTGCAACACAGCAACAAACTCCCTGCCTCCCCCCCTGAACCCCTCAAAGCTTGTTTTAGCAACTCCCATATTCCTGAGTAGCACTTCCTTACACCTCGCTCCCACCCACTCGCCTCGTGTAGAGATTCCTCGAAGTTCAGCAAACTCGCCGTTGTGTCCTGAGGCATGTGCAACTTCCTCTAGCCATCCCCGTCCATTTAGCCCAATTTGTCCAGAACAGGTCCCAGACAATTAGTTCCCGTGATGTCATCCCTGACTGTAGGGACTGAAACAACCCCCTCATCTCCCCCATCCCGTCCCCCCCAATAGTCCCGTGTACTGTGCGGCTGGCAGTTCCTCGCTGCAACTTGGACACGGAGGGGAGAGAGAAAAGAAAAAAAAAGGGGGGGGAAAGGGGGGGGGCCGTGCGTGTGGGCCAGGGACAAGCGGAGGTTCGCGGCCGTCTCATGCCGCCTCCCCGGCAAAAATGTTAGCTCATCCCAACGGTCACTTATTCAGAGATGTCCCTTCGAGAGTCAAGCTGGTTCTGGAGATCATGGGTTCCCTCGAGGTGCTCCACGGTCGCGCGAAGGGCTCATCTCGCCACTTGCGGAAGGACCCGCGGGACTTCGCCGGTCTCTTTGCTCCCTAGGCGAACGTCTCACACTGTCACTCATCGTGAGCGTATGTAGTGCCTCAGCTGCATCCGTGAAGAAACGTGGTGCGTTATTTCTCCCGCCAACTTTCAAGGTGGCTGGGTACAAAAGCTGGAAGGGTGTGTTTCTTTTATACAGCATTGAGCACACCTCATTGAACTGTTTGCGTCAGCGTGTTACCTCCGGCGAATAGTCACCAAACAAGAGGACTCTGGCTCCTTGCAACATTAAGGGCTGACGTTCGACGCTTAAAAGCTTGCAAAATCTTCACTTTATCTTCATAGTCCAGGTATCTCATGATCACCTGACGTGGCCTTTGTTGAATCTGAGGTCTGTGCTGTGTCTGGGGGCTGCTTCCCCTCTCTCTCTCACTAGCAGCACGTGTCAACTGCGGAGGGGGTGGTGGGCCAGTTCTGTGTGCTCTCTCCACCCTGCACAAAGCTTTTATGCCCAGTGCCTGGGGCAGCTCTTTCTCACAGATGTCATCCAACAGCTGTAGGGCACTGTCTCAGGGAGGCCCACAATCCTCAAGTTGTTTCTGCGGATCTATTCTCGAGATCGTCTAATTTAGCACCCATTCTGACAGACTCTCTGCACACTGATTCCAGCCTTAGTTCAAGAGCTTGCACTCTATTTTCTGCATCTACGAGTCTCTGTTCTGCCTCAGTGATCCTAGTCTCGTGTTGTTGAGCTGTAGCTTGCAGGGCTGCTAGGCTGGATTGCACAGTGTCCCTTATCGTTTTCTTGAGCTCTTCTGCTAAGTATGCCTTGAGCTCGCTCGCCAAATCAGCATGTAGTGTGCCCGGTCCCGCTCCTCTCACCTCTACAGCCCCGACACTCTTCTCCACAGGGCTCTTCTGCTGTTGTGCGCCGTGTGCAACGGCCTCCGGGCGCGGTATCCCGCTGCTTTTTCTGGTCTCCTCATGACCTTTCTCTTTCCTCCTTCCCCGCAGCCGCCACCGCCATCTTTCCTCCTCCTTCTTGCGGGAGCCTCCGCTTCTCTCGCCTCCAGAGCCGCCCGCGCTGCATAACCACGTCTCCGTACAGCACCGCTCGGTGCCTGGTGTCGTCCCCCACCTCAGTCCCGCGTGTTCCCGGTGATTCGCGGGTTATTTTGCGGTTTTTCGGCGGTGGGCATCAGGAGCTGTGTCTCCTGTGTCCTCTACATCAGGAGCCGGAACCGGAAGTTGTAAATTCATTTTTGATGGCTCCTAACAAATCCATCTGATTAGGCTGCACCAACTCTTGACCACCTACTATTTTCATTTATTAAACAACATATGTTCGGGTTTTGAGTTACGGATTTGGTGAGTAGAATGTTGTTGAGTAGCAATATTGAGAATTTTGAAGGATGGGTTTGGACTAGTGATGAGCTAGCACTACAATGCTCAAGTGCTCAGTATTCAAAATGAACAGGCCAACGCTCATTCTGGCACGACTCGAGTACCGAGTATAATGGATGTCAATGTGAAAGATGCTTGAGTTTCCCATTGACTATTATTATACTTGATACTTGGGTTGAACTTGTTTGAGCTTCCATCCTGCTGGTTTCAAGTTTGCTGCTGTAGTAGACGACTAAGGGGCCTGTCTTTATCCATGAGGACCTAACAGTAGGACACAATCTGATCCCACCTTTTTGATGTTCAGTTGTGACTTCTGCACACTCATAAATTAATGACAAATGTCGGTGCATCCGGTGATATCTACAGGTTCAGCCGATAGTCTAATGTACATGTTGTCGCCCAACGTTTCGTCGGAGATGTCCATCGGGTATTTGCAATTGCGGATTGTTTTACAATATCGTCTTTATTTTTTGGTGGTGAATCACCTATTAATATGAGATTACTAATACCTTGCATTTACTTGTTTTGCAGATACCATGGACAAAGCTGAAGACTCACCCAATTACTCTGGTTTGTTTTTTCCATCCATCATTTCAGAATAACGATTCTTGTGAAATACTAAAAAAATATTCCTTATGCTTAAAGGGAACCAACCACCTGGATATTAACATATAAATTAAATATGGTGCCATACAGATGCTGAATGCAATTATACCTTTAGTTGATAGATTGCAGTAAAAAAGAATATGAGCGACATTGCCGTATGTGCAGATTGATTTTGTTTCTTCATCTGCGCATGTCCCGATGCCGCTCATGGTCGTCTCCATAGTGTCTGCGCTGACTCGGGCACCATTTTAATGAATATAACATCACGATAGGAATGTGCATGCGCCACCAACAAAGGCAATGGCGACGTGACCTTAAATTTAAATAAAGAAAAGGGGGTAAGCCAGGAGGAGACATAATAATGGAAGACCAGACCCACATAGTCCCTCCCCTGCTGTACTATTTCTGCAACTTTCATTAAACTATTTACTGCAATCAAATATACAATCTGGAAACTGACGGTGTGATTTAATTCAGCCCTTCTAGCGCCTGTATGGCACCTTCCTTTATTTCATATGGGAAAATTGTAATGGTTGGTTCTCTTTTACTTAAGCTGATATTATGGTGACTGTATCATTAAGAGGACTTTCTATAAGAGTCCTCCTGCGATAAACAGATCATGACTACTTTGCTGGCAACTCCAGCAATAAGCAGTAACATGTACAGCAGGGATCCCCAACCTTTCTTACTTTGAGAGCCAAATCCAACTCTGAGAAAATGGTCTTGAGTCACATGCTATTAGAAGAAAACTAGAAGACCCTTTATAACTATTTTAATTCCCTTGGTGTCCCCTTTATAAAGTAAACATACTCTGTGTCCCCTATTATGACCTATAGTGATCCATGTGCCCCTTTATAAAGTTTGGTATTTATGCCCTGATTTTGCACTTACGAAGTTGTAATTTTCCCCTTTATAAAAGTATGTGTATGATTCCCCGGAGTGACCCTTTATAATAATGACCTGAGTGCTGCTTATCAAGTAATAATGACCCTTCATTATCCCGTTGGAAAGTAATAATTCACCTTAACAAGTGTATAAAGAGGACCACTCACCAGTCTGAGCATGTTAAATTAACCACATAATGGAATGAGGGTGGCAGAGCTGAGTAAAACATAGTTTTTATTTTTCAATTTAGTCTTTCTGTTGCAGAGAATTTAGCTTGTAATGTTTAGGTTATAATTTAAGTCAAGTCTAAGGGGTTGTTCCCATAGGCTTGACTCTGGGGACGTGTATCTCTTACCTTGTATGATGTTAACCAATCATAAGCAGGCAGAAACATACAGGGGGAAAAGAGCACACCCCTGCAATAGCTTAGAATAGATTTTCTCCTGTCTGAAATATGTAATAATAGTCTTCTCTCCTCGCTGATCTCATGGCAGAGCTGTGTGTGACTACAAGTGCCAGGAGTAGAGCAGATTACAAACATCTTTTAGCTTTCATATAACAGCAGTCAGTGTGTGGGTTGGTGGGAAATGGCAGCACTAAGTGTGATTACACGTTCAGCTTTTTGTCTCATGGCAGTCACAGTACAACAGAGCTGACAGCATTGTGAGAAGAAAGTTGAAGCTGCAGAGATACTTGAAATAAGATAAATCTCAGCTCTGCAATACTCCCTTCCCCCACACTGACTGCTGGAAGAAAGCTGAAATATGTTAGTAATCTCAGCTCTCATTCCAGCCCTTTGCTCTCACTGCAGAGTTGTCTGTGCTTACAGACTTTCTGTCATTCCATGTGTCACGCATGGAGAAATTCTGTTGTAAGCAATTGTGGGTTGCGTTCTTTTTTTCCCTGTATATTGCTTCCTGATTATGATTGGTCATCCTTATGCAGTGGAAAAAGTACAAGTCCCCAAGTGAAAAATATCTGGCTATGCCCCATGGACTTTACATTAACTATAATCTAAACTTTACAAGATAAAATCTCTACAATGGAGAGGAGACATTAAATAATACAAACATTTTGCTCAACTCAGCAGCCACTATTCCATGATTTGGTCAGTTTTAACATGCTCAAACTGGTAAAAAGGCCTCTTTAATGCTCAGAGTGCCCAGTATAAAGTAATCATGCCTCATGAGTGCCCCTCAATATATGATCATGTCTCAAGTGGACGCCAGTTACGCAGACAGCCTCAGAGGTGACCCCCTGTATAGAATGGAATGGAGGACCCCCTTTAATTGAAGCTAGTGATCAGTTGATCTCCACCGATTTGGATTGCATGGGAAGTCACGTCTATTACATGTTCAGTGGACAAATCAGAGAAATGTACCTTTTGGGGGGAGGCCATTGGATTCAATGACCATTCATGTAATACAGCTAAATGTTCTAGGTCTGCTAAAAATGGAAGACGTTCTAAGTAGGGGATCCGATAAGGACAGCGGTTATTTTGGCAATGGGGGGGGGGAGGTAATTTTTTCTTAACCAGAATGGAAGTAGGTTGACTTTCCAATGGCTGCTAGATTGGGTACAATCTTATTATCAGTAATGGTAGGTGAACTTTAGTTAACTTGATTACTTTGCAAATTATGTAAGAGTTCAGTAGAAGTAATTATTCCCTGATTCTTATCTGTTGCTGTCACTGTGAATACTGTCCATATTTATGAGCAAATCAATCATCAAGACTTTATTGTAGTTATTTCTTTAGTCCCTAGATAAAGTAATAATGGAGATGAGCACATGTGAGGAGCCCCAGGCGTGACTGCTTCTGGACAGAGGTGAGACCTCTGCTTTTATGTTGTGCACTAGGATCTAAGTAGTTGTCGGAATATACTAAAGTAGTGAATATATGACAATCCTTGATAAATATATACTTATATTACCGATACATAAAGAGAATATCTACTTTTAAGGCTCAAAAGTCTGTGTTGATCAATTTCGCAATATATTTTTTTTTTTTAGAGATCTGCCTACACAGACGTAGATGAGTGATACATTTCTGATTGCAGGGAACCACCACTAGAGGGAGCTGTCTGCATACAGCAGTTTGATTGAGCAAAATGTATAAACAGTATGCACTACTACAGTGATTAAAGATTGGGGGCTGCAAGCCTCAAGACCAGTGGCGTAACTTCAAACTCATGTGTCCTGATGAAAAACCTCTGACAGGGCCCCCAATTATTGCAAGTCTTTAATAGCATTGGTTATTTGATATAGGCCAGAGGGACTTTTGGGGGCTTCCTAAGGCTCCATGGCCCAGGTGTGATCACAATCTCTGCACCTTTTCTAGTTACGCCCCAGCTCAAGACCCATATCATTTTCCCCCATAAAACTAGGTGATGGCACATCTGATAACACAAAGTAATGGTCTTCCTGACTGTAATAATTCATGCTTTGTAACCCACAGTAATAGTGCCCATTTTGTGCCCCTTTATTGATTCCCACACAGGATCTTGCTTTATGCTCCCCATTCGATGATTTTACCCCTTTTTAACTCCCACATAGAGTCCTGGCTTATGCACTCACTAACCTCTTTTTAAGTCCTTGTTTGTACCCCAGCCCACTTATTTTTCCCCTTTTGTGTCACACATAGTTATAATATATACCCTATGTAAATATCATTCTACCTGCTAATAATTTTATGGCATCCCACAAAAAGTAGTGTGCGGATCCGCTGCACCTGGGGCCTGCAAGAAAGAGAATATTAATATTTGAAAAATGGGCCCCTTTCTTTCGCATCGTCACAGCTGAAAGTAGCTGCCTATCTCCATCCTTTGGAACTCAAATAATGTGTCTACAACAATTTAATCGTTCTTCCACTGTTTCCCCAAAAATAAATGTCCCTTATCTCCACCCAAAAAGTAATGGTGCCCACACAAACTAAGGCTGTTGTTTTGGACCCCCCACAATGTATTGGTATTCCCTATGTCTCCCCACAATTTAATAGTGCCCTCTCAAAGTAATAGTGCCTTCAGCTTAATGCTAATTCTCGCTTTGTTCCCTAAAATAATAAAATCTTGGGCTTGGCACAGAAATTATGTTGACCTCACTGCACCGTGCTGCCTGCATTGACCTGTACACAGCCCTGGCTTTTTGGCATGAAGTACTAACTAGAGAGAATTGTCTCTTTAGAGAAGAAGAGGATTTGAACTCAGGTCCACCTATTGGAAGTAGCAATCCTAAAAGTCAATATCGACCCTTTAACAAGCCAGAAACTCAATTTGCAGACACAATGTTTCACGGTATTGCCCCATGTCAGTGCAAAGTATGAGATCTGGTTTGGTTAGGTGAGAGGCTAAGACTGGGATGTAAGGAGTAAGATTTCTCCTTATGGAGAGGAAAATACCAGGTCTGGCATGTCAGTATGAGTAGACTTGAATGGCTTAGTCATATGACAAGACTCATTAAAGGGTCAGTATTGACTTTTAGGATTGCTATTTCCAATAAGTGGCGCTAGAGATCAAGTCCTTTTCCTTTATGAAAAAGCAGTTTGTATATTTCCCAGAGAAGCATTGCAGCATTTAAAGAGGTTATCCGTTCTAAACTGATAATTCTGCAGTCGTTCTATGTGACTGTACACTTACTGTATATACTTGAGTATAAGCCAACCCAAGTCTGAGCCCAGGGCCCTAATTTTACCCCCCAAAACTGGGGAAACTTATTGACTCGAATATAAGCCTAGGGTGGGAAATGCAGCAGCCCCCTATCCTGGTATATAGCCCCTCATCACTGGTATAAAGCACCCCCATCACTGGAATATAGCTCCTCATTACTGTATATAGCCCCATCACAAGTATATAGCCCCCATCACTGGTATATAGCTCCTCATCACTGTATATAGCCCCATCACAGTATATATCCCCCATTACTTGTATATAGCCCATCACAGTATATAGCCCCCATCACTGGTATATAGCTCCTCATTATGTATATAGCCCCATCACAGTATAGCCCCCATTACTGGTATATAGCTCCTCATTACTGTATATAGCCCCATCACATTATACAGCCCCCATCACTAGTATATGGCCCCCATCACTGGTATATAGCTCCTCATTACTGTATATAGCCCCATCACAGTATATTGCCCCCATCACTGGTATATGGATCCCATCACTGGTATATAGCTCTTCATTACTTTAAATAGCCCTCCATCACAGTATGTGCCCCATTACTGGTATATGGCTTCATCACGGTATATCGGCCCCATCACAGGTATATGGGCCCCTGGCAGCTTCTTGGATTTCTCCAGCAACACCAAGCTCCTTCCTTGCTTTCCTCCCCGGTTCCTTGGTTTCTGTGCCCCATTCCACCTGGTATCTCTATCTCCTTGGTCAGACCCACAGGTTTGCTAGTTCATTGGATACTCCCTGGGTGTACCGGGACAATCCCTGTATTGGGGTTCCGCTCCTTGGTGCTCACTTTGGGGAACCCTGGTGCTCTGGCCCTGTGGAATTCCCTTGGAGGTTTATTCTTGCTTTATTGTTTAATAAACTCTGTTCCTTCATCTGATGTTCTTGTCCGGCTTGTTTCTGGTATCACTTTTACAGAATCTTCCTTTGTCTAGTGGGTTCACTATTCAGCCCTGCCTGTGGTGGTTTGACACTGGTGTCATTTGATGTGGCATCATTCTACACATCGATTGTACATGAAGAAGGTCTAATTGTCGTAGAAAATAAGTTAATAACGTGACTTCTCTGATGAATCGTGTGAGATGATCATGGCAATGTTAAAATTGGTAGTGACTTAAAAATAATTTTTGTTTGGGGATGAATTTTACCAACAGCTAAGAGGAATGGCCATGGATGCACACATGACACCCTCTTACACAAATATAATGATGGCCTCCTTAGAGGAACAGTTCATCTATGTGTCACCCCGTTTCTCCAAAGTGGGGGGATGGTGGCGATACATAGATGACATTTTTTTGACTTGGACTGGGACATCCGAAGAAGTAGAGGACTTCAAAAAATATTTAAATACTGTAAATGGGACCATTAAATTCACAATGGAAAGCTTGAGGGAAACCTACACTTTCTGGATGTTTTGGTGAAGAGGAGTGGAGAAGGATTGGATACAGAATTGATGAATGTTAAGTGCTATGGAATTAATAGCGCTATATAAAAGAATAAATATTGTTTACCAAAAAAACAGATAAGAACAATATTCTCCATTACTAAGCCATCATCTCCGAAAAATGGTGGATGCTGTACCATATAACCAATACCTATGAGCAAAAGGGATTTTAAATAACAAAGATAAGCTGTTAGAGACCTTAGATGGGATGACAAAGAAATTTGTGAAACGGTGGTTATCCAAAGAGAGTTCTGGAGACGCAGAGAACCAAGGTTGAAGAGATAGAAAAAGGTGAATTGTTTCATAAAACAGAAAAAAGTGGTGGTTCCAGGATCCCTTTTGTTACAGATTTCTATGAGGAAAGCGGGGCTATAACTAAAATTATTAGGGAGCATTGGTCAAATTTGAGTAGGGGATGTCCACAGAGGAATTTAGGGAACCCCTGATAATGGCGTATCAAAGGAGTAAAAATATAGGTGATCAATTAGTGAAATCTGACATTGGTTCATTTAAACAGAGTAAGCATCTATCGATAACAGGGTGCAAAGCAGAGGATACTTTCCTTGTTTATCCTGTATCAATTGTCCCCAAATGCTCAAGAGACCAACATTCCTGAATCCAAGAACTGGTCGGGCGATGAGTATTCAACACTTTTTAACGTGTTCTTCAGTGTGATATATAGTCTAGTTATTGAAGGGTTAACAACCAGGCACCACGATCCCTTTCGCGGATGTCCTAAACCTCTTCAGTCCTGTTAGTGGATGTATGAGGACACCAGAATATGGTGTTGCACGCTTAACAGTTAAACATCCTTGCTCCAACAAATAGAAGAAAAGAAGCGGCACTCACCATCTGGAGATAGATCCGTTTATTAGATGTGTCCTGCCAGCTTCACAGCAGGATGATCAAAGCGGGGAGAGGGAGTGAGAAGTCAATGGACGACGGCTTGGACCAAGGACCCGTTGAAGCAGTAACCCCGAGAAACGGCAAGCTGTCGTCTGTCGACTCCTCACTCCCTCTCCCCGCTTTGATCATCCTGCTGTGAAGCTGGCAGGACAGGTCTAATAAACGGAAATAGCTCCAGATGGTGAGTGGCGCTTCTTTTCCTCTTTGTTGGAGTATCTGATATATAGTTTGCAGTGTCCGTGCCCCTGTTTCTAAGTTGGTGGGACGACGTGCGACATGAAAACTGATCTAAACCAACATAGATACAATAACCAAAAAAAACGTAAAGACCTACCAGTCCCAAAACATTTTACTGAGAAAGGCCATACAGATAAAGATTTGAAATGTCAAATTATTGACCATGTATCGGTCCATAGACGCGGGGGGAATCGGACTGAGACTTTGATAAAGTTGGAGATGCAGTGGATTTATGAGTTGGGCACTCTTAGACCAACGGGATTGAATATAGATTTTAGATTGCTTACATTAATTTAAGAATCACCCCTGTAGCTCACAAGCTTCACATTTAATCTTTGGAATATATGTGCCATAAAAAGATTTTTTTATAAAAATAATGTTTTTTAAGGTGTTTTTATATGATAATTGATATTTATTCTATTTTTTTTCAGAAACATGGGGATATGAAGAAAATGGCCACAGAATTATGGAGGGTACTAATTATATACAGTAAACTATAGTATGAATATGAATGATTTTTCTGTAAACTTTACTATTTCTTAAAACTACCATTATCCTGCAGTTTTTTGTAGACGGTCGTCTGGCATGTAAATTGTTAAGTGGAAGGTGACTGATCTGTGCACTGGTTTGAAGCTCCGTATGGTTAATCTGTGCATGTGCCGGTTTGGCTGTATGGGATACACTGAGTGAACTTGGTGTTTCCCTTAAAAACAGCCACACAGCAGCAAGGGATATATTATGGTTGGTGTACCTTATCTCTATGGCCGCCACGCTATATGCACAGTTAAATTCCCACATTAAAAATAAGCACAGGAGTGAACGTTGTGAAGAGGGCAAATCTGCCCATAGTCAAAATGGTGACAGCTGATGAGTCTACTGCGCATGCTCACACACACTGCAGGGATTGGTGGAGCGAGAACGCATCACGGACATGCGCAGTCTGGCATGATAACCGGTGGATGTAATAATGTAAAGTAACTATAACTAGAATAAGCTGAATTTTTAGTTTCAACAAAATTTTATTGTGACAGAAGAAAAGTAGATGCGTACAAACAATTGTTAATCAATGCAATGTGAGAAAAAAAATAGGAAATAAATCAAATAAGACAAATCAAACAAATAAAGCGGCCCCCTCCAGGGGGGTTCAGGTTCATATAGCAAGGCGTTGTTACATACTTTATAATTTGGTGTTAATGCTAAGAGAAGAGAAAGTAAAACAAAAAATAAAATAAAGAGAAAAACGTATCTTGAGTTGCGGGGAAGTGGCATGTTTGTAACAGTTCAACAGGGCTTAGCTTTTTTGGGAGTTTGGGGGGTAATTCCATGGGATGGCGTGTGGGTATCTATGGGTTGTTCATTGATCTGATCATCAAGGTGCTTCACTTTCTTTATAGAGCTTAGTGTTATTGTGTGTTTTACGTTGATAGTGACATTACTCTGTGAAGGTCATGGTCTTCGTTTTTGGTTATCCAGAGTTCCCATATAGTCCTGAAGAGGTCCATGGCGTCATTTCTGGTTGCCTCTATTTTCTCGAAGAGCATTATGTAGTGGCTACGGCGCTTTACTTGTTCTAGGGATAGCAAGTCCGTGTTCCATTGTGTGGCTATGTGGTTTTGGTGGCCATGGTTAGGTAGGTGAGTAGACGATATGTTTTGTTACTCACATTAGGTGGTTTGTCCCCAAACAGTAGTGCTGTTGGAGTGAGTGTGAGTTTGTTATCTAGAGTGAAGTCGATTAACTTTATGTCGTCATTCCAAAGGGATTTTACGATGGGGCATGTCCACCATGTGTGGAGTGCAGTGGCGGATTATAATGAGGTCATTATGGGCAATTGCCCCGGGCCCAAGGCTCTGGAAGGGCCCGGCAGCCCAGGGTAAATTGCACTCATTATAATCCGCCACTGTCCGCACTTTGCAGGCACCGGCATTGGCGCCGCTGTCAAATTTGCAGAGAGGCCACCGCTGCTCTCCCTCCCCCCTTCTTCCTGTCACACGTCATGACGTGCGGCGCGGGAGGACGTAGCAAAAAGCGCGCCAGTGTTGAAGGAAGCACACACACGGCCCGCCCATCTCACTGCCGTGGTGGAGCTGCTCGTTCTGCTGGCCGGCCTGCTCAGCGGAGCCTCCTTCATTATGTGCCCTCCTGACCTGCTCCAGCCCGGCTGCTCTTCTCCAGGGACCGCCACATTCACTGCAGGCTGAGGAGGCAGCGGGCACTGTACACAGGCTGCATGTGCCTGCTCTGCTGGAGCTGACGGGAGCTGATGATTCATTGGAGGTGAAGTTTTGCTTTCGCTTTTGGCTTTGCTCTGTGATCGTGCCTCCCTCCTGCCCAGGATCTGCTGGAGATCTGTAGATAATGAGCTGTGCGCAGTATGGACTGGGGCAGGTAATCCTCACACAGGACCATCTAAAATTGTATCCTGGAGTCCTCAGTGTGGGACATTCTCAGATCACTACTGTATATCCTCACTGAGGACTGTCAGTGCTGGGGATATTACTGCTTTGTGTATAGAAGGGCAACAGTGCCATATGATCAGGCATACTGGGCAGGCTGTACAACATGAGCTAAAACCTTCCAAAATGGTGATCTCACAGGCACACTGCAATGCATGGTAGAAATGCAGCTGTGTAATATTGTATCTGTATGTCAGTCATATAGAGATTGTTCATTATTCATAGGCAGTGTACTAGGTTTGTATTAGGGGTTGCTTTGATTGTATCTGCTGATTGTGTGATCCTCTGATTTCTCCATTCTCCATGTTTGCAGGGCAGTGGCAGTGCCTTTAATACCCGCATTAGGTTCAGAGCCCCCCACGGGGTCCTCAACAGGGTGACAGCCAAGGGTGTAACTACAACAGTTGCAGTGGTTGCAATTGCACCTGGTCCCTGGAGCCTAAAGGTACTGTTACACGGTACTACATCGCCTGCGATGCTGCAGGTGTGCGCTCGCTTCCGACATTGCAGCCTAGCTGTCACACGACAAGATGTTGCCGGTGACGCTGCTGCGATGTTGCCGCAACGATCGCAACTTTTTACCATCGATTTATCGCAGTTGCATTGTGCTGTCACACAGCACAATGCACCTGCGATGTTGCTGCAACTTCTCTGACACAGCAAAATGTCAGCGATGTTGCAAGCAACATCATGCCATGTAAAGGTACCTTAAGGAGCCTATTGAGAAATAATAATGTTATTTAAGATTTGCAAGATTTGTAAATCTATAGAGAAGGAGGAAGGGAAGGAGGTGGAACAGAGTTAGAACGGCAGATAGACACAGGCACAGTACCTGTGTCTATCTGCCTTTCTCACGCTGTTCCACCTCCTTCCCTTCCTCCTTCTCTATAGATTTAAATAGGGAATTGTAATTTGACAAATTGTGGCGCCCCTGCGTACAGGTGGCCACAAAAGGGTACTGCAGCCAGGCAGGTAGGACATAGTAAACACTACACCCTCACAGCCCACATCCCCACGTATAGAGAGGGTTCACATCCAGCTCTGAGGTCAGACACTATATGAGACCAGAGGAGTGGTGGATGATGAGTGAGTTGGGCACACCAGAAAGTCAGGTGACTGACAGTATATAGAGAGGGGAGGAGTAAAGGAGTTCAGTAGGCTGAAGTAGCTGAGATGCAAAGACAGAAAGAGATTGCACGTCCTGGAAGAGCCTAAGCTGAGGAGCGCAGACCCGTACTGAGCCAATGCGAGCCAGATGGGGGGGAAAAGCCCATCCAAGATGCTGAAACCACCAGGAGTGTGACAGACAGAGAAGGGACGGTGCAACCCGTGCCCTGGACAGCAGCAGAAGCTACTAACAGCAGGTGGAGAAGCCCTCCTAGATATCTGAAGGAAACAGAGGAAGGAGCCTGGTAGTTTAATGCTGTGGACTACTGCAGGCTGGGCTAGAGCAGAGTGTCAGCTCTGAAGGGGACCGACGATTCACCCGGTATCCCCAGATTCACTGACGGGGAGCTTTAGTTTCAAGCTGGAGTTCCTAACCCAAAGAACAGGCAGCTCAGTGACACACTAGGACTCACAGAAGCCCGAGTCACCGCTATACTGTTCAGCGTCCGCATACACCCGTGTAAGACGGAGAAAGAGAGTAAAAGCCCGGAAAGGTACACTAAGAGACTGTGTGAGGGGTCACGAGGAGAGAGGAGCCTGGCTGCAGGAGAGAAGGGAACCCGGAAAGGGAGTAGAAAACAACTGTATACTTGAACTGTGAATAACCTGTAACTTGCTTGAAGAAGAACAACTTAAGTAAAGCTTTGGAAACCCTGAATTCCTTGTCAGACTCTATCTGCAGACCCTTTCTCCTATACAGGCTGCATCAGGAGAACCTCAACCTGCAGAGCCACAGCCTGTCAGCACCAGCACAGGAGGAGAGATCCCTGCAGCTGCAAAGTAAGTGTGCTCCAACAGCCTCACACACAACAGACTTTAACTCCTTACTGCCCCGGGGGATACAGTTCTCCCCACTAGAACTATACCATCCCCGCTGCCATTACATCACCCCCGGAGGTTCTGCAGCAGCGGCGGCCCCCATTACTGGCCGCATCAAGTGGGTGGCGTCACCCGTGACAATCTCCCTTGTAAATAAATCCCCTTTTATTGTGCTGAGCCAGGGACACGGTCCGGACCAGGCCACCAGTGACATCCCCAGCAGCAGAACGGTCCGGTACCGAGTACCCCACGTCCCTTGGGGCTCCACAACCTGGCGTCACGAACAGGATCTACCCGGTCCAAAAGAATTGGACCTTGTGTGCCTAAATCCTGTGTTCTGGACTTTTCCCGCCAAAATCTGACCCTAATGGCGGCCACCAGGGACTAGCGCCATGTGCCGAGGGGGCGTTCCTAAGCCTCCCATCGTGGGCCGGTCCGGTCCAAGGCGCGAAAAGAAGGTCCCGCCCTGGCTCTCCTTAACTCCGGGAGAGCCAGCTGTCACTCTCAAAGAAGAGCCACCGCCCCTAGACCCTCCTACCAAGAAGCTGGCGCGAACTGAGAAGGAAATCGTCATCAGGAGGGGGCGGAGCAGGCAACCGGAAAAGAAGGAATCGCCATTCCAGCACACGAGGACGGAAGCGACGGACGCAAAGAGTAGAGCTGTACCCGGAAGACCACCTGTGATCCCGGAGGGCCCACAAGACGACCCAGTGGAGGAACCCGGCCAGGGAAAGACCAGTTGTGACCGAGGAGAGATGGCAGAAGGTGGAGAGCGTCCCTACGTCCCGGATACCCGGAGGGGTATATTGCGGCTGCTGCCCCAGCAGATGACCCGGATCCACGAACAGCATACCCGGATCCAGCTTAACATCGAACAGCATCAGCGAGGCTACGAGTCGGTAACTATACAACCCGGCTGGGTTGCCAGCACCCGTGACCGCATGCAGAGCGAGGGTGGATGCCGAGCAGTAAATCTCGTGGATGTGACCGTGCCGCGTGCTGCCAAGCGAGAGACCGACCCGCTCGGAGCCCTAGAGGAGAAGTGGTTGTCCCTGCCGGAACCCCTGATACCAGCTCCAAAGACGATGGAGGTGAAGGGAGAGCAGTTCCGTTGCTGGTAGGAGCGAAATCAGAAGAAACAGATGAAGATGCTGTAAGTGTGAATGTACATTGTTCCTTATTGATCCCCCAACCTTACCTGAGTGAATGTTAGCATCCCCCTGTCTGTCTTATGTGTTTTACCTGAACAATCAATATCATAGACAATGACATGATACAAACTCCCTTTTGTATATAGTTGAGCGCACTTGTGTGCTCCCCTTTGGTTTTAAGACCAGATGCACATGCGAGATTATGCACGAACTCTGCATTTTGAACTTTGAAGCTGCTTTTTGAGACTTTCGCACTTTTTGAGAATTTTTGAAAGTTTTAGCACTTTTTGAAAAGAAGAGAGAATTTTATACTTTTATACAAAGTAATGTCTTATAATGTCTTTTACAGAAGAGGGTAATGACGAGTATAAATACCCATGCACATGTTTATAGTTAATGTAACGTTCCAAGAATCGTGCCTCCCGGAAGGGAAGAAACCAAGAATACTTAATGTTTACTGTTATAGATAATATAAAAATGTTTTCAGGGTAACCAATGTCGAGTCGCGCGCGGACGCGCTGTTTAACTCCGGGAGAATGTGGCGCCCCTGCGTACAGGTGGCCACAAAAGGGTACTGCAGCCAGGCAGGTAGGACATAGTAAACACTACACCCTCACAGCCCACATCCCCACGTATAGAGAGGGTTCACATCCAGCTCTGAGGTCAGACACTATATGAGACCAGAGGAGTGGTGGATGATGAGTGGGTTGGGCACACCAGAAAGTCAGGTGACTGACAGTATATAGAGAGGGGGAGGAGTAAAGGAGTTCAGTAGGCTGAAGTAGCTGAGATGCAAAGACAGAAAGAGATTGCACGTCCTGGAAGAGCCTAAGCTGAGGAGCGCAGACCCGTACTGAGCCAATGCGAGCCAGATGGGGGGGAAAAGCCCATCCAAGATGCTGAAACCACCAGGAGTGTGACAGACAGAGAAGGGACGGTGCAACCCGTGCCCTGGACAGCAGCAGAAGCTACTAACAGCAGGTGGAGAAGCCCTCCTAGATATCTGAAGGAAACAGAGGAAGGAGCCTGGTAGTTTAATGCTGTGGACTACTGCAGGCTGGGCTAGAGCAGAGTGTCAGCTCTGAAGGGGACCGACGATTCACCCGGTATCCCCAGATTCACTGACGGGGAGCTTTAGTTTCAAGCTGGAGTTCCTAACCCAAAGAACAGGCAGCTCAGTGACACACTAGGACTCACAGAAGCCCGAGTCACCGCTATACTGTTCAGCGTCCGCATACACCCGTGTAAGACGGAGAAAGAGAGTAAAAGCCCGGAAAGGTACACTAAGAGACTGTGTGAGGGGTCACGAGGAGAGAGGAGCCTGGCTGCAGGAGAGAAGGGAACCCGGAAAGGGAGTAGAAAACAACTGTATACTTGAACTGTGAATAACCTGTAACTTGCTTGAAGAAGAACAACTTAAGTAAAGCTTTGGAAACCCTGAATTCCTTGTCAGACTCTATCTGCAGACCCTTTCTCCTATACAGGCTGCATCAGGAGAACCTCAACCTGCAGAGCCACAGCCTGTCAGCACCAGCACAGGAGGAGAGATCCCTGCAGCTGCAAAGTAAGTGTGCTCCAACAGCCTCACACACAACAGACTTTAACTCCTTACTGCCCCGGGGGATACAGTTCTCCCCACTAGAACTATACCATCCCCGCTGCCATTACATCACCCCCGGAGGTTCTGCAGCAGCGGCGGCCCCCATTACTGGCCGCATCAAGTGGGTGGCGTCACCCGTGACAATCTCCCTTGTAAATAAATCCCCTTTTATTGTGCTGAGCCAGGGACACGGTCCGGACCAGGCCACCAGTGACATCCCCAGCAGCAGAACGGTCCGGTACCGAGTACCCCACGTCCCTTGGGGCTCCACAAAATCTTAGCAGTTTTTGAATTAATTTAGAAGGTAGAGAGGGAAGAAGTGAGTGATCAGTGGGGAATATGCATATTTTGTCTAATCGGATAATTTTTTTAAATATATTCAATCAATCTATGCCAACACCCAACTCAGACACCCTTTTCTGTAAGGTCTCGTGCACACGCTGAGTATTTGGTAAGTTGTTACCTCAGTATTTCTAAGGCCACGTGCACATGTTCAGTATATGGTGAGGTTTTACCTCAGTATCTGTAAGGCCTCGTGCACATGTTCAGTATATGGTGAGATTTTACCTCAGTATCTGTAAGGCCACGTGCACATGTTCAGTATATGGTGAGATTTTACCTCAGTATCTGTAAGGTCTCGTGCACATGTTCAGTATATGGTGAGTTGTTACCTCAGTATCTGTAAGGCCTCGTGCACACGCTGAGTATTTGGTGAGTTTTTACCTCAGTATCTGTAAGGCCACGTGCACATGTTCAGTATATGGTGAGAGTTTACCTCAGTATCTGTAAGGTCTCGTGCACATGTTCAGTATATGGTGAGATTTTACCTCAGTATCTGTAAGGTCTCGTGCACATGTTCAGTATATGGTGAGTTTTTACCTCAGTATCTCTAAGGCCTCGTGCACACGCTGAGTATTTGGTGAGTAGTTACCTCAGTATCTGTAAGGCCTCGTGCACACGCTGAGTATTTGCTGAGTTTTTACCTCAGTATCTCTAAGGCCTCGTGCACACGCTGAGTGGTGATTTTTTTTCCTCGGTATTTGTAAGGCCTCGTGCACACACTGATACTGCATTATAAGAAACAAGCTATTATGCCCTGAATGGCCCCTGTACACAGAATAAATAACTTATAAAAATCTTACACCCTGTATTCTAACCTGTTACCGGTCCGAAATTCTTGCTTGCAGATTGGTCCATTCAGCCTCTCCTCGCCGTCCAACAGCCTCTTCTTCTGAATGATATGGATCACGCCTCCTGCGTTATCCACATCCCACTTTCCCATCTCACGTCTGTGCAGACGCCTCTCCAGCTTGGAGCACCATGCTCTGCCCTACTGCGGCTACAATGTAAAACTCATCTACACATGCGTGAACCGCAGGGGTCTCTGCACATGGCTCCAGGCTCCCAGTCTGCTGCGTGTAATGTATGGTGACATCACTGAGAGTTTAAACTTGTAGGATAATCCCATGATGGAGCACAGTGCACCTGCACAAGCCGGAGAGGTATGGGCGTAGCATAGGCAATGGGAAAATTGGACGTGGTCACGTGGATAACACGGATGGCAGGAGGCGCTATCTACATCATTCAGAAGAAGACGCTGTCGGACCGCGAGGAGGCGGGATGGACCGATCTGCAATCAAGTCCATCAGACCGGTAACAGGTGATTATCATACAGGGGGCACACTGGTCGAAATTTTTATAAATTATTTATTCTGAGTACAGGGGCAGTCAGGGCATAATGGCCGACTTCTAATTGACTGTTCAATACTATGGCTTAAAGGGTTTGGCTTTTTCTACCTAACTGAAGGGTAAATTGACTAAATCAATGGATGTTTGACAGATTAGAGTTTCACTCAGCAACTATTTTTCTGGAATAATCCATTTTAGGTATATGATGACCCCCGTCACATGACCCCCATCACATGACCCCCGTCACATGATCCCCGTCACATGACCGGGGGGGGGGGGCCCACAGAGTCTGAACAGCCCCGGGCCCTGGCTACCCTTAATCCACCCCTGGTGGAGTGTGTCCCATATTGTGTCACAGCCTCTGAAGCATCTGTCAGGCTTGGAGCTGTATATGTTGTGTAAGAAGCTGGGGACACGGTGCGTCCTGTGGAGAAGCTTAAAGGACGTTTCCGTTAGTGATACCTGATGGCTTCCCTTCATGATGCTTTCGTGACATCTGTACCATTTTTCTGGTGTGAGCGTGATTCTCAGGTCTAGTTCCCATTGCTCCATAGCTTTTAGCTTACGACTGTCCTTTGGGTGGTTGAGCGTGGTGTATATTTGGGATATTGATCCTTTTCCTAGGGGGTCATGCATGCATTTGAGTTTAAATGCTGTCACTTTTGGGTGTGTTATAGTTTTGAGTATGGGATGTATGAAGTGGTATATTTGCTCTAGTCTGAAGGTTTCTGTGGGTGGGATTTTATATCTTGTAATGAGTGCGTGCTTGGGCATAAGTGTCGAGTGGTTAAGGAGATGTTGTAGACTGCGTACATTGTTTTGGTCCCACCATGTGTGGTTTTTGGAGGAGACCCTGGGTTGAAACATTGGGTTGTTAAATAGCTCCAATAGTGGTGACAAGTGGGATTGGAGGGAGTATTAGAAACTCATGGATCTCCGTAGTTTTAGGGTGTGGAGGGTGTATGGTGAGTACGGGTTTAGGATTTTTGGTATAGTCTCTGTGGCCCAGAGGAGACCTCTCAAGGTGTATGGGGCTAGTTGTGAGTTCTCTATTTGGATCCATAGGGGAGTGTTCTGCTCTGCATGTGTTGTTGCCATTTGTGCTGCCCTGTAGTATATGAAGTTCGGCAGTGATACACCTCCTTTTGCTTTGTGTTTATGTAAAGTCTGCATGGAAATGCTTGGCCTCTTATGATTCCATATGAATCGGTTAATTTGGGAGTGGATCATTTTGAATATGGACTTTGGTATTGGTATTGGTAGTGAGCGGAAGAGATATAGGAATTGGGGTAGTGTGACCATCTTTATCTTCTGAACTCTCCCTGAAAAGGAAAGGGTTGGGGTTGACCATTTGTTTAGATTGTGTTCTAGTTTTTGCATTATGGGGCTGTAGTTATATTTGTATAGGGTGTTTTCTCTATCACCTCATTGGGGGACACAGGACGATGGGTTATGCTATTCTGCCACTAGGAGGCGACACTAGGCAAATGAAAAAGAATCACAGTGGCTCCTCCCAGCAGTATATAACCCCCTGACTGGCACAGTCCAGCCAGTTTTTTGCTTAGTGTCTTAGGAGGCAAGACACTGTTTGTTATTTTCTCATCTTTGAGTTCCTTCAGACCGCTGCACCATTCCTTCTCAGTCCCCACAGTTGGGGCTCTGAGTAGTAGGAGGTGTCCCCTGGCCCTCTGGCCGCAGCAACACAGAAGATGGAGCTGCGCTGGGATGGAAGTCTGTGCCTCTGTTCCTTCCTTGTGGGCTCCAGGGTGGGGAGCTGTCATCAGGTAGGGGCTGCCCTGTCCTCCGGTTTCCCCCTGGGTGCTCCTGTACGCGCTCCGTCTTCGGTGCTGCGCTCCGTGCCGGCCCCCCCTCGTCCGGCGTCCAGGTACATTAATTTAGGCCCCGACTTCGGGCCTGTAGGTGTATCCCCGCCCATAGTGATAATGCGGCGCTGTCGGGAACGCCCCCGGCCGGCCCGTCAGCCAATCGCGCAGGTCCACTCTGGGCATCACTGGAGGGGGTGTGGCTTCACGTTTCCCGCTCCCAGGCAGTCTCTGGTGCCATCTTCAGCATGGGACTTCTCTGCAGTGCGGTCGGAGCTCTGCGGGGGGACACATGATTCGGAGCAGCACTGTACTTTCTGGTGACAGGGCTCAACAGTGGTTTATATCCTGCTGTAACCCTAGGCTGTGTATTATAGCTCAGCAGTGCTTTGTGTCATTCTGCTGCAGCTTTGTCTGTCTGCTGGTCCTCAGCAGTATATTCCTCCTCTATAGCAGGGAGAATGTCGGACAAAAAGGGCAAGAGAGCACCAAAGGCCTTTAATGTGTACTATGCCTTTTGCACTGCGTGCAA
Source organism: Allobates femoralis (assembly GCA_033576535.1). NCBI lineage: Eukaryota > Metazoa > Chordata > Amphibia > Anura > Aromobatidae > Allobates > Allobates femoralis. The sequence goes on from JARQOC010000004.1 coordinate 543,530,384, forward strand.
GGCTGCGCTGCCCTGCGGTTGTTCTACTCCGCTCTGCCAGGCCTGTGCCTCTAATTCCTCTCAGCCCTGTGCCCCTGTCTCTGAGCAGGCGCCCGCTGGTGAGGTGGTGCCCGCTAGCGTCCCTGCTCCGCCGGAATGGGCGGTTTCATTGTCGCAGTCTGTAAGCCAATCCATACAGCAGCTCTCTGAGACGCTGATCCGGGTTGTGCAGGCCCGTCCTTCATCTAGCAAGTCGGACCAGCCGGGTTTTCCGGACGACTGTTCTGGTCAGGAGGAGACGCGCACTCGAACTCCTCCTTCCTTCCATGTTTCTGGTAGGAAAAGACTCCGCAGGGGGTCTCCCACGGCCCCGTCTCAAGGTTCTCAGGCTTCCCCTGCGCGGAGTAGGTCCCGGGAATCACGTTCGTCTGGCGAGCTCCGTGATTCGGATGTGGAGGCGGATCTGGGTGATTCGATCGAATCCGCTTCCTCTGATACCCTTGCCATGGTGAACGACCTGGTTTCAGCCGTTAATCAAGCTTGTCAGTGTCTGACCCGGCTCCAGTCACCTCATCGGACCACGTGATATCTTTCAAGAGGCCCAAGAGACCTCAGAAGGTGTTCACTGATCATCCTGAGATTCAGGAAGTTCTGCAGAAACATTGGTCCCAGCCGATAAACGGTTTTGTAATCGTAAGGCGATTGAGACTCGTTATCCTTTTTGCCAGCGGTGGCACAAGCTTAGTCGGACTCCCTGCAGGTGGATCCTTCAGTGTCCCATCTGGCGTCTAGGACACTTCTTTCACTTCCTGCGTCTATCAAGGATTCCACTGACCGTCAGTTGGAAGAAATGTCTAGATCAGTATTCAAGGCTTCAGGGTCATCGCTGTCTCCCTCCTTCGCCTCCATGTGGGTGGCTAAGGCCATTGTGACCTGGGCGGGTGATTTACATTCCGCGTTACGTCACAGGGGTGTGGATCCAGAGCTGTTGGATCTGGCTGCTCAGATGTCTGTCGCTGGGGAATTCTTGGTGCACGCTTCTATTGATGCGGCTAATTGCACGACGGCGGCGGCTTCAAATGCCATCACGATTCGCCGAGCTCTCTGGCTTCGGGAGTGGAAGGCGGATTCGGCTTCGAAGAGGCCTCTCACCAGCATGCCATTATTTGAATAAACTGATCTCTGACGCTACGGGAGGTAAGAGTACCTCAGGTCCTCAGCAGAAGTCCAAGCGTAAATTCACCAGGGGGTCAACAGGCGAGGTTCCGGTCCTTTCGGAGCTCGTTTGGGTGGTCCGTTTCCCGCCCGGCAGAGACAGAGGTTCCCAGACTCCCAGTAAGTCGGGTTCCGGCTGGCAGCCCCGAAACAGACAGTCTAAGTCAAAGGAGTCCGGATCGCAGTGGTTTTCCTCCTCCTGACTCGGATCCTCCGGAAGACTCTTCCCGAGTGGGCGGCCGACTTTCCTGCTTTCAGCATGCCTGGCTCGCTGTTAAGGTACCTTTACACGCCGCCACTGTTGCTACCAACAGGTATCCACCGCACGCGCACGTTTTTAACGGTGGATACCGATCGCTAATGCCGCATATACACGCCGCCATTGCATGCTCCACTGAAGGTAACTGTGTTCCCAGAAGTGCCGACAGCTCCTGCAGCTTACTTCCTGTTGAATACCCTCCCTGGTTTACACGCCGCTACCACAAAGGAATATGCGCGTACATCTTTGGCGCTGCAAGTACATAGGCGTGACAGAGTTGTGTATTCCGTGACGCTCGTACGCTGATTGGACAACGCAATAGCATCATGATTGGCCAGCCTGCGCAGGAAGGCTGGCTAATACATGACACCATTGCAATTGTGGATTGTGAATGGATGGCTCTTTAAATATAGCGCCCTGTGAAGGGACAGCCAATGGTTACACAGTAGCCCCCACCAATGATCGTTGATGGGGCGTGGTATCCATGACGCTGTGGCACGCCCCTGTGAAATCACTAGGCAACGCAACATCCATGCCTGTGCCCCGTTTAGACGCCACTACCATGGCAATTGTGCCTTTCTGTTGCCTTCGGTTTCTGAGCACGACTCAGCAACAGGTATCTGAGTCCACTACAGGTCACAGGAATGAATTTCCCTATCTACATGCCGCCATTTTGTAGCAATTTCATGGCAACAGGCACAATTATCCCCAATGCCAGGCAGTTGCTACCTTTCAGTGGTGGCGTGTAAAGGTACCTTTACAGATGATCAGTGGGTCCGGGACTTGGTGTCTTTCGGTTACAGCACTCTTCCTCACAGGAGGTTCCTTCTTTCTCGGCCTCCGGGCTCGCCGGACAAGAAAGACGCGTTCTTTCGGGCCATCGACTCCCTTCAGCGGGCAGGAGTCGTTTCGGTCCCTCAGGGCGAACGGTTCCACAGATTCTAGTTCAAATCTGTTTATCGTGCCAAAGAAAGATGGATCTTCCTGTCCTGTTTTGGATTTGAAACATCTGAACAGGTTTGTCCGAGTCTGACATTTTCGGATGGAATCCCTGCGATCCGTCATCGGTTCCATTCGGCAGGGTGAATTTCTCGCTTCCATCAATATCAAGGACGTCTACTTGCATATTCCGATAGCCAAGTCTCACCAAAGGTTCTTGCGCTTCGCTGCGGACGAGGATCATTACCAATTTGTTGCACTTCCTTTCGGTTTGGCAACTGCCCCACGAGTGTTCACCAAGGTCATGGCAGCGGTCATGACCGTGCTGCACGTTCGGCAGGTGTCTGTTTTCCCGTACTTGGATGACTTGTTGATCAAAGTCGGTCTTTCAGGGACTGCGATGGACACTCTCTCGCGTCTAGAGTGGATTCTCAATCTTCCAAAGTCTTCTCCGGTCCCGAGCCGCAGGATCTCATTCCTGGGAATGATCCTGGACACGTCTTGGGGACTTGTGCTTCTTCCTCAGGACAAGGCTCAGTCTCTGCGCTGTGCTATTTGGATGCTCCTGTGTCCTGTCCCACATTCCCTTCGGTTCACGATGCGGGTCTTGGGGAAGATGGTGGTGACATTGGAGGCAGTGCCTTTGCTCAGTGGCATCTCCGTCCATTGCAGTTGGCTCTCCTGGTGGCCTGGAATCGCAGTCCTTTCACTCTTCATTGGATTTTCGGCCTTCAGCGGCGATGAGGCTTTCTCTCCGCTGGTGGCTGATTCCGTCATCTCTCTCTCTCGGGGGAGATCCTTTCTGCCGGTCCGGTGGGACGTGCTGACCACCGATGTCAGTCTCCTTGGCTGGGGAGCGGTGTTTTGTCGTTACACAGCCCATGGTCGGTGGACTCCGGAGGAGTCCTCTCTACCCATAAATCTCCTGGAGATTCGAGCCATTTACTTGGAGCTGAAAAGTTTTCATCTTCTCCTGAAGGGCCGCCATATTCGCATTCAGTTGGACAATGCCACGGCTGTTGCTTATGTCAACCATCAGGGCGGAAAGCGCAGCAAGTCCGCAATGCGGGAAGTGGAGCCGATTCTTCGTTGGGCCGAATAGTTGGGGGCGGTTCTCTTGGCGATTTACATTCCGGGGATCGAGAATTGGGCGGCGGACTTTCTCAGTCATCAGTGTCTTGCGTCTGGAAGGTGGGCTCTCCATCCGGATGTATTAGATCAAATCTTCCATCATTTCAGGATCCCGGATGTGGATCTCATGGCGTCACGGAAGAACACGCAGGTGCCCGCCTTCTTTGCCTGCTCTCAAGATCCCTGTGCTCTGGGGTCAGATGCTCTGGTCCAGGACTGGACGCAGTTTCGTCTCCCATACGTCTTTCCGCCTCTGGCCCTCATTCCCAGGGTGGTGCAGAAAATCAGAACGGAACGTGTTCCGGTGCTTCTTGTGGCCCCGGACTGGCCCAGGAGATCGTGGTACGCCGATCTCATGCAACTCGCCGCGGACATTCCATGGCGGCTGCCGGAACATCCAGATCTTCTCTCCCAGGGCCCATTTCATCACCAGAACTCGGGCTCTTCGTTTGATGGTCTGGCCCTTGAGACCCGACTTTTGATTCAGGCGGGTTTTTCGGAGGAGGTGGCGCGCACTATGGCTTGCGCAAGAAAGCCCGTATCTGCTTGTATTTACCATCAGGCTTGGAAAGCTTTCTTCGCCTGGTGCGATTCAGGAGGTCTCCAGCCCTTGCATTTTTCCCTTCCTGCAGTTCTGGGTTTCCTTCAGGCTGGCCTGGACAAGGGGCTCTCCATTGGTTCTTTTAAGGGCCAGGTTTCGGCTCTATCTGTGCTTTGTCAACGCAGATTGGCCACGAAGCCCCAGGTTTGTACTTTTTTGCACGGTGTTTCCTGTATCGTTCCACAGTATAGGAGGCCTTTGGAAGCCTGGGACTTAAATCTGGTCCTGGACGTGCTTCAGAAGCCGCCATTCGAGCCTCTCCGGGAAGTCTCTCTCAGAAGGAGTTTTTTCTTGTGGCAATTGCCTCCATTCGGAGGGTTTCTGAATTGGCGGCACTTTCCTGTAAGACACCTTTCCTTACATTTCATGAGGATAAGGTGGTGCTGCGGCCAGTGCCATCTTTTCTTCCCAAGGTGGTGATCTCTTTTCATTTGAATGAGGACATTGTCCAGCCATCTTTCTGTCCGGCTCCGGTGCACCGCATTTAAAGGGCGCTGCACACCCTGGATCTGATCCGGGCTCTGCGACTTTGTGTCTAGAACAGCGCCTTTCAGGAACACGGATTCTATGTTCATCCTTCCGGAGGGTCACCAGAAAGGGATGGCTGCTTCCAAAGCCACTCTTGCCCGGTGGATTAAGCTTACTATTCAGGAAGCTTATTCTTTCCGCAATTTGCCTGTTCCTTCGTGGTTGCGAGCTCACTCCACTCGCGTGGTGGGTGCCTCCTGGGCCATTAGGCACCAGGCTTTGGCTGAGCAGGTGTGAAAAGCTGCTACCTGGTCTAGCCTACACACTTTTGCGAAACACAATCGTCTGATTGAGGGACACAGCACCCTCCCTGTGGCCGGTTGGCCTTGTGTTGGTGTTCTTTTGTTTTTTTGCCTGATAGGCTTATATATTATTTTTCCTCCTACTGCTTTAGCACAAAACTGACTGAACTGTGCCAGTCAGGGGGTTATATACTGCTGGGAGGAGCCACTGTGCTTCTTTTTCATTTGCCTATTGTCGCCTCCTAGTGGCAGAATAGCATAACCCATCATCCTGTGTCCCCCAATTAGAGGCTAAGAGAAAAGGAATTAACGGTGAGTATACAGAATTCTTCTTTTTATGTGATGCCTGGTTGGTTCCGAGATAGGGAATGTAGTGCTCTTTGTGTGTAAATTTAAAGTTGAATAGAATTAGGTTTCGGTCATTGGCTGGGGTGGTAATAAACATTATTTCCGATTTATCCACGTTTACTTTCAGTCCTGAAATCTCCTCGTTGAGGATGGCTGTCAAGTTTGGAAGCGATATGTGGGGATTTGTTAGGGTCAGTAGTAGGTCGTCTGCGAAGAGGCTTACTTTATAGGTGTGTTTCCCTATTTTTGGGCCTGTGATATCTGGATGGGATCGTATCTTTTGAGATAGGGGTTCCATGATCATAGCGAAAATAAGGCCGGTGATAGGGGCATCCCTGCCTCGTGCCTCTTTTTATGAGTATTAGTTTCGGGGAGGTGGATGGGAGTTTTAGGTATGCGAATAAGCTGAATTTCTATGATGTTTGCTGGTAGAACAAGGTACCCCTATAAAGTGTGCCATTGTCCTCATGTTGATATAAGCACAAGCACTTTGTATAAATCCCAAGCTATTTGGGCCCATGCACATGAAAACGTTGCCATGGATTAGTAAATATCCACTTTTTCTTCACTTAATTTGGGAGTGCTGCCTAATTTTTTCATTTTTCAAAATCTATCTATCTATCTATCTATCTATCTATCTATCTATCTATCTATCTATCTATTGTTGTAGCCAAAAGTATTGACACCCCTGCAATTCTGTCAGATAATACTCAGTTTCTTCCTGAAAATGATTGCAAACACAAATTCTTTGGTATTATTGTCTTCATTTAATTTGTCTTCCATGAAAAAACACAAAAAGAATTGTCCTAAAGCCAAATTGGATCTATTTCCACACCAAACATAAAAAAGGGGGTGGACAAAAGTATTGGCACTGTTAGAAAAATCATGTGATGCTTCTCTAATTTGTGTAATTAACAGCACCTGTAACTTACCTGTGGCACCTAACAGGTGTTGGCAATAGCTAAATCACACTTGCAGCCAGTTGACATGGATTAAAGTAGACTCAACTTCTGTTTCTGTGTCCTTGTGTGTACCACATTGAGCATGGAGAAAAGAAAGAAGACCAAAGAACTGTCTGAGGACTTGAGAAACCAAATTGTGAGGAAGTATGAGCAATCTCAAGGCTACAAGTCCATCTCCAAAGACCTGAATGTTCCTGTGTCTACCGTGCGCAGTGTCATCAAGAAGTTTAAAGCCCATGGCACTGTGGCTAACCTCCCTAGATGTCAATTTTTCTTTTCCGTCCACAAGATATTTCAACGCACGATTGTGCGGATGGTGGATAAAGAACTTTAACTAACATCCAAATAAGTTCAAGCTGCCCTACAGTCCGAGGGTACAACAGTTTCAACCCGTACTATTTGCTTCTGCAGGACAAAGTACCTCGTGGTCCGAGCTGCTGTGATCATATGATAGAAAAACCAGATACAGCGGTATGTCTGGGTATAGTGGTAGCTGTTTATTTTCCGACGCGTTTCGGAGTCGTATCCTGAACTCCTTCCTCAGGGAACATCCCTAACTGCGTTATCCGTGAAACGGTGACCGTTTCTTCAGCACCTCCCTCCCTGCACCCTTGGATGTAATACACGTGGTCAAATAAAGTCGGTTTGTAACCAGGAAACACGAGTGCCGCCATCTTCTTTTCCTATGGATTACAGTCTGTACAGCTGGGGCTGAGGAACGTGTGCCTGGACACCATCTTGTCAAGTGAAGAATTAAACACAGGTCAGTGCCCGGTTTCACATCTTTATGACTGTTACACATAAGACTCCTTACAATTACAACCGTGGACCCTCATTCATTCCAATTAGGTTTTGTTAAAAAAAAAAAAAACAATGAAAAATATATTCATACTGAATTGTAGCCTGAAAACCTCAGCATGATTTTTTTTTCCGTGTATGTCTGCAAAAATGCCAGACTGGTGCAATACATCAGTTCGGAGTTAATGAAGCAAATCACAATTCATTTAATTTGCATGCAGAATTTGCAGTGAAGTTCCAGGAAGATTGCCAGCTCTTGTAAACGCCTCAGCTGCCGCACGGGCCGCTTGGCTTGCACTAATGATTAGATCATGAATGCGCTGCACCCCTATGTGGTACAAGCATTGCATAGGCTGTAATAAATTATCCATATACTGGGATTGTCTATGTCCGCCGTGCAGAATAATGATGGTCTGCAGCACCAAGGTGGCTGGCAAGTGAGGGTGGGCGAGAGTGATTAACAAGGGCGCATGTGTAGCGCCTCGCTAGTCAGTGCCCTACAAAAGGGTACTGCACGCCAAACAGAAGGTGCAGTATGCTTTGTCTAGGTAGAGGGTACTAGAAGCTTGAAGCTTCACAACCACATACACACACCTAGTGATAGGGGACCACTCAGACGCCCATTACTAGGGTAACCGCTCCCGGTGGGAGGAGAAGCTAGGTTATATAGTGAGTGGGGAAAGTAGAAACAGTCAGCAAAAGCAGAGGAAGTATAATAGAACAGAACAGCAGAGTAACAGAAGAAAAGGAGAAGTAACGGGGAGGGCACCTCAACCTGGTGTCTCAAAAGAAAAAGGGGCAGATAGAGGGTAACTGAATCACCCTGGCCCAGTCCAAAGCGGGGTACTGGCTCCAACATGGATCAGAGGTCCATATCACCCGACAGGCCTGGCTCAAGAAGTGGGATTGTGCAGGGCACCACAGAAAAGGACAGAGAAAGTGATAGATAAGGAACATCAGAGGAGCTTCAGAGGGACAGTACTCACTGCCAGGACCACCCGGTCCACTACCCTGACTGAAAGAACTGTTTACCCTGTAAGCCTGCAGATTACTCGAGTAAAGTACCCATTCAGAGTGAGCATCGTTTCTGTGCTCCTTACCGATGAACTGTGATTTACCTGCCTTGCACCACATCGCAGAAGCTGTGCAGCCCCTTTCCAGCAGCGCTGTCCTATTCCATCATTATCAACCTACAGCCCCAGGGAACCCGCTCTTCCTGTAGAGAGCCACAACACCTTGCTGCCGCCCATCACCCTGGAGGTCTGCAGTAGCGCCAGTGCCATCACCCAACCTACAGGTGGCGTCACGTACACCTTTATTTTTCTTTTCTTCTTTTTATTGTCTGCCTAAGGGTACGGACTTGGGCACCGACCACTTGTGACAACCCTGTACCAGTACGCCCGAGATCCGAGTACCTCAATACCTTGGCCCCAGACACATGATAGCAGCCATACTGTTGATGATAGTGCAGGAGCCGAGGAAGAAATGGAGTATGAAGAGGCGATGAGCATGGAAGACTCAGCAGATGAGGGAGATCTGGATCACATTTCTGTTGTGCGAGGTTGGGGGGAGAGGGCAGAGGAAGAAAGCGTGAACATTACCTCGCATCCACTAACACAACAAGGACTTGGTCCTCCTGGATGCGTAAGACACACGAGTGCCTTCTTGCTGCACTACCTGCAACATGACCTTCGGATTGTTAGAATCCGAAGTAATGCCGACTACTGGGTTGCCACACTCTTAGATGCCCGGTACAAGAGTCAATTTGGCCAAATGATTCCTGCCCTGGAAAGGAATTCACGCATGCAGGAGTATCAGCAGAAACGTTTACTTAATCTTAGATCTGCTTTTCCCCAAAACACACATAGTGAATATCGCAGTTCTAACTTTCCAACCCTGGGAACGTCGAGTCATCATTATCACTCAAACGTTAACAGTAACAGTCTATCTAGTAATAGCAATTTTGTGGAATCATTTCACCAATTGTTTACACCATCCTTTGCAACGCCAGAAGAGAGAACAAGTCTGACACATAATGAACGCCTAAAGAGGATGGTACATGAGTATCTACAGCTCAATATCGATGCCATGACTGGACAACTAGACCCTTGTTCATTTTGGGCTTCCAAACTGGAAAAATGGCCTGAGCTTGCCACTCATGCCTTTGAGATTTTGTCGTGCCCTGCAGCCAGCGTTCTCTCTGAACGTGTCTTCAGCGTTGCTGGTAGTGTGCCGACGGATAAGCACACGCGTCTGTCCAATGACAGTGTAGACAGACTAATGTTTATCAAAATTAACAAGTCATAGATTCACAAGGAATTTGCCACCCCTGTGTCAGCCTTGGGAGACTGAACGATTGTGTACTTTACAATGTGCTGCATTAAACTCCACATTTCCATATTTCTACTCTGGGGCAATTGATGACATACAGGGGCGGGCTGGCCCAGGTGGCAGGGGGCAAGTGCCCCCTGGGCTGGTGGTATAGTCCACATCTAGGGCCGCCCCCTACAGAAACGGGCCGGCCGCGGGCGTAGCTTTGCGGCCGGCACATGACGCTAGACGGCCCGGCCGCGGGAGTCTCTGATCAGGTAAGACCTGACAGCACCCCCCCCCCCCCCGCTTCTCAAGTCAGACCTGACAGCACCCCCCCCCCCCGCTTCTCAAGTCAGACCTAACAGCACACCCCCCCCCCCCCCGCTTCTCAAGTCAGACCTAACAGCACCCCCCCCGCTTCTCAGGTCAGACCTGATATCCCTGAGGAAGGCGCCGGGTGGGGCGCCGAAACGCGTTGGAAGAAGTAATAAAAGGATGGAAATCTGACTGATGATTACGTGTGTGGCAGGGCATAACTTTGATGGGAACGCTTGCACAAGCTTTGAGTTTATCCGGCCTGCTAGGCCCAAACAGGTCTGTGACCTACCTCTCTATTATTTCCTGTAGTACTCCATGATACTGATGGTGGTCTCACTGGTGTGTGGCAGGGTATATCATTGAATTTATCTGGCCCACTGGACCCAAACAGGTCACTTACCTACCTCTCTCTTATTTCCTATAGTAATACACGAAACTGATAGTGGTCCCACCTGTGTGGTGTGGCATAATTTTGATGGGAGCGCTTGCACAAGTTTTGAGTTTATCCAGCCTACTAGGCCCAAACAGGTCTCTGACCTCCCTATTATTTCCTGTAATAGTTCACGAAACTGATGGTGGTCCCACTTGTGTGTGGCGGGGCCTAACATTGACGGGACCGCTTGCATGAGTTCGAGGGGATCCGGCCCACTAGGCCTATTCAGGTCACTGACTTACCTCTCTGGTTTTTACTGTAATACTCCACAAAACTTATAGTTGCTGAGCAATGTTTCACCTTGAAATGCTAGGCCAGGACCTGTTCCAGACCCTGTGCCATGCACGCAGGCTGGGCCATTCAGCAATTTTTGGTCTGGGACAATTGATTCCATTTTGCTGTAGGTGTGACCCTTTGAAAAGAGTTAGTATTCTTGTTGGAGTCCCCTTGCTATGTTTTACATGATTTAAGAAGGGTGTGACATGCCCATACATGTGTCTCATCCTCCTTTTACTGATCCACCTCTTTTTACTTAATGTAGAAAGCTAATGCCACTTTGCCTCTGACTATTTGTACTGTATTTGGATTGTTATCACATTTCCTGGTGTTTGTTATCCATTCTGGGTAGTTTGGCAACTTTTGGAGACCTTTGAAGGTATTTTCTATGTGTTTGCTGTAGCCTGCCATTGATTTCAATGGGGTTTGCGGTGCTCAACGAACATTCGACGAACAAATCACTAATTCGACGAATCTAACCGAATTCGACCATTGAGGTGGTGGCTCATCACTATTTAGCAGCGAGCCCTCTGAGCTCAATACCTATCCTTGCAAAAATATAAAAGGGTGGGGGACAAGAGGCGCAATAGTGCCCTATCACTAGTGACACTAAGAGTAGTGGAGTGGTGCTGAGGAGCCACTCACCTGGTTCAGTTGTGATCCCCACAACTGGTTTGAAGGCGTCTGAAGATACTCTAAGCTGCTGCAGGACCTCCACCGACCACTAACCAGTGGTTGTATCCAGAGAAATGATGGGAGTGTAGGTGTGTCACGGTCCGCGCTGCTCCTGTGCACAAAAACTCACCAAAGAGTCAGATAATCATCAGTCAGATTTCCATCCTTTTATTACTTCTTCCAACGCGTTTCGGCACCCCACCTGGCGCCTTCCTTAGGGATATCCTGAGGAAGGCGCCAGGTGGGGCGCCGAAACGCGTTGGAAGAAGTAATAAAAGGATGGAAATCTGACTGATGATTATGTGTGTGGCGGGGCATAACTTTGATGGGAACGCTTGCACAAGCTTTGAGTTTATCCGGCCTGCTAGGCCCAAACAGGTCTGTGACCTACCTCTCTATTATTTCCTGTAGTACTCCATGATACTGATGGTGGTCTCACTGGTGTGTGGCAGGGTATATCATTGAATTTATCTGGCCCACTGGACCCAAACAGGTCACTTACCTACCTCTCTCTTATTTCCTATAGTAATACACGAAACTGATAGTGGTCCCACCTGTGTGGTGTGGCATAATTTTGATGGGAGCGCTTGCACGAGTTTTGAGTTAATCCAGCCTACTAGGCCCAAACAGGTCTCTGACCTCCCTATTATTTCCTGTAATAGTTCACGAAACTGATGGTGGTCCCACTTGTGTGTGGCAGGGCCTAACATTGACGGGACCGCTTGCATGAGTTCGAGGTGATCCGGCCCACTAGGCCTATTCAGGTCACTGACTTACCTCTCTGGTTTTTACTGTAATACTCCACAAAACGTATAGTTGCTGAGCAATGTTTCACCTTGAAATGCTAGGCCAGGACCTGTTCCAGACCCTGTGCCATGCACGCAGGCTGGGCCATTCAGCAATGTTTGGTCTGGGACAATTGATTCCATTTTGCTGTAGGTGTGACCCTTTGAAAAGAGTTAGTATTCTTGTTGGAGTCCCCTTGCTATGTTTTACATGATTTAAGAAGGGTGTGACATGCCCATACATGTGTCTCATCCTCCTTTTACTGATCCACCTCTTTTTACTTAATGTAGAAAGCTAATGCCACTTTGCCTCTGACTATTTGTACTGTATTTGGATTGTTATCACATTTCCTGGTGTTTGTTATCCATTCTGGGTAGTTTGGCAACTTTTGGAGACCTTTGAAAGTGTTTTCTATGTGTTTGCTGTAGCCTGCCATTGATTTCAATGGGGTTTGCGGTGTTCAACGAACATTCGACGAACAAATCACTAATTCGACGAATCTAACCGAATTCGACCATTGCGGTGGTGGCTCATCACTATTTAGCAGCGAGCGCTGCTAAACTTCAGCATCTGGAGCTGTCCCCTGCAGAGATTTCAGGACCAGTCGCGATCTTGAAATTTCAGCAGCTGCAGCTGCTATCGACTGAATCCAGCAGCAAACCGGACCGGAGGGCGTATTTGCCCTTCAGTTCTATTTCAAAATCGGGGCCGGGGCTGTGCGGTTCACACCTGATCTTGCCGTGGTATGAAGCCAGCCTTAGTATATATTATATACAAGTAGTCTTCAACCCCCTGCAGATTTAGCTGGTTTGATAAGATGCAAATAAGTTAGAGCCTTCAAACTGCAAACGAGAGTAGGATTTATTAACAGAAGCATAAATCTTACAAACCAAAAAGTTATGTTGCACAGTTGAATTTTTATACATTTTAAACATAAAAGTGTGGGTCAATTATATATTCAACCCCTATGTTTAATATTTTGTGGAATAACCCTTGTTTGCAATTACAGCTAATAATCGTCTTTTATAAGACCTGATCAGGCCGGCACAGGTCTCTGGAGTTATCTTGGCCCACTCCTCCATGCAGATCTTCTCCAAGTTTTCTAGGTTCTTTGGGTGTCTCATGTGGACTTTAATCTTGAGCTCCTTCCACAAGTTTTCAATTGGGTTAAGGTCAGGAGACTGACTAGGCCACTCCATCACCTTGATTTTTTCCCTCTTGAACCAGGCCTTGGTTTTCTTGGCTGTGTGCTTTGGGTCGTTGTCTTGTTGGAAGATGAAATTACGACCCATCTTAAGATCCTTGATGGAGGAGCGGAGGTTCTTGGCCAAAATCTCCAGGTAGGCCGTGCTATCCATCTTCCCATGGATGCGGACCAGATGACCAGGACCCTTGGCTGAGAAACAGCCCCACAGCATGATGCTGCCACCACCATGCTTGACTGTAGGGATGGTATTCTTGGGGTCGTATGCAGTGCCATCCAGTCTCCAAACGTCACGTGTGTGGTTGGCACCAAAGATCTCGATCTTGGTCTCATCAGACCATAGAACCTTTAACCAGTCTGTCTCAGAGTCCTCCAAGTGATCATGAGCAAACTGTAGACGAGCCTTGACATGACGCTTTGAAAGTAAAGGTACCTTACGGGCTCGTCTGGAACGGAGACCATTGCGGTGGAGTACGTTACTTATGGTATTGAGTGAAACCAATGTCCCCACTGCCATGAGATCTTCCCGGAGCTCCTTCCTTCTTGTCCTTGGGTTAGCCTTGACTCTTCGGACAAGCCTGGCCTCGGCACGGGATGAAACTTTCAAAGGCTGTCCAGGCCGTGGAAGGCTAACAGTAGTTCCATAAGCCTTCCACTTCCGGATGATGCTCCCAACAGTGGAGACAGGTAGGCCCAACTCCTTGGAAAGGGTTTTGTACCCCTTGCCAGCCTTGTGACCCTCCACGATCTTGTCTCTGATGGCCTTGGAATGCTCCTTTGTCTTTCCCATGTTGACCATGTATGAGTGCTGTTCACAAGTTTGGGGAGGATCTTAAATAATCAGAAAAGGCTGGCAAAAGAGATAATTAATCCAGACATGTGAAGCTCATTGTTATTTGTGCCTGAACTACTTCTTAATACTTTAGGGGGACCAAACAGAAGTCTGGTGGTTTGAGGGGTTGAATAATAAATGACCCTCTGAATTAACTTTTAACGCTTTAAAAAAAAAATAATAATTTTTGTGGCACTGCATTTCCCACTTCCAGGCTGATCTACAGTCCAAATGTCACAATGCCAAGTTAATTCCGCATGTGTCAACCAGCTACATCTGCAGGGGGTTGAAGACTACTTGTAGGCACTGTATCTGAGCTGAAAAGAAAGAGAGGGGAAACCAGATCTAAAATGTGCCCTGCGGTCCATAAGACTCAGTCCTGTACACATCCAAGGAACGTCCCTGGCACTTGGGGTTTACACCTTTTGGTAGACGAGTCCTAGGAAATCCATGTCAGTTGGCAATATGTCTATTGCTCATGATTCAAATTACAAGGTGCTAGCAGAAAAAAAATACATAACTATAATAGATTATTCTGCTGCACACTAGAACACTAAAAATAAAGGAGATGCTTAGGAAATGTTTTTGCCAATGCAGATGAGCCCGATAATCACGACAAGGTGCATCTCTTGTATCAGGACCCTAACCTAAAATGCCTCAATATGTGATTAAAATCTGCTTGTATGGGAAGGTAGGATCTGAAGGAGGTAGTGGTGTTAGGTTGGCCTTATTCACGCATTTTCATGTGTTTTGGGGTTTTTGTCTACGGAATGACATATATGTCTGATTTATTCCAGGTCGCTCTTTTAATTAATCTTAAGGCCGGCTTCACACCGTGGTGTGATCAGGTCCGGGGGGCTGTCCGGTGTAAACCAGACAGCCCCGGATCCAATTTTGCGGTAGTGTAGCCCTATGGGGCCGGATGGAACCGGATGGCAGCTAGGTGCCATCTGCTTTTCATCTGTCCGGGAGGATCCGGGACAATTCGGCATATTTGCTCTCCGGTTCTGTTTTCAAATCGGGTACGGACTGTCTGAATCACATCAGACAGCCCTGGACCTGACCATACCGCAGTGTGAAGCCGGCCTAAGAGAAGTAGATGACCCAAAATGATATATTCAAACACAACATTTAGTAGTTTATGTAGTGTTAGGATTTCATGTGGACTCTTGGATTAGCCCCTCTGATTTGGGATAATCTGCATGCTTCACCGCAGCACATCAAGCTGAACACCGATAACAGAAATCTGAGGGACAGTCTCGGATTTCTGCTATAGATTTTTCCGTAAATATACATTTTTCAGTTGCTTATTTGTATCTTATATTGATCTAAACCTAGGATCCATCGTCATTGCCCCCTGGCCCAGCCGGCCCCTACTCGTCAATATCAGATCTGTAGGTGTCCGAGGTCTGACTCCCTAATGATAAGCACCACAATGGTGGTGGTGGTTTTGCTTTGCGAGATACCAGCCAGGACATGTAGATTAGCATAAATCATGTATCTGTTCTATCTGGATAAATAGGTGGGACACAAATGCCCCCAAGTTTCTCCTTTTGTTGATATAACCGGTCTTCGTGAATGCGCCATTGTGATCATTCCTGACCCCCCGTGACTCCTCTTTAGCCTCTTTCCTCCTTTTCCTGAGTTTCCTGTGTTCTGCGTCTCCATTCTTCAGTCCTTTTTCAGGTAGTTGTTATATAAGATCTATAAGATATAAATACCCCCATCACAGAAATCGACCCCCATAGTGATGTGACTTGGGACAGGTGACGTTATCATGGCTGGAGTCATGTGACCCGCTGCGTGTATTCCCCTATAGTCCTGCTCCTGCAGTAGCGGCTGCCATGTATATAGTAGATGAGACACTTTATTAGATGCTGGAGCAGCAGATGAGTCTGGTTCTAGTTCTGGAGTATTGAGCGATTGTGGCTGTGTAGGGTGAAGTGCTGATAAATAAAACACAAAACACAATATATAATCTCTAATTATTTTTTTATTTATTTTTTGGAATAGCAATAAGCAACATTGTAATGAAAATATTACCGGTCCTTCAAAAAATTACGGGTCACGGTGACTCTCATGTCCAATGGAGACCACAGAACCTGCTGCGGATATTGCGGACATGATGAGCCACCGGACCCAAAGATCCAGAGGAAGGCGAAGAAAACCCCCGGAGAGTTATTCCTCAGGGGGGAAAAAAATTCCTTCCTGACCCCATTTCTGGCAATCGGATATCACCCTGGATCACGTGTGACCTGCTGCTTATTGCTGTATATATGCACGTAATTATAAGCTTAGGAGAGCTCACCTGGAAAGGAAAAGACATGTGACCTGCTCCTAGGAGCTCACAATCTAGGACAATGGATGCTCTTACTAATCTATAATATAAAAGCCAAAGGCCACTTCCGGAATACCCGAAGGGTACTTCCGTGATGGCCTCCAGACCTATGCTGCTGACGTCACCAGTCCACTGTAGCCTCGCGCCGCCCGGCTACAGGGACCGGTGGAGGAGCGTTCCGGCCACGAACGTTCCCCTCTGTCCCTGCCGCCTCCTCTCTCCCGCTCCAGCCGCCTCTGCAGCCTGCCTGGTACAGCCGCCTCTCCCCTGTGCCCTGGCCACTCCAGCAGCCTCTCCCCTGTGCCCTGCCCGCTCCAGCCTCCCCTGTGCCCTGCCCGCTCCAGCCGCCAGCCTCCCCTGTGCCCTGACCCCTCTAGCCTCCCCTCTGCCCTGACCCCTCCAGCCTCCCCTGTGCCCTAACCCATCCAGCCTCCACCCTCCCCTGTGCCCTAAGACCTCCAGCCTCCAGCCTCCCCTGTGCCCTAACCCCTCCAGCCTCCACCCTCCCCTGTGCCCTAACCCCTCCTGCCTCCAGCCTCCCATGTGCCCTAACCCCTACAGCCTCCCCTGTGCCCTAACCCCTCCAGCCTCCCCTGTGCCCAAACCCCTCCAGCCTCCCCTGTGCCCTAACCCCTCCAGCCTCAGCCTCCCCTGTGCCCAAACCCCTCTAGCCTCCCCTGTGCCCAAACCCCTCCACCCTCCAGCCTCCCCTGTCCTCTGCCCCCTCCAGTTTCCCCTGTCCTCTGCCCCCTCCAGCCTCCCCTGTCCTCTGCCCCCTCCAGCCTCCCCTGTCCTCTGCCCCCTCCAGCCTCCCCTGTCCTCTGCCCCCTCCAACCTCCCCTGTCCTCTGCCCCTCCAACCTCCCCTGTCCTCTGCCCCCTCCAGCCTCACCTGTCCTCTGCCCCCTCCAGCCTCACCTGTCCTCTGCTCCCTCCAGCCTCCCCTGTCCTCTGCCCCCTCCAGCCTCCCCTGTCCTCTCCTGTCTATGCCTCCAGCCTCGCTCTCTCTCCCTGTCCTCTGCCCTCCAGCCTCCGCTCTCCTCTCCCTGTCCTCTGCCCTCCAGCCTCCCTCTCTCTCTCTCTGCCCTCAGCCTCGCTCTCCTCTCCTGTCCTCTGCCCTCCAGCCTCCCGCTCTCCTCCCTGTCCTCTGCCCTCCAGCCTCCTTCTCTCCTCCTCCCTTCCTTGCCTCAGCTCGCTCTCCTTCCCTTCCTCTGCCTCAGCCTCCCTCCTCCCTGTCTCTGCCTCCACTCCGCTCTCCTCTCCTGCTCCCCTCCTCCCCCCCCTCCTCTCCCTCCTCTCCCGCCTCTCCCTCCTCCCTCGCTCTCCCTCCTGTCTCTGCCTCACTCCGCTCTCCTCTCCCTGTCCTCTGCCCTCCATCCGCTCTCTCTCCTTCCTGCCCTCCAGCCTCGCTCTCTCTCCTGTCCTCTGCCTCCAGCCTCGCTTCCTCTCCCTTCCTCTGCCCTCCAGCCTCCGCTTCCTCTCCCTGTCCTTGCCTCAGCCTCCTCTCCTCTCCTGTCCTCTGCCCCACCTCGCCCTCCTTGCCTCACTCCCTCTCTCCCTGTCCCTGCCTCAGCTCCGTCTCTCTCCTGTCCTCTGCCCCACCCGCTCTCTCTCCTGTCTCGCCCTCAGCTCCGTCCCTCCCTCCCTCCCCCTTCTTCCTGTCTCTGCTACCTTTCCTCCTGCCCTCGCCCCTTTCTCTCTCCTCACTCGCTTCCTCTCCCCTGCCAGCCTCCCTCTGCCCTCAGCCCTCTCTTGTCTCTCCTCGCTCGTCTCTTCCTCTGCCTCATCCTCTTCCTTCCTCTCCTCCCCTCCTCCTCTCCTCCTTGCTCAGCTCGTTCTCTCCTCGCTCCTCTTCTCCCACTCGTCCTCTCCTCTCCTCCCTCCTCCCTCCGTCTCTGCCTCCTCGCTCTCTCTCTGCCTCAGCCCGCTCCCTTGCCCTAAACCTCCTGCCTCCAGCCTCCCTCGTCACAACCCCTCCAGCCTCCAGCCTCCCCTGTGCCCTACCCTCCACATTCCCTCCTCAGCCTACCTGCTCCCCCTCTGCCCTCCAGCCTCCCTGTCCTATGCCCCCTCCCCTGTCCTTGCCCCCTCCAGCCTCCTTGTCCTATGCCCCCTCCAGCCTCCCCTCCTCTGCCCTCCAGCCTCCCTCCCCTCCCTGTCCTTGCCCCCTCCGCCTCCCATGCCTCATCCCCCTCCGCCTCCCCTAGCCTCGCCCTCGCTCTCCCTGTCCTCTGCCCTCCAGCCTCGCTCTCCTCTCCCTGTCCTCTGCCCTCCAGCCTCCGCTCTCCCTCCCTTCTCTTGCCTCCAGCCTCGCTCTCCTCTCCCTGTCCTTGCCCTCCAGCCTCCCTCTCCTTCCCTTCCTCTCCCTGTCCTGCCTCCAGCCTCCCTGTCCTCTGCCCTCCAGCTCCCTGTCCTCTGCCCTCCAGCCTCGCCTCCAGCCTCCGTCTCCACTCGCTCTCGTCTGCCCTCCAGCCTCCGCTCTCCTCTCCCTGTCCTCTGCCTCCAGCCTCCGCTCTCCTCTCCCTTTCCTCTGCCCTCCAGCACTCGCTCTCCTCTCCCTGTCCTCTGCCCTCCAGCCTCCGCTCTCCTTCCCTTCCTCTGCCCTCCTCCTTCCCTCCGCCTCTCTCCTCCTGTCCTCTGCCCTCCAGCCTCCTCTCTCTCCCTGTCTCCCTCAGCTCCGCTCTCCTCTCCCTGTCCTCCTCAGCTCGCTCTCCTCTCCCTGTCCTCTGCCCTCCAGCCTCCGCTCTTCTCTCCCTGTCCTCTGCCCTCCTGCCTCCGCTCTCCTCTCCCTGTCCTCTGCCCTCCAGCCTCCGCTCTCCTCTCCCTGTCCTCTGCGCTCCAGCCTCCCGCTCTCCTCTGCCCTCCACCCTCCGCTCTCCTCCTCTGCCTGTCCTCTGCCCTCCAGCCTCGCCTCTCCCCTCCCTGTCCCTCTGCCCTCCAGCCTCCGCTCTCCTCTCCCTGTCCTCTGCCCTCCAAGCCTCCAGCTCTCCTCTCCCTGTCCTCTGCCCTCCAGCCTCCCCTCTCCTCTCCCTGTCCTCTGCCCTCCAGCCTCCTGCTCTCCCTCCCCCTCTCCTCCTCCCTGCCCTCCAGCCTCCGCTCTCCCACTCCCTCGTCCTCTGCCCTCCAGCCTCTGCCCTCCAGCCTCCGCTCTCCTCTCCTGTCCTCTGCCCTCCAGCCTCCGCTCTCCTCTCCCTGTCCTCTGCCCTCCAGCCTCCGCTCTCCTCTCCCTGTCCTCTGCCCTCCAGCCTCCACTCTCCTCTCCCTGTCCTCTGCCCTCCACCTCCGCTCTCCTCTCCCTGTCCTCTGCCCTCCAGCCACCCTCTCTCTCCCTGTCCTCTGCCCTCCAGCCTCCGCTCTCCTCTCCCTGTCCTCTGCCCTCCAGCCTCCCCTGTCCTCTGCCCTCCACCTCCCCTCTCCTCTGCCCTCCAGCCTCCGCCTTCCTCCTCTCCACTGCCCTCTGCCCTCCAGCCTCCGCTCTCCTCTCCCTGTCCTCTGCCTCCAGCCTCCGCTCTCCTCTCCCTTCCTCTGCCCCCCAGCCTCCGCTCTCTTCTGCCTCCACCCTCCGCTCTCCTCTCCCTGTCCTCTGCCCTCCAGCCTCCGCTCTCCTTTCCCTGTCCTCTGCCTTCCAGCCTCCATTCTCCTCTCCCTGTCCTCTGCCCTCAAACCTCCGCTGTTCTCTCCCTGTCCTCTGCCCTCCAGCCTCCACTCCCCTCTCCCTGTCCTCTGCCCTCCAGCCTCCGCTCTCCTCTTCCTCTCCTCTGCCCTCCACCCTCCCTCTCCTCTCTCTGTCCTCTGCCTCCAGCCTCTGCTCTCCTCTCCCTGTCCTCTGCCCTCCAGCCTCCGCTCTCCTCTCCCTGTCCTCTGCCCTCAAGCCTCCGCTCTCCTCTCCCTGTCCTCTGCCCTCCAGCCTCCTCTCCTCTCCCTGTCCTCTGCCCTCCAGCCTCCGCTCTCCTCTCCCTCTCCTCTGCCCTCCGCCTCCGCTCCTCTCTCCCTGTCCTCCTCCCTCCAGCCTCTGCCCTCCAGCCTCCGCTCTCCTCTCCCCGTCCTCTGCCCTCCAGCCTCCGCTCTCCTCTCCCTGTCCTCTGCCCTCCAGCCTCCGCTCTTCTCTCCCTGTCCTCTGCCCTCTAGCCTCCGCTCTCCTCTCCCTGTCCTCTGCCCTCCAGCCTCCGCTCTCCTCTCCTGTCCTCTGCCCTCCAGCCTCTGCTCTCCTCTCCCTGCCCTCCAGCCTCCGCTCTCCTCTCCATGTCCTCTGCCCTCCAGCCTCCCTCTCCTCTCCCTGTCCTCTGGTCCTCCAGCCTCCGCTCTCCTCTCCCTGTCCTCTGCCCTCCAGCCTCCGCTCTCCTCTTCCTGTCCTCTGCCCTCCAGCCTCTCCGCTCTCCTCTCCATGTCCTCTGCCCTCCAGGCTCCGCTCTTCTCTCCATGTCCTCTGCCCTCCAGCCTCTGCTCTCCTCACCCCTCCATATGTCATGTACAGTATGTGTATATATGTGTGTATGTAGACACTTCCGTCACTTTCTCCGCACTTCCCTCAACTTTGTACACACACACACTCCGCTATACTTACCACCGCCCTGCGTCCGCTGCCTGGATCCTCAGTCGACATGTCGCCACCCCGAACTACTAGATCCAATATAGTGTCCAATATGTCTCGCCAAACTACCCGAACTACATATTGGATCCAGTCGTCCGGGGGCGCCCACATGTCGACTCAGGATCCAGGCGGCGGGGAACACAAAGGTCGGTGCTAAGTATAGCCGAGTTTCTGTATGTGTGTGTGTATGTTTGTGCTGACCACTCTGCCCACGGCGCTGCGCTGACCACTCTGCCCACGGTGCTGCGCTGACCACTCTGCCCACGGCGCTGCGCTGACCACTCTGCCCGCCTGGCGCTCTTGCCTAGCGCTGCACTACCACTCTGCCCACGGCGCTGCACTGACCACTCTGCCCATGGCGCTGCACTTCACACTCTGCCCACGGCGCTGCGCTGACCAATCTCACCGCACTCACTGCTAACCACTGAGCCACCGCACTCACTGCTAACCACTGAGCCACCGCACACAGTGCTAACCACTGAGCCACCGCACGCAGTGCTAACCACTGAGCCACCGCATGCAGTGCTAACCACTGAGCCACCGCATGCAGTGCTAACCACTGAGCCACCGCACGCAGTGCTAACCACTGAGCCACCGCACTCACTGCTAACCACTGAGCCACCGCACTCACTGCTAACCACTGAGCCACCGCACTCACTGCTAACCACTGAGCCACCGCACTCACTGCTAACCACTGAGCCACCGCACTCACTGCTAACCACTGAGCCACCTCACTCACTGCTAACCACTGAGCCACCGCACTCACTGCTAACCACTGAGCCACCGCACTCACTGCTAACCACAGAGCCACCGCACTCACTGCTAACCACTGAGCCACCGCACTCACTGCTAACCACTGAGCCACCGCACTCACTGCTAACCACTGAGCCACCGCACTCGCTGCTAACCACTGAGCCACCGCACTCGCTGCTAACCACTGAGCCACCACACTCACTGCTAACCACTGAGCCACCGCACTCACTGCTAACCACTGAGCCACCGCACTCACTGCTAACCACTGAGCCACCGCACTCACTGCTAACCACTGAGCCACCGCACTCACTGCTAACCACTGAGCCACCGCACTCACTGCTAACCACTGAGCCACCGCACTCACTGCTAACCACTGAGCCACCGTATACTCTGCTACACACTGAGCCACCTGTATACACACAATTCATTTCACCGCACTCCCCTAACTATTAGTAAATAAACTATATATGGATTCTAGACTACCCAATTCTTTAGAATCGGGCCGCCATCTAGTATACAATAAACATTCACTCCATCATTAATAAAGCATACACACACATACATTAATTCTTATCTAATAGGATGACGAAAGCTGTCCAGACCTGCATCTCACCACAAGAACTACTCTGGAGTACTCCCTGGAGAATTACATCCTCAGTGACAGTTAGGAGCTACACTCTCCCCCCCTTTGTGGCCTAGGGGTATTGAGTGCCGCTCAAACTGTTGGGGTGCAGCTGTGGAACCCTATTTTCAGAGATGATGTCCACCACCCAACCTCAAAATGCTGAAAGGGTCTTCAGTAGAGATGGGTAGTCGAGATGGGCTGTCAGACGGTCACCTCTGTAGCTGTGGTGTCATCCGACAGCTGTCCAGACCTGCATCCCACCACAAGAATTATTCCGAAGTACTCCCTGGAAATGACATCATAACCAGTGACAAAGTGAAGGGCCACGTACTCTCCCCTGTGGTTTAAGGGTATTGAGTGCTGCTCAAAGTGTTGGGGTGCAGCTGTGGGACACTATTTTCAGAGCTGATGTCCTCTACACAACTCTCAAAAAGCTGAAAAGATCTTCAGGAGAGATGGGTAGTCGGTCTAGGCTATCAGACAGTCACCTCTGTAGCTGCAGAGTCATCCGACAGCTGTCCAGACCTGCATCCCACCACAAGAACCACTCCGAAGTACTCCCTGGAAATGACATCATAACCAGTGACAAAAGACCACATAATACACTCCCCCCTGTGGCCTAGGGGCATTATTGAGTGATGCTCAAACTGTTGAGGTGCAGCTGTGGGACCCTATTTTCAAAGATGATGTCTTCCACCCAACTTTCAAAAAGCTGTTGGGTCTTCAGGAGAGATGGGTAGTCGAGCGAGGCTAGCAGACGGTCACCTTTGGTGTGATCATCCTATGGTTCAATGCAAAATGTAAACATATCCTTAGACTCAGCATTCACTCCAGCATTAATAAAGCATACACACACATATATTATGTAGAAATGGGCAGTCGAGCTGGGTTATCAGACGAACACCTCTGTAGATGCTGTGCCATCCGTCCTATGGTTCTGTGGTACCGCATGTGTCCTGGAGAGGAGAGATACTCACCTGGACCTCTTACCTTTGTGCTGTCAGGACCTAAAAACAAAATGATTCAGGTTCAGAACTTTGTACTTTCTATTCTAATGGTGATGTCATGTGCCCTGTGATGTCATAAGATCAGTCACTGCTGTTATATGGATCAAGGGAGAGTTCGGTTAATAAATAGGCAAAAACTCCTGCTTCATTTTATAATCATGAGACAGATTTAATGTGCCCTCTCTATTTTATCCATATTATCTAGAGCTCTCCCATTATATGTAAATAAATATATTTATATTGGCAATTGGAATACATAATAAGATCCTAGGGGACATAGTACTTATAGATATCGCTTGGCTCTTGTGTATGGACCAATTATACATAACTTACACATGCAATAAATACCACATGTATATAGAACAATATAAACTTTGTACTAGGGCTGGGCGATTAATCGAATTAATTCGATTAATTCGCCCCCTGCTGTGGCCACGATTGTGGTTTTATTAAAAATCGTGTAATTCGATTTAAAATGGCGTCCGGAGCGCTGTTTAGAAGATCCGGGCGGCTAGTAGTGTTGATGCTAGCGTGTTCGCGGCAGTGAGCGGGGCTGAGACCGAATCTCGCGAGATTTGGTATGTTCGGCGGTGCGATCTCCTCACAGGCAGCGGCGATCTATACAGTGTGAGGCGGAGACACCGGGCGGCGGTAAGAGAGGAATCAGGGGGTCACGGAGGGGGGGACAGAGCTACTGAGGGGCCAACACAGCGAGCCGAGACATGCTGCTGTGTGTGAATACTGTATATATGTGTGTATACCGAGCTCTGTCCATATATAGCCCTCCCTCCGCTATATACTATATACCTGCTGTGTTCTATATCCCATCCCCCTCCTTTTATATACCGGTATTCTATATCCCATCCCCCTCCCTATATATTATATACCTGTGTCCTATATCCCTTCATATATTCTATACCTGTGTCCTATATCCCATCCTCCTCCCTATATATTCTATATCTGTGTCCTATATCCCATCCTCCTCTCTATATATTATATACCTGGGGTCCTATATCCCTCCCCCTCCTTATAGATTATATACCTGGGTCCTATATCCCCTCCCCCTCCTTATATATTCTATACCTGGGTCCTATATCCCCTCGCCCTCCTTATATATTCTATACCTGGGTCCTATATCCCCTGGGGGATCTGCTCCGTTCAATAGATGCGGTCTCCTTAAGGGGGAGTCACACGCGTCAATGTCATCAGCGAGATGATCGCTGACGACATTGACGGCTGATCGCTGGTGAGCTGTCACACAGACAGACTCACCAGCGATCAACTGACCAGAAACATCGTGGAAACGATTTAAATATCGTTTCCACGATGTCTTGCTCCCGCTGCCAGCCTGCTGGAAGCGGGAGCAGGCTGGGCTTCAAGGTAAACTGCGGGTATCTAGGCAGCGCGCGCTGCCTAGATACCCGACGTGTACCTTAGTTACCAGCCTCCTCCGCTCACCGGCTGGTATCTAAGGTACACAGCGGGTAACTAGGGACCCTAGTTACCCGCTGTGTACCTTAGATACCAGCCGGTGAGCGGAGGAGGCTGGTAACTAAGGTACACGTCGGGTATCTAGGCAGCGCGCTGCCTAGATACCCGCAGTTTACCTTGGATACCAGCTCCCAGCGCTTGTGAGAGGCGCTGGGAGCTGGAATATCGCTACTCCCGGTGTCACACGCAGCGATGCTGCGTGTCAACCGGGCGACAATCGCCAAGTTTTAGAGCAGGTTCTAAAACCTGGCGATCATCAACCAGCGATTTATCGCTGGTTGATTCAGTATGTCACACGCATCAATATCGCTGCAACGTCACGTGCAGCCGATATCGTGCAGGCGATATTGACGCGTGTGACTCCCCCTTTAAAGAGGAATCCTGATTAAAGATGATCTCTACCTCTTATTTTTTTCTCTTTATTCATCAAAGAAAAGCAAAAAAAAAAAATTGAGATTTAAATCGAAAATCGTCCGTAGGTTTAAATAAAATCGAGATTTTGATTTTTTCCAAAATCGCCCAGCCCTACTTTGTACTTATAGTATATAGAAAGCGCAATCTTATAAATACACTATTATTAATCCATTGATAATAGTGAAACAGATACAATTATAAATAGATAGGATTGCATTTGCATTCAAATATATGTGTTTATATGAAACAAATCTTACCATAATTATATACAGGTGCGATTACATATAAGTACTTTATATACACAGACCCCAGTCTATATACAAAATAAGCATAAATAAAAAATAAATTGAAAATAAAAAATACCTAAATATGACTAGAAACACCAAGCGTAATATGTGAAAGTCTTATATAAGAATTGCTGTGTACATATAAAACATTGTTTATAGATGGCCCTTTCACATCAGCGTTTTTTGAAATTTGCGGCAGATGCGGTGAAAAAACCGCATCTGCCGCAATTACCGCATACCGGCTGCACTTGCGGCGCGGTTGCGGTAAACGCCATGCAACGTATAGGCGTACTTGCGGCAGGTGCGGCAAGTGCGGTTTTGCACTTGCGGCAGGTGCGGCCGCGAAAAAAACCGCGGTCAGCTGCGTTTTTTTTCGCGGCCGCACCTGCCGCAAGTGCAAAACCGCACTTGCCGCACCTGCCGCAAGTACGCCTATACTTTGCATGGCGTTTACCGCAACTGCGCCGCAAGTGCAGCCGGTATGCGGTAATTGCGGCAGATGCGTTTTTTTCACTGCATCTGCAGCAAATTTAAAAAAACACTGATGTGAAAGGGCCCTTGGGGCCCTTTCACATCAGCGTTTTTTTCAAATCGCGGCAGATGGGGTGAAAAAACCGCATCTGCCGAGATTACCGCATACCGGCTGCACTTGCGGCACGGTTGCGGCGCGGTTGCGGTAAACGCCATACAAGGTATAGGCAGACTTGTGGCAGGTGCGGCAAGTGCGGTTTTGGCACTTGCGGCAGGTGCGGCCGCGAAAAAAACGCATCTGCCGCGATTTGAAAAAAACGCTGATGTGAAAGCACCCTTAGGCCCCTTTCACATCAGCATTTTTTTCAAATCGCGGCAGATGCGGTGAAAAAACAGCATCTGCCGCGATTAACGCATACCGCCACACTTGCGGCACAGTTGCGGCAAGCCCCATGCAATGTCTATGGGGCTTGCGGTAAGGGTGCGGCAGATGTGGCAAGTGCGGTTTCGGCACTTGCGGCAGGTGCGGCCGCGAAAAAAAACGCTGCTGACTGCGTTTTGTTTGCGGCAGCACCTGCCGCAAGTGCCAAAACCGCACTTGCCGCACCCTTACCGCAAGCCCCATAGACATTGCATGGGGCTTGCCGCAACTGTGCCGCAAGTGTCGCGGTTATGCGTTAATCGCGGCAGATGCGTTTTTTTCACCGCATCTGCCGCGATTTGAAAAAAACGCTGATGTGAAAGGGGCCTAAGAGAAAAAAATGCATGCATATAAAAAAATGAATATATAAATAAAATTTAAAAATGAATAAATAAATGTATATATACATTAAGTTTAACTATATCCTCTGTCCTCTCTTCTCATCTACTGTATCCTCACTTATCCCTTGTAGACTGTGAGCCCTCGTGGGCAGGGTCCTCTCCCTCACCTACTGTATCCTCACCATTCCTTGTAGACTGTGGGACTCGTGGGCATGTTTTCCTCCTCACCTACTGTATCCTCACCCATCCTTGTAACTGTGAGTCCCGTGGCAGTCTCTCTCCTCACCTACTGTATCCTCACCCATCCCTTGTAGACTGTGAGCCCTCATGGGAGGATCCTCTCTCCTCACCTACTGTATCCTCACCCATCCCTTGTAGACTGTGAGCCCTCATGGGCAGGATCCTCTCTCCTCACCCTATGTTTCCCTCACCCATCCCTTGTATATTGTGAGTCCCCGTGGCCAGGATCCTCTCTCCTCACCTACTGTATCCTCACCCATCCCTTGTAGACTGTGAGCCCTCATGAGCAGAGTCCTCTCTCCTCACCTACTGTATCCTCACCCATCCCTTGTAGACTGTGAGACCTCATGAGCAGGGACTCTCTCCTCTTGTATCTTTCTGTACCCTGTATTGTTCATGATTATTGTACTTGTCTATGTATGCCCTTTCATATATAAAGAGTCATGGAATAATTGGCGCTGTAATAATAGATAACAATAATAACTATATAAAAAATAAAAATAATACGTGAGCAATGTGAAGAGTAAATAGGACAAGTTTTCTTTGCCATCAAGATTATGTAAAGTGCATATATATAAAATCACAAAAATGTTGTTAAGGACCCTAAGGGAGCACGAGCACCGTAATACATAACATAGTACAAAGGTGTATCAGCATTATTGGTTTTATCCTCATAATTGGATATGATCCCTATTAAACTCCCATAGGATCTTCAAACCAGACCCAAGAAAAGTGGAGACAAGGATATATGTATATAGAATGGGGTCTGTGTATATACAGTACTTATATGTAAGCTGCTTTCTGCGGTCACTCGCTGTGACACCTTCCAGGCTGTGCGCCGGCTGGGTCACTCTGCGCCAATAGACTGCAGCATTACACATGAATGTGATGACCCACATTGGCTCATACTTCAAATGTAAACCCTGTCCATACCATGTCATGCCATTGTAAGTAGGCACGTCTGCCGAAACGCGCATAGGGTGCAATTGGGCCATTATACATACTAGGTAACTACACAATAAGACTTTTATCTTTCATATTTTGCATTTATTATCATGTCTTTCCTTTAATGCTAGCAGGAATCTTTGCACCTTATTTACTATGTAATATAAAATCTAGATATTGGAGTGGGTCCATTATCTACTCTATAATTGCCGTAGGCAAAATCGTGTCGGCCCCCGAAAACGCCGTGGCTATGTCACACTGTGACGTCACCACGCGCGAAGCGGCCATTGCGAGTCGCTGGCCGAAAATAGAACCAGAGGCTCGGCCACAAACTTAGCGATTTACCGCTGAGGTAGCGCGAGCAATGGCCGCGAGGCCATTGCGAGTCGCTACCTCAGCCGCCGCACTTGCTGCAAGTCTCCCTATACTTTCTATGGGGCTCCATTGCGAGTCGCTGTGTAGCGCGAGCAATGGCCGCGAGGCCATTGCGAGTCGCTACCTCAGCCGCCGCGCCTGCCGCAAGTCCCCCTATACTTTGTATGGGATCCATTGCGAGTCGCTGTGTAGCGCGAGCAATGGCCGCGAGGCCATTGCGAGTCGCTACCTCAGCTGCCGCACCAGCCGCAAATCCCACTATACTTTCAATGGGGATTCATTGCGAGTCGCCGTGTAGCGCGAGCAATGGCCGCGAGGCCATTGCGAGTCGCTACCTCAGCCGCCGCACCTGCCGCATGTCCCCCTATACTTTGTATGGGGATCCATTGCGAGTCGCTGTGTAGCGCGTGCAATGGCCGCGAGGCCATTGCGAGTCTACTTGCGGCGCGGTTGCGGTAATCCCCATAGAAAGTATAGGGCGAGTTGCTACTTTGTGTTCTAAGACCCTTACAACATAATAGTTCAATTTTCCTTAAATGATATCAACCATACAAATATATGTAGTTGGTGTAAAGATGTCATTGGAATAATTGGATTATTATTTGAAAATCTTAAAATAAATTTAAAAATAATCTAGACACCCGATGCATTTGCATCGGGCTCACAGCTAGTAGTTTATATGCAGGATACCATCAATCACACTATACTGTACTTTGCTCAAGGTATTTTAGCTCCATCTATTGGTGATTGATTGTCATTACACCTGTTACATCTGATTATTAGCTCCTTTAAAATACAAGAATCATAGATCAAAAAAACAAAGTGTCACCGACGGGAATACCTTTAAATTTAACTTTCAATAAATATAATTAAAAAAAGGACAATATAGTCCATATACAAATATAACATACATACACCGTTTGGAGCGGGGTCTAAACCAATATCCCTGGGCTCCTCCTATAACAAACTGCCTAGCAGTGGAGATTTTATGCAGCCTAAAAAAATAGGACAAAGTGGTGCCCCGATCCTCGTTGCCTTGCCCTACAACAGCTTATGTATACTAGGTTAACCTGAAGAGTGATAGGGACCCCGACACATACAACCTCTTATGTGAATAACCATTATAGGGGCCGTAATACCGCATCTGTAGGGGTAGCTATTTCCAAAAGCTGATAACCCCCCTAATAGCAGAGCCCTCCTTACCTGGACTCGTCTCCATCCGGCTGTCAGATCCAAGTGGCACAAGATGGCTCCAGAGCAGATCTCTGCACATTCTATACCATCTGTGATGTCATTCAGAGTCAATGATGTCATCATATCTGCCTGATACTGTACTCGCTCCAACATGGTGAATGTGCCTATAAAATAGTTGTATAAGGGATCACAGTATTTGATTAATGTGTCAAAGTCCATTATAAGGGGTTGTCCGGTGAAATCAAGTTATCTCCTATCCAAAGGTGTCTGAGCGCCAGGACTGATCGGCACTATGCTCGTTTCTTTCCGTCAGCCCCATAGTGGATGAATGGAGCGGCTGTCGGTCATCTGACTGTTGGCTCTATCTTGTAACAGGATTAAAGTGCCCCATCCATGGTAAAACCTCCCCCATCTGCCGTCCAGTGTGGGACGCCCCTGATCAGGACGTTATTGCCATGACAATTCAAGAGGGGATTATTAGGTCATTCTCTGTTTTGTGCCCAACTTAATCTCCATTTCTTTCTTGTAACCAAATAAACACATGACTGCCATGACTGGGGTAAAAATGACCACAACATTTTTTATTAAATATTTACATTTAACTTTGGGGCGACCACCAGACTGGAGACCCCACCACCTCATAAATTATGTAAATATTAAACAATTAATAGATCCGGTCAAGAGGCAAACCCCCACCAGTTTACAAGTTTCCCTGGCTGCACCGCACAGTATTAACACCACACGGTTAATACTCTTCACCCTAGCAAGACCTACACCAGCTGATTACACCACTGTACCAAAAGCCACTGTTCCCCAATAGTGGCATCACCAAAGGACCTGACCAATTATCAAGCCTCTGAACCAGACCCATCACCCACTGCTGTGATAAAGGTTACACCTACATATATATATATATATTTCCCTACAAAGATCTTATCAACCCGTACTCATAATATTATTATAATTTCACCATCTACTCCCTTGCTTTTACATGTGACCCGGAGTATACTCCAAATACACATACAATAATGCTGATCCATTCAAACCATCAAATGTCTTCCAATGAAAGGTGACCTTGCCCACGAAGGCTCACATTCTCGAAATATGTATCCACATACAAATTTACCAACACATATGTTAACCATAAAGAGGGCAGATGGGTGGGCTGTTAGTTCTTGATCTGGAGGAGGGGCACCAACCCTGTCACATCTTCTTTATACTCCTCCATGCTCCTGTCCACTTTCTTAACCCACCAATCTGAATGGCCGCAGGTCTCCTCCCATGACCTGCATATGACCCCTTTTTTCAGCACCATTAACCTTTTGCACTCCCCACCCCTCTGTCATATCATGGTACCTGTCCACCCTAACCATACAAGTTTACCTTACCACACTGCACAGACCCAAGGGGAAGGGTATTAACATCACACGGTTAATACCCCTAACCTTAGCAGGACCTATACCGACTAATTACGTCACTGTACTAAAAGCCACTATTTCCCAATAGCGGCTTCACCGAAGGACATGACCAATTATCCAGCCTCTAAAGCAGACCCATTCCCCACCACAGGACTGGTCGCGTGAAACCTTGCATGGCCTGGACCCGCCACACCACTAAAATTTGTTTATATGTTCCTGATACTTGAAGCCACACACATGGACCTACAGCCGTAGCTGAACCATACAACATGGATACGTTTTTCTTATCCAGTTCCTCCTAACACACTAATATCCAGTCATTCTCATGGCTGCGCAAACTGGCCCCACAGCCCTATGACTGTAATCCTTGTTTAGGTCATTTGACCACTGACCTAAATATTTCCTGGCAACCGGCCACACATTTCAACCAGATCATAATACCATACAGAAAAGTACCACAACTTCTCAACCAAGGTAATATCTTAAACTTCTTTACATGGAAGATCTCCCACTGATGTTGTTACCTATCCTTGGAAATTCCCCCTGGCAACTGCACCACAGTAGCCCACTATATTATAAACCACACACGGGAAAGTAGCCACAAACTTCCCCAACCAAGTTAATATCTTCCAATCCTTTTACAGAGAAGACCTCACACCAAAATCATTACTTCCCCCGTAAATATCTCCATTGATCAACCCAGACCGGCCAACTCTGCGTGACCCCTCAATCAAAATTGTGACAAACCAATTACCTTGGTCATGTTGCTCCCAACCTGCAAATAAGCCCTTAGCCCAGACAACTGTTTACCATGTTCCCAACTGAGCAATCCTGCAGCTCCACAACAGGCTACAAAACGCTAACCACCTATTCCATCCCATCCAAACACCCAGTGTCACAACTCTGACTTACTCATACTGCCAATTCCACCCTGGTTACTCCCACATAAAATAAACCATATAATGGACAAGCCCTCAGTAGATATAGCCCTCAACCAACGCCTAAATAGGACATCTTACCCATGGACTATCTTGTCAGGAACTATACTTGGAATTGGATAAGAACCCAACTAAACCAATTGCCATCACAACCGCCTGGCCACAGAACACAAGACTGTAACTTTATGTATTAGACGCACCCTGTGTAGCGAATCAACACTACCCCTTAATGTGCATCATAACATGAATAATTGATGAACCTAAAGAGACCGCACCACAAACAATTGACCAACCACTCAATTCTAGAAGCAATTTCATCCACATCCCAAATTAACCACAACATAACGGAAGTAAATTTAATTTTACCGAAACCTGACATTGAACCCACTTGGCAAACCAACATCCCACATGCACCAAATAAATGAAATCCAACCTGCAACACTACCAGGCCAAGGAGAAAACATTTTCCCCATACCAACTGAGTTTATCAACGCCCTACTGTCCCTGCCATACTAAAAACTATGGCAACCCACAAACAAGCACTTAACACTAAAACCCTTTTCATAAAGTGCCCTCATTCCTGGATGCAATAAGCGGATGCAACTGAATGAAGTGATGAGGAACTCACCAATAACTGCATATGCACCGACTCATAAAACAACGTTATCTTAACCCCGAATGGTCCTTAATGATATGTGCCATTCTCAACAATGGCTTCAGAATGCTTAGGATCCTTCCCGAACACACCTTGCCCCGGGATCCAACAACACACTAGCAAACCCACCAACCAGACTTAACTCAAACAGGTGCCTCTTCAGCACCTGACATCAATCTACCAGAGACAGTATCGCCCACGAAGGACCCAACCTGTCAAACTCCCAAGTCCGCCATCCCGGAGAGTGATTTTATTGTCAACACGTTTTGGAGAGTATCTCCCCTTTATCAGCTCATCAGCTGATGAAGGAGGGATATTTTCCGAAATGCATTGATAATAAAATCACTCTCCGGGATCCATGTCTCCGTCCTCCTTATACTATGACGTCCGTCCGAGGCTACAGGCACAAAAAAAGCTATCTTGGACAGACTAGGCATGGGCCGCTCTGTTAGGCATAACTCCGGGAAACCCATTAACCTGTACACAGGGATTTGGATTTACAACAGGGTCCAGGAGATTGCTGCCCATAGAAGGCCTGCAGTCCAGAGACAGGAATCAAATCCGGGAGGTCAGGAAAAGAACAAAATCAGGGTTAGGCTAGGGTCACACTTGCCCAATTCTAAGTCCCCTGCGTGTTTTGCAGAGAACTTAGAATTTTTTTCTCCATCATGCTGCGTTTCCCTGTGCGTGGTGAAAATCGCACTCCCCACAGCCCGCTGTGTAGCTGTTATCCATGATACACAGCGGGTTGCTAGGGGCCGCGTTCTCTGCTCTGCAGCCTGCGTGAAGGCTGCGGAGGGAGAGAAAAATTCTAAGTTCTCTGCAAAACACACAGGGGACTTAGAATTTGGCAAGTCTGACCCTAGCCTAAGTGCCCCGTTACACGGGGCGACATCGCCGCCCATAACAGATTTGACATGGGGGCGTGGCCTATCGCCGGCGTCATCGCCCCTACGTCGGCCCATGTGAAGGGGCGATGTCGCCGGTGCCTGGAGGTCGCCTGGTTTCAGAGCAGTGCTCTGAAACCAGGCGACCATCATGGGGCGATGTGTACACATCGCCCCATGTAACCAGGCGCCGGCGACCTGTCAGGCGATGGGAGCCATAGGCTCCCATTATCCTGCATCGCCGCTGGAGTTTCCAGAAACCCCAGCGGCGATGCAGCCTGACAGATCGCCGGCGCAGGGCAGGAGGTGTCGCCCCGTCTAAACGGGGGCGGCGACACTGGGGGGGCGGCAAGAGCGTGCGCGCCCCCGCCATTCGCCGCCGACATCTCTAGCCCCGTCGCCCCGTGTGACGGTGCCCTTAGAGTAGTCAGAGAGCCAGATCAAAACCAAGATGGCAACAAGGTACAAAATTGTGAGGCAGGAGAAGCATCCACAAAACAAAAATAAATAGAAAGGAAAAACACCAATGCAAGATAGAAGACTCGTCAGGAAAACTAAAAGCCATTTCTGTCAGCTTTTAGTAGAAAGCTGAAGGTATTAGTAGGGTGAGGTGCTTTCCAATAGGTTGAAGCTACGAGTTAATAACTTCAGCTGGTCAGAACACACACAGCTCCCCTCTATCAGACTGGAAGTACTACAGGTCCCAGCCGCTCTAAGCTTAGTGGATGGGTGGAGCCTGCGTTCTCTAGAGTTATTGGCTCTGACTTCTCCATCTGCAAAGTGAATACGGCGGTGCCTGGTGACAGAAGCAGATGTCGATAAGACAGACTCTGGTGAGGATATGACATATACTGTACTCCCTGTCATCTCTCTTGTGAATAGGTGATACAATAAATGTTGGTGTGAGACAACCTCTTTAAGAACTGCTGCCCCTCTCTTTCAGGGTTGATGGGATCTCAGTAATGCTCCAACCACCATCACTAGCGTTGAGGTGACCGTAGAGTTGACTGTGTCCATTTAAATATTTTTCCTCCCCTTATCCGACTAGGGTGGATGTTATCACTCAGTCCCAAAGGTGTATCAGATTTTCCATGTCGTGCTTACTACACTTACTGTAACTATATTTATAAGTGAGTGGATGAAAACATAATAAGATCAGATGATGGATCATATTCTATGGGATCAATAAACAAAATGTAAATGCTTTATTTAAGAGAACATTGGGGGAAAACAGTAAAAAGTAATATAAAAGCAATATAAAGATCAGCATGCTGGTGTGTAATAGCGACACAACTTTTGTTGGCAATACATAAAGAATAGCAGACGACCGGTAGTACGCTGTATTTTCCGCTTTGGCATAAGCCATGAAAAGCCATATGAATGCTAATATAAAGTAACAAATTCCTTAAGGATCAGGGCAACTCTATATCCCCAATGAGCCATACACACTCTAAAAACAGACCTTTCTATTCAGGGTCTCTGTACTCATCACAGCCCGGTGGGTCATAGGGTGGCAAATTCTCTCCTATAATAAATCCGCAACATTACCAATGGTATAATATAACATCTCATCTGTATATACACATATATATCTTTTTAATGTGAAGCACTCTTGTAGGATGGGACATCAAAGAGCGTGCATTCATAATGGAAGTAGCACATCTATTTGGACAGCTGTGTTGTAACTTTCTATCCCCTACCAGGTAACGGTCTGTATTTACCGGAGAATTGTGAACATAATTAAAGCAGATTAGCTGAGATCTATGGGTTTTGCCTATCCATGCTTTGATTGCTGCGTGCTGGGCAAAGAAAACATTGATAGTCCATGGCAGCCGTAGCTGTATCCTGCAACCATCTCCTCCCTACTGGGATTCTCGATTTCTCTATAGATTTGTCAGCATTGTTGCGGCTAGATCGAAGCATGACATTAAACCCGAAGTGGCAGATGGATCAAGGTCCTGCAAAACATTATGCTCAATTCTAGATACTGTAAGACAATGAATATAGAGATTTTCCAGACTGGTGAATTCTTGCACTGTGCCACTGTCAAGATTATTGGGTGCTGGGCCTTGGGAGCTGACGGGTGCTTGACCATACTTCTGGGCACTTTCCGGCTAGGCATTGCTCAACTTACTTGTATTGTGAGAGGCCACGCACATCTACACTGTGTGCCGAATTATTAGGCAAATGAGTATTTTGATCACATGATACTTTTAATACATGTTGTCCTACTCCAAGCTGTACAGGCTTGAGAGCCAACTACCAATTAACTAAATCAGGTGATGTGCATCTCTGTAATGAGGAGGGGTGTGGTCAATGACACAAACACCCTATATAAGGTGTGCTTAATTATTAGGCAACTTCCTTTCCTTTGGTAAAATGGGTCAGAAGAGAGATTTGACGGGCTCTGAAAAGTCCAAAATTGTGAGATGTCTTGCAGAAGGATGCAGCAGTCTTGAAATTGCCAAACTTTTGAAGCGGGATCACCGAACAATCAAGCGTTTCATGGCAAATAACCAACAAGGTCACAAGAAGCGTGTTGGGCAAAAAAGGCGCAAAATAACTGCCCATGAATTGAGGAAAATCAAGTGTGACGATGCCAAGATGCCATTTGCCACCAGTTTTGCAATATTTCAGAGCTGCAACGTTACTGGAGTATCAAAAAACACAAGGTCTGCCATACTCAGGGACATGGTCAAGGTAAGAAAGGCGGAAAAATGACCACCTTTGAACAAGAAATTTAAGATAACAATGTCAAGACTGGGCCAAGAAATATCTTAAGACTGATTTTTCAAAGGTTTTATGGACTGATGAAATGAGAGTGACTCTTGATGGGACAGATGGATGGGCCAGAGGCTGGATCAGTAAAGGGCAGAGAGCTCCACTCCGACTCAGACGCCAGCAAGGTGGAGGTGGGGTACTGGTATGGGCTGGTATCATCAAAGATGAACTTGTGAGACTTTCGGGTTGAGGATGGAGTGAAGCTCAACTCCTGGACCTACTGCCAGTTTCTGGAAGACAACTTCTTCAAGCAGTGGTACAGGAAGAAGTTGGTATCATTCAAGAAAAACATGATTTTCATGCAAGACAATGCTCCATCACATGCATCCAACTACTCCACAACATGGCTGGCCAATAAAGGTCTAAAAGAAGAAAAATAATGACATGGCCCCCTTGTTCACCAGATCTGAACCCCATAGAGAACCTGTGGTCCCTCATAAAATTTGAGATGTACAGGGAGGGAAAACAGTACACCTCTGGGAACAGTGTCTGGGAGGCTGTGGTGCTGCTGCACGCAGTGCTGATCGTAAACAGATCAAGCAACTGACAGAATCTATGGATGGATGGCTGTTGAGTGTCATCATAAAGAAAGGTGGCTATATTGGTCACTAATTTTTGGGGGTTTTGTTTTTGCATGTCAGAAATGTTTATTTCTAAATTTTGTGCAGTTATATTGGTTTACATGGTGAAAATAAATAAGTGAGATGGGAATATATTTGGTTTTTATTAAGTAGCCTACTAATTCTGCACAGTAATAGTTACCTGCTCAAACAGATCCTCCTAAACGTACCATCACACGCCGCAATCTCGCCTGGAAATTATAAAGGCGATATGTCGCCCCGAAGCAATCGCCGTGAAATTGCCTCACGGTGTGGCGTGCGATTTGGGAATTTCACGGCGATATATCGCCCCTCAGTCGTCGCCTGATTCCTGAACAGTGCTCAGTAATCAGCCGCAATCGTTAAGGCGATATTTTCGTGTTGTGGTGTGTGACAGGGCGATAAGGATGGAAAGAGCATTAGCCTATGATTTCTCGTAGGCGTGCCTCAGCGTGCTGAAGTCCGCGCCCCGTCTGAGATGATTGGTGTGGGCTACTGTTTCCATTGCTGTCAGCTGACACCGCGCCATATTTGAAGAGCTGTCCGTTCAGCACCACACACATCTTCAGCTACACAACCGTCCGCAAACTCAGTGCAAACTCCGATAGAAATGGCGTCATGTATTAGCCAGCCTTCCAGAGTAGGCGGACCAATCGTAACGCTTTTGCGTTGTCCAATGAGCGTGTATGGGGCGCGTTGTAAGCCACTGTGGCACGCCTATCTCCTCGCCGCGTTGAACATGTGCGCCCACATTGCCTTTGAGATTGCGGCGTGGAAGTGGCGATGGAATTAGACAAGATTGGTTCTGCTATAGGGGAGGCGATTTCATGAGCGACACATGCCCTTAGTTTCAGGGCGACAATTGCGTTGTGTGACGCCTCCATCAGCGATCTGAGGCGATCACGAAAAACGTGCACGCGCACATTAGATTGCCACATATCGCCAGCCGAGATTGAGGCGTGTGACAGTACCTTAACATAGCCAAATCTAAAAAAAAAAACATTCCAACTTACAAAAATATTAAGCTTTGATATTTGAGTCTTTTGGGTTGATTGAGAACATAGTTGTTGGTCAATAATAAAAATAATCCTCTAAAATACAACTTGCCTGATAATTCTGCACACAGTGTATATAGTACAGCACCATATACATAATCTCACCTGTATTATATATAATATATATATATATATATATTCAGTACAGCATCATACACATCCTCTCACCTGTATATATAGTACAGCATCATAGACATCCTCTCACCTGTATATACAGTACAGCACCATACACATCCTCTCACGTGTATATATATATATACAGTTCAGCACCATACACATCCTCTCACCTGTATATACAGTTGTGGCCATAAGTATTGACACCCCTCAATTCTGTCAGAATAATACTCAGTTTCTTCCTGAAAGTGATTGCAATCACAAATTCTTTGGTATTATTATCTTCATTTAATTTGTCTTCAATGAAAAAACACAAAAGAGAATGAAGCAAAAAGCAAAACATTGATTATTTCACACAAAACTCCAAAAATGGGCCAGACAAAAGTATTGGCACCCTCAGCATAATACTTGGTTGCACAACCTTTTGCCAAAATAACTGCGATCAACGGCTTCCGGTAACCATCAATGAGTTTCTTACAATGCTCTGCTGGAATTTTAGACATTCTTCTTTGGCAAACTGCTCCAGGTCCCTGATATTTGAAGGGTGCCTTCTCCAAACTGCCATTTTAGATCTCTCCACAGGTGTTTTATGGGATTCAGGTCTGGACTCATTGCTGGCCACCTTAGAAGTCTCCAGTGCTTTCTCTCAAACCATTTTCTAGTGCTTTTTGAAGTGTGTTTTGGGTCATTGTCCTGCTGGAAGACCCATGACCTCTGAGGGAGACCCAGCTTTCTCACACTGGGCCCTACATTATGCTGCAAAATTTGTTGGTAGTCTTCAGACTTCATAATGCCATGCACATGGTTA
Organism: Allobates femoralis; assembly: GCA_033576535.1. Lineage (NCBI taxonomy): Eukaryota > Metazoa > Chordata > Amphibia > Anura > Aromobatidae > Allobates > Allobates femoralis. The sequence continues at coordinate 543,568,970 of JARQOC010000004.1, forward strand.
AGCAGTCCAGTGCCAGAGGCAGCAAAGCAACCCCAAAACATCAGGGAACCTCCGCCATGTTTGACTGTAGGTACCATGTTCTTTTCTTTGAATGCCTCTTTTTTTCTCCTGTAAACTCTATGTTGATGCCTTTGCCCAAAAAGAGAGAACATTCTTCCAAAACGTTTTAGGCTTTCTCAGGTAAGTTTTGGCCAACTCCAGCCTGGCTTTTTTATGCCTCGGGGTAAGAAGTGGGGTCTTCCTGGGTCTCCTACCATACAGTCCCTTTTTATTCAGACGCCGACGGATAGTACGGGTTGACACTGTTGTACCCTCGGACTGCAGGGCAGCTTGAACTTGTTTGGATGTTAGGTGAGGTTCTTTATCCACCATCCGCACAATCTTGCGTTGAAATCTCTTGTCAATTTTTCTTTTCCGTCCACATCTAGGGAGATTAGCCACAGTGCCATGGGCTTTAAACTTCTTGATGACACTGCGCACGGTAGACACAGGAACATTCAGGTCTTTGGAGATAGACTTGTAGCCTTGAGATTGCTCATGCTTCCTCACAATTTGGGTTCTCAAGTCCTCAGACAGTTCTTTGGTCTTCTTTCTTTTCTCCATGCTCAATGTGGTACACACAAGGACACAGGACAGAGGTTGAGTCAACTTTAATCCATGTCAACTGGCTGCAAGTGTGATTTAGTTATTGCCAACACCTGTTAGGTGCCACAGGTAAGTTACAGGTGCTGTGAATTACACAAATTAGAGAAGCATCACATGATTTTTCTAAGGGATGCAGTACTTTTGTCCACCCCCTTTTTTATGTTTGGTGTGGAATTATATCTAATTTGGCTTTAGGACAATTCTTTTTGTGTTTTTTTCATTGAAGACAAATTAAATGAAGATAATAATTCCAAAGAATTTGGAAATGCAATCATTTTCAGGAAGAAACTGAGTATTATCTGACAGAATTGCAGGGGTGTCAATAGTTTTGGCCATGACTGTATTAGTGAGGATTTCAGAATGTATGGGATTCAGGTAAGTCTTCATTGCAGACCTATGCATTCTAGGCCATTTACTTGGGAAGACACTAGAATGCAAAGCTTCCAACTGTCCAGTATTAAGTGGTCTCAGTCCAGCTATCCTGACACATTAAGGTTTTGTCCTCTCACTCTGACGCTCCAGCGCTCCTCCTACTCCTTTTGAATAATGTATGTCATCTTTTTGCACATATTCATAATAAAAAAATTTAAAACTCTCATCTCCCCAAGACTTAAACTCATTAACTCAATGTTCACAGGTAACTGCTGTAGCAATGAACCACAGCCCACACTGAATAATACACTGTAGGTACATAGAGATACGTTCTACATAGCAGTGTAGCTCTAGATCCCTCTATTCTATATGGGAAGAAAATATCAGATTTTTTTTTTGCATTTAAAATTAATAAATATAACAATTGAAATAATGTAATTTTTTAAACCCTTCATCACCAAAAGCCTCTTTCACTTTCCTAAATACATTTTAAACAAATTTCACTTTCCTGGCAGCCATTTAAAAAAAAAAAAAAAAAAAAAAAAAAAAGGTTATACCTTCAATTGATCCCAGTGATACTGACATTGTTCTTCCTGCCTTATTTAACCTTTATGTTAGTAGTAAATTATTCTCGATTCTTTTTACTGAAAAGTCCCCCCTCGTCTTATACGCGAGTATATACCGCCCGCCTGCCACCCGCATCAGTATACAGGCCCCCCATCAAGATCCAGGGGCCCCCCCCCTTGCTCGGCAAACCTGTAAAGTAAAATCCTTATACTTATCACTGTCCTGTCGCCACCGTCCCGCCGCTGCCGACATCGCGATGCTCCATCTTCATTCAGCATCTTCCGGCTTCCTGTGGTCACAGGCAATGACGTCATTGTCAGTGCCGACCACAGGAAACCGGAAGACGCTGAATGAAGATGGAGGATCGCGGTGTCGGCAGCGGCGGGCCGGCGGAGACAGGACAGTGATAAGTATAAGGATTTTACTTTACAGGTTTGCCGAGCAAGGGGGGGGCCCTGGATCTTGATGGGGGGGGCCTGTATACCCCTGGGGCTGGTGCTGTATATACCCCTGGGGCTGGTGCTGTATATACCCCTGGGGCTGGTGCTGTATATACCCCTGGGGCTGGTGCTGTATATACCCCTGGGGCTGGTGCTGTATATACCTCTGGGGCTGCTGCTGTATATACCTCTGGGGCTGCTGCTATATATACCCCTGGATTAAAAACAGTTGAGTCCTGCACACAGCGAACAAGTCTGTAAGAACATGTTTACACCGCCAACATATTGGAAACAAAAGCTAAATGCGACAAAAACAACAGTACACTGCAGTAAAAATATTAATATTAAATGCGAGTGCAGTATAAAAAATTAATGTAACAAATACAAGGTACTTAGTCCATCCGTTTTTTTGCGCAAAAAAAGTTATTTCAAGCCACGTCACTAACTTCAAAGTGTACCCATCTCTGACGCGGGTCCTAACTGTTGTATTCAAAAACCTGACTAGTGTGAATGCTTACCAGTGAGCAGGAGCCAGCAGGACCAGTGTCTGACATGGACTGAAGGCGACGATAGCTATATGTGTGCAGGGCCCAAGAGAGGGGCGGGGAACTCCATCTCTTGCAGGGCAAGAGGCAACTTAATTAAAAACAGTTGAGTCCTGCACACAGCGAACAAGTCTGTAAGAACATGTTCACACCGCCAACATATTGGAAACAAAAGCTAAATGCGACAAAAACAACAGTACACTGCAGTAAAAATATTAATATTAAATGCGAGTGCAGTATAAAAAATTAATGTAACAAATACAGGGTACTTAGTCCATTTGTTTTTTTGCGCAAAAAAAGTTAAATACAAGCCACGTCACTAACTTCAAAGTGTACCCATCTCTGACGCGGTCCTAACTGTTGTATTCAAAAACCTGACTAGTGTGAATGCTTACCAGTGAGCAGGAGCCAGCAGGACCAGTGTCTGACATGGACTGAAGGCGACGATAGCTATATGTGTGCAGGGCCCAAGAGAGGGGCGGGGAACTCCATCTCTTGCAGGGCATATATACCCCTGGGGCTGGTGCTGTATATACCCCTGGGGCTGGTGCTGTATATACCCCTGGGGCTGGTGCTGTATATACCCCTGGGGCTGGTGCTGTATATACCCCTGGGGCTGGTGCTGTATATACCACTGGGAAGGCTGCTATAACACTGCTGAGGCCTGTATGTACCACTGGGGAGGCTGCTGTATACCACACTGCTGGGGGCTGTATACTACCACTGGGGAGGCCTGTATACCACTGGGGGGGCCTGTATACCACACTGCTGGGGGCTGTATACCTGTGCTGGGGTCCACCCTCGGCTTATACACGAGTCAATAGGTTTTCCCAGATTTTGGGGGCAAAAGTAGGGGGGTCGGCTTATACACGGGTCGGCTTATACACGAGTATATACGGTAAGTATAGGAAATCTGTCGATAATTTTGAAACTTTTTTGCCTTTGACACAGTTATATAACAATATCAAAATGTATAATACATTTCTAATTTTTGCAAAATTTACTAAAGCATTTCTCTTACAGACCACATCACATTTGAAATGACTTTGAGACGTCTGCATGACACAAAATACACAAAATAGACATCATTCCAAAATCTGCACCTTTGAAAATGTTCCCAACCACATTCAAGAATCTTGTTAACCCTTCACAGGAGCTTAATCAATGTGGAAGGAAAAAACAAAAATATTTCTTTTTTTTTGCAAACAATGATAATTTAGTCCTAAATTTAGATTTTTCTTAAGGGAAAATGAACTAGTTTATTCTGCAAATTATCCTGAGTACACTGATACCTCATGTGTGGTGGAAAACCACTGTTTTGTTGCACAGTCGGGCAGGGAAGGAAGGAAGGAGCGCCATTAGACTTCTCAAATTGAAAATAGTTTGGAATTATGAACTGACACCATTTTGTGTTTGGAGAGCCCCTGATTTGTCTAAACATTGGAAACCCTCCACAAGTGACCCCATCTTGGAAACTATATCTCACAAGGAACTTGTCTAGATGTTTGGTGAGCACCTTGGACCCCCAGGTTCTTCACAGAATTTCAGAACGTTGAACTGTGAAAATAAAATTAAAAAAATGTTTCTCCTCGAATACTTTTTTAGCCCAAAATTTGGCAATTTCACTAGATGAACTATAGAATATATGCCAATTTGTGGCACAATTTCTCTTTAGTACATCGATACCCCATACGTGTCGGAAAACTACTGCTTGGACACACAGAAGGGCTTGTAAAGGAAGGAGAGCCATTTGACTTTAGGAAGGCAAAAGAATTCAGAATAGTTAGTGGACGCCATGTCTTATATGCCTAAATAGTGGAAACCCCCCACAAGTGACCCCATTTTGGAAACTCCACCTCTTCAGTAATTCATCTAGGGGAGTAGTGAACATTTTAAACCCAAAATATATTTTTTTCACTAAATTGTTTAATTTTCAAAAGGGCTATTCTTATGGTAGCAAGAGATAAAACTGGAATGGTATCCACGGTCCGCGCTGCTGCTCTTTATCCAAGGAATCCACAAGACCGTGGATACCATTCCAGTTTTATCTCTTGATTTCCCGCGGTTTTGTGGCGTTGGTGGAGGTTCTGCAGCAGCTGCCTTATGCTTTTAAACTGGTTGTGGGTCTCACAACCATAAAAGGTGAGTGGATACACTTATAATCTACATAAGAAATATAGTGTCTGTTTGATAGGGCACAATCTGCGCCTCTTGTATCTCCCTTTTTTTCTAGTTAATTCTTATGGTAGGGTTACACGCTACGATATCGCAAATGAGATTGTTAAGAAAGTCACGTGAGCGTTATCGTTTCCACATCGTTAGTGCGGTGTCACACGCAAGGAGATCGTTAACTATTTTTAATTTGGCAACGTTCCAGCTACTACTAGAACAACTTAGTGAACGATTTTACAAAGCGGCAGGTATAGGAGAATATTGAACAACATCGTTCAAAAAGGCGTCACACTGAACGATGTTGCAGATGGAGAGAACGTTAATTGGATGATCAATGACGGATTTGAGCTCAGGATCTCACTTTATGAAGATTGGTCAAACGATTTTTTGATCAGATATCATACGTTTACACGCTACGACACACTAACGATATAAAAACCGTGTCGTTTAAACGATATCATTAACTATATCGTAGCGTGTAACGGTACCATTAGGAAATGGAACTTACAATTTATTACACAATTTCTCTCAAATTGTCCAATATCCTACATGTGCTTAGAAACAACTTTTCAGGAACGGTGCAAAGCTCACAAGTGAAGGTACGCCAAATTGAATAGCAGATTTTGCTGGAACGGTCATGTCACATTGGCAGAGCCCCTGAGGTGTCAGAACATCAGAAACCTCTAGAAGTGACCCCGTTTTACAAACTACATTCATAGTGAGGATACTGACACCACACATCTCAAAGAATATTAAACCATTTTATGATGACACTACATGGTTCTACTGTGGTTCCCCAAAAACTGCCCATGTACAGCCCTTTCAGGACATGTAAGGCTAAGTTTACACACTGCGCATTTTTGAGCGCTTTTTTGCACGCGCTTTTCAAAAATGCGCAGGTGCGTATTGCCTGACAGCGAAGTGAATGTAAAATGCACTTTACCGTTCAGACAGCACGTATTTTCGCGACGCGTTTTTCTGGAAGAAAGCGCCAGCGTAAAAAGAATTGACTTGTCAATTCTTTATGCAGCAGCGCCGGCGCTTTTTCCTATAAGGGCGGGCGCTGCTGCATCTGATGTCATAGAGGGGAGGAAGAATCCTGTTTCCTTCTCCCCTCTGTGACACCTGTGACCGCTCATTTGATTTTGCAGTGTATTAAGATGCACTGCGAAATCAAAGTTAAATAACGACAATATGTAAGAAAAATAATAAAGAATTAAGTACTTACCTCTCCGACGGTGTTCGTGTCCGGGAGCCAGGAGCCGCCACTGGAATGGCCCTACTAGGACCTGTGGTGATGTCAGAGGGCGTTCCGGTCATGTGATATGTATCACATGACTGCGAGCGGCCAATCAGCGCCGGGAACGCCCTCTGACATCACCACAGGTCTTTTTCCACTCGGAATCTGCGGCTGCTCACCGGACACCCGCCGGAGGGTAAGTATCCATGTTTATTATTTTAAAAGCCTCTGGCTTTATTGAATTTAGATTTCACAGTGTATAATAATACACTGTGAAATCTTTAGGGGTGTGCACAGATGTGACAGAGGGGAGGAGGAAGCAGGATTCTTCCTCCCCCTGCAGCACCTAAAAACGTGGTGTGTGAATGCACCCACGTATTTTGTTGCGCATTTTGCGCGACCAAAAATCAGGGCAAAAGGCGCGCGCAAAAAGGCACAACAAAATACACAATGTCTGAACGAAGCCTATGTTTTATTGTCCCTTGTGTTGCTGTAAATCCTGGCTAATTAATATTCACCCTCATTCCTTACAAAGAATCCCACCCTTCCCTGTAAGGTTCGATCAGGTTTGTGTGCCAAAACCAGGAGAGGAACTTGCAGAGAAAAAAATATAATTGAAAGATTGACACCTGTTCTGAGTTTTGGAGACACTCCTGGTTTTGACACACAAACATGATCAGGGAAAAAACTACAGTGTGAAGCCAGCCTAAGTCTTGCACGGACATACACTCTGACTGCTTGCATTAGTGTAAGTGCACACTGGGAGGATTAGTGTCGGTTTTTCAGCGAAATTCGCCGGCGGATTAGCAGCATTTTTATGCAAATTTATGTAAATCGTAAGCAGCATATGAGCTTTCATGTAAACCTATGGGATTGTGAAAACGCTGTGCACACAGTGTCGGTTTTGACTGTCGGTTTCGCCGGCGGATGAGCGGATTTATGGCGGAATAGCGGCATCCAACATGATCCTTTTACCGCCAGGTTTAGCAGCGTTCAGTGGCAGAAAAGTCATGCAGCATAAGCAATGGGGCTGTGCACAGCCGCCTGTAAACCGCCGCTAAACGCCCATCCGCCTGTACAAGCAGAAAAGTGGGAGGTCCAGAGACAGGAAGCAGGAAGAAAAACAGAAGAACAAGAAGCAAGCAACATGGAGTGGTATCGCAGGATGGAGATCCCAGTGCCCCGTCTTCTGCTTCTGGTAATCAGATCAGGAGTGTATAATGCTGGAGGGCTGCAATGTAGACTTGTGGAGAGCTAGACTGTGCTGGAGGGCTGCAATGTATACATTGCGAGAGCTGGACTGTATAATGCTGGAGGGCTGCAATGTATACATTGGGAGAGCTGGACTGTATAATGCTGGAGGGCTGCAATGTATACATTGGGAGAGCTGGACTGTATAATGCTGGAGGGCTGCAATGTATACATTAGGAGAGCTGGACTGTATAATGCTGGAGGGCTGCAATGTATACATTGGGAGAGCTGGACTGTATAATGCTGGAGGGCTGCAATGTATACATTGGGAGAGCTGGACTGTATAATGCTGGAGGGCTGCAATGTATACATTGGGAGAGCTGGACTGTATAATGCTGGAGGGCTGCAATGTATACATTGGGAGAGCTGGACTGTATAATGCTGGAGGGCTGCAATGTATACATTGCGAGAGCTGGACTGTATAATGCTGGAGGGCTGCAATGTATACATTAGGAGAGCTGGACTGTATAATGCTGGAGGGCTGCAATGTATACATTGGGAGAGCTGGACTGTATAATGCTGGAGGGCTGCAATGTATACATTGGGAGAGCTGGACTGTATAATGCTGGAGGGCTGCAATGTATACATTGGGAGAGCTGGACTGTATAATGCTGGAGGGCTGCAATGTATACATTGCGAGAGCTGGACTGTATAATGCTGGAGGGCTGCAATGTATACATTAGGAGAGCTGGACTGTATAATGCTGGAGGGCTGCAATGTATACATTGGGAGAGCTGGACTGTATAATGCTGGAGGGCTGCAATGTATACATTAGGAGAGCTGGACTGTATAATGCTGGAGGGCTGCAATGTATACATGGGGACGCATATTGAAGTAATCATCTTTGTTGTTGACTTTTAGATCGAAGCCCGGCCAGAAATATGGGACCAGGGATGTGAATCCTACAGTGACAGGATCCTTAAGGCCCAGTCGTGGAACTCCCTGTGCCGTGAACTTTACCCACTATTCCCAGAGGCTGATCGTGATCTTCAAAATAAAATAGGTAAATGACCTATTTCACAGAATCAAGGAAATGACCAATTGTTTTCCAATACAGAACTAAATTTTTTGTTTTATTTTTTTGGGGTAGAAAAAGACCTAAAAAGCCGATGGAAATCGGTCAGAGATGCTTTCCAAAAATTCATCACAAAATGTGAGAAAAGTGGGTCTGCACCGCCTGCCAGGAAATGCCCTTACTACCATGAGCTACAATTTACTCTCACCGGTAGAAATTTGCGTCCGTAAGTATTTTTGGCATAACTTCAGAAAACATACCATATATAGTTGGGTAAAACGCTATTCAAACGTTAGTCCAAAAATGTGGACAGAAAAGTACCATACTCGGCTTACAAGCCGTTGTGATCATGGAAATGTGTCTTTGGGTGTTTGCATGGGCCTGGACGAGGATGGTGGAGACAGGTATGGGTGGGGGTTGCTGATTGAGCGCCACGTCACATGGTGCGGCTACTGGCATATGCACGCCTCACTCTGCCCATCACAGCGCCAGAGTGAGACGTTCACTATGCGATAATGGCAGCCCCCTCAGTGACAGGCAGAGCCACAGTGTATGCAGGCACCCCTTGATCATTGAACTTACCCTGAAGTGACTGTCATCACGCTCAACATAGCATTACTCCCTTCGTACTCAGGCTGTTTTGTGGTAAAGAGCATTTTACCACACTATTCAAGCGCTGTTACAACACCTTAGACACTAGTCTATATTTTTTAACAGTTGTTAGTGGTAAAATTGAAGTTAGTCGTTGTCACAAGGTAAACTATGTCATCTTAATATTTGTTTAACTATTTATTTTAATGTCTAGAACTCAAGGGAACATTCCTCCTCCTCCTACGCCTCCTTCATCTGAACAACATAGAGCCGAGAGTGGGCAGATTGCTACGGAACCTGGGACCCCCTCAATCCAGGATGTTGGCATAGGCGTTTCCTCCTCGGGAACATCCACTCCGGATGTTGAAGGTCAAGATTTGGGAGCAACTGGCACATTCAGTGAGAATTCTGCCTCAAGTGCAACTCGCACTTCTTATTTTGAGACGGGCTCTCCAACACCCAGATTAACAACGAGTGGCAGCAATGCTGGTCGCGCCAATGTCCCATCCTTTGCGAATGAGGCACTCACATTTTTGCAGAAGGCCGGCAATGATGACGAGTTTGATCACGTTGGAGCACATGTTGCATGCTGCTTAAGAAAGATGCCACCAGAGCGGTACGCCGCATTAATGCCAGTTCTCTATGGACTTCTAAACATCTACCAGGGTAAAGACCCCGTTCCAGATGTACCAACCGTTATGCTTGGTCTGTACCAATTATTTCATGGACAGAACCCCAGACCAGTTGTGTCTGGCGGCCAAGACAGACAATGTCCAACGGCGCCTCTGCAAAGTGAGCCCAATACATTTCGTCCCACACAAGGTCAACACTTGCAGAACTACACATCATTCACCTCACAGTTGTCTGATGATAGTTCTGCAAGTATTGAAATGGCAAGTCAAAGTTTATTTGGTGGTGATTATGGGAGTCGGTCTTTCACAAATTTGGAATATAAGGGTGACTAGATGTAAGCTGTTGCTATTTTTTTGTATGTTTTACTGAAAATAAAAAATCATAAAGGGTCACATGTTATTTGCAATTAAAATAAAGCGGTTCTATTGTTAAACCTTGCCTTGGTTAATGTACATGCACCCACATTTACGCAACACACATATTAAGTTTGTATGCGCCTAAAAATTAAGAATAGAGATTTGTGCTAAGACATCGTGCACGTGCACAGTCTTAGCTCTACACAATCAGCATTGTTGGTAGCTAGCGTGTATAGTACCTAACACCAGTATTGTGCAGACGATCGATATTTGCTAACATAATGCATGCCTACACACTTTGGAATTTGTATGTTCACATATACTCTTAGCTTTATTATGTAAAATAATTCACACATACCATAGTATGATAAACCAAACTTTTATTAAGGTACATATTTTGAATTATTTTTTTTTAATTTTGATTTTCCAACAATCCTTTTTTTGAGAAATGGACTGTATCAATTTTTGTAAAGAAAATATTACAATACAGCTATATAAAGGAAAACTGGCAAGGATTCAAGACAAGAGTGGTTACATATAGTGGAAAGGAATGACGATACAAAGGCGCAGGTGATATTAGAACTGTGGGTAATCTCTGCAAGAAGAGAAAAGGTCCTTAATACCTGCAAAGTTTTAAAACTATATTCCGGATGGGTGGGCAACATGGCTGGAAGAGTATTGCCAGGGCACGGCACCTTCAGGGGTCATGAAATAGTCCGCAAAGCTGTCTCTCACAGCCAAAGCCAAATTTTCAGGCCGTCCAGTAACCCAATTGATGGTGTTAAGGGATCGTAGGCGCTGCAAAGTTTCGACGGGTTCATTTGAATTATCACGCAGAAAGTTGTGCAACACGCAGCATGCCTTAACAACAACATCAACTGTGCTTGGATTCAGTTGAAGAGCTGAATGCATGACCCTCCACTGACTAGTCATGATCCCGAAGGTGCATTCCACGACTCGGCGTGCCCGGCTTAGCCGATAATTAAAAATCCTGCGCCGATCATCCAGTCCCCTACGTGGGTATGGTCGCAGCAGGTTAGGCATCAGGGGAAAAGCTTCATCCGCTACCATTACGTAGGGGACTGGATGCGTGGACCCGGCAAAGGGTTATCGGCAGGTAACGTGTTGTGATGTTGAAGCACTTGTATACCAATTTGTGAGTTTCTCAACACACGAGAATCCCCGGTACTGCCATAGGCACCCACATCAATGGCAACAAATCGGTAGTGAGCATCGGCCACCGCCATCAGGACCACGGAAAAATATTTCTTATAATTAAAGAAACGTGATCCTGATCGCGGAGGCTTTCTCACACGGATATGTTTGCCATCAACGGCACCTATGCAGTTCGGGAAGTTGGCCACAGACTGAAAGCCTGCTGCGACCTGCAACCAAGTCTCCTCGTTTGGAGAAGGCATCACAATGGGCTGCAAGTGCTCCCAGATCACAGCGCACGTCACCTTAACAATTTGGGAAATGGTGCTTTTGCCCACCCGGAACTGGAGATGTAGCGAGGAAAAACTTTCCCCCGTGGCCAGAAATCTGAAAAAAAAAAAAAAAAACACAATTATAAAACATGACAAATGTACCTAGGCCATTATGCATCGGGAGGGAGAAGAACGGCGGGCTGAAGCAAGAGGACGCCTGGGCCAAACAGAGGAGTGCACCTGGACCGAACAAATGCCTTGGAAGAGAGGTAAGTGATCGACTGGGGGGGGGGAGGAGATATGGGGGTGAGGTGCGGGGATACTGACATGGCGGCCCGGACAGGGGGAGGTGGGGGTTGTGTCTGGCGGCGGACGTGTGCGGGGAGTGTGGTGGGGGGGGCTGCAGGTTGCGGGACCTTGAGGAGCGTTGCAGGGAAGCGGCGCGGGTTAGTGGATGGTGGCTGGCCGCGGGTGGATGTGGGTCGGGGATGGGGAGAAGAGCGACAGGGTAGGGGGATAGTGGGGTGAGGGCGGCGAGTCGGTGGAGGGCAATGTCCGGGGGTGTGCGCATGCGCCGTGTTGTGTGGATACTGAGGCAAACTCGTATCCACATGAGGATGGATGCAGCGCCGCCCTGGACGGAAAATAGTATGCCTCGCGATTATGTAGTAGATGGTTATATGCAACACTGACCTCAACGTAATAAGCAGACGTTGTTCGGCATGGATCGCAGGCCGCATCCTGGTGTTTTGGTAGGTTAGTTTTCCACGCAACATCTCCAGCAGATTATCAAACGCATTGATGCTCAGTCTGCAGAATCCCACAAATTTTTCAGGGTATCTAAACAAAAGGGAAAAAAACAGAAAATAAGTATACGGTTTTTGACAACTCTGTTGGGGTGTTTCAAACTAATTTGCTTAACATTAATATAATTTTGACTTACCTTCTCAAGTCTTGGTACAATTGTGTAAAGTGTCCCTTCTGACCCCGCTCCGTCAGGAGGGGATGTACCCACATTCGTGGGGTTTCCTCCACCTGTTTATAATCGAAGAAATTAAAAACTGTTATCACGTACAAAACATATGCTCATAAAAGTGCAAAGTTTACATGTTTTTCAGTTTATGGACAGATAAACATATTGCTTACCTCATATTCCTCCTCTTCATGATCGATGAGCTGCTGCAAAATGAGCAAAAGCAGCACTTGTTTGTGGACCCGCCGCCAAGTTCGTACTCTGCTGAGTGACATGATTCTCTGCCTTGGACAAAGGATGCACACGAAGCATCTGCTAATCCTTTTTTGGGGAAAGAGATCATGAAGATCATGTGACAGGAAATTGTTTTTTTTTTTTTCCCAAGGGCTTGTTCAAATGACACGTACTTTATTTACAATCTCTATCCTTCACATGAACAAATCCTCCATAGAAAACCGCTCAAAAAACCGCTATGAAAACCGCCTGTAAAACCGACTGTAACCGCTGTTCAACCGCTGCTAAAAACGCTCTAAAAACCGCTGGAAAACACAGGAAAACCGCCGGAGAGTCCAGGGCTCTGGACTCTAGACTCCAGCTAAATAAACAGCGGTTTACTGGCGTTGTGGAAGCTGCTAAAGCTCCCAGTGTGCACATACACTTACGGTACTGTCAGCACTTTCTCATTGCAACCTTTGCTGACTCTCCTCAGCTGAGAGTGACAGCTGCATAGAAATGCACGCAGTCACTCAGGTCAGGAGAGCCACTGTGGATGGCTGTCAGAAAGTGCCAGCTAATGAATATTCACCCACTTGCCCACCCCACTTAAACCAGAACGACACCTGCTCTCTGCCTGCTGTTGATGAAGTATTGCATAGCGACAGCACTCCGGAGCTGAGTGTGACACAGTTTTTTTTCCAGCTATCACCCTCAGCTCAGAAGATTCACGGTGCGATGCGATCCTCGATCAATACAATAGACAGAGTGCGGTTGAATATACATTAGCTTAATTAGCCGACACTTTCTCACCACGACCCACGGCTCTCCTGAGCAGAGGGTGACAGGAATACACTTTTGTCATTTTCAGCTTAGGAGTGCTGCAGTGTATCACGATCCTCTATCACTACAGCAGGCAGAGTGTGGGTGTTGATCAGGGTTCAGAGGGGTCGGCAAGAAGGTGAATATTCATTAGCTTAATTACCCATCACTTTTCTCATCATAATCCACAGTGGTTCTCCTGACTGGAGAGTGACAGCATGCATTTCTATGCAACTGTCACTCCTGGATCAGGAGAGCCACCGAGGATAATACAGCAGGCATTGGTTGTCAAATATAAGACATCCTCTATAAGTAAGCCCTAGCGCATATTTCAGTGCTTACTTTCAGTGAAACACTGTAGAAGGGAGCGTTGTTACTTTTGTGACAGATTTTTCTGGAATACTTTGCAGAGCCACTGATGTATGTAAACCCTCCCTCAAATGACCCCTTATTAGAATTTACACCCCTCTGGTAATTCACGGTAGCGACCAATAAAGTGTACCCAGCTTGTGCTTCTGAAATCACATCCCAGTCAATTAAGCAGACTTTCCTCAGTACGTTAATGTCAAACATGTGAATGGCAACTGTGACCATTGTGTGGCTCAGACGGGAGGTGGGAATTGTGTGGCTCAGACGGGAGGTGGGCATTGTGTGGCTCAGACGGGAGGTGGGCTTTGTGTGGCTCAGATGGGAGGTGGGCATTGTGTGGCTCAGACGGGAAGTGGGCATTGTGTGGCTCAGACGGGAGGTGGGTATTGTGTGGCTCAGACGGGAGGTGGGCATTGTGTGGCTCAGACGGGAGGTGGGCATTGTGTGGCTCAGACAGGAGGTGGGTATTGTGTGGCTCAGACGGGAGGTGGGCATTGTGTGGCTCAGACGGGAGGTGGGCATTGTGTGGCTCAGACGGGAGGTGGGTATTGTGTGGCTCAGACGGGAGGTGGGTATTGTGTGGCTCAGACGGGAGGTGGGCATTGTGTGGCTCAGACGGGAGGTGGGTATTTTGATCTATGAGTGCAGATTTCGCTGCACTTCTTTTCATGGGAGCCATGTCACTTTTCCAAAGCCTTTGTGCTACCAGTAATGTGGAAACCCCCTATATTTCAGTTAAAAGATGGCAGACCTGAGTGTTGTATTTTCTTAAGCATTTTTTTGGGTGAAGTTTAAGGTTTTATTGGTGGCATTTTCTGTTAGGCCGGTTTCACATCACGATTTCTGGCAGTCCGTGGGGATCTGTGTTTTGACAGGATCTCCACGGACAGCCACGGATCCCTGCAATCGGATGACAAATAGCCATCCGTTTCCGATTTGATGCAGGATCCGTGTGGATCCTGTTCTCCCTGCATCTTCTCTATCTGTCCCTCTTCTATCTCTGCTCTCCCCTGTCCTCACCACTATCCCCTCCCCCCTGTCTTATTCCCTGTCCTCTCCCCTCCAGTATCTAAAAATAAAAAAACCTCCCAGAGGATACATTACCTTCCGCCGGCTCCATGCGATCCGTGGTGTCTGATTTTAGTGACGAACACCCAAATCACAGTAGGCTGTGATTTTGGCTCCGTGACTAAATCGGAAGGCTACAGATTGTGCTTAAATCGGATGGCAAAAAGGACACATCCGAGCACAATCCGAGCCCATAGGGCTACATGGGAGCACAAATCGCATCCGAGTGTATCCGTTTTGAAACGGATACACTCGGATGCCTCAAAATCGTGATGTGAAACTGGCCTTAGATAACATTTTGCATCAGTTCACATGTATTCAGTGCTCTAAGCTAAGCACTTCCTAAATATCTGAAACACATGGTTCATATGAAACTCAAGGTGGATCCACTTACCGTATATACTCGCGTATAAGCCGAGTTTTTCAGCCCAAAAATTGGGCTGAAAAGTCCCCCCCTCGGCTTATACGCGAGTCACTGTATACTCTATACACTGTATACAGTGTACAGGCCGCCCGCCCCCCATCGCAATACAGGGCTCCCCCCCTTGCTGCCACAAACCTGTAAAGGAATAAATCATTATACTTATCCCTGCCGCTGTCCCGCCGCCGCCATCGCGCTCCTCTGGCTTCATCCGGCTTCCTCCTCTGGTCGGCGCAGGCAATGACGTCATTGCCTGCGCCGACCAGAGGAGGAAGTCGGAAGAAGCTGGATGAAGCCAGAGGAGCGCGATGGCGGCGACGGGACAGCGGCAGGGATAAGTATAATGATTTATTCCTTTACAGGTTTGCGGCAGCAAGGGGGGGGGCTGTATACTAGCACTGGGGCTGCTGTATACTACCACTGGGGCTGCTGTATATACCTCTGGGGCTGCTATATACTACCACTGGGGCTGCTGTATACTACCACTGGGGCTGCTGTATATACCTCTGGGGCTGCTATATACTACCACTGGGGCTGCTGTATATACCTCTGGGGCTGCTGTATACTACCACTGGGGCTGCTGTATATACCTCTGGGGCTGCTGTATATTACCACTGGGGCTGCTGTATATACCTCTGGGGCTGCTGTATACTACCACTGGGGCTGCTGTGTATACCTCTGTGGCTGCTGTATACTACCACTGGGGCTGCTGTGTATACCTCTGGGGCTGCTGTATATACCTCTGGGGCTGCTGTATACTACCACTGGGGCTGCTGCTGTATATACCACTGGGGAGGCTTCTGTAACACTGCTGGGGCCTGTATATACCACTGGGGAGGCTGCTGTATACCACACTGCTGGGGGCTGTATACTACCACTGGGGAGGCCTGTATACCACTGGGGGGGCCTGTATACCTCACTGCTGGGGGCTGTATACCTGTGCTGGGGTCCACCCTCGGCTTATACACGAGTCAATAGGTTTTCCCAGATTTTGGGGGCAAAAGTAGGGGGGGTCGGCTTATACACGGGTCGGCTTATACACGAGTATATACGGTACTAATGAGGCGACAGCTTTGCTCCAGAGTCAAACCTGTGGTTAACTGCTCTTTTGTGCGTGCTTAAAAAGAGGGATACTGTCGGATCATAAGGCCTCGTGCACACGCTGAGTATTTGATGAGTTTTTTTTACCTCAGGATTTGTAGACAAAACCAGGAGTGGAGCAATCAGAGGAAAATTCTAATAGAGACACCTGCACCAGTTCTGTATTTAATCCTAATTTTGGCTGCAAATCCTGAGGTAAAAAACCCAAATACTGAACGTGTGCACGTGGCCTAAGCCAGACACTATTCACACAGAATCCCTTATGGAAAATGCCCTTTATTGAGGCAGAGGGAGACACTGGACAAAGTATTTCAAAAGTTTACACATAATCCGACATACTGATAGGATGTTTAGATTGTGAGCTCCAAGACAGACAGCATTACTGATGTATGTAAAGTGCTATGGAATTAATAGCACTATCTTAATGAATAAATGTTATTAATATATATATAATCCCTGGTCTAAGTGATCAGCGTTTAGCACAAGATAAGTGTGAGCTGAGCCTTACTGAGGCTGGCTTAACATTGTGGGATGGTTCCGATCCGAGACTGTCCGTGTAAACCGGCTGTCACCTTCTACTTGCGGAGATGGACAGTTTTGAAAGAGGCACGGACACTGAAAGTCTCTGTAACGGTTACTTTACTGTAACCAGCAGGTGATACATGGCATACAGTTAGCGGGTAATGGACCGGGTGGACTCCGCAATGACCAGTGTTTCTCAGAGCTCCGCGGTGTTCCTCCATTCTAAGCTAGTTGTGTTGCCGTTGTCGCCTTGGGGTGCCAGATCGGGTACAAGGAGGCTGCTTCAATTTCCCTACTGGTGAATTCTGACCGGTGTTTGTGGGGAACCTTGGGTCCTTTAGGTGGGTACTCCGCTGGCAAGACAACTCTGTGTGCGGCGGCGGTGGGGTGCTCCTGGAGAGCGGTCCCTCCATTCCTGGTTTGCATAGCAGTGCTGAACAACTGCTAGCTTCGGAACCAGTAATCCGGTTGTAAATGGGCACGGGGATGTTTTGACCCGTATGCATTCGCCCAGAGTCCGGTTGTTGAGGCACCGGGATAATGGCGCTCAACTGGGGGTTATGGCCAGGGGGCTGCACGGGACTGTGCAGGCCCCCTCTCCTACGTTGCAGAAGTTGTTCCTTCTGCTCCCTTCTTCTACGCTGTTTTCAAAGTTCTCCTTCTCCACTACACACTACCTCTACACTCCGCCCACCAGGACCTTATTAGCCCTCTATGCTGATGTGCATGTACGGTATGGAGCTCTGAGTTTTAACCATATCATTGCTTAGTCAGAGAATATTGCTGCTGCTGTCTTGGCTGCAATACCCTCCTGTGACGCACTCGGTGCGGGGCGCCACACATCCACAGACCCAAAAACAGGAGAATCGTATGCTATCGAGTGGATCACTACTAAGCAATGTAACTGCAATACCTACACACTGTGTCTCACTCCCAGAAGAGTGAGGACAAAGGTGTAAATACAGTTTGCTAACCTCCTGGAAAGAGACAAACTTACTGCGATACCCTGCAAACAGCTCTGGGAGAAGCAGTTTTGGTTCAGGTGAACTGGCCAATACTCCAGACTGCGCCAAGGAAACTGACTGAGCCTGAAACTAAACCGCCCCTTTAAGCTCTGCCACCTGGACCGACAGAGCCTGCATCTGCCTAGTAAAGGAAATAGTGGGGTCCATGGGGAAGTTATAGTAGGGCTGACTACAATGTCACGGGGACTGTGGGGAAAAGGGAAACAGGGGCTCCTGATCTGCCCCTCAAGCTAGGGAGCCCTGAACTTTCCCTAACTCCTGATGGTGGAGAGGCCTGAGTCTCCACCCTGACCCTGTAAAGCCCTGAACTGATTACCACTCCACCTTCCCCAGAGCTGGGAAATAAAGGAACCCATTTATAAAGACAGACAGGGGAGAACCAAAATATAAGCTCACAGTACTCACACACAAGGAGAATACAAGAAGTAATGAGTAAGAACACAAGAATAAGCTGGCATTAATAATACAAGAAAGTATTAACCATACACCTAACAAGCTGGGATACCAATGTACTCACCGTCATCGCCATCCATGTTGGTCCTCAGACTCCCGCTCCTCGCTGCGTCTCCAAGGTCCTGTGCACATTATTATTATTTATTTATAGAGCATCATTGAATCCATGGTGCTGTACATTATTATTATTATTATTATTATTATTATTTATAGAGCACCATTCATTCCATGAGTACATGAGAAAGGGTTACATATAAACAAGTTAAAAATACAATGAACAAACTAACAGTGACAGACTGGTACAGAGGGGAGAGAGGACCCTGCCCTTGTGGGCTTACATTCTACAGGGCAATGGGAAGGGGAACAGTAGGTTGGGTCTGCTCGGGTGGTGGGGCGCCGGCTCCAATGGTGGTGGAGTGCCGGGTCCAGTAGTGGTGGAGCGCCAGGTCCAGTGGTGGTGAGGTGGCACCGTGATCATTGTAGGCTGTAGGCTGTTCTGAAGAGATGGGTTTTCAGGTTCTGCTTGAAGGTTCCGAGTGTAGGAGACAGTCGGACGTTTTGAGGTGCAGAATTTCAGAGGACGAGGGATGCTCGGGCGAAGTCTTGCAGGCGGTTAGATTAGGAACGTACAAGTGTGTAGGAAAGGAGGAGGTCTTGGGAGGATCGAAGATTACGAGTTGGATGATATTGGGAGATTAGTTCAGAGATATATGGGGGGGCAGATTGTGGACGGCTTTGTAAGTCAATGTTAGTAGTTTGAATTGGATATGCTTGGAAATTGGGAGCCAGTGGAAAGATTTGCCTTAAACATGTCAATTTTAAAGTCTGTTAAATTAAATTCTTCTGGTAGACAATAATTGAGACCCTTCTTCTTTTTTTTATATCGAAACACTTTTTGTATAATCAAAAAACTGTTACCGATTGTTCTTTAATGCATTCTGCATTTATACTTATATTTGTTTTGTCACTGTTTTTGCACAATTAATTTGTCACATGTTATTAGTATGACGTCTATTGGATCAACCCCCTTATAAATAAAGGGAAATGACGTCTTTAGCAATCAGACCAGAAGAAGTGCCACTTAGGGCACGAAACGGGCCGTTGTCCGGCACCCCTCCAACTTCCCCCCTCATTTGCATTGTATGGAATCTCGAATGGAACCTTGAAAAAGGAATAAACTCCTGAGAAGCACCATATGGGTGAGTGCCTCTTTTTTTTCTGGACTGTTTAAGTATATTCTTGAGTGAGCACACCCAGGTACATACCTGCCTTACATAGATGACCAATACATATGGGGAAACTCCCAATGTAAAAAATCCCAGTAGTGCCCGGCATCTACGATTAGTTTATCTACATTTAGTTTAAGGAAGCGAGAGGAGAAGAAGGAGGATATTGCTGATAGACACTCTGGGATTCTGGCCAGCAGAGAATTGACATCTGGGCATGCGAGGTAGATCTGAGTGTCGTCAGTGTACAGGTGGTACTGGAATCCATGGGACTTTATGAGTTGTCCTAAGCCAAAGGTATAGATGGAAAAAAGAAGGGACCCCAGGACAGAGCCCTGAGGGACCTCAACATAGAGGGGGTCGGGTGAGGAGGTTGTGTTGGAGTGGGAGACACTAAATTTGTGGTTGGAAAGGTAGGAGGAAATCCAGGAGATGGCAAGGTCAGTGATACCAAGGGAAGAGAGGATCTGTAATAGGAGGCAGTGGTCAACTGTGTGAGGACAGGTCACAAAGGAGTAGGATGGAGAAGTGTCCGTTAGCTTTGGCGGTAAGTAGGTGGTTAGTAATTTTGGTTAAGACGGTTTCAGTGGAGTGGTGGGGGCAGAAGCCAGATTGAAGTTTGTTAAAGAGAGAGTTGAATGAGAGGTGGGATGAGAGTGGAGCGTGGACATGCTTTTCAAGAAGTTTGGAGGTGAATGGGAGCAGCGATATGGGGCGGTAGCTGGATGTGGAGGTCAGGTCAAGAGATGGGTTCTTCAAGACAGGTGTAATTGTTGCATGTTTGAAAGTGGAAGGAAAGGTACCGGAGGTTAGTGATACATTGAAGAGGTGGGTTATTGCTGGGATAAGCATGGTGGTGAGGTTGAGGAGGAAGTGGGATGGGATGGGGTCCGATGCACAAGTGGTGAGGTGCAATTTGGAGAGGAGTTGTACAAGTTCTCCTTGAGTGATGGAGGGGAGGAGGGTTAGTGGGGGAGGGTAGTGGTCTGATATATATAAGGGTTGTGATGGGTAGCAAAGACTTGTCTGATCTGATCAATCTTGTTGAAGTGTGTTGCCAAGTCTTCTGCAGAGATACGAGAAGTAGGAGGGGTCAGTGGGGTACGGAGGAGGGAGTTAAATGTGTTGAATAACTTCCTGAGGTTGTGGGATAAAGAGAATATGAGGGTAATGAAGTAGTTCTGTTTAGTGGTGGTGAGGGCTGACTTAAATGTGAGAAGTGCTTGTTTGAATGCTGTGCAATCTTCTTGCGAAGTCCATGCACACTCCATGCACTTAGGATGTGTGCTCATGAACTCCCCGCTTCTTATTGAGGTGGTGCGCATACCTGGGAAATGTCCTGGCTGCAAGACGCTAGCTAATTAACTCTTTACATCACGCTGTTAAGAACTGAGAACGATATAAAGCACCGAGGCAGAGATCACGGCATTCCCTGCCGGTATCCGAGATCCCGTGATACAATTATGGGGCCTTGATGCATTGCCTTGACAGCTCGAGGCCCTGTGAGGACCAGGGAAGCTGTCATGAGTCACTTAATGTTGAAGCACGGCGAGCACCTGCATTCCCAAAAAGTCATAATTTCTTCTGCATCAGCACATATGTGAACAGGAGAAACAATCGCACTGTGTAGTGCTGAGGCCCCCTAAGGGGTTGTGTTAAATAAAGTACACATTTAAAAAAAAAAAAAAGTTATTAAAACTTTGAAAAAACAAAACAAAATAAAACCTAAAAATTCAAATCAGCCCCCTTTTGCCCCATTGAAAATAAAACTATTAGAAGCAATCAAATATTTGCGATTGCCACATTCAGAAATGCCCGATCTATCAAAATATAAAATCAATCAATCAGATCTGTAAACTGCATAACAGAAAAAAGTCAGAATGGCAAAATTACATTTTTTTGGGCACTACAATATTACAGTGAAATAATAAAATGCAATAACAGGCAATCAAAACATCTTATCTACCCAAAACTGATATAATTAGAAATGTCAGCTAAAGCCACAAAGAATAAGCAGTCACACAGCCCCAGATCCCGAAAAATGAGAACACTACAGGTCACGGAAAATGGCGCCAAAAGTGCAATTCTTTTTCTTTAAAAGCTTCTGAATTTTTTTCCACCACGAAGATAACAGTAAAAGTATACATGTTTTGTATCTGTGAACTTGTACCCAACCCGAGGCATCGTACTGACACGTCAGTCGTACCATATAGTGAACATGGTGAATAAAACCCCCAAAAAACAATTATGTATTTACACTTTTTTTGCAATTTCACTGCATTTGGATTTTTTTCCCTTTTTTCCAGTACATTATGTGGTAAAATAAATGATGTCACTCAAAATTAAAACTCACTTAGCAAAAAAAAGCCCTCATATGGATATTGGAATTAGAGGTGGAAAAATGGAAAACAAAAAATTGCCGGGTGGTGCAGGGGCTTATGTCATTTTCAATGCGCTATTTTTTTTTTTTACAAAACAATAAACAGCACAAGTCACCAAATAACATGGACATATTTGGTGTCCCTATAATCGTAATGACTACAGTGATGTGACAATTTATGGGGAGAGGTATTTTGTCACTCTTTCTGTTCTTCAAAAGTTGGAATGAATATGATTTCGCTCCAAGGCCCTGGGCAGGGCCAGCAGAACGCTGCACTGGGATAAAGAATCGGATGTGGTTGCTTATGGTGCATGCGAATGAGCAAGTGCAGGGTGGGGGGCATCCACGTCTGTGTCCTGTACAAGAAATTGGCTAGCCCTTAGCACATGTGAAGAGGTAGTGGAGTCACTGTAGACACTGATTGTGGACCTAGGTTATTGGCCCACCCAATCAAGAGCTTTGAGGACATGTGCCTGAGCATGCTGGTGGTGGTCAGGCCCCAGCTGATCTTGGTACGTCACAGGTTGCAGATGACTATTCTTTTATTGTCCGCACTTTCTTTAAAAAAGCGCCAGACTGGGGAACACCTAAGCCGTAGATTGCAAACTTACCGCTTGTGGGTGCTAAGCAGAATGGTTGCCTGCTTTCTCCCTCAGGCCACCCCACTGCCTCCTCCTGACTTTTGTGGGGCTGCAGATCCATTCCCCTCTACACTGCAATACTCGCTTTTCATGACACCTTCCCAGGTTAAGTCAGTGACTTTATTGTCCACCATCTCGTCTTCCTCTTATGTACTCTGGTCCTGGCAACTGTGTCTCATAATCATCTACCTCTTGAGACACTAATTGAAGTTCCCCACCATCGTCTTCTGACTGTGGCTGCTCAAATATTTGGGCCTCAACAATATTTGGTCTTTACCACACACAATCTCCTGATGTCCTTCTTGAAAAGTGCAGTGCGGGATGCCAGTATTAATAAATGTAAATGTAAAGAGTTCCTCGCAATGTCCGAAAGAGGGATCACTTGTGTGGCTCCACCACGAGATGGTGCAGCAGCTGGGATTGGTAAGTTGGTGACCTCCCATACACACACCAAACACATCCCCCAATCCCAAGTTTGAGTTTCTCTATGTCTAGCAACGGGATAGTGGGAGAAGCCCGGTGGTGGAACGTTAGGACAGAACCCGGTAAGGGATAGGGACACAACAACAAAATAGGACAAACAACACCAGAGAGCAGGAGAGTGGAGAGGAGAAGAAGTGAAGGAGAGCAAAAGTTACACCCGTCAGCCAAGTAGTCAGAGAGACCAGACTGAGAGAACACGGACCCGGCGGCCTGTGCCATTGTATGGCTAGCCGGGTCCCAGGCTGAGAATCAAGGAATAACAGAGGGGGTCGAAGGTGTGTCCGAGTCAGCAGGGATACCGAGGGACCGGGCCGGAACCAGAGTGCCAGCTCTGCTGAAGTGGCAGGGAAGCTGCATGCCCCAACCATGAACTTCGGCGGGGTGCGGCGTGTTTATGTCCCGAGACCCAACCTCCGGCACAGCAAAAGGAAGGCTGTTGAACTAAGGCTAGGAGACCTGGAAGGGTGCCCACTGAAAGCCAGTGACCGCTGGACGGTAGCTAGTGTACGGAATAGAATGAAGAGGCCCAAAAGGAACATGAAAGGGGGTGTCGCAGACAAGCCGTCTCAGCTGCTAAAACCAGACCGGAGCCGATATTGCACTGAACTGTGTGTGTTGTAAAATCTGAAGAGCAAGAAAGTAAACCCGGTAAAGCTCAGAACTGTGTAAGACTCTGATTGTGCGCCTGAGAAGTGGCCAATTGATATTGCGAGCTGGCTGCAGGAGGTTGCCTGAGGGTACTGAGGATTTTACACTCCACCTACACTTTCTACACGGTAGCCCTGGGGACCGGCCCAACCCATGAAGGGCACAACATCTCTGATCCCCAGAGGTCCCGACTGCAGTGGTGGCTACCTATAGCCGCAAACTACAGGTGGCGTCACGATAATTAATCAAAAACTTTTTTTCCCCCATTTATTGTCTCACCCAGGACCACCGAGCCAGGTCATGACACTGTGACATCCTGCAGCCCCAGACGATGACGAGAGGGCCCGAATCCGAGTACCCCACGTCCCTGGTGGGCGAATCACTTGTCTCCTGGAACTCGCCATGGTGGGAGGAAGGAGCATTAGGGTGAGGATTACTTGGTACAGGCTCTTGACTAGTGAGACTGACCGTGTGAAAGTTAGGGTGGTGCTGTGCATTACAGGCCGAACACCTGTATGCACAGATCTGGCTTCAAGAGTGATCTCCCGAGCTCCCCTCTCTGAAAAGTGGGAGAAGAAGCTAGGTCTCATGGATGAGTGTATCTGTTGTGCTCCTGCAGCAGGCAGAGTTTCACCTGGCCGACAACCTCGGCCTCTGCGTGCACCATCAGTACCACGTCCACTTACCTGAGATTTGCCGCTCGCCTTGCACATTTTAAATTTGATGTATAATATATGCCTAGAAACATTTCAGTATTACCATAATAGGGAAAAGAAAACATGTAGCCCAGAAAAGTACTTTTTAGGTTGCAGTATTAGTAGCATAGCTATTGAAGGACTGTGATATGATAACATTGCAAAATCGCTTAAAGAATTGACATGCTGCAGTCTCAAATAAGTAACGTATGCATGAAGCTTCAGGGTTCTACTTCAGGATTTGGATTTTCTTTGCTGGAATCAGGATTCCCTTCAGGTATTGTTATACATCTGCACTCAGATATCATGATAAAAACACAACCCACATAACCTAATACTCTTGCTAATATGTTCTTTCTCAGATGCCCATCGATTCCTATGGAGCTTCGTTGTGTGAACTTTCTAAGAACGAGGCTCTAGAGGTCCCTGCTGGTCAGGGTCAGGCCTGGGATCTCTCATGCTCATGAGAAATTCCATACATACCGCTGACTGGCAGTGACCTCTAGAGCCTCGTTCTTAGAAAGTTTTCAGAAAGAAGCTCCATAGCAATCAATGGTGGTCATGGGACATTACTATTTGGATTACATCAGAACTTCCAGGATTTATTTTGAAGTGATAAATTGGTAAACTAGGGCATGTGTGGGAGACTTTATTCATATAAACATTTTTTTCCACCTGTGTATTTTTTAACTTTATACTTGCTGGGTTAGTAATGGAGGTTTCTGATAGATGGTTTCCATTACTAACACCAGGGCTTGATGCCAGCTGATACTTCACAGCTTTCTTCAAATCCATTAACCTATTACCCCGACTGACAATGCACCAGAGGATGGAGACAGGTAAATCGCCAGAATAGGTGCATCTAAGGGTGCTTTCACATCATGCTTTTGTTGGATCCGAGGCTGTCCGTTGTCCGTTGGGACCAGCCACATTCAATGAGCATCCAATGCAGTGGCGTATCATGGAGGGCTAGCGTGGCATTTGCCTCGGGTGCAGCAGGCAGGGGGGTGCTCTCAGGCCTCCTGCTGCAGCACCCGAGGTATCTCCCTGGTGGCTGCACCTTCTGCCCCCCGCTGTGGGAGCCGGCTATTCTCTGTTCCCTTTATTAGCTGACAGTGGGAGCAGAGAAAGTACCGCATGCCGACTCCAGCAATCCATTGTACAGAGCAGCTATCTGACGCTCTGTACAATGAAATAGCTCCGAGATTCCCAGCAGTTCAGTGTCAGGGGGACATCAGTAACATAATCAAGTCACCTGATCACGCTGTTGATGTCACACTGCAGCCCTGCGGTGCAGAGGTGGCAGGATGGGGAAAAGTGCTCCATACTGGAGCTGGAGACGCCAAAGATTGATGTAATTAGGGGAAGGGAGAGAGGGTGGGCGGAAAATATGTGAGCCAACCTGGGGATATAGGGTGGGGGGAGTATATGTGAGCCAAACTAGGGATATAGGGTGGGGGAGAGAATATGTAGGCCAAACTGGGGATATAGGGTGGAGGAAGGATATGTGAGCCAAACTGAGGGGGAGAGGATGGAGTATATATGAGCCAAACTGGGATAGAGGGTGGGAGAATATGTTTGCCAAACTGGGGGAGAGGGAAGGGGAAGAATATGTGAGACAAACTGGGGGGAAGAGGGTGGGGAGAGTATATGTAACCCAAAATGGGGATAGAGGGTGGGGGGAGTATAGGTGAACCAAGAAGGTAAATTTGAGGATCCAGTATAAAACAGTGAAGGGGGATCAATGTGTACACAGTATGAGGCATTAGGAAGATGGCTGCAGCACAGTATGTGGAGTGAGGGGGGATGGCTGCGGCACAGTATGTGGGGAGGGAGGAGGATGGCTGTGGTACAGTATGTGGAATGAGAGGGAAAAAGTGTGGACAAAATATGAGGAGTGAAGGAGATGGCTGTCAACACAGTATGTGGAGTGAGGAGGATATTGGTGTGTGCACAGTATGTGGAGGGATGGGGGATGACTGCAGCAAAGTATGTGGAGTGAGGAGGGATGGTTGCGGTACGGTATCTGAAGTGAAGAGAGATGGCTGCTGTACAGTATGTGGAGTGAGGAGGTATGACTGCGGTATGGTATGTGGAGTGAGGGGCGATGGCTGTGGCACAGTATGTGGAGTGAGGAGGGATGGCTGCGGTACACTATGTGGAATGAGGGGGGAACAGTGTGGACACAGTATGAGAAGTGAGAGGGATGGCTACAGACAAAGTATGTGGAGTAAGAAGGAGATTGGTGTGGACACAGTATGTGATGTACGGGGGATGGCTACAACACAGTATGTGGAGTGAGGGGGGAATCAGTACGGACACATTATGAGGTGTGAGGGGGACGACTGCGGCACAGTATGTGGAGTGGGGGGGGGGTAATCAGTGTGAACATAGTAAGAGGTGTGATGGGGGTGGCTGCGGCACAGTATGTGGAATGAGGGGGGAACAATGTTGACACAGTAATAGGAGTGAGGGGGATGGTTACCGACACAGTATGTGGAGTAAGGAGAAGATTGGTGTGGACACAGTATGTAAAGTGTGGGAGATGGCTGCAGAACAGTATGTGGAGTGAGGGGCGAGTGAGGTAGTGAGGAAACAGTAGGGGATGAGAAAAATGTAAGGGGACACAGAATAGGGAGTGAGTAATGTGGGGCTGTATGGAGAGGGGGCAACATGTGTGGACAGTTTGAGGCCACAGCCAGGAGGGGACAGTATGTCGAGGATAGGGAGTTTGATGAGGGAGAACACTATAAACAGTGGGAAGTATAGGGGGGCACAACGTAGAGGACAATGTGAAAAAGTGGCCCAGTATGGAAAGGAGAGGGCAGTGTGGAAGGCATGAACCAGAAGTGGGACAGTATGTAAATTATATATCGTGCAGCGAACAATGAGAAGGAGTCATTTTTTATTCAGGGGCATAGTGTACAGCAGATATTTTTACTTATGAGAATTTTGCTATTGTTAAAAGTATTGTGTCGGGATGTGCAGAAGAAGACTGGAGAAGATAGAAATCTGCAGAGACGAGCAGTGGATGTGAAAAGTCATCATGGTGTCTGGACAAGATAAATAAAAGAAAAAGGCGACACCGATCAGAGGCAAGGTCATCTATAAGGTACCTGGATGTAAATGATTGTTTGTGATAATGACTAATTCTCATGAGTACTGTGGGTACTGTATGCTTTTAATGATGGCTGGTAACAACAACTCCCAGTATCCCTGACCATTGTTAAGGATGTAGTAGGAGTTGTTGGTTCATGCAGTACAAATGTGTATGGGTCTGACCTGACATTACAATTGTTTTAACATGTACTGATATTGGTTCTGATGATGAATTTATGTACTGATGAGGATTGTGATGCTGTGTTTCTATAGTGATGGGGTTATATGGATGTATTCCTGTACTGATGGCAGTTCTAATTATGTATTTCTGCACCTCTGGTGGGCCTGGTGATGTATCTCTGCACTGATGAGGATTTTGGTGATGTATTTCGGTACCTCTGGTGGGCCTGGTGATGTATCTCTGCACTGATGAGTGTTTTGACATAGTGTTTCTGTACTGATAGGGGTTATATGGATGCATTTATATTGCTCTAGTGGGTCTGATAATGTATGTATGTACTGATGAGGGTTGTGATACTGTTTTTGTACTGATGGGAGTTGCATGGATCTATTTCTGTACCTCTGGTGATGCAGTTTTGTGCTGTTATTGGTTCTAATCTTGTAAACATGTAAGGGCCCTTTCACATCAGCATTTTTTTCAAATCGCGGCAGATGCGGTGAAAAAACCGCATCTGCCGCGATTACCGCATACCGGCTGCACTTGCGGCGCGGTTGCGGTAAACGCCATACAAGGTATAGGCGGACTTGCGGCAGGTGCGGCAAGTGCGTTTTTGGCACTTGCAGCAGGTGCGGCCGCGAAAAAACCCGCGGCTGACAGCATTTTTTTTCGCGGCCGCACCTGCCGCAAGTGCCAAAACCGCACTTGCCGCAAGTCCGCCTATACCTTGTATGGCGTTTACCGCAACCGCGCTGCAACCGTGCCGCAAGTGCAGCCGGTATGCTGTAATCGCGGCAGATGCGGTTTTTTCACCGCATCTGCCGCGATTTGAAAAAAAACGCTGATGTGAAAGGGCCCTAACAATCTATAACCTGTATGTGACACATGGCTACATTCATAAAGTGTTGTGCTGTCTAAAAATGTAAGGGTTCTGTGTTTATTTGTTAGGAGCATTAAAAGGGTTATCCCAAGTTTGCGATAGGTCTGCAGCCACTCCATGTGTCCCGCTATGTGACTGCAGACTTCTGAATTCTCACTGTGCGCACACTCCATGCTGTCAGGCTCCTCTGGTGCCAGCAGTGAGAGTGGGAGGTCATGAAACTGTAAATGTGAGATTTACATACATGAAGTCATGTGCTGATTAGACATGCAAGGTCTCGATTAATGAAAATGAACTGAAGGAGGCCAGGCACGTCAAGTCAGAATGTGGTCAGAATGTGGTCAGAAGTGTATAAATCGCATACTTGTGCTCACACGACCTTCCAATCTTACCATTAGCACAGGAGAATCCTTAAAGTGTGCAGTGCACGCGCTGTGAGAATTCAGAAGCCGCAGTCACCTAGAGGGACTACAGACTTTCATCTCCAACCTGGAACAGTCCTTTATTTATAACATTAAGCTCTGTAGCCCAATCCCAACTGCATCTATTATATAATTGCGAATGCTGCGAGTGCCCCTTTGTCGTCATGTGGATACGAACGAAGCATTGGCCGCGCAGCGGCCATTGCGAGCCGGCGAGTCGCTATGCCCGCGCAGCGGGCATGGCGAGTCGAAGCATTGGCCGCGAAGCGGCCATTGCGAGTCGCTCTAAGGCGACTCGCTATGCCCGCGCAGCGGGCATGGCGAGTCGCCTTAGCAGCGCGAAGCATTGGCCGCGAAGCGGCCATTGCGAGTCAGAGACTCGCTCTGCTAGAATCCCGATGCATTGTGCATCGGGCACCCATCTAGTGTAATATAATTTGTTTTTCATTGAACATTGAGAGAATTAGGTAGAGCAGCTCAAGGGCACATGACTGTAAATATGTAAATCACATACATGATGACTACTCACACGGCTGGGGGGGACAGGGCACCAAACTGAAGTCTTGCCCCAGGTGGCAGAAAACCGAGATACACCTCTGTCCAATGTGATGTGCTTCCAAATGATGGTGACCCACAAAGCCTAAATGCCGGTCTGATACACATGACTGGCATAGGTTGCCATTGTGATTGGGGCAGCAATTGGCGTTCCAACAGTGGATCAAAACAGTGCACGGATGGAGCACATTCAGCTGGGAGCGGCCCAGAGATAGGGGGGAAGATTACTCCAGCAAAGGAAACAGATTTAGGGTGGAAATAGTTGTTTATTACCATATTTTAGATAATTACAATGCATTCAAAAGATCTAAGAAAAGGTTTAAAACAACCAAACAGCATGACTAAAAACATGGAGAAAATCTTTGACAGAGAGGTGTGACACAGGGAATAGTGGATGATAAAAAAGACAATAAAAAAACAATAAATCCATTGACCGAGCGACTAAAGCCTTGAGTAGTGTTATATATTTCTGATTCATCCTCGGTCTATGAATATATAGATTGTACATCTTTCTTCATATTGTACCACCTAGATTACTAATCTCCTTTTATTGTACTTCATTGATTTCTGAATCATTTATGCTAATCATACTGTATGTTATATCATTCTTTTATTTGCAAACCAATAAAAATATTTGAACAAAAAACAATAAATCTGATGCTGTGGATGCAAAGGAGCCAATATTGCCTGCTCCCGCCTTCTGCGGGTGTACGGCATGGCCTGGGAGCCTGCGCCATGACCAGTGGTAGGCTACCTACATGACCAACGTCTCTAGTCTACCTCAACTCCATGGAGCCATGATGGAGTGCTGTCAGGTGGGTGCTGTGGTGTACTGTCAGGTGGGTGCTGTGGTGTACTGTCAGGTGGGTGCTGTGGTGTACTGTCAGATGAGTGCTGTGGAGTGCTGTCGTGGGTGCTGTGGAGTGCCGTCAGGTGGGTGCTGTGGTGTACTGTCAGGTGGGTGCTGTGGTGTACTGTCAGATGAGTGCTGTGGAGTGCTGTCGTGGGTGCTGTGGAGTGCCGTCAGGTGGGTGCTGTGGAGTGCTGTCAGGTGGGTGCTCTGGATTACTGTCAAGTGGTACTGTGGAGTGCTGTCAGGTGGGTGTTGTGGTGTACTGTCAGGTGGGTGCTGTGGTGTACTGTCAGGTGGGTGCTGTGGAGTGCTGTCAGGTGGGTGCTGTGGTGTACTGTCAGGTGGGTGCTGTGGAGTGCTGTCAGGTGGGTGCTGTCATGTGGGTGTTGTGGAGTGCTGTCAGGTGGGTGCTGTCATGTGGGTGTTGTGGTGTGCTGTCAGGTGGGTGCTGTGGAGTGCTGTCAGGTGGGTGTTGTGGAGTGCTGTCAGGTGGGTGCTGTCATGTGGGTGTTGTGGTGTGCTGTCAGGTGGGTGCTGTGGAGTGCTGTCAGGTGGGTGTTGTGGAGTGCTGCTGCTGTCGCTGGTTTCTGTCACCTTGGGTCTGCTGCTTTCTCTGAGGTCATTTCCTCTTCAGTCTGAGCAGCTCTGTATAATATGAATCACTCTCTTCCTGGGTATAATACACAATACTCTGCTGCCATCTAGTTGTCCTTTTTTATAACTACATCTTAGGCTGGAGAAATGTAACACTGAGCCACAGTCAGGATATCTTCACGTTGTTTTTTTAATGCTTTTTTTCTGTAGCAAATCCTGCTCTCTTGGCAGTAAAAAAAAAGGTGCTTCCAAAAATCTGGTTTTACCACCATGTTGTACGTCTTTTAGCTGTGTTTTTGGTGGGTCATTTGTCCACAGCACATGTTTAAATTCTTTCACTACAAAAAACAGCAAAATAAGACAGATAAGGTATGTGGGGGCAGTAATTATGAATATATAACGAAGGATAAATAAAGAGCTACTACAGAACTTTACAAAAAATGTATATAATAAAACAAAAGGAGTGTAAGGAACAGAAATGGTGCACGCCCATAGTAAAAAAAAATATATGATTTATCATTATATAACAACTAGCTGGGTGCCCGATGCACATGTATCGGGATTCTAGAAGAGCGAGTCTCTGACTCGCAATGGCCGCTTCGCGGCCACTGCTTCGCGCTGCTAAGGCGACTCGCCATGCCCGCTGCGCGGGCATAGCGAGTCGCCTTAGAACTGCTCGCAATGGCCGCTGCGCGGCCAATGCTTCGGGCGTATCCACATGACCACGCCGACTCGCATTGCGAGCGGACTCAGAAGGGGCAAAAAACCCATTCGCAATTATATAATAGATTAATAAATATATGAAGTATCTGACAAATCAAAAGGGTAGATGATCCAAATGATTTAGACCCTTCACAAGGCAACAGGTAGTACAGCAGTAAAAGACAAACCCTGGTTAATTGAATGCGATTACAATAAATATCAGGATAAGTAAGTAAGAATACATAAATGTTATACAAAATACAATAAAGCAGTGTTTTACACTCAGGAAAGGAGGGGCATAAGGGGGGGTACTGTTACACCCCCGCCACGTCAGCACCTCCACAGCAGGGAGACCGACGTCATGGCGTATTCAGTTCTCTGACGGTCTGGCGGCTCCGTCTGCTGCTTCCTGCTCCCAGTGCCTGCACACTCCGCACAGGTCTCCTGCTTGGGCATGCGCATGGCACACCCCCAATCCTTAGGGGCCAGCACGCCCTACCCAGAAATATTTAAGGCGTATTTAAGGCGCCATCTTTATTTGGAAGGTGCCTGAGCAATGTGGTCTATGCTTTAGAGAAATGCTGCTAATTGTCAGATCCCCTTGCTGTATCGAATGTCTGAACTGTGTCTGTTCCTAGTTTCACTGTGATGCTGCACCATCTCCACCAATCCTGCTTTCATACTCAGAACCTGCATCGCCTGTATCCAGCTGTTCAGGATGCACCTACCCAGAGATTGTGTCTATCCGTAGGAGCTCAACCTCTGGAGTCAGCTGTCATGGTTCCAAGACCCCCTGGAGTTGCACCTGGCGGATCCTACCTGCACAAGTGTAACCTCGCCATCTGAGGCTTTAGAGAAGACTCAGTACTGCTTAGGCTCGCTCCTCCAGGTGGAGATCGGTACTTTGGCCCAATGAGTCCTGGGCCTCGCCCACCGAGCATTACAAGTAGATACCAACATGTATAAATACCAGGGTAGGTAAGGTTGCATGTGGACTGAAGATCCCCACAAAGCTCGACAATCAATAGGAGGCGGTTGTATTAGTGTGATACCCCACTCTCAGCACGCCCAATTTTGAACAGGAAAAAGTAGCTTATGTTCTAATCTATTGGTGCAAGTGCAATGAGTTGTCTTCTTGCATTTCACTCACAGATTTTGTATGCAGATATGAGTGAAACCTAAGGTTATCTCCATACTATCAATATTTGCAGCCGTTTGCACGCAGCGTGTTCTCACCATGTCCAAATCACTGCATTGTACAGTACAAGCAGAATGGACGGGATTTACAGAAATCCTGTGCCCACTGTGCTTGGCTTCTCTGCAGCATAAACTGACCTGCAGGGCGACATTCCAAGCCTCCGATTAACCCCCAGGGCCTTATTTGGCCCTCATGCTGCTCTAGGCACTTTTCGTGGTCGCGCCCCTTACTGACGTCACACACTAAGTCGCTTGTGTTATGTACAGAGGCTTCAGGACAAATGATCACTTTCTGTCGGTGATGTTACTCGGGCATCGCTGGGAGGAGGTGAGACAGGACAGTATCTGGGGTCATCAGCCGACCAAGCGTTGTCATGGCAACACATCGAGGCCCCGTGATCACATCAGAGGGCCACCCATGCTGGAGGGGAACAGCGCAACCACTGCTGCAGTGCTTTAGAATGCACTATGCGATCTAAAGGGTTAACGCGGAATTGAATCATGTCTGAAGTGGGTTTCCTGAAGCATTAGGATCTGAGCTCGTCGTTTATGTGCTGCATATAATACTTGACGTTTTTTAGCGGGGACATTTAAACCATGGACATTGAAAGAGCAAAATGTTAAATCAGCCATTTGCAGTTAGAATCGGTACAGTGCTGTGTAGACCAGACCAGAGTAGACCGGGGGGTGGGGAGGAACAGATTTGGGAAGAGAAAGGGATAGGAGAATAGAAGAGAAAGAGTAGAGAAGAAGAAGTTGGCTTAAAATACATTCTTATAAACATTTCGGTTTGTGTGCAACCTAGGACAGTAGATATACCGCCCAGCACTCTAAGAGGGTTTTGGGAGCCGAGGAGGAGTCCACTCCGACTCCCAAAAGGCCTCCCAGTAAATTGAAAATTTGAACAATGACCTGCACCGCCGGTCATGTAAACTGCTAGGGAAGGAACAGCCGCTCTTCCCCCTAATGAGAGATACAAGGTTCCAAGTATGAGGAGAGTACAAGAAACCTGTTTTCATCAACATATCTGAGCAAATAGAGTCCTTCAGAGTCCTCTATGCTGATGGAAACTAGAAATTATTACAGCAAATATTCAAGTATTTGGGTTCGGCAGCTTCTGTTGCGGCGTCTCTCCTGCCATCTTATCTGAGGAGGTGGAAGAGGGCGTAGTGCTGGCCACTCCGGTAAGTCCACGTGGGGCAAATCAAAAGCTTTCAGCAGAGCGTCCAAATCACCAATCCTGCGAAAAGTTGCCGATCTGCCATCTTTATAAGCCACCAACTGGAATGGAAAGCCCCATCTATAGTTAATGTCGTTCGCTTTGAGGAGAGTTAAAAGAGGTCTCAGCCCTCGACGCTGCAGCAGGGTGCGTCTGGCCAAGTCAGAGAACAAGGTAATCTCTGCCTCCATGAATTGGATAGGGCCCCGCTGTCTTGCCCCCTGCATGATAGCCTCTTTAATCGTGAAGTAGTGCACACGGCATATTACATCCCTGGGTCTGAGGTCTCCTGATGGTTTCGGGGCCAGTGCTCTATGGACCCTATCCATAATTATTTCGGTGCCCAGAGGTTCACCTAGCACCGTGTTAAACAAGTCCTGCACCACTTTTCTCAAGTCAATTGGGGATACTGACTCAGGGAGGCCCCTTATGCGGACATTGTTTCTCCTATTGCGGTTCTCAATATCCTCTTGTCTATACATGAAATCCTCCATCATCTCTGAGTGCATCTGCAGCATTTCCCTATGAGCTTGCAACTCATTCAATATGTATTCTTGCACATTCTCCACATCCTCCACTCTTGTGGTGAATTCTGCTTTTAGGGACTGCAGTTCCCGCCTATAGGTGCCCTCCATCCTGCTGGCCAGTCTATCTAGGTCTTGTTTTGTGGGGATAAGTTTAAGCAGTTTACTTATCTCAGAGGTCGGAAGGTTGGCAATGTCCTCCATGTGTGCGGTCTCTTCCTCAGAGTCCTGCTGCAAGGGAGCGTAACGGCTGCCCTGTTCTCTCCTTTCCCGCGCTCCATGTCCTCTGGGTTGGGAGGACGCCGCCATCTTAGGTCTGTTTTGCTCCCTGCTGGGAGTTTGAGAAGACCGTAAATAGCGGTCTATAGTGCTGCTGGAGCCCTGAGAGGGGGTTCCGGAGCTTCCCTGCAGTCTCCCCTGCTTGCCCATGTGCAGAGAACCGGTGGTGAAGGGCTGAAGATCGCTGTACTGGGAGCTTCAGGAGCGGAGCGGTGCACAGCAGCGTCCTACTCCGGCATCAGCAAGCCACGCCCCCCGCTTCTGCAATCTTTATATCTTTCCTTTCTCTGGGAACGCTGCCCTGAGAGCGTATATTTTCGCTCTAGGTTCTCCTCTGCTCTGAGAACCCTTACCATGTTTGGTACTACACCTGCCAACCTTTTTGCAGTTATGTTTATTGTTTTTCTTGTTGTTTCCCCTTGCCTACCTCTTCCTAGTATTCTCCACTTGTACTCCTCTGACAGCCGAAATCCTTTTATATCGGATCAACTATTATACAGGAACGTATGTATGATGTCTTTGCTTTTATTGCGAGATATGAGACTTGCGCTGACTTTGCACCTTTACCATGCTGATTGTAACTTTATCGTTAAATGTTAATGGATTGAACTCCCCCCAGAAGCGGGCTCTTCTTTGAGGTCAATTGCGTAAGACCCGACCTGACATAGTCTTTTTACAAGAGACCCATCTTCTTGGGGGAGACAATCATAGGGTAGCCTCATCATCCTATCCTCACCAATTCTTTGCCAATGCCTCTAGCAAGCGAGCGGGTGTGGCAACCGTTTTCCTTTCTAGCTTAAATTTTGAATTGGTCACCTCTGTCTCTGATCCTGAGGGCAGATTTGTACTAGTTACTTGCCGTCTGGATAATGTTTTGTATTCTATGATGTCTGTTTATGTTCCTAATTCCCGACAAACTACCTACATTAGGACCTTGTTTGATACTCAATCCTCAGCCCTGGTAGGACATAAAATTATTGCTGGTGACTTCAATGCTCCGTTAAATAAATCACTTGACTGCTCTGACCCTTCTGACTTTCGGACCGACCTAAACCCGACGATCTCTTCATTTCATCTACATGATGTATGGAGATATCTTCATGCGGAAGAACGCACATACACCTTTTTTTTCGTCCAGATTTAAAACGTTTAGTCGCATTGATTATACTCTAGTCAGTGATTCCTTGCTCTCCCAGTGTCTCTCGGCCGACATAGACCTCATCACTTGGTCTGACCACTCTCCGGTTCAACTAACTTTACAAGACGCAACACCACCTCTCCCTCTCTCTCAATGGACCCTTAATGAGCGCCTCCTGTCCTCCCCGGTTAACTGTGAGGCTATCTCATCTCACCTCACTGACTATTTTCAGCTGAATGATGTTGAAGAGATCTCCCCGGAATCCCTGTGGTATGCGCATAAAGCGGTTATCCGTGGACACTTTATAAAACTGGCGGCCCACGCCAAGAAACTCCATGAAGCCGCAACACAAAACCTGCTCACTAAAATCAAATCACTTGAACAGTCCCTTACTCATCCCTCCTCTATTATTCTTTCTGATCTCATAGCTACCAGGAACCAGTTACGCACGCTCCTGCTTTCTAACGTGGAACATCTCCTTAAGAAAACCAAATCGAGATATTATGCCATGGGCGACAGAGCGGGTGCTCTTTTGGCCCGCAGAGTACGTAAAGTAGAACTGAAAAATAGAATTTCTCATGTTGTCACTCCCCAGGGTAACACGATTCGCAATCCGATCGAGATAGCAGATCAATTTAAACATTTCTACCAATCATTATATAATCTGTCTTCGGATCCTAATACTTCTGAGCCCACTCCTGGGGTTGTCCAAGACTTTCTCTCACGTGTGGCCCTTCCTGCTCTATCTGTATCACAGCAAGATTTCTTGAATAGACCCTTTTCCCATGAAGAGATTTTATCGGTGATTCACTCCTCCAAGAAACGTTCTGCCCCCGATCCCGACGGATTTTCTTATCACTATTATGCCGCCTTTGGCCCACTTCTTGCACCTCATCTTCTCTCCTTATTTCACCACTGGCAAAAGCAGGGCATGATTAAACCTGAGGGGTTAGCCGCCTCCATCTCCACCATTCTTAAGCCAGATAAGTCTCCCTCCCGAGTAATTATCGCCCTATTGCCTGTTAATTTGTGATCTAAAATTTACTCAAAGCTGCTGGCGGACCATCTCAAGACCGTATTACCCTCCTTGATCGCTCTGGACCAGGTGGGTTTCATTCCTGGTAGACAGGCGAGAGATGCCACAAGGAGAGTCTCCGACCTCTTGGAGATCCTGGAGAGGAGAGGTACTCCTGGTGCACTCATCTCTTTGGACGCTGAGAAAGCCTTTGATCGAGTGCATTGGGGGTTCCTGGCTGCGGTCCTGGAGAAATTTGGAATATTGGGCAACATGTATTCGTCCATCATGGCGCTATACTCTTCCCCCTCTGCGGTTGTTAGAGCGGGTGGTTTCACCTCCTCAGCCTTCACCATCTCCAATGGAACCCTTCAGGGTTGCCCCCTCTCACCTCTAGTGTTCGCTCTTGTGATGGAACCATTAGCAGCTATTATTCGTACCCATCCTGCTCTGAGGGGTATTGAGGTCGGACCAACTGATCACAGAATATCACTTTATGCGGATGATGTTCTTCTTTCCTGCACTCATTTGGAAACATCAATACCTGCTCTTATGGAGATTCTTGAAAACGTTTCCAACGCCTCTTATTATAAACTCAATTTATCTAAGTCAGCAATTCTTCCTATTAATGTCCCCTCTCTGCTCCAACGCTCCCTTCACGATGCATTTCCTTTTCTGGTCATCATAATGGGAGACCCAGACAATGGGGTTTAGGGCTCCGCCCTCCGGAGGTCACACTAGGTACTACAAGTTTGTAGACACCGCCTCCTCCGCTTATAAACCCCCACCGTAGGGAACATCCTCAGTTTTAAACTTAGTGTGCTCGGAGGATCACGCTTTGCTTGCACTTCACTGCATTCTCACAGCTTACGTGATGGCGTATGAAGACAAGGTAAATGGTCCCGGTCGGGACCCTCGACAGTCTCCCCGCTCACCCTTTGTGGAACACGCTGGTGGAGGTACCGGAGGGCTTTTTAGCCTGGACACTTGCTGTTCTCCCGGTACGCTGTCGAGCTCCTTCCTTTCCATCCCTCCATGGAGGCTCTGGAGAGGGGGAGCCTGGAGCCTTGCACAGCTCCGCTCCGTCCGAGGCCTCCCTAAATGGTGCTTACAGACCGGACGGAGCCAGCCCAGTCCGAGGCCTCCCTAAATGGTGCTTACACTCCGGACTGGTGCTGTACCCCCGTCCGAGGCCTCCCTAAAGGTGCTTACAGACCGGACCGGCGCCGAGGCACCTGGTGTGTCTCCTGTGTGCCTGGGGGTAGTGTCTGTCACTTGGTGTCATGACACTCAGACCGCGCGGTTACCCTCGGGTCCGCGGTTCTGTCGGTGTACCCTGTGCTGGGGTCACTCTGGCTGACCGCCCTGTGTGTCTCAGGGGCTGAGGCTGTAGACTGCTGATGTTTGTTTTGTGCATGCGGTCTGTGTGTGTATGTGTATTGTTACACACTCTTTTCCCGCGCTGCGGGCTCTGGCACCTCCATTACTGAGGCTGCCTGGAGGAGGAGGAAGCAGCTCTTACGGTGACATCACCGATGGGCGTGTTTTGTGTTCTCCCGCGTGTTCCTGGCCACGCCTATGACTTTACTGTCGGCGGCCATCTTCTCCCTCTCTTCCCGGCTGGGATCTGGCTGCAGCGTGTGTCTGCACTTTCCAGGGGAGACCGGAACTCGCGGAGGTCACACACGAACACCGCTTCCTCCTACCGCTTACTGCGGTCGGTAAGCCACCGGGATCTCCGGTTTGTTTGTTACAAATTGGCTTATTTCCCCCTACTGTGGCGATGTCCTCAGTAAGGAAGCATGCTGCTAAGGCGGCAGATGGCACCATTACCTGCGCTACATGCAACGGTTCACTGGTGGAGGGGTCCTGCAATAATTGCGGACGCCCAGAGACCCGGACAGTTACTGTTGAATCAGAATCTGCGGGTCTGTACCCTGAGGTTCGGGTGATCCCAGGGACATGGGAAGCGCAGAATAAGATAAATGAATCTCTGCTGTCCCAGATGTCCTCCATGTCGCAATCCCTGGAGGCACTTCATAGGAGGCTGGAAAACCCAGCTACTCCTCCCAGTTACCCCCGGGGCTTCTTACTTCTTCTGTGAGACCCCCTAAGCGAGCTCGTGAGGCCTCTCCAGAGCTCCAAGCTCCCTCTGAGGAGGAGCGTTCCTCTGATGGTGAGGAAGATGATGGGGGTTCTACTCTCGGGTCTGTCTCTGAACCTCCAGATGGGGTGGAGGATCTGGTGTCCTCCATCAATGAGACATTACGTCTGGTCACTCCTCCTGAGGAGGTGACTGTTCACCCCAAGGAGGTCTATCAATGGCTGCGGCCGGAGGCGAGACCAAGTGGGTCCTTTATGGACCACACTAATTTTGGAAGGGTGATTAGAGCACCCAGGTTACATCCTGGGCGGCGTTATGTCCGTAAACCTAAGGACCTTCGCTTTCCCTTTCCTCAGGAGGTGCTTCTGGAATGGTCACAGTCCCCTAAGGTGGACGCTTCCATGACTAGGATTGCTGCACGCTCCTTGTTTTCTGCCTCTGATAGCTCCTCATTGAAGGATGCTACTGATAGACAGGTCGAGCAACTCGCCAAGTCTTCCTATGAGGCTGTGGGGTCTTCATTTGCCCCTAATTTTGCCGCGGTCTGGACCCTACAAGCGATTACCTCCTGCTTGGATGGTATCTCTGATCTAGCTAGGGCCAGCCCAGAGGTCCTGGCACTCACCGACAGAGCAAGGGCTTATGCGGATTACGCCAGGACGGCAACTTTGGAAACTGCCACTCGCTCGGCTGTGGCTTCAGCCGATGCTATAGCGATCCGCAGGTTGTTGTGGCTGCGTCTTTGGGACTCAGATGCCACGTCTAAGAAGATTTTGCAAAATCTTCCGTTTGCTGGTGACAGGCTCTTCGGCACCGAGCTGGACAAGCTGATAAAGGATTCTGCTGAGTCTAAGATACCGCAGAATAAGCCTAAACCACGGTATTCCGTGAAAAGGAACCCAAAACAGTGGTCCTTTCGCCCCAGCTCGCAGTCATCAGCGGCGTCCGCTCGCGCGGACCGTGGGGGCAAGCCCTCCACTCAGTGGCGCAACAAAAGTCGCCAAAAGAAGCCGGCAGGGGCTGCAGCTGCCACCCCTAAACCCGCTTCGGCATGACTCGCTCCTTCATCCTGTCTCCCCACAGGTGGGGGGCCGCCTGTCTCTTTTCCAGGACAGATGGCTTCTCCACGTTCAAGACCAGTGGGTCCGAGACGTAGTCTCAAAAGGCTACAGGATAGAGCTGACGTCACAGCCGGCACACCGATTCCATCGGTCTGTTCCATCCCTAGACAAAGCTCAGGCTTTTCATCTGGTGTTGGAGGGACTCCGCAGAGACGGAGTGGTGGTCCCAGTACCCACGGGAGAGAGGTTCAGGGGTTTTTACTCCAACCTCTTTATTGTCCCAAAGAAGGACGGCTCTTTTCGTCCGGTTCTGGACCTCAAGTTGTTCAACCGCCACGTGTTGGTTCGGAAGTTCCGTATGGAATCCCTGCGCTCCGTGATCGCGGCTGTGTCACAGGGAGACTTCCTGGCGTCCATAGATATCCGAGACGCCTACCTTCACGTGCCCATTGCACCGGCTCATCAGCGCTGGTTGAGATTCGCAGTGGGGGAAGAACACTTCCAATTTGTGGCACTGCCATTCGGGCTAGCCTCGGCACCGCGAGTGTTCACAAAGGTGATGGCCTCAATGATGGCTCTCCTGCATGTGCAGGGACACGCCGTCATTCCCTATTTGGACGACCTGCTGGTCAGGGCGCCATCGGAAGACCTTTGTCGGGTGAGCCTGGAGGTGACCATGAAGTCTCTGGAACAGTTCGGGTGGCTTCTCAACATTCCAAAGTCGACCCTGATTCCGACCCAGTCTTTGACATATCTGGGCATGGACTTCCACACGGACTCAGCCCTGGTGTCCCTACCTCAAGCCAAACAGCTTGCGATCCAATCAGGAGTGCAGAATGTTCTCCTGTCACCACAATCTTCCCTACGGGGGTTGATGAAGCTGGTGGGACGCATGGTAGCGGCGATAGAGGCGGTGCCTTTCGCACAGTTTCGCCTCCGTCCTCTCCAGTTGGAGATTCTTCGCCGATGGGACAAAAGGACGATTTCTCTGAATCGGCTGGTGACGCTGTCACAATCGACCAGGGACTCCCTACAGTGGTGGCTCCGGCCACTTCATCTGTCACGGGGCCGGTCCTTTCTAAAAACCGTCATGGTTAGTGGTGACCACCGACGCCAGTCTGAAAGGCTGGGGTGCGGTGTTCTTGCACCACAGGGCTCAAGGCCTCTGGACTCAGTCGGAGTCGGCATTACAGATCAACGTGCTGGAGATCAAGGCGGTCTATCTGGCGCTCCTGGCGTTTCAGAAATTCCTGTCAGGACAACCCATTCGGGTTCAGTCCGACAATGCGACGGCCGTCGCCTACATAAATCATCAGGGAGGGACCAGAAGTGCTCAGGCCCTCGCCGAAGTCCACCGCATTCTAGCCTGGGTGGAGGAAAACGGCTGCCTGATCTCCGCAGTTCACATCCCAGGGGTCGAGAACTGGGAGGCCGACTACCTGAGCCGACAGGGGATGGACGCCGGAGAGTGGTCCCTGCATCCAGACGTCTTCCGGGACATCTGCAGCAAATGGGGCACCCCGGACGTGGATCTGATGGCCTCACGGCTGAATCATCAGGTACCCCAATACATGGCACGATCGTGGGATCCTCAGTCTCTGGGGGCGGATGCCCTGATCCTGAGTTGGTCCAGCTTCCAGCTGCCATATGTGTTCCCGCCTCTGGCTCTGATTCCCAGGGTTCTGTGGAAAATCAGGACAGAATGCAGAGTAGCCATTCTAGTGGCTCCAGATTGGCCCCGGAGGTCCTGGTACCCGGACCTCTGGCAACTGTCAGGCGGACACCGGTGGGCTCTTCCAGAACGCGCAGATCTTCTCGCGCAAGGCCCATTCTTCCACCTCAATTCCAGGGCCCTCAGATTGACTGCATGGCTCTTGAGGCCTGGTTGCTGACATCCAGGGGCTTCTCTCCTACGGTGG
The DNA here is from genome assembly GCA_033576535.1 of Allobates femoralis. Taxonomy (NCBI): domain Eukaryota; kingdom Metazoa; phylum Chordata; class Amphibia; order Anura; family Aromobatidae; genus Allobates; species Allobates femoralis. The sequence continues at coordinate 543,611,003 of JARQOC010000004.1, forward strand.
TTGCCACGATGAATCGGGCAAGGAAACCTGTCTCCAGGAAGATATACCACAGAACGTGGAAAATCTTTTTCTCCTGGTGTGCCTCTGGTGGACGCTCACCGTGGCCCCTGTCCATCCCGACATTGTTGGCCTTCCTACAGTCGGGTTTGGAGTTGGGATTATCCCTTGGCTCTCTGAAAGGTCAAGTATCAGCACTTTCAGTGCTGTTTGACAGGCGCTTGGCGCTCCTCCCGAAGGTTCGTCAATTTCTGCAGGGGGTGTCTCGGGTGGTTCCGCCTTACAGACGACCTCTGGACCCTTGGGACCTCAACATGGTCCTGGCGGCACTGCAGAAACCGCCGTTTGAGCCACTGAGAGACATCTCTCTCTCTCGTCTGTCCCAGAAGGTGGTTTTTCTGGTGGCAATTACGTCTCTGAGAAGGGTCTCAGAATTGGCTGCACTTTCGTGCAAGTCACCCTTTCTGGTGGTTCACCAAGACAAGGTGGTGTTGCGCCCGCGGCCTGAATTCTTGCCGAAGGTGGTTTCAACTTTCCACCTAAACCAGGAGATTGTTCTCCCATCATTTTGCCCCGCTCCCGTTCATCAGGTTGAGCGCGACCTCCATACTCTGGATCTCGTGAGAGCTGTACGCATTTATGTGTCCAGGACCGCCTCCTTTAGGAGTTCGGATTCCTTATTTGTCCTCACGATGGGTCGCTGTAAGGGGTCCGCGGCTTCGAAGTCGACCTTGGCCAGATGGATCAAGGCTCCCATTCAGGAGGCATACCGGTCTTCTGGTTTGCCTCTCCCGGTGGGTTTGAAGGCACACTCTACTAGAGCTGTAGGTGCCTCATGGGCCTTGCGACATCGAGCATCTGCTCTACAGGTGTGTCAGGCGGCCACCTGGTCCAGCCTGCACACTTTCTCAAAGCACTATATGGTGCATGCCCATGCCTCTGCGGACGCAAGTTTGGGCAGGCGGGTCCTCCAGGCGGCGGTTGCCCACCTTTAAGGGGGACCGTGTATTATCCGTCTTGTTGAGGAACTCTTCCCGCCCTGGGGTATTGCTTTAGGACATCCCCATTGTCTGGGTCTCCCATTATGATGACCAGAAAAAAGAGAATTTTGTTTACGTACCGTAAATTCTTTTTTCTTTAATCATCAATGGGAGACCCAGCACCCACCCAGTTGTTCCGTTGCATGTTTGCATTTGATCTGTTCTCTGTTGAGACAGTGTTTTCCGGGTTGTTCAAACCGTCTGTGCACGGTATTCTTCCCGATGTTTCGGGTGTGGTTCATTTTTCTCCTCGCAGCTTATGGACTAAACTGAGGATGTTCCCTACGGTGGGGGTTTATAAGCGGAGGAGGCGGTGTCTACAAACTTGTAGTACCTAGTGTGACCTCCGGAGGGCGGAGCCCTAAACCCCATTGTCTGGGTCTCCCATTGATGATTAAAGAAAAAAGAATTTACGGTACGTAAACAAAATTCTCTTTTTCCTTTGGTCGCCCACCGGTTTCAAATATTTAGGAATCCACATTACACCTACGAAGCGTTTGATCCAAACTAACTGTGAAGCTCTACTGGCCGATCTTAGAACCACTATTCTACCCTCCAACTGTCTTGGATGGCTAGGATTCATCTGGTGAAGATGATGGCTCTACCTAAAATATATATACCTGTTGCGCTGTATACCCTTTCACTTCCCTCGCAGATTTCTCAATCTCTTTCAGGCGACTTTGGCTAAATTCATATGGAGTGGTAAGATGCACAGGATTGCGATGTCGACACTTACTCTTCCGTATAAATCCGGTGGACTTGGTGTCCCTGATATTACGGCCTACTACATAGCTGTTTCTCTGGATATTGCCAAAATATATTGGGTAAATGCTCCCCAGTCTCTATGGCTTCAACTGGAGACCTACCACACTCAATGTGGATCGGCCAGACTCCTCCTTGAAATGAATCTTATGCGCTCCTTCTCCCCATCTGACAGCCTACTCTCCACCCGATCGGTCCTGACTCTATGGAATGCCTTGTCCCATTCCCACCTTCCTTTTCTTTTCCACTATATCTCTATTAAAGCAGTTGAGTGTCTGATGACGGAGATCCCGCTCTTGCCGTGGAGCACAAAGGGGGTGCTCATGCTTCGAGACATCTTACAGGATAAACGGATTATCCCTTTTCCTACATTACAAACTAAGTATTCCCTTTCTTCCTCCTGTCTCTTTGACCATTTACGCCTCTCACACTTTATGCGCTCAGTGTCTATCCCAGACTGTGACCTCTTGACAGTTACAGGCTTTCTTCAAGCAACTATCACCTAATATCTGCCGAGTGTTGCTTATATACAAGGCACTCCTCTCCATTAAGGCTGATCTAAAATTGCCCTATATGCTGAAGTGGGAATCCAGATTAGCGTTCACTGCCTCTCTGACACAATGGCACGAGGCCTCGGGGCATGCAGCCTCCTACACGTCATGTATTGGTCATCTAGAACAGTCCAAGAAGATCATGTTGGACTGGTACCTCACTCCTGCCAAACTTTCTAAATTTCGTGGCAGAGATCCTGCCCCCCTGGCTACGTGTTGGAGGGGATGTCCTCAATTGGGCTCCGAGACTCATATTTGGTGGAGCTGTCCACGTTTGACGTTGTTCTGGGCGGAAATGAGCTCATGGCTTGCGTCCCTTACTGGCCTTCCTATATCTCTAGAGGCCCCCTTAGCTCTACTGGGGATAGACCTGTCTTCATTCCCATCCATATTACGTCCCATCATTACAAATGTTCTTATTGCGGCCAGACTTACTTTTGCGTCTCACTGGCGCACCTCCACCCTCCCTACGAGGTCTGAAGTCATAGTGCGTTTAAATCAGCATTTCTCATATGAAGTGATGTTGGCACAGGGTCTGACTCGGAGAAACCGTATATTAAATTGTTGGGACCCTTGGGTATCCTCCCCACACAATACAGTGTCATTGCCCTCTTGAATTGTTCTTACGCAATGTATCTGTGTGAATCTAGTCTAGTCTCCTGTATATTATTCGAATTACTCGCTGTCATGATCGGTATGCTCCCTTCCCTTGATCCCCGCCCCCTTCCTATTATGATGTAACTTTTGTGTTTTATGTGATGCTCTTTGCACCTACATTATTTGACTGATTTGTTCTGTTTTATAAGTTTCAATAAAAAACAAATGGTTTAAAAAAAAACAAAAACATGGGGACGCAAGTGCTTGCGCTCGGGTGCAGATTGGCGTGCACACCCATTCACTGCAATATGTGATTTGCGCGCATGTGGATGCTTGCGCACAAATCACACAGTCTCGTTCGCACCAGGAACGCAACATGTCACGTTCAGGGTGCAGACGAGAGTGTGTGATTTGTGCACAGGCATCCACATGCGTACAAATCATATATTGCAGTGAATGGGTGCGCACAGGGTGCGCACGCCTACCTGCATCAGAGCGCAGGCACCTGCGTCCCCATGTTAAACATAGGGACTTGCGGTGCCTGCGCTCAGCTTGCGGATCCCCTCCGCAGGACGCTGCGGAGGGGTCCACAAGTCTGAAACCAGCCTATGTGAAAAAGTATAAAAAAGTGAAATAAAACGTAAAAAAAGCACGCCGAAATAAAAAAAAACCTGTTGCCACTAAAAACCTAGAGTTGTCATGTTATTATTTTCGCCTGGGAAACACTATAAACACAATTATAAAAACCTTGCCAAAATGGTCACTTTTTCATCATGCTGACACACAAAAAAATTAACAAAAAGATGTCAAATAGTCAAACGTAAAAAAGAAATGGTGAAAATGGAAACGCCAAACTGACTTGTAAAGAAACAAGCCCTAACATAAAAAAGTTACAGCTTTCAGAATATGGCGATGGCAAAACAAGTACATTTTTTGTACAATAACTTGCGTTTAAAAGTAGCCAAGCAAAAATAAAGCTATATTAGGGACCTTTCACAACAGCGTTGCTGATTCACGGCAGATCCGGCAGCTTCGACGCATCTGCCGCGTAACGGACGACTTGCGGCAAGCCCCATTCATTCCCTATATGGGACTTGCGGTCAGGTGCGAAAAGTGTGGTTTTGCCAAATCTGGCAAAACCGCACCAGGCCTCAAGTCCCATATAGGGGGTGAATGGGGCTTGCTGCAAGTCGTCCGTTACGCGGTAGATGCGTCAAAGCTGCCAGATCTGCCGCGAACAGGCAGAATCGCACATGTGAAAGCAGCCTAAGGCGGCCGTCACACGCACAGATTTCTTGCCCGATATCGTTTAAGCGATCTCCTTTTTGATCGCTTAAGCGATATCGGGCTTAAAATCGTTGCATGTAATCAAGCGATTTACGATGTGAAATCGCTTGATCGTGACATCGCAGATCTGAGGTCCGGACCTCAGATCTAGCGATTTGCGATTTAGCGATCTGCTTCATCGTGGGGTATAACACCACGATGAACGATCTCCCAGCAGCAGAGCCTATGCTGGGAGATGGTAACTATGGTACACGTCGGGTAACTAAGCGACGCGCGGCGCCTAGTTACCCGATGTGTACCATAGTTACCAGCGAGATCGCGGCTCCACATCGCTGGTGAGTCTGTCTGTGTGACATCTCACCAGCGATGTGAGCGATATTGTAAGCGATCGCGCGTGCACGTGATCGCTTACAATATCGCTATAGATATCTGTGCGTGTGACGGCCGCCTTAGGGCCCTTTCACATCAGCGTTTTTTTCAAATCGCGGCATATGCGGTGAAAAAACCGCATCTGCCGCGATTAACGCATACCGGCTGCACTTGCGGCGCGGTTGCGGTTTTTGCCATGCAAAGTATAGGCGTACTTGCGGCAGGTGCGGCAAGTGCGGTTTTGCACTTGCGGCAGGTGCGGCCGCGAAAAAAACCGCGGTCAGCCGCGGTTTTTTTCGCGGCCGCACCTGCCGCAAGTGCAAAACCGCACTTGCCGCACCTGCCGCAAGTACGCCTATACATTGCATGGCAAAAACCGCAACCGCGCCGCAAGTGCAGCCGTATGCGTAATCGCGGCAGATGCGGTTTTTTCACCGCATCTGCCGCGATTTGAAAAAAACCTTAGGGCCCTTTCACATCTGCGTTTTTCGTAATTCGCGGCAGATGCGGTGAAAAAACCGCATCTGCCGCGTTTACCGCATAACGTTCCACTTGCGGCGCGGTTGCGGTTTTTTCTATGCAAAGTATAGGCATACTTGCGGCAGGTGCGGCAAGTGCGGTTTTGCACTTGCGGCAGGTGCGGCCGCAAAAAAAACCGCAGTAAGCCGCGGTTTTTTTCGCGCGCACCTGCCGCAAGTGCAAAACTGCACTGCCGCACCTGCCGCAAGTACGCCTATACTTTGCATAGAAAAAACCGCAACCGCGCCGCAAGTGGAACGGTTATGCGCAAACGCGCAGATGCGTTTTTTTCACCGCATCTGCCGCGAATTACGAAAAACGCTGATGTGAAAGCACCCTTAGTCTAGTATCGCTGTAACTCTACTGCTCTAAAGTGTGTGCAAAAAAAAAAAAATAATAAGTGAATTGCTGGTTTTTGTTCATTCTGCATCTGAAAAATCCAAATAAAAAGTGATCTAAAATATTATATACTACAAAATGGTACCAAAAAGACTCCAACTCATCACACAAATAAAAATAAGCCCCCAAAACAACCTTGTCTGCAAACAAATAAAGAAGTTACACTTCTCAGAACATGGCGATGAAAAAAATATTTATTATGAAAAAGCATTTTTACTGTGTAATAGTAGCCAAACAAAAAAATATATAAATCTGGAACCGCCATATTCGCACTGACTTGAAGAATAAATTCGTCCTATCACAAATACCGCATGGTCAACCTCACAATAATAAAAATAAAAACTATTTTTGTACTGCTCTATTTGTTCATTTACCCTCCCAAACATCGGAATAAGGCTCGGTTCTCATTATTTATTTGGGACTTCTATGCAGGCCACGCTGCCATGCATTTCATTCGTCTTAGGGTCACAATGTCAAAAACGTTGTCCCTATGACTTCAGGACCTACATCAGTCAAAAAAAAATCCCAATATCTATACCTGGAATCCGGTTCCTCCCTGTCTGCTTTCGATTTTTTGAAGAGAGGAAGAGTTCTCTACAAGGATTAAATTTGTCATCTAATGGTTTATTGTTCAGCCTCTGTTGGCTCTCCGCCAAATGTTATTATTATTGTTTACATAGCACTATTAAAACCATGGTGCTGTACATGAGAAGGGGTTAGATACAGAATTATAGATATAGTTTACAGTAAACAAATCAACAATGACAGACTGGTACAGAGGGGAGAAGACCCTGTCCTTTGCGTACTTACATTGTACAGGATAATGGGGAGGAGACAGAAGGTCGGGGTGCGGCAGCTCTGGTGGTGGTGAGGCAGTAGAATGGTCATTGCAGACTGTAAGCTTTCCTGAAAAGATGGCTTTTCAGGTTCCGTATGAAGGATCTGAGCATGGTAGATAATCGGATGTGTTGGGGTCAGAATTCCAGAGGATGGGGGATACTCAGGAGAAGTCTTGGAGACGGTTGTGTGAGGAACGAATAAGTGTGGAGGAGAGAAAGAGGTCTTGGAAGGATCGAAGATTACGTGAGGGAAGATATTGGGAGATTAGTTTGGAGATATAGGGAGGGGACAGGTTATGGATGGTTTTGTAGATCAGTGTTAGTTGCTTGAACTGGATTTGTTGTGGAATTGGGAGCAAGTGAAGAGATTTGCAGAGGGGAGAAACAGGGGAGTAGCGAGGAGAGAGATGGATTAGTCGGGCAGCCGAGTTGACAACAGACTGAAGTGGTGCAAGAGAGTTAACGAGAAGGCCACAGAGGAGAATGTTGCAGTAATTGAGGTGGGAGATGATGAGCGTGTGTACAAGTTTTAATAGACTGAGAGCTGATGAAGGGACAAATTCTGGAAATATTTTTGAGCTGGAGGTGACAGATGGCAAGAGTTTGAATGTGCAGTTTGAAGGACAGGGCAGAGTCGAGAGTTACTCTGAGGCAGCGTATTTCGGGTGCGGGAGAGAGTGTTATGCCATTTACCATAATAGATACATCGGGTACGGAAGATACATAAGATGGAGGAAAGATGATGAGTTTTGTTTTGATAACATTGAATTTTAGGAAACGAGAGGTGAAGAAGGTGGATATGGCTTATAGACACTCCGGGATTCTGCACAGCAGAGAGGTGACGTCTGGGCCAGAGAGGTAGATCTAAGTGTCATCTGCATACAGGTGGTACTGGAAGCCATGGGACTTTATGAATTGTTCTAGGCCAAGGATATAGATAGAAAAAAGTAGGGGCTCCAGGACAGAGCCTTGTGGAACTCTAACAGAGAGAGGGCGGGGTGAGGAGGTAATGTGGGAGTGGGAAACACTAAATGTGCAGTTCGAAAGGTATGAGGCGATCCAGGGGATAGGGCAAGGTCTTTGATTCCAAAGGAAGAGAGGATCTGTAGTGGGAGGGAGTGGTCGACTGTGTCTAAGACAAATGAAAGGTCTAGAAGGAGAAGGATGGAGAAATGTCTGTTAGCTTTGGCTGTAAGTCGTTAGTAATTTTGGTCAGGGCAGTTTTGGTGAATTGGTGGGGGCGGAAGCCAGATTGGAGGTTATGAAAGAGAGAGAGTTACACAAGAGGTGGGAGGAAAGTTTAGACATGCTGCGCAAGGAATTTTGAAGCAAATGGGAGCAGAGATAAGGGGCGATAGCTGGGCATAGCAGTCGGGTCCAGGTTAGGCTTTTTGAGGATGGGTGTGATGGTGGCATGCTTGAAAGCAGAGGGGAAGGTACCAGAAGATAGTGGTAGGCTGAAGAGATGGGTTTGGGCTGGAATGAGCTTGTTAGTGAGGTTAGGGAGGAGGTGAGAAGGGATAGGGTCAAGTGCACAGGTAGTGAGGTGTGATTTGGAGAGGAGATGAGTAAGCTCTCCTTCAGTGATGTTGGAGGGGGAGGTTGTGAGTGAAGGGCAGAGGTCTGGTATATGGAGGGGTTGGGGTCGTGCAACAGTAAATGTTTCCAAATCACAATCTCATTATTCATAATGTATTCCCATTGAAGCATACTATCAAAAAGAGACCCATAAGGGACCACGGGATATCTTTAAAATCTCAATACTTTATTAAGCAGCTTATAAAAAAAGCATAGCTTTACAATTTAATCACAACTATAAAGAAAAACAATACCATAAATCACTGAGAAACAGAATACATGTTATATTGAAAGGGTACGAAAGAATGGTCAGAATATTATGTAAAGTACCACAGGGCTCACAAGGAGAAAACCATACTGAGTTCAACTGGTACAATCAAGGATTCCTTTTTTGCATATTCGCTTGACACCTGACCTCCAATAAAAGTAAGGATAGAACAACATCTATGGGGGAGTCATGTCTGAGTCTTTCCCGTTTTTTAACAACCGTGTGTATTAAATGCCCATTGGCTACCCACAGAATACCATTATCACTGCCTATATGCTACATATGCATAGGTGATGATAAACAATGGTTCCTCCAGTAGGTTAGCTAAACTCAGTCACCACCACCATCCCTGTCCATAAGGTGTCTATTCCCTTTCCTTAACTTGCTCAGGTGCCAGCACAAATCAAATAAAGGACTGGTTACTCAATTGTCTCACATCAGATCAGTACCAACCTCAGTGGTTAGAGCTCCAATCACCCCTGATCTGATGTGAGACAATTGAGTAACCAGTCCTTTATTTGATTTGTGCTGGCACCTGAGCAAGTTAAGGAAAGGGAATAGACACCTTATGGATAGGGATGGTGGTGGTGACTGAGTTTAGCTAACCTACTGGAGGAACCATTGTTTATCATCACCTATGCATATGTAGCATATAGGCAGTGATAATGGTATTCTGTGGGTAGCCAATGGGCATTTAATACACACGGTTGTTAAAAAACGGGAAAGACTCAGACATGACTCCCCCATAGATGTTGTTCTATCCTTACTTTTATTGGAGGTCAGGTGTCAAGCGAATATGCAAAAAAGGAATCCTTGATTGTACCAGTTGAACTCAGTATGGTTTTCTCCTTGTGAGCCCTGTGGTACTTTACATAATATTCTGACCATTCTTTCGTACCCTTTCAATATAACATGTATTCTGTTTCTCAGTGATTTATGGTATTGTTTTTCTTTATAGTTGTGATTAAATTGTAAAGCTATGCTTTTTTTTATAAGCTGCTTAATAAAGTATTGAGATTTTAAAGATATCCCGTGGTCCCTTATGGGTCTCTTTTTGATAGTAAACAGTAAATGTTTGCCTGGTTTGGTCGATCAGATTTTTTAAATATATGGCAAAGTCGGCAGCAGAGATGAGGGAAATTGGAGGGGGCAGTGGTGGGTGGAGGACAAAGTTGAATGTACTGAACAGTTATTTGGGGTTGTGGGATAGTGAAGATACAAGGTTTGTGAAGTAGGTCTGTTTAGCATAGGTGAGGGCTGATTTGAAGGCAAGTGTAGCTTGTTTGTAGGCAGTAAAGTCGTCTGGCAGGTGCGTTTTCTTCCGGCACCGCTCCGCGACCCTGGACACTTGTCAAAGTTTTTTGGTGAGATTGGTGTGCCAGAGTTGCCTGTTGATTCTTCGCACTTTGCCATGCACAAGAGGAGCGACTGTCTATGGCTGATGTGAGGGTGGTGTTGTAGAAAGTGGTGATACTGTCTGTGTCATGGAGTGAAGATATGGAGAACAGAGGTAGAAGAGAGACTGAGAGTCTGTGAATGTCTAGGTGTGCGGGATTTCTACAAGGATGAGCTAGTGACTGGACATGGGGGACAGGTGAGGAGGACAAGCATGAGAAAGTGAGTAGATGGTGCTCACATAAGGGGAGAGGGGACAAACTTCAATTACCTGTTCACAGCAGGAGATCATAACTGCACATGGCTCAGATGTAGTTTTTACAGTGCTAACTAATATTTCCTTTCCAAGTTATGATGAAGTCATATTCTAATTCTCAGTATGAGGGTGGCATGTCCCCTCTCAAGAGAGATCATAAAGATTTGTCCTTTTTATCATTACATTATTGATACTTGCGGACTCTTTTTTTTTGATCAATTAAATACTGTAGTTTATTTAAGACATTCTAGTAGACGGGCTTGTTAAGTGTTCCATATAATACTAGGTTTGTTTGTATCAGTATTCATTCATAAAAACTGAGATAATTGATCAATCATATGGTCTTGTCACCTACGAATTGGAGCCAAAAAGGTGCACACACCAGCTTATGCTTAGACATATGGAAGAAATCAATGCACAATTATAAGTGGGTCCAACAAACTGTAACAAATATGCATAATTGACAAATGTCTTAGCTGTCCCCAGGGCATAGTCAATATCTGATAAAGTATTTTTATTGGTTGAGTAGTACAAGAACACTCTATCTCTTGAATGAGGCTCCCTCAAAAAATCAGCCCAAAACACCTAATCAAGGAATTTCTAAAATAGGCATAACGCTCCCTGGGATACTCAGAAAAAGGTCAACCACATGAAGTCTATGCAACTTGTTATCAAGGACCATAGTGATCGAGGTCAACATAGGCAATATTCTGGCATTTGGGAAGTGCAAAGTGAAGTGTGCCATCTGATGCAATCAACCATTACAAGCTCAAGGAGGGTTATGTAGGTTCATTATCACATATAGCACACAATATATGTATGAACAAATATGTATCTTCCCTCTGGATCCAAAAGTGTTTAAGTTGCTTCCAAACATTTTCTTGGTCCAATATTCAGACTCTATAACTGGGCTGTAAGTGGAAGGCTACACACTGAATGTATTGAACCAGTACTCAAAACAAGAACTTTATCATACAGTCTGCACTCAGCATGTATGAAGATTACAGGAGAGGTTTATGCTCAGTCTTCTGAAATTCTTATAATACACACCAGGGATGCACAGAGGATGAACATGAGACAATAGTTGCTGACTCAATACTAACTAAATACAAGAAGTTAGAAGTTACTAATAGTGATTGGCGAACTCGCCGATGTTCGTGTTCGGCGGACCCACCTGGACTTTTTTTTAAAGCCCAAGTTCGGGGCTGAACGTGACTAGAACTTGAGTCCGAACCTGGAAGAAAAAAGCAGCTAGTGATTAAACTTTAGCATTATACTTACTGGCATCCTGAAACTTTAACTTCCGGGACGCTCATTAACTTCCTGGATATTCACTGCATAGGGGCCCAACAGCCAATCACAGACGCTGTCACAGAGAATGGGCGTCTGTGATTGGCTGTTGGAGGAACCTGGAAACTGCCCATACATTTAAGATGCTAAAATGTATATTCAGTTTTCAGGTTACTCCAACAGCCAATCACAGACGCCCATTCTCTGTGACAGCGTCTGTGATTGGCTCTTGGGCCCTAAACCCACTGACTGACATTATAGTACTGTAAAAATAAATAATAATAAAAAAAATGACGTAGTGCTTCACTACATTTTTCATTCTCAGCGCAGATAAAGCAGACAACTACATGCTGCTAATCCCACCAGCCTGGCTTTACCATGGCAGGCAATCAAAATACAGGGAAACACATTATTTTTTAATTATTTAAATAAATCATTTAAAAAAATATGTGCGAAGCACTCACTTTACGGCTGTGATCCGGGTGCCATGATACAGTTCATCAAGGTCACCCGAGTTCACAGCTCATGCGGCTCAGTTGTGAACTGGGAAGACCTTTCTCACGACACCCGTGTGTCAGTGTGAGCCTGCTAGTCACTGCGAACAGACATGTGTCTGCTTACAGCGATGTAGCAGAGCTGAACATGTTTGTCGAGGGACAGACCTGTAGATTATCGTCGGAGGGTTTGTTTTGGGATATTTAAGATGGGAACCAGGGATGTCTTTTGTGTTTTATTGCCATTAAAATATTTTTGCTCTGTTTTTTTAATGTTTACTAGAGATTTATAGTGGGCAGGTCTAACATTCGTCTGACATTATGAATCTCAGCCTTAGTGCCAGCTACGAATATAAAACTGGCATTAACTCCTTTATTACTCAGCGTGTCACTACCACCAGGGCTGCTGTAAGAGTTGGGTAAAGTGCCTGAAAATGACGCTACAAAAGAATGCGCCATTTTCAAGGGCAGCTGCGGGCTGTGATTTTCAGGGTCGGGGCCCAGAACGCTCTAGCTGCCTGGGTTTTACCTTGGCTGGCAATCAAAAATAGGGTGAATCCCACACATTTTTTAATTATTTAAATTATTTGAAAATTAATGGGCTTCCCTGTATTTTGATTGCCAGCCAAGGTAAAGCCAGACAGCTAGGGGTGGCAGCCCGTAGCTGAACACTTTATCTGTACTGAGAATCAAAAATACAGTGAAGCACTAGGTTATTTTTCTAAAAGTATTTATTTTTATAATACTATGATGTCAGTCAATGGGTGAGAGGCACAACAGCTAATGATAAATGCTGTCACAGAGGATGGGCGTCTGTGATTGGCTGTTGGGGTAACCTGAAAACTGCTCATACACTCTAAAATCTAGAATGCATGGGAAGTTTCCAGATTACTCCAACAGCCAATCACAGATACTCACTCTCTGTGACTGTCAGCAGTGAATACCCAGGAAGTTGATGAGTAGCCCAGAAGTACAAGTGTGTGCATGCAGGAAAGAATAATGCTGTCGTTTAATAACTATTTTCATTCTGTTAACAACTTCCCCGAACCGAGCCCGAAATGTAACACGGACTTGGCAGGGAAGTCTGCAGTCTGTGCCCGAACACTAGGTGTTCTGTGCAGATCCCGAACTTTACAGTTTGGGTTCGTCCATCACTAATTACTAGCATCAGAGCTAGTCTAAAGAGAGGCAGACAGGACAAACTTTGAAAAGCAAACCCGATTGCATGGCAGTTGAATAGCAATAATACAGTCACTATACAATATTGTATAATCCGAATCGTAGGACTTGACACGCCCCATCTGAAATCTTTAGATTTCACCATAAAACAATGTGGAAACAATGTCCTTCAGTAATGTCTACTGTTGGCTCTTGGAACCTGAAACACAAAAAAGAAACATGCAAAGGTGCAACAACTTAACTGCAAACTATCATTTACTCCAAATTTATGGTTGGTGGTCTGTAGTCCACAAAAATACACCATGTTCCAAATTATTATGCAAATTGGTTTTAAGTGTCATAGTTTTTTTTTTGTCAATGAAACCCATTGATGGTATTGTGTCTCAGATACCTGTGATAATTAATTTGGCAGGTGAGTCCAATAAAAGGAAACTGGGTGTTCCACAATATTATGCAGGCAACAGTTTTCAAGTAACATAGGAAAGAAAAAGGATCTCTCTTCTGCTGAAAAGCAAGAAATAGTGCAATGCCTTGGACAATGGATGAAAACATTAGATATTGCATGAAAACTTAAGCGTGATCATCGTTCTGTGAAGAGATTTGTGGCTGATTCTGAGCACAGACGTGTTCGTGCAGATAAAGGCAGAATTAGGAAGGTTTCTGCCAGGCAAGTTCATCGGATTAAGAGAGCAGGTGCTAACAAGGCCTTACAAACCAGCAAACAGATATATGAAGCTGCTGGTGCCTCTGGAGTCCATCAAACCTCAAGGTGTAGGATCCTTCAAAGGCTTGCTGTGGTGCATAAACCTACTATTCGGCCACCCCTAAACAGTGCTTACAAGCAGAAATGGTTGCAGTGGGCCCAGACATACATGAAGACTAATTTTCAAACAGTATTGTTTACTGATGAGTGCAGAGCAACAATGGATGGTCCAGATGGATGGAGTAGTGGATAGTTGGTGGATGGCCACCATGTCCCAACAAGGCTGCGACGTCAGCAAGGAGGTGGAGGAGTCATGTTTCATTGGAAACAGATGGTAGGCCCCTTTAAGGTTCCTGAAGGTGTGAAAATGACCTCTGCAAAGTATATAGAGTTTCTGACTGAGAACTTTCTTCCATGGTACAAAAAGCAAAAACGTGCCTTCAGGAGCAAAATCATCTTCATGCATGACAATGCACCATCTCATGCTGCAAAGAATACCTCTGTGTCTGTGTCTGCTATGGGCATAAAAGGAGATTAACTCATGGTGTGGCCACCATCTTCCCCTGACCTCAACCCTATAGAGAACCTTTGGAGTATAATCAAGCAAAAGGATGCTTGATTATCAAGCAAAAAGAGGATAGAAGGCAGTTCACATCAAAACAGCAGCTCTGAGAGGCTATTTTGACATCATGCAAAGAAATACAAGCAGAAACTCTCCAGAAACTCACAATATCAATGGATGCAAGAATTGTGAAGGTGATATCAAAGAAGGGTTCATATGTTAACATGTAACTTGGCCTGTTAGGATGTTTTGGAGTTAAATAGCTTTTTATTTCAGTGAATGTGACCTCCTAATGCTGCAAATTCAACAAATGAGCATTTTCAGTTCTTTCAAACATATCAAATGTTTAGAAACTCTACTGTGCCTAATAATTTGGAACAGTGCTTTTAGAGTTTTTTTAATTTTGAAGATTATACTGTTATCATTGGGAGGTTCCTTCAATAAAATTTGATGTATACTCTAACGGGTGATGACTTTTATTACACTGACTGTTATTTGCACCGACCATTTAGGAAAGTCAGAGAAAAAGAACATTTGCATAATAATTTGGAACATGGTGTAGAGCTCATAGTCCAAATTTCAATTAGAAGCCCATCTTCTAATTGGGGAAACCATAACTTTCATACACTTTCACCAACCCAAAATAATCAAAATAGTAAATGTTCCAAGTTGTAATACAGCTGATATTATGTGGAGAAATGTTTTCCACTGTTAGCTGTGTAAGATAGTTGTTTCCTTATTTATGTGATGTCCTCCTTCGGAAGAAGCAGCACAAGTTCAGTGACTGAGCGAAGGCAAATGTAAGACACTTGGATGGTAAGAATCATCAGGGTCTGATAAAACTGGTACCAATGACCCTGCCTTTATTATACTAGCAGACATTTCTTCAGTTTTCACCACTCGTACAGCAGCACAAAGTTCAAGTCTTGGTACAAAGTGTACAGGCTTTGGGGTTAGCTTGGTCTTCTGACATTTTCAAACAGGCTATGGAGTCTATTTTCCAATAATTCTTATTATAATTTTCAAAACTTACAAGGAAGAAAAGAAAAAAGAAATAATCGACACACTGATAAAGAACTTAGGCTGGCTTCACATTAGCGTTCCCTTTCCGCAGCGTTCTGCGGAGGGGAATCGCCATGTGTGCGCAGCGGCCGCGAGCTCCTATCTTTATAATGGGAGCGCACGGTGCTGCGCTTGACAGCACATGACCATGCGCACCCACTCATTCCCATACGTGATCTGTGCGTAGGCGGATGCCTGCGCACAAATCACACAGTCTCGTCCGCACCAGGGACGCGACATGTTGGGTCCCTGGTGCGGGCGAGAGTGTGTGATTTGTGCTCAGGCATCCGCCTGCGCACACATCACATATGGGAGTGAATGGGTGCGCACGGTCATGCGCTATCAAGCGCAGCACCGTGCGCTCCCATTATAAAGATAGGAGCTCGTGGCCACTGCGGTCACATTGCGGACCCCTCCGCAGAACGCTGCGGAGAGGTCCGCAAATGTGAAGGCAGCCAAACATGTTACAAAATACATGGGGGGAGGAATAACAGGGGAGGAAAGGAAAATATAGATTTATTGGAGGGAAGGAAAAAGGAAGAGGAAAGCAAATGGAGAATTCACTCTTTTAAAGAAAAGGGAGGGATGACAAGCATAGCATAAATATACTTATATTATTCTTATTCTTCATAAATGGTGCTTAGACCATATAAACAATACTTTATTTCTTAATCAATATGTCTCTGGGTTCAATGCTGATAAAATAATTTAGTCCATATTGCTCCGAAAAAAATGTTGCTTGTGTATAGTCCAAAAGTATACTTTTATTTTTAGTCGAGTACCTGTAGAAGAAAAAATCTGTGGGTAAAATAGATTAGCTTGTAATGTTCGCAACACTTGCAAGGATCGGGTCAAACCCAACTCTGAGAGAGGAGAACCCAGTTCTTGGATGTTAAAACAAGATATTGAAATTGTCTCCGTTGCTGGTCTGCAGTACAGGGTATGGAATATTAAACAACACAGGTAGTTGTAGTAGATCTGTGGCTTTTTATAGTCTAGTTTTAAAGAGTAAAATTCATAGTCCTTGATATAGGTATAATAGTCTTGTCCATTGTAATCCAAATTGGGAGGATTGTAAAGAAATAATCCAGTAAAATGGCAATTATTTTTAAACCAGATTATCGCTTATAAATGCGTAATCTTGTAACCCGAATAAGTGAGGAGGTTATTTTAAGTAGGAAGGATGTTTTGATTATTCAAAAGCACAGTTTATGGGTAATTGACAAAGTAGATGTAGAGCTATGGAGTCTATTGATGTATTAGAAAATATGTGTAGTTCTCTTCCGACAGCAGTTAAAAGGTAATTTAAGGTATAAGAACATGGGACTTCGATATTTTCTAAAAGTTATAAAGACTTTTTTATGTCATGTCTCTCTCCTTTGTTGTTTCTGGGTCATTAACAGAATGTCCTAATCTATGTTCTTGGCGGTAAACTGTGTCAGCAATGTCTTGCCTTGAATGGTGATGGGTGCTATAAATTTTGGAGCAGGGATCCCCAACCTGTGACTTGGGAGCCACATGCAGCTCGTGAGCCCATAATGTATGGCTTGCGGCTTTTTTCCAGCTTGGCACATTAGCACCAGAGCTAGAGACCAGCTATGAATTTTGTGAGTAGCTTCACATAGAGAAGCAGATCAAAATGTGGGTAAGTTAGAAACCCCTGGATGTTGCTATACGGCCTCGGTGTGATTTATGTGGAGTCTCTGGATGTCACTGCTGTGACTACTTTTTTTGGTTATGAAGTTAGAAGGGTTAAAATTTTCAGCAGCTTCACATTTACAAAACCATTTTTTAGAGACCACATCACATTTGAAGTGACTTTGAGGGGCCTATGTGACAAAAAAGTGCTACCAGTCCACAAACTGCACCCCTCACACTGCTCAAAACCACATTCAAGAAGTTTATCAACCTTCAGTTACTTGACAGGAATGAATGCAAAAATAAATAAATTTACATTTTACCTAAAAATGTTGCTTTAGCCTCAATTTATTCACTTTTACAAGGAATAGCATGACAAATTGGACCCTAAAATGTGTTACCCAGTTTCTTCTCAACGTGCGGATACCCCATATGTGGTCAGAAACCGCTGTTTAGACAAAGCTCACAAGGGAAGGAATGCCAATTGAGTTTTGGAACACAATTTTGGCTGAAATAGATAAACGGCAGAAACCCCCACAAGTGATCCCATTTTGGAAACTAGATCCTCAAGGATTTTATCCAGGGGTACAGTGAGTATTTTGAACCCACAGGTACTTCACACAATGTAATAACATTAGGTCTTCATATTGAAAAATTAAATTTTTTTCCCCAAAAGTTGTTTTAGTACAGTATTTCTCACTTTTACAAGAAGAAACATCAAAAAGTGGACCCCACAGTTTGTTCCAAATTTACTATGAGTGTGGCAATACCCCATATGTAGTTAAAAAATTCTGTTTGGACAAATGGGGGGCTTGGACTGGAAGAAACAATATTTGAATATTGAAAACCTGTCGCTTTTGCAGGGCCCGAGGTACAGTTGTGTTCAAAATAATAATAGCAGTGTGTTCAAAAACAATACTTTAGCCCAATATCTTTGTAATAGGTTAATTTCCATACACTGAGAATATTGCATACTGCTCTCTAAATAAAAGCATGAAGAGAAATGTATATATTTAACGACTCTACAGAAAATAACGAAAAATGAAAATTAGGCTTTTCAAAAAAAGTGTCTGCTTTTGTCTTTACAAACTCAAAATGTGCAATTTTAGGATTTAGCATTTTTGTGAATCACGACCTAATATTCAGTTGTATAGCCACAGATTTTTAGAACGGTTTCACATCTATTTTGCATAGAGTCAACCAACGTCTGGCACCTGTCAACTGTTATTTAAGCCCGGGATGCTTCGACTATATCCCACTATTTATTTGCATTTGTTGGTTTTGCCTAAGAAACAGCATTTTTGATGTCAACCCAGAAGTGTTCTATTGGCTTAAAGATCCAGGGATTGGGCTGACCACTCCATAACCTCAATTTTGTTGGACTGGAAAAAAGATTTAGCTTTTTTACTGGTGTGTTTAGGGTCGTTGTCTTGTTGAAACACCCATTTCAAGGGCATTTCCTCTTTATCGTAAGGCAACATGACCTTTTCACGTATTTTGATACTTGCAAACTGGTCCATGATCCCTGGTATGCGGTAAATAGACCCAGAGTTTGGGGTCGTCTGACAAACTACCTGTGGCTCTTGGACCCAATAAGAAAAATTTTACTTTCATCAGATCACAAAATGTTTCTCCATTTCTAGTTAGGCCACTTGATGTGTTCCTTGTCAAACTGTATCCACTTCAGTACATGCTGTTCTTCTGAACAATGTCTCGAACGACCAATATTTCTCAGGCTTTCAAAGAGAAATGCATGTACAGCATGTGCTGGCTTCACTCTTAAATAAGGGCCACCTGGTGCACACCTGTTTCTTGACAGAATGATTGACCTCAGTAATTGAACTCTACACTGCTATTACTTTGAACACACAACCTTTCAATTAATTATTCAAATACACTTAGTTACGCACCTCCGGCGTGAACCCAGTTTCCGTGGCGCAGTGGCTCCACCAGCGTGATAACGTGCACTTGAATAAGTAGACTTCCATTATTTGACAGTTCACAAAATGCATACATTATTAAACCCTCCATGTGGATGCACTCCTATAAACATCTTTTACTTCAATATACCTACAAAATATGCATTTGCCACATTGTTCCTATTCTCCATGTTAGGGCCCTTTCACATCAGCGATAATTTCAAATCGCGGCAGATGCGGTGAAAAAAACGCATCTGCCGCGATTGCCGCATAGCCGCCGCATAACCGCTGCACTTGCGGCGCGGTTGCGGTAATCGCCATAGTAAGTATAGGGGGACTTGCGGCAAGTGCGGTTTTGCACTTGCGGCAGGTGCGGCCGCGAAAAAAAACGCGGTCAGCCGCGTTTTTTTTTCGCGGCCGCACCTGCCACAAATGTAAAACCGCACTAGCCGCACCTGCCGCAAGTCCCCCTATACTTACTATGGCGATTACCGCAACCGTGCCGCAAGTGCAGCGGTTATGCGGCGGCTATGCGGCAATCGCGGCAGATGCGGTTTTTTCACCGCATCTGCCGCGATTTCAAATTACCGCTGATGTGAAAGGGCCCTTAGAGGTCTCCTTATCGGTGTATGGGTGCTGTAGACCAGTTGATCTCAAATCAATCAACTCCTTCCGTAGGTGATCAAGAAGGTTGGGAGTATGAGGTCAAATAGATCAGGGTCTTCTTTTTGGATAGCCCAATACATCTTAAGAATATCCCTTTATTAGGGGGTTAGCCTATTTACACAACCTTGTCAAATCTCATCTATCAAATGCATCTTTAATAAATACATGCATTTCACAATGTTATCAAAACAGCAGCTCTCCTGGCTATAGCCAGTAGTTCAGCTCCATTAAAGTGAATTGATACGAGCGATATCCTAATTTGGACCTAAAAGGTCAGACAATGTTCTTGTCCAGTAAAAGCCCTTTAACATATGACTAATATAAAAAAGTCATATTTTGGTACAGTTTTGAATTTTACACAAAAAAGAAGAAAGAAACTGGCATGATTTTCCATGCAATCGTTCTTTAATATTTGCATAGTAACAACATTGTTAGCGCAAGATTAAGGAAACTGCCACAATTTTCACACGTTCCTTCCATACTTAAAACTTATTTGTATATGATAAAAGGATAGAACCCAAGACGTCAAAATGCATAACAAATATTCTTTGGTGTTTTTCAATTCTTGTGTCATATACCATCCCCTTAGGCACAACATCATGCCTTAGTTTTGCTTGCTGTATTTCTTTGATTCATCAGCAAAAACGTATAAGGGGCATATATATATATAAACGTATAAGGGGCGTATAACGTACATGTTGTGAGGCAGTGACCGGGATGACGGCCAGTATGTGCCTCACAGTCTGGGCTCCATATCCCTATAGGAGCCCTCCACTCCGGGTCTTGGAGGATTCCCCAGGTGTAGGCACGGGGTTAAAGGCTGGGCTGGAATACAGGGTGTGGTTCTCTTGTGGAGGCTCTTTCTGTGTGGACGCTCATGAAGCTAGTGAATGGACGATAAAGAGAGAGCAGAGGCTGTGTGCTGAGATAACACAGCCTCGCCAGGAAGGCTTGGGACCTAGCCGAGGGAGAACCCATGAGAAGGGACAAAGTGTCTATTTCGGCTATTGTGACTGTATGAAGTGTACCCGGCTGTGCCCCGGAACCTGGAGATGTGTACTGTTGTGGACGGTGCCAATTAAATTGTATGCTGTGTAATCCAGTGCCTGGGTACCTGTCTCCTGACTTGTTAACCAACGTCGCTACCTCACAATGTATTGTAAGTAGTAAATGCTCACAAGGGTCAAGTGTTTGGCTCATTCTTTACTCTGATGATGCTTTATTCACATGCCTCGGTCATCTGGAATGGTAGACAACAAGACAGAAACTGATACAGAACCATGAACTGAAAAATTCCCCCAAACATAAAACGTTCCACAGTGTGCAATATTTAATTATCAAGGGTTATTACCAGAAGCTCACGGGCCCTGATGCAAAAGCTCCAACAGGGCCCCCATTTATTACAAATCTTTAATAACAAGTCTTTTTCTATAAGACAAAAGGACTTTTGGGGCCCCATAGTCTCAAGGGCCCAGGGGCGATTGCAACCCCTCCACCTATTGTATATTGTATTTACACCTACGCCACTTATTATTACATTGCCCAGAAGATGTGGCAGTTGTGTGCACCTAAAATCAAAAACGAATAGCAAAAGCAATAGCAAAATAAATTAATTTATATAATGCATGTAATTTAATTGATCTATGTAAAAAAAAAAAAATCAAGAAGACCAAGAAAATAAAAGTTTAGGATTTCTGCATTCTGGCCTTGGATCAAAAATGCATTCTTTTATTATGTTAACATGTCCCAAAGGCAGCAACAACAAAGGGCAGTCCAACAAGCAGTCAGGCAGGTACTTTCTCCAGAATTGTCCCTTCTTCTCTCTTCCACAACGTATACTAAGAAAGGAAAAGAAAACAGTTAGCCAGTCGTAAAAAGCAAAGCCAGGAAGTTTTAATGTAAGGACCTGTTACACACAACAATATCGCTAACGATATTGTTGCAACGTCACTGTTTTTGTGATCGTTGGTTTATGGTCAGGACCATAAATCTGTCGTTGGTCATCTGCTGGTCAGCACGCATCGGCGTGTGTGACAGGGGCCAAACGACCAGCGATAAGCGGAGCAGGCTGGTAACCATGGTAAACATCGGGTATCTAGGCAGCGCGCAGCACCTAGTTACCTGATGTATACCCTGGTTACCAGCCTTCTTCGCTTACAGGCTGGCATCCAAGGTGCACAGGGGGTAACTAGAGACAGCGCTGTCCCTAGTTACCCGCTGTGTACCTTGGATACCAGCCTGCTCCGCTTATCGCAGCCCGGCAGCGGGAGCTAGACATCGTGGAAAGAATATTTATTCTTTTCCACGATGTCGCTGTCCACTGGTCGCTGGTGAGTCTGCCTAGATACCTGCTGTTTACCATGGTTACCAGCCTGCTCCCGCTTATCGCAGCCTGGCAGCGGGAGCTAGACATCGTGGAAAGAATTTTTATTCTTTTCCACAATGTCGCTGGTCCACTGGTCGCTGGTGAGTCTGCCTGTGTAACAGCTCACCAGCGATTAGATACCGATCAGCTAGCGATGTCCCAGTGACCCGATCGTTGGTCGGATCGCTGGGACATTGACGCATGTAAACGGGGCCTTTACTTATTTCACTTCACTGATCTAAAGTGCTCCAATTAATTTATTTGTAATGACAAGAAAGAAATATCATAAGTCTAATTTTAGTTTGCCAAAAGAAAAAAAAAAGAAAAATTTACAGCCAAGTAAATTTTATTCATTGACTTAAAGGAAAACTGTCAGGTCAAAAATCCACATGTAATTGATATAATTTTCTAATTCCACCCTCTAAACTCTCTCTATTCATGCATTTCTTTTATTTATATTCCCCTCCTATCTTCTGTAAACTTCAAATAAAGAGAATCATTCCATCTGTCACACAGAGTGAATGATCCACTTAGTTCTCTGCTATCCACTCCCCATACATGAATTGGCATCACAGCAGAGGAGATCAGTCGGGGGACTGTTTTCTCCTCTCTGCTCTCTGTGTGCAGCATCACAAGAGGTGAACTACAACACAGAAGCTGTCACAGCACAGCTGGGTATCTGCTTTACAGAAACAAATGGAGTCTACATAAGGCAGACCTGCAGTAGCTCTCTTTCTCCATGGTGATATCAACTGAACAAACCTGTAAGTTAAACCTGACACTGCACTGTTAGCAAAGGGAGGAGGGAGGATAGAGCTGCAGAGAGGGAGTGCATAATTACATGACAGTTTATACAGCACAGGACTAATCGTCTCTGCTTATAATGGGACAGGACTAATGCAGCAGCTCTGTGCAGGGTCCGACAATGGTGATAACATGGAAACTACAAACGGTACAATAATGATTTTACATGTTTTTAAAAGGTCTGCCCAGGCTCTATTCAAGGGTAATATTATTATCATACTGAAAAATGACCTGACAGTGTCCCTTTAATGTACAGAGCCTTTTATCATCGCCAAGTCTGGTTTCACAGTTGCATTTTTTTTGTCTTGTGTCCATATCTGTCCGAATCCTGAAGCCTCCTGATCAGGAATGAGTCCCTATAGTTAAAATGCAGTGGCATCAGGATTTAGCCTGATCCTACCACATGTTTTTTGTCACCCTCTCTGGCCGGATGAAGTTGCATTTTTAGGACCAAACTAAAATCCTGATGCTTCTAGATACGTTCAGATCCGTCCGCAAATAGAATTGGGTCCAATGGTGGATGGATACTTAAGGTGCGGATCAATGGTGGTTGGATCCGGAAGGTGCGAATCCGTCCACCCAAATCCGTTTTACCCCACTAAGCATGCCCAGAGTCCTCCCTCCTCCCTAATCGCTCTTCCTGACTCTCGATATCAAGATCAGGTTTACGGCAGCTGCAGTGGCATCTGTTTGCGGACACATGTGCAGATGCTCCCGTTGTAAGCCTGGTCAGGCCATGCCCAAGTTTGAAATCAGCCTACCAGAGAATAGTGTTGTTGTCCATCACAAACCACAGTACAGCTTTGCAGAAAATTTTAAGAAATAGAAGCCGAGCTCTAAGATCTCATCCAGAAGCCCATGCACCGCAGCCTGAGGAATGGCCGCAGGTCTACTACCAGATCTTGAACACCTCATATATGCCTTTGAGGATGTCAAGCTCAGATCAGAAAACTTGTGGATAGTCTGTACATCACAGACTCTATCAAAGCTGTGAAACAGTTGTGTGAATGAGGCCTTATTGTTTATTTTAATATATGAAGCCTACTGTTCACAAGTTCCTGCTACACTACAATCTAAGAAAAACATAAAAAAACTAAATATACATTTTTGATGGGAAGAGATAGCTTGGGCACCTATTTTATTACACAGCGTGAGCAAAGCTCATTAAAGTGGTTACTGAACAGTGTCTGAAGCTGCGCTGATCCCTGGAAACGTTTTCCCTTCTCATATACTAATGTGCCACAAACAGGAAGTTGATATCACCAACCATTCTCATTTTATTTAGGTGTATCCATATAAATGGCCCACCCTGTATTGTGAGACATCACTCACTGAACGTAATGGAGGACACTCGCTTGGCTGCTAGATTGAGGCACACGCAGGAACGGTTTACTATTTAATAAAGTCCAGTTGGTTTATTAATACACACATAAATCACTTTTCAGGAACCAAACATGAACCTTCCTTTGGCTTGACAAAACAGAGATTACGCAATCAATTTCAAACACAGTTATGTCTGCGCGGCAGTGGCGGGACAAGGCATTTTGGTGCCCTAGGCAGGTAAGGCAAACGGCGCCCCCCGTGGCCACGCATTGGGCAATAAAGTCCACTTTTTTCTATTTTTTGTGCTGTTTTTCCTTTTTTTACACTCTCTATTATATATTACACACACACACACACTTGAGACTGCTGTGGGCTGAATACACAATAGCTGTATCAGTCACGGTTCTGACGATTCTTGGTGCCAGCACCAATCTGTCCACGGTGTTTCTGGAGAGCTGCAGCTTGCAGATCGCTTCAGGGTGCCCCTTTCCTGATCACCAGCGCTCCGGCATTCAGCCTGCTGAGCACTCAAACAACCCAGTCCACACTTCCAGTTAGCGGTTCATCACTTCCGGTTAGCGTTATAGAAATGAAGTTGCAACATCGTAGGATCAACGGTGTTTATTCCCTCTTCGTGTGGTCTTACATGGTGCGGGTGGGAGGACGGGGGGGTTCTCAAAGGCGATGGCCGTTTCACACCGCAAGTGGCGCTTCAACAGGCATATAGTCCACCATATGCCTGTTGACTATATGCCTGTTGAAGCGCCACCCCACAAAGAGTGAATAAACACCGCTGATTGTGTGTTGCAACTTCTTTTCTATAAATCTAAACACAATAGCTGTATATACAATAGAGAATACAGAATAGAGACAGCTGCTACCTGTATACACAATAGAGATGGCTGCGGACCGTATACACAATGGAGAATGCTGCTGGCTATACATACAATAGAGAATACACAATAGAAACTGCTGCTGGCCATACACAATAGAGAATACACAATAGAGACTACTGCTGGCCGTACGCAATAGAGAATACACGATAGAGACTACTGCTGGCCGTACGCAATAGAGATGGCTGCCAGCCATATAGACAACATCCCAACAGCTTCCCTTTATTCCGACAGCCTCCCTCCATCCCGACAGCCTCACTTCATCCTTCCTCCATCCCAACAGCCTCACTTCATCGCGATAGCCTCTCTCCATCCCAACAATGTCCCTCCATCCTGACCGCCTCCCTTCATACTTCCTCCATCCCAACAGCGTTCCTCCATCCCGACAGCCTCCCTCCATCCTGACGGCCTCCCTCCTTCCATCCCGACAGCCTCCCTCCATACTTCCTCCATCCCAACAGCGGTCCTCCATCCTGACAGCCTCCCTCTATCCCAATAGCCTATTCCATCCTGACAGCCTCTCTCCATCCTTCCTCCATACCAACAGCCTCCCTCCATCCTGACTGCATCCCTCCATCCTGACTCCATACCAACAGCCTCCCTCCATCCTGACTGCATCCCTCCATCCTGACTGCATCCCTGTCTCCCCCACAGCCCCCGTCTCCCCCACAGCCCCCCGTCTCCCCCACAGCCCCCCTGTCTCCCTCATAGCCCCCCTGTCTCCCCCACAGCCCCCGTCTCCCCACACAGCCCCCCTGTCTCCCTCATAGCCCCCTGTCTCCCCCACAGCCCCCTGTCTCCCCCACAGCCCCCCTGTCTCCCCCACAGCCTCCCTGTCTCCCCCACAGCCTTCCTGTCTCCCCCACAGCCCCCCTGTCTCCCCCACAGTCTCCCCCACAGCCTCCCTGTCTCCCCCACAGTCCCCCTGTCTCCCCACAGCCCCCTGTCTCCCCCACAGCCTCCCTGTCTCCCCACAGCCCCCCTGTCTCCCCACAGTCTCACCCACAGCCCCCCTGTCTCACCCACAGCCTCCCTGTCTCACCCACAGCCTCCCTGTCTCACCCACAGCCCCCTGTCTCCCCCACAGCCCCCCTGTCTCCCCCACAGTCTCCCCCACAGCCCCCCTGTCTCACCCACAGCCCCCCTGTCTCCCCACAGTCTCCCCCACAGCCCCCCTGTCTCACCCACAGCCTCCCTGTCTCACCCACAGCCTCCCTGTCTCCCCCACAGCCCCCTGTCTCCCCCACAGCCTCCCTGTCTCACCCACAGCCTCCCTGTCTCCCCCACAGCCCCCCTGTCTCCCCACAGTCTCCCCCACAGCCCCCCTGT
This sequence comes from Allobates femoralis, assembly GCA_033576535.1. Taxonomy (NCBI): domain Eukaryota; kingdom Metazoa; phylum Chordata; class Amphibia; order Anura; family Aromobatidae; genus Allobates; species Allobates femoralis. The sequence continues at coordinate 543,637,087 of JARQOC010000004.1, forward strand.
CTCACCCACAGCCCCCCTGTCTCCCCACAGTCTCCCCCACAGCCCCCCTGTCTCACCCACAGCCTCCCTGTCTCACCCACAGCCTCCCTGTCTCCCCCACAGCCCCCTGTCTCCCCCACAGCCCCCCTGTCTCCCCCACAGCCTCCAGCATACCTTACCATTGGGGGAAGCTGTGGATGCGGAGCAGGGGTGCCGGAGCCCGGAGGGCGCACATCAGCAGGACGCTGCCTGCGAGCCGAGGAATAGCTGCGGGCCTGCGGCAGCTAGCGGTGGGCGCCGCCATGTTCTTTGTGGCCGGCGCCCACTAACAGTACAGCCGGTCGGTGAAAGCTGAGACTTCAACAAAATGGCCGCGGCTAATTGGAGACCGCGGCCATTGTGTAGAGGTCTCAACCTCTATTGACCGGCTGTACTGTTAGTGGGCGTCAGCTACAAAGAACATGGCGGCGCCCACCGCTCCCTGCCGCAGCTTCTCCCCGCAACTCCAGGGCCGGGCGGCGGTGACCGGACTCCGGTCAGGCGGGAATGCGCCCTGCCCAAGATGGCGCCCTAGGCGACCGCCTAGGTTCGCCTAGTGGTCGTCCCGGCCCTGCTGCGCGGCCTCACAGAAACATTTGTGATTTACAATCTGTATCAAACGCGGTTACGACCGCAGTGCTTCGGATACCTCTCTTGCAGCAGTAGCCGAGTGGAGGTATCGCACTGTTCAATCAATGACCTTGGTCAGTATACAGCCCCCTTTCTCTGAGGTCATCTTTCCAAAGTTATGGCCAAGTTCATACATTGACTTCTGTCAGTCCGGGACGTTTAGGAAGACTGCATCTCTGGGGTCACCGACCAGGATCTAAGACTTGCTCCAAGCACTCACTCCTGTCAGTCCAGATCCACAGGAGGACTGCAGCTTCCCTAACTCGCAGAGCCATTACTGGCTTTGCACACATGATCTCCTCACCCTGTGCATCCAGGAAGATCACCGCTTCCCAGCACTGAGAGACCATGTCACTAAATGAACTGTCTCTTTTTATCACATGAGACACACCCATGGATGGGAGGTAATGTTATTAGCCAGACCCACCCAGCTCTCCGACTAACCCGTAAACCCGGCCCTTAATACATTAACAAAACTTGTGGAACTACAAGTCCCAGAGTTACCATTCCAGGTTTACATCGCATAGGATCTCCACCTCTGTGATATATACCTGCCATTTACAATATAGCCAGTTGATGCCTCCTATTATAAATGGATTCAACTAAGTAATTTGCTGATTTTCAGTATTTCATAACACCAGATGTGTAGTCTACCCACAAGCTTTAATTATCATACAGAATAGTTTTCATTAAGCTTCTACCATTTTGGTAAAGTTTTTTTAGCAGATATTTAAACACCCTTTCATATTTATTTTCCCCTTAACAAAAAATGGTTTTAACGGCAATGTTTATTTAACTTTATCCAATGCACAGTATTTTCCACAGCATATTAAGGGCATTATTGATAGTACAAAGTAAAGAACAGAACACAATACAGCATATTCTATTGCAAACACAATCTAGCAAGCAGTACTATTTTCTAGTCTTTTAAAAGTGTAATCAGAACTCTGAAATGTAATATGGCCGCTTTTCTCTTTGCCTGTTTGAATAACCATTAGATGTACCAAGTGTTTTAAAATGCACAAATCCCACAGTCATTACGGTATAGTTTAAACATAATTTTTCCATTATTTGTGTGCTTTGTACACTGTACATCACATATTTTCACTAGAAACTCAAAGTTGTGCCATTGAGGCAAATGGTCAGATTCCAGTAACACATTCACATTAATCTCAATCTTGTTGAACCTACTGATCAACCTATTGCATCATTTGGGAATATATAGTGGGGAATCTCAATGACTAATTATACTTAAAGGGAATACAATGATCTGTATGCAGCCTCTCCATCCCATGCCATATATTTAGTGGGTTCATGGTGTAGGGAGGAAGAGAATGCTACTTGAGGCTTACATTTAGAGTACACTCACAGTTGCGTATAAAATAAAAGAGTGCAAAGAGTGAAAAAATAACCAGATTGCACTCGGACCCATGTTATTCAATAAGGCAGTGTTCTCCAATAGCAGCATACTGTGTATGGCCGTGTATATCGGTCAAGACTCGCCAATGAAAGTCTGGGTGCAACAAAAAAAAATGAACATCATACACACCATCAATATGCCAGCCGTTTTTTACAGATACATTACCATTCTGTAGCATAGAACACTATAAATCGTTTTGTAAGTGACTGAAAAATAATAGTCTGCCTTCAGCAATTTTATCACATTGCACTCAGTATATTTATATGCAATTAAGAAGAAGCCCTAGGACCAACATACAATCAGACCTACACTCAGAATCTTCCCCTTGTCCAAGCGACCAAGTGCAGGCCTTCCATTGAGTGTAAAGCAACCCCTAGCGGGACCTATAGCCACTTCTGATGACCCCCATATCTTTGGTTACCCTCCAGGGATAGTGATAGTCAGAATCGCCAAATGGGAGATGGGATGCAATTTTGTGTGTATATGGTCCTTGGGTGAATACAAGGAACCCTACTAAGGTTGTAAATGTATTATATAAATGTGAATATTATACAGTAATAAACAGCATATACATATCCTTTTGCAACACAATTTGTTCAAATATACCTGACTAACTTAACTGATTATATATATACACACAGTAAAAGCCAAAAGTTTGGACACACCTTCCCATTCAAAGAGTTTTCTTTATTTTTATGACTGAAAATTGTAGATTCACACCGAAGGCATCAACACTATAAATTAACACATGTGGAATTATATACTTAACAAAAAAGTGTGAAACAACTGAAATATGTCTTATATTCTAGGTTCTTCAAAGTAGCCACCTTTTGCTTTGATTACTGCTTTGCACACTCTGGCATTCTCTTGATGATCTTCAAGAGGTAGTTACCGGAAATGGTTTTCACTTCACAGGTGTGCCCTGTCAGGTTTAATAAGTGGGATTTCTTGCCTTATAAATGGGGTTGGGACCATCAGTTGTGTTGTGCAGAAGTCTGGTGGATACACAGTTGATAGTCCTACTGAATAGACTGTTAGCTGCTTTTCTCTTGCCATAATACAAATTCTAAGTAAAGAAAAACGAGTGGCCATCTTTACTTAAAGAAATGAAGGTCAGTCAGTCCGAAAAATTGGGAAAACTTTGAAAGTGTCCCCAAGTGCAGTTGCAAAAACCATCAAGCGCTACATGGAAACTGGCTCACATGAGGACCGTCCCAGGAAAGGAAGACCAAGAGTCACCTCTGCTGCAGAGGATAAGTTCATCCGAGTCACCAGCCTCAGAAATCGCAGGTTAACAGCAGCTCAGATTAGAGACCAGGTCAATGCCACACAGAGTTCAAGCAGCAGACACATTTCTACAACAACTGTTAAGAGGAGACTTTGTGCAGCAGGCCTTCATGGTAAATTAGCTGCTAGGAAACCACTGCTAATGACAGGCAACACGTCAGCTATAGAAAACCCATGGATCCTTAGATCCTGGTTAAGGAATGCCTTGTTTCATATTGATGTGTGCCTCTGTCCTGGGCGTCTGTGTACTGTGTCGCAGTACACAGTACACAGATGCCCAGGACAGAGGCACACATCAATATGAAACAAGGCATTCCTTAACCAGGATCTAAGGATCCATGGGTTTTCTATAGCTGACAGGAAAACGAAAAAAAAAAGCAGTGTGGGTGGCGCTGCCCCCATTTGTAAAGAACAGCATAATACGGAGGCAACTACCGTGATCAAGGTCCTAGGTTGGGACCGAAACGTTGGTTCCCTGTTGCTGTAAAAATAAACAAGTTTTTTGCAAAAAAAGAAAGAGTGTGCAACTGTCATCTTCTTTACTCTATGTTGTGGGTTTACCAGACCCCCCAGTTGGCACCTCTCACTACTGAAATAAGTCTCAGTGTGCACGCCTTTCTACTATACTAATGACAGGCAACAAGCAGAAGAGACTTATTTGGGCTAGAGAACACAAGGAATAGACATTAGACGAGTGGTAATCTGTGCTTTGGTCTAATGAGTCCAAATTTTAGATCTTTAGTTCCAGCCACCGTGTCTTTGTGTGACGCAGAATAGGTGAACGGATGGACTCTACAAGCCTGGTTCCCACTGTGAAGCATGGTGGAAGAGGTGTGATGGTGTGGGGGTGCTTTGCTGGTGACACTGTTGGGATTTATTCAAAATTGAAGGCATACTGAACCAGCATGGCTACCACAGCATCTTGCAGCAGCATGCTATTCCATCTGGATTGCGTTTAGTTGGACCATTATTTATTTTTCAACAGGACAATGACCCCAAACACACCTCAAGGCTGTGTAAGGGCTACTTGACCACGAAGGAGAATGATGGGGTTCTACGCAGGGGCAGACTGGCCCAGGTGACAGGGAGGCTCCTTACTTGGGCGCTTGCTGGCTGGAAGAAGTGGACTGCCCCCCAGGGCAAGATCTGCCAGCCAGGCCTGGTGCTATGCCAGATGACCTGGCCTCCTGTTGTGAATTCATTGGAGCTCCCTCTGGTGGTTGTTGCTGGTGATTAAGCTGACTGTGTGGGCTTCACAGGTGAGGGTGATTGGCAGTCTAGTTCTTGGAGCATATAATGGTTGGAAGTAGATCAATCCTTGACAGTTGTCTTTTGTTCCTGGAGGAGTTCACATCTCTCTGGTTTCTTCTGCTCTGTTCAGATCGTTGCATGATAAGTGAATGTTTTTTTGATATTTTGTGGCACACTTTTGTGTGCTTAAGGATCTGCTTATGTTTTGTTTTATTCTGAGCTGTGGGTTGCTATCTAGTCTGTATATTTGTTTATCTGCTCTCAGATAGGATGTTTTCTTCCTAGGAATGTTACCATTCACTATTATCTGTTAATTCCAGTTCTGATGGCATTTGATTTATAGAAGTCTGCAGATATAGTTGTCGCCGAGTCTTAGTGACTCAGGGTAGTTTTTGTAATATCTGCTGTTGATGGTCTTTGATAGTGTTTTATACTGACCGCAATAGTATTCTATCCTGTCTTTCCTATATAGCTAGTTTGGCCTCTTTTGCTAAACCTTATACTCTGCCTGTGTTTGTTTTCTTTCTCTTGTTTACCAGTTAATATCTGTGGAGGGCTTGCTATTCTTTTGGGGTTCTGCTCTGAGGCTAGATAGCTTTTCCTACATCCATCTTTAGCAGCAGTTAGTTCTCCGGCTGTGCAGAGGTGTCTAGGTCTGGTTAGTTACATCCTACGGCTACTGCTAGTTGCGGTGTGTAGTCAGGGATTGCGGTCAGTACAGTTACCAACGACTTCTACGGAATCCAAATGTTACTCCTGAGTCATCAATTCATGACAGCCTCCACAGTCACCAGACCTGAACCCAATCGAGATGGTTTGGGGTGAGCTGGACAGCAGAGTGAAGGCAGAAGGGCCAACAAGTGCTAAGCATCTCTGGGAACACCCTCAAGACTGTTGGACGACCATTTCCGGTGACTACCTCTTGAAGCTCATCAAGAGAATGACAAGAGTGTGCAAAGCAGTAATCAAAGCAAAAGGTGGCTACTTTGAAGAACCCAGAAGATAAGACATATTTTCAGTTGTTTCACACTTTTTGGTTAAGTATATAATTCCACGTGTGTTAAAAGGAACCGGACCTCGAAAAATGTGCCCCCAGCTTCTATATTCCTGTCCCTGCACCATGCTAATAGCTTTCTAGCCATCCCTTTGTGTTTTTAAATCGATATAGTAAAGTTTATAAAAGTTGTTTTCATACCTTATAATCTGCGGCTACTCATTATTTGAGAAGCCGCAAAAGGCCTTCCTTTCTTGTCCTCCCCCCGCCTGCACGTTATTTATTCACGCCCCTATGGGCGTGCTACAGAACAGGGAGACTGTGCGTGTCATGTAAGGGGCGGTAAAGCCGCTATGACGCAAATCGCGTCATATCCGGCTTTACCACGTCAGTACACCCATTAGGGTGTACTGCCGACCTCGCCGCGCTGCCAGGTGCGCATGCTCGAAGTGTGTTCACTGTACCCCTAATGGGTGTACTGACGTATTCCATTTAATTCATAGTTTTGATGCCTTCAGTTTGAATCTACAATTTTCATAGTACTGAAAATAAAGAAAACTCTTTGAATGAGAAGGTGTGTATATGTGTGTATATATATATATATATATATATATATATATATATATATATGTGTGTGTTTTATTTTTTTCAAAACTTTTTAAAAGTGTGTGTCTAAAAGCAGTGGACATTCTAAATGGTACGAGACTGGTGGGAAAGAACAAATACCTATCTATCCACTATCTATCCATACAGCAAGAGTAATGGTTTTGACTTGAGCAGAATGTGAAGGCTGCAACTGCTCTGGTCTGTGGATTGGCGACATTGGTCATGTGACATTCCCCCTTCCAGAGGTAGCTAGAGGACTGGCGAGTGATACAGTAAAGAGTACAGAGGAGCGACGCTGAGCTAGTTGATGGATATCTGTTTATGTACCATCCCGGACCCAGTTTGAAAGGGATTGTAAAATATCGGCTAACCACTTTAAATGATAATTTAATTTTCTGAAGATGAGTGAATTATTACAAAACACATAATAATAAAAAGAAACAACTATTATGTGTTTTGTAATAATTCACTCATTTTGGTATAAATTGTTGGCATACCAGGCATATATATATTTTAGCTTATATTAGCAAGTGAGGAACCAGTAAAAGCTGAATTGTCCTGAAATGAAAAGTACCGTAGGTACTGTACACACAAGGGGACATTTAAGAAGTTAAAAATTACTATGTACCGTAGTTAGTATATGGTTTGTGCTTACAGAGTGAAATATAATCTGGGTGTTTTATTCACCCTTTACACACCTGTATTTTTCGGCGCTTCCACATACATTGGTGCTGGGGGCTGGCCACCTTGCCATCCAGGCTGGGGATACCCTTGATATCCTGGCTGCCCTGGCTGATATCCTACAGGACCAGGGGGATAACCAGGATATGGAGCTGGGGCACCCTGTGGTTGTCCATATGGTGGATAAGATCCAGGTTGATTAACCCCTGCGTATGGTGGAGGATTTTCATAATTCATGATAAACTGTAAAACATAAAATGAAAAATGTAAATTTAAACAAGATCTTATGAAATTCAACTTTCAAACAATTTATAACAAAAACTTTCCAAGGCGCTAACCAAACTTAAAAAGGATTGTCAGGATTATTCTGATAACCTATCATACTGCTGGGTCCTACAGATCAGATCATAAAGATCGGTCATCAAAATAAAACGTAGTGCACAACCCCTTTAATTATTACCATGTAACAAAGTTTCAGATAGTTGATTAATGGCTTAACCATGCTATGCAACTACATCCCGGCTTACATAATTATTAATATTAGCTTAATTTTTCCTTTAAACACATGAAGACTAACCTTTACACGATGGGCTTTTTGTAAGATATTGGTGTAGCAGAATTTCTGCCCCTAGTATGTAAAATAGGTTACTCTTTCTTTTTTTTTTTTACATGCGTTTTTTATGCTGCAGTTTTTATTTTTATATGTCGTGTTTTAAACAAAGCTTCTTTGTTTTGGATACTTCCTGGTATTTGGCAATGATAAAAAAAACTATTGATGCATATATATGTGTATATATATATATATATATATATATATATATATATATATATACACACACACACACACACACACATATATATATCTATATTAATATACACACACTTTCTTCAGAAGTGTATACTAAACTAAAATATCACATCCTACAGCTCAGTGAATGAAAGTTGCAATTCTTTATTCCTCACATAGTGGAATGTGTTGAGAATGATAAAATATGAAAGTGATCAATGTAAATCAAAATTAATATCCCATTGAGGATTTGGAACAATATTCAAAAACAAAGTGGAAAATCAAACTTCAGTGGAAATGCCTCAAGACAAGAAGATGAGGCTCAGTAGTGTGTGTGGCCTCCACATGCCTGTATGACCTCCTTACAATGCCTGAGCATGCTCCTTATGAGGCAGCGGATATTCTCCTGAGGGATCTCCTCCTAGACCTGTATTAAAGCATTAGTAAACGCCTGGACAGTCTGTGGGGCAACGTGGCGTTGATGGATGGAAGGAGACATGATGTCCCAGATGTATTCAATTGGAAACGGGTCTAGGAAACGGGCAGGCCAGTCCATAGCATAAATGCCTTTATAATGCAGAAACTGCTGACACACTTCAACCACATGAAGCTTAGCATTATCATGCATCAGAAGGAACCCAGGGCCCACTGTACCTGCATATTTTCTCACAATTGTTCTGAAGAGCTCATCCTGGTACCTAATGGCAGTCAGGGTAACTCTGGCTAGCACATGTAGGGCTGTGCGGCCTTTCAAAGAAATGTCTCCCCACACCATTACTAACCTACTGCCTAACTGGTCATACTGAAGGATGTTTCAGGCCTCAGGACAATCTCCACGGCATCATCTGACTGTGCCATATCTGTCACATGTGCTCAGTGTGAACCTGCTCTTAACTGTGAGAAGCACAGGGCACCATTGTCAAATCTGCCTATCTTGGTGTTTAAATACCAATCACCCTGCACAGGGTTGGACTGTAATCACAACACCCATTTGTAGATGTCGGGCCCTCATACCACCCTCATGGAGTCTTTATGGAATCTTTTTTCTGACAGTTTGAGCAGACATATTGATATTCGTGGCCTGCTGGAGATCCTTTTGCCGGGCTCTGGCATTGCTCCTCCTGTTCCTCCTTGTACAAAGGAGGAGGTAATGGTCCTATTGCTGGGTTGTTGCCTTTTAAGGCCCCCCTCCATGTCTCCTGGTGTACTGGCCTGTCTCCTGATTTCTGCTCCATACTCTGGACACTGTGCAGACAGACACAGCTATCCTTCTTGCCACAGTTCGCATTGATGTACCATCATAGATGAGCTGCACTATCTGAGTAACGTCTGTGGATTGTATACACCAACTCATGCTCTTGGGGTGAGATCAATGACAAAATGCAAAAGTGACTAAAACAATAGTCAAAAAGGATGAGAACAGAGAAATTGTCTGTGATCACCACCTGCCGAAACAGTTCTTTATAGGGGTGTCTTGCTCCTATCATTTCTACCTGTCGTCCGTTCCATTAAGGGCCCTTTCACATCAGCGTTTTTTTTAAATCGCGGCAGATGCGGTGAAAAAAACGCATCTGCCGCGATTACCGCATACCGGCTGCACTTGCGGCGCGGTTGCGGTTTTTGCCATGCAAAGTATAGGCGGACTTGCAGCAGGTGCGGCAAGTGCGGTTTTGCACTTGCGGCAGGTGCGGCCGCGAAAAAAACCGCGGCTGACCGCGTTTTTTTTCGCGGCCGCACCTGCCGCAAGTGCAAAACCGCACTTGCCGCACCTGCCGCAAGTCCGCCTATACTTTGCATGGCAAAAACCGCAACCGCGCCGCAAGTGCAGCCGGTATGCGGTAATTGCGGCAGATGCGGTTTTTTCACCGCATCTGCCGCGATTTAAAAAAAAACGCTGATGTGAAAGGGCCCTTACACAACATCAGGAGAAATTGATTCCCATTCAGTGTTTGTTCATAACTGGACAGGATGATTTCACAGAAGTGGGATTGACTTGAACTAACATTGTGTTGTTTAAGTGTTCCCATTATTTTTTTGAGCAGTGTATATATAATAAATGCACACATGTATATTTTTTTCAACAAGTTTAGGAAAAAAATACCGTATGCTGGAAAAATCAATGCAAAAATAATGCCAAAAAAAAATCAGCTGGTTTAATCACGTCTGTGGCGGACGGATCAATAGAAATGTGAGCTGTCTGTTATTGATTTTCACAATACCGGTCAATAAATCAGATACATTCTAGGATTTCTTTCACATGGACATTTGGCCTGTGAGAATAATCAGTCATCTGAACAGCACTATTGTCTGTGTTAGGGCGGCTTCACACCACGGCCAGATTTGATCCGGGGCTGTCAAGGGTGAAGCTGACAGCCCCGGACCAAATCTGGACACAGAACCGAAGGGCCAAATATGCCCTCCGGTCTGGTGTGCAGCCAGATGCCGCTAATAGCAGCCGCAGCTGCTGATTATTGAAGGTCGCAGCTAGCAAGGAGCTAGTCGCGGTCCTGAAATTACAGCAGCGTGCAGCCGCCGGTGTCCGGTTGATGGATCCTCCCGGATCAGGGCAATCTGGCCCCATAGACTCCTATGTTAGGGAGTGCCGTATTGCCCCGGATCTGGGAGGAGTCGGGAGAAACCGATTTGGGGAGATTTTTCTCCCCAGACACAAAAATATTGCATGCTCCGATTTTGAGTCTGGGAGAAAAATCTGATCCTCCCGGATTCTCCCGGACACATGGAAACCGGATGGCAGAGAGCTGCCATCCGGCTCCATCCGGCCCCATAGGATACTATGGGGCCAAAATCTGGTCCGGGGCTGTCTGGTTTACACCGGACAATCCCGGATTGGATTTCACCGTGGTGTGGAGCCGGCCTTATTCGAATGAACATTAGATAGTACACATCCAATTGATACACACGTCTGAATGAGCTTTTAAATCATGCATCGCACAATGGAGTTCACGTATTACAAAATTTATTTATCTTAAGTAAACAAGACAGATATTGGTCAATCCCACACGGGGATCATCCATGGGTGTACAAATAAGGCCAATGTATTGGTCTGAGGAGGTAATCCTTACAATTATCCAAAACACTCCAGAGTGGCGATATAATGCTAGGTTTGTTGTCACATCATATATTAACCCTCACCGTTACTGCCACTCTGATATGCATCATCACATGGGAGAAAGCAAAAGGGAAAATGGACCTCTCACCTAAGTATAGGGGCCTAACTGCAGTCCTGCAATTGGGAGGAAACAAACTGCAGCCCATATATTTATTCCCCATGAAATTAACAGATTGGAATATAAGTATACCACTCAATAGTCCAGGTAGGAAAGCTTATCCATGTGTGTTGGATAGCAGGATCAACGCTCAGACATGTGCCCAACGCCCATGCATGATCCCCGTGTGGGATTGACCAATATCTGTCTTGTTTACTTAAGATAAATAAATAAGTTTTGTAATACGTGAACTCCATTGTGCGATGCATGATTTAAAACTTCTAGAAGTGTATTCTACATAAGAGGAAGAAATTCCAGCAGGACGGTTCCAGTATTTTTCTTCTTTTATTAAATGATAAATAACATCCATATAATAGGCAGTACAAACAGGCCTGTTTGTACACTTGTATTGCCTATTATATGGATGTTATTATTAATTTAATATAAGAAGAAAAATACTGGAACCGTCCTGCTGGAATTTCTTCCTCTAATTGCACCAGCCCACAACCAGGGCGTTGTCCTTGCAGGTCTGGAACCAGTGAAGCTGATCCGTACTGACGGTGAGCTGTTCCCCCTCCTATTCCCATTGTCATCATGTATTCTACATAAGTCCTACAGATGAGGGGTCGGTATGCAGTGCATATTGATGGGGGCCTGCCCCTCTTCTCTGTGATTCTTGTTTCTATAAATGAGCTCTAAGAGTAATAAAATAAACAATACAAATTGGTATCACCATAATCGTGCATACAAAATTTAATTAACGGATTATATGTGCATGTGATGAAAAGCATACAATATAAAGTGTCAAAGATAACCATAATTGGCATTTCTTTTTCTTAGTTTATAAAAAGTTAAATTTTAGGTCCCCCAAAATAGCGTCACTGACAATTACAACTTAGTCGACAAGGATAAAGTACTCTTACATGTTTCTGCCAACAACAACAAAAAAATATAAAAAGGTTATGGTCCCTGAATGTGAAAATGACAAAACATAGATTAGCAGTGATTTGGATGCATCCTATTTTCATGGCTTCCAAACCGTTGTGTACAAAGCACAGTGGGCAGACAAAAAGTGTAGGGTCAGTGTTTGGCCCATCTTCTATGCTGTGGCCACATTAGTTGTGCTCAAGTGCAGTTCACAGCTGTAGGTGAAGCCAGTACCATTTTATCATAGCACAGCACAATACGCTGGGCTGCAAATATCTGCTTATGTCTATTTACAGTATTCTGAATAAAGTACAACAGTCAAATCATTGCTGGCTGCTGCCGCCTGAACACAGTATTTAGCGGTGTCAGAAAATGGGCACCAGGACTGTGGCGGTGACACTACTATTGTCAGACTACCTGACCTGTTCTTACCACTGAAATTAGTCACCATTGTAGCCTTGATGCCGAACATGTGCTCACCGCCACCATCTTGGCACCTGAACCTGCAGTCACCGCACATTGCTAGCAGATAGGGATGATTTGACTGCTGTGCTCTGAACACTCAGTAATGGTGAGCAGTTGGGGTAGTAGTGCTGTGCCAGTGACTTTTTCCTTGAAAGACCAAGTTGAATAGTCTGATAGTAGTACAATGGCAGGCTGCCCGATGTGTTCTCATCGCTGGATGAAGTGAAGTCAAGGATGACTTGTTTATAATTTGACATTATTTTTTTCCGTTGGGGTTAAACATAGTATGTCAGAATGAATTTCGGTAGCACCTCATCTTTTTTCTGAACATTCTCATATAGGTACCATATCTGTTTGGTCTTGATCCATATGTATTGTCACTGATTTAGTTTAGGGACAAAAGGTGTATGGGCATTTCTCACAAATATTGATACACAGATTCCATTTTCATGCAGCAACACAGACTGCAGATTAAAAAATGAATAAAATAACAAAAAGGACACAAAATTTATGGCATTAAGATTAAATGGATTGTCGCCTTTCATAAATTCGGTGTAAAAAAAAAAAAGTTCTCTGCTTCTGCCTTGGTCTGAATTGTTTGGCTGTAGTGGAAATGTCATGTTGACAATGTTAGAGCCAAGTCACTGAGCTCGGTGTCTTGCGCTGTCTACGGGGACAGAGCCGCTGAGCTCAGTGAATAGCTGCAGCAATGTCCATATAATGTTACCGCTGCAACCAAACCAAATAACCGAGACTGAGGCAATGGCGGAGGTTCAGCTTCAGATCCTGGAAGGGTAAGTAAAACATAGCTTTTTGCTTTTACTACAATAAACTTTCACATTCATTAGTATATCAAAATGCCAAATTCGTTAACCCAAACATACATGTCACAAAAGGGAAAAAAAACAAAACAAAAATAACAAAATGATTTACGAAAGGAGACAGCACAATAAGGAACAGTCATCTCACCCGGCTAAAATTAACCCATGTACACAATGGGGATATTTATTAATATGGTTTAATTCTCAGTAAACGGCTACAGTAGTTCATGCTTTCTCCATTTTGAGATTTCTAGGTGGTCTAAGGGTATGTGCACACCTTCAGTATTTGGTTGCAGAAATTTCTGCACCATTTTTACATCTCTCTCTTTACATTTTGTTTTCATTTGTTACTTAGTCCCTATATAGGACTAACTTTTTTACTCTGATCACTAGTATAATGCATTGGAAAACAATGTACCTGTCAGTGTTACACTGACAAAACGCCTTTTACATCATACTCTGGCATGATCTAACAGGCCACTGTTGATGGCAGACACAAAGGTCGTTAGTTGACATCGGATTCAATAGGGATGGTGTACTGTAGGTCCGCTCTGCTACAAATACCACGAAGCCAAAGCCTCCTATTTATGAAGGTTTCTTAAATCCATCCAATGCGTTTCAGAGCTTGCTATGCTACTTCATCAGGGAGTGTATAGTTGACATCGGTTTACCATGATGACGATCAGTAGCATGCAATTACATCAATGTAAGTAATAAGATAAAATGAGGCACTCACTGTTGCAGATGATCTTCAAGCATTATTATCAAAAGTGTCATGGAGACATCAGGAGACATCAGCAGTGGGGAGGGGGATTAGGAGGCATGGGACGACAGTGCCATTTTGCACCTGACTGGTTGATGCGTTGAAGCACCAATCAATCAATCATTGATAATAATGATTGAAGATCATCTGTAACAGTGAGTGCCTCATCTTTTCTCCATACTTGTATTGCTATACGAAGTCTGTTTGCTTCATGGATGAGAGCACTGACTGATCTACTCCCCAGTGAGTCTATAATTTAGAACTTGCCGGTGTCTGTGGCCACACAGTGAGTGGTGCCCGACTTCTCTATTTCTTTAACTATTTGATGCAATTACATTGCAGGGGCGTCGACTGGGACGAAGAGTAAGCGCACTTCCTCTTTAAGCCTCCTATCGTATTTTTTGGACTATAAGACGCACCAGGTTATAATTTACACCTAGATTTTGGAGGTGGAGAATAGGGAAAAAATATTTGACACAAAAAATGACATTGATATGGCACTCAGGCCCTGCGACCAGTCAGTGCTGGCATCTTTCTCCCCAACTTTGGATGCAGGAGTAGCATGTGAGCCACATCACTGACTTCCTTCTCCAGTGTCTGAAGGCAGGGGGTGTTATGAACCGATGACTCAGGAGTAACATTCAGAATCCATAGAAATCATTGGTAACTTACTGACTGCAATCCCTGACTACACACCGCAACTAGCAGTAGCCGTGGGATGTAACTAACCAGACCTAGACACCTCTGCACAGCCGGAGAACTAACTGCTCCTAAAGATGGATGTAGGAAAAGCTATCTTGCCTTAGAGCAGAACCCCAAAAGAATAGCAAGTCTCCACAGATATTAACTGGGAACCAAGAGAAAGAAAAACAAACACAGGCAGAGTAAAAGGTTTAGCAAAATAGGCCAAACTAGCTATATAGGAAAGACAGGATAGTGTTTATTACTGACCAGAATATATTCTATCAAAAAACCACCGGAGCAGATAGTACAAAAATTACCTAGAGTCACTAAGACTCGGCATCCTCTATATCTGCAGACTTCTATAAATCAAATGTCAGCAGAACTAGAAATAACAGATAACAGTGAATGGTAAAATTCCTAGGAAGAAAACTTCCTAACTGAGAGCAGATAAACAAATACACAGACTAAATTGCAAACCCACAACTCAGAATAAGACAAAACATAAGCAGAACCTTAAGCACACAAATGTGTGCCACAAAATGTCAAAAAACCATCCACTTGGCTTGCAAAGAATTCCACAGAGCAGAAGAAACCAGAGAGATGTGAACTCCTCCAGAAACCAAAGACAATGGTAAGGATTGATCCACTTCAAACCATTATATGTTCCAAGAACCAGATTGCCAATCATCACCATCACCTGTGAAGCCCACACAGTCAGCTGCATCACCAGCAACAACCACCGGAGGGAGCTCCAATGAATTCACAACAGGGGAGATACACGCCAGCACTGATTAATAAGGCACTCAAGCCTAGTGGACACTGATCTGTATGAGCCTCCAGAGATTATTATACATATGTAATGGCTGCTCTTTGTCCTCCTGACCTCACTGCAGAGTTGTGTGTGAAAAACTGAAACAGGACAATCACATGCTTAGCTGAAGGTTACTCTAGGATCAGTGCTGAGATTATAACTCTTGCTCTGAGTAGGGTAACTGCTTGTTCCCATTTATGGCTGCAACAAATCAGCCTATATTTAAACCTTCCATTTCCCACCGACATATGTTTGGAATGGTTATAACTTGTACATTACCACTATGGCTTTACTGAAGTATGTTTATTCCTCACGACAGGTTCTTTTTTAACCTAAGCATGACCAATCATTATAAATTTACAGCACCTGTCCTAGGCTTTAACCCAGCACCATTGTTAAATTTATTTTGCTGGGTTAAAGCTACTGCAATGGAGCAGGAGAGGGTTGGGTCTACAGCAGGGACCCAGGTCCAACAAAGCTTGGACCCTAGAAAGAAAACAGAAGCTGTTACCATCACTTGTCTTGGTCTTCTCCTGACTACATGGTGCTCAAAGAGCACTACGCGATGACCAGAAGCATTGGCACTGAAGCAGGAAGAGTAATAATCATTTGATTGCCAGCTGTCTGCAGAGTATAGCCAATCAGCAGTGTCCTGGCAAGAAAAGAACTAGCTTGGTAGAAAGGCAAAATTAGCAATTGTATGTAAATATAGAGGTAAAACACACATCAGGAAAGTACTGTTTGTGCACTATAGAAAAGAGTTATCAACCTAGTGAACGTGACTAGTGGATGCAGTCACAAGAGGATTGGCCTCCAGAGGGGACTTAAATTAGCTCTGTGAAAGCTGGAGTGCAGAGGAGGAACCTCATTGAAGCTATGATTTTCCCATAGAGATTAATTAGAGTCAAGAAGTAGGTAACGCCCTGTGTGTCAGATAGGTTTCTTATTTTCATGCCTTTCAACTCCTTACTACAAACGCACATAACTGTATATGCGACTGCAAGTTAGCTATACACCTGATTGTGGAAAACTATGTCTTAAAAATGGCACAAGCAAACGAGTTGTGTCTATGCCTTTCACAGCATACCTGGTGTTAACTAGAGCTTCTGATGGGGAGGATGGGCTTGGGCCATTAGGGTAATTACCAGGTGACAATCCAGGCCAGTACCTGGACATGCAACAGCTGTCCTGCGGGTCAGGATGCAGATCCAGTATTGTTTTATGCACGTTTCTATGACTTACATGCCCATATTGATGGCTTAGGAGGCTAGATCCTACCAACAGATTCTCAGGAAAATATTTACAATTTATATTGGTTGTTATTTTGTTCATTTTGCCTTATCGAGTGCAATAAAAATTTACCAAAAAAATCAAACATACCACAAAATCTGCCAAAAAAGCTTGTTACGCTCCGCTGATGGGAAATTGTAAGACTTTTGGCTCTCTAAATATGGCAACACAAAAACAAATTATTATTTTCCAAAAAAGTGTATTTATGGTGCAAGAATACTAAAGGGAAAAAAATAAACTATAGAAATTGGGTATCACCTTAAACGTACTGACCTACAGAATAGCAGCACCGCAAATGGCAAAAAAGTCTAAAAACAAACAAAAAACCCCACAGAATTCTCATAATTATTTGTGTTACTTTCCATTTGGGGTAATTATGTAAATCCAAAGTGAATATGCACTGCTCCCCACGCCCATAATCCCACCCACCTCTCAGCATAGGCATAACAGATAGTAAATATAATCAATGTCATTTACTAAATACCAAGCAGTAGATGGGATTATGGGTGGGGATATTTAGTTTGGATTTACATACACTTGACTATCGCACGTGACACACAGAGAAGCTACAGCAATAAAAGCTACATATCCTGAAAGGGCTGCCTAAGCACCACTTAAAAGATACCATTAGTACTAGAAAATCATCTGACAGATTCACATTAAGGCACTGAAAGGCTGAAATCAATTCTGCTCTGTTTCTTTGTCTTCAGTTCAAAGGCATTGCCATCTGTATTCAACACACAGACTCCATGCATTGTAGGTTTACGAGAATGACTATACCACATCCCTGCACTACTGCTGCAGCCTGGTCGCTTCTCCTATATCCACTTCTTGGCCTGAAAGTGACAAACTGCCCACTAGTTATTGTCGGACCAACACTACATTTCATAACTCTTAAAACTTTGTAAAAAGTCAGGCTTCACCAGGAACCGAAGTACATCTAATTCTTCATCAGTATCTAATCTCCTACAGTGCCTTGAAATATTATTCATACTCTTTTACACATTTTGTCATGTTACACCCACAGGTGTTGTTTTATTGGGATTTTATGTGTTATGCCAATGCTTAGTAGCAAATATTTGTAAAGTTTAAAAGAAATGATACATGGTTTTTTAAATATTTAAAAACTATAAATGTGAAAATTGTGACGTGCATTTGTATTAATACTTGTGTCAATACTTTGCAGAACAACGTTTTGCTGCAATTACTGGTGTAAGTCTTTTTTTGGTATGTATCTACCAGGTTTGCACGTGTGGAAGCTGACATTTTTGTCCATTTTTCTTTGAAAAATAGCTCTAGCTCCACGAGACTGAATAGAGAGTCTGTGAACAGCAATTTTTAAGTCTTGCCACATATTCTCAATGGGTTTTAAGCCCCCGTCACGCGGGTCGACATCGCCGCCCATTACAGAGGCGACGTGGGGGCATGGGCTATCGGCAGCGTCATTGCCCCTCCATCGCCTCATGTAAAGGGGCGATGTCGGCGGTGCCGGGCAGTCGCCTGGTTTCAGAGCAGTGCTCTGAAACCAGGCACCATCATGGGGCGATGTGCACACATCGCCCTGTGTAACCGGGCACCGGCGAACTGTCAGCCGATGGGAACCACAGGCTCCCATTGTCCGCATCGCCGCTGGAGTTTCCAGACACTTCGGCGGTGATGCCGCCTGACAGCTCGCCGGCGCGGGGTTGGAGGTGTTGCCTCGTGTAAACGGGGGACGGGACGCTGGCTGGGCGCCAAAAATGTGCGCGCACCCGCCAGTCGCCGCCGATATCCCCAGCCCGTCGACAGGTGTGATGGGGGCTTTAGATCTGGAATTACACATGAATATGCTTTGATCTAAACCACTTATTATAGCTCTGGCGGTATTTTTAGGGTCATTGTCTTGGTAAAAAGAGATCCTATGCCCCAGAACTGTATTTGGCTCCATCCTTCAACTCTGACCAGCTACCTTGTCCCTGCTGAAGAAAAAGAATCTGCATAGCTTGATGCTGCCACCATGATTGACTGTGAGGATGGGGTTTTAAAAGTTATGTGCAGAGTTCGTTTTCTATGACACATAGCATTTTGCATTTAGCTCAACAAGTTCTACTTTGATCTCTCATTTGACCAGAGCACCTTCTTCCATATTCTATCCTCTTAGTAAATCAGTTAAATCAAAGGTCGCTCTGTGAAATTACAAAACATTCTATAAAGAGACCCGGGAGTGAAGCCAGAAATAGATAAGATCAAATAAACTTTATCAAAACAAGAATTTTATTAACAACATATAAAAAAAAACAAGGAGCATGTTAAAAAATGGCACACAAGAACCAGTAAGCTGCCATACGGGTATGCACAAAAAGGCAGCACTCAAGATAAAGACAGTGCAACCAATCCCACAATAAAGAACACATGGCAACACAAAATAAGTACATACCATGTATAGAGCAAAATTCATCTAGTGGGGAAGAATCTCCTATCCCATATTACATATGGTAACTATAGTTGATATTAGTAGAAAGAGAGAATGGAGGCAACTGTTCGACTATTGTTTCAATTTCTACTTGTAAGGACAAGTGTCCCATACAGGGTTATCAGAGGAAAAGCTGTATAGAACAAATAATGCAATAATCAAAATTGGCCATAAGGCAGCAATAATAACCTCTGTGGTGGCCTGGAAAAAACTCTAATGCACGTTTCATGTTAGCTTTGTTGGAGGGGTCGTCCATATTCTAGCTGTGTCCCCTAAATGTTTTTTTTTTGCAAGCAATACTTCTTATGGCTTACTTTCAAAAATGGATTTCTTCTTGCCACTATACCATAAAGGCCAGATTTTTTGAGTATACGACAAATAGTTGTTCTGTGGAAATATTTTCCCACCTGAGCTGTGGACCTCTGCAGCTCCTCCAGAGTGACTATTGGCCTCTTGGTTTCTTCTCTAATTAATGTCTCCTTGCTTGGGATGCCTGTTTAGTTGGATTGCCACGTCTTC
The DNA here is from genome assembly GCA_033576535.1 of Allobates femoralis. Lineage (NCBI taxonomy): Eukaryota > Metazoa > Chordata > Amphibia > Anura > Aromobatidae > Allobates > Allobates femoralis. The sequence goes on from JARQOC010000004.1 coordinate 543,656,720, forward strand.
ACAAGTTTCTGTTATCCCATGCATTTTTTTTTTAATACATAACTTAACCCTGCTCAACTCTTCTCAACAAATTTATCCCTGACCTGTCTGGTGTGTTCCTTAATTTTCATGATGCCGTTTGATCCTAATGTTCTTAAACAAACTCTGAGACCTTCACACAATGGCTGTAGTTATACTGAGAATAAATTACACTCAGGTGGAATCAATTTGCTAATTACCGTATATACTCGTGTATAAGCCGACCCGTGTATAAGCCGACCCCCCTACTTTTGCCCCCCAAACCTGGGAAAACCTATTGACTCGTGTATAAGCCGAGGGTGGACCCCAGCACAGGTATACAGCCCCCAGCAATGTGGTATACAGGCCTCCCCAGTGGTAGTATACAGCAGCCTCCCCAGTGGTATGCAGGCCCCAGCAGTATATACAGCAGCCCCAGTGGTATACAGCAGCCCTTAGGTAGTACACAGCAGCCCCAGAGGTATATACAGCAGCCCCAGGGTATACACAGCAGCCCCAGGGGTGACACAGCAGCCCCAGGGGTGTACACAGCAGCCCCAGGGGTGTACACAGCAGCCCCAGGGGTGCACACAGAAGCCCCAGGGGTAGTACACAGCAGCCCCAGGGGTAGTACACAGCAGCCCCAGGGGTAGTACACAGCAGCCCAGGGTAGTACACAGCAGCCAGGGTAGTACACAGCAGCCCCAGGGGTGTACACAGCAGCCCCAGGGGTAGTACACAGCAGCCCCAGGGGTAGTACACAGCAGCCCCAGGGGTAATACACAGCAGCCCCAGGGGTAGTACACAGCAGCCCCAGGGGTGTACACAGCAGCCCCAGGGGTAGTACACAGCAGCCCCAGGGGTAATACACAGCAGCCCCAGGGGTAGTACACAGCAGCCCCAGGGGTAGTACACAGCAGCCCCAGGGGTAATACACAGCAGCCCCAGGGGTATATACAGCAGCCCCAGGGGTAATACACAGCAGCCCCAGGGGTAATACACAGCAGCCCCAGGGGTAGTACACAGCAGCCCCAGGGGTAGTACACAGCAGCCCCAGGGGTAGTACACAGCAGCCCCAGGGGTGTATACAGCAGCCCCAGGGGTAGTACACAGCAGTTACAGGGGTATTTACAGCAGCCCCAGGGGTAGTACACAGCAGCTCCAGGCCCCCCTCACTTTTTGGCGCCCCCACCTCAGGATGCACCCCCCCCGCACGCAGCGCTGCGCTCATACATTACCAGCCTGTCAGCTGTCATCCTCCGGTGGCAGATCGCGGCTCCCGGCTCCGGCTTCCATCTTCTTCTGTGTCTTCCTGCATTGTGACCGGGGCTCATAGCGATGACGTCATCGCGACGCCGGCCGGTCATGTGACATGCAGGAAGACACAGAAGAAGATGGAAGCCGGAGCCGGGAGCCGCGATCTGCCACCGGAGGATGACAGCTGACAGGCTGGTAATGTATGAGCGCAGCGCTGCGTGCGGGGGGGGGGCATCCTGAGATGGGGGCGCCAAAAAGTGAGGGGGGCCTGGGGCTGCTGTGTACTACCCCTTGAGTTTTTTTTTTTTTTTTTATATACTACCGTATATACTCGCGTATAAGCCGAGGGGAGACTTTTCAGCCCAATTTTTGGGCTGAAAAACTCGGCTTATACGCGAGTATATACGGTAGGTGTTCTCTGAAAGTAATTGGTCACTCAGGATTTTATTTTGACGTATCAGACTACAACGGGCTGAATACATATACACGTCATGATTTTCAGGATTTATATGTTTAAAATATTAAGACTTCATAAATACATGCTACGTTGTGTTGGCATTTTACATAAAATCCAAATAAAATACATGTACTGTAGGTTTGTGGGTGTAACATGAAACAATTAAAAAAATTCATGGGGTATTAATACTTTTTTAATGCACTGTATATTTGTTTCAAAAATACAGTCGTGGGAAGCGTTTACTTGGCCTAAATCTTGTCATATATCAATGTTGGATGTGTTGTAAGCCACCTTTTTGTCAGTGCCAACAGTTTAAACATATTCCTCACACATCTGTTTAAAGGGAAGCTGTCAGGTCGTTTATCCCTCGATCCTACCACTAGCTGTCCCTGCAACTTGCGTGCACATCCCTAACCGTCCCTCTCTGAGCTAAAACTGCAATATAAAGCTTTTGAAACATGATTTATGAACTTACATATTCCTATGATAATGAGGGCTCCAGTCTACAGTGTAGATTAGATGGGAGGTCTCCATTCTCCCCTCCACAGGCTCTTATCATGTCCAGCTGGGCGTCATCATTCCTTCTCCTGTGCATTCCCTATTTTGAAATTCCCGCCTCCTCCTCATAGTATGACGCGGAGCCAGATGTCAGTTACATAGTAACATAGTAACATAGTTTTTAAGGTTGAAGGAAGACTTTAAGTCCATCTAGTTCAACCCATAGCCTAACATGTTGATCCAGAGGAAGGCAAAAAAAACCCCATGTGGCAACACTAAGCTCCACATTGGGGGAAAAAATTCCTTCCTGACTCCAGATACGGCAATCAGACTAATTCCCTGGATCAACGCTTTATCAAAGAATCTAGTATGTATAACTGGTAATATTATAGTTTTCAAGAAAGGCATCCAGGCCCTTCTTAAATGTTAGTAGTGAGTCACTCATTACAACATCAAGTGGCAGAGAGTTCCATAGTCTCACTGCTGGTCCAGTGCATTGTGGGGCTCATCAGGCATACGGCACTGCTTCAATACGTGCACTGCGCATGTCCAGGACCGTACAGCCCATACACCCACACTGTGCAGGACTGGAACTGACATTCCGGCTGCGCGTCATACTATGAAAAGGAGGCGGCAGTTTCAAAAGGGGGCGAGATGAGAAGGAATGATGATGCCCAGCGGGATGTGCTCAGAGCCTGGGGGGGTGGAATGGTGACCCAGAGAACGCCTATCTCAGTCTACAACGTAGACTGGAGCCCTCATTATCATGAATATGTAAGTTAATATATCGTTTTTCAAAAGCTTAATAGTGTAGTTTTAGCGCAGAGAGGGATCGTTAGGGATGACTTAGCAGGGTGCAGGGACAGGTAGTGGTAGAATAGGTGGCTAGAACGAGCTGACAGGTTCCCTTTAAAGGGAATCTGTTAACTGATTTCTCCTCTCCCAACTCAGAGAATCATGACTCCGATGATATATCACTTGCTCGACTACTTGCTGTGGTTTTAGATAAAATCACTTATTTATCCTCTGCAGCTCTGACAGTTCCATCAATGCTTAAACACTACTCCAGAGGTTTTTATTTTTTCAGCGCTGGAGTGTCGCTTTAAATGCAAGTCCCTCGCCCCTACCGTTATACTTACCGTACCCTCTGGCGTTTTCATACTTTATCGCGCTGCTCCGGTCCAGCAGCCCCATCTTGTGACTGTAACTTCTGATTGGCGGTAAATCAGAAGTTATGTCACAAGCTCCCAAAGTATCACTATGAGAGCCAGAATGAGTCCAGAAGGAGGCTCTCATAGAGATGCATTGAGTTGTGACCTCCAGTGTGCTCCAGAAAACACTACAGCTGCCAGCAGGTCACAAATCACCAAAGACCGACTGGAGCAGCAGAGATAGAAAATGAAGCCACCGGAAAGTGCATAAAAGACAGTGGTCATGGGTCTTAGATTTAAAGCAGCACTACAGTGGTACAAGAAAAAACCACTAGAGCAGTGCTTTAAATTGCCCAGATTCATGAGTCACAGATTTCTGCATATATTGTGTATTACCAGAAAGCTGAAAATCAGTGTTCATGACCGAGCTTATGAATATAGAGGACCACATTGTTACAGGTTTGCTAGACCTATAATCTTTTAGAAAAAAAATACAAATAAAATGACAGCAAATAGCCCAGTTAGTGACCCAATACTGAAATCAGGATTTTTGTCACTATTTTTTTTCCTACTTCACTTGAGAGCAGGATAATTTAATAGGAATCTGTCTGGATTATACTACCACTGATGGTGGGTTTACACGCTTCAATATCGTTGCGATATCGCAACTCAATGGCGCGGGAGCGCGCATTTAGTGCACGTTTCTCCGGCATCGGATGTTTACACGCTGCGATATCGGAATACAACGTCCGTGCGATGTCTACGCCCCCCAACCCAGGAACGATCATTTAACATGGGAGTGAATGGGTGACGTAGAACATCGCATCGGAGTTGGCCTGTCACACAGCACGATCCGGCTTCAATGTCTATTCAATATTGGAGCATTGAATAGCACGCTCATTCAATCCCCGATATCGCATTGACCTCGTTCCTGCATCGTATTGGACGTTCACACCATACAACGCAGGAACGATCTCGGCTCCAACGATCGAACCACGTGACTTTTCATTGAAATCGGACTACGATATCGCAACGTGTAAACCCACCATGAGACTAATGGTATGGATCTATATAATTATAGTAATCTGAAGTGTGAGAAATCAAGCTGTAAAGTCACATACTAATTATCGTAGTAGTATATTGGGGGAGATGGCACTTCCATTGTAATTTAAATGTGGTTTTAAAGTGAACCTGTCACCTGATTTGGGTCTTTTTAAATAAAAACGCCACCTTCAGCAGTAGCTATGCTGCATTTTAAAAAGGTGGCTATTATGCTATGACTCCCCCTGTACACCAAATAGGTTTTAAAATCTTTCCGCCCTATATGACAATTACCTGTTTATGGTACGATGGGCTTGATTGTAGCTTCGTCCGCCTCACCTCTCACCATCCGTCCCACCTCTCCAACAGCCTCTTCTTCTAAATGACATCCGAATCATGTGCCTGTGCAGAGGCTTTTTGGGATTGCGCAGGTGCAATTTGCACTGGTGCAGAGACCTTGGTGGTTCACGCATGCGCAGAACAGTGTTAGGCTCTGTCAAAAGTAGGGCAGAGCACAGTGCGCAAGTGTGATCCAAAGAAGTCTCTGCGCAGGTGCGCGATTCAGATGTCATTTAGTAGACGCTGTTGGACAGCGAGGAGAGGCGGGACGGACTGAGCTACAACCAAGGCTATCGGACCTGAAACAGGTAATTATCACAAGTTTTTAAAACTTATTTATTAAGTGTACCTGGGCAATCAGGGCATAATAGCCACCTTCTTAAAATACAGCAAAGGTGCTGCTGAAGATGGTGCTTTTAGTTTAAAGGGTTCAAATCAGATGACAGGTTCACTTTCATTCTCAATTTCTCACTACTCGCTATACACATTACATAACAAGTATCATGCCACTAGTTTTTCTAGTAAAATTGTTCCAACAGGTTCTCTTTAAATATAGTATAAGAAAGGTCACATCATTCTCCAGATTATTACAAATGTTAAGTTATTATACAAGGATCATATTAGATAGTGAAGTTAACGTTCAATATAATGGTTGTGCAATAAGTAATAAAACCTCACAACATCCGGAACAATCTAGAAAAAGCCATCAGATTATTACGGTAGGTTTTTGTCATAACAAGCTATCGACACCCTGCAATTATGTTGCTCAGAGACATGGCAAAGGTAAGGAAGGCTGAAACATGAGCTTCACTGAACAAGACCTTTGAGATATTAAAACTGGGCTAAGAAATAATTGAAGACAGCTTTTTCAAAGCTTTTATGGACTGAGAAGCCGAGTGACTCTCGACAGACCAGATGGATGTGCTCATGGCTAAATCAGTAACGGTCATAGATCTCCACCTCAGTCATAGATCTCCACCTCAGTCATAGATCTCCACCTCGGTCATAGAGCTCCACCTCGGTCATAGAGCTCCACCTCGGTCATAGAGCTCCACCTCGGTCATAGAGCTCCACCTCGGTCATAGAGCTCCACCTCGACTCATGCCAGCAGGGTGGAGGTGGGGTTCTCTCAATGGTCTGGTATTACTAAAGAAGAGCTAGTTGGACTTTTCAAGTTGAAGATGATCTCAAAATTAACTCTTAAACCTACTTCCAGTTTTTAGAAGACATTTTCTTCAAGCAGTGGTACAGGATTAGTAGCATCTTTCAAGAAAGCCATGATCTTTATGCAAAACAAAGCTACATTGCATTCATCGAAAAGCTCCACTACTTGGCTGCCAGTAAAGGTCTTCATAATGAAACCTAACCTAACCCTACTGAAGACTTGTGGGCCACCTTAAATGGAAGATTTACAGTGAAGGAAAACAGCACACCTCTCTCAACAGTATCTGGGAGTCTGAGGTTGAAAAGTTAATTATTAACAGATTAAGAAACTGACAGATACCATGGAAGGAAGGATTATGACTGATATTGAAAAGTAAAGTGGCTATATATTGGTAACCTTTTTTTAAAGTCAAATCTAATTCGGTACATTGAGTTTTTGGTTATTACTCTCACTGTAACAGATGAAAATAAACAATTGCGATGGGAAAATGTAGATTTTGTTGCACAATAATGTTGCACAGCTATCCACTGCAGTGGTATCCTAGCTGTCATTCAATTGCTTCTGCAGATGCACCTCGTATGCATATATGTGCATCATAACATACATTTGCAACAGTGTGAGCACACTATATAAAAAGTGTTTTTCCCCTTTTTTGATATATCATGTGGCAATTATATGTCCATCATCATCAATCTCACTGCATTAGGACATGCCCTTCCCCTTTCCATATCTTTTTATCTTGTTTTTATTTTGTCCATGTCTTATGTTCTTTTGATTGGATCTTCTCATAATTTGTATTGCAAATTTCTATGTGATTTGTTATTCTCTCTCTGAACACAAATTTGTTGGGTACATATAGTATTTGCTATTTGGGGCTTGTATATACTTTGTGTCTTCATTTTTGGCACTTCCTTCTTTTATAAGCATGTGACTTTGCATGACCGATAACAGCGACTCTGGGTCAAAAGCTGAAAGGTCAGGGAGGTGAAAAGCACTGTAAATCTCTGTATTAAAAAATGAATCTTGAGATGTGTCTGGGATCTTCAGAGTTATATGTCAGATACCAGCCATGATTGTGGCTGCTTCAGATGTTTAGCCACCCTCTTGTCTCTCTTTGGCAATAAACTACAAACACTGTAAGACAAAAGCTCTAGTAGAAAACAGCAGATAGAACATGCAAGTCAATTGTAAACTTACTAACCATATCAATTTAATAATGTGAGAATAACACTTGATGATATTGAAGGGGTGTTCTAGCCCACACATTGTTTGTCAATGACCCACTAAAACAGTGATTATTCAAACCAAAGATTCATCACCAAGTTCTTGGATGAGAGACCATTATATCTATATTTCTGAACTGCATGATGATAGCTAGGAGGAGTTTAGAGAAGTGGTCAGGAACTTGCCACACTTCTCTACTCAAATGCCATAGCAAAATCTACAATGGAATGGCTCAAAAATAAACGTATCCAGGTGTTAGAATGGCCAAGTCACAGTCCAGACCTGAATCCAATCGAGAATCTGTGGAAAGAGCTGAAAACTGCTGTTCACAAACGCTCTCCATCCCACCTCACTGAGCTACAGCTGTTTTGCAAGGAAGAATGGGCAAGAATTTCAGTCTCTCGATGTGCAAAACTGATAGAGACATACCCCAAGTGACTTGCATCTGTAATCGCAGCAAAAGTTGGCGCTACAAAGTATTAACTCAAGGGAGCCAAATAATATTGCACGCCCCACTTTTCAGATTTTTATTTGTCAAAAAAGTTTAAAATATCCAATAAATTTCTTTCCACTTCACGATTGTGTCCCACTTGTTGTTTCTTCACAAAAAATTAGAATTTATATCTTTATATTTGAAGCCTGAAATTTGGCAAAAGGTTGAAAAGTTCAAGGGGGTCAAATACTTTCACAAGGCACTGTAGCTGGCATGTCATCACTACAGCCAAGTAAAAAGAGAACGGTAGGGAGTAAATAAAATTTTAGCCTATATAGCCATATATTGAGGTGTGAAATACATTTTACACACAGACAAGTGGGAACCAAGTTGAGGATAATTCTGTGGATGATTTGCGAACAAAATAGAGGTGATTTTATCATAGTGGGAGCATGCTGGAGTCAGCATTAGAAAGCAGAGCCAATGTCATGTTAGTAAACCTCTTGGGAAAAAAAAAACATCTTTTAGGGCCCCGTTACATGTAGAGATGCACCAGCGATCCCGATAACGATCCGACCGGGCTCGCTAGTGCGTCGCTACATGGTCGCTAGTGAGCTGTCAAACAGTCAGATCTCCTCAGCGACCAGCAACCTGTGTAACGACCTCGACATTGTGGAAAAGAATATAAACTATTCTTTCCACGATGTCGAGGTCCCGCTACTGTATTAGAGGGAGAATGCTGGTAACCAGGGTACATAACGGGTTACTAAGCAAAGCACACTGTGCTTTGTAACCCGATGTGTACCCTGGTTACCAGCATGCTGTGCTTAGTAACCCGATGTTTACCCTGGTAACCAGGGAACACATCGAGTTAGAGAGGCGTCACACCCGTCGATGTATTCTGCCCAGCGGGAGAGCGATGGCCAAAAAATGGTCCTGAACATTCCACAGCGAACAGCGAGCTCCTCGCTGGTCACTGCAGCACGTCACAGGCAGCGACTTCGCTAGCGAGTTCGCTGCAACGTCACAAAACCTGTGACGTTGCAGCGATATCGCTGTGTGTGAAGTATCCCTTACATTCAGCTTAAGAGAAGATTAATATTGTATTGTGATGTAACGTTGGTGTAGGAGGTTCCACAGTGCCTGAAATCTCTGCTGATGGTCTTCGTTATAGTGAGTCCTTTGTGCAACAGTAACATTGTGGGAATTATTTTGTAACAATCCCGGAGGACTAATCTAATGCAGGGTGCAGGCTCTGCTGTTTGAAAGTACAGTGCTGTGCAAATTAATTGGGACAAAGCAAGTCTTTACTTGTTTTTCTTGCATTAGTTTTACTATTTCTGACAAGTGTTTTATCAGTTCTTGGCGTCGTTTTCCTTTTTCTTCCACATTTCCCTTTTCGTTTTGGAGAAAACAATCCAGTTTCATTGTGTGTGAGAATTAGTCTTGAAACGGTAGATTTTCCAATACCAACGGTGGAAGCGATTTCTCTTACAGTCAGACTTGTATGTTCATTAAGAGTAATAATTCTAGACCTCTTCCGTGGAGTAACATCCCCCCCGCACTAGACTCTCCCCTCTCCAGTCCATCCTTAATGCAGCAGCCAGGATCACCTATCTAGCTAATCGTTACTCAGACGCTTCTGCTCTATGCCAGTCATTGCACTGGCTGCCTATACACTATAGGATCCATTTCAAACTGCTTGTTCTCACCCACAAAGCTCTTCACAGTGCAGCACCCCCATACATCTCCTCCCTCATCTCTGTCTATCACCCCACCAGTTCTCTTTGCTCTGGAAGTGACTTTAGACTAACTTCTGCACTAATCCGAACCTCCCACTCCCGGCTCCAAGACTTCTCTCGAGCTGCACCAATTCTTTGGAATGCTCTACCCCAAGAAATTAGGTGTATCCACAACTTAGATAATTTTAGGCGATCCGTAAAAACACATCTTTTTAGGGCGGCCTATCATGATCCCTAGTCAGTCATCTAGACATAGCCTATCCGCTCTGTCTCAAGTGGATCACATATAACGGGTTGTAGCCACTTATTCTGCTCCTATCTGTTCCCCATCTCCTCAAGTTGACTAGACCATCATTGTAAATAAGCACCTGTACCTTGTCACCCCCCACCTCATTGTTAGATTGTAAGCTCTTATGAGCAGGGTTGCCATTTTTTGCTCTAATTATTGTATTATATTATGTTTTGTATTGTATTGTTTTTGGCATTGTATTGTATTTTCTAATTGTTTCTTATGATTGTTTAAATGTGAACTTTGTACTGTGAAGCGCTGCAGAATATGTTGGCGCTATATAAATAAAAATTATTATTATTAACATCCATTTTTACAGGCACGAATCACACAGAGAAAAAGTACACTAAACCACTCCTCACAGAAACAAGCTCTCACCTGAAGCTGAGGGGGCAGCTAGCTGTTATTTTCTGACTAAAACCAGTCACACCACATTTTGTTACTCAAGGTTGTACACTCACACCTGTTCAAAGCAGTTAAAACTGGTTTGAATCACTGACTGGTGACCCCAACTTACTATTTTACTTAAAAAATGCTTTGTCCCAATTAATTTGCACAGCACTGTAAGTCCAAGGAATGACTCGCTATCAGCACTTGAAACAGAATCCCCTTACATGGGGAGAACAAATTGACCAGCAAGATAATAAAGGCCCAAGATGTCCCTTGTCTTGTAGCCGGTCCACATCTACATGTAATGCCTCATATTTGTCATCATCCTCTATCTCCTGCTTTCCGTACACTTCCACTTCTTCCATTGCTTTATCACTTAGCCTTTTGTGTGTCCAAGAAAATTGCGTTCAGTTGTCTATTTCTCTGGAAACTGAACTCCCACATGTCCTAGTTCACCACAATGCCGAACCACACAGATTTTGTTGCCTTTTGCAAAAGAATGGTGTGCGCACAGTCTCAATGGAAGATTATTAACTTAATAAAGAAGACAGTCTCTTAATCAGAAAAATAAGCCAGGCACCACTACAGATGTAAAGGACCCCCTATATGCACCGATAGGTCTGGCACTGTGCAGGTGCGCTGGGTGTGCTCACTACAGAAGTCCATTATAATGAATCCATCAGAGTAGGAAAAATAAAGGCACTCACCCATGAATTGTGCAAACAGTCACCTATATTCCGGATCCATTATACAGGTGGCAGAGAGGGGAGGGGAGAACTGTGGACAATGGCCCATTTCGTGCCCTCTGGCACTTCAACTGGTCCTAACCAGTTTCCCCTCGCCAGATTCCCAGCCCCGCAATCTGTATAAAGCATAAGACCACACAGGGCAGGATCTGGTGCTGCGTAATATCATGTGACCTCAGCTCTTGGCCAGAGCTCACAGAGATGCAGCTCCGAAGGATGAGAGATGCCGCTTCGAAGGATGAGAGAAGGAGGGACCCGGACAACACAGGAGGAGGAGTAACAGCAGCGAGGCGTTTAGGTCCTGGGAGGAGCGCATTTCTCCCGGATCTAAACTAATATCTTATAAAGTGTTTATTTCAGTGTCCCTGGGGGTAGGATAATAAGACCCACCTTCATGAAATGCAGCATAGGCGCTGCTGAAGGTGGCTCTTTTAACTTAATAGGTCCAGGGGGAGTGACAGGTTCCCTATAAAGACTCAACTTTGACTTGCAGGATTGCTACTGTCAATAGGTGGCCCTAGAGTTCATCTACTTCCTCCCTGAAGAGACAATGTGCAGGATCACCATTAAATCACTGTTAATTAATTATAGTAAGGTGGCTGCTTGACATTACACACATCTGATGAATTTATACTATTACGACCATCTGTATAATTACACTGCAGTGAGCTGCTGTATATCTCACCATCCAAACAATGTACTGGACACTTTGCCAATAACAGCAAAGCCAAATTAGAAGAACCTGCTACATAGCAGTACACATAATATTATGCCAGCAATAAAGGAGTGCCTGAAGAGTAACAGGCTCTTAATGTTGACACAATAATGCCGGCTACATAGATGTAACCAGACACCATATACAGGTGCTCAGACACAGATCAGGTTTTCCCTACTCATACCTTTGTGGAAGAAACAAGTGGCGATCTTTTAGGAGCGCTGGGGCACTTGGGCAAATATAACACAGAGTGCTTGATTTACAAACCTTTATTGCCCTTTACTTCCCACTACACGTTTCGACAGGGTGCCTGTCTTCTTCAGGTGATGTCCACATACACATACCTTTGTGGAAGAAACAAGTGGCGATCTTTTTGGAGCGCTGGGGCACTTGGGCAAATATAACACAGAGTGCTTGATTTACAAACCATTATCGCCCTTTACTTCCCACTACGCGTTTCGACAGGGTGCCTGCCTTCCTCAGGTGGAATCCACATACACATACACATACCTTTGACAGACGTCACTATTTTCGTACTTCAGAAAAAAAGGTAAAGTGACATATACCAGGCCTATGAGTGTTTCATTTCCCAGCAAATAGGTAAAGCCATCATATCAGCAAGATCAACTTAGAGCCAGATACATAAAGGTACGCTGTGAGTTTGGACAAATGCAGTGCCTAAATAATAATGGACAGATAATGCTCATAAAATCGTGTAAACCAGCACTGTAGATTCGGAATTGGGGAGTTGGTGACCATTTTGGGAAGAGTCGGAGTCGGATTCAAGGAAATTGAGGAGTTGGAGTCGGATGTGTGAATTACTGACTTCACAGCAATAGTTGTGGAGTCGGACCCATGGAGCTGGAGTTGGTGTCCATTTTGGTGGAGTGGGAGTCGGATTGGGATGTTTGGCTTACCGACTTCACAGCTCTGGTGTACACTACATAGTAGCCCCCTCACCCAATATAATAAAAGGCACGTACAAGATCAGCTTCAACTATTGTCCTCAACATCCTCCTGCACAGATCTCTTACATTTACTCAATCTAATCTTTCGGGGTTTGGAGTCTGGATTTAGGGACTTAGTTTTGTGTCTGGATTAATTTAAAAGAGTAATCATGAATATAATTCTTATTTAATAAATCAGTATTACTCGTGAAATATAAGAAACTTAGCAATAACTCTTATCAGAGACATCAGTTTCTCTCTGTACCAAGATTGATCTTTCTTTTTAAAATTCTCAATATCGGAGTAAAATCTGTTCAGTGAAAAAGAAAACATCAATCCTGGTGGAGACGATTCATGTGAACTATAGTAACAAACATTGAATGAATAAACTTAAGTGACGGGATCTTTTGGGATCTTACCTAGTTTGGGGATCTGGTCTGTTCTCATGTAACAGTCTGGTGTGTAAATGTTTTTGACTTGCTATAGACTTTATAGAGGAGTGCACGTCTGTCTCTGACCATGTAATTACCATAGGTGCTTCCATGTGGTGACACTTGTTTTCCCTGTTTTGAACAGGGATGCATTATGCAAGGAGGGGGTAGGGGACATGGTATGTGACCAGGTTCCATTGGGGCATCGCAAACCGACCAGGTGACTACAATAAGACTGTAATATGGGTAAACAGGATTACTAACATGTGTACTATGTGGATTATGATGGAATAGATATGGGATGGATGACAGGGGAGCCACACTGGACATGGAAAGGATATACCATTTTGAGGTGGTTGTTGTTAACTTTGAGAACTCTGTCTAGATCAGTGTTTCCCAACTCCAGTCCTCAAGGCACACCAACAGGTCATGTTTTCAGGATTTCCTTAGGATTGCATAGGTGATAATTTAATCACTTGCACAGGGGATAATTCCATCATCTGTCTAATGATAAGGAAATCCTGAAAACATGACCTGTTGGTGTGCCTTGAGGACTGGAGTTGGGAAACACTGGTCTAGGTCGTACTTCTGTCATCAATTACCGCACTGTGCTTGAGATTTTATCTATTTGGTAGCCACACTGTAACCTCTGCTTGATGTGCTTAGTGTACTAGACCTACTCCTTTGGTAATAATACTGTGAGCCACAATTGTTAACTCTAATGGCGGGTTTACACGTTGCGATATCGGCGTCCAATTTCAATGAAAAGTCACGTGGTTCGATCATTGGAGCCGATATCGTTCCTGCGTTGTATGGTGTGAACGTCCAATACGATGCAGGAACGATGTCAATGCGATATCGGGGATTGAATGAGCGTGCTATTCAATGCTCCGATATTGAATGTTGATTGGAGCCGGATCGTGCTGTGTAAACGCCCAACTACGATGTGAAGTTCAAGTCACCCATTCACTCCCATGTTAAATGGTCGTTCCTGGGTTGGGGGCGTAGACATCGCACGGACGTTGGATTCAGAAATCGCAACGTGTAAACCTCGGATGCGATGCGGGAGAAACGAGCACTAAATGCGCACTCCCGTGCCATTGAATTGCGATATCGCAACGATATTGAAACGTGTAAACCCACCATAAGGCTGGTTTCACATAACGTTATTTTTCCTGTGCGTGGGATCCTACTTTTTGCAGGACCACACGGTCAGGAATGGTCTCCGGATGCTTACAGGACCCGGCTGGGCAGGGTTACCCGATCAGTGTCATCGTTCACATGACTGGGTACCGCGGTAACCGGTCATGTGACGCAATCAGCTGATCGTGTTGTGACGTAATGCCAGGTCCTGTAGCTATCAGAGATGCCGCACATAGGGGGATCGCAGGACAGGTGAGAATAAAGATTTTTTTTATTTTTTAACCCTTGCTTTTACTTAATTTTACTTCCACAATGTATTTATATACATTGCGTGAGTGAAATTAGATGTCACAGAGCAGTTTTAGTGAACTGAGCATGCTAAGTACACCAAAATTGGGTCCGAGAAATGATTCTGTAATTTCTTGGACCCGTGCTCCATAGACCCCATGTTAATGGCCTCAGATCATGTCGGATCTGATTGTGTCCGATTTGGTCTGCTGTGCCCAAAATCTGAGCAATCTCCGATTTTGGGTACAGCAAAAAATTGGACACAATCGGATCCGACAAAAATCGGATGCCATTAAGGGCAAATTCGATCCGATCCGTGCCCATAGGGACACATGGGGGTTAAATCAGATCCGTGGCTGTCTGTTTTACAACGGACAGCCACAGATCCTAAAAAATTATAATGTGAATGCAGCCTAAGCGAATAGTGAGGGTGTTAAGCCACTGTCTACCCTTATTACAACGCAGGTGTCTTGACTCCTGTAATTCCCTGAATTTTGACTGTTGGTCACCACAAAAAGGTTGTATATGTATCTCCTGTCATGCTCTGGATTGTACCACGATTGTCTGTTTTTGTTTTATCACTGTTGTATACAAAAAGCAGCTTGCCACTTTCTTTCTACTGTTTTTTTTATAATAAAAACAATTTGCACGTATTGTCAAGCTTGATTGCATTCCTTATTATGGGTGGAAACGCTCCAATATCTGAGTAATATGGTATAATATTGAATGAATAAACTTAAGTGACGGGATCTTTTGGGATCTTAACTAGTTTGGGGATCTGGTCTGTACTCATGTAAAAGTCTGATGTGTCTAAATGTTTTTGACTTGCTATAGACTTTTCTGGATGACAAATAGAGGGCTGAAGATGAGTGGACGTCTGTCTCTGACCATGTAATTACCGTAGGTGGTGACACTTGTTTTCCCTGTTTTGAACAAGGATGCAGTATGCATGGCGGGGGGGCAGGGAACATGGTATGTGACCAGGTTCCATTTATGTGTCAGGGCTGCTTTAGAATTTTCCACCAGCAAAGTTCATTTTAATCAATAGATCATTTACTAATAAACATTTCCACAACTGAATGTGTTTAGAAAAAATGTTTCTGTGCTGAGATAATCTTATATATGTGTCTCTGCTATGTACTGTGTAATGGATGTGTCTGACCATACAGGGATATGGTCTGATCATACCACATCTCCTGTGCTGAGATAAGTTTATATATATGTCCCTGCTATGTACTGTGTAATGGATGTGTCTGACCGTACAGGGACATGGTCTGATCATACCACATCTCCTGTGCTGAGAAAACTTATATATGTGTCCTGTATGTACTGTTAGGGATGTGTCTGACATAGGACATGGTCTATCATACACATCTCTGTGCGATAATTTTATATAGTGTCCTGCTATGCACTGTGTATGGATGTGTCTGACCATACGGGGACATGGTCTGATCATACCACATCTCCTGTACTGAGATAATCTTATATATGTGTCCCTGCTATGTACTGTGTAATGGATGTGTTTGACCATAACGGGGACATGGTCTGATCATACCACATCTCCTGTGCTGAGATAATCTTATATATGTGTCCCTGCTATGTACTGTGTAATGGATGTGTCTGACCATACAGGGACATGGTCTGATCATACCACATCTCCTCTGCTGAGATAATCTTATATATGTGCCCTGCTATGTAATGATGTGTGGAATGGATGATTTCTGGATCTTACAGGGATATAGTCTGATCATACCACATCTCCTGGTCCAGGGAGGATGAAAAAGAGTATACAGATATTACAGCATGGGATCATAGATTGAGACGTAAAAAATGTCCCTGCCTGTTTTTAATTATTTGTGATCCCATGCTATAATGTATGTATACTCTATTGCATCCTCCCCGACCCAGTAAATATGGTATGATCCGTCCAAGTCCCTGTATGGACAGACAAGACCATTACACAGCACATATGAAGGGCGTTCATTAAAGATTTCCCCTGACCCACTTTTATTTATTGCAGGATGTTGAAACTGCACATGTGTAATGATATAAGTCTCTATAGGTTATGTAATTTGCGACTCTGAACTGATAACGATCTTTCTCTTACAGGTGCTGAAGTGGTGTGAGGTGTGATAATGGACCCAGGGGACTACAGAGGAGTCATCAAGTTCCTTTACTTGAAAGGTGTGTTCATCAATAGTGGAATGGGGTCGCCCTGGAATTGGAGCCGTGTTCACTAAAGTTCAACCCCATTTGAAATGACGATGCCAGTCCTTGGCTACATCATATGATGGGGAATCATCACCATAACCCTCTTTTATCCCATAGAACATCACCTTTCATGTGCGGCCTTTTAACTAAAGGAACTTGATGACTGCTCTGTATTCTACTGGGTCCATATCACACCTCACACCACTTCAGCACCGGTAAGGCTACTTTCACATTACGGATTTTAGGGAGCCGATGCTGTCCGATATAAATCGGACAGCATCAGCTCCCTTCTGATGCCTGGAATCGGGTGCCAAATAGGCACCCGATTCCGGCATAAAATCAGCGCCTCCGGGCTGAAAAAGATAAAAAAAAAGAAAACTTATGCTCACCTCCCCCCGAGCCGCCGCCGTCTTCCTGAAGGTTTCCGGTGGCTCCCGCGGGCTGCAGAGGTCTTCTGCATGTGTTCAGGACCTGCGGTGATGTCACAGTCACGTGACCGCGGGTTCCACCATGGTAACCCGCGGGTCACATGACTGTGACATCACCGCAGGTCCTTTACACATGAAGAAGAAGACCTCTGCAGCCTGCGGGAGCCATCGGATGCCTTTAGGAAGACGGCGGGGGCTCGGGGGAGGTGAGCATAAGTTTTTTTTTTTTTTTAACCCTTGTGCACCCAGGAGCAGTTTTACTGTACTGAGCATGCTCAGTACAGTAAAATGGGGTCCGAGGAGACATCAGATGTTTCCTCGGACCCTTCTCCATAGGGCCCCATGTTATAGGGATCGGGTCAGATCGGATGTGCACTAAATGCCGTCCGATTTGGTCCGATCCGATTCTGTCAGATCTTATTATTGGTGCAAAAATCGGTGCAGGCTCCGATTTTTGCACCGATAATAAAATCAGACAGAATCGTATCGGACCAAATCGGACGGCATTTAGTGCACATCCGATTCGGTCCGATGCCCATAGAGCTACATGGGGCCAAATTCGGATCCGATGCTGTCCCATTTTGATCGGACAGCATCGGATCTGAAAAATACGTAATGTGAAACCAGCCTAAAAGAAAGACAGTTCAAAGTAGAAAATTAGCACAGAACCTATAGAGCTTATATCATTCCACACGTGCAGTTTCAGTGTCCTGCGATAAATAGAAGTGGGTCAGGGTAATTCCTTAATGAACGCCCTTTGTAGCAGGGACACTTATATAAGAATCTTTCAACATTCAAACATTGCAGAAATTATTATTATTCCAAGATCTATTGATTAAAATTAACTTTGTGGGGGAAACCCTTTTCAATCCTAGCACGGCCCTGTGTAGGCTATTAACAAATGTGTAGGATTCACAGTAGATTCGGGTGTATAGGTACTTTCTGGTGAATTTGCCGTTTATAATTTTAAAGTCTTTACCTAATACACATTACAGTCATACAATGTAGGAAATCCAACTGCACTTCTAGGTGCTAGGGTTCATCTGCTGACATGCTTCTTCACTGTTCTGTATACAGAAAGCTATCAATTAGTGGTGTGGGCAGAATTATTCAGAGCTAAAAAAGATCTGCCGCAGATAAAACAGATTTTATCAAAATCAGTCCAGTTCTACATTGCTGAGATCAGGCTCTCTGCCCCTACATCATGCTGCTCTCAGATGAGGTAGCCAAACCTGGTGACAGATTCCTTTTAAGAACTCCTGGAATGGAGATGGTGCAGCAAGTTGGCTCTAGGGCAGGGGTCGGGAACTCCAGGGTTCAAGGGTCACCAACAGATCATGTTTTAAAGATTTCCTTAGCATGGCACAGGGACTGGAATTATCACAAGTGCAGATGATTATATTATCACCTGTGCAATGCTAAGGAAATACTGTATAACACGACCTGTTTTTGGCCCTTGAGGACTGGAGTTCCCCACCCCTGCTCTAGGGGTATTGGACAGTTAGAGTAAGTTCTGACAATACGTTTTTACATTGCACAATTTCGCTGTGCAAGAAACGGGAGCGTCTCACAGATCCTCCTCCAAAGTGGATTAGATTCATAGAGATCTCATGCCCACCATGCAGATAAAAAAATGCATTGGGGTTTTTAGAAAAATATTGGAATCTGAGCGTCCTCAGTGGTTGATACCTTTTAATGGCTAACTGAAAAGATGGTAAACATAGCAAGCTTTCATAAATTACAAACTCATCTGATTCTTAACAAGGAAAAGAAATTACATAGACTGCGCATCAATTCAGGACTCAATACAAACAAAACAAAGACAAATCCTGACAACTTGGACAACTACTCCTGTCAAAAAGCATCTAATTGTGTCATCAACATTTCGGATTACAACCCCAACAAAGTGGAACTTGCTGTGCTTTCTAGGGGACTCTCATTTTGTTCTAATAAAGCTCTGGATAAAATTGAACTGTGCAGCAACATGAAGGATTACTTCAGGTGACTACGCCTAAGGGAATTTTACAGCAACAAAGAGGACTCCGAACCCAACTAGGCCAAAGGAAGAGGGATCCTGACAACCAAGAAAAGGTCAGACTGGACACCTAAATCTGATCGTAACTCCCATTTTTCTTGAAGGTTCCCAGGGTAGGGGAGTGTCTGATGTGGTGTGGAAGAGAGTTCCAGAGTATGGCGGAAGTCTTGTATGCGGTTGTGGGAGGTGGAGATGCGGGGGGAGACGAGCAGGAGTTCCTGAGAAGAGCACAGATTGTGTGAGGGGTGGTATCGGGAGACCAAGTCAGAGATGTATGGAGGGGACAGGTTGTGGATGGCCTTGTATGTCAGGGTTAGGGTTTTGAACTGAGATCTGTGGGAAGTAGGGAGCCAGTGGAGAGCTTGGCAGAGGGGGGAGACGGGGTGTAACGGGGCGACAGGTGGATGAGTCAGGCAGCGGAATTGAGGATGGTTCGGAGGGGTGCAAGGGAGGAAGCGGGGAGGCCGGTGAACAGGAGGTTGCAGTAGTCGAGGTGGGAGATAATGAAGGCATGGACAAGCGTTTTGGCAGTGTCATGGTCAAGGAAGGAGCGGATCCGTGAGCTGTTTTTAAGCTGGAGGTGGCAGGAGGTGACGAGGGCCTGGATGTGTGGCTTGAATGAGAGGGCAGAGTCGAGGATTACACCGAGGCACTTGGCGTGGGGGACGGGTGAGAGTGTGCAGTCGTTGACAGTGATGGTTAGGTCGGGTAGGGGGAAAGAGCGACTTGGGGGAAGACTATGAACTCGGTTTTATCCATGTTGAGTTTGAGGAAACGAGCGGAGAAGAAGGATGAGATGGTGTACAGGCAGTGTGGGATTTTGGATAGCAGGGAGGTGATGTCAGGGCAGGAGAGGTAGAGCTGGGTGTCGTCGGCGTAGAGGTGGTATTGGAGGCCGTGGGACTCGATGAGCCTAGGCTAAGGGTGTAGATGGAGAAGAGTAAGAGTCCCAGGACTGAGCCTTGGGGAACTCCAACAGATATGGGGTAGGGTATGGAGGAGGTGTGGGAGTGGGTGACGCTGAAGGTCCGGTCTGTTAGGTACGAGGAGATCCAGGAGAGGGCCAGGTCAGTGATGCCAAGGGATTCTAGAACTTGAAGCAGGAGGGAGTGGTCGACTGTGTCAAAGGCAGCAGAGAGGTCGAGGAGGAGAAGGATGGAGTAATGTTGCTTGCTCTTGGCGGTCAGTAGGTCGTTAGTGACTTTGGTTAGGGCTGTTTCGGTGGAGTGGTGGGCTCGGAAACTGGATTGCAGGCAGTCAAAGAAGGAGCACGAGGAGAGATGGGAGGACAGTTCAGAGTAGACATGTTGCTCGAGCAATTTTGAGGCAAAGGGGAGAAGAGATATGGGACAATAGTTGGAGACTGTTGCGGGGTCGAGGGAGGGTTTTTTGAGGATGGGTGTGATGAGGGCATGTTTGAAGGATGAGGGGAAGACGCCGGTGGTAAGTGATATGTTAAAGAGAGGGGTTAGGGCGTGGATAAGGACAGTGGTGAGGTTAGGGATGAGATGGGAGGGGAGAGGGTCGAGGGCACAAGTGGTGAGGTGTGATCGTGCTAGAAGGGAGGAGAGGCACACTTCAGTCATGGAGGAGAAGTTACTGTTGGTTGAAGGGGGTTGGGTGATAGAGAGGGAGGGCCGAGGGGATTGGGAATTGAAGTTTCTCTGATCTTGTCGATCTTCTGTTTAATGAAGCTGGCAAAGTCGTCGGCGGTGATGAGGGGAGAGGGAGGGAGTGCGGGGGGACGGAGTAGGGCGTTAAAAGTTATGAATAGTTGCTTGAGATTAAGGGAGAGGGAGCTAATGAGAGACGAGAAGAAAGCTTGTTTTGCGGTGGTCAGTGCTGTCTTGAAGTCGATGAGGGATTGTTTGTACAAGGCGAGGTGCGTTGCGGAGTTGGATTTCTTCCATCTCCGTTCAGCTACCTTGGACGTCCGTCAAACTTTTTTGGTGCTAGCGGTGAGCCAGGGTTGTCAGTGTGTGCACGGGTTTTGTTGTACAAGAGAGGGGCGGCCTGGTCGAGGGCTGTGGTGAGAGTGGTGTTGCAGAGGGTGCCGGCAGCGTCAGCATCATGAGAGAAGGCTAAGTCAGAGAGAGGGAGGAGGGACTCGGAGAGAGAGTGGAAGTTAATGAGCTTGAGGATTCTTCGGGGGTGAGGGAGTTTCCGGAGAGGGGGGGTAGTGTGGGGGGGGGGAGGGTTGGGCGGAGAGGGCGGAGAAGGTTAGCAGGTTGTGGTCGGATAGGAAAGCGGTTGAGTTTGCGAGGTCGGTGAGGGAACAGATGCGGGTGAAGACGAGGTCTAGTGTGTGATCGCTATTGTGTGTGGCTGAGGAGGACCATTGGGAGAGGCTGAAGGAGGAGGTTAAAGAGGGGAGTCTTGAGGCAGCAGCGTGGTGTTTATCAATGGGGATGTTGAAGTTGCCCATGATGATGGTGGGGATGTCGGAGGAGAGGAGGTGGAGAAGCCAGGTTGTGAAGTGGTTGAAGAAGGTGGACGAGGATCCTGGAGGGCGGCAGACAACAGCCAGTTGGAGATTGCAGGGGGAGAAGATACGCACGGAGTGCGCCTTGAAGGAGGGGAGGGAGGCAGAGGGGGGTGGTGTAATTAGGGTGAAGGAGCAGTTGTTGGCCAGGAGTAGGCCAACACCTCCGCAGCGGGAGTTGCTGGGGCAGGGGGTGTGGGAGAGGGTGAGTCTGCCATAGGAGAGGGCGGCGGGGGAGGTTGTGTCGGAGGGGGTGAGCCATGTTTCGGTGATGCAAAGGAAAGAGAGGTTTTTGGTGATGAAGAGGTCGTGGATAAAGGCGAGTTTATTACTGAGCAGGCATTCCAGAGTGCGCCAGAAAGGGAGATTGGGGTAGGGGGTGGCTTGGGGGATGTGTTGGGGGGGACCAGGATTAGGGGAGGTGTCGCCAGCAAGTAGAAGGAGGCGGGAGAGGGTCAGGAGGTGGGGGTATGAGAGCTTGTGTGGCGGGCGGGCATGTTTGGAGATAAAGGCTTGGGTGTGGAGGAAGAGTTCAGAGGAATGGGTGAGATGGCAAGGTAGGATGGAGGGGGGAGTGGTATTGTGCTGTCGGGAGGAAGGACAGAGGGGGTTGTAGGAAGTGGAGTAGGATAGGAGTGAGTGTGAAGAGAAGGGAAGATATTGCATGGGGGTATAGGATTCAGTGGGAGTGAGAGGTGGAGCAGGGGGGTGAGGTGCAGATGGGGAGTGGTGGTGGTGGGGGCAACAGCAGCTGAGAGGAGGAGGTGCAGCTGGGGTTGGGATGGAGGCAGGGGACAGGGGACAGGTGCAGCAGGAAAGGTGTGCAAAGAGAGTTGAGTGCCAATCAAGTCCAGGCAATCGCAAAGCAAATGGAGGCGTAGAGTCCAGCAGGTGAAGCAGGGTAATGCAGTGCAGTCTGAGAACAGATGTAGATACAATAGTGGGGATGAGATGCAGCTGTGGATTAGATGCAGATGCAGCCGTGGATGCAATCAGGTGCTGCTGGGGGCGAGATGCTGAGGTGCAGCCAGGATCCAATGCAGCTGGGGGTCAGATGTAGCCAGGGGGGTCCATGTGGCAGAGGAGTCACTCAGAGACAGATGAGATGATAAATATATATACGGTAATTTGCCAACGGTGGATGAATAATCGAGGAGGAAAAAAAGGGCGCAGTCGCCACTGTAGATCCATGCAAAGTTCAACATGCAGGTGAGAAATATCCGTGCTCTTTCCACTCTCCATGCAGGAAGTTCTGATTTTTTTTACAGCTATTGTAGTGGCTTTCTATCCCAGTACCTTCCAGTCATTTCCAGTCCATTTCTAGTCTATTTCAAAGTATTGTACTTAGGTAGCTGTACTTTGGGAGATGTAGTTTGGGAGATTGATGGATCAGACTAGAGTCTGGATCAGACTCATGGTTCTGAATAATTCTACATCTAAGGGTCATCAGGTGTGGATGAGGGCAGGGGCGGACCTACTGTGGTTCAGCTGGTTCAGCTGCACCAGGGCCCCGACCGGCTAGGGGACCCCTCAAGCCTGCAGGGGGGCCCCCAGCTGACCCCCATGTCCCTGTGTCAGAGGAGAGGGAGTTAACTGAAGGAAGCTTCCTGCTTCCCTCGGCTGATCCCGCCCCTCCTCTCCTCTGCTGCCCCGGCTCCCAGGACTGCGCGGCCCGGTGCAGGTAGGAGATGCAGCAGCTATTGCAACGCCCCCCCCCCTTCCCGCCTACATCCACTAGCACCCCCCCCGGCTCCTCGCCTACATCCGCTAGCAAACCCCCCTTCCCGCTCCTCACCATCAGCTGCTGCACCAGGTCCGCAACTGGATGAGGGAGTGGGTGGGTTTGGACTGACCAGATACTAACAGCTAAGCAGAAGTCATAAAAACAGAGAGGGCCTGAAGGGGGCCAGACCAAGACATGGTAGAATAATCATGAGGGATGCTGCATAGCATGGGCATGAAGGTAAGACAATAGTAAAAGAGACAGAGTATATGCACAGCACACAGAAATTCAGAGTCCAGGAAAAGCTGAGTAGTCCCCAATGCGTATCCGAGACAGGGTATACAGGGTATATGCACAGTACACAGAGTCCAGGAAAATATGCAAATCTTTCCATGGCCAAGCTTGAAGGTGACTTTTTATCCTCTTATCCTACCAGGCCTCTGGCCTACTACTGTTATATTGATGACAAACAGTGCACTTTAATCAGTTTCATTCCGCCTTCAACTTAACATTCAACTACTCCTGCACTGAAATCAGCTTTCTGGACACCATCATTAAGCTACAGAACAATGAAATAGAGACATCCCTGTACTGGAAGCCAATTGACCATCCAACATATCTCCGATGGGACAGTTTTCATCCAAAGCACATAAAAACTCTACTGTGTACACCAAGGCCATCAGATACAATTGGATATGTTCCAACCCTACAGACAGAGATTATCACCTTAAGGACCTCAGAAAGACCTTTTTGAACCAGGGCTACCATCCGAGAGCAATCGAGAACCAGATTTCAAGAGCCACCAGAATATCAAGAAATCATCTCCTACATTACAAAACTAGAGAAGAAAACAACAGAGTTCCTCTCGTAGTCACCTACAACCCAAGTCACGGAAACTGCAACCACTCCTCAAAAAAGATGCCTGACTAAAATCAATATGTCCGGATCCCTCACTCTTGTGTTTTAGACAACCTCCGAATCTAAAAAACATCATTGTCAGAAGCGCCCTGTCCTCTCCAACAGCAACATTTCCCTGCAACCAGAACAGGTGCAAAACCTGTCCATCTATAATGACAACCGACAAGATAAAGATTCCTGGGACAGATCAGGACTACAAGATCCCAGGTTACTTCAGCAGCACCACAAGCAATGTGGTGTATTTAATTATATGTACCAAATGTCCAGCAGGTGACTTGTATGTAGGGGAGACCGGACAAAAATTCAGAACAAGAATGAATTCTTATTGCCACTCAATAGGAGAAAAGCGTATGGATCTACCTGTAGCCAAGCATTTTTGCAGCCCTGACCACAGCAGTGACACGATATGAGGCTGATCATTTTAAAACACAACTTCAAATCTCAGAAAGAGAGAAGAATTTGGGAATACAAATTGATAATGACCTTTGACATATTCGAACCAGGATTAAAAGTTTTACATGGATTCATGTGTTTTTATATAAAAATGAAAGGGTATTTGGGGATATCCCATCTTGCAACAGGCTCAAGTTAGAGGACAAGGAACTTTTGACACGTCTTAATGTGAACTGTTTCGCTTCGGTTTATGGCCCTCTACAACTCACTGAGGAATCTTCAGGTCTCCACAGGCCACTAATCATAGAACAATAATACAATCGGTTCCTCTTATCTTAGAATTTTGACTTTATTTTCCCAGCTCCTCTCCCCCTCCCTAGCCTGACTCTGCTTTACATCACCTGTCCTAGTTACTGCATTATCTAACACTGCTTATGTATATATGCATGTGTCTTCAGAGTTTGTGTCATTATCTGCCTGACGAAGGGGCCACAGTGTCCTGAAAGCTTGCTATGCTTACCATCTTTTCAGTTAGCCATTAAAAGGTATCAACCACTGAGGACTCTCAGATTCCAATATTTTTCTATCTACTGGCTAACACGGTACAAACATTCTTTACCTTATCAAAATAGTTTTTTTTTAGCCATTTTCTGCTGTGGAAAAGCACTAAAAACACATGTAAACAATATATGACTATCAATAAAGTTTTGTCAAAGCCAAATACCAGGAAGCATCAAACAAAGCTTTATTGACAGCCAATTTTCACCTTCCTGACCAGCTCAAATTTTTCAATTTTGACTTGTCACTTTATGCGGTAATAAGTCTTACGCTTCAACAAATGACAGTAATTCTGAGAATGTTTGTTTAAATATATTGTACGTAATGATAGTGGTAAATTAAGGTCTATATAATTTGCGATTATTTATGAAGATATTAAAAATTTTACAAAAATGTTGTAAAATATGCCTCTCTGGGTATTGATCCACTGGGGTAGTGATGATTTTCACTCCAATCACATGATACATGACAACATTACGATGTTACATAACGTTACATGACCACTGCAGACGATTAGCATTCACTGATCAGCCGCAGCCTTCACATTTATACCGGATGAACTATGAAGGCTACAGCAGAAGTATGGAAGCGGGTGTATGGAGCGGGCTCACAGGGTAAACTCACCCCATACCCAGCAGCTGTATATTACAGTTAGGACCTGCTGCTAACAATCACGGTTGGAGAGAAGGTCTGTTCACAAGTGTTAACCTGTTAAATCCTGCTGTCAAACTCTGACAGTGGGATTTAACACGTTCTGGCATAGGAGTGCGCCACTTGTATATACTGTATATTTATTTTCACAATAATGTATTTTAATACAATAAAAGTTATATTTTAGTATTATTCTCATTGATTTAGAAAGTGAATTTTCATATTTTTTGGGGAAATATTTAGTATTTTACTTTAGTCAGCGAAGTATTTTATACTTTATTTTTCTGTTGAAAAACCTGTTTAGCAAATTTTTTATCTAGGAGTTATTTTTTTGCCACCATTTTGGACTACACAACTATTTTTTACTACAAAAACTGACAAACACCTCTAAGCAAGTGTAAACAGGTGCATTATTACATGATACACAAATAAAAGCATAGAGCAGCACTCTGTAAGCGCTAAGATATGTGCAAACATTTAATGTATGAAATTTACACTGCATTAATGCTACATGGAATGCAGATATAAAAATGAAAATACTTGGGGTCACATGAATTGGCCAATTTATGTAAGCCAATGAACTACGGCAAGGTGACCTTTCTTTGATGGGAAACTAACCTAATGCATGTCTCTCCTAGGCTAAAAACCTACAAATTTATGATCAGGTAGGATCCAGCAGTAATGAAAAAAAACTTACATTTTCGTATGGTAATGATGCAGTGTCTCATCAGTATAGTCGCTCTGGGCGTTCTATCCGGGTCCAAGTCCCCTTCTGCATTCCGTGGTTATCACGCCCCAGTGGGCGAGATAACCTAATTTCCAAGAGTGGTTCTGGAGTTTGAAATCTATGTGCTTCTTCCTAGTATGACGTGACGGTTGCATCATTTCCGGTCCTGTACATTGTGGGTGAGTATTGGGCTTACTGGCCGGCTTCAGAATGCACAGTGTGGATGCTCTGGAGCCGGCCAATACACCCAATACTCACCCATAATGCATAGGACTGGAAATGACACATGCCAACCCATGCTGGTATTCCCTCCCCCTGTGCTAAAGTCAGTCACTGAAAATATCAGGTTTGTGCAAGTTGCTTCTGAGGGAGAGGGAGAGATAGGAGAGGGGGAGGTGTTTTTTGCTCTGATCGCAAGCTGCAGCTCTTGTAGTATCTTCACTCCAGTGAGTGTTGTCTGTGAGAGATTTCTATGTGTTTCAATGAACATTTGTTTTCCTGCATGTTTTCTGCTGAGCAAATGAACAAATGTTCATATAAACACATAGAAATATTTCATACAACACACACTGCATATATGCCTTAGATACACACAAAGACACTGCTTTATGCTGGAGGGAAATTAAGATGTCAGAGCTGCTTTTGCTCTGTCTACTAAGAGCACACACCTCCTTCCTC
Organism: Allobates femoralis; assembly: GCA_033576535.1. Classification (NCBI taxonomy): domain Eukaryota; kingdom Metazoa; phylum Chordata; class Amphibia; order Anura; family Aromobatidae; genus Allobates; species Allobates femoralis. The sequence goes on from JARQOC010000004.1 coordinate 543,683,777, forward strand.
CTCTCTCCTCTGCAGTGAGTTCCAACAAGATAGGAACTGCTGCCCGGGAGAGCAGCACAGACAAGGAGATACAATACAGAGCCCCCCATGTGGATAATTTTCACTGAACTTTCATTGTGTGCTTGCAGAGGAGGGCAGTGCAGGGCAGTGATGTCACTACATGAATATGTATACCCTCGGGACTGGGCAGCAGAGAAGTAAGTGATCACTCACTGTGATTGACAGGTGGAATAAATCTCTTTTTTCAGGTTACAGAGGATAGAGGGTGACTATAAATAAAAGAAATACATGAATACAAAGAACTTCACTAGAGGAATTAAAAAATAATATCAGTTACATATGACTTTTGACCTGGTAGATTCCCTTTAATTCTGTCCCATTATGAATCTTCACTATTTCAGTGGCAGTGCGTTCTGGCTCTGTCCCCATTAAACATTGTTAAAAGGTAACTTGTCACAATTTTTGTACCATTATCCAACATATAATTACACTGCAAGGATTACATGTACTTAAAGGCGTTGTCCCCTTTCAGAAATCTTCAACTCCGGCAGCAGTTTGTTATGTAATAACACACTGTTCTTTACTCCCCCTTCCGGAGTCCAGTCCGGACTCTGCAGCTGCTCAGTATAGGTTGTGCTGCTGATGTGACGTCCGACAGCCAGGCAGCTGATCAGTGAACTCAGCAGCTCTGCCCATATAAATAGACATGCTGTCAACATGATCCCTTTAAAGAAGCTATTGTCAGATTTAGGTTCTAGCATTATATATAAAACAAAGCACAAACAATAGTAATAAGGCATCAAGTATATGTGCTTGTTCTGGATACAAGCTCACTTTTCTTTGAGTAATTTATATAGTGATGACACTTTATAATAAAGTAAACCTGTCAAATTCATACAGCCCAAACACTGAGCAGCATGAATCAGTGCTTGTCTGCACAATTGCAGCCAGGTATAAATTGAGACACCATGGTGTTTTTGAGAAACCTGACTAATATGGAGTGGCCATCACCTAGTTTCTCCACACCCTGTTCCAGTTGATTAACAGGTCTCTTCTTATGTACAGTCATGGTAAAAAAGTTTCAGCGACACAAATTTTGGATTTCACAAACTATGTTACGTCAGCGTTGAAAGGTTAATAATCTTAATTTTATTATTATTTTGTGTGGTATGAATATCCGCTTAAACCCTTCATGACCCATGACTTACATGTACGTCAAGGGTCAGCTCCCGCACTTTGATGTGAGCTCCCGTGTTGAGCTCACATCACTTCCTCGACATCTCAGCTGATTTTATCAGCTCAGATGTGGGGCTAACATCACCAATCAAATCCACAATCTGATCGATGCTGTTAACCCTTTGGATCGCGCTGTCGTTCACTGATCCAAAGGCGCCGCGGCAAGACCGCGCCATTGCCCGACGTCATCAGAGAGAAGATCAGGGGATCTCTGGCCGTCACCTGATAGCTCAGAGTCCTGCAGTGACCCCGGGCAATCAGGGATCACTCCCTGTGAGTGGCAAGCGCTGCCAACCACTCACACATTTGTGCCATGTTCCGATGTGCTGCAGCTCATCGAGACATGGCACAAGCGATCGGACTGTGCGACATGGCACAAGCAATCGGACTGTGCAGCACTGTGGTGCCCTATGGGGCAGTGTAGAATAAAGAATAAATTGAAAAACAAAGTTTTTAAAAATATGAAAAAAAAAAAAAAAAAGTTCAAATCACCCCCCTTCTGCCCCATTCAAAATAAAGGCATTGAAAAAAAACAAAAGTACACACTTTTGGTATCACCGTGTTCAGAAATGCCCGATCAATCAAGATATAAAAACAATTAATCAGAGCTGTAAACTGTGTAACAGAAAAAAAGGTCCAAACGCCAAAAGTACGTTATTTTGGGGGCAGCAAAATTGCAATAAAATGCAGTAACAGGTGATCAAAACATTGCCTCCACCCAATAATGGTATCACTAGAAACAACAGCTCAAGACACAAAAAATAAGCTGTCACACACCCCCAGATCTGGAAAAATGAGGATGCTACGGGTCGCGGAACATGGCGCAAAAAGTGCAATTCTTTTTTTTTCTTCTGAATTTTTTTTCACCACTTAGATAACAGTAAAAGTATACATGTTTAGTATCTATCAACTCATACGAACCTGAGGTATCATACTGACATGTCAGTTTCACCATATAGTGAACATGGTGAATTCAAAACCCCAAAAACAAACGTGTAATTGCACTTTTTTATGCAATTTCACTGCACTTGGAATTTTTTTCCCATTTTCCTGTATACTATATGGTAAAATAAATAATTTCATCTGAAAGTACAACTCGTTCCGCCAAAAAACAAGCCGTCATATGTTTATATTGACAGAAAAACAAAAAGGTTATGGCTCTTGGAAGAAGGGGAGTAAAAATTAAAACGAAAAATAAAAAATCCGCCTGCGCACAGATCACACATGGCAGTGAATGGGTGCGCACGGTCATGCGCAGTCAAGCGCAGCACCGTGCGTTCCCATTATAAACATAGGAGCTTGCAGTGCTGCGGTCACATTGCGGATCCCCTCCGCAGAACGCTGCGGAGGGGTCCGCAAATGTGAAGGCAGCCTTAGTATGTAACAAGAATTCTTCTAATGGTTTGAGGGGTAAGCTCTTCTACTTGTGGAGAGTGAAATGCCAGTATTGAGGATACGAGGGCACTCCGGCTTCCTCCGATACTATAAAGACATACTGATAGGGAATTTAGATTGTGAGCCCCAATATGGACAATGTTGCAAATGTATGTAAAGCGCTATGGAATTAATGGCGCTAAACAAATGAATAAATATTATTATTATATCTGTTTAGGATTATTCTATATTTCTTTTGAGTTCTTCCCTCTTTAAATCTGCATCATTTCTGTGACATCAGGTCTAATTCTTTTCTTTTGTTTCTTTCATTCTTTAAATGGCTTGATATACTGTATTGTTTTTGTCCCCATTTGTAATATCTTTTCCATATTTTTTAAACACTGCCTCCTTTTCAGATGAAATATAGAACATTTAAAAGATTCATTCCTCTTGCTCCATAAATCACATTCCTGTAATGTCATGAGGCCAAACGTTAATGGCAAGTGGTGTGAAATCAGCCTGTATAAATGATTGGTTGTGGCAGCTAGTTTTCTTGGGGTTATTGCGGAGCTTTGCAGTGACTGTACCGAAGAATATATATAACTAAAGCAACTGTCACCTTGTTCATCAATCGTCAGTCAATTACAAACTGTCTTGAAGGTAGAAGGCGGTGAAGTGCTGTTCATGACACTATTTGCCATCATTCTCCTCCTGTGAGAGCTTTTATCTTATGAAGTATAGAGCTTGTTTTCATAGATCTTGACCATTTGTTCCTGCCCAGACTCTGGCTGGGAATGTTCTCTAGTTCCAGTCCAGAAGAGTTTTCTTCTAACATGCCAGTCAATTCCCTCCAGTAAATTGATTTCTATACATCAGTTGGCTGCTCACCATTGTTGCCGACTTGACTTATTTTTTCTGTACAGCTTTTCAAAAGTCACAGACAGATATAGAAACTTTTCTTCCCCAAATACATTGGAAAACAATAATAAATCATTATGATTATACAATTAAGAGATCCATGTCTACAGCCCATAGTTGTGTCTGATATGAAGATATCAGCTGCATTCACTGTAAAAGGATGATAAATACAATCAAAATAATTTGTATGTATTTCTTCAGTTTAAAAAAAAATCACGGACACCCTAAATCTTTTTTATGGACAGGGCAAAAGAGTGCTTTTTTTTTTTTAATTACAGACTGTCCTGGAATTTCTGGCCAGTTGGCAACCTAGCTCCTCTCCACCCAACCACCCTACACCCCTGGCATCATGGCTCTCACTGTCCAAAGGCTCTGTAATTGTTCAAATGCACTGCTCTCTCTGTATGCAAACTGTGATACAAAAGTGTAGACTCAGAACAAACCACTGATAACGGAGTGTGTTACAAGAGAAGTGCTGAGCTTTATAGTTCTACTAATAGTACAACATTGCTTCTCACTATAAGGGTGTATGCTCAAGATCAGGAATTGCAGCATTTTGGACGCAGAGTATTGCCACTGTGTCCAAAACACTGCATTATACAGTACAAGCATAGTAGATGGGATTTCAAGAAATCTCATGGCCATTGTGCTTCTCCCCTATGCAGTGTGTTTTCAGCTGCAGTGTAGATTGCTGGACTTCCGCCAGGGGTGTAGCTACCACTGGTGCAGGGCTTGCGATCGCACCAGGGCCCTGCAGCCTAGGGGGGCCCCAAAAGTCCCTTTGGCCCATAGAAAAGACTAATACTATTAAACATTTGCAATAATTGGGGTCCCCGTTAGAGCTTTCCTATCAGGGCTTCAGGGCCTGAAGTTACACCATCACTGCAGCATGTTGATTTCATGCTGTGGATTTGGGACTGATCACCATGGTGCGAATGTAGGAAAGGCAGCCATGCGCCCAACGCGAATCATGGCCACAGGACGGCTGTCGTCTCCCTGCTTTCACCCGCAGGTTCCCGCAGGTCCGGAGGCACTGCGTCCAAGATGCAATGCCTCCAGATGGTGTGCACATACCCTAATGGTCACACAAGAAGGAGATATCGCCCTGCCAGAAACCAAGAAGTAATGAGACTGCAGGGTTGTGAGATGCTAAAGAGACAACTTGAGATTTTCTCTTATAGTGAATCTGTCAGCAGGTATTTGCTACCTCATCTGAGAGCAGCATAATGTAGGCAAAGAAATTCTAAATCCAATGATGTATAATCTCTTTGATTACTGGGACCAGCTGTTCTAGCACAATCATAATGTTTATGTAACCATCTAGCAGATCTAGAAAGCTAAAAGCTGCCCCTGCCAACACCAGGCTCTCTATAGACATTGAAAGTGAAGTGTCAGACTACCATACACGTGACAATGCAGTCCTAGCAATGCTATGTCCTGCTACTCAACCACTCCAGTAACCCAACTGATCAGACCTTCATAAAAGAGGTATCTGTGAATTCTGTTTTAACCCTTGCAGCATGCAGTCTTCAAATTGCATAACAAAAACCTGCTGAGATTCCCTTTAGGGAATGAACTACTTACATCTCACAGTCTTCACTGGACATGGTCCTCATTATTAATTAAGCCAAAATGTGGTGACAGCAAGTAACAGATGGCAAGCCGAGCGGCCAATTTCATAGGACAATAAACATTATTAAATATAAATACAATATCAAGTCAGTTTTAAATATCATAATCATCAAAACCAGCAAAATAAGTGAATCATAGAAAAAAAAAAAGATTGAACTGCAGCTTTTATTTAACCCTTTCATAGAATGGTAGAGTTGGATGGGACCTCCAGGGTCATCTGGGCCCAAACCCCTGCTCAAAGCAGGTCATCCCAGATTGAATGCAATTGTTCTATCTGAACTATCCAATATACATCACGTTGTAACATGTGTTTCTTATTACCAGTCATATCTCAAATCATATAAATTTCCTAACACCTATCAATGAAATTCATTAGCATTATTTTGGCATTCATAACAATACCAAACCACAGATCTATCCTCATATCTTTGTTGATGAACCTCACTAATATTAGTATTATGTGGTTTATATGATCTAGTAGATTTATATTCATTCACTTGTGTTTTTCAAATTTTTTTGTATCACATGTAAAAAATCCTGCTACGTGATTCTATTACCATTCAAGAGATGATCAATCCCATCTCCTCGCATTACAAAGCAAACATGGCTCACATTAGCCGACATAAAATGATGTTAATAGACAAGAATTTAAACAAATATAATAGCAGTGGACCTACCGTATGATTGTGGGTCTCTACTATGTATTGCAGCTACTTCAGAACTGAATTGGTCCCTAAAAAATAAAGAAAATAAATAAAATAATAGGTTTAGGATGTTTTCTTGAGCATGTGAATAGCTGCTTCTAAATTAATAACTTTCTATTAATCATTACATGTAATGATACCGACATGAAGTAGACATATTCCACACGTTAATTAATAACCGACTTGTTTGATATGGCTTTTTCAAGGGCTGAAGATTAAAACTTTTTATCAACATTTTCTGTAAATTTAGGATTTTTTAAATTTAGAAATAGATTAACAGATTAAAACTTCCGAATGACTTAGAAATCAGAAGAAATCAGCAAGATATCCGACTCTACAATGAAGAGACATCTTCATGAATGTCAGGGTACCGTCACACGGTGCGACAGCCCGGAGTGTCGACGGCGGCACAGGCGGAAGCGCGCATGTTTTTGGCACCCCGCCAGCGTCGCCGTCCCCATTTACATGGGGCGACACCCACCACCGCTGATCTGACAGGCGGCATCGCCGACAGGGTGTCTCAAAACCCCAGCGGCGATGCAGTACAATGGGAGCCTATGGCTCCCATTGCCTGTCAGGTCGCGGCGGCCGTTTACATGGGGCAATGTAGGACACAATCGCCCCAGATCGGCTGCTGGTTTCACATCACTGATGTGAAACCAGGCGAAGACTCAGAGGCACCGACATCGCCCCTTTACATTAAGCGACGCAGGGGCTGATATCGACTCCGATAGGCCACACCCCTATGTCACCTAATACATCGGCGGTGCCGTCTCCAGGTGTGACGGCACCCTAAGACAAGAGGGCAACAAGCAAGAACAAAAAGTTTAGATTAAACTTTAGCGGAAACAGCAAAAAAAGCTTGCAATTCTGTAACGATCATCTATGCACAGATTAAAGGAACCTGCCAATAGGTTTTAAGCACGCCAAGCTAGTGTAATTCAGGTAAAGTGGCTGTAATGGAGATTAATCCATACCTTTGTTTTAGAATCCTTGTTTCCGTTGACCTGCAATTTAGCAAGGTGGCACGACACTTCTAGCTCTTCGTCTTCTTCCACTATTTTTCCACCTAATTCCGGCTCCCCCTCCCCAGGTTCTCATGTCATTCCCTGGACAAGTCCATACCCGGTAAGGTCCTGTTCACGTTGTTAGAGCTGGATTATCAATCTGCGTATACAGCGCCCACAGGGAACAATGCAGCCTGTGCGAGACCTCAGGACAGGGAGACAAGAGTGACTGGTTAGTCACTGACAGGCGTCAGCCAGGGAAAAAGGGAGGTAGGCTGGAAAGGTGTAAGTGCAACGTCAACCCAGCTGTAATTACAGGTCATTTGCATAAAGATGAACATTGATTTCTAACCAAACGGAGTAAGGAATTCTAAAACAAAGGTATGGATTTACTCAACTTTAAATAAATGATAGTGTGGATGAAAAATGTTCACTTTAAGATAGAATAATGGGAACAAATCAGTATGAAAGAAGGAAAAGTATGGTTCCAAAGACACATCATCGTCAATGAGTGAGGCAGCATTGTGACATAGGAATGTATAGCTGTCAATGTCAATGGGTCAGAATTAGTTACTGGTAATGTGGCTATGAATATAAATAACAGAATGTATACCAATATCTATAATGTTATGCCTTCTATGACTACTTTTTTGCCATAAGTTTGAGAAGACACTTTTTAGCTAGGGTGTATGGCTCCCAAGATACAAGCTCGTTGGAAAAAATTGGCGAACATGGCAAATTCTTGCAACAGCGGCTTACTCCACTGTTCATACTGAAGACACACACTACAGAGCATGGACTTATATGGGGAGCAGGGGGGTCATAGGAATAGCTGTCAAATAGGGATGAACGAACCGGACTTTAAAGTTCAAGACTCAAGCCAAACACAGACTTTACAAAAATGTTTAGAGTTCGGGTAGGGGGTTTGGCTGCTGAATGTATGCTAACCAATGGAGTGAGCATCGCTGTGCTCGGGTACCCTCGGTGCTCGGGTACACTCGGTGCTCAGATACACTCAGTGCTCGGATAGATTGTGCCCAGCCCAGTGAGAGCCGATCGCAGTGTTTGAACGGATCACAAAATTGGGGTAAAATCGGTTATCGGATTAGTGTGTACCAAAAAAATGATTATATAATATAAAACAAAATCCCGCCCCTTCTGCCCCAGAATTCTTTTGTTTAGTGCTGGCTGTACATGGGTGGAGGGCTGACCTGCCCAATCAGTGACTTCCAATGAGGTTGGGGTCAAATTTGGGTCCAGAACAGAATGCTTTAAAAGTCCAGCTGAATGCCAGAACCAGAACCTCTACATCTTTACTATCAAATTAACAGCTAATAAATGGTGTATGGGCCCTTTTACTCCCCAAGTAATAAGTTACTTAATAAGTAGCACATTAAGTATCACAATAATTATCACAAAATGAGGGTTTTAAGTAACACTTTCTTATCTGTCACAAGCTGATGATAAGTCAGCCTTATAATGATATCACACATCAATGAGTCACCTGCTAGGTAATGGGTGTAGCTCTGTTTTACCTAGGCAAATAGTGATCATAGAATGAGGCCAGCAGTTAATGATTACATTACATGGCTATGGAAAATCTATTCCAACAACAAACACACATGCAGGACTCTTTTAATTCCTCCTTATTTTTGCTAAATTTAGAAAATAACTTTTGTATTCAGGATTTTTTCCATTTTGAGGCTGTATTCCAGCTTCATCAACACTTACGAAGGTCAGTCCTTACTTTAATATCTCACAAATTTGTCATCAGACTTTTTGCCCTAGGTTAGAGTAGCATAGTATGGGGCAGATCAGCTCTTAGGCTGGCTTCAGACTTGCGGACCCTCCGCAGCGTCCTGTGGAGGGGATCCGCAATCTGACCGCAGCCCCTATCTTTATAATGGGAATGCATGGTCATGCGCAGGTCTGCTCATGACCGTGCGCTCCCATTCACTGCAATATGTGAATTGTACGCCGGCGGATGCCCGCGCACAAATCACACACAATCACACACTCTCGTCCGCACCAGGAGTTCACATGTAGAACCCGCCGGCATACAGCGAGCAGAGTGGACGGAGGACCCCGGGTGCCTGCGGACATCGGAGGGTGAGATCAATGCGGAGGCAGGGGGCCTCTGTATACCGAAGGGGGGGCCGTGTGCCAGCAGGGGAGCCTCTGTATACCGATGGGGGGGCCGTGTGCCAGCAGGGGAGCCTCTGTATACCGATGGGGGGGCGTGTGCCAGCAGGGGGGCCTCTGTATACCGATGGGGGGGCCATGTGCAGCAGGGGGGCCTCTGTATACCGATGGGGGGGGGGGGGGGGGTGCCAGCAGGGGGTGGCCTCTGTATATTTATACATAAATTTAAATGGATAAAAACCAGATATTACATTACAATTGTTTGACAGAATTTCTTTGTAAATAGGATTTTACCAAAAATATCAATCTTGGTTTTACAAAAAATCCTTACGTGATGGAAAAAAATGGAGGTCATTTTCGTAATCAGCGCACCAAATTACATAAAAATCAGTGAAAAACCTCTCTTGTATTTTTCAAAAAATTCAATTTTGCAGGGTTGTGATATCAGTGGTGTTGGTGCGGTCAGCTTTCTGAGCACTGCTACATAGAAAGCTGATTATCAGTGGTGTGGGTGCAGTCAGCTTTCTGAGCACTGCTACATCTACAGCAAAGAAAAATACAGCATTCAGTGAACCAAGGCCAGCTTCACACCATGGTGAAATCCGATCTGGGCTGTCAGGGTGAATCTGACAGCTCCGAACCGGATTTCAGCCCCATAGTATGCTATGGGGCCAGATGAAGCCGGATGGCAGCTATCTGCCATCCGGCTTCCATCTGTCCGGGAGAATCCGGGGGGATTCGGATTTTTCTCCCGGACACAAAAATGCTGCATGCAGCATTTGTGTGTCTGGGGGAAAAAAGCTGATCCTCCCAGATTCTCCCGGTCCGGTGTGATCCAGCACCCCCTAACATGGGGGTCTTTGGCGCTGGATTGCACCGGAGCTGCACCCGGGAGCCAGACGCTGGGCGCTGAACTTCAGCACCACTGAACTCTCCCCTGATGACAGTTCAGGACCGCAGTTCACGGGCTGCAGCTGCAAATGAGCCATCTGGCTGCACACCGGACCGGAGGGCATAATTAGCCCTCCGGTTCTGTGTCCAGATCCGGTCCGGGGCTGTCAGGTTCACCCCTGACAACTCCGGATCGGATCTTGCCGCAGTGTGAAGCCGGTCTAAGAGTTTATGCAGATGTCAGTGCAAATTAGTCCAATCTCAGACCGCAATGCACTAATTGGTGGCAGCTCTTCCAACTTGAGTGTCACGTGTCATGGAAAGATATGAATCTATCATGCAACAAAATAAAGTTCGGGGCTCTCATTGCCAGGCTGCTTCAGAATGTAATCTGAAGACAGCATGCTGTGGAGGTTAAGGGGTACTTCACACACAAGGATATCGCTAGCGATATCGCTGTGACATCACAGGTATTGTGACGTAACAGTGACCTCGCCAGCGATCTCGCTATGTGTTACACATAGCAGCGACCAGGCCCCCGCTGTGAGATCACTGATCGTGAGAAACCATTCTGGACCATTTTTTTTGTTGTCGTGCTCCCGCTGGGCAGTGTGTATCGGTGTGTTTGACAGGGACAACGATCTCAATACTACGCCCGAGAGTGACAGGTTCCCAATGACCACCGTATCGTTCCGTATCGTCGCTGCGTCACTGGGGAGATCTGTTTGACATCTCACCAGTGACCACATAGCGACGCACCAGCGATCCCTACCAGGTCATATCGTAGTCGTTATCGCTGGAGCGTCACTACGTGTAATGGGACCCTAACACATATTTTAATTTTGCATCTCTTATCCCACTGCGTGCGTGTGTACCTCTAATGTTCAGTTTAGCTCCAGCAGATTATCATTGACTGATTAGGTCAGCTAGTCCAGCACGCACCTGCTGTGAATAGCAACTCACTGTCTATAGACAATGCATACTGAGCATGGTGTGGGTGGGAGCAGTTTTCTGAGCTCTGCTGCATAGCTACATCTAAAAACCTTGAGTCTGAACTGCTACACACAGTAAACTAAGTAATACATCATTGGATTCTGGGTCTCTTTGCCTACATTATGCTGCTCTTTAGATAAGGTAGCAAAAACCTGCTGACAGATTCCCTGTAACCTGCAGACGATCCCCATATCTGCAAGTTAGGTGTTTTTTTTTACCTGACAGGTTCCTTTTAAGGTGTAGATTGTTGCATAGTACAGTAACTGCTTTAAACAGTTAGCAGATGTATGCTCATGGTTGAGAAATAAAAAAAATTCACAACTCTGTTCAGAAGAAATCTTAAAGCTGCTGCCAATTACTGGACACTGATTGGCTCTAGGTGTCATGTGATATTGTTTATGCCATGGGATTGGTGAGAGACATTACAGTGAGCGGAGTGGCGGAGCTCCGAGAGGGGGGTAAAGGGTTTTTTGTTTGTCTTTTTATTAATTTTCCACTCTGTGTGCATACATGTTAACTTTTGAAGTAAAGGAAAAAATGAATTTGAAGAAAAAAAAAATGCATTATTAGAAATACTAACGAGGTGTAAAGGCAGCTTCAGTTTCAGGTAAGTCCATTTATTAATTTGGTGTTAAGACTGAAGTGACCTTGTAGATGCACAGAGAGGAGGCTTAGTCTGCAGTGTGGACGAAGACAGCAGGGTCATCCACATCATTCAGAGAGGCAACGTTCTAGGTGAGACTCCCCTAAATGATCAATAATGCAACACCTTATTATTAATATATATACCGTATTTTTCCTTTTATAAGACGCACTTTTTTGTCTCCAAGTTTTGGAGGAAAGTGGGGGTGCGTCTTATAAAAGGAATATAACATTCTAGCATCCTCAGTTGCTTGGGAGGGGGGGACAGCAGTGAATTGTGGACAGAAGTGGCAGGGAATGGTCCCTGCTGAAGAATCAGGCGGCAGGAGCACCACGTGTCCCCGACTCATTATCTACTTAGATATTCACTTCACTTGCTCCCAGTCCCCATCCACCTCTCTGCACTGAAGACAACATGAGAGGTGAGAGCACGGGGAGCAGGAGAAGCTGCTTAGCCGGCACACATGGTCGCTCCTGCAGCTGCTGGGGACATTGTGTGCTGCAGATAGTGAGAACGGAGGAGCTGGGTGCAGCTGTGGCAAGTGAAGGAGCACTGAGCTCTGTGCTGATTCACTGCCATGAAGACAGGGGCAGAGCAGGGCAGATCGGCACTTTATCACATCAGGTACATTGTTTGTCAGTGTCCTGCCTCACTCCTTCTGCTCAGTGTAATGTGTCCTGCTGAGCCCTGACACCAAGCAGAAATGCAGGAAGCTCGGTCTGCAGTTCAGGAGCTTCAGTGTATGGAGAGCAGGGCTGGAGCCTGCATATAACAGCAGTGTACAGCTCCCCTGGCCCTGCATACAGGTCAAGCTCTGCTGTGGTGACTTGTAATTAGGAGACAGGGCTAGAGCATCATATTTCAGCACAGTGTACAGCCCCCCTCCCTGGCCCTCCCTCATACAGTACATCAGATCTTTATATACAGACTGGCCACTTCCTTGATTTCAGCAGGGTGATGGCAAAGCAGGATACATTAAAGTGAGTGCACATGTATATGTAACATAACCACTAATAAAGTAAAGTTAACACTACCAATACTGTGCTTAACTAGAACTCCAAGCATGCTATAGGATCTACAGTACATGCTGGGAGTGATAGTTCTTAAAGGGATTGTTACTACATGAACAAATCCCATCTCATTCATCTTGTTGGCCCTTGTAAAAGTAATAAAGACCATACTAAGGGTGTGCGCTCACAGTCGGGAGTAGCTGTGTGTTGGATGCGGCTCCTCCGGACATAAGTGAAGCCACATGTGGAGGCAAGGAGACCCCAGCTGCCCTGTACTCACCATGTGCGGCGGGTGCAGGGCGGCTTCTCCCTGCAGTCCCCCGATGGGAGCCGCTTCCAACTCCACAGCATGAAATGAACATGCTGAGAAGGAGCGGACTGCCGGCAACCCGCACCGCAGCTGTCAGAATGCTGAGGTCGGATGAAGCATAGTGAGTATGGGATTTCTACAAATCCCATCCACTATGCTTGTACTGTACTACGCAGCATTTTGGACACAGCAGCAAGACGCTGCGTCCAAAAGGCTGCGTATACTGATCGTGTGCACGCACCCATACCCCTGATTCTGCAGCAGTTCCAACGTTATCAGAAGTTGCATAGTCATGTCCCATGTGATATTGATATGAGACTCAGCCCTCTGACCAGTCAGTGCTGGCGTCTGTCTCCCCGCCAACAGACACTGGAGCAGAAGTCATTGGTGTTGCTCACATGCTGCACCTGCATCCGAAGGAAACAGACGCCAACACTGACTGGTCGCAGGGCCTGAGTGTCATATCAAAGTCATTTTTTGCTACAAATATTTTTTTCCCTATTTTCCACCTCTAAAATCTGGGTGCGTCTTATAATCCGGTGCGTCTTATAAAGCGAAAAATACGGTATATAAAAATAAGAATATTAGAATCTGAGAGTCCTCAGTGGTTGATACCTTTTAATGGCTAACTGAAAAGATGGTGAACTTAGCAAGCTTTCGGGACACTGTGGCCCCTTCGTCAGCTGGATAATGACACAGATTCTGAAGACACATACATATATACATAAGCAAATGAAACAAAAAAAAAAAAACAGTCTTAGATGTTATAGTAAATGCAACAGGTGACGTAAAGCAGAGTCAGGCTGGGGAGGAAGAGATGGGCTGGGGAATTGAGACTAAAAGTCTAAGATAAGTGGAACAAATTGTATAATGGTTATATGGTAGTGGTCTGTGGAGAACTGAAAATACTTAAATGAGTTGAGGAAAGCAATAAAAGGAAGCGAGAGTGCTCATATAGGAAGTGTTCATATAACATGAATGGACATTTAGGGACATCACAAATTCATGCGTTTTTATATAAATTGAAAAGACATTTGGGGATATCACATCTCCAACAGTCTCCATTTTGAGGACAATGAACTTTTGACACTTCTTATGTGCACACCCTCGCTTCCTTTTATTGCTTTCCTCAACTCATTTAAGTATTTTCAGTTCTCCACAGACCACTACCATATAACCATTAAACAATTTGTTCTGCTTATCTTAGACTTTAAGGCTATGTGAACATCTGTCGTTTTGTGGGCTGCTTTTTACCGGTTTCCGTCGGCGGTTTCCGCTGAGTTTTATGTTAATTTATGTTAATCCTAGCCACCGGCTGGATTAACATGATACTCAATGGAGTTTAGAAAACGCTGTCTTCATTAGAACGGTTTTATTCTGGTCGTTTTCAGTTTTGTCACCGGTTATCCACCGGTTTCCAAAGATAGAGCAAGTGACTTCTTTTGGCCGTTTTTCCAGCGGTTCCAGCATAACAAGTGCAGCAAAGACCAGTCTGGGAATCGCTAAGAAAAACGCCGGGAAAATCGCCAAGAACACGCTGTACAAACGCTAGTAACCCGATCGCAAATCGTTAGCAAAACGCTAACAAAACCAGGGACACTGGCGAGTGCAGAAAACTCAGTTTCTGCCAGTCTCCACCAGTTCCCGGTCGTTCTGCAAAGATGCAGAAACGACTGATGTGCACATAGCCTAAGTCTCAATTCCCCAGCCCCTCTCTTACTCCCTAGCCGGACTCTGTTTTACTTCACCTGTCACATTTACTATAACATCTAAGGGTCCTTTCACATCAGCGTTTTTCGCTGATCACGGCAGTTGCGGTGAAAAAAACGTAACTGCCGCGATTACCGCATAACGGCCCCGATCGCGGCACACTTGCGGCAAGCCCCATACAATGTCTATGGGGCTTGCGTTTTTTTCGCGGCCGCACCTGCCGCAAGTGCCGATACCGCACTTGCTGCACCTGCCGCAAGTCCCATAAACATTGTATGGGGCTTGCCGCAGGAGAACCGCAAGTGCGGCCGTTATGCGGTAATCGCGTCAGTTGCGGTTTTTTTACCGCAACTGCCGCGATCAGGGTAAAACCATGATGTGAAAGCAGCCTGACATTGTTGTTTTTTTTTGTTTCATTTGCTTATGTATATGTAGCGCCCCGCTTTTCAGCACACTACAGAGGAGTACTGCACCCATGACAGAGAGTGCAGTATTCCTCTTATATGGGAGGTAATGTAAGTCTGAGGTTCTCAATCTGCATTCACACACTTAGGGCAGGGGACTAAAGGCTTAACCTGATGTTTGTGAAGACCCAGTCCCGGTGGAAGGAATGTGGGCAGAGCGGGAAAGCACAGTGAGAAGTCAGGACGTCTGTGGAGAGAGACAGAGAAGGACCCTTCAGGGGACACCACAGGGAGGGCACCCAGAAGGAGTGGCGACCCACAAGAGAAAGGGGCAGATAGAGGGTAACTAAATCACCCTGGTCCAGTTTCGAAGCGGGGTACCGGCTCCGATGCGGATCAGAGGTTCATCCCTAAACCGCAAATTACTGGCGTGGTCAATGTCTTAGCACACGATCCAACCGCCCTACACCAAGCACGGTCTCCACCAGAAGCACTAAACATGGTTGGGTCCCCTTTGGAGAGAGGGCCAGAGCCTCAGAGAGACATTGTTTCCTCCTATGACTCCTGGATCACTACCCACAGCCGTAACACCTGTGAACTGTGTACAAGCTGAAGGTAACTGAAGTAAAGACCCGTGCAGAGCAAGCAAGGGTCTGTGTTCCTTACTGATGAACTGTGATTTACCTACACTGCACCACAGAGACTCCGCAGATAAAAAGTATAAAACAACCCCTGGCAAAAATTATGGAATCACCTGGCTCGGAGGATGTCCATTCAGTTGTTTAATGTTGTAGAAAAAGAGCAGATCACAGACATGGCACAAAACTAAAGTCATTTCAATGGCAACTCTCTGCCTTGAGGAAACACTAAAAGAAATCTTTGAAAAAAAATATGCTAATCAGTAACGGTTACTTTTGTAGACCAAGCAGGGGGGAAATTATGGAATCACTCAATTCTGAGGTAAAAATTATGGAATCATGAAAAACAAACAAACAAAAGAACACTCCAATACATTACTAGATTTTGTTGCACCACCTCTGGCTTTATAACAGTTTGCAGTCTCTGAGGCATGGACTTAATGAGTGACAAACAGTACTCTTCATCAATCTGGCTCCAACTTTCTCTGATTGCTGTTGCCAGATCAGCTTTGCAGGTTGGAGCCTTGCCATGGACCATTTTCTTCAACTTCCACCAAAGATTTTCAATTGGATTCAGATCCGGGCTATTTGCAGGCCATGACATTGACCTTATGTGTCTTCTTTCAAGAATGTTTCACAGTTTTTGCTCTATGGCAGGATGCATTATCATCTTGAAAAATGATTTCATCATCCAAACATCCTTTCAGTTGATGGGATAAAAAAGTGTCCAAAATATCAATGTAAACTTGGGCATTTATTGAAGATGTAATGACAGCCATTTCCCCAGTGCCTTTACCTGACATGCAGCCCTATATCATCAATGACTGTGGAAATTTGCATGTTCTCTTCAGGCAGTCATCTTTATAAATCTCATTAGAATGGCACAAAGCAAAAGTTCCAGCATCATCACCTTGCCCAATGCAGATTCATCACTTTCATCAAGTCATCCACAGTCCACTATTACTTTTCCTTAGACCATTGTAACCTTGTTTTTCGTGTAGGTGTTAATGATGGCTTATGTTTAGCTTTTCTGTATGTAAGTCCGCATTTCCTTTAAGGGGTTTCTTACAGTTCGGTCACAGACATTGACTCTACTAGTTTCCTCCCATTCGTTCCTTATTTGTTTTGTTGTGCATTTCCTGTTTTGGAAACATATTGCTTTAAGTTTCTGGTCTTGACGCTTTGATGTTTTCCTTGGTCTACCAGTATAGTTCCCTTTAACAACCTTCACATGTTGTTTGTATTTGGTCCAGATTTTAGACAAGCTGACTGTGAACAATCAACATCTTTTGCAACATTGCGTGATGATTTACCCTCTTTTAAGAGTTTGATAATCCTCTCCTTTGTTTCAATTGACATCTCTCGTGTTGGAGCCATGATTCATGTCGGTCCACTTGGTGTCAACAGCTCTCCAAGGTGTGATCACTTCTTTTTAGATGCAGACTAACGAGCAGATCTTATTTGATGCAGGTGTTAGTTTTGGGAATGAAAATTTACAGGGCGATTCCATAATTCTTTGTCCTCTCCTTGGTTTGAAAAAGGTACCCTTACTGACTACCACATTTTTTTATCTTGATTTCTTTTAGTATTTCTTTAAGGCAGAGAGTTGCTATTTGAAATGACTTTAAGTTTTGTCCCATGTCTGTGATCTGCTTTTTTTCTACAAAGTTAAACAACTGAATAAACATCCTCCGAGCCAGGTGATTCCATAATTTTTGCCAGGGGTTGTAGAAACACATCACTACTTACCGTATATACTCGTGTATAAGCCGAGTTTTTCAGCCCAAAAATTGGGCTGAAAAGTCCCCCCCTCGGCTTATACACGGGTCATACGGTATGCTGTGGGGGGGGAGCTGTGACCGGGGTCTGGAGGAGGCAGGAGGGGGCCGCGGTGACCGCAGGCGGTCACGTGGGGCTGCCTCATTAGTGCAATGAATATGCACGGCATCCCCCTGTCCATCAGCGGCGGGGGGATGCCGTGCATATTGCACTAAACAGCCCCCTCTCCTTAATATGCGTCCCCCAGTATTAATAAACAGCCCCCCCCTCCTTATCATGTCCCCCCCCCGGCTGCGGCAGCTGTTAAAATAACAAACACTGTATACATCACCTTCCGACGCAGCTCTCCGCTCCTCCGGTCCTCAGCATCTCCGCTCGCGGCTTCTTCTCCCTTGTTGTGCCGGTGTCATGTGACCGGGCGCAGGAGATGACGTCATTTCCTGCGCGCGGTCACAAGCCGGCACATCAAGGAAGAAGAAGCCGCGAGCGGAGACGCTGAGGACCGGAGGAGCGGAGAGCTGCGTCGGAAGGTGATGTATACAGTGTTTGTTATTTTAACAGCTGCCGCAGCCGGGGGGGGACATGATAAGGAGGGGGGGGCTGTTTATTAATACTGGGGGACGCATATTAAGGAGGGGGGGCTGCATACTACCACTGGGCCTGCTGGATACTACACTGGGGCTGTATATACCTCTGGGGCTGCTGTATACTACCACTGGGGCTGTATATACCACTGGGGCTGCTGTATACTACCACTGGGGCTGTATATACCTGTGGGGCTGCTGTATACTACACTGGGGCTGTATATACCTCTGGGGCTGCTGTATACTACCACTGGGGCTGTATATACCTGTGGGGCTGCTGTATACTAACTACTGGGGCTGTATATACCTGTGGGGCTGCTGTATACTACCACTGGGGCTGTATATACCTCTGGGGCTGTATACTACCACTGGGGCTGTATATACCTCTGGGGCTGCTGCATACTACCACTGGGGCTGTATATACCTCTCGGGCTGCTGTATACTACCACTGGGGCTGTATATTCCTCTGGGGCTGCTGTATACTACCACTGGGGCTGTATATACCTGTGGGGCTGCTGTATACTACCACTGGGGCTGTATATACCTCTGGGGCTGCTGTATACTACCACTGGGGCTGTATATACCTCTGGGGCTGCTGTATACTACTACCACTGGGGCTGTATATACCTGTGGGGCTGCTGTATACTAACTACTGGGGCTGTATATACCTGTGGGGCTGCTGTATACTACCACTGGGGCTGTATATACCTCTGGGGCTGTATACTACCACTGGGGCTGTATATACCTCTGGGGCTGCTGTATACTACCACTGGGGCTGTATATACCTCTGGGGCTGCTGTATACTACCACTGGGGCTGTATATTCCTCTGGGGCTGCTGTATACTACCACTGGGGCTGTATATACCTGTGGGGCTGCTGTATACTACCACTGGGGCTGTATATACCTGTGGGGCTGCTGTATACTACCACTGGGGCTGTATATACCTGTGGGGCTGCTGTATACTGCCACTGGGACTGCTGTATATACCTTTGGGGCTGCTGTATACTACCTCTGGGGCTGCTGTATACTACCTCTGGGGCTGCTGTATACTACCTCTGGGGCTGCTGTATACTACCTGTGGGGATGCTGTATACTACCACTGGGGCTGTATATACCTCTGGGGCTGCTGTATACTAACTACTGGAGCTGCTGCTGTATATACCACTGGGGCTGCTGCTGTATACTACCACTGGGGAGGCTGCTGTATACTACCATTGGGGGGCCTATATACCACACTGCTGGGGGCTGTATACCTGTGCTGGAGTCCACCCTCGGCTTATACACGAGTCAATAGGTTTTCCCAGGTTTTGGGGGCAAAAGTAGGGGGGTCGGCTTATACACGGGTCGGCTTATACACGAGTATATACGGTATGTATTTATCACCCACTCCTGGTTTTGGCTACAAATCCTGGAGGAAAAAACTCAGCAAATACTCAATGTGTGCACATGTTCTAATGGTATGGCCTGGACAGTAACCTGGAAACAGCCCATACATTCTAGAATTAACCCTGCACAGTAGATGCTAGAATGTATGGGCTGTTTCTAGGTTACTGCACTAGCTCCAACATCCAATCACAGACGCTCACTCTCATATAACAGCATCTGTGATTGGCTGTTGCGCCCCACACCCATTGACTGACCTCATAGTAGTGTAAAAACAAATAATTTTTAAAAAGAGACATAGAACTTTGCTGTATTTTTCTATTCTCAATGCAGATAAAGCAGACAGCTACGGGCTGCCACCCCCAGAAACCTGGCTTTACCTTGGCTGGCAATCAAAATAAAGGAAAGCCCCCTTTTTTTAATTATTTAAATAAATGATTACAAATAAAAATGTGTGTGTTTTGCCCTATTTTAGATTTCTAGCCAAGGTAAAAAGCAAGCAGCTGGTGGCTGGTATTCTCAGCGTGGAGAGGCCCATTGTTATTGGGTCCCCCCAGTCTATAGAATAGCAGCCCACAGCAGCCCCGGAAATTTGTGCATTCATTAGAATTGCCAATTCCTGGCTCTTCCCGATGCCCTGGTGCGGTGTTAATAGAATGGGTTAATGACAGCTGAGTATCGACAGCTTGTTATTAAGCCCAAATCGACAACGTTCAGGTCTCTGAGATCCACCCATTATTAATCCTGTGATGAAATAGTTAAAAAACACCACAACACAGAGAAAAATCCTTTATTTTACGGTAAATAAATCAGACAGCTTTCACTTTCCAATTTATTAGTATCCCCGGTCCCAAAACCCGAACATCGGAGGGTTTGCCCATCACTACTGCTTATAGCAGAGCTGTACTATTAGTAGAACTATAAAGCTCTGCACAAGCTCTGCTGTAAGGAGGTACTTCACACACTACAACATCGCTAGCGATGTCACTGAAACGTTACAGGTTTTGTAACGTAACAGCGACCTCTCCAGCGATGTTGCAGTGTGTGACACGCATCAGCGATCAGGCCCCTGCTGTGAGGTAGATGATTGCTGCACATCGTTCAGGACTATTTTTAGGTCCTTGGTCTCCCGCTCGTGCGTGTGACAGGAAGAGACCAACGATCAGCGACTTCACAGCCAATGCCCAGCGCCGCACATTAATTGCAGGGCACTGGTAACCAGGGTAAACACCAGGTAACTAAGCACGGCGTGCTGCTTAGTTACCCGGTGTTTACCCTGGTTAACAGCAATGTCGCTGCTGACAGGTCGCTGGTGAGTCTGCCTGTTTGACAGCTCACCAGGTCGGATCACTGGTGGGGTCGCTGGAAAGTCTCTCTGTAGTCGCTGGTGAGCTGTCAAATAGGCAGACTCACCAGCAACCAGCGACATCGTGGAAATATAAACTATTCCTTCCACGATGTCGAGCTCCCGCCCCTATCTTCTGACACCCTGTGGTAAGCGGGAGCAGGCTGGCAGCCATGATAATCAACGGGTATCTAGGCAGTGTGCAGAACCTAGTTACCTGATGTATACCTTGGTTACCAGCCTTCTCCGCTTCCAGGCTGGTATCCAAGGTACACAGCGGGTAACTAGGGATAGTGATGTGCTTAAGATACCCACTGTGTACCTTGGATACCAGACTGGAAGCGGAGAAGGCTGGTAACCAATGTATAGATCGGGTAACTAGGCACTGCGCGCTGCCTAGATATCCGTTATTTACCAAGGTTACCAGCCTGGGGAGGTCACTGATCGTTGGTCTCTCGCTGTCACACACGCTGATGCGTGTTGACCAGCGGGAGACCAAGGACCGAAAAATGGTCCTAAACGACTTGCAGCGATCAGCGACCTCACAGCAGGGGCCAGGTCGCTGGTGCGTGTCACACATAACAACATCTCTGGAGAGGCGCTGTTATGTCACAAAACCGGTGACATTTCAGTGACATCGCTAGCGATGTTGTGGTGTGTGAAGTACCCTTAAAGGGGCCTTAACACATTCTCCTAGCAGTGGTTTGTTCTGGAGTGTGTACAATGCCATCAGTGTATTTACACACAGAGATAACAGGGCTTTGAACAAACAGCAGATGTTGGGTGTCTGCTGAGTGTCAGGGATTGTGATTCTACAAGATTGATAAGAGCAAGATACAAAACAGCAGCAAGGTCAGGAGGTGAAAGAGAGGTGAGCATTAACTGCAGGATAGAAAAAAAGATAGTCGGGATGTTAGGAGTGAATTTCTCTCTCAAACTATATCTACTGTACACACTCCACAAGGTCTGGGCATAAACTAGTGTAAAGAGAGAAAACAGCATCCTCAGTATCTTCTATATTAAAGGGAATCTGTCAGCAGATTTTGCTACCTCAGCTGAGAGCAAAATTATGTAGGGACAGAAAACCTGAATCCAACAATGTATTACTTATGTCAGGCTGCACCCAGTTCAGGGTACCACTCCATTAGGGGCCCCCAGGGTCTACAGCAGGAGCTACACAGAATTTCTTTTTTATTGCTTTAATGCTTTTAACACATTTACTAGCGATCAATATTAGAGAACACACAATTTCCTTAATGTTAAGGTCATTGTGTTGTCCTGTGTGAAAATATCCTAACATGAGTAAATTAGCAGTATTTTAACCCCTTCAGGACCCAGCCTATTTTGGCCCTAAAGACCTTGGCATTTTTGTCAATTCTGACCAGTGTCCCTTTATGAGGTAATAATTCTGGAACGCTTCAACGGATCCTAGCGATTCTGAGAATATTGTTTCGTGACATATTGGGCTTCATGTTAGTGGTAAATTTAGGTCAATAATTTTTGTGTTTATTTGTGAAAAAATCAAAAATTTGGCAAAAATGTTGATAATTTCGCAATTTTTAAATTTTGAATTTTTATTCTGCTAAACCAGAGCGTTATGTGCCACAAAATAGTTAAGAAATAACATTTCCCACATGTCTACTTTACATCAGCACAATTTTTGAAAAAAATTTTTTTGGGGGTGGGAAGTTATAAGGGTTCAAAGTTCATCAACAATTTCTCATTTTTCCAGCAAAATTTACAAAACCATTTTTTTTAGTGACCACATCACATTTGAAGTCCCTTTGAGGGGCGTATGTGATAGAAAACACCCAACAGTAACACCATTCCAAAAACTGCACCCCTCAAGCTACTAAAAACTACATTCAAGAAGATTATTAACCCTTCAGGTGCTTCACATGAACTAAAGCAACGTGGAAGGAAAAAATGGACATTTTAATTTTTCTAACAAAAATGTTCTTTTAGCCTCAGTTCTTTCATTTTCACATGGGCAACAGGATAAAATGGATACTAAAATTTGTTGGGCAATTTCTCCTGAGTACACCGATACCTCATATGTGGTCATAAACCACTGTTTGATCGCACGGCAGGGCTCAGAAGGGAAGGAACGCAATTTGACTTTTGGAGCTAATTTTCCATTCAAAAAGTGAAATGGTGCTCCTTCACTTCTGAGCCCTACCGTGCGCCCAAACAGTGGTTTATGACCACATATGAGGTATCGGTGTACTCAGGATAAATTGCCCAACAAATTTTAGGATGCATTTTATCATTTTGCCCATGTGAAAATGAAAAATGTTAGGCTAAAAGAAAATGTTTGAGAAAAAAAAAGTACTTTTTCATTATTACGGATCAATTTGTAAAACATCTGGGGGTTCAAAGTGCTCACCACCCATCTAGATAAGTTCCCTGGGGGGTCTAGTTTCCAAAATGGGGTCACTTGTGGAGGAGCTCCAATGTTTAGGCACACAGGGACTCTCCAAACGCGACATGGTGTCTACTAACAAGTTGAGCTAATTTTCCATTCAAATTGTTAGCGGACACCATGTCGCATTTGGAGAGCCCCTGTGTGCCTAAACATTGGAGCTCCTCCACAAGTGACCCCATTTTGGAAACTAAACCCCCCAGGGAACTTATCTAGATGGCTGGTGAGCACTTTGAACCCCTAGATGTTTCACAAATTGATCTCTAATAATGAAAAAGTATTTTTTTTTCCACAAAAATTTTCTTTTTTCATTATTACAGATTAATTTGTGAAGCACCTGGGGGTTCAAAATGATCACCACCCATCTAGATAAGTTCCTTGGGGGGTCTAGTTTCCAAAATGGGGTCACTTGTGGAGGAGCTCCAATGTTTAGGCACACAGGGGCTCTCCAAACGCGACATGGTGTCCGCTAACAATTTGAATGGAAAATTAGCTCAAATTTTTAGCGGCCACTATGTTGCGTTTGGAGAGCCCCTGTGTGCCTACACATTGGAGCTCCCCCACAAGTGACCCCATTTTGGAAACTAGAGCCCCCAGGAACTTATCTAGATGCATAATGAGCACTTTGAACCCCCAGGTGCTTCACAAATTGATCCGTAAAAATGAAAAAGTACTTTTTTTTTCCACAAAGTTTTTCTTTTTTCATATTTACGGATTAATGTGTGAAGCACCTGGGGGTTCAAAGTGCGCATTATGCATCTAGATGAGTTCCTTGGGGTATCTAGTTTCCAAAATGGGATCACTTGTGGGGGAGCTCCAATCTTCAGGCACACAAGGGCTCTCCATATGCAACATGGTGTCCGCTAAAAATTGTAATTATTAGCGGACACCATGTCGCGTATGGAGAGCCCTGGTGTGCCTAAACAATGCAGCTCCCCCACAGACGACCCCATTTTGGAAACTAGACCCCCCATGGAATGTATCTGGATGTATAGTGAGCACTTTGACCCCCCAGGTGCTTCACAAATTGATCCGTAATAAGGAAAAAGTACTTTTTTTTTCCACAAAAATTTTCTTTTTTTCCTTCTTATGGATCAATTTGTGAAGCACCTGGGGGTTCAAAGTGCTCACTATACATCTAGATAAGTTCCTTGGGGGGCCTAGTTTCTAAATTGGAGTCAATTGTGGGGGAGCTCCAATTTTGGGCACACAGGGGCTCTCCATACCAAACATGGTGTCCGCTAACAATTCCATTTGTTAGAGGACACCATGTTGCGTATGGAGAGCCCCTGTGTGCCCAAAATTGGAGCTCCCCCACAAGTGATCACATTTTGGAAACTAAACCCCCCAAGGAACGTATCTAGATAAAAATTGGGTCACTTCGGGACATTTTGTATGCTGTGTGCATGTGCAAAAAAATTGTAAACTTTATTGTGCGAGTGTACGTGTGAATGTGTGAGTGTTTGATGTAACTTTACTGCAGTCACGTGTGGGGGCGGTTGAGGCGTAGGGGGCGATTAGGTGCTAGGTGTGGTCTGGCGCTACAAAGGGATAGTCAGGCGCTACGAGGGGGCAGTCAGGCGCTACGGGGGGGCAGTCAGGCGCTACGAGGGGGCTGAGGAGATGCAGGAGCCAGCGGCAGCAGCAGGGGGGTGAACACTGGGGCAGAAGGGGTCTGTTAGGCGCAGAGAGGCGGGAGCCGGCAGCAGTAGAGGGGGGGAGGGTGATCACTGGGGGGGGTGATCACTGGGGCAGAAGGGGCTGTCAGGCGCAGGTGAGCAGCAAGGGTCTGTCAGGCGCAGAGGTGGGCAGGAGATGGCAGCAGCAGCAGTGGGGTTGATCACTGGGCTGGGGGGCGGCAGAAGCCAGCAGCAGGAAGGGGGATCACTGGGGGGTTGGGAAATTACTGGGGCAGGAGCCAGCAGCAGCAGCTGTGGGGAGGTGATTACTGGGGCAGGGGGATCACTGAGGCAAAATGGGGCTGTTAGGCACAGGGGGATCACTGGGGGAGTTGGGCGATCACTGGGGCAGAATGGTGCAGGAGCCAGCAGCAGGGGATCACTGGGGGTGTTGGGGATCACTGGGGCAGAATGAGGCTGTTAGGCGCAGGGGGGATCATTGGGGATGTTGGGGGATCACTGGGGCAGAATGGGGCTGTTAGGCGCAGGGGGGATCACTGGGGGGGTTGGGCGATCACTGGGGCAGGAGCCGGCAGCAGGGGGAGGGGGTGATAAATGAGGCAGGGGATCACTGGGGCAGAATGGGGCTGTTAGGCACAGGGGAGATCACTGAGGATGTTGGGGGAATCACTGGGGCAGAATGGGGCTGTTAGGGCAGGGGGGGGGATCACTGGGGGGTTGGGGGATCACTGGGGCAGGAGCCGGCAGCAGCAGCAGGGGGAGGGGGTGATCACTGGGGCAGGGGATCACTGGGGGGTTGGGGGATCAATGGGGCAGAATGGGGCTGTTAGGCGTGGGGGGGATCACTGGGGATGTTGGGGGATCACTGGGGCAGAATGGGGCTGTAAGGTGTACTGGGGGGGTTGGGCGATCACTGGGGCAGGAGCCGGCAGCAGGGGGAGGGGGTGATCACTGAGGCAGGGGATCACTGGGGGGTTGGGGGATCACTGGGGCAGAACGGGGCTGTTAGGTACAGGGGGGATCACTGGGGATGTTGGGGTAATCACTGGGGCAGAATGGGGCTGTTAGGCGCAGGGGGGGTCACTGGGGGAGTTGGGGGATCACTGGAGCAGAATGGGGTAGGAGCCAGCATCAGCAGCAGCAGGGGGCGGGGGATCACTGAGGGGGTTGGGGGATCACTGGGGCAGAATGAGGCTGTTAGGCGCAGGGGGATCATTGGGGATGTTGGGGGATCACCGGGCAGAATGGGGCTGTTAGGCGCAGGGGGGGGGGTGATCACTGAGGCAGGGGATCACGTGGGGGAACTGCAATGGGTGGGAATCACACTGGGTCAATGGGGGTTGGGGATCCAGCATCAGGCAGGGGGCTGGGGTGGGGATCACTGGGGTGGGGTTGGAGGGGATCACTGGGTGGCAGAATGAGGCTGTTAGGGCGCAGGGGGGTATTCATGGGTATGTTGGGGGATCACTGGGGCAGAATGAGGCTGTTAGGCGCAGGGGGATCACTGGGGATGTTGGGGGATCACTGGGGCAGGTGCTAGGCACAGGGGGGATGGGGTGATTACTGGGTGGGCTGAGGATCAATGGGGGGTTGGGGATCACTGGGGCAGAATGAGGCTGTTAGGCGCAGGGGGTGATCATGGGGAATGTTGGGGGATCACTGGGGCAGAATGGGGCTGTTAGGCACAGGGGGGATCACTGGGAGTGTTGGGGGATCATGGGGCAGAAATGGGGGCTGTAAGGTGTACTGGGGGGGGTTGGGCGATCACTGGGGCAGGAGCCGGCAGCAATGGGGAGGGGTGATCACTGAGGCAGGGGATCACTGGGGGGTTGGGGATCACTGGGGCAGAATGGGGCTGTATAGGGCGCAGGGGGGATCACTGGAGGTCTGGGGGATCAATGGGGCAGGAGCCGGCAGCAGGGGGAGGGGTGATTACTGGGGCAGGGATCACTGGGGGGTGGGGATCAATGGGGCAGAATGGGGCTGTTAGGCGCAGGGGGGGATCACTGGGGATGTTGGGGGATCACTGGGGCAGAATGGGGCTGTAAGGTGTACTGGGGGGTTGGGCGATCACTGGGGCAGGAGCCGGCAGCAGGGGGAGGGGGGATCACTGAGGCAGGGGATCACTGGGGGGTTGGGGGATCACTGGGGCAGAATGGGGCTGTTAGGCGCAGGGGGGATCACTGGGGATGTTGGGGGATCACTGGGGCAGAATGGGGCTGTAAGGTGCAGGGGGGATCACTGGGGGGGTTGGGCGATCACTGGGGCAGGAGCCGGCAGCAGGGGGAGGGGGTGATCACTTAGGCAGGTGATCACTGGGGGGTTGGGGGATCACTGGGGCAGAATGGGGCTGTTAGGCGCAGGGGGGATCACTGGGGGGGTGTCGGGGGATCACTGGGGCAACATGGGGCTGTTAGGAGCAGGGGGGGGGGATCACTGGTGGGGTGATCACAAGTGCTGGGGATCACTAACTGTGAGGCAGCCCTGCTATCTGCAATTAGCAGGGGGCCTCACACTGGCTGGTAGAAGGTGGATACGGGCAGAAGCAGGACAGCAGCAGGAGGGAGCAGATGCAGCATTGGAGCAGCGGAGATCAGGGGGGGTGAGTGGAGATCAGGGAGGCGGGGTGCTGAGATCGGGGAGAGGGAGCGGACATCGGGGGGAGCGGAGATTGTGGGAGGGGGGGGTGCTGAGATAGGGGGGAGGGAGCAGACATCGGGGAGAGGGAGCGGACATCGGGGGAGCAGAGATCAGGGGAGGGGGGGTGCTGAGATCGGGGGGAGGGAGCGGACATCGGGGGGAGCGGAGATCGGGGGAGGGGGGAAGCGCGGGAGACACAGCAGAGGGGAGAGGAGGACAGAAGAGGGAAGAGAGGTTACCAGCTGCGGGTGAAGTTCTGCAGCAGTGGCGGCGGCGGATCGCGGTGGCAGCAGTGGCATGGACCCTGCTTTTCAGCTTCCTCGGATGGGATGAAGCTGAAGAGCGTGGTCGGCCATTGTAAACAGCCCCCTGCACATCTAATTGGAGGGCTAGCATCACATGGATGCTAGCCCCAATCAGACGTGTGAGGGGGGGGCACATAGGTCACACTGCCCCAGCCAATGCCTGATGCTTTCAGCATCAGGCCATGCCCAGATTGTAACTATTTCACCAGTTTCCATTGGTGAAATATTTCAATCATTACTATTGGGCATCTGTCTTTTTAACTGCCCAATCGGAGGGCTCCTAGCAATGGGGGGGCAAAAACCAACCCCTGTGAGGTCATCTACAGGTCCTCACGTTCCTGCGGCTCTATTAACCCTTCAGTGACCGCGGTTAATAGAGCCGCAAGAAGGGAAAACTGCGATGATGCAGCATATGCGTCCAAGGTCGGGAGCGAACTTGTTTTCATGACGCATATGCTGCGTCACGGGTCGGGAAGGGGTTAAGCTTACTTCATAAATTGATTATATTCTAAAGCACAGAATAAAAATGGAAACAAGCTGAATGAAAAAGAACACTGATCAAAATTAGAGGACACTTTGATACCTGCAAATTATTGTGTTTATCTGGCACCTGGTGCTAATTTCCTTAAAGAGGACCTGTCACCCCCTGCTGCATGGCAATCTAAATGCAGCACTGAATACAGCATGTCTGCTGCATTAAGGGAAGGGGTCTCCCATGTGTCTGTGTGCTGTGTACCCCAAGATATAGGCTTAGAAAAATTTACGGCTAGAAGCCATGGAGGCAGTCTCTGTGGCTGGAGTGAGCTTGATTGACTGGGGGCAGCAGATTGTCCAGATGAAGGAAAATGGGGTCACCCTATTAGCCACAGCAACAGAAGTTGGTTGTTCCAAGTCTGTGATATCTAGAATATTACATCTTTACAAACTCTTTCAAGTCCCCAAAGAAGGCTGGTCACCCTCGAAAGATAAATGTAAGAGAGGACAGGATAATGCGGAGAATCTCCATGGGTAATCGTTTCAACACTGCAGCTGGAATAGCTTGCCAGTTCAGCACTGAGCAGAGTAATGATCTGTCTTGTCATACAGTGTCACCTTGTAGAAGAGCATTTGGACTGAAAGCCCACTCTACAGTGAACAACCATCTCATTAGCAGAAAGAATCAAAAGGCTAGATTCACTTTTGGTTGGGAGCATGTTGTGTGGACAGGAGAAGTGGTCCACAGTTCATTTTAGTGATGAAAGCAAGTTTCATTTATTTGGGTCTGATGGGAAGCATTATCTTTGTCAACAAACTGGGGAATGACTGAACCCAAAGTGTGTAAAGAAGTCAGAGAAAGATGGTGGAGAAAGTGTCAATGTTTTTTGCTGCAGGGGTTGGACCTCTCATACAGCTACACGGCAGAGTGAATGCAAGTGTATACCACAACATTCTTCAACAACATGTGGTTCCTTACTTGTGTTCAGCACTCACCCACAGGGCTGTGGAGTCAGAGTTGTGGAGTCGGTGCCCATTTTGGGTGAAGTTGGATTCAAGGAAATTGGGGATTTGGAGTCAGAGTGAGATATGTGGCTTACTGATTTCACAGCTATGGGTATGGAGTCAAAGTTGTGGAGCTGGTGTCCATTTTGGTGGAGCTGGAGATGGATTTAGGGAAATTTCAGAGTCGGAGTTGGATCTTTGGCTTACCGACGCCACAGTCCTGATCAGCCAACGATTTTCATACTCCCTGTCACTCAGCAAAACGGGTAAAGCAGTTCCTTGAAACAAACAACATCAAAACAATGAAATGGCCACCCCGAGTCCTGATCTAAACCCAATAGTAAACCTCTAGAAAATCCTTGGTAGTAAAGTTATGGCCAAGAAACCCACAACAGTCACAGAACTGTGGAGGAGACTGGAAGAAGAGTGGACCAAAATCACCCCAGAGCAATGTGAGAGACTAGTAATGTCCTGTGGCCACAGATGTGCTGAAGTCATTCACAGCAAAGGCCTATACAAAACAAAGGCCTGCACACATCCTACTGATTGGTGACTGCTGTAACCTTCACTAAATTTAGTCTTAATCTTTTCTCTGTCTACAGACATTGATGTTCTCCAATTATGATTATCACATTTTGTGTAAAATAAAGGTTTTAAGTTGATAAACTTTGGTTCATTTTGGAAAACCCTGTTCTAGTGGCATGGTGCACACCTTGCACAAAAACCTTCAAATGTTCATCGAATGTTAATTACATTCTGTCTGAAAAATCAAATGATCATACATTGTTCTCTAATTTTGATCGCCATTGTATTTAGTATTGCTGTGTTTGTAAAATTCAGATCAAAGTATTAAGGAAATAAAGCAACGGTAAACGACGTAATGAGAAATAAAAAATCAAAATGCCAGAATTACAACTTTTTGGCCGCTGCAGCTTTGTAGTAAAATACACTGTTCAAAAAAATAAAAGGGAACACTTAGGGCCACGTCACACACTTCAATTTACTGAACGATATCGCTTAAGTGATCTGCTGTTTTGATCGCTTAAGCGATATCGTTTGTGCGTTGCTGCGTGTAACAAGCGATTTTACAATGTAAAATCGCTTGATTGTTAGATCGCAGATTGGTGAGCCGGAGCTCAAATCAAGTGATATCGCTTGATCAATCTGCATCATCGTGGTGTGTGACACCGCAATGATCCATCTCCCAGAGGCAGAGCCTATGCTGGGAGAAAGTAACTATGGTAAACATCAGGTTATAAAGTGCCGAGCGGTCGCTTAGTTACCCGATGTGTACCATGGTTACCAGCATTCTTTCTGGTCCACATCGCTGGCGAGTCTGCCCTGTGACAGCTCACCAGCGATGTGAGCAATATTGTTAGCGATTGCGCGTGCACGTGATTGCTAACAAAATTGTTCATCAAATTGATGCGTGTGAAGATGCCCTTAAACAACACAGTGTAACTCCAAGTCAATCCCACTTCTTGAAATCATCCTGTCCAGTTGTGAAGCAACACTGATTGGGAATCAATTTCTCCAGCTGTTGTGCAAATGGAGCAGACAACAGTAGGAATGATTGTCAATTAGCAAGACACCCCTATAAAGGAGCGGTTCTGCAGGTGGTGACCACAGACAATGACTCTGTTATCATCCTTTTTGGCTGTTGCTTTGGTCACTTTTGCATTTTGTCATTGCTCTTACCCCTAGAGGTAGCATGAGGCAGTGTCTACAACCCACACAAGGAACTCAGATAGTGCAGCTCATCTAGGATGGCACATCAATGTGACCTGTGGCAAGAAGGTTAGCTGTGTCTGTCAGCACAGTGTCCAGAGCATGGAGCAGATACCAGGACATGTCAATGGGGTCATAGAAGGGCAACAACCCAGCAACAGGACCACTACCTCCTCCCTTGTTCAAGAAGGAACAAGTGGAGCAGTGCCAGAGCCCTGCAAAATGACCTCCAGCAGGTCACTATTATCTATGTTCTGCTAAAACTGTTAGAAACAGACTCCATGAGGGTGGTATGAGGGCCCATAGCCCACAGCCCACAAGTAGGTTTGTGCTTACAGGCCAAAACAATGCAGGGCATTTCCCAGAGAACACCAAGATTGGCGGATTGGACATTGGCGCCTTGTTCTCTTCATTAATGAGAGCAGGTTCGCAATGAGCACATGTGACAGATGTGACAGTTTGGAGACGCCATGGAGAACGCTCTGCTGCCTATAACATCCTCTAGCATGACCGGTTTGGCAATGGGTCAGTAATGGTGTGCGGAGGCATTTTTTAAGGCCCACACAGCTTTTCATGTGCAGTGGGCCCTGTGTTCCTTCTGATGCATGACTATGGTAGGCCTCATGTGGCTCAAGTGTGTCAGCAATTCCTGCATGATGGAGGCATTGATGCTATGGACTGGCCTGTTGGTTCACCATACCTGAATCCAATTGAGCACATCAGGGACATCATGGCTCAGTCCATCCACCAATGTTACACCACAGACTGTCCAGAGTTGTGCTGGGAGAAGATCCCTCAGGAGAACATCTGCCGCCTCATCAGGAGCATGTTTAGGCATTGGTCATACAGGCATGTGGAGGCCACACACAATACTGAACCTCATTTACTTGTCTTGAGGCATAGCCACTGAAGTTGGATCAGCCTGTAATTTGATTTTCCAAACCCAAACCTCCATGGGATATTAAAAATGATCAATGTAAATCAAAATTATATTTTATTGTTCTCTCAACACATTTCACTATGTAATGAATAAAATTTGCAACTGGAATATTGTATTAATTGAGATCTAGGATGTGTTTTAGCATATAGTTAACATGGTAAATAAAAAAATTCACCGCACCTGGAATTTTTTGCCTCGTTTTCCAGTATTTTATGTGGCAGAATTAATGGTTTCATTAAAAATACAACTTGTCTCACAAAATACAAACCCTCTTAAAGAGAACCTGTCACCCCCTGGTGCTTTCCAAAGTGAAAGCACCACTGAATGCAGCGTGTATGCTGCATTCAGGGAAGGTATGTACAATGTCTCTACTCCCCTGTAACCCGAAAAAAACACTTTGGAAAGTTTAGAGTTACAAGGTCCGATGGGACTTACTGTTTATGCGGTGCTCGCTGCCAGCCCAGTCCTCCCCGCCTCCTGCCTGAATGTGGAGCCGAAGAGGAGGGCACAGCCACACAAGAGGATGTGGAACACACAGGCAGGAGGCGGGGAGGACTGTGCCAGCAGAGAGCACAGCATAAACAGGAAGACCCATCGGTCATTATTTTGTAAGCCAACAGTCAAAGTTATACAACAAATATGTATATAAACATAATCCAACTTTTCAGCTATTTGACAAGCAAAATACAAGGATAGATCACATATGGATTAATTTTTAAGAATAGAACCAGGAGCATGACTATATCCTCATCTTTATATAAACAGATAATAGCATAATTGCCAATAGGATTTCTCCACGTTGCCCCGCATGATGTTAGTTAGAGGGCCCTAGCATTCCGAACAATCAGGTGAAGAGCCCTAAAATCTTAAAGGCCTAAGTAGAAGCCAAAACGTAACATGGTAGCATTAATATCAAGAAATGCAGGTGAAAAAGAAATAGAAGAGAAGCAGTAACGAAAAGAGGGAAATAATAAGAGAAGAAAAAGGAAGAGAAAGAGGTGACAACCAGTTCAATATTCGTTCTGTTTAGACAGAAAATAGTTCACTGTGCCAATTTGAGCCTAATTCTCTAGAAGAAGTCTGGAATAGTCAGGTGTCTCTCTGAACATGATCCAGATAGCTCAGGTCTGCATTGAGGCAACAGAGCGCACTCTCATTAATATTCTTATTTAACTTAAATACTAATGAATTAGAGACAGAGAGCATTGTGGTGGAAAACATGCTGGGTTTTATTAAGGGTTACCGCGTACCTTTCTTTACAGAACATTGATCGTTCCACATTTCCAAATTCCAACTCATGTTCCATAAATTTGGAACGTAAACCATATAAATTCTTGTTTCATAACTTGAAACGTAACCGATACAACTTCAGTAGTATTGATATACTTCATAACCGATCCACCCAGTATAGCTGGGCGACCCAACAGGGCGTTACCCTTGTGGTAGTGGCCCCCCCCCCCAACCATTCCTCCACAATGCTCTGCGCCCCGACATTAAAAATGTCGAGGCCAACCTCCGAGGGATGCACAAGATCCCGCCTGTATAGACCGTCCACAAAGCCTTCCAGGTCAATGTGCCTGTAGGAGAAACTGCCGATGGAAGGCAGGAACCTCTGCATCTCCCTATTAACTTTTTTTCTGATCTTGTCCAAATACATGGATCCGTGTACTTTCCAAGCTAAGCGAGGAATGACCTCGGAAAAAACGAAAGTGGTTCCAGGATTTTCCTGGTTTAGCCAACAAAAATCAGATTTCATCTTCCATAACAGGTCCATAGTTGAGCATTTTCCAAGGTCGTTACCCGCTGCATGGCAGATAACCAGATCCGGCCGGGGCAGATTCTCCATTAACTCTAAGACCGTTGGGATGATACTATGCCATCTTAGGCCTCTCACTCCATGCCAAAACACTTGTACCTGTTCATTATCAAAGGATAGATTTTCGGTGTACCTCCTTTTCTTTGCTCTCTTGTGAGCCCAAAATATAAATGAGTGTCCGATAATCCAAATTATTTTACTGCCTAGGGGATAAAGTATAAATCAGTTATTGAGAGGCCTTATCAAGGCGGATGTAACTTTTGTACGCATTGGATTTCCACCGACCAATGCTTTTGATCCTTTCCTCTTGTAAACCTAATTGAGCGGCAAGAGTCGCTGCCCCAATTCTAAATGAATGTGAGGTGATTCTAGTCTTGCCCATATTAGCTGAGGAGAGGCACTTTCTCAGAACGGATCGAAATTGAAAAATCGTTGTTGGAGAGCCGTCCGAGTGTGCAAACAGGGGACCTGAGGAGATTCCGCGGACCGTTACCCAATTCTTGACTGCCTCTACTGGGCATAGAGAGTCACCCGGGATTGCATTAAGGGTGATGATCTGTCCTCTCCCCAATTGATCGGTCTTTGACCGTCGAATAAAGATAACTACCACTGAAGGGAAGACAGAGATGTCACTCATCTGCAAACCAGATGGGCATGCCTTATGCGCAGAAACTGCTTCGCTTATCCTCATGGCCGAAAAAAATAACACAACGAATGCTGCTTTGAATAATGCAGCCTCGTAACTGCTGGAACATACCTGGGTCAGGCATGAGCACAAGCGAGACAGGTCTGAAGCAGAAATAGGCTGTCTTGTATCTGGTTCAATGAACGATTTCTGGTATCCTCTCAACATTTGTCTTATGACAAAAAGGTTGCCAATCGGAGAGGACCCAGAAAGCTTCCTAAAAAAGGAAATCCCTGCGAGGGTTTTCTTTATTGATGAGTGAGCCATTTTCTGCCTAACCAACGACTCGACAAAGGGAACTGCGATTTCTGCCAGCGCTTTTTGTGGGCAGGATCTATATGTGTTACAGAATTGCACCCACGACCACCAGGCGGCGCTATAAGCTGCCCAAGTCCGTGGGGCAAGTGATTGCTTGATGTAGAGCTGCGTCATTGATAAAGGTTCTCCCATATTTTGGCCGGGAATGCGACACCCTGTTGCGCTGAAACGGGCCAACGGTCTCGAGGCTGTGACAAGTCGTTACAAAAGTTGAAATTAGACAAATTATAATTACCGGCTGACGAGACCTGTGCTTTCAACCAAATATTCCTTTGCAATAAGGAAAGGGTTAAATTCCTCATGCAAGCTGACAGTAATTTTCCTTTAGCCGAAAGTGAATTGATTATAAACGCTAGCCCTGGGTCGTGAACTTTAAATAAGATCCGGAGATTGGCGAGTTGGGAACCCCAGCATAAGACAATGGCTGATATTGACAGCAAGACTTCCAAGTTTGGAGACCTCGTAGGATTATCGATTAAGGTCGGGGGCCACTGGGAAAATGACCATTGTGGCCCAAACCGGATCCACATACCCGAGTTGGATGTGAAGAAATCCAGCTCCATCGTGGATGCTTCTTTAAAATCTTGCTGCCAGTACGCCGAACCAATAAAGCTGGACAAAAACGAGTCCCAGCACTCCAAATCCGATCTAATCGAATGTGAGACTGGGATGTGGCCCGATTCTGCCCCCCCGGCCATGCTCTCATACAGTCGCCTAAGAAAGGGGCGACCTGATGGGATGACCCGGAGGGCAAAGTTCAGGCTCCCTGCCAGTCTCTGACCTTCTTTCAGGGTATAGTAGGGTTTAGAAAGAAAGTCTTTAATCAATTCTCTTAACGTTACCAATTTATCGTGTGGGCGGCGGCATTCCATTCTATCGGAGTCTATTAAAATGCCTAAAAATTCAATAACTGTTGCTGGGGGGGTGGTTTTTTCCGCCGCGATCGGGACCCCAAATTCGGCCGTTACTGCCAAAAAGGTGTTAAGGACTTTCCTACACGAGTCAGAATCTGGGGGGCCAATAAAGAGAAAGTCATCCAAATAATGCGTTACGGCGCCCATGTTCGAGCTCGCCGTAACGCACCACTGGAGGAACGTTGAAAATGCCTCAAAATAATTACACGACAATGAGTATCCCATAGGGAGGAACTTGTCGAAATAAAATTTACCGTCAAAATGGAAGCCTAGTGATGGGAAGCCCATGGGATCTACCGGGAGTAATCTAAAAGCTGACTGAATGTCCGATTTTGCGAGTAGCGCACCTTTACCAAATTTTTTAACGATGTCTATTGCAGAATCAAATGATGTGTAAGATACTGAAGACACGCTCGGGTCTACCTGATCGTTTAGAGATGCACCTTCAGGGAATGAAAGATGGTGTATCAATCTGAACGAGCCAGGTTCTTTTTTGGGAACTACTCCTAATGGGGAAATTCTAAAGTTTGCAAATGGGGGTACGGCAAACGGGCCGTCGCACCTTCCTGCTCTTAACTCTTTATTTATCTTATCCCGAACTACCCATGGGAATTTTCTTGCCGAAGGGAGGTTCCTAATAGTCGTGCACCCAGAGCCAAGAAAAGGAGGGACATAAAAGCCTCTTTCGAAGCCCCTGTGCAACAACTCCGCATTTTCGCGGTTAGGGTATTGTTTTAGCCATGGAAGCATTTTTTGGAGCCTCACTGGGGTCTCCGTTTTTGAGAAAGGATTCTCTGTTGTTTACTTGGCTAGTTTTCTTGTAACATTTAGATGCAGGGTGAGTGCCCGAGCAAGTCGAACACTCATGCCTGTATCTACAATTTTGTAACCAACGGCAAGAAGACTCGTTAAAAGCGAAGCAAGTTCCTTTCTTTGACGACTGTGTTGGCATTTGTTTCGCTACTGTTTGTCTCTGGGGGACCATCATGTGGAGCCAAAGACCGACGTCTTTGACTCCCCATTTAAACGAGGGGTGGATGGCCAGCTTCTGTCGAAAAGCTTCATCATAAGCTAACCACGCCACTCCGCCAAAGTTACGGTATGCCTCAAGTATGATATCTATGTGTTGAAAGAGCCCGGGGCAAGGCGCCTGGGATTTCTCGACCAACACAGCAGCATAAATGAGGAAACCTTGCAACCAATTCGAAAATGACCTATAGACCTTTTTCTTTTCCTCGCCGTCTTTTTCATCCCGCCGTTCAAATTTGAACGGTTCCCGTGACGGCAAGAGAGAGAATAGGTCTAGAAATTCTCCTCCCCATATCTTTTCTTTAACTGACAAAGACAAATGGAAACCTAAAGGGGAGATTTCACATGGCAGAGCCTCCTTAAAGGATGACTCTGGTATTCCTGTCCTATTAATCGTCTGAGGTCTGTTCAAAGGTACCCCATCCTTGCGGGTATCCTGCCTCAAAGCTGTCGATACAGCTTGTTGCACCATACCCGCAATAGATGAAAACAATTGAGATGATAAAATCTCACAAACAGACAAAGATGTGCTCTCACCTGTCCCCGACGTAGATGGCGAGCCTGTCGCAGCTGTCTGGTCCCGGGCACTGACGTAGTCGTCTCGGTGTCCGGGCTCTGTCAGGTTCTCTCCCGAACTCCTGCTGCGTCGCAGAGCTGTGTAGCCCCATGCTTGGAGCGCCGCTACCCCGCTGGTGTAGCTCTTTTGCTGCGGGGTAAGCGAGCTCATAGCCAAGGGCTATGTGAAGTTGATAACGGCTTCTTCCGGCCTGATGGCTGGTACAGAAGGGGCCAATTCGCCTTGCCCATTGCCGGTCGTGGCAGCTGATCTGGCACTGGCCCAAGCTGCTAGAAGTTGGTCATAAGAGGGAAGGGGCACTGACAGAGGGAACCCGTTTGGAGACCCAAAGGATTGTGCCTCCATATCATGCCCAGCTGGGCTAGGGATAGTAATGGTGCAGCTTTGTTGTGGGTTCAGTGGCCAGTCATTGTGAGCAGTGCAGCCCAGGGTTTCGCTGGTGCTGCTGCCTACACTGCCCCTTCTAGGGCCAGCTTGTGGGGAATCTATTAATTGGGCTCCCGTGGGAGTACCGACTTGAGAGACCGGAGTGTCCCCCAGGCAAGCCGGCCGGCTCACACACGGCTGTGACGCCGGAAGTCCCGCCCCGACGGGGGCCGGTCCAACTAAGACTTCCGGGTGCACCGCGGAACTGTGTCCCCGCGGCCGCTGCTGATTAGTTCCGGATTTCTTCTTCAGCTTACCAGATGCCCGCCGGGGACCGAATGGTGAGTATGTCTCTCGCCTCGCTCTCTTCTGCCGCGCGCTTCTCCTCTGCCCGGCCTGGGAACTATTGTGTGAAGGCGCGGGCCGGGCCGCCAGGTCACCGCTGCTATATTCGGGTCAGCTGCTTCTGGCTAGGCAGTCTTTCAGCCAAGCTTCGCCGCCGCTGCTCTCTGCCCTCCTCACGAGCTGCTCAAAGAGGGCGTCCATCATTGCAGGAGCTCTTCTGGGCACTTCAGCAGTTGAGTGCTGCAATGGCCCCCGATAAATTTGCCCCCCCTTATATAGCCCGCTCTGAGGGCAAGGGCCAATCAAATTAAAGTAGCTTTTGGCGGGCATTTTCCCGCCCAGGAGCGTCTGCCCAGTGACGTCACTACCGTGGCAACGCGTTCTTAGGCAACTTACTGGCTGCATTAACCCTTTATGTGCCGCCCGTTTCCTCAGGGCTTCATCCATCTTATGTATGGATGATGCTTGTTATTTGAACAGTTGTCTGTCAGAATGTGCCGAAAGTCTCTCCATTCTGCAGAGGTGGTCCATCTCCTGGGCCCATTCCATGATCGTTGGAGCGAGCTGTGATTTCTATTTTCTGGGAATGACAGTCCTGACTGC
Organism: Allobates femoralis; assembly: GCA_033576535.1. Classification (NCBI taxonomy): domain Eukaryota; kingdom Metazoa; phylum Chordata; class Amphibia; order Anura; family Aromobatidae; genus Allobates; species Allobates femoralis. The sequence continues at coordinate 543,722,288 of JARQOC010000004.1, forward strand.
CGTAAGACAATGTCTGAGTAAATCAGTTTTCATTGACTTGAATGAGCCCGGTATCATTGATAGCAGGCCAATTTGGGGAGTACATGGCACCGCCTCCCCAAGGCCTGATTGTAGATAGTAAAAACCCTCTGCCACAGTCTATGGATTAAGGGGCAATCCCACCAGATGTGTAAGAAGGATCCATCATCCACATTACATCTCCAATACTGGTCCGGTACAGTGGGGAAAAGCCTATGCAGGAGTCGGGGGCACATGCGGGCAGATATATATATTTATGTGTGATGTGATCACGCCGGGACTACGGACTAAAATATTATCTTTCACCATATGCTGATTTTATGAATTACTATTATTGTCTTGCACATCTAAATAAAGTTTTTGCACTTTTTTTGATAATTGGGCAGTATGATCGTTTTCTTTCTCTTTTTTGGTCTTGTGTGTGTATTTGACGATTTTGCCCTTTATTAAAGGGAACCAACCACCCCCAATGACCCCCCGGACTATTAATATCGGTCCCTACACACAGCACATACATGTGCTGCAATGATTTTTGCTAAAAAAACTGTTTTGTAAAACTTAAGATAATGCTTTTGAAAGTTTAAACCGAAGGGACGGGTGGGCGTTACTTATCTGTGGCAAAAGCCGAGTAGCAGCTGTCAGTCATCCTCCTGTGTCCCGCAGTAGCAGTTCTGGCCAGCCCTTTTCAGCGTCACAGCATGGTGCACGGGCTCGCATGCCCGTGCACACGTCATCATCTACAGCCGGGTTGCGAGCGCGCGCTCTGACTTCCACAGCCGAGCGCAGGAAGTCAGAACGCGCGCTTGCAACCCGGCTGTAGATGATGACGTGTGCACGGGCATGCGAGCCCGTGCACCATGCTGTGACGCTGAAAAGGGCTGGCCAGAACTGCTACTGCGGGACACAGGAGGATGACTGACAGCTGCTACTCGGCTTTTGCCACAGATAAGTAACGCCCACCCGTCCCTTCGGTTTAAACTTTCAAAAGCATTATCTTAAGTTTTACAAAACAGTTTTTTTAGCAAAAATCATTGCAGCACATGTATGTGCTGTGTGTAGGGACCGATATTAATAGTCCGGGGGGGTCATTGGGGGTGGTTGGTTCCCTTTAAAGTCCAGTATTTGCACCGCGACAGATATACATGGCTAAGTCGGGTCGGTATATTATATATGATGTCTAGGTGCAATATTTTGTTGTATATCTCTCTAGGAGTCGGGGGCAGCGGTATCATCGGGAGACGATTTTATAATTGGTCTCTTGGCTCTTACATGCCAGTGGCAACCTATGTGTGCAAAGAAGGGTTTTGCTCCAATCCTGAGAGAAGAACGCCATGGCTAAGTCTCGTTCCCACTCTCTAATAAACCATAAGGAGCGGACATCACCTTGTGATGCTAAGATAGAATAAATTCGGGATATCAAGTGCTCTGGTAAAAAGTCCTGTAAGAGGTTTGATTCGAATTCAGTAGTCTGTCTAGTAAGGGCCATCAGTGATGGGGAAGAAGCGATGAAGGACCTGAGCTGAAAATAATGGAAACAAGGAGCCTCAGCCCCAGGAGAGGCCGCACAAAGGTCCGCCAAAGGCGGGAAAGAGGAGGCACCCAACATAGTCTGACCAAGACATGTCCCAGAGTCAACATCTTTCCCTCCCCCCCACGCACCCCGCATATGGCCAGAAGCAAATCAGTCCCGTGGTACGAGGGCCTCAAGGGTATATAACAGTAGCCTGTCACCTGAAGGCCGATAAATCTAGCCTAAAAAATGATAGTCAAGCATTTCTGATATAACCATTAAGTGCTACATTAACGAGACATCAAAAGTCACTTGCTCAATGGTATGGGTCCTCATCGAACCCCTACGATGGGATCGCTGAGGCATATAAGGCCAGGCTCGACCCCCACTCTCCCTGGAGAATGCAAAGGGGTTTTGTGACCACTCTAGGATGGACACGGCTGGTAGGCCCAACCCCTCACAGAAAGCAGAGAGATCCTGTGGGTCTCGCAGAATGAAGATTCCCTGCTGGTTCCGAACCTGGAGCTGGAAAGGGAAACCCCAGGAATATGGGATGCTCCTCTCCCTTAAAGCCTCCAGTAACGTCCGAAGCGCCCGTCTTTTCCCCAAAGTGGCTCTAGATAGATCGGCCATCAAATGGATCTCGGCCCCGTCGAAGTCAATGAGGCCCTTGAGTCGAGCCCGTCTCATTATTTCGTCTTTGAGATGATACTGGTGTAGATGACAAATCACATCCCTCGGATTGCTATTATCAGACGGTCTAGAATGGAGGGCACGGTGGACTCTATCAAAGATGATAACAGAATCTGATGGTCTCTCCAGTATAGTATTGAAGATTCCCTGCAGGGTCGGAGTCAGCTCCAGAGGGCCCGTGGCTTCAGGTAGCACCCGCACACGAATATTGTTCCTTCGGTTCCTGTTCTCCGAATCTTCCATCATGTTAAATAACAGGCTACTTTGCTCCGAATGCTGCTGTAGAGTGGCATTAAAGGTGTTCTGAGTTTCAATCTGAGAAGTACTAGAAGCTTCCAATGTTGCCACCCTCTCTGTAACCTGCATCACGGCCGTACTTAGCCCCTGAATTTCAGCCCTACAAAGTGATTCTAGTCTTGATATGTACCCTTCCATATCTGCCTTTGTAGGCATATCTCTCATTCGGGTGTGCAGATCTTTCAGCTCTTCAAGCATGATGCCAGACGGTTGAGCTGAGGGTGTTATCTCATATGTCAGGTGGGCACTGTGAGGGTTTAAATCAGGACCCTCCATGGATGCTGAGGGGGTGTCCGCATTAGCAGTAGTATGCACTGCTGCGGTTGTAGCTTGCCCTGGGTCTCGGGGGTGCCCAGATGTTGCTGATTCTGTCATGAATTTCTGGATCTCCTGTTCCCTGCCCCCCGTCGCTCCTTGTCCGGCCAGTGATGGGGAGGTTTTCCTGGATTTTGGCCTTATGCTCCAGTTAATAACGGGGTGCAGATGATACAATAGGCAGAATAGATTGTCGCAATACACCCCTGAGGGACCAAGTTAACCCACTCTAGGTAGGAGAGGTGTGGATTAATAAGGGGGGCTCCTAAGAGCACTTAGAAAAAAGTACTTATCTGTGTGTGATGGTATCCACAGGAGCTGCAGTCCAGGCAACAGCTGCAGAGCTGTGTGAATTCAAGGATTGTAGCTGGCACCCCTCTGTAATCCCTCCGCTAGGTAAATAGGGCAGGGTTTAGTGCAGGTTTTCCTTCTGTGGCTGTCACCTATAGCTCCACTTCAGGTCCCCCTGGTTGCAGCGCTGAATTTGGCGGGAGATCAGGCTATGGAGCCCTTGGTGCGGAGGAGAGGAAGAAGGAGGAGGAGCCTTCTATAGTGAAGCTGCGGCCATTACCCTCTGGCCCCCATCCACGAGATCAAGGCTCCCAGCAGGATGCGAGCCCGCTCCTCTAGGCAGTTCCTGGGGCCCACCGATAACAGGGGGTCCCGATGTCAACACGCCGCGCTCCAATGATACGCTGCGAGTCAGCTGGCAGGCAGGAGAGCTCCCGGTATGTACGGAGCTCTAGGGGCTGCATCTGCTCGGCGCCATTGTCAGGCCACTCCTGTTTTCAGGCATTTTTATTACTTTCTGCAAAGTGGTTTTGGATAGTATAAAAAATAAATTAAAAACAATTATTTCCTGCTTGGCCAGCAAGTAATACTGTCATACACGAAATAAAATTTGTATTGAGGCAAAGCAGAAGGCAAAGCAGGCATGCTAAGCATGAGAAAGCAATAAGTGAGTACTGCGGGATTGCCCAGATGACTGCTGATAGTGTGGAGTGGTGTTCTACAACTTATAACCCTTAGGGTACCGTCACACTTGGCGACGCTCTAGCGATCCCGACAACGATACGACCTTGTAAGGATCGCTGGAACGTCGCTACGTGGTCGCTGGTGAGATGTCAAACAGTCAGATCTACTCAAAGACGCAGCAACGATATGGTGACCCATATAATGACCTCGGCGGTCGTTAGGACCCTGTCACACAGCAGCTAGTCTGACGACTCAGACCTACATGGCCGAGTTCTGAGTCGCCAACAAGGTCATTGTTAGGTGTCAAACACACTGATGCATGCTGCCCAGAGGGAACCCAGGCCATTCCGACACGATCGTTGATCTCACAGCGGGGCCTGGTTGCTGCTATGTGTCAAACATAGTGAGATCGCTGGCAACAAGGTCACTGTTGCGTCACAAAACCTGTGACGCAACAGCGATCTCGCTAGGTGTGACGGGGGCTTTAATGACAACAAACCTGCCTTTTCACAGAAAGCAAATAAGAGCATCCCAGATGGGTGTAAATGCAGCAGGTGTTAGCTGTACAGTATAGCTAACATGCTGCAGTATTGGCTAGGCTTCTTGTTGATGTCGTGCATTGCTGTTTAACACCCTACATGCTGCAATCAATAGGGTCAGCAACATATAGATGGTAATCAGAGGATCCCTCTTTAACCCAATTGCCCCCACGTCCCCCCAGATATCGCAGTTCTGTGGTCTCAAAGATTGTCATAGCAATCTGAGGTCATGTAACGGCCTTAGGGTCTGTCAGCTGTTTATTGATTGATTTTACTAGCAGTTAGAGCATCATCATATTCCACAGCTTTACGGACATCATCTCATCAACACTGTCCTCATGGAGCTCACAATCTAGATTACCTATCAGTATGTGCTGGCAGAGTGGTGGAAACCGCTGCAAACACAGGTAGAACATACAAAGTCTTTGCATGTGTTGTCCTTGTTGGGATTTGAGCCCAGGACCCCAGCACTGCAATGTGGCTTTTACAATATTAGGCCTCTGACACATGGGCGGATGAATCGTACGAGTAAAATGAGAGAAAATCTTGTTTTGCAATCTGACCAACATTATTAAATGAATCTGAGCAGATGAGCGTTTGTGTTCAGCTTTTTCTCATCCAGATTCTGGATAAGAAAAAAGTAGCGGCATGCTGCGAGTGGATACGATAATCGTGAGAGACTCGACAATGCAAGTCAATGGGTACGAGAAAAAAAAACAGACAGCACACGGACAGCGCACGGGCCACCCTAGTGGCATCAGTTTTTTACTGATATTTTAGCATTCCGTAGTAGTTGAACTCTGTAAATGTTCTTGAAAACCATTGTACAGTAATAGTTGTTGAGGAAAATCATTTTGCATACGGACAGCACGCTCGCACTCGCATGACACACAGAAGACCATAAAGATGGCAAAACTACCAGCCTGGGGGCACTTGCCCCCTGCCACCTGGGCCAGTCCGCCCCTGACACTCATTCTACTCCTCCTGGAGGCAATACGGTCAGATTTTTCATTCGCTCTTTCCAGGCTTTGCAACATTGTAGTGGAAACATTATTTTTAATTCCATTTATTCCCCTATGTGCTAATTTCTTTGCAGCACCTGAAGGGTTAGGCCTTGTGCACACAGTGTATTTTTTGCAGCGTTTCTGTGTCACCTTTTCTCACAAACCTGCATGTCTATCCATACCCCAGCAAAGTCTATGAGAATTCTGATGCCCACGAAGATTATTTTTTCCTTGCAGTTTTGGTGCAGTCAAAAGTAGTAGTATGACAATTGTTGGGATGGGGGGGGGGGTTGTAGCGTTTTTGAGTCCTCCCAGCTATTGACTATAGTAAAAAGACCACATGGCACAAATCTGCACCAAAAATGCATCATGTTATTGGTGTGTTTTTCTGCAAGAAGATGCAGTTTTGGTACAAAAAAACTTCTGCCCCAAATACTCAGTGTGCTCAGAGCCTTATATACTTTGTGGGGGCGCTAATTTTAACCCCATCACGACCTATGATGTATATGTATGTCATAGGTTGTGTTCCCTGCTTTGATGTGAGTTTACGACATCTTTCCCCGCACATATTAACTGATCTATGAAACACTAACGGCAAGATCTAAAACGTCCCAACAGAGATTGCACTATTCCTGTTGGCGGCCCCATGACATGATTGTGGGGTGGCAATGGGTTGCATTGACGACGAGGGGTCAGATGGTGACCGCTATCACTGTTATGACAAACTTCCTGGGTGTGTGTTGGCATTCACAGTAGATCAGCATTTGTGCTGTACAAAGCTGTGCATCACTAAGTCCCCTAAAAAGACTAGTAAAAGCAATAAAAAGTGTACAATAAAGAAAAGTTTTAATAATATGAAAACCTAAATAAAACACAAAGTTCAAATCACCTCCATTTGCCCCATTGAAAAAAGAAATAAAAAAATGAATATATTTGGTATCGCCATGTTTACAAACACTTGACTTATCAAAATATAATATAAATTAATCTGATTGGTAAAAGGCATAATTAGACAAAAACAAAATGCCAGAATTACCGTATGTTTTTTTGGTCATCGCAAATTTGCAATAAAGTGTGATCAAAACATTGTATCTCCCCAAACATAGTACCGTATATACTCGCGTATAAGCCGAGTTTTTCAGCCCAAAAATTGGACTGAAAAGTCCCCCCCTCAGCTTATACGCGAGTCACTGTATACTGTATACACTGTATACAGTATACAGGCCGCCCGCCCCCATCAGTATACAGGCCCCCCCCCCCTTGTGCAGCAATCCTGTAAAGGAATAGATTATTATACTTATCCCTGCCGCTGTCCCGCTGCCGCTGTCCCGCCGCCGCTATCGCGCTCCTCCGGCTACATCCGGCTTCTTCCGGTGGGCGCAGGCAATGACGTTATTGTCTGCGCGCCAGAGGAGGAAGCCGGAAGACGCTGGATGAAGCCGGAGGAGCACGATAGCGGCGGCGGGACAGCGGCAGGGATAAGTATAATGATCTATTCCTTTACAGGATTGCTGCACAAGGGGGGGGGGCCTGTATACTGATATGGGGGGGGGGGGGCTGCTGGATATACCTCTGGGGCTGCTGTATACTACCTCCGGGTCTGCTGCTGTATACTACCACTGGGGCTGCTGTATACTACCACTGGGGCTGCTGCCTGTATAAATACCACTGGGGCTGTGCTGTATATACCTCTGGGGCTGCTGTATACTACCACTGGGGCTGCTGCTGTATACTACCATTGGGGCTGCTGCTGTATACTACCACTGGGGCTGCTGCTGTATATTACCACTGGGGCTGCTGCTGTATACTACCACTGGGGCTGCTGCTGTATACTACTACTGGAGCTGCTGTATACTACCTCTGGGGCTGCTGTATACTACCACTGGGGCTGCTGTATATACCTCTGGGGCTGCTGTATACTACCACTGGGGCTGCTGCTGTATATACCACTGGGGCTGCTGCTGTATACTATCACTGGGGCTGCTGTATATACCTCTGGGGCTGCTGTATACTACCACTGGGGCTGCTGCTGTATATACCACTGGGGCTGCTGCTGTATACTACCACTGGGGAGGCTGCTGTATACCACACTGCTGGGGGCTGTATACCTGTGCTGGGGTCCACCCTCGGCTTATACACGAGTCAATAGGTTTTCCCAGGTTTTGGGGGCAAAAAGTAGGGGGGTCGGCTTATACACGGGTCGGCTCAGGGCGCAAAAGACAAGAATGTTACGAGTCTTGAAAAATGGCGACAATGCAAGATGTATCCCAAGAATGTATAACCAACCCGTTGGACAAACTGGTGGAAACCGATATTTCCTACATTACGATTTCTTATATATAAAATTACATACGTTAAGTATTGCCAATAGTCAACCCAAGCAAAATCTTTTCAGGTTGGGGGAAATTAACAGATGATGACCTAGACGACAAGATAGTACATGGGTGGGATTTAGTCAGAAAACTTATTCACAACGAGAAATGGAGAGACACACAGTTCCGTATTATACACAGGGCAGTATATGGATTTAAAGAGGACCTGTCACCAAACCAGGCATGGTGATCTAATTACAGCACTGGATGCAGCATGTCTGCTGCATCCAGGCAAGGGGTCCCTCAGCACTTGAGCCGCCCTGTACCCCGAGTAAATACACTTAGAAAACTTACTGCATGTGTAATCTGCCCACCGCTGCCAATCATTGTCTCCCTCTTCTGCAGCATAATAGAGTTTGTTTTTTTTCCCCAGAAATGGCCGTTTAGCCCCACCCCCGGCGGTGACGTCACCGCTTATACCCGCCCTGCTCTATGGTTAACGTACAGCAGGGCGGGTATAAGCGGTGATGTCACTGCAGGAGGCGGGCGGCCGACCTCCTGCTCTGACATCACCATCTTTCCCCGCCCTGTCCTATGTTAACCATAGAGCAGGGCGTGTATAAGCGGTGACGTCACCGCAGGGGGGGGGGGGCTAAACGGCCATTTCTTGGAAAAGAAAACAAACTGTGTTATATGCTAAAGAGGGAGACAATGATTGCAGCGGTGGGCAGATTAAACATGCAGGGGGTGTGAATCTGCCCTTCGGCTGCAGCCCTTAGCCACCTCCTTTATGGCTGCACGATGTAAGTTTTCTAAGTGTATTATCTCGGGGTACAGGGCGGCTCAAGTGCTGGGGGACCCCTTGCCTGGATGCAGCAGACATGCTGCATCCAGTGCTGTAATTAGATCACCATGCCTGGTTTGGTGACAGGTCCTCTTTAACATTCCTCCATCGACGCAGGTCCCGGGCAGAATCCATAACTGTCCAAAATGCAACACTTTTAGAACTGATTTAATACATGGGTTATGGTTGTGTCCTGCAGTGGTGAAATTTTGGGATCAAGTGCGGGGCTTTGTGCATGATATTAGTAACCGTGCCATTGCCCGTGTACCATTGCCGTGACTTATTCACTTTCCAGCCTCCGACGAGTGGAGAGGGAAAGAAGCCAGACTGTTTCATATAATTGCATTATAGGCGAAAAAACTCCTGTAAAGAGACTGGTTGCGCAATTCCTGTCGAAGCATTCCTGACCTCCTTCAGCTACTGAAAGATACCATGGGTACTGAGGGGCTGGAGGCGGAAAGGAAAAAAGATCTGTTGACTGCGAAATTCTTTTTCACTTGGAAACCGCTCATTGTCTCTAAACTAACGAAAGATGAGTTAATCCGGACAGTCTCACCCTTTAAAAACTCTGAGCGGTACCTGTCCGAGGACTTGAGAGGAACTTTAGGGGTGCTTAAGATTTAGTCAACATCTTTTAACTATTTGAACTCTAGATTCAGCAAACATTTACTAGAGGAAGATGGTCATCACAAGAGGAGGGAGGGGTTAAGAGGGAGAGAGGAGGAATTGTTTATGAAGTCCCATAGAGTCATTGTTTATAGACAAGAACATGTATGGAGATCGGTCTAGACCACGATTATGACTAGATGGCGAAATGTTATATTGTAATGTTGATATTTTTGGAAAATTAATAAAAATGATATTTAAGAAAAAAAATGGCGACAAATGCGCAATTTTTTGGGGGGAGAGACAAGTTTCTGATTTTTTCCCACCATTAAAATAATCAAAAAACCTATACATGTTTGGTATCTATAAACTCGCACTGACCTGGAAAATTATACAGCCAGGTCAGTTTCACATATAGTGAACATGGTTAATAAAAAAAACAAAAACATTGTAACATTGCACTTTAGTTTTTGCAATTTCACTGCACCTGGCATCTTCTTTCCCGTTTTGCAGTACGCTATACAGTAAAATGAATGATGTCATTCAAAAATACAACGCATCCCGTAAAAAAACAATGTCTATATGATGGAAAAATATAAAAAAGTTATGGCTCTTGGAAGAAGGGGAGGGAAAAAAGAAAAATCAAGGCGTTAAAATGTGTGAGGCACCGCCGGCATGGTCCCCATGGCCGGGGCGCATCACATGCAGGATCAGGGGGATCCTGTGCACACTGGCCGGTTTTACTGTGATGATGCTGTGTGAACCAACTCGGAACACAAGGTTTAATGTGACTAGTGAGTGGCTCATGAGATCGAGGAAGACCTGAGGAAAGGAACGTAATGAGTGATTGCTGACAGCCCAGGTGGGTGTGTCAGGTGGGTGTGCCGGAGGATAGCAGCCCAGCTGGATGAGTCAGTGTGGGTGTGGCAGGCACGATAAGAGCTGCCGCTGAGTGTCTGAGGACTCGTGCTGAGAGATTCATTCTGAGACCAGAACTCATGCTGAGAGGTTCATTACCAGCCAGAGAGCCGAGCAGAGCCAGTCTGTGTGAGGGACTGGGAATGAGAGTCCAGACCACCATAAGGAACGATGGTGAAGAGAGCATGCTAGCTCTATACCGGTAGCCAGGACCGGGGTCTTTATAGCACCTGGTGTGGGGAAGCCATGGCTGACCTGGCGGACGCTGGACTGGCCGTGGGGTGAAACACGTCCAGGAAGGAGCCCGTGGGGGAGGCTTGGCCAACCCGTTACCCAGGTAGCGAGACCCGGATCCATGCCCGGTAAGACAGCAGTTCCCGTGTAACGGAGTGAGCTGTGTGCGTGATTAATGCCAGGCGGGCATAACCGCCATTGGTTCCGACTAGGCAGTCGGTAAAGGACCCGTAGACGTATGAAAGGGCTTAGGTAACAGTGCCCTGATTGAGAAATGATGGCCTATGTGTAACAGCCACGTATAATGTTGTGGGGGAGAGTGACCCAGCCAGTATGGATGATGCATTGGAGGCGACCTGTCCCTGTTGGACGAGAGGGAGGCTTGCCCTGCTGCTTGCAGAGGGTACCCGTCCCTCAACCACGGCCTCTAATGGTGTGGGTGTGCCTGTGGTGCCAGACACAGGGGTAATAGGGCTCCTAGTGTCAAGGTAGAAAATATGCTTTTCCACGGACTTATATTTTCTTTATATACTTTTATATTATATATTTTTATTAATGCTCTAGGTGAGAAACAATAAGTTTTTCCCTTAACCTAGTATCCAATAGCTATATCTCTCCCTCTCTCATTCCCTTTTTCTCTTCTCTCTCTCTCTATGTCTCTCTCTCTCTCTATGTCTCTCTCTCTCTCTCCTCTCTCTCTTATGTCTCTCTCTCTCTCTCTATGTCTCTCTCTCTCTCTCTTTCTTCTCTCCCTCTCATCCATGAACCAAAGCTATGTGTAAACAAAGTGTCTTTCAGATGTGTGAAGAGAAGATACAGTGTGCGGAGGTGCCCAGGAAACTAAGGAGCTGATTGGTCACTACTGTGTCGGTGCCAGGTTGTACCATGGGAAGCTAGAGATATCCTGCATACCAGAGGCCAAGAGAAGACATCATGACGTGATGAAGGATGGACTCAGCACAGAAGACAAAGGACTAATTATTACTAACAGAGATAGATGTATTAGCCTAACTCCACCTAACCCCCATTTAATCCCACCTTGTCCTGGCCAATTCACGCCTATTCCCTAGAGTATAAAATGCTGTGTAACCGGAAATAAAAGTGAGTTGCTGTGACCATTGCCATTGCTTAATAAAGCAACGAACATATTATAAGTTTGAACCAGATTCTCCGTCTGATTTACTCTTATCTGGTACCATATGTTCATAGTTTAATTTGGAATGACTGGTGAAGGAGTGTATTGTCGCTACGACCCCGACACTAGTAGGTAACGGATGAGTTTCCCGGGTACTAAGGTTTGCCAATCCCTGTAATGGACCCAGAAGAGCCACAGTCCATTGATGTTTATAGGATGGGCTGTGAGCGTGTGGAAGGATGCGCGTGATCCATGGATCTTTGTATGATGGATCACATGTGATATGTAAGGTCCGGTCAGGCAGGAATCCTGACTACGGGTTAATGGTATATCATCATGCTGGGTGACTAAAGCCGGGCGGCTGGTACCGCCATTGGGACCCACAGGGCCCGTTGAGGCGTATGTAACAAAGGTCAGAAGCAGGGGTTAAAAAGGGCTCCTAGAGTGGGGACACCATGGTTGAACCAGGTGGACTCTGACCTGGACGTGGGGTGAAATACGTCCAGGAAGGAGCCCCTTGGGGATACATGACATACCCGGTACTCAGGTTGCTCAATCCCTGTTATGAACCCGGAGGGGTCATCGTTGTAATGTAACATATGTATTGATGTATAGTGTAAGTAGGCCGGAGGCCGTAGCTGCCACGGGAGCAGGTGTTAGAGCTCCACTGGGGAGAAAGGTGGTTACAGATCCCGGGTTGTATATGTGCAATGTTCTATGTAATGTACGATGTATTTATGTAAAGTGTTTATAATCAATGTGATATGTGTCCAACATGCTACCCGGGTTGTGTTATTAATATGTGAAAAATAAACGGGTAGACATTGGTTACCTTATAAACACGTGTTTTGTTGTTATGCAAGCGGGTTGCCCGATTGCTACCTCACAAATGGTTTGAATTGTAATGGGTTGTCCAATATAATGGCCCATCAGTGTCATTTCAAAACTGCGTAGGTTAGTACTTTTGATTGAACACAAGTGAAAATGTAATGATAAACTTGTGAATATCCTAAAACAATAAAAGAACATTCAAAAAAAGTGTGTAGCAGAGATATCTGGGTTAGATCACGCCTATAGTGGATTACTTACCACTTACCAGCCGTCTGCTGTTCTTGGCCCCAGTCCTGTTCTGCGGGTTGTGACTAGTCGGATCACTCCAGTAATTGCTGAGTAGATGCCAAGTCACTTCTCTATGCAAGAGTTCATGCAAACATCCATTAAAATGGGCACTTCTGACCCGAGCGTCACAGCCTCATAGAAATACACCATAGCAATATATCATGCTCAGGTCAAAAAACCCTGCAGCCAGTCCATGCATCTGAGATTGCACCGATTTGCAAGGATGTTTGCATGAGCTGTAATGTATACGAGCCAGAACAAGGCGCTTCTTGCTTAATAGAGAGCTTGTGACTGACTGTAAGATGTGAGTTTGGGGCAGAAGATGGTGAACCGGCTCAGGTCAATGCCAGAAAGAACAAAAAATGACAGTCAGTAACACAAAGCGTACTGACCTAAATTTACCACCAACAAAGTACCATATGTCATGGAAAAACAAAAACAAGATACAAAAAACATTCTCAGAATCACTGCGATAGGTTGAAACATTCCAGAGATGTGACCACGTAAAGTGACAAGGTAGGCTGAAAAAAGGGGCTGGTCACTAAGGGGTTAATATCGTTCTCCTACCTACATGCCACTTTCAGAAGGGGCCAACATCACAAAGCACTCACTGATCTGACTAAAAGGGTCACTTAATATGGTGGTTATGGTGGTCTCCGCAAGGATTTCACCCCAGGGCTAGGTCCTTCCCTGGAGGGATATCTGGCTAGTCCCGTGTTTGAGACTCTTAATCGAGGCTCCACGGACTCCATTTGCATATTCAAATCTCCAGGGGGCAATGCATCATGGATTTCACTGTGTTTGAGCGCTTTAGCCGGCTGCCCGCAGTGTTTTCCTTGACTGGTCTCCCTGAGATCAATGAGTGCTTTGTGATGTTGGTCTACCAGGCATTGCTCCCACCTAGCCAGAATCCTACTCCACACTGATGAGGGGCAATACCCCGAAACAGCTGTTTGTGGATGGATACCTGGCTCTGTTAATTCCCTTGTCATATCCTTAACTCGTAACTGAGTGGGATATTGACTAAAAGGCCCACTTAATATGGTGGTTATGGTGGTCTCTGCAAGGATTCCACCCCAGGGCTAGGTCCTTCCCTGGAGGGATATCTGGCTAGTCCCGTGTTTGAGACTCTTAATCGAGGCTCCACGGACTCCATTTGCACTTTCAGAAGGTGGGCTCTGGAAATGTAGGAGCCCAGGAGGACTGTACTGGGCATTTTTGTTACATGCCTTTTAATGACTGATATTGTAAAGGGAATAAAACAAAGTCCAGAGCTTCACACTGATAAGACTGTACTGAGGCTTCCTCAGGTCACTGGCTGGCACATCATCCACAATAAAAGCCACGTCACTAAGGCTGCGTTCACAAACAGCATAATTTTCGTGTCTTTTTACGCGCACTTTTCCCCCACAAGCACATCTGCATTTCCCACCAAAGTGAATGGACTTTCTCGTGACGTTGAACTGAATGGATTTTCACTTTTGCCATTCAGACATTGCGCTCTTTTCGGCCACGCTTTCATGGGAAGGAGCGAACACGTAAAAAGAATCAACATGTCAATTCTTTGTGTTTAATAGCGCGCGCTTTCTCCCATAGGCACCATAATAAGGAGCTGGAATACACATTGTCATTCAGACAATGGTGTATTCCAGCACCTATAATCGCGGGCGCAGGGGGAATAGCAGGATGTGATGTCATGCAGGGCAGGAATAATCCTGTGTTCCTCCCACCTTGTGACTTGTCAGGCCTGTAGTTTCGCTTTCGCAGTGTATCTACATCTCCTCTACCAACACCTACTACTACTCTGAGGGGCCCACTCCTGCTGAGAGGAGTGATCCACCTTGCTGTATCACCACCTATCCCCTGGGGAGCCCATATGTAGCGCTGGTCACCTCTGACCAGACACCTCAGCTGGCGTCCCGAGAAACTCTAAAAATACCCTATTTACGTGTCCGGTCAGGGCCATGGCTTCTGGAGACACCACAGTGATTAATAGAATGTGGCCCCGGATAGTTCAGTGCCCCTGCACTTCCAACTGTGACATAAGCATGCTGAAATTAGGGTAATACTTGCATTTATTAAAGTCAACCTGTCACCCACTTTGGGTGTTATAAACACTGCCCAGCACCTTAAACATAGTTTAATTGGGGTGCTGGTGACCCCATTATACCCAATAACTGGCCCCTGGTTACCTCAGAAAATAACTGAGTGTGTCCCCTCACCGTATGGCCCCTTTCTGGTGGGATGTGGCTCACTTGAGGCCGGGTCACCCCACCACCTGTAAAATCCGCCCCTGTGCCTGTAATATGCCGTCCTTCCTGTGTTCAGTGATGGCATTCGCGCCTGCGCAGTGGCGCTGGTCAATGTGGTCTATTGCAGCCGCACAAAGTCTCGCGAGACTTCACAAGACTTTGGTCACTGCGGCTGCAATAGACCACAGTGACCTGCGCCACTGCGCAGGCGCAAATGTCATCACTGAACACAGCAGGTGCGGTATTATTACAGGTGGCGGGGCGGCCCGGACTCAGTTGAGCCACATCCCACCAGACCAGGTCCATACGGCGTGAGGACACACTCAAAGTTATTTTCTGAGGCAATCAAGGGCCAGTCTGGGGGTATAAAGGAATCACCAGAAACCCAATTAAATTAAAAAGACCCCCTCCCAGACCCAAAGGGGGTGACAAGTTCATGTTAAGTACGCATTAAAAATGCATCAAAAATATGCACGGTACAAAAATTGGCAGTCAGACCAGACTTACGTGAATGTTAAAGAGCAACGTGTTTCAGCTGAAAAGGCACCCTTAGTCATGGTCTCTACTGGCATATTACATTGCTGTGATGAAGCTTTAGACTTCACACCCTCCCAGTGCACCAGCAGACAAAGCCCTACCCCAGTGTTCGTCACCAACAGACATAGCCCTACGCAGTGCAAGGCCCCAGTGGAATCAGCCCCGCCCAGTGCACAGGCCCGGTGGAACCAGCCCTGCCCAGTGCACAGCCCCAGCAGACTCAGCCCCGCCCCAGTGCATGGTCCCAGCAGACTCAGCCCCGCCCCAGTGCACGGCTCCAGCACACAGCCCCTCCCAGTGCACAGCTCCAGCAGACACAGCCCGCCCAGTGCACAGCTCCAGCAGACACAGCCCCTCCCAGTGCACAGCTCCAGCACACAGCCCCTCCCAGTGCATGGCTCCAGCAGACACAGCCCCGCCCAGTGCACGGTGCCAGCAGACACAGCCCCGCCCAGTGCACGGCTCCAGCAGACACAGCCCTGCCCAGTACACGGCTCCAGCAGACACAGCCCCACTCAGTGCATGGCCCCAGCAGACACAGCCCCGCAGACACAGCCCTGTCCAGTTCACAGCTCCTGCAGACACAGACCCCACCCAGTGCATATCACCAGCACAGCCCCACCAGTGCACGGCTCCAGCGGACAGAGCCCTGCCAAGTGCACAACAGACACAGCCCCGCCCAGTGCACAGCTCCAGCAGACACACACAGCCCCACCCCAGTGTACAGTTCCAGCAGACACAGCTCTGCTCAGTGCACAGCACCAGACACAGCCCCGCCCAGTGCATAGCTCCAGCAGACTCAGCCCCGCCCAGTGCACAGCTCCAGCAGACTCAGCCCCGCGCCCAGTGCACAGCTCCAGCAGAGACAACCCGCCCAGTGCACGGCTCCAGCAGACACAACCCCGCCCAGTGCACGGCTCCAGCAGACACAGCCCCGCCCAGTGCACAGCTCCAGCAGACACACACAGCCCCGCCCAGTGCATGGCTCCAGCAAACACAGCTCTGCCCAGTGCATGGCTCCAGCAGACACAGCTCTTGCCCAGTGCACGGCTCCAGCAGACACAGCCCCGCCCAGTGCACTGCTCTAGACACAGCCCCGCCCAGTGCACAGCTCCAGCAGACACACACAGCCCCGCCCAGTGCATGGCTCCAGCAGACACAGCTCTTGCCCAGTGCACTGCTCCAGACACAGCCCCGCCCAGTGCACAGCTCCAGACACAGCCCCGCCCAGTGAATGGCTCCAGCAGACACAGCCCCGCCCAGTGCACAACCCCAGTAGACACAGCTCTGCCCAGTGCACTGCTCCAGACACAGCCACGCCCAGTGCGCTGCTCCAGACACAGCCCACCCAGTGCACTGCTCCAGACACAGCCCGCCCAGTGCACAGCTCCAGCAGACACAGCCCTGCCCAGTGCACGCTCCAGCAGACACAGCCCCGCAGACACAGCCCTGTCCAGTGCACAGCTCCTGCAGACACAGACCCCGCCCAGTGCATATCACCAGCACAGCCCCACCCAGTGCACGGCCCCAGCGGACAGAGCCCTGCCAAGTGCACAACAACAGACACAGCCCCGCCCAGTGCACAGCTCCAGCAGACACACACAGCCCCACCCCAGTGTACAGTTCCAGCAGACACAGCTCTGCCCAGTGCACAGCACCAGACACAGCCCCGCCCAGTGCATGGCTCCAGCAGACTCAGCCCCGCCCAGTGCACAGCTCCAGACACAGCCCCGCCAGTGCACGGCTCCAGCAGACACAGCCCCGCCCAGTGCACTGCTCTAGACACAGCCCGCCCAGTGCACTGCTCTAGACACAGCCCCGCCCAGTGAACAGCTCCAGCAGACACACACAGCCCCGCCCAGTGCACTGCTACAGACACAGCCCCGCCCAGTGCGCTGCTCCAGACAGAGCCCCGCCCAGTGCGCTGCTCCAGAAACAGCCCCACCCAGTGCGCTGCTCCAGAAACAGCCCGCACAGTGCGCTGCTCCAGACACAGCCCCGCTCAGTGCGCTGCTCCAGACACAGCCCCGCCCAGTGCACTGCTCCAGACACAGCCCCGCCCAGTGCGCTGCTCCAGACACAGCCCCGCCCAGTGCACTGCTCTAGACACAGCCCCGCCCAGTGAACAGCTCCAGCAGACACACACAGCCCCGCCCAGTGCACTGCTCCAGACACAGCCCCGCTCAGTGCGCTGCTCCAGACACAGCCCCGCCCAGTGCGCTGCTCCAGACACAGCCCCGCCCAGTGCGCTGCTCCAGACACAGCCCCGCCCAGTGCGCTGCTCCAGACACAGCCCCGCCCAGTGCGCTGCTCCAGACACAGCCCCGCCCAGTGCGCTGCTCCAGACACAGCCCGCCCAGTGCGCTGCTCCAGACACAGCCCCGCCCAGTGCATGGCTCCAGACACAGCCCGCCCAGTGCATGGCTCCAGACACAGCCCGCCCAGTGCATGGCTCCAGACACAGCCCCGCCCAGTGCACTGCTCCAGACACAGCCCCGCCCAGTGCGCTGCTCCAGACACAGCCCCGCCCAGTGCACTGCTCCAGACACAGCCCCACCCAGTGCGCTGCTCCAGACACAGCCCGCCCAGTGCACTGCTTCAGACACAGCCCCGCCCAGTGCATGGCTCCAGTAGACACAGCCCCGCCCAGTGCACGACCCCGGTAGACACAGCCCCGCCCAGTGCACTGCTCCACACAGCCCTGCCCAGTGAACAGCTCTAGCAGACACACACAGCCCCGCCCAGTGCACAGCTCCAGACACAGCCCCGCCCAGTGCACTGCTCCAGCAGACACAGCCCCGCCCAGTGCACTGCTCCAGCAGACACAGCCCCGCCCAGTGCACTGCTCCAGCAGACACAGCCCCGCCCAGTGCACTGCTCCAGCAGACACAGCCCCGCCCAGTGCACTGCTCCAGCAGACACAGCCGCCCTGGTCCCAATTCTCTGTACACATACCCCACATGCTCCCTCCATAGCGCCGCCAACGCTAGCCTCTTGTGTGACGTCATTACCGTGTGAGGAGCCTCCGCCGCAGCCGCCGGTCCGCTGTGCTGGAGAAGGTGCTGACACTTGTGAGAGCCGGCAGCGGATCACGTGACGTCGGCGCTGAGGTGTGGACTGAGAGGGCCGAGCTCCGGGACCGGCGGGGAAGAGCCTGTGTGCACCGGATGGCGCCGAGCAGGAGGGCGGCTCCTGTGCAGCCTCGGCTGGTTCTCTGGTGCCTGTGCCCCGGACACTGCCCGATACATCAGCGGCTCTGTCACACCCGGTGCTGTGTACACAAAGCCCCCATTCATACAGTGGGGCGGTGCGGCTCCTCAGCCTCCGCTCGTCTCCAGTCTACACTGACACGTCCTGTGATTGATTATATGTATAGGTACATGGAGATTCATGGCGGCAGCATAATGTAGGACAATGGGTGGTAGATAGGGCAGCTCCAGGGCACCACATCGGCAAGAGGCAAAACATCTGTGGTGACTGTATCATTAAAGGGACTTTCTATAAGAGTCCTCCTGCGATAAACAGATCTACTTTGCTGGCAACCCCAGCAATAAGCAGTAACATATACAGCAGGGATCCCCAACCTTTCTTACTTTAAGAGCCTCATCCAACTATTAAAACATGGTCTCGAGTCACATGCTATTAGAAGAAACTAGAAGACCCTTTATAACTATTTTAATTCCCTTGGTGCCCCCTTTATAAAGTAAACATGCTCTGTGTCCCCTATTATGACCTATAGTGATCCATGTGCCCCTTTATAAAGTTCGGTATTTATGCCCTGATTTCGCACTTACGAAGTTGTAATTTTCCCCTTTATAAAAATATGTGTATGATTCCCCGGAGTGACCCTTTATAATAATGACCTGAGTGCTGCTTATGAAGTAATAATGACCCTTCATTATCCCCTTGGAAAGTAATAATTCACCTTAACAAGTGTATAAAGAGGACCACTCACCAGTCTGAGCATGTTAAATTAACCACATAATGGAATGAGGGTGGCAGAGATGAGTAAAACATAGTTTTTATTTTTGAATTTAGTCTTTCTGTTGCAGAGAATTTAGCTTGTAATGTTTAGGTTATAATTTAAGTCAAGTGTAAGGGGTTGTTCCTACAGACTTGACTCTGGGGACGTGTATTTCTTACCTTGTATGATGTTAACCAATCATAAGCAGGCAGAAACATACAGGGGGAAAAGAGCACACCCCTGCAATAGCTTAGAATAGATTTTCTCCTGTCTGAGATATGTAATGATAGTCTTCTCTCCTCGCTGATCTCATGGCAGAGCTGTGTGTTTACAAGTGCCGGGAGTAGAGCGGATTACAAACATCTTTAAGCTTTCATATAACAGCAGTCAGTGTGTGGGTTGGTGGGAAATGGCAGCACTAGGTGTGATTACACGTTCAGCTTTTTGTCTCATGGCGGTCAGTGTGGGGGAGGTACAGCAGAGCTGACAGCGTTGTGAGAAGAAAGCTGAAGCTGCAGAGATACTTGAAATAAGGTAAATCTCAGCTCTGCAATACTCCCTTCCCCCACACTGACTGCTGCAAGAAAGCTGAAATATGTTAGTAATCTCAGCTTTCATTCCAGCCCTTTGCTCTCACTGCAGAGTTGTCTGTGCTTACAGACTGTCCGTCATTCCATGTCTCATGCATGGAGAAATTCTGTTGTAAGCAATTGTGGGTTGCGTTCTTTTTTTCCTGTATATTGCTTCCTGATTATGATTGGTCAACCTTATGCAGTGGAAAAAGTACAGGTCCCCAATTGAAAAATATCTGGCTATGCCCCATGGACTTTACTGTAACTATAATCTAAACTTTACAACATAAAATCTCTACAATGGAGAGGAGACATTAAATAATACAAACATTTTGCTCAACTCAGCAGCCACTATTCCATGATTTGCCCAGTTTAACATGCTCAAACTGGTAAAAGGCCTCTTTAATGCCCAGAGTGCCCAGTATAAAGTAATCATGCCCCATGAGTGCCCCTTAATATATGATAATGTCTCAAGTAGACGCCAATTACATAGACAGCTTCAGGTTGGAACCCCTCCTGTATAGAATGGAGGACCCCCTTTACTTGAAGCTAGTGATCAGTTGATCTCCACCGATTTGGATTGCATGGTAAGTCACATCTATTACATGTTCAGTGGGCAAATCAGAGAAATGTACCTTTTGGGGGAAGGCCATTGGATTCAATGACCATTCATGTAATACAGCTAAATGTTCTAGGTCTGCCAAATATGGAAGACGTTCCAAGTAGAAGATCCGATTAGGACAGCGGTTATCATGGCAGTGGGGGTTCCATTTTTCTTAACAGAATGGAAATAGGTTAACTTTCTAATGGCTGCTAGATTGGGTACTTGCCTTTTCATGTTATCAGTAATGTATGTGAACTTTAGTTAACTTGATTACTTTGCAAATAATGTAAAGGGGCCATCACACGCGTCATCGCTGCTGCATGTGACGTTGCAGCGATATTGACGCATGTGACATGGTACATCAACCAGCTATAAATCGCTGGTTGATGATCGCCAGGTTTTAGAACCTGCTATAAAACCTGGCGATGGTCGCCCGGTGGACACGCAGCATCGCTGCATGTGACACGATCAGCTAGCTCCCAGCGCCTCTCAGCAAGCGCTGGGAGCTGGTATCCATGGTAAACTGCGAGTAACTAGGCAGTGCTCGCTCAAAAGTCTGTGTTGATCAATTTCGCAATATACTTTTTCTTAGAGATTTGCCTGCACAGACGTAAATGAGTGGTACATTTCTGATTGCTGGGAACCACCTCTAGAGGGAGCTGTCTGCATACAGTAGGGTGATTGAGCTCAATGTATAAACAGTATGCACTACTACAGTGATTAAAGGGAACCAACCACCCCCAATGACCCCCCCGGACTATTAATATTGGGCCCTACACACAGCACATACATGTGCTGCAATGATTTTTGCTAAAAAAACCGGTTTTTAAAACTTGAGATAATGCTTTTTAAAGTTTAAAACGAAGGGACGGTTGGGCGGTACTTATCTGTTTGAAAAGCCGGGTTGCATCTGTCAGTCATCCCCCGTGTCCCGCAGAAGCAGTAACGGCCAGCCCTTTGCAGCGTCACAGCCCTGTGCACGGGCTCGCATGCCCGTGCACACGTCATCATCTACAGCCGGGAAGCGAGCGCGCGCTCTGACTTCCACAGCCGAGCGCAGGAAGTCAGAGCGCGCGCTCGCTTCCCGGCTGTAGATGATGACGTGTGCACGGGCATGCGAGCCCGTGCACAGGGCTGTGACGCTGCAAAGGGCTGGACGTTACTGCTGCTGCGGGACACGGGGGGGATGACTGACAGATGCAACCCGGCTTTTCAAACAGATAAGTACCGCCCATCCGTCCCTTCGTTTTAAACTTTAAAAAGCATTATCTCAAGTTTTAAAAACCGTTTTTTTTAGCAAAAATCATTGCAGCACATGTATGTGCTGTGTGTAGGGCCCAATATTAATAGTCCGGGGGGGGTCATTGGGGGTGGTTGGTTCCCTTTAAAGATTGAGGGCTGCAAGCCTCAAGACCAGTGGCGTAACTTCAAACTCATGGGTCCTGATGAAAAACCTCTGACAGGGCCCCCAATTATTGCAAGTCTTTAATAGTACTGGTTATTTCATATGGGCCAGAGGGACTTTTGGGGGCCCCCTAGGGCTCTAGGTCCAGGGTGCAATCATTACCTCTGCACCTTTTCTAGTTACGCCCCTGCTCAAGACCCATATCACCTCCCCCATAAAACTGTGTGATGGCACATCTGATAACACAAAGTATTGGTTTTCCCGACTGTAATAATTCATGCTTTGTAACCCATTGTAATAGTGCCTTTTTTTGTGCCCCCACTTGGTAAATTTGCCCCTTTTTTGATTCCCACACAGGGTTTTGCTTTATGCCCCCCATTTGATGATTTTGCCCCTTTTTAATAATTCCCATAGAGTCCTGTCTTATGCGCCCACTAACCTCTTTTTAAGTCCTTGTTTGTACCCCAGCCCACTTATTTTGCCCCTTTTGTGTCACACAAAAGACCCACAAACAAGCAAGACCTGAAGGCTGCGGCTGTAAAGGCCTGGCAAAGCATTAAGAAGGAGGAAACCCAGCGTTTGGTGATGTCCATGGGTTCCAGACTTAAGGCAGTGATTGCCTCCAAAGGATTCGCAACAAAATATTGAAAATAAAAATATTTTGTTTGGGTTATGTTTATTTGTCCAATTACTTTTGACCTCCTAAAATGTGGAGTGTTTGTAAAGAAATGTGTACAATTCCTACATTTTCTATCAGATATTTTTGTTCAACCCGTGCCCACTATACTTTCACGCCTACTAGTCAGACACCCCTGCTCTATATACTTGTATTGAGCGAGGCCATCCCACTAGTTGTGTTGTGTCGGGAACATGCATACCGCATAACTGCTAATCCTTGCAGTGCTCAGTGCTGGGAGGATTGGTAAGTCTGCAGTCACATAGCATGACTGCAGGCTTATCGTTTTAACTCGGACAACCCCCTTTGAGTTTCCTCATACTGGCATGTCACTCTCCACAAACTGGATAAACTTTTTTTTCTGATCTTCACTCCACGTTCTCCTGGCTGAGAGATCCGCTGTATCCAGACTATAGCTGCACATCAGGGCAACAAGGCATCTCATCCAGACCAAAAAGGTCGGTATGCTATGACACAAGCCACATCAAAGGTGAGCAACTTAGCCTCTGAAAATAGGTTGAACTAAATAATCTGCACTTAGATCTGCGCCCTTGTTTCTTGTCTTTTCCCCTCTCCTAGACCTTGTAGCCTCGGGGTCATATATCTCTGACTCTCCACAAGTAGAAACTTTTTCCCTTAGATCCCAGTACTGGAGTGAATGTCGGAGCAGGGGGTGGACAGCTCCTTGCTTTACCATACTATGGAGCTACATGCACAAACATTATTATTTATTATTGCAGTGCCATTTATTCCATGGCGCTTTACATATGAAAAGGGGTATACATAGACAAGTACAATAATCATGAACAATACATGGCACAAACAGGTACAGAAAGAGAAAGGACCCTACTCACTAGAGCTCACAGTCCAGTAGGGATGGGTGAGGAGAGAGGACCCTGCCTACAAGGGCTGACAGTCTACAAGTAATGGGTGAGGATAAAGTAGGTGAGGAGAGAGAACCCTGCCTGCGAGGGCTCACAGTCTACAAGGGATGGGTGAGGATACAGTAGGTGAGGAGAGAGGGCCCTGCCTGCGAGGGCTCACAGTCTACATGGGATGGGTGAGGATACAGTAGGTGAGGAGAGAGGTCTCTGTCTGCGAGGAGTGACATCTACAAGGGATGGGTGAGGATATAGTAGGTGAGGGGAGAGGACCGTGCCCACAAGAGCTCACAGTCTACAAGGGATGGGTAGAATACAGTAAGTGAGGAGAGAGGTATCTGCCCGTGAGGGCTCACAGTCTACAAGGTATGGGTGAGGATACAGTAGGTGAGGAGAGAGGACTCTGCCTGCGAGGGCTCACAGTCTACAAGGGATGGGTGAGGATACAGTAGGTGAGGAAAGAGGACCTGCCTGCGAGGGCTCCCAGTCTACAAGGGATGGGTGAGGATACAGTAGGTGA
The DNA here is from genome assembly GCA_033576535.1 of Allobates femoralis. Taxonomy (NCBI): domain Eukaryota; kingdom Metazoa; phylum Chordata; class Amphibia; order Anura; family Aromobatidae; genus Allobates; species Allobates femoralis. Next base: position 543,746,218 of record JARQOC010000004.1, read on the forward strand.
GAGAAGACCCTGCCCATGAGGGCTCACAGTCTACAAGGGATGGGTGAGGATACAGTAGGTGAGGAAAGAGGACCCTTCCCGCGAGGGCTCGCTGTCTACAAGGGATGAGGATACAGTAGGTAAGGAGAGACGACTCTACCCGCAAGGGCTCATAGTCTACAAGGGATGGGAGAGGATACAGTAGGTGAGGAGAGAGGACCCTGCCTGCGTGGGCTCCCAGTTTCCAAGGGATGGGTGAGCATACAGTAGGTGAGGAGAGAGGACCCTTCCCGCGAGGGCTCATAGTTTACAAGAGATGGGTGAGGATACAGTACTTGAGGGTATAGCTGGTAGAGCAGCAGTTTAGTGGTCTGAGGCTCACTGCAGGTTGTACATTCAGAAGATTCAGGTTCAGCTGATTGTAGTGTTTGGAAAGGGATTGCGGGCATCAGGCCAAAAATGTAGTGCGGGTACTCCGGTGCTGGAGACATCACTGTGTTTTACCGTAAAAATAGTTACACTTTTTCCATGCAGATCTATCATTTCAACCACAAATGTAGAACATAAGATGGATGTGCCTTAGATTTAGATTACTGGGGTCACGCGTTTCGGACTAAGACTGACTCTGAGAATTGGAGTCTTGTGTTTCCTCTTTGTGGAGGACAGTTGGTTAGACGTGGATCAGCACTGCCCATCTTACTCTATGGGATCCAGTGGGTGCTAGTAGCAGGACTTAGAGCCGCTCCTCGTCCTCTGTAGAATGTAAAGTATGTCCTCTATTTCATGCAGACTTTCTCCGGTTCTCCCTGATCTGCGCTGTTTGACGTGACGATCTCAGTGTAAATTTTTAGTTGGATCGTGTCATCCTCCATCTAATTGGTTTATGTTTAACAAGGAAACGTGACTGCGTGTACTTACAGTTACGCATACTTTCACCAGCAATTCAGTGTTAGAAAGAGTTACTGCTGCAAATATGGCGTAAAGGAAGAGGCTGAGTCTTCAAAAGTGTCCTGCCGCACAAAATAACGGAGCTTGAGGACAAGGACCGATCCCAACCTCCTTATATCTAAGCCTCCAACATGAAGGCCAACTACAATAACCCATTATATACTAAAAATCCAGAATTGCATTCACAGTTCCTCAAGCTTCACTGCTGAAATCCCCCAGAATTCCCTGCTGACTCAGTGGTGACAGTGCAAATTACCTGGGCCGTTTAGACCTTGCAGTCATTACATCCGACACTGTATGTAGGTTAAATTGTCCAGTGAATCGGAGTTCGGCTAGGTTAGAGGTCAACATCAGGTCAAGCAGAATTGTGAATACAGCTCTGGGCATTATACTACTATAACACAGTAATTACAACACGAGGGATGCATTTACAAAATTACTAAACTTTCAGAATATGTTCAATCCATGAACACCCAGCATAACCCTTCTGCCAAATATTATGTACCGGAGTTCATTGCTGCTAAAATAACTCTGACCCTCAAGATGGCCTCCACAAGAGCTATCAACGTATCCTGGGGTATTTGGCAGCAAGACGTTGCCACCAGATCCTTTAACCCTTTTCGGACATGCGGCGTACATAAAAAGTGCCGCAGAGCCCCCTTCCCCCCCAAGATATAGCAGTTGCCAGGTGTTAGACCGCTGTCATCCACCTCTGGCTACAGTGACCAGACCTAGCTCTGATTGCTGTTGTTTAACTCCTTAAATGCCTCTACCCATCTCTTTTTAACGCTTGCCATTTTGGGTAAACATCTTCTTTCCCCTTTTGACCTGCGATGTTATCTTAGTTGCCCATATTTTGGCATGGCAGCTGGGGGTCATCTCATAGCCTTCATTGGGGCCACCTTGATACTTCCATAAAACCCAGGCTTCATAGAGCAAATAAATAAAAGTATTTAATGCCGTTTCACCCCAATTCCCCCTGGGTCCCTCAATCATTGGAGGCCCAAATAAGTGCCATCCCAAACCCATTAGGCTACTGGCGTCCTTTTTTTCAAAACTTCAGTCAGTCCTGACGAAATTCATTTGGGGCACTCATAGACCCCGGGTGCCAATAGCTACACTGTATAGACATAAAAATAGAGGTGGAGCAGGATTCCCCCATCGCAAACTATATTACAAATCAGCCATCTTGACTTGATTATTTGATTGTCAGTCTGGAACAGAGTTGCTCATGGGTTCCCCTATACAATTTGCCCTGGATAAACCCTAATAACAGAGGACAGTTTGGTCCAAGTTCGGAGGCTCTACGGGTTGCCCTCCTGGTTTGGGATCAGGAGACCAGGAAGGGGAACTTATCTCGCAGCAAAGGGCCCCTTTCACCCTTGTTTAACAATCCAGATTTTCCCCCTGGGGTCGGAGTGAGACGTTACTTTAATTGGAATAGGGGAGATGATCCACGCTGCCACCACATCTTTAAGGGTAATACCCTGATGCCAATCGAGACCTTTGTTAGGTCTGTTGGTGATGTTCCTGGATGGAATACTCACAAAGGAGTTAGAGGGACTGACTATTCCTCCTAGCCTTTCCCATTCGAGAAGTTGTTCCTACTGGATTCTCCACCTGTCCATTGTCTTTCATCAATATACTCACTCAAAAATCAAAATGACAGAGAAGACAAACCTTAATATACCAAGAGGTGGGAAGGGGAGTTGGGGACAACCATCTTTTGGCTAATTGGGATAAAGCATTCATCTTATTACATAAATGGTCTATGGCATGCCAAGCCCAGGAAAAAATGTAAAATAATTTCTAGGTTGTATTGTTGCCCAGTAGATCTTCATACAGCGTTCCCATCAGAGACAGATGTTGGAGATGTCTTGTAGAGAGCGGGGCAATGACCCTCATTTGGGGGAGTTGTGACAAAATACAGCCCTTTTAGGAGAGTGGTTTCTCTGTATACAAGATGATAAGTAATGGGGATGTGGAGAAATCACCACAAATTGCTTTACTCTCCATGCTCCCGGGTTCCATCAAATCTCAGACGAAAGATATCTTGCGGTTTTGCATAGCAGCAGCCCATAAAATCGTTCCGAGATACTGAGAAAAGGCGGGTTGTCTCCTTTTGACAGACTGGCTGACAGAAATGCAATGTCTCTAAAGAATGGAAGATCTCACTGCGGAACTTTAATAGCTCCAGTGACAAATTTGTATCTGCATGTGTATTATGGGTGACATTTTTGTACTCCCCGAGGTTTCACAAGATGTTTGGTCCGTCCTGAGGGGGGAATGCCCAGTCCCCCACCCCCCCTTCCCCCTTCTTTCCCCCCTTCCATCACCCCTTCCATCGCACACCATAATCCCTCACCCTCCTCTTCTTCTTTGCCTTCCCTATTTCCCCTAATACGACTTTTCTTCTTTATTCTAACATCCTTACCCCATAAAACCACGAGTTACTATTAACTGAGACGAGTTTTTGAAATATACCATTCTTTTACCTGTAGTCCACCACCCCCTGCTCCGAAAGGAGCACTTGTTAAAAAAGTTGACCAAGGCTCCTTTCTCTTCAGCGTTTTTGCTAATTTGCAGCAGATTTACCTAATTGCGGTACAAACCGCATTTGCCGCACCTGCCGCAAGTCCCATAGAGAATGAATGGGGCTTGCCGCAAGTGTAGCCGTGACGCGGCAAATGCGGTAAATCTGCCGGATCTGCCGTAAATCATCAGAAACGCTGATGTGAAAGGGGCCTGAGTTTAGTTCTTGTTAGGTTCTAATCACATTATTAAACAATGTAATAATCTTACAATAGATTCAATACTTCTACTTATCTGCCTACTAATCGGCTCAATCCGGGCCTTTAGCACACTTTACAAGAGACACTTGTTCAATTCTGTTTTAGTTGAAGCTGATTTATGCTATTGTTCTTGACTTTATAAGAGATTGTCATGTTTGATTGATTTATTACTTGCTTGTTTATTTCAATAAAGAAAGATTAAACATAATAAAACAAATAAAAAGCTAATGGTGCAAGGGGAATTCAGATTGATTCCCCCCCGCACCTCTTTTTTCAGTTTGTTAAAGAAAACCTATAAATTACTAAAAATGTTTAATTTAAATACAGAGTAAAAATTTCTGAGCTTCCCTGAATGTGCTGCTGTTTTCCGTTTTGCGCTGCAATGCTCCATTGCAAAGATACTCAAATTTGTTTCTTCTGGAATGCAGTATGTGAAATCTCTGAAGATGCGCCCAATTGGGCTACAAAGCAGAGTCGTCTTCTGGGGTGTGCGGCCTCACCCCTTCTTTCCAGTTGCTGCCAATTATAGCTCTGCAGCATCAAAGACTGCTAGCTCAGCTGCTGAGCTGTATTTGGCAGTGTCCAAGATAGAGGGGTGAAAGCGCTCTCCTAAATCCCGCTTGCTCTTTTTTCTTGCTTCCAACACATTAACGTCAAGAACAGACCATTCATTTGTGACCTTATAACTTACACCTTGATAGTAGCCATTGTAATCAGATAATCACATTCACATCACCTGTCCATAGTTTTTTACCATTATGACTGATCAGTAATTAAAAGGCGACTTTCCCTTTAAAGAAAACTTTTACTGGATTTCTTAAATTTTAACCAAGTTTAGTTAGTTCCAGTAGCTTCTGCTCCACTGATTTTGGAACAGTTTTTCTTTTTCTCCTGTGACCCTCCTTTCCAGAGTTATGCCCCTGGTTTCCCTTGAACTAACTGGGCGTATACTGCTCAAGTTCTTTGTGGGCATTTACTATTCCTCCTGGCCAATCAAAGTATGGCCACGCCCATACAGAACATCTGTGGTACAAGCCCAGTTTTTTTAAGAGAAAATTTGCTCCATTTCCAGGGGGCATAACTTTGGAACGGAAGGGCACAGAATAAAAAAAAAAACTGTTCCAGAATCAGTGAAGAAGGGACTCTGTTTAAAGTAAAAAAAACACGCAAAAAAACTGTGAAGTGTCCTCTTTAAGACTTTTCATCCACATCCTCCTTGGTGTTTTCTTTTAAGAGGTATTACACCAATTGGTGCAGACCCAATAGAGGAAACCATTTAAATTGAAATACGATAGGACTGAGGTTTGAGATATGGATCTCCATGAAATGTTGTGGTTTAGTGGCATCGGGCCAAATATCTATCTTAACTTAGTTGATTCCTGTGCAGATGAATGCGGTTGTGGCATCATTTGTCATGGGGCAAGTCAGCACAGACATCCGGACTATTAATCTGGATCGTAATCATATTCTGTTTATGCTATAAATATGTATGTTTGTCTTATGTTATTGGTTGGCTATACATTTTTTCAAAATGAAAGCCATTTTTTTGTTGACTTTTAAGTAAAGGTTTAGTGTTTGATGTGATGTTCGTTCCCATTTATTACAATATATGATTTACCAGATAACCCACGTTGTTTTCTATTGTCTTTTAATTTGTAGTGAATATGGATTTGCTGAAAAAGTGGTAGAAGGAATCTCCCATTCGGTGAACTCCATCATTATCCGTATTCGAGCAAAGGCCTTCAATGCTTCCTTTGAATTATCCCAACTAAGAATATACAGTGTGAACGCCAACTGGCAGCTGAGCGACCTGCGCTTCACCCGGATACAAGATCCTCAGTGAGGAGAGGTGAGGTGTCAACCTAAAGGGCCAACGATCGGCATTGTTGCCTTAAAACGCTCGCGACCTGAGTTTGAATCTTAGGACATGGTCTACTGCAGGGCTGGGTTTCCACTTGGAAGAGAGAGAGTAGACCAGTTGCCTTCCTATGATTTGTCCGACCTCATCTCATAAGATTACTGTTATCTGAAGTGACAAATTTTGATCATTTTGGGCTACCAACATGTAAAAATAACATTAAAAAGCCAACAGTGGACTATTGTCTGCCAAAAACGCGGGTTTTCGATCATCCCCTCGTAGACTGTGAGCCCTTGTGGACAAGGTCCCCTCCCCTCCTGTACCTATATGTCCTGATTGTCTAGAGTTATTGTAATTGTGCTTGTCTCCCCTATCCTCATGTAAAGCACCATGGAACCTAATGGCGCTATATAAATAAATAATAATAATATTCTTCCATTTAACTCAATGAAATAGAAAAAATAGTCATCTGAGTGCTGTCGGTTTTTGCTGTTTAATAAGTAGGAGAACCTTGGAATTTATTTTTTTATGAGAAAAATGGTTGATGCCCTGAAACAGACATGGGCCAAAAATTAATGAATATTTAATTCAGCAAACTGATTTAAAAAAAATGCTTATTTTTCTCATACATCTATCTTAATCGAGTCTCTGTGGTGCAGGAGGTAGAGACGAGGAGCATCGGCTCCACTATGCACAGAGAGTCGGCAGCTGCGGGTATAGACTGGACCACCTCTCTGTGCAGTGGAGCTGGTCATGTCTGTGCACAGATTGCCGGCAGCTGCAGTCCTTGGCTCCACTTACAGCGGCCACAGAGGAGTAGGTGAGCGTCCACACCATAATACATGGCCACAGGGTGAGCACACACACCATAATACAGGGCTACAGGGTGAGCACACACACCATAATACAGGGCTACAGGGTGAGCACACACACCATAATACAGGGTGAGCACACACACTATAATACAGGGCCACAGCGTGAGCACACACACCATAATACAGGGTGAGTACACACCATAATACAGGGCCACAGGGTGAGCACACACCATAAGAGCACAGCAAGGGTTCCAGGAAACAGAGTACAAGGCTGGGGGACAGGAATGGTGCTACCGGGGAAGAGCACAGCAAGGGTTCCAGGACACAGATCACAAGGAAGGCCTGACCAACAGCTAGCAAAGCAGAAGCTCAACTAACACAATAATCAGGCACCTCCCATCAGAGGAGGTGGCCTGATATACCATAGGAAGAGCAGCTATTGGTCAAGGGGATTGTCAGGTTGGACCGTGTCGGCCCCTAGAGTCACAGGGGAGGTGTGCACCTAGTGCACCGCTGATTGGTCACATGAATACGACCATAGTAATGTGCTCATGTGCGAGCCCAGAGGTCAGCTGACAGGAAGGGAACCCGGCGATGGCTCCGAGACACAGCACACCTGGATGCCGGATGCCCGGTCGGCAGAGGAGCAGGGGATGCCGACCCGGGAGAGGTGAGCTGGGAAGCGGTGCCAGGGGGCCTAACACTCTCCTCTGCAGATTGTCTTTTCAGAGAAGAAAAAGACCTGAACTCTAGTGCCACCTACTGGCAGTAGCAATCCTAAAAGTCAGTATTGGCCCTTTAACGAGCCTTGCCATACAAATTAGGATTATAACCAAACCAGAATCTCATTTTGCAGACATGGTGTTATGGGTTGATTGCCCTTCATCAGTGAAAAGTATGAGATCTAATCTTGCTGTATGAAGACACACGAATGAAGGAAGATCGGGATTAATCCGCGCTGGACCACAATGGAGCCAATGGAGCCAATGCTTGCACACAGAACTTTTATTCACACACAAGGAACATACAATTGCCTATGCGTTTCATGGCCACCTGGCCACTTCTTCAGGGCTACAATATCTACTTATATAATCCGCAGTTGGGAATTCGGGCGTTGTCGCCGAATCCCAACATGCTTTGCGGGACTGCGAGTGATGACGCGCAGCGTCATCACGAGCCGCAGACCCGCACTACTGTAAAAAAAAAAAAAAAAAAGTTAATGCTCACCTCTCCCCGAGCCCCCGCCGTCTCCTGCCGTCTTCTTCCAAGCTTCCGGTGGCTGCCGCAGGCTCCCAGTGTGTGCAGAGCTCTTCTACTGCAGTTCAAGGACCTGTGGTGATGTCACAGTCACGTGACACCAGGTTACTCCATGGTAATCTGGTGTCACGTGACTGTGACATCACCGCAGGTCCTTGAACTGCACTAGAACAGCTCTGCACACACTGGGAGCCTGCGGCAGCCACCGGAAGCTTGGAGGAAGACGGCAGGAGACGGCGGGGGCTCGGGGAGAGGTGAGCATTAACTTTTTTTTTTTTTTAACCCCTGCCTTCCTGTTTGGAGACCTTTTACTGTACTGAGCATGCTCAGTACAGTAAATGACTCCTCCAGCCTCACAGCCTCCCCATCCTCACTGCCTCCTTCAGCCTCAGTCTCCTCCAGCCTCAGTCTCCTCCAGCCTCACAGCCTCCCCATCCTCACTGCCTCCTTCAGCCTCAGTCTCCTCCAGCCTCAGTCTCCTCCAGCCTCACAGCCTCCCCATCCTCACTGCCTCCTTCAGCCTCAGTCTCCTCCAGCCTCAGTCTCCTCCAGCCTCACAGCCTCCCCATCCTCACAGCCTCCTCCAGCCTCACAGCCTGCCCATCCTCACAGCCTCCTACAGCCTCACACCCTCCTCCAGCCTCACAGCTCTCCCATCCTCACAGCCTCCTCCAGCCTCACAGCCTCCCCATCCTCACAGCCTCACAGCCTCCTCCAGCCTCACAGCCTCCCATCCTCACAGCCTGCTCCAGCCTCACACCCTCCTCCAGCCTCACATCCTCTCCAGCCTCACAGCCTCCCATCCTCACAGCCTCCTCCAGCCTCACAGCCTCCTCCAGCCTCACAGCCTCCCCATCCTCACAGCCTCCTCCAGCCTACACCTCCTCCAGCCTCACAGCCTCCCCATCCTCACTGCCTCCTCCAGCCTCACTGCCTCCTCCAGCCTCACTGCCTCCTCCAGCCTCACATCCTCCTCCAGCCTCACAGCCTCCCCATCCTCACAGCCTCCTCCAGCCTCACAGCCTCCTCCAGCCTCACAGCCTCCCCATCCTCACAGCCTCCTACAGCCTCACAGCCTCCTCCAGCCTCACAGCCTCCCCTCCTCACAGCCTCCTCCAGCCTCACAGCCTCCTCCACCCTCACATCCTCCTCCAGCCTCACAGCCTCCTCCAGCCTCACAGCCTCCTCCAGCCTCACAGCCTCCCCATCCTCACAGCCTCCCTCCTCACAGCCTCCTCCAGCCTCACATCCTCCTCAGCCTCACAGCCTCCTCCAGCCTCACAGCCTCCTCCAGCCTCACAGTTTCCTCCAGCCTCACAGCCTCCCATCCTCACAGCCTCCTCCACCTCACATCCTCCTCCACCCTCACATCCTCCTCCAGCCTCATCCTCCTCCAGCCTCACATCCTCCTCCAGCCTCACTGCCTCCTCCAGCCTCACTGCCTCCTCCAGCCTCACAGCCTCCCATCCTCACAGCCTCCTCCAGCCTCACAGCCTCACAGCCTCCTCCAGCCTCACAGCCTCCTCCAGCCTCACACCCTCCTCCAGCCTCACACCCTCCTCCAGCCTCACACCCTCCTCCAGCCTCACAGCCTCCTCCAGCCTCACAGCCTCCCATCCTCACTGCCTCCTCCAGCCTCACTGCCTCCTCCAGCCTCACAGTCTCCTCCAGCCTCACATCCTCCTCCAGCCTCACAGCCTCCCCATCCTCACAGCCCTCCAGCCTCACAGCCTCCCCATCCTCACAGCCTCCTCCAGCCTCACAGCCTCCCCATCCTCACAGCCTCCTACAGCCTCACAGCCTCCTCCAGCCTCACAGCCTCCCATCCTCACAGCCTCCTCCAGCCTCACAGCCTCCTCCAGCCTCACAGCCTCCCCATCCTCACAGCCTCCTCCAGCCTCACACCCTCCTCCAGCCTCACACCCTCCTCCAGCCTCACATCCTCCTCCAGCCTCACAGCCTCTCCATCCTCACAGCCTCCTCCAGCCTCACAGCCTCACAGCCTCCTCCAGCCTCACAGCCTCCCCATCCTCACAGCCTCCTCCAGCCTCACACCCTCCTCCAGCCTCACAGCCTCCTCCAGCCTCACACCCTCCTCCAGCCTCACAGCCTCCCATCCTCACTGCCTCCTCCAGCCTGACTGCCTCCTCCAGCCTCACAGTCTCCTCCAGCCTCACATCCTCCTCCAGCCTCACAGCCTCCCCATCCTCACAGCCTCCTCCAGCCTCACAGCCTCCCCATCCTCACAGCCTCCTCCAGCCTCACAGCCTCCCCATCCTCACAGCCTCCTCCAGCCTCACAGCCTCCCCATCCTCACAGCCTCCTACAGCCTCATAGCCTCCTCCAGCCTCACAGCCTCCCCATCCTCACAGCCTCCTCCAGCCTCACAGCCTCCTCCACCTCCCATCCTCCTCCAGCCTCACATCCTCCTCCAGCCTCAATCCTCCTCCAGCCTCACAGCCTCCTCCAGCCTCACAGCCTCCTCCAGCCTCACTGCCTCCTCCAGCCTCACAGCCTCCCCATCCTCACAGCCTCCTCCAGCCTCACATCCTCCTCCAGCCTCACAGCCTCCCATCCTCACAGCCTCCTCCAGCCTCACAGCCTCCTCCAGCCTCACAGCCTCCCCATCCTCACTGCCTCCTCCAGCCTCACAGCCTCCTCCAGCCTCACAGCCTCCTCCAGCCTACACAGCCTCCCCATCCTCACAGCCTCCTCCAGCCTCACATCCTCCTCCAGCCTCACAGCCTCCTCCAGCCTCACAGCCTCCTCCAGCCTCACAGCCTCCCCATCCTCACAGCCTCCTCCAGCCTCACAGCCTCCCCATCCTCACAGCCTCCTCCACCCTCACATCCTCCTCCACCCTCACATCCTCCTCCAGCCACACATCCTCCTCCAGCCTCACAGCGTCCTCCAGCCTCACTGCCTCCTCCAGCCTCACAGCCTCCCCATCCTCACAGCCTCCTCCAGCCTCACAGCCTCCTCCAGCCTCACAGCCTCCTCCAGCCTCACAGCCTCCTCCAGCCTCACTGCCTCCCCATCCTCACAGCCTTCTCCAGCCTCACATCCTCCTCCAGCCTCACAGCCTCCTCCAGCCTCACAGCCTCCCCATCCTCACAGCCTCCTCCAGCCTCACAGCCTCCCCATCCTCACAGCCTCCTCCAGCCTCACAGCCTCCTCCAGCCTCACAGCCTCCCCATCCTCACTGCCTCCTCCAGCCTCACAGTCTTCTCCAGCCTCACATCCTCCTCCAGCCTCATAGCCTCCCCATCCTCACAGCCTCCCCATCCTCACAGCCTTCTCCAGCCTCACAGCCTCCTCCAGCCTCACAGCCTCCTCCAGCCTCACAGCCTCCCCATCCTCACAGCCTCCTCCAGCCTCACATCCTCCTCCAGCCTCACACCCTCCTCTAGCCTCACAGCCTCCCCATCCTCACAGCCTCCTCCAGCCTCACAGCCTCCTCCAGCCTCTCACCCTCCTCCAGCCTCACAGCCTCCCCATCCTCACAGCCTCCTCCAGCCTCACAGCCTCCTCTAGCCTCTCACCCTCCTCCATCCTCAGCCGCACTACCTGACACCGCTGCCATCCTGCCAACCGTCGGCCCCGCACCATCGCCACCGCCCTCGCGCCCTCCGCGAGGTCCATGCTGCCCGGATGCCGCCGGAGCCTTCCGCCCCTCGCCACTCTCTCACCGCTGGGCTCTCAATGTCGCCATGCTGGTGGAGTAGCGGTCTACGGGCTGTGGCCGGGTGCCGGGAGAGCCAGGGACGTCGTCCTGTGGCCGCCAACAGCCAATGGGAGTGAGCGGACCGTGTCAGCCTGCAAAGCCTGACACGCCCCGCTCACTCCCATTGCCTGCCCCTGCAAGCGGATTGGGCGCTGTGTTGTACACACAGGACGCCCATCCCATTGCCCAGGACTTGGCGTCCTAGACCAATCGGATGACCGTCCTGTCTTTACCACACACCGCCCAATCCGCTCCTTCCGCTCAGGTCACATGTGTGACCTGAGGGCAAGAACTGATCCCTCTCTGCATCACCCAACCCGCCGCAGAGGACAATGCCGTGTGACTGGGGCTGCGATCAGCCCCAGCACGCAGCCACGTCCTGCCGCCGAGCGGTGATGTCACCCCTCCAGCCGCATCTCTCCTCACCCCTCCAGCCAGACCTCTCCTCACCCCTCCATCTGGACCTCTCCTCACCACTCCAGCCTCTGCTCTCCTCACCCCTCCAGCCTCTGCTCGCCTCACTCCTCCAGCCTCCCGCCACATCATACTCTGCTATCCACAGAGCCCCCTCTATACTCTGACACCCACAGAGCCGCCTGTATACTCTCCTACCCACACAGCCGCCTGTATACTCTGCTACCCACAGAGCTGCCTCTATACTCTGCTACCCACAGAGCCGCCTCTATACTCTGCTACCCACAGAGCCGCCTGTATACTCTCCTACCCACAGACCCGCCTGTATTCTCTGCTACCCACAGAGCCGTTTCTATATTCTGCTACCCACACAGCCGCCTCTATACTCTGCTACCCACAGAGCCTTCTCTATACTCTGCTACACACAGAGCCGCCTGTATAATCTGCTAACCACAAACCCGCCTGTATACTCTGCTACCCACAGAGCCGCCTGTATACTTTTCTACCCAGAGAGCCACCTGTATAATCTGCTACCCTCAGAGCAGTCTGTATACTCTGCTACCCACAGACCCGCCTGTATAGTCTGCTACCCACAGAGCCCCATATATACTCTGCTAGCCACTCACCCGCCTGTATACACACAATTCATTTCACCGCTCTCCCGATGCAATTGCATCGGGCCTTTTTACTAGTTACATCATAACATACAGATCCCCTTTATATATACAAGCACTGTGACATCACAATGATTACATAACTTCCTGTAGGAACGCCCCTAAATGACAAACATGATGATAAATTGATTTAAAGTACCCACATGTATGTGTAATCAAGTTGTTAAAGGGTAAAACTTACATAAGCAACAGTATAAAACCAATTAAAACATAGACATAAAAAATAAAACATAAAAATCATGTTAAAAATATGTGTCTAATTTTATATTAAAGAGTGGTCCCGAACTCATCTCTGAGAGAGAAACCTATCACAAGGGTTTACTCCTGAGAGGAGCTATATCCAGTTTGGTCTCCAACCTTTCACTATCTCATAAAGTAAATGATTACATCTGTATCACATGGGGAAACAATTACAGTGAGTCAAACCAGTAGAGCCAAGCTCTCAACACCGCAGTCAATGGATTTACCCCCTGACCACAACATATATTACCAATTTAAAGGAACTTAAGGGATATACAGTTAGGGTCAGAAATATTTGGACAGTGACACAATTTTCGCGCGTTGGGCTCTGCATGCCACCACATTGGATTTGAAATGAAACCTCTACAACAGAATTCAAGTGCAGATTGTAACGTTTAATTTGAAGGGTTGAACAAAAATATCTGATAGAAAATGTAGGAATTGTACACATTTCTTTACAAACACTCCACATTTTAGGAGGTCAAAAGTAATTGGACAAATAAACATAACCCAAACAAAATATTTTTATTTTCAATATTTTGTTGCGAATCCTTTGGAGGCAATCACTGCCTTAAGTCCGGAACCCATGGACATCACCAAACGCTGGGTTTCCTCCTTCTTAATGCTTTGCCAGGCCTTTACAGCCGCAGCCTTCAGGTCTTGCTTGTTTGTGGGTCTTTCCGTCTTAAGTCTGGATTTGAGCAAGTGAAATGCATGCTCAGTTGGGTTAAGATCTGGTGATTGACTTGGCCATTGCAGAATGTTCCACTTTTTTGCACTCATGAACTCCTTTGGCTGTATGCTTGGGGTCATTGTCCATCTGTACTATGAAGCGCCGTCCTATCAACTTTGCAGCATTTGGCTGAATCTGGGCTGAAAGTATATCCCGTTACACTTCAGAATTCATCCGGCTACTCTTGTCTGCTGTTATGTCATCAATAAACACAAGTGACCCAGTGCCATTGAAAGCCATGCATGCCCATGCCATCACGTTGCCTCCACCATGTTTTACAGAGGATGTGGTGTGCCTTGGATCATGTGCTGTTCCCTTTCTTCTCCAAACTTTTTTCTTCCCATCATTCTGGTACAGGTTGATCTTTGTCTCATCTGTCCATAGAATACTTTTCCAGAACTGAGCTGGCTTCTTGAGGTGTTTGTCAGCAAATTTAACTCTGGCCTGTCTATTTTTGGAATTGATGAATGGTTTGCATCTAGATGTGAACCCTTTGTATTTACTGTCATGGAGTCTTCTCTTTACTGTTGACTTAGAGACAGATACACCTACTTCACTGAGAGTGTTCTGGACTTCAGTTGATGTTGTGAACGGGTTCTTCTTCACCAATTAAAGTATGCGGCGATCATCCACCACTGTTGTCATCCGTGGACGCCCAGGCCTTTTAGAGTTCCCAAGCTCACCAGTCAATTCCTTTTTTCTCAGAATGTACCCATCTGTTGATTTTGCTACTCCAAGCATGTCTGCGATCTCTCTGATGGATTTTTTCTTTTTTTTCAGCCTCAGGATGTTCTGCTTCACCTCAATTGAGAGTTCCTTTGACCGCATGTTGTCTGGTCACAGCAACAGCTTCCAAATGCAAAACCACACACCTGGAATCCACCCCTGACCTTTTAACTACTTCATTGATTACAGGTTAACGAGGGAGACGCCTTCAGAGTTAATTGCAGCCCTTAGAGTCCATTGTCCAATTACTTTTGGTCCCTTGAAAAAGAGGAGGCTATGCATTACAGAGCTATAATTCCTAAACCCTTTCTCCGATTTGGATGTGGAAACTCTCATATTGCAGCTGGGAGTGTGCACTTTCAGCCCATATTATATATATAATTGTATTTCTGAACATGTTTTTGTAAACAGCTAAAATAACAAAACTTGTGTCACTGTCCAAATTTTTCTGGCCCTAACTGTATATATATATCCCTTAAGTTCCTTTAAATTGGTAATATATGTTTTCAAGATGAGGTTTAGATTATCATATTGGTCCAATACATAATGGATAGATGTAATAAGGTAAATCCATTGACTGTGGTGTTGAGAGCTCGGCTCTGCTGGTTTGACTCACTGGTGAGACAAAAAGTTAGATTAAAATAATTTTTACCCATGTGATACAGATGTAATAATTTACTTTATGAGATGGTGAAAGGTTGGAGACCAAACTGGATATAACTCCTCTCTGCATATAAGGCAGGTATGGGAAAAGGGTTGTATTAGATTTATTTCTATCTCTTCTAATTGTGCATACTTTTTCATTCACCTATAGCCAGGGGTGAACCTAGCCTCTCTGCTGCCTGAGGCGAACTGCAGAACGGCGCCCCCCCACCATAGTAAATGTTTTAAAATCAGTAGAAATAAATCTGGTTTATATAGAACTTTGTCTATCCTGTAAAAATGAGAATACCGTAGTTGCCATTTTAATTTGGAGAAATAGAAAAAAAGATGTCCAAACACAAGGATGTCAGCGCCATCACACGCACATACAAGAACCACAAAGAAGAATCCAGAGCAAGGATCATTAATGGCAATGGCAGCTTGGCACAAGCAAACAGACACACAATGATGGCGGCAGAGTGGTGGTCTTGTAGGCAGATCCAGTACTGCATCATTATAGCAGCACTGATTGCCAACATATTGTCTGACTAGTCAGATATGTCCACCATGCAGCACCGTCCACACACCACATACAATGACCTGCTGCCTGAGCATCAACAAGCCGCCACTGCACTAAGCTGGAGAAATGGTGCGTCATCCACAACAGACCACGCCTCTTTCTCCCGAAACACTTAGCCAATCACAAGCATAGCACATGGGGCTGTCCAGAGCTAATAGCAGGGGCCTTCCTATTGGGTTGAGTAAGGGATGTGGTAGCAGGAAGGGGGACAAGTGCCACCAAGCAACCACCACTCAAGAGAAGCATGGCACGATGCCTGTATGTACGGAGTAGTGTAAGTTATAGCCAATCAGTCCTGCACCTTATGTGAAAGGGACAATGCATCCTGCACCAGGAGCGCACATAGAAATCATGGGACCCCATAGCAGAAATTCTAATTGGGCCCCTATCCCCACAAAAAATATTTGGCTCAGGCTCTTTCAACTTTGCAGCTGTTACAAAGTAATTTTCCTCCTATTGAAACCCTTAGATTCCTCTTTCATTGCCCCCATAATGTACGATGCCAACAAAAGTGCCCCCCAAACACTGCATGATCCCCCACAGTGATTCCTCCACCTGCACAGAATGATAACCTGATTGTACCCCCTCAACTATCCTGACACAGTATGATCCCCAACTGTGACCCAGTCTTCCATACAGTATACCCATGTCCTGTACCGTATAATGGCCCCCAACACAGCCCTCCATAAAGTATAATGGCTTCTTTGTAGCTTTTCAAGTATTATCATGCCCTCCATAGAGCCCTCCAAATGTTATAGTTAATTCCACATAGTATAATTGGGTCCATGAGTCCTTCATATATTATAATGCACCCCATATTCCTCCATATATTATAATGCACCCTCACAGTCCGCGATATAGTATAATGCACCCCCCATAGTCCTCCATTTAATATAATGCCTGTATCAAGGGCAAGGATACAACCTTTGAAGAATATGAATGTCAACGGTGGTGAAGGGGTTAAATTACATTATATACAGCACACATGTACTGGACAACACCTGCTCATTACATACATCATACAGTCACACAGACACACACATCATACATGTCCTTAGTACATACATGCTATATAACAGATGCACAACAGGTACAAATCATATACACAGAACATGCATGCAGGACAAGTGTATATACTCACAAGATATCCTAAATACACACAGACACAGCCCACTTACACACAGACACAACCCACAGGCACACAACCCATGCAGACACACAACACAGACAACCCACACACAACCCACAAACAGACACAACCAATACACAAACAAAGACACAACCCACACACACATACACAACCAACAGACACAACACACACACAAATACAACACACACAGTTACAACACATACATAACACACATACACAACCCACACGCAGACACACAACCCATACACAGACACACAACCATACACAGACACAACCCACACAGACACAACACACATACATACATACAAAGAAATACAATTCACACACATACAGACACAACCCACACACAGAGACACAACTCACACACAGACACAACATACACAAATACAACCTAAACACAGACACATCTCACACACACAGAGACACAACCCACACACACGATCCACACAATAGACACACAACCCACTCAGACAACACAGACACAACCCACAGACAAATACAACCCACACAGACACAACCCACACACACAGACACAACCCAAACACACACAGACACAACCCAAACACACACAGACACAACATGCACAGACGCAGCCCACACACACAGACACACCCCTCATACACAACCCCCACACACAGAGACAACCCACACACACACAGACACACCCCACACACAACATACACAGACACAACCCACACACATACATAGACACAACCCACACACATACAGCACAGCCCACACATACAGACACAACCCACGCTCAGACACAACCCAAACACAGACACACCACTCATACACAACCCCCACACACAGAGAGACAACCCACAGACACACAGCACACACACACAACCCATACACAGAGACAGATAACCCACATACAGATACAACCCTCACACAGCACACACACATCACTGACACACGACCCACGCACAGATACAAGACACAGACACAACCTAAACAGATACACAACCCACACAAACACAACCTAAACAGATACACAACCCACACAGACACACAACCTACACACACACAGAAACATGAAGACACACACTCACCTTTGCTGCAGGGGTGGAGGCTGGTGTACTTGTGCAGCTTTACCTGCTCACAGCAGCTGAGCGCCTCCCCCACTCTCTGTGTCGGGACTGTCCAGCAGGAGAGCTGTCACCAAAGCTGCACTCCCATCACCTCTGCGGCCGGCCGCAGCGCTGGTACCCCTATTACCAATTATCACAGGTGGCGTCATGATACCATTTCCCCCATCATCATCACCCCCACCACCGCCATTGAGGGTTCAGGGTACGGAATCGGGAACCGACCTGCTTTGATTCCCCACTGAAGTAACCACCTGTCCCGGTATCTGAGTACCCCTACCCTGTCGACCAACTCATATATATTCCCATCCTGGCTGGGCCCCTGCCTCATGTACATGGGCTGCTTCCTGTGTAAATATATGTCCCCCACCCTGGCTGGGCTCCTATCTCATATATATGGGCCCCGTCCTGTATATATATGGGGCAGGGGCCCAGCCAGGATGGGGGACATATATATATACAGGAAGGCTCCATATATATGAGGCAGGGACCCCGCCAGGATGGCGTATATCGTATATATAGTAATCCGAAAAAATGGACTGCAGCACTACATGTCAGAGGTTGTAGAAGCCTTTAAGGGGTCTTCAGGGTAACTGCCATGCTGCTCACGTTTTGTACAAACATTAACCCCTTTTTTTGAGATTTGTGCACAGCGATTAACAAAGTGCACTGTTACCCTAAAGGTCAGTGGCGTAACTTGAAGCTCATGGGCCCTGATGCGAAAACTCCAATGGGGCCCCCAATAATTACAAATATTTAACAGCAATAGTATTTTTCCATAAGCCAATGGGACTTATGAGGCCCCCTAGACTCCGGGGCCCAGGTGCGATCGCAACCCCTGCATCTGTTGTAGGTACGCCCCTGCTAAAGGCCCATTAAAGGCTTCTACAACCTCTGACAAGGAGTGCTGCAGTCCATTTTTGTAGCTTTTTTTGTTGTTTGATATAGTGTAGAAATTTAGGGAAAAGTGGGAATATGCTCTGGTAGTGATCGGTTATAGGTAACTGTGTTATTTTCTGCAGAGATGAGTCCTGGCTAGAAGACGTGATATCGGTCTGCGATAGATAAAGAAGAAAAGTGATGATGAAGGACTTCACCTAGAGACATCACTGGTGCACAATGACACTATATCCAGACCTCCTGTGTATAATGCCACTGGTAATCTCTGCATTACCTGTACAATGACACTATACTATATACAGAGCCCCTATGTATAATGTCAAAGGTGATCACTGTTTTACCTGTACATTTTTTGATGTATAGGGTCTGTATCCCTATTTTTAATTGATTTTATCTCATGTAGATTGTAGTGTTTCTCTGAATAAAATTTGTATTCTATTTTGTACCTTATATTGGTGATCGCTTTATCTTGGTGAGTCGCTTTTTCTTACATGTAAAATAATTGCTTTAGACACACACAGGCTGATCCCAACCTTTATTTGTGGTGCCCTTGGAACCCCTCCTTTTTGCACTGTTTTACCTGTACACTGACACTATATGCAGAGCTCTTGTGTATAATGTCACTCGTGATCTCTGCATTGCCTGTACACTGACAGTATATACATACCCCCTATGTATAATGTCACTCGTGATCTCTGCATTACCTGGACACTGAGACTATGTACAGGCGCTCCTGTGTATACTGTCACTGGTGATCTCTGCTTTACCTGTACACTGACACTGTATACAGAGCTCTTGTGTATAATGTCACCGGTGATCACTGTTTTACATGTACACTGACACTATATACCGAGCTCCTATGTATAATGTCACCGGTGATCACAGTCTTACCTGTACACTAGACACTATATACAGAGCTTCTGTGTATAATGTCAGTTATAATCGCTGTATTACCTGTACACTGACCCAATATACAGAGCTTTTTTAACTTTTCACTATTGTACTATTATTGGTCACTATGTGGTGGAATTATGTGCTATGGTCATGGTGTGGCAGTTTTCGTCCCTTGTATGTAGTATTATTCGGTCACTATGTGGTGGTAATATGAGGTTTGTTTTGTCATGGTGTGGCAGTAGTTATACCTTGTACATGGTAATATTTGATCACTATCTGGTGGTATTATTGCTCTGGTCATGGTGTGGCAGTATTTGTGCCTTGTATATGGCATTATTTGGGCACTATGTGGTCGTAATATATGCTATGGTCACGGTGTGGTGGTATTTCTCCCTTTTATGTGGTATCATTGGTCTTGGTATAGTGGATTGTGGTCGGTCATTTGATTTTACTGATATTAATAAGGGGAACATTTTTTTTATTTCCAATAGATATTAAATACTTGGATGTTTAACCCCTCCTTGCACAGCACCAGAGATGCACTTACAGTAAGTAATCATCTCGTCAAAGACCATATGCACATGGTGAGTATTTAGTGACATTTTCACCTCAATATTTGTAAAACAAAACCAGGAGTGGGTGAAAAAGGCAAAAAAAAATTACCTCTGATTGTTTTACTCCTTATGTCTTACAAATACTGAGGTAAAAATCTCACCAAATACTCATTGTGTACATAGCCTAAGGATAAGTGATGAGATATTAATTGGTGGGGGGTCCAACTGATGAATGTGCAACTTTTATCCCATAACATGTCCAAAAAAATAGAAAAAAATCCAGCACAGAATCCTGAGATCTAGATCCTTAAAAGTTCATTTAATTCAGAAAAAAAACAAAACAAAAACACACTGAAGACACATTAAAATCATCGTCTCTAAAGCCGGTCCTTGGTCCTGGTTTGTTTTCTCCCCATTAGACTGGAGCTCATTTATAACTCGACCACTGATCCGCTCATTCCCTCAGTGGCTGTGAGCGCTGGGTTTGTCTTTTTTCTGGGAGCTCCAATGATGATGAATGTAGCTGTGGTCACGTCATCACCGGACGCTGCAGTTTGTAATGGGGATAAAAGCTCCACGTTCTTTTGACTATGCGGTTTCCACTGGCAAAATCTATCAATAAATAAGTGATCACCTTCCTAGCCTGTGGATCACCGATAACTTGTTTTCATCAAAGAATCCCTTTAATGCAAACTACAGTAATTGTACATCACAGTAATGGTGAGTGCACAGGGATGTGCAGGAGCCGCCAATATAATGGGTATAACGGCTAACAGGTGGTTGCATATAGCTGAAAGGTGGGCGGGCCTCTGGAGTCAGATTCCCTGGTGGGCCCTAGACTGCCATGCACATAAATTGAGGTAATTTTTGGTGCTGTTACAATTTTTAACTATATATATAATGTATGTTTAGGTGGAGGTGGAGCTAGGGTAGAGGTGGAGCTTGGGCAGAGGTAGAGCAGGGGTGGAGTCTGGGTGAAGTCTCAGGGGGGGCCCCAAAATTCCTAGTGGCAGCCCTGGGAGGATCACAGCGGCATAGTCGGGCCAGCGCGCACATAGGACGTCTGGGACATCATGATCTGTGGCTCTGGCCCGCCATCGGCTCTGCCTGTGGCTCTGGCCCTCCGCCAGCTCTGCCTGTGGCTCTGGCCCGCCGCTGGCTCTGTCTGTGGCTCTGTCTGTGGCGCAGGCTCTGTCTGTGGCACTGGCCCGCTGCCGGCTCTGTCTGTGGCTCTGGCCCACTGCCGGCTCTGTGGCTCTGGCCTGCAGCCGGCTCTAGGGTTTGTGTGTGTGTAATATATAATAGAGAGAGTGTAAAAAATAAACAAAATGGTAAACCAGCATAAAAATATAGAAAAAAGTGGACTTTATTGCCCAATGGCGTGGTCCGTCGCATTGGGCAATAAAGTCCACTTTTTTCTATTGTTTTGTGCTGTTTTTCCATTTTTTACTCTATTGTAAGGAACCGTCTGGATTGCTGGTTGAGAAAGCTTTGCACATAAATTGAGGTAATTTTTGGTGCTATTCCAATTTTTCACTATAAATATAATGTATGTTTGGGTGGAGGCTTGGCACAGCCTCAGGGGGGCCCAAAAATTCCTAGTGGCAGCCCTGGGTGCAATAACTGGTAATGTGATGTCCAAAACAAGATAATATAGAAAAAATAAATCCAGGCAGAACTCCAATTAATATGCAAAAAATAGACTTTATTAGCCCATTATGTGGCGAGACATTTTGGCTGACAGCAAACCTTTATCAAGCCTTGATATTTATTTTTTCTAGATAGATGGTACTTAGATGATAGGTAGATAAATATATGTAGCCCCTGTATCTGCCCCATCCATCGTTCCTACAGTCCCTACCCACCATCCCCACAGTCCCTATCCCTATTCCGCATTGTACACTTGATTTGGCAAAAGTAATATGTATTTAGTCCTGATGTGGAACCCCTGTGGACTGGCCGCCACAGTGATGCTGCAAGTACTCCACAGGTGTGGTATCATCACTCTCAGGTGAGAGAGGTCACAAACCAGAGACACATAACCTGCACACAACACCATCCCAACTCCAGTCCAGGGGAAGGGGCCCCATGATGGGCAGACCCCATCTGCTGGCTAGAGGAAAGAATAGGTAGAGGGGGTGGGACTAAAAGAGAGAGTTAGAGTGAGGAGTCCAGGGAGGACGGAAGAGGAGGAAGGACGTAGAGAGAGGGAGTCCTAGGGGACACAGGAGTGGAGGATCCACCCATGGGCCCCAAATCAGGACCCGACTAGGGATGAGTGAGTATAATCGTTACTAATCGGTACTCGCCGAATAGTAACGATATTCGGGCTACTTGCTACTCCCCGAGTTTCTTGTGATTACTTGGGAGTAGCGAGTAGTTCTTTAACTTTCGCAGTGTATCTATGTATACACTGCGAAAGTGCACTAAAAGTGAATAAAAGTTGTTAAAAAATAAAAAAATATTGTACTCACCTATCCGACGCCTGCACCGGGATCGGCAAAGAAGACATCCGATCAACGACAAGGACCTGCGAGTCTGACAGCCACTCAGATGTCTGGTAGCGATCTGGCCAATCAGATGGCCAGATGTCACAAACCACCTGATCGCTACCAGCCACCTGATTGGCCAGATTTCCAGGTCTTGAACGTGTATCAATGACCTGGCAATCTGGCCAATCAGGTGGCTGGTAGCGATCACATGGTTTGTGACGTCTGGCTATCTGATTGGCCAGATCACTACCAGCCATCTGATTGGCTGTCAGATTCGCAGGTCCTTGTTGTTGATCGGATGTCTTCTTTGCCAGTCCCGATGCAGCAGGCGTCGGATAGGTGAGTATGATATTTTTTTATTTTTTAACAACTTTATTCACTTTTAGTGCACTTTCGCAGTGTATATATAGATACACTGCGAAAGTACAGTTAGGGCCAGAAATATTTGGACAGTGACACAAGTTTTGTTATTTTAGCTGTTTACAAAAACATGTTCAGAAATACAATTATATATATAATATGGGCTGAAAGTGCACACTCCCAGCTGCAATATGAGAGTTTCCACATCCAAATCGGAGAAAGGGTTTAGGAATCATAGCTCTGTAATGCATAGCCTCCTCTTTTTCAAGGGACCAAAAGTAATTGGACAATGGACTCTAAGGGCTGCAATTAACTCTGAAGGCGTCTCCCTCGTTAACCTGTAATCAATGAAGTAGTTAAAAGGTCAGGGGTGGATTCCAGGTGTGTGGTTTTGCATGTGGAAGCTGTTGCTGTGACCAGACAACATACGGTCAAAGGAACTCTCAATTGAGGTGAAGCAGAACATCCTGAGGCTGAAAAAAAAGAAAAAATCCATCAGAGAGATAGCAGACATGCTTGGAGTAGCAAAATCAACAGTTGGGTACATTCTGAGAAAAAAGGAATTGACTGGTGAGCTTGGGAACTCTAAAAGGCCTGGGCGTCCACGGATGACAACAGTGGTGGATGATCGCCGCATACTTTATTTGGTGAAGAAGAACCCGTTCACAACATCAACTGAAGTCCAGAACACTCTCAGTGAAGTAGGTGTATCTGTCTCTAAGTCAACAGTAAAGAGAAGACTCCATGACAGTAAATACAAAGGGTTCACATCTAGATGCAAACCATTCATCAATTCCAAAAATAGACAGGCCAGAGTTAAATTTGCTGAAAAACACCTCAAGAAGCCAGCTCAGTTCTGGAAAAGTATTCTATGGACAGATGAGACAAAGGTCAACCTGTACCAGAATGATGGGAAGAAAAAAGTTTGGAGAAGAAAGGGAACGGCACATGATCCAAGGCACACCACATCCTCTGTAAAACATGGTGGAGGCAACGTGATGGCATGGGCATGCATGGCTTTCAATGGCACTGGGTCACTTGTGTTTATTGATGACATAACAGCAGACAAGAGTAGCCGGATGAATTCCGAAGTGTACCGGGATATACTTTCAGCCCAGATTCAGCCAAATGCTGCAAAGTTGATTGGACGGCGCTTCATAGTACAGATGGACAATGACCCCAAGCATACAGCCAAAACTACCCAGGTGTTCATGAGTGCAAAAAAGTGGAACATTCTGCAATGGCCAAGTCAATCACCAGATCTTAACCCAATTGAGCATGCATTTCACTTGCTCAAATCCAGACTTAAGACGGAAAGACCCACAAACAAGCAAGACCTGAAGGCTGCGGCTGTAAAGGCCTGGCAAAGCATTAAGAAGGAGGAAACCCAGCGTTTGGTGATGTCCATGGGTTCCAGACTTAAGGCAGTGATTGCCTCCAAAGGATTCGCAACAAAATATTGAAAATAAAAATATTTTGTTTGGGTTATGTTTATTTGTCCAATTACTTTTGACCTCCTAAAATGTGGAGTGTTTGTAAAGAAATGTGTACAAGTCCTACATTTTCTATCAGATATTTTTGTTCAACCCTTCAAATTAAACGTTACAATCTGCACTGGAATTCTGTTGTAGAGGTTTCATATCAAATCCAATGTGGTGGCATGCAGAACCCAACTCGCGAAAATTGTGTCACTGTCCAAATATTTCTGGCCCTAACTGTATTCGCCCGGCCCATTCACTGCCATTGGACTCGCTATACTTGCAATAAGTACCGAGTACCGGGACCTACTCGTTACGAGTATAGCAAGTCCAATTATTGCAGTACTCGCTCATCCCTAGACCCGACCTGAGTCAGGCAGAGGGACTGGTTGCGAGAGGGGTCTGGCACCTATCTGGTGGGAACGCTTTAGGGTTCAGCAGGGAAACCAGAGGCTGCTGCATCTGTATGAGCAGTGGTTACTTTCCGTGGTCAATCAGCAGGATGGTGGCTAGAAGTAGGGTCAGGGGGATGTGTCACCCGACAGGGCCTGCAGCCACCAGCTTGGGACACTGTACACAAAGGCGCAAGGCAGGAGAGAAAAGTAATCCAGCGCAGGGAGAGATCAACCTGGGCAGGCTACGAAGGGTGCCTCGGTGGAGCGATCATGAATGCTTGAGAGCTGACCTGACTGCATCCTGGAAGAGTACAGAACCCGGCTGGGTTGCCCTTGCCTGATCAGCAAGTAAAGAGGTAAAAGAACTGGATGAAGTGTGTCTGTCTGCTCCTTCAGCGACTTGCTGCCTTCCGCACCGCTACAGCCCTCATCTTTACTATCGACTCTAACATCAACCCTGGGGCCCCGTTCCACGTCACAAAAAGACTTCTAAATCCCCTATAAAGACCCCCTTCACTGCACGGCCAGGGCCACGGAGCTGGGCCACAGCCAACGTGACCTCCCAAAGCACCAGCCGGCCCAGCTTACTGAGCACCCCCCTGCCCTTGCGGCCGTTTGCAATGACATTAAAGCTTCTTTGAATTGAATTGATATAGAAAGATATAGATAGATAGAGAGATAGATATAGAAAAAAAGTTTAGATGCCAGCACTTCCATTTTCAGTGAAAGAAGTGACATAATTAGTGTGGAGCCCACTGGGTGCCGGAGCTTCCTACTTGCAAAGGCAATAACTCTCTCTTTGCCTCCTTGCTTTTGTGACAATACTGCTCCCAGTCCCACGTTGCTGGCATCCGTGTATAGAATGAATGGTTGATGGTAATCAGGGTATGCCAGGATCTCTTCTCCCGTCAATGCACACTTCAGTTTGTTGAAGGAGTCTTCCTTCTCTTCACTCCACTGGAATGGAGGGTTACGGGTTGCAGACTTTCTTGATTGTCCTACCAGGATGTCTTGTAGAGGAGCCTCAATCTTCATGAATCCACTGATAAATCTTCTATAATAGCCTACCAGGCCCAGGAATTGCCTCACTTCTTTCACGTTAGTAGGTCTTGGCCAATCCCTTATCACTGTGACTTTATCAGGATCCGGTGCTACTCCCTCTGAACTCACGACATGTCCCAGGTACTGTACCTTTGGTTTGAGAAGGTGACATTTAGATGGCTTGATTTTCATGCCATATTTGGATAAGGCTTCGAACACTTCTGCCAGGTCTTGTAGATGTTGCTCATACGTCTTGGAGTAGACTATGATGTCATCTAGGTACAGGAGGACAGTTTCAAAGTTCTTGTGTCCTAGACAGCTCTCCATGAGGCATTGGAAGGTCCCGGGTGCATTGCAGAGTCTGAACGGCATACAATTGAACTCACAGAGGCCCATCGGCGTAGTAAACGCTGTCTTCTCCTTGTCGGCCTCAGCCACAGGAACCTGCCAGTACCCACTAGTCAGATCAAGGGTGGAAAAGTAGTTAGCAGATTTTAATGCAGCTAATGACTCCTCAATCCTAGGTAATGGGTATGCGTCCTTATGTGTGATGCGGTTAATCTGCCGGTAATCTACGCACATTCTCATGGTCCCATCCTTCTTTTTAACTAACACTAGAGGTGCTGCCCAGGGGCTACAACCGTCTCTTATTACCCCTGCAGTTTTCATTTCTCTGAGCATGTCTTTGGTGGTTTGGTAGTGAGTGGGTGGTAATGGTCTATACTTCTCTTTTATAGGCTGATGGTTACCTGTGGGTATAGTGTGCTCTACCCCTTTGATTTGCCCAAAGTCTAACTGGTGTTTGCTGAATATCTGCTCATATTCTTTCACTACCCGGTATACTCCATGCTTTTGATGGGAAGGTGTAGAACTGGTACCTACATGTAGCTTTTGGCACCAATCCTCCAGCTTTTCCCTTGAGCCATTGTCATCCGCCTGACTTGACGGATCCAAGGGCTCGACGGCTGTGATCTTGTTATTATCAACCGTGTACAACTTAGCCATGGTAGCATACTTTGGTATTGTGATCTCATCCTCTCCGCAATTTAGTAGGCGTAATGGCACTCTTCCTCGGTGTACCTCAACCACTCCTCTAGCTGTAAGTATGGTGGGTCTACTGTCTGAGTACACGGGTTCTACCAGGGCTTGATAGTCTTGCCCTTTGATGCCTATTGCGGCTCTACACCAGACCAACATTTCAGTTTTGGGAGGTATTACAATGGGTATTGGATCACTTACTCGTACACTGCCGATTTCACCTCCGGATATTTCTACCTGTTGCTTTAACATCAGAGCTTTTATTTCTTTGTGCAAAAGCCTCTGCTGTCTGGTTCCGGCAGTCTCAGCGATCTGCTGCAAAACAGTAATTACCTCGGAAAAACATTTTTCAATTACATTCATTCCTAGTAACACTACTGGTTCACGATCTCGCCGGTCAACATCTATAATTATAATAGCCTGGTTCTGCAATTCTACCTTTCCAATCTGAATGGTCATTTCTCTGAACCCAATCTGTGGTATTAATTGTCCATTACTAGCCCATACGTTCATTTTAAAGTCTGATGGACCACTATCAATGTCTGAATCAGCCCAGTACCTTTTATATAGAACATGTGGGATTGATGTTATCTGGGATCCGGTATCCAGCAAGGCATTAAATGGAATGCCATTCAACACAATAGGGATCACCGGCTGTCCTCCCACGAATCTGTCAAACCAGGCTGAAGGACCTATAGAGTTCATACCTGAGGAGCGGCCCGCCTGCCCAGGGAATCTCCGTTTAAAGCACACTCTCGGGCAAAGTGACCTGGTTTCTGGAAACGGCGGCAAATGGGCTGTCCATCCGGCTGATAGCGATCGCTGGGTCATCCTCTTGTTGCTTGATATCTCCTGGGCCTCATCCACGGGACATCCTCTCTGCTGGTCGCCAACTTGATCTTGGGTGCAGGCTTTGACTCTCGCAGCTCCTTGATGACCTTGGCCATTGAGATCACGGTGTCTGTCAGGGCATCTAGCTTTTGATTGAGGGCCTCATTAGAGATAGGCTCTCTGTGTTCAGCAGCAGTCGTTGACATGGCAGATGTTGCTGATGCTATCGGTTGCTGAGGTGCTGCTGCAGGGCCCTGTATAGATTGCAGATTCCGGGGCTCCTCTACCTGCTGCAGACGAATAGCTCTGTCTTTTAACTCAGCAAATGTCATTTTAGGATTCTGGATGAGCATCATACTAAGCTGTCCTCTGTGGGACGGGGATAAGAGACCCTCTATGAACTGGTCAATTAACATTTTGTCAGCTCCCGGGGCTAAGGCAGGTTCTGCTAGCTTAAGTGCTTTGAGTGCTTCCTGCAGATTTAAGGCAAAGTCTCTGGCACTCTCTTCAGGCTTTTGTTGACATGCAAAGAACCTCATTTTAGCCCGAGTATCAGCAGTAGATTCAAATGCTGCTTTTAATCCAGCTATAAGATGCTCTACAGTGTCCTTATCTGTGTCCAGCCAGGATGCGACCTCCCGCTGTGCATTGCCTGTTAATTGTCCAATAATCATCCCTACACATTGGGCTTCAGTGAGGGGGTACATCACATAGTAAGCTTTTATCTTGCTGATAAAGTCATTAAGAGTGTTAGGCTCACCGGAGTATTGAGGCAGCCACATTGCCCCTGTAGTATACGGCATCAGGAGCGGCATAATAGGCACTGCCCCTTGCGCCGCAGCACCGCTGAGTGCTGCTCCTTGATCCGGTACTGGATTCTCACCGGCTGCTCCTCCGCTGCTTGGCATCGCTGGCTGCGACATCCTGTGCCACCTTAGTTAAGGTCCGCCCTCCGTCTTCCGCTTCCATCCGGATGTCTAACAGAGGTTCCACTGCGCACCAGGGATTCTCTTCTTTTCCGGATGACGTCAGAGCGGTGAGCGGTTTTTCTTCCCGAGCGTCGCGTGCTCTGCAATGGTGGACTTTGAAATTTACAGTCTCTGTGGCGCAGTTAAAATTCAGCTTGCCGCGCGCCCAGCAATGGCGGCTGATTTAAAACAGTCACTAATCACGACACACAATGCCCGGTACCGGGCACGGTAGATCCTGTTCGTAACGCCAGGTTGTGGAGCCCACTGGGACGGGGTACTCGGTGCCGGACCGGGGTGCTGCTGGGGGATGTCACGGCGGTCCTGTTCCGGACCGTGTCCCGGGCCCGCACAATAAAATGGGGGTTATTTACAGGGGATTTGTCAGTCGTGATGCCACCCACTATATGCGGCCAGTGATGGGGCCGCCGCTGCTGCAGAACCTCCGGGGATGATGGGATAGCAGCTTGGATGGAATAGTTCCAGTGGGCAGAACTGGGTTCCCCGGGGCAGTGGTGATAGTAGTAGTAGTTAAAGTCTGTGATGATGGTTATTGATGCTGCAGGAGAGTGGGGGTAGCAGTAGAGATGATGAGAGTAGAGGCAATGGCAGTTTATGAGGGCAAGTGGGGCTTCAGCATAAGGATCACACACACTCACGGTTTCTGTAGTTTTCCAAGTCTTTACTTGCAGATGGTATAACACAGTATTGTCCACAGAGTCTGTACCAGGTTGCTCCCACCCTGACCGGGTCTTTTGCTTCCTACTTATGCGCTGTGTGTGGCTCTGCTGCCGCTTGTAGCTGAACTGCTGGCCCTGTCTCTTCCCACGGGTACCAATCTGCTGGGCAACTTGAGTCCTCTGTGTCACTGACCCCTCCGTGTTGCTTTGCTATGGTACAGTGAAGATGGTGGACCTTCACTATTCCGGTATTTACTATCCTGTCTGTCTCAGGCACAGCCTCGGATCCGGTATCCGTCTTAAGCGCCTCTCCGGGGTTAAGTTTGGGGTAACTTTTTATCCCGGGATATTCCTCTTTTACTCTGTCTCCTTTCCTCAGACCTCTCAGGACCTCCACTTCTACTTGACTCTCCTCTGAGCTAAACTGACTAACTGCAGACTCACTAACTGTCACTCCTGCTCTGTGGTAAACAACTTTAGCTCCTCCCACTAGTGCAGGTGCCACCTAAGCTCCTCCCACTTTCTAGTGTAGTGTTGTGTGGGGAGTAAACCTGTGTTGATGTTTCTGTGGCACATTAACCCTTGGGGTGCCACATTAGCACATACTGAACAGAGGCGACGGGCAGGGTCCTCTCTCCTCACCTACTATATCCTCACCCATCCCTTGTAGACTGTGAGCCGTCACAGGCTGGCTCTTCTCTCCTCATCTACAGTATCCTCACCCATCCGTTGTAGACTGTGAGCCCTCGTGGGCAGGGTCCTCTCTCACCTACTGTATCCTCACCCATCCCTTGTAGACCATGAGCCCTCGCAGGCAGGGTCCTCTCTCCTCACTTACTGTATCCTCACCTATCCCTTGTAGACTGTGAGCCCTCATGGGCAGGGTCCTCTCTCCTCACCTACTATATCTTCACTTATCCCTTGAAGACTGCGAGCCCTCGCAGGCCGGGTCATTTCTCCTCACCTACTGTATCCTCATCCATCCCTTGTAGACTGTGAGCCCTCGTGGGCAGGGTCCTTTCTCCTCACCTACTGTATCCTCACCCATCCCTTGCAGACTGTGAGCCCTCACGGGCTGGCTCCTCTCTCCTCATCTATTGTATCCTCACCCATCCCTTGTAGACCATGAGCCCTCGCAGGCAGGGTCCTCTCACTTACTGTATCCTCACCTATCCCTTGAAGACTGTGAGCCCTCGTGGGCAGAGTCATGTCTCCTCACCTACTGTATCCTCACCCATTCCTTGTAGACTGTGAGCCCTCGTGGGCTGGCTCCTCTCTCCTCACCTACTGTATCCTCACCCATCCCTTGTAGACTGTGATCCTTCGTGGGCACGGTCCTCTCTCCTCATCTACTGTATCTTCACCCATCTCTTGTAGACCATGAGCCCTTGTAGGCAGGGTCCACTCTCCTCACCTACTGTATCTTCACTCATCCCTTGTAGACTATGAGCCCTCGCAGGCAGGGTCATCTATCCTCACTTACTGTATCCTCATGCATCCTTTGTAGACTGTGAGACCTCATAGGCAGGGTCCTTTCTCCTCACCTACTGTATCCTCACCCATCCCTTGTAGATTGTGAGCTCTTGTGGGGAGGGTCCTCTCTTCTCACCTACTGTATCCTCACCCATCCCTTTTGAGGCACCCCTGCAGTCTGATCACCACAGTGTATTTCAAATCATTGGTACTAATGTCACATCTGAGGAGAATTGGGGCACCCTATGCTAGCCTCACGAAGCAGAAACACTCTGCCTGAACTCTGATCAGAGGTTTGGCACAAGAAGGCCGGCTTTAGGCTGTAAAAGACTTTGGTTGGAGGGAGGGGTTAGCAGTAGTGGGTAGTAGGGAGAGGTGGCAACAAGAGTTAGTTATTGAGTCAGTGAAGGAGAACAAAAGTCTGTCATCAGTTTTCATGCCGAGAAGCTGCTCAAAGCAGCAGAAGGTGCCAGAACTTCAAACTGCTAGGTCTCCACCACTGGAAGTGAGCTGGGGGCTAATGGTCTTCAAGCACAGTAGTCACGCTGTGGGACTATCCAGGAGCACAGCAACTGCCAAAGGACTAGAGAGACGGGTGGGTCTGGCTGCTCATAAAGAGTTTGTGTTGCCTGCCTGGATGGTAGCCATCCACAAGGGAGCAAACAAGGACACAGGAATGCTACAGGCACCTACATCCTCATCCCAAGGAGAAGTCAGCTGGTAGGTCCTATACCCATCCGGCAGAGCAGTCCTCAGTGCTCCTCAGACTGACCAGACCGATGGCCCTGTGAACCAGTACCCTGGACCTGCTGATGAACTGAATTGCAGAGTAAAAAGGTATAGAACAATAGACTGTCTCCTTGCCTCCTTCCTGCAACCTCTCTGCACCTCTCGCACCACAACCCTCACCATCTTCTTCTACATCATCACCGGCTTTTTTCCCTAGGGGCCTGCTCCTGCTGAGGCTCCAATGTGCCCTTGATGGATTGAATTGAACAAAGTATGAAGCTTCAGGCTCCATTTGCCCTTTTTCAGAGGTGTCAATAATTTCAGATGACACAATCCAGTTTTTCATGATTCAGTTGGATGCCTTGTGTAAAGACTTGAATGCACAGCTGAATGTGGTGTGAACGGGTCCCCAGGGGACCCTCGTTATGGAGTTTGGATTCTGAGCTGCTGCAGTTATGACCACCACAGGGGTATCTATACTTTTCTGGGGCTCTGATGTAATGAATATCTGAGAAGAGTCCTAGAGAAGCAATGACATTTGGCAACCAAGAGGTGGTGGCCTCAAGTCAGGTTTAGTGTTGAAGACTTTCTGACTTTTATCTATTAAATACGAGTATCATAAGAAACAAAGATGTCTCCTGTGTTGACTAAGGCAGTGGTGGGCTTCATGTGTCCAGTAAACATAGTGGACACCCATTTACAAACTATTCAGGGGTTTCTATTGCACTTTTAGGATTAAGACACTAGAACCAGCAGTCCCACTCATGTCCCAATGCTTTACCTGCACTGATAGGGGTGCAGGTAAAGCACCCGGACCCCGATGCTGCCACTTACAGGAGGTTTATAGACTGGTTGTTGTGCAGCCTCATAACATGTCAGTCTATACCAGACCCCGGCCCCATCAGCTTTTTGTAACGTTTTTTATGTGGGGACCCTCTACACGGCTGGTCCCATCTCCATACGTTTCCCATTAATGGCCGGTCATAATAGGGAAAACCATCCAGATGTTCTCATCCATCAGAAATCCCTTTAAAGAGAACCTGCCACTTTCCATACATTTTTATTTTTGTTATTTTACCTGGTGTAAATATGGCTGTTCTGAATCCGGTTGTTGTTCTTGTCTTCCTGTCCCTCTGTCTTTCCTCTTTGTATGTAAATCATCTTTTTAGCCAAGTGCGCTAAGAAGAGTGGGAAATATCAAGGAAATTGTTCTCACCCTCCCACAACCTAATGGACAGATGTGTGTACACAGCGCCGGACTGGGGTGACTGGGGCCCACCAGGAAAATTGACTCCAGGGGCCCACCCACCCGGGCTCACCCACCCGGGCCCACCCATTTTTCAGCTATATGCAAATACCTGTTATGCGTTATACCTATTATAGTGTAGCGTGGACAGCGTGGACTGTAAAACACAGGCGGCTCCTGCACACCACTGTGCGCTCACCATTACTGCGATGTATCATAACTGTAGTTTGCATTAATTTGGATTTTTTTGTGAAAACAAGTTATCAGCGATGCACAGGCAGGGGCTGGCTGGCAGATCTTGCCCTGGGGGTAGTTGACTTTTTCTAGCCGGTGGCCAACTGAAGAGCGGGGGGATGGGTGCTACCACTACAGAGGCCAACTGAAGAGCATGTGGGTGCTAGCGCTGCTTCACTAGCCTGCCAGCTGCCTGCTGCCGCCGCGCCAATCCCGGGTCACAGTTAGCCTCCACGCTGACGCCCGCGTCCTGCCTGCTGCGTCCCGGGTCCCGCGGCCGCTCTCACTGAGGGGGCGACTCTAAACTAGTACTAAATCACCGGCCTGGAGGGCAAATGCCTCCCTGCAACCTGGGCCAGTCCGCCATTGTGCACAGGTTAGGAATGTGATCACTTATTTATTGGTGGAATCCGCACCATCAGAAGAATGTGGCACTTTGAGTATTTGGTGAGTTTTGTACCTCAGTATTTGTAAGGCCCACTTCACACCACGTTGTGATCAGGTGCGGGGCTGTCCGATGTGAATCAGACAGCCCCGGACCCAATTTTGACATAATGCAGCCCTATGGTGCTGGACAGGGCCGGATGGCAGCTATTTGCCATCCGGTTTTGTCCTGTCCGGCAGCATCAGGCTGCAAACGATTTTTGCCCCGGACACAAAAACAGAGCTTGCATCATTGTTGTGTCCGGGGCGAAAAATTTAAGCAAAACCTACCGGATTCTTCCGATACCAGCACAATCTGGCACCCCCTAACATGATCCGGCACCCCCTAACATGAGAGTCTATGGGGCGCCGGATCGTGGCGGACCTGACAGATAGTCAGATAGCAGCCGGCTGCTGAACTTCAGCCCCAGGAGCTGTCCCCTGTGAAGATGTTCAGCACCATTTCAGTAGGGGACAGCTCCTGAAGCTGCGCTCTGCAGAATTTGGCTACAAACAGGATAGGAGGGCATATTAACCCTCCGCTTCTATTTGTCTGGACCTGTCAGGCTGTGTCCGGTGCTTTGACAGGGGAAAAAACGTGGTGTGAAGCTGGCCTAAGACAAAACCAGGAGTAAAGCAAGCAGAGGTAATCCTGGATTTGTCTTATAAATACTGAAGTCACCAAATGCTCAACTTTCTTTCTCTGGCAAACCTCTGCATTTTTCACCCCGGACACAAAAATGCTGCATGCTCCATTTTTGTGTCCAGGGCAAAAATCGTTTGCAGCCTGATGCTGCCAGACAGGGACAAAACCAGATGGCAAATAGCTGCCATCCAGCCCTGTCCGGCACCATAGGGCTGCATTGTGTGAAAATCGGGTCCAGAGCTGTCGGGTTCACACCGGACAGCCCCAGACCTGATCACACCGTGGTGTGAACCTGGCCTAATACTATATACAAGGAACAAATCCCGCCAAGCCATGACCAGAGCACATAATGGCACCAGATAGTGACCGATAATGAAAATGTAAAAAGCTCTGTATATAGAGTCAGTGTAAAGATAATGTAGAGATTACCAGTGACATTACCAGTGACATTATACACAGGAGCTCTGTATATATTGTCAGTGTACAGGTAATATAAGGATCACCAAGGACATTATACACAGGAGCTCTGTGTATAGTGTCAGTGTGTGTGTATAGGTAATAAACAAACTCACCAGTGATGTCTCTAGGTGAAGTTCTTTATCTCTTGCCGACCGATATCACATCTTCTATGTAGAACCTATCTCTGCAGAAAATAACAGTTATCTACAACTAATCACTTCCAGAGCACAATCCACACTTTTGCCACGATTTCTACACTACATGAAATGACAAAAAAAAAACACATAGTGCCGCACTACACAGTAACAGTGCTCCAGTGTCATTCTGTGCCTGCTCATCTCTGTCAGCAGACATATTTGTCTGATGGCAAAGATGTAGCAGAGCTGAGGTCAGAAGACCTGTGGATTACGTCAGAGCAAGGTATTTTTTTTAATTAAAGATGGAGTCCCTAAATGTGTTTTGTGTTTCATTTGTATTAAACATTTATTTTCTCTGTGTTGTGTTTTTTTTCCTGCTTACTAGAAATTCATGGTGGCCATGTCTAATTTGGCGTGACGACATGAATTTCAGGCTTAGTACTAACTGATAATACAAACCTGCTACTAACCCCATTATTACCAAGCGTGCCACCATCACCAGGGCTGCTGGAAGAGCTGGAGAAAGCGTCTGGACATGATGCTATGATGAAGGCACCATTTTCAGGGGTGGCTGCGGGCTGCGATTTTCAGCGTGGGGGGCCAAGAACGCTTGGGCCTTACCATGCTGAGAATCCCAGTCCCCAGCTGCATTGCTTTATCTGGCTGGTGATCAACATATGGCGGGAGCATACGCATGTTTTTAAAAAAAAAAGTGAAATAATTTTAAAACAAATATTAGGCTTCTCTGTCTTTTGATCGGCATACAAGGTAAAGCAATGCAGCTGGGGACTGGGATTCTCAGCATGGTAAGGACCAAGCGTTCTTGGAGGTGGCAGCCCGTAGCTGTATGCTTTATCTGCGCTGAGAATCAAAAAATCTGCGGAGCGCTACGTCATGTTTTTTTTAGCATTTATTTTCACACTTCTATATGTGTGACAGGCCCAACAGCTAATCACAGACACTGACACAGAGAATGGGCATCTGTGATTGGCTGCTTGAGTAATCTGAATGCAGCCCATACATAGTACCGTACTAGAATGTATGGGCTGGTTGTAGATTACTCGAACAGCCAATCACAGATGCCCATACTCTTTGACCGCATCTGTGATTGGCTGTTGTGGTCTGTCACATATGGAAGTGTGAAAATAAATAATTTTTAAGAACATGACATAGCGCTCTGCAGAATTTTTGATTCTCACCGCAGATAAAGCGGACAGCTACGGCCTGCCACCCCCAGCTGCCTGGCTTTACTTTGGATGGTGATCAAAAGTCAGGAAAGCCCAAATTGTTTTATAAATTATTAAAAAAAAAAATGAGTGGGCTCCCGCCATATTTTGATCGGCAGCTGGGGGCTGGGATTCTCAGCATGGTAAGCCCCAAGCATTCTGGGCTCCCGATGCTGAAAATGGCAGCCCACAGCCACCTCTGGAATTGGCGCAGTCATCATAGCGCCATTTCCAGGTGCTTTATTCGGCTCCTCCAGTGGCCCTGGTGGGGGATGGCACGCTGGGTAATAAAGGGGTTAGTACCAGCTTTGTATTATCAGTTGGTACTAACCCTGAAATTCATGGCATCACGCCAAACTAGACATGGCCACCATGAATTTCTAGTAAACAGGAAAAAAAAACAATACAGAGAAAATAAATGTTTAATAAAACTCAAACACATTTAGAGACTCCATCTTTAATAAATAAAAAAAATCCTTGCTCTGACGTAATACACAGGTCTTCTGTCTTCAGCTCTGCTACATCTTTGCAATCAGACAATATGTCTGCTGACAGAGATGAGCAGGCACAGAATAACAGTAGAACACACCTGTAAGTGATAGACGCACTCAGCTGGCCTCCAGCCGCCGACCGTGTTTCCTGTGCATTGCAAATAATGCATACTTTCAAACGCATGCCTATTTTTGCAAGCGTTAGAATGCATTTTTGCAATGCAAGTCTACGGTACATTGCATTTGTGCTGATTTACAACGGATCCGTTGCAATGGACAGCATAAACGCAATGTTAACAGCTGCGAAGAGGGGAGACAGAGCCCTGGATAACGCCTAGTCAGTCTACTGATGGTACTATCATGCCCATTGCCCAGTATGTCCTTCCAGCCTTTGTGGCACTATTATGCCCATTGCCCAGTATGTACTGCCTGCCTCTGTGGTACTATCATGCTAGTACTACCACCAGTGACTGTCAGGACATGCTGGGTGGGCATGATAGTACCACAGATGCTGGCAGGACATATTGGGCAATGGCCATGCATGATAGTACCACCAGAACCTGGCATAACATGCTGGCCAATGGCCATGATAATCATGGCCATTGCCCAGTAGTATGTCCTGCCAGCCTCAGCTAAGGGTCTATGGAGATGCTGCTTCTACTACTGCCACATGGAGGCGAGGCTCAGGACCACAGAGATTACAGGGGCCGCATAAGGGGCGGATATGGGTCCCAAACAGGGGCGTACATAGAGATCAATGGGCACTCTCAGGGGCGTGCATAAAGACCATGGGACCGAATCATAGGCGTACATAGATAACATGGGGCACAGTCAGGGCGTGTATAAAAATCATGGGGCCCACTCAGGGATCGCACATAGAGATCATGGGGCCCACTCAGATGCATACATAGAGATCATCATGGGGCCCACTCAGAGGTGTACATACAGATTACGGGGCCCACTCAGAGGCGCACATAAAGATCATGGGGCCCACACATAGGCGCACATAGAGATCATGGGGCCCACACATAGGCGCACATAGAGATCATGGGCCCACACATAGGCGTACATAGAGATCATCATGGGGCCCACACATAGGCACACATAGAGATCATGGGGCCCACACATAGGCGCACATAGAGATCATCATGGGGCCCACACATAGGCGCACATAGAGATCATCATGGGGCCCACACATAGGCGCACATAGAGATCATCATGGGGCCCACACATAGGCGCACATAGAGATCATGGGGCCCACACATAGGCGCACATAGAGATCATGGGGCCCACATATAGGCGCACAGAGATCATGGGGCCCACTCAGATGCGTACATGGAGATCATCATGGGGCCCACACATAGGCGCACATAGAGATCATCATGGGGCCCACACATAGGCGCACATAGAGCTCATGGGGCCCACACATAGGCGCACATAGAGATCATCATGGGGCCCACACATAGGCGCACATAGAGATCATGGGGCCCACACAAAGGCGCACATAGAGATCATGGGGCCCACATATAGGCGCACAGAGATCATGGGGCCCACTCAGATGCGTACATGGAGATCATCATGGGGCCCACACATAGGCGCACAGAGATCATTATGGGGCCCACACATAGGCGCACATAGAGCTCATGGGGCCTACACATAGGCGTACATAGAGATCATCATGGGGCCCACACATAGGCGCACATAGAGCTCATGGGGCCTACACATAGGCGTACATAGAGATCATCATGGGGCCCACACATAGGCGCACATAGAGATCATGGGGCCCACACATAGGCGTACATAGAGATCATCATGGGGCCCACACATAGGCACACATAGAGATCATGGGGCCCACACATAGGCGTACATAGAGATCATCATGGGGCCCACACATAGGCACACATAGAGATCATGGGGCCCACACATAGGCGCACATAGAGATCATCATGGGGCCCACACATAGGCGCACATAGAGATCATGGGGCCCACACATAGGCGCACATAGAGATCATCATGGGGCCCACACATAGGTGCACATAGAGCTCATGGGGCCCACACATAGGCGCACATAGAGATCATGGGGCCCACACATAGGTGCACATAGAGATCATGGGGCCCACATATAGGCGCACAGAGATCATGGGGCCCACTCAGATGCGTACATGGAGATCATCATGGGGCCCACACATAGGCGCACACAGATCATCATGGGGCCCACACATAGGCGCACATAGAGCTCATGGGGCCTACACATAGGCGTACATAGAGATCATCATGGGGCCCACACATAGGCACACATAGAGATCATGGGGCCCACACATAGGCGCACATAGAGATCATCATGGGGCCCACACATAGGCGCACATAGAGATCATCATGGGGCCCACACATAGGCGCACATAGAGATCATCATGGGGCCCACACATAGGCGCACATAGAGATCATGGGGCCCACACATAGGCGCACATAGAGATCATGGGGCCCACATATAGGCGCACAGAGATCATGGGGCCAACTCAGATGCGTACATGGAGATCATCATGGGGCCCACACATAGGCGCACATAGAGATCATCATGGGGCCCACACATAGGCGCACATAGAGCTCATGGGGCCCACACATAGGCGCACATAGAGATCATCATGGGGCCCACACATAGGCGCACATAGAGATCATCATGGGGCCCACACATAGGCGCACATAGAGATCATGGGGCCCACACATAGGCGCACATAGAGATCATGGGGCCCACATATAGGCGCACAGAGATCATGGGGCCAACTCAGATGCGTACATGGAGATCATCATGGGGCCCACACATAGGCGCACATAGAGATCATCATGGGGCCCACACATAGGCGCACATAGAGCTCATGGGGCCCACACATAGGCGCACATAGAGATCATCATGGGGCCCACACATAGGCGCACATAGAGATCATCATGGGGCCCACACATAGGCGCACATAGAGATCATGGGGCCCACACATAGGCGCACATAGAGATCATGGGGCCCACACATAGGCTCACATAGAGATCATGGGGCTATGTGAGGTTAGGCTCTCACCACACCCCAGTATGGTGCCATCAGGGAGCTCCCACAGTGTTTGCTTCATACTAAGGCGGCCTGTGATGCCCTGTGGGACCTCCCTGATGGCACCATGCTGGGGGCAGTAGTAGAAGCAGCATCTCCTCACACTAAATGCTGCACAGCACTACAGGCCCCCAGCAGGTGGGACTGGATGGTGGAGGCTGCAGCACAGTCTGGGACCCCCAGGCTGATGGCTGAGGAGCCCATCTATTATGGAAGAATGGGCTCCTCAGTCACTCAGTTACCAGGCCGACCTAGCACCCCCCTAACCCAAGCCTCCTTCCCCTGGCCCCCCCGCCGCCGCCGCCGCCGCCTTTATAGTCACCCTGGGCCTGTCGGCGGGTCCCTCTCCTCCTCAGCGACGCTGCCGGCACCTGCGCTGCACGCACAGCCTGGATGGAGGCAGCAGGCTGAGACTGTCTCCATCTGCGCACGCGCCGGCAGTGTCGCGCTGCGCAGAGGAGGCTGGGCGGCACCGCAACAGCAGGCAAAGCACGGAGAGCTCTCTCCGTGCTTTGCTATTGCAAGACAGCTCAAGAACATAATCACTAATCATATCGGCAGTGCGCCGATATGATTAGTAATAGTATTAGGGGGGGGCCTCACACGTCTCCCTGCAGGACCCAGGGGGGGGGGGGGGGGGGATGGGGGCGGGGCTAAGTGGGCGGGGCGAAAAAGTGTCGGGGCCCCCCGGGGGATCTCCCGATCTCCCGCCGGGCCAGTCCGCCCCTGTGTGTACATCTCCTCTGATGCACAGATGTGTGTACATCTCCTCTGATGGACAGATGTGTGTACATCTCCTCTGATGGACATATGTGTGTACATCTCCTCTGATGGACAAATGAGTGTACATCTCCTCTGATGGACAGATGTGTGTACATCTACTCTGAAGGACAGATGTGTGTACATCTCCTCTGATGGACAGACGTGTGCTCATCTCCTCTGATGGATAGATGTGAGTACATCTCCTCTGATGAACAGACGTGTGCTCATCTCCTCTGATGGACAGACGTGTGCACATCTCCTCTGATGGACAGATGCGTGTACATCTCCTCTGATGGACAGATGTGTGTACATCTCCTCTGATGGACAGATGCGTGTACATCTCCTCTGATGGACAGATGTGTGTACATCTCCTCTGATGGAGGCGGCTCTGCTGGTCATTATTACACATATAGGGGTTGTCCTGCGCCGCTCACTTCTGCATCAGGTAGTGACTTTGTTCTGGGAGATACCGGCCAGGACATGTATATGAATGAAAAGGTGTGTAGGCTAAGCGCAATTCTTTTTATCAATGGCTTATATCTACTGTATATCAATGTAACTCACAATATGTATGCTAAAAAAAATCTTAAATAAAATCACAAATATGTGATTTTTTTTTTAGCATACATATTGTGAGTTATATTGATATACAGTAGACATAAGCTATTGATAAAAAGAATTGCGCTGAGCCTACACACCTTTTCATTCATTGCCTATTGTACAGGGGAATATTTGCACAGAAGATCCACCGCAGGCTTTCAAGCAGCATACCCACAATTAATACAGTTTACTCCAGTGTATACCCAACAATCCAGGACATGTATATAATTAACATAAATTGTGTATCTGTCCTATCCGGATACATAAGTGCAATATTTGGCACAAATTCCCCATGTTTCTCCTCTTCTTACTATAGCCAGTGTTAGTTAATGCGCCATTGTGATCATTCCTAACCTTCCCCCGTTGTATCCTGTGACTACTTGTTGCCCCTGTGTTGCCTCTTTCCTCCTTTTCCTGAATCTCCTGTGTTCTGCGTCTTTGTGACCCACTCTTTAGTCGTCTTTCAGGTAGTGTATTATATAGGACCTATAAGATGTGAGTTCCCCATTACTGAGACCAATCCCATAGAGATCTGACATGGGACAGGTGACATCATGGCTGGACCTCTACGATGTGAGTGCCCCCTTTACTGAGACCGAGCCCCATAGTGATGTGACTTGGGAGAGGTGATGTTATCATGGCTGGATTCATGTGACTCGCTCTTTGTATGGCGCCCCCTATATTCCCGGTCCTGCAGCCGCGCCCGCCATGTATATGGATGAGACACTTTATTAGACACCTGATCAAGTCTGGTTCTAGAATATTGAGCGATTGTCGCTGTGTAGGGTGAAGTGCAGACAAATAAAACACAAAACACAATAGATAATCTCTAATTATTTTTTTATTTTTGGAATAGCAATAAGCAACATTGTAATGAAAATATTACCGATCCTTCAATGAATTTAGGGTCACAATGACTCTCAGGTCCAATGGAGACCGCAGAACTTGCTGCTGACATTGCGGACCTGATGAGGCACCGGACCCAAAGATCCAGAGGAAGGAGAAGAAAACCCCCAGAGAGTTCTACCTCAGGGGGAAAAAAAATTCCTTCCTGACCCCATTTCTGGCGATTGGATATCTCCCTGGATCACGTGTGACCTGCTGCTTATTGCTGTATATATGTACATAATTATAAGTTCAGGAAAGCTGACCTGGAAAGGAAAAGACATGCAACCTGCCCCTAGGAGCTCACAATCTAGGACAATGGATGCTCTTAATAAAACATACACACACATACATTCATTCTTATCTATTCCTCTATGAGTTCTTCTCAGCGGCGAAAAAAAATTCCTTCCTGACCCCAAATATGATGATCAGATCAAATCCCAGGTAAATAGCTAATAGGATGACGACAGCTTCCAGACCTGCGCCCCTGCAACACAAAACTCCATTACAGGGCACTAGACGTGGAGGAGACATCAAGCTGGGACCCCATTTTCAAAGATGATGTCCTCCACCCAACTATCAAAAAAGCTGTTGGGTCTTCAGGAGAGATGGGTAGTCGAGCTAGGCTACCAGACGGTCATCTTTGGTGTGATCATCCTACCCCAAATATGACAATCAGATCAAATCCCAGGTAAATAGCTAATAGGATGACGACAGCTTCCAGACCTGTGCCTCAGCAACACAAAACTCCATTACAGGGCACTAGACTGTGGAGGAGTCAACAAGCTGGGACCCTATTTCCAAAGATGATGTCCTCCACCTAACTTTCAAAAAAGCTGTTGGGTCTTCAGGAGAGATGGGTAGTCGAGCTAGGCTATCAGACGGTCACCTTTGGTGTGATCATCCTATGGTTCAATGCAACATGTAAACATATCCCTTAAGGTACCGTCACACAGGGACATATCGCCGGCGATATTGCCAGGGATCGCGGGAGCGCGCATCCCTGACAACATCGCCGGTGAGATGTCACACTGAGCAACTTACCGGCGATGTCGCCGGCTAGTTGCCGCGGCTATCGCTCGCTGGGTTGCCCAGCAACCCAGCAAGCGATCACTCGCAATGTTAGATATAGGCGGAATCGCCCGTAACATTGCAGGTTGCCGCGTTACACAGGGCGATCAGGCAGGATCGCCTGAGCAACATCGCCAGGTTTCCGAACATTGTTGGGAAACCTGGCGATGTGACTCAGGCGATTCATCGCCTGATTATCGCCCTGTCACACGTGGCAATTCGCCGGCGATGTCGCCGCAACCTGGCCACGCCCCTCAGTTGTCGGCAACATCGCCGGCGATATGTCCCTGTGTGACGGTACCTTTAGACTAAGCATTCACTCCATCATTAATAAAGCAGACACACACATATATTTTGTAGAGATGGGCAGTCGAGCTGGGCTATCAGATGATCATCTCTGTAGATGCTGTGCCATCGTCCTATGGTTCTGTGGTACCGCATTTGTCCTGGAGAGGACAGATACTTACCCGGACTTCTTACCTTTGTGCTTTCAGGACCTAAAAACAAAATGATTCCGGTTCAGAACTTTGTCCTTTCTATTCTATTGGTGATGTAACAGAATGTTGGTGTAATACAGGGGCTATGTGTGGGCTCCTGATGTAATACAGGGGCTATGTGTGGGCTCCTGGTTTAATATGGGGGCTATGTGTTGGCTCCAGGTGTAATACATGGGCTATGTGTGGGCTCCTGGTGTAATACAGCAGGGGATATGTGTGAGCTCCTGGTGTAATACAGGGGCTATGTGTGGGATCCTAGTGTAATGCAGGGGCTATGTGTGGGCGCCTGGTCTAATACAGGGGCAATGTGTGTGTCCTGGTGTAATACAGGGGCTATGTGTGGGCTCCTGGTGCAATACAGGGTCTATGTGTGGGCTCCTTGTGTTATACAGGGGCTATGTGTGGGCTCATGGTGTAATACAGGGGCTATGTGTGGGCTTCTTGTGTTATACAGGGGCTGTGTGTGAGATCCTTGTGTTATACAGGGGCTATGTGTGAGATCCTTGTGTTATACAGGGGCTATGTGAGAGATCCTTGTGTTATACAGGGGCTATGTGTGAGATCCTTGTGTTATACAGGGGCTATGTGTGGGCTCCTTGTGTTATACAGGGTCTATGTGTGGGCTAATTGTGTTATCCAGGGGCTATGTGTGGGCTCCTTGTGTTATACAGGGGCTATGTGCGGTGACATTACTACAAGAGGAGGACCAGGATGGGGACATTACTACAAGATGGAGACCAGAGCGGGGACATTACTACAAGAGGAGGACCAGGATGGGGACATTACTACAAGATGGAGACCAGGACGGGGATATTACTACAAGAGGAGGACCAGGATGGGGACATTACAACATCATGAGGACCAGGATGGGAGTCATTATTATAGGATGGGGACCAGGATGGGGCATTGATACACATACGGATAAGGGAGGAACATTACTTCAAGAAAGGGACCAGGAAGGGGACATTAATGCCAGACGGGGAGCAGTATGTGGGACATTAATATACAATAGGGACCAGTATGGGGACATTACTAGAAGAAGGGGACCAGGAAGGGGATAATAGTACCAGACGGGGAGCAGTATGGGGGACATTAATATACAATGGGGACCAGTATGGGGACATTACTAGAAGAAGGGGATCAGGATGGGAACATTACAACAAGAAGGGGATTAGGATGGGGACATTACTACAAGACGGGGACCAGTTTGGGGGACATTAATATACAATGGGGACCAGTATAGGGACATTACTACATAAAGGGGATTAGGGTGGGGACATTCCTACAAGAAGATCAGAATTTGTACTTTACTAGATTGAGCAAAAAATTCTGGTATTGCTAAAATGTCACTTAGGTTACCGTTACACGTCGCAACATTGCATGCAATTTCACTGGCAATTTGCTGGTTGCAGTGAAATCATGGATACATTATTCTATTTTCTTGCTGTTTACAAATGTAACAATGTGTCTATGATTTCACTGCAACCAGCAAATTGCCTGTGAAATTGCATGCAGTGTTGCGACATGTAACGGTACCCTTAGTCCTACAAGCAATATGGCCCCCCGATATCAATTTTTTTCTTCGTACGGCCCACCAACCCAACCGAGTTTGAGACCCCTGGCTTAGAGTCTCACAGGGGACGCCCTG
This sequence comes from Allobates femoralis, assembly GCA_033576535.1. Classification (NCBI taxonomy): domain Eukaryota; kingdom Metazoa; phylum Chordata; class Amphibia; order Anura; family Aromobatidae; genus Allobates; species Allobates femoralis. Next base: position 543,791,093 of record JARQOC010000004.1, read on the forward strand.
TGAGACTTATTCATGGACAAGAAGTTGCAGATATGTAAGTGAACAATGTTGTTTTTGGCAATGTTACACCACGCATTTTTTACAGAAAAGGACCACTACTAATGGTCTCTCATGGTGCAGGGACAGGTATTCATAGGGTTGGGGGTGATTTGGAGGGGTCAAGTTCCCTTTAAGCTTGCAGCGTAATTCCCTGAAATCATCTTTAAGGACCTTCCACCAACCTCTAACTTTGTCATTTGTGCCAATGTGCACCATGATTGCTGGGTCCTCACCAGCCACTCTCAGTAAAGGTGGGTGAAGGAGATGGTAGAAGAAAGAAGGGGGTGGGGAAGCAGGGGGAAGGAATATGCACGGAAGGCAGAAAAAGTGGAGAGTAGGGAATACAATAAGAATAGAAAGTATAAAGAGGGGGTAGTTAAACTCAAAAGAAAAATGAAGAGAATATTGAATCAAGGGACAGAAAGGAATACCAGAATCTACTATTAACAGCGATCCCAGGTAGGGGAGAAGCCTTCCACAAAAGAGCCTCCCTGCCCGGGCACAAATAGGGCATATCTAAATATTTCAGCATATAGACCTGAAAAAGAAAAGCATTATCAAACATTAGCCAGTATAACTATAAAGGAGTCGGACCCCTTCAACAATGTAGATCGAAGCGGATCTTCACAATTGCCCAGCCGCGAACTAGGGGCTCTCTTACAGGGCTCCACCAGATCCGGGAATGAAATTCCAGTCCAAGTGGGGCTCCACCTCCCAACAGGGGAAGGAAAAAGATTGGAATGAGGCATGGCAGATTCTGAACAACATGGCTGCCACTGGAATACTGCTCAGTCCCCACAAATATTGCTTATTCATTACACCTCCCTCCTTTAGAGGGGGCTAGGGGGCAGCGCATTCCTGTGTTTCCCCGTGCGCCCGACCACCACCTCCCCTTGGCGGAATAGCCCATCAGCATTACCACGGTCACGGTCTTGTGTCGAATGGTGAAGTTGTGTTGCTGGAGCGCAAGGCTCAGACGTAGCAACCTCCCATTCGCTCAGGAGACCGTGTGTATCCGCTGAGGGGGTTGTGGTCCATCCCCACGATGGAGTAGCATCCACACAAGTATGGCTGCAGACCCTGAAGGGCCCATACAATTACCGGACACTCCTTTTCCATCATGGAGTAGGCCACCTCCATCACTGGATCCCACAGTACCCCCTCTCCTTTGGTTGTGAAAATGGGCATCTCCGTGAAGTGGCTCAACACCCTAGGATTGGCATTCGCTGGTAGTGCAGTCCCAAACCCCTGGCTAGGAGTAGCCAGAAGCGGTACTAAGGCCTTACTCTCATAGGAACCCTCTGGGGCTTGTTCTGGGTAAGACACAGGTTCGGTTATCCCTCGACAGAGGGCCCAGTAAGCAGTGCGTGGCTTGCAATCTTGCTCCTCAGTCTGCGGGGGACAGTGACTCAGACAGCTGTCTTCCCGGGGAAAACGTCACCTTCCCATCAGCCCTCATGCCTGGAACAACTCTTTCCTGTCATGCTGACAGGCCGAGGATACAGCTTTCCCATCATCCTGACAAGTTAGAGGCAGCACCTGCCCCTCGTCTTGATAGGTCACGGGCAATGTGTCACCGCCCCTCTGACAGGTGTTGGGCACTTGTGTTCCATCATTCTGACAGACCGGGAGTACCCCTATGGCACCCGGGCAGGGTATGGGTACAACTTTCCCATAGTCCTGATTGGTTGGGAGTACCACTTTCTTATCATCCAGGCAGGTTATGGGCACTACCTGCCTGTCCCCCTGACCGGTGCAGGAGAACCTGCCCCACTGCCCCGACACGATATGGGGACCGCCTCCCCATCTCCATGGCAGTCAGTGGGTACAACTGCAAGTTGTTCCGTGGGCCACACCTCCGGTGACCTCTGCTGGACTGTTGCTTGCACAGCCGTCCTTTGTCCCAGACCACCTGCTTGAGGTCTGAGTCCAAGGGAGGCCATTCCATCTGTTCCTTAAGAGCTCCTGACGCCACCCGAAACCCCTGACGAGATGTGGGCAGAGTAGAAGAAACTGCCACGTCCTCCGTCAGTTCCATGAGACCTGTCTCCTGGCCTCCGTGTAAACCTTCCCCACTGCCCTGCCAGGTTATAGGAACCGCATCCCCATCCCCCTGGCAATGGGTACAATTAGCTGGTCCCTGGGCCACACTTCCGGTGACCCCTGCTGCATCGTTACCTGGGACAGCCATCCTTGGTCTCAGACCACCTGCTCATGGTCTGAGTCAGAGGGAGGCTGTGCCACCTGCTCCTGGAGAGCGTCTAGGCGGTCGTCTGCGCGTGACGCTACCTGACACCCCTGACGAGATGTGGTCAGAGTAGAAGAAATTGCCACGTCCACCGTCAGCCCTAGGGGACCTGTCTCCTGGCCTCCGTCTGACTCGGCAGCCACTTGGTCTGAAGGGGAGAAGCCGTCGGACCTCCGCGAGGTTCCATTGGGCTCCAGCACTCCCACTCCTGGCGAAAGCGGCTATGGATGCTGTAACCATAGGCAGTACCTGCTTCCCCTCCACTCCTGACCAAGTCGCCTGTTCAGGCGGACTATCCTGGCCTCCTGACATCCCAGTGGTGGGGAGTTCCTGCCCTGGGATCTTACCTGATAGCTTCACCTCTCCCGTGAAGGCCACAAAGCCTCCGGAATGTTTCTTCCCCTGCAGCTCCTCAGAGCTCAGCGTGTGGGCTTTACCTGGCAGTACCACATTCCCTGTGGGTACTCTGACCTCACAAGCTGGTCCCCTGACTGCAATATCTGGCTGCTTACAGCAGAGAGCAGTGTCACACCCATCTGTGTCTGTTTCTCCCGCAGCTGTCAACCCCTCAGTTTCCCCTTTGAAAAAAAAAAAGAAAAAAAAAAAAGAGTCCTCGTGTGCTGGCTGGTCATGGCCTAAGCCCTTTTTACAGCTCCCTTTGTCTTTCTCCACCCCCCTGTCAGTCCTGTGTGTGTTGTGTTGAGTGGAGTGTCAGCATTCACCTGATCCCTTGCATTACCTGGCTCTGCATGCATTGTGTCAGAGCAATCATCATCAAAAACATCATTAAGAACATCAACATCATCAACATTGGATAGTAAAAAACATTCTGGTGGATCAGAACTTGGGGGATCAGTGGCCACATACTTGGACACTAGCCGTCCCAAGTCTGACCCAAGCAACACATTCGCTGGAATATTACCCGACACCCCCACCTCCTTCACTTCCCTCCCCATGCCCCAGTCCAGATAAACCCTGGCAACGGGCAGTGCGGGTTTACACGCCTCCAAATCCGGAGACGGCGAGGGATTTTCCGGGTATCATCCTGGGGCAAGACCCTATCCGGTGGCACCAAAGTCATCTCTGTGCCGGTGTCCCGCAGTCCCATGGCCACTGAGCAACCTATGGTGACGGGTTGAAAATTTTCCAGGGACCTAACACCACCCCACCCACACACACACAAAACAGTGGTGTTTTTGAGGACGGGGACGGTGTCTTATGGCGTTGGGGACACATGGCCTTGAAGTGTCCCATTGTTTGCAGAGGTGACATTGTCTGGGCTCTACACCTGTCCTGGAGGGGAAAACAGGGGGGATAGGGGGGCTGCCCCATGCATCTTGTGGCCCGGGGTCCCAAGTGCAGGATTGGTCTTACCCCCTTTCCAGGTGCTGCTGCTGGCTTTCCTGTCCTCAGGTACTTGGTTGTTGGTATACTCATCTGCCAGGGCCACCATCTCACAGGCCACTTGGATTTCCAGTCACGGATGAATTGTTGGAGCTCCTTGGGGCAGTTCCACAGGAACTGTTCCATCACAAACAACTCCTGGATCTTCTGGGCTGTGCCGAGCTCCAACCCCTTGATCCAGTGGTCTGTTGCTCTCAGGAGAGCCCGCATGTGGTCGGCCCAGGTATCCTTTGGACCCTGCTGCAGGCTCCGGAGCTTCTTGCGGTAAGACTCCAGGGTAAGGTTGAACTGCCGGATCAGGGCCCGCTTGATGCTCTCATAATCTTGCAACTCCCCGGCAGGTAAGTCCCCCAAGGCTCCTATGGACTTATCCCTCAAATGGGGGGTCAGGTACTTGGCCCACTGGTTAAGGGCCAGGTGGTGCTGCTTGCAGGTCTGCTCAAAGGCCAGCAGAAAGGAGTCTAGTCTCCATCCCTCTCCAGAAGTGGAAAGTCCTCGACTCGGACCTTTGGTGGCTTGGGCTCCTGGTTGGCTGGGACGGGCTGCGAGATCCTGATGTGGGCTAGCTCCAGCTGGTACGCATGCTCCCGTTCTGCGTGCCGCTCTGCAGCTGCCATGAGAGTCTCGTAGGCGCCCAGGTCTCCGGCCTCAAAGCGAGCAAGAGCAGCTTAAAGGAGGGCATCCAAGCATGACAGGCTGGGGGAAAAAGCAGGTGGTGATCTGCCCACTGCAGGCTGAGGACAGGGAGTGCTCGACCCCCTGCAGAGTTGACCACTGGGGATTGGCTCCTTGACGAGCCGTGCATGTGTTCCTCCTCGCCTAGATCAACATTGTCCTCCACCACCTTTCCTATATTAACCGCAGCAAGTGCCCTCTGCAGCATTTGGCTCCTGGTGCCCTGGGCCAGCCTAGCAACCCCTGGTCACTGACACACAGCTGCAACCTGATGCACCCACACACCTTTGCATTTGCACTTTGACCGTCTAGTGTTGAGTTGATCTTAGGACCCCAACAGCAAAAGCGACTGCCAGCAGTCCTTAGTGTTAGGGTGTTGGGGTCCCACACACTATTATTTTATGGTAAATCTGTGTTTATTCAAAATTTAACAATATAAAAAAAGAAGACATCTCACATTTTTAAAGTTATCAAAGGCATATAGAACCAGGTGCATGCCTGAAAAATGTGAAAAACAGAACAACAAAGAAATCATGTGTTCATAATAGGTACCGCCATGAGCTTGGCCACACACTATTATTTTGATCCCACTGCTGGCACCACAGGTGGAGAATCGGCCACCGAACCTGACAGCTATACAGCGCCTCTTGTCAAACTCAGGTCAGTCAGGGAACTGACTGAGGATAAAAGAGGGGCCGCAGCTGCCCTGTCAGTGCTGGTTTATTAAGGCACCTCTCAGTGAGTGTGATACATGCCTTCTGGTCAGCGACAAGAAGCCCATATAATAACCGTCACCCCGTCACTGATAGAGGCCCTGAATAAGCCCAAACACTAATTGCTGCCACCAGTTCCTTGATCAATATTAGTCCGGTCCGTGATCAGCTTTATATCGGGTCAGAACCCAACCCAGGTAGCGTTTAATGAGCACACAGCCGTGGGGATCATGATCAAGATAAAAAGAACTCAAGATTAAATTTATATATTTAATCACCCTATTGGTACACTAGATATATCATTAATGTTTACAGTTATTAAGATATTACAAAGGATACAGTCAGTTATGCAAATAAAAGATAAATGGAATACGCACAGAATTACACACACATGTGATCAGTTAACTTAAGGCTGGGGCACCACAAGGGGCAGCATGGGCCAACCTACTTCCTGGGTACTTTCTGGCTTTGATGAAATTATGCCCTTCAGAAGAATACGGATGGAGAAGAGATGGGACATTTTTATACTGTAAGAGGCCCTCCCATCTCATTCCTAGGATGTCTCATAACTCCCACCCCCCTGAGTGGAGATATGAGATATACAGTTAGGGCCAGAAATATTTGGACAGTGACACAATTTTCGCGCGTTGGGCTCTGCATGCCACCACATTGGATTTGAAATGAAACCTCTACAACAGAATTCAAGTGCAGATTGTAACGTTTAATTTGAAGGGTTGAACAAAAATATCTGATAGAAAATGTAGGAATTGTACACATTTCTTTACAAACACTCCACATTTTAGGAGGTCAAAAGTAATTGGACAAATAAACATAACCCAAACAAAATATTTTTATTTTCAATATTTTGTTGCGAATCCTTTGGAGGCAATCACTGCCTTAAGTCTGGAACCCATGGACATCACCAAACGCTGGGTTTCCTCCTTCTTAATGCTTTGCCAGGCCTTTACAGCCGCAGCCTTCAGGTCTTGCTTGTTTGTGGGTCTTTCCGTCTTAAGTCTGGATTTCAGCAAGTGAAATGCATGCTCAATTGGGTTAAGATCTGGTGATTGACTTGGCCATTGCAGAATGTTCCACTTTTTTGCACTCATGAACTCCTGGGTAGCTTTGGCTGTATGCTTGGGGTCATTGTCCATCTGTACTATGAAGCGCCGTCCAATCAACTTTGCAGCATTTGGCTGAATCTGGGCTGAAAGTATATCCCGGTACACTTCAGAATTCATCCGGCTACTCTTGTCTGCTGTTATGTCATCAATAAACACAAGTGACCCAGTGCCATTGAAAGCCATGCATGCCCATGCCATCACATTGCCTCCACCATGTTTTACAGAGGATGTGGTGTGCCTTGGATCATGTGCCGTTCCCTTTCTTCTCCAAACTTTTTTCTTCCATCATTCTGGTACAGGTTGATCTTTGTCTCATATGTCCATAGAATACTTTTCCAGAACTGAGCTGGCTTCTTGAGGTGTTTTTCAGCAAATTTAACTCTGGCCTGTCTATTTTTGGAATTGATGAATGGTTTGCAGCTAGATGTGAACCCTTTGTATTTACTGTCATGGAGTCTTCTCTTTACTGTTGACTTAGAGACAGATACACCTACTTCACTGAGATTGTTCTGGACTTCAGTTGATGTTGTGAACGGGTTCTTCTTCACCAAATAAAGTATGCGGCGATCATCCACCACTGTTGTCATCCGTGGACGCCCAGGCCTTTTAGAGTTCCCAAGCTCACCAGTCAATTCCTTTTTTCTCAGAATGTACCCAACTGTTGATTTTGCTACTCCAAGCATGTCTGCTATCTCTCTGATGGATTTTTTCTTTTTTTTCAGCCTCAGGATGTTCTGCTTCACCTCAATTGAGAGTTCCTTTGACCGCATGTTGTCAGGTCACAGCAACAGCTTCCAAATGCAAAACTACACACCTGGAATCCACCCCTGACCTTTTAACTACTTCATTGATTACAGGTTAACGAGGGAGACGCCTTCAGAGTTAATTGCAGCCCTTAAGCCCCAGTCACACATAACGATATCGTTAGAGAGATCGTTGTAACTGTGACGTTACAACGATCTCTCCAGCGATGTCGTTATGTGTGACACTTTGCAGGGATCAGGCCCCTGCTGTGAGGTCGCTGATCGCTGCAAAGTGCTCTGGGTCATTTTTTGATCGTTGGTTTCCCGCTGGTCAGCACGCATCGCTGCGTGTGACAGCGAGAAACCAGCGATCTGTGACTTCACAGGGCTGGTTACTATGGTAAACACCGGGTATCTAGGCAGCGCGCGCTGCCTAGATACCCGGCATTTACCATGGTTACCAGCGTTCTCCCTGCTTAGCACTGCCTGTAAGCAGGGAGAACACAGGTAACTATGATAAACAGCGGGTATCCAAGCAGCGTGCGCTGCCCGGATACCGCGCTGTTTATCATAGTTACCAGCGTTTCTCCCTGCTCTGCCAAGACAGCGCTAAGCAGGGAGCGATGTGGGAGGTGGCTCCCAGGGCCTGATCGCTGGGGAGATCTGCCTGTTTGACAGCTCCCCAGCGATCAGGTAACGACACTCCAGCGATCCCGGCAGGTCGTTATCGCTGTCGGGATTGTTGGAGCGATCGTTATGTGTGACTGCACCCTTAGAGTCCATTGTTCAATTACTTTTGGTCCCTTGAAAAAGAGGAGGCTATGCATTACAGAGCTATGATTCCTAAACCCTTTCTCTGATTTGGATGTGGAAACTCTCATATTGCAGCTGGGAGTGTGCACTTTCAGCCCATATTATATATATAATTGTATTTCTGAACATGTTTTTGTAAACAGCTAAAATAACAAAACTTGTGTCACTGTCCAAATATTTCTGGCCCTAACTGTACATTAGTTATTATAGGCCATAGCTTTGCCTGCGAATGTCAGACAGAAGACAATGCTCTCAGATTTTCAGTTATGATTTTACCTATGCAATGATATGACACACGACTGCTCTGCTGGTACCTAACTAACCAATATCAAGTTTAGGGTAACTTACGATGGTCCTCCTCTTATATGAAATATGTGCTAGCATCGTCTGAATTTCTGGATGCAATATTTATGCTTGACATTTTTATATGAGCAGCGGTTCATAAGATATTAAGATTATACTCTTGGAGTCTCTAAAGGCCACGTTACACACACAGATATCTGTTCGGATATTGGTCACAGATCTCTGGGTGCAGTGAAATCCTGGACACATTGTTCCATTTTGTGGCTGTGTACAAAATGGAGCAATGTGTCCATGATTTCACTGCAACCAGAGATCTGTGACCAATATCTGAACAGATATCTGTGTGTGTAAAGTGGCCTTAAGTCTGGACAGCAAGTAATTCTTCCATTACATTTTCAGGCTGGGGAAATTGGTTTTCTACACTTCTATGCCAAGACGCATGGGGTCTTCCTTTGCCTGTGTGCCTCTGGGCTTCAGCAGTCACACAGCTCTTATTCCGTAGGAAGCTCTATACAACTGGCTAAATGACAATTTCCTCAGGTTAATTAACATATTCCCTTTCCCAGCGATGACTAGCCTCAGGCCAAAAAGATGTACGATTGGAGCGGGGCATGGCAGATTCTGAACAACATGTCTGCCACTGGAATACTGCTCAATCCCCACAAATATTTCTTATTCATTATAATTAGAAATAAAAAAGATGGAGTCACTAAGTGTCTGTTTTTATTTCTAATAAATTAATTTGTCTGCGTGGTGTCTTTTTTAACCATTGATTGGAGATTCTTAATGGCGGAGTCTAACTTGGCCCAGACATTAAGAATCTCAGGGCTTAACATCAGCTGGTAATACAAAGCTGGTATTAACCCCTTATTACCCAAATTGCCGCTGAAAGAGCCTGATAAAATGTCTGGAAATGGCACTACGACGAATGTGCCGGGGGGGCGGAGGAAGCCTAAAACAACAGTTTTCCCACTGAGCTCTCCTGTCTTCATCGTGCTTCTCCGATTGATGTTCCAAGACAAGATGATGTGTTATGACTCTGTGGTGATATTGTGTAAGTAAATACATAACCTTTGTGTGTTGATTATGATATTGCATACACTATTTATACACTGTTTTTGTAGTTTTGTATTCTATATTAACCTTGTTAATAAAATTACTTGACGATCTTCTTTAAAGCCGTATCCGAGCCTGTTTGTCAAAACTATCGGCAAAACACAAATCCTGATCTGGCTTGACCGCATTCATCTGCGGAAAGATGTGGCTTCATAGAAACCAATGAATTCATCGTTTTACTGCATTGCGCCACATCCAAACTTTTTAAGCAGCACAAAACGCAGTTGTCTGTGTTCGTGGAGGAGGTAAAAACAATGCAGTAGTGCAGATTCGGCAAAATTCTGATGTCACCCGATGTCCATGCGACCTCCATGTTAAGTATAGGGACGCATGCCTTATCAGGATGCATCAGGATTTGTACGGATACAGACACAAATAGCAAAAATGCTAGTGTTAAACAACCCTAAAACATTTAAGTTTATGGGTGTAACAACATGTAGTACAGTTAATAGGAAATTAATACTTTTTCAGGCACCTTACATTGTTTCCATTGGGCAAATACACAGATATTGCAATGAGCGTTTATATTTAAAAGTAAGTATTAAATGTTACATAGTGTTGAGCACTTAAATTCTCTATTGTGTCATTTGATTAGCTAGAAGATGTTCATCTACTCTGGCTTGGTCTACCCGGTTTGGACTGAGTAATTACATATTTTTTTTGTATTTTAATACAAATCATTCAAGGTATCATGACCACAATTCTATTAGTTTTTTTTTCAATGAGAAAAAATAGATTTATTTTCAAGTGTCCATCTAAACTTTTATTGTATTTAGTGAGCCGATCATCCATCATCATTTCTGCCTCAATCTAGAATGGATTTATCATTCACTGAGTGTAAATAAACAGTACAAGAAATGGAGAGGTGGAAATGAGGCCAATAAGTGGCTCTTTTTTCTGTAATAACATTTCTTATATTAATCTTGTACTATTGATTTCCTAGGCAAATTGGTAATTGTTACATTTCAAGAAATAAAGAAACTAGAAATAAAGGAGACTACAAAATTCCATGCAATCATTCTTTAATAGTTGCATAGTAACAATAATGTTTGCCAGAGTAATTAAAGAAACCTATGCCATAGATTCCACACGTTCCTAATAAACTTATGTGCTAAAAAAAGGAAAACATTAAAAGGGAATCTGTCAGGTCAAAAATCCTTATGTAACGGATATCATTTCTAATTCCTCTGGATAACCTCTTTCTATTCATGTAGTTTTTTTATTTATACTCACCCCTTATACTGAAAAAAAAAAGGGATTAATTCCATGTTAATCATAGCGAATGATCAGTTAGGCTATGTGCACATCAGTCGGTTCTGCATTTCTGCAGACCGACCGGGAACCGGAGGACACTGGCAGAAACTGAGTTTTCTGTGCTCAGCAGTGTCCCTCGTTTTTTGCTAGTTTTTTGCTCGTTTTCCGCCCGGTTTTACAGCGTTTTGTCGGCGGTTTTTGTGAGCAGTTTTAAAACTGAGTTTTTAGTGCACTTGTTCAGCTGAAACCGGTGGAAAAACGGAGGAAAGAAGTCACTTGCTCTATTTTTGGAAACCGGTGAAAAAACTCAGTTTTGACTGAAAACGACCAGAAGAAAAACGTTGTAATGTAGACAGAGTTTTCTAAAATCCATTGACTAGCATGTTAATCCAACCGGAGGGTAGGATTAACATAAATTAACATAAAACTGAGCGGAAAACGCCAACGGAAAACGTCCAAAAGCAGCCCACAAAACGACTGATGTGCACATACCCTTACTGCTGCATACTCCCCAGGAAATAAATATTCATGTAGTGACATCACTATAACTGCACACAAGGAACGTTCAGTGGAAATCATTCACATGGTTTGTCTGTATTCTCCTGTCTGTTCTGCTCTCCCTTGTATGCAGCAAAAACAAATGTTCAAACAAACACATAGAATCTCTCACAGACAGTACAGGCTTGTGCTCAGAGCAACAGATGGAGGAGATTGCCTTTCATAGCTATCAATTATGTGCCTGCCATCTCTTCCTCCCCATCAGCAGCACCTTGCAGGACAGGATAATTAAACTAGCAGGTAGGCACAGAGTACAGGAGGAAGGAACGGAATACCTACTTGGGATGGAGAGAATAATAAATGAACATTTGCAATCTATTGACTATTCGGCAGTGAAAGTTATGAACCGGACTAGTGCAGCCAGCTGCCTACAGGGTGTGAAGATGCTTACAGCAAGAAAACTACAAAGGGTACAGTAATGATTTTTTACATATTTTAAAAGGGCTGCCTAGGCACTATTTGAGGGTACTATTATGGACGCCTAGGCACTATTCAAGGGTACTAATAGAATCATACTGAAAAATGACATGACAGAGTCCCTTTAAGAATAAATCTATATTACAAAGTAGATAGGGGTCTAAAATGCAGCTGTCACATGCAGTGAAGTCTATGCCCACGAGCCAGGATAGATTATAGCACCTTCGTGTTACCACAAGTGTTGTTATTTAGCCCCACAGTTGGGCATTGGGCATGCATTGTAAAAGTCTTATGTGCATGCTCTGCTGGTTTATTATGTTAAAGTTGTAAAAGGTTCATGTTTTTCATTCGTAGGGAATATTGGACGCTTTAAGCTCAATACAGAAAAAAAGTAACAAAAGGCAAAAGAACAGTGCTTGTAACAGACCATCATACTGCTTACACTTAGAAGAAGGTGTAATAGTTGTGTGCACCAAAAGAATAAAAACTGTTAGCCAAATAAATTAGGTTAAATTAAAGCATGTCAATAATTGACTTACTGACAACAAAAAAAAAAAGAAAACCAAGTTGTAAGACAAAAGAACAGAATTCTGGCTTTTCAAATGGTTATGTATTTATATTTATGTTAACATGTCCCAAAGGCAGCAACAACAAAGGGCAGTCCAACAAGCGGTTAAGCAGGCATTTTCTCCAGAATCGTCCCTTCTTCGTTCTTCTACAACGTATACTAAAAAAGGAAACAAAAAAAATAATTAATTAAAGCTTTGGAAGCCAAGTAGATTAAATTCTGTAATTTATCAAAAGGGTTTAGTCACTTTCTAATTTTTCTATCAAATGTGCATGAAATTGCCCAGTTAAGGGGGTTCTGCGGGGAGATAAATTATGCTAATGGCAATAACCTCATTAATGATAAATACGAGATACATAGCATTGTTTGCCATCCTCACAATATCTGCCATACCTGTGATCTGCTCCTTTAGGGGGTGGGTGATGCAGGTTTGAGGGGGTGCAGGTGGCTTTTTTCGGGGGTAGTGGGTGTGTTGGTCCAGGGGAGGGACAGATAAAGCAAACAGCTGGAGGCTGTAAACCTCAGAGTTGTGCGAGTTATTTTGGCTGGGTATCAAAATACTGAGGACCCCATGTTGTTTTTCCTTTTAATTAATTATTTAAATAAATAATTTTTTAAAAATGATGTGCGGTTCCCCTCAATTTTGTTACCCAGCCAAGATAAAAGGTACCTGGGGCTGGTATTCTCACTCTCAAAGTATACTGTAAACATATTGGTCATTAAAGGGAAACTGTCAAGCAGGGCTGTGGATCAAATTCGGTGCCCATTTTGATGGAGTCGGAGTTGGTATAAAATGGACCTACTCAAAATATATAATGTTCAATGCAGAATTTGCTGAATATTATTATGTTCTATATAAATAGCTTGATTAATGTATCATAATAATGATTAAAACTCTGATGCATTTCAGGTCATTTATGCCCTCTAGCTATCACTACGTGTGCATGCAGTTTCATAATACTATTCTAATCACCCCTGTCTGAGCTCATAGTGTAATGTGAAAGGTGAAGAAAAAAAAAGCATTTGAACACTTACATTTCCTTTACGTAAATGAGGCAGTGTGTGGACACCTTGGGAGATGTAGTCTCTCTGGAAGGTTAATAGTTACCATTTCTGTCCAATGTCATAAGATGGTGCGGGACCTGTGTGATGTCACGATCATGTGACTATAATAGGTGGCGCTAAGTCTACATTGACCTTCATGATTTTGCTTGCTTAGCTCCGCCCATCATGGTCACATGATCGGGACATCACACAGTTCCTTTATACTGAGATCTTTTCAGTGAGTTAACTATTAACCTGCCAGAGTGACTACGTCCTCCAAGGTGGCTACACACTGCCTCATTCACATAAGAAAATGTAAGTGTACAAATGCTTTTTTTCACCTTTAACATTACATTATGAGATCAGAAAGGGATGGTTAGAATAGTACTATGAAGCTGCAGGTACAGGTTGTGATGGATGGGACATGAACCACCGGAGAGGTTCACTTTAAACATAAGCCATGAATGAGGGAGTTGGAGTCAGATTCAGGGTAATTGAGGAGTCAGGGTTGAAGGTTTGGCTTACTGACTCCCTTACCCTGCTGTCAAGTCCCAAGATTCTCTTAATCTGCAGGTTAATAGTGCTCTAAAGACATGAGGGCGCCGCACTGAAGGCCCTTCCATTGAAATGGAATTTGTTCCTTCTGGCAGCCTCCAGCTTTCAGTCTTAGAATGGCTCCGAGTCTAACGGACAGCCGGCTCAAAAGTGCATCAGTACAGTGCAGACACAGGCTATCTAAATGAGATGATTGAAGCAATTGTTTGCTAATGGAAAATGATGCACTCATGGGATTAAAAATGCCCTACAACTGATATATTACTAACATGATACAAGCTGCTACAATACCAGACTACTGTCCTGAAAAGCTAAGATGTAAAAAGAAAAAGAATGGACATTGTTTTAATTTATGAAATGTATGAAATGTTGTAAAATAATGGCAATAAGTGAAATTACAGTATTTTTTGCATCGTAAGACGCACTTTTTTTCCTCCGAATTCTGGAGGAAAGTGTGGGGTGCGTCTTATGGTCCAGATGTACTGTGGCTGACTGTGGGGAGGGGGCACAGGGGAGGCAGGAGAATGTCCCCACTACTGGATCCAGCGTGAGGGAAACCACGTGGTGCCGATACTTAGAGTGGAGGAATATTCATTAGCCGCATCCCCGCCCACCTGTCAGCACAGAGCAGTGAGCAGCTAATGACTATTCCTCCACTCGGAGGAACCACGTGGTTTCCCCAGCGCTGGATCCAGCAGTGCTGGGGATATCGGGAGTCCACTGTGCTGAGGAGAGCAGGAAGAGCGGCAGAGGCGACCACATACCTCGGGAGCACAGCGTGGGCTTACATTAACTGCTGCTGTCACTGACTGATCTTGCAGCCGATCTATAGCAATTCTGTCCCATAGAACAGGACCTGTGATGAGGTAATGAAGGGTGGTGGGCTGGAGCACCACATGAAAGCACTCCCTCATATGATGATCCAGCCTGCCCTCTTCATTATCTCATCACACGTCCTGTTCTAGAATAGATTGGCTGCAAGAGCACGGTGACAGCAGCAGTTAATGTACGTGTAAAAGCCCAGAATGAGTTGTAATTCTTAATAAAATACTGTAGAGTACAAGTACTCTACCACTCTTGTGGTGAACTATAACCCCCAGCATGCCAAAGAATCTGCAGGACATGCTGGGAGTTATTGTTCTCCCTTGATATGAATTGCACCTATGAGATCTCAAAGCAGCACTCCAGTGTTTTGTCTTCAGCACTAGAGTGGTGCTTTATATGTAAGCCCCCTCCCCCAGTTCTTATACTTGCATGCTGAGAGTTATAGCTCTCCCTTGATATGAATTGCACCTGAGATCTTAAATGAGCACTCCAGTGTTTTTTCTTCAGCACTGGAGTGGCGCTTTAAATATAAGCCTCCCCCCCCCTCCCCTGGTTCTTGTACTCACCTTCTGTCATTCTTATTCTGTACTTTACCGACACTGCTCAGTCCCAGTTTGTTTAAAATCTATTTTTCCCTATTTTTTACTTCTAAAACCTGGGTGTGTCTTTTGGTCCGGTGCGTTTTATAGTCCGAAAAATACGGTAATGCATTTTAATTTACACTCACTATCCATATTATTAATCTTTTTACAATTTTAGTTTTACTGTATTATAAACATGTTTACAATATGTTTTTTTCATATGTTAACACTATTTTGTGTACAGAACTAACTTACATGAATGACTGTTACCAAGTTTCAAATTTTACCACCCTAATAGCCATTTAACCTGTGCACACTGTATACTCACTTCATGAAGGAAAAACAAGAAGAGTCAGCACTACCTGAGGATAGCATGCAATGTAAAGCGTGCGACTGCACATATTCATTTCAAACTGCATTTATATAAAAAAAATGTGAGATTTTTGGCAAATAATTGATCAAATTTGAGCGACTCTACCATGACAAGGTGTAAGGTTTCCAAGGTCTCCACGGAATGCTGTATCTTCTTGCCTCGTCTAAAATGGGAGTCCAGTGCCACGCCATGACCTTCAACTTCCTGTCAGTCCTGCTTATAAGTCTGGTTCCAGGCTTTATTCTTTGCTTGAGTGTTTTGTGGTATCTGGTCTCTGAGTCTATTGGATGCTGCTGGACTTCCTGCTGCCGCTTGTCAGCTGTGCTTTGCCTCATTACTTCTCAGCTGCCTGTAGTCTACAGCAGAGGTCCCCAACTCCAGGCCTCAAGGCCCGCCAACAGTGCAGGTTTTCAGGATTTCCTTAGTATTGCACAGGTGCTAATGTGATCATCTGCACAGGTAATGATTCCAAGCCCTGTGCAATACTAAGGAGATCCTGAAAACCTGCACTGTTAGTGGGCCTTGAGGCCTGGAGTTGGGGACCTCTGGTCTACAGTGCATTATCCTGATCCTGGCTGTTGGGTTTCCTCCTTTCAAGACCTCTTGGAGAAAAGCTCTACTATCCAGGACTTCCTGGATCTTTAAGAACTTTGTTTCTGTTTAAAATTATCAGTGTATTTAATCCAAGACTAAATCAGTGCGGGCTGTGTGCGGGACTTGAGCTGGACTTTTTCAGCCCTGAAGGCCCCGTTACACCTGCCGACACCGCCGAAGATGTCGGCGGCGACTGGCTGGTGCGTGCACATTTTTGGCGCCCTGTCAGTTTCGCCGCCCCCAGTTTACATGGGGAGACACCTCCGGCGATGGGCTGGTGAGCTCAGAGGCGGCATCGCCGCCGGGGTTTCTCAAAACCCCAGCGGCAATGCAGAACAATGGGAGCCTAAGGCTCCCATCGCTTGTCAGCTCGCCGGCGGCCGGTTACATGGGACGATGTGTGCACATAGCCCCAGATCAGCCGCCAGGTTTCACATCACTGATGTGAAACCAGGCGAGCTGTCACAGCCGCCGACATCTCCCCTTTACATTAGGCGATGTAGACTGGTGTGATGGGGCCTTAAGAAGTACACTGATAACTGTTTGCTGCACTCCTGCATGTTATTTCTGGACAATTACATATTTGTTCTGCTTGCATATTATTTCTGAACATTCATATATTAGTGCTTGCTAGGATTTATCTTGTTAGTTTCTGTGTTTTAAACTGTTTGTGATTATTTGCAATACAATTTATTTACCCCAAACCCTGTTCTCAGTTTCGTCATATCTCTCGCTATCAGATTCATAATTATCTACATAATTGTTTCTATTTTTCTTTTATTTCATTTAAGTTGTGCCAAGTGGTCTGACCCACCTTCATTTATGATATGCTGGTGTGGCACTGTGAGGGTACCGTTACACGTCGCAATATCATTGCGATATCGCATGCAATTTCACAGGAGTGTGCACGTTTTTGGCACTTGTCCAAGATCGCATAGGAGATTTCACACAGGGAGATATCGGCAGGCAACGCAACTAGGATGTTGTATGCAACTTTCGTGCGCTGGGTATGAGCAACCCAGGGACCGAGCATTAACATTGTAGTGAATAGGAGAAGTTGCATTCCACATCATAGTTGTGGCGTCACACAGCACGATCATGCCAGATCGCATATGCAACATTGTACGGTTGAAGGGCTTGCACAATCTTCTTGCAATATCGTACCTGCGATTTATTGCAGTCGCATTGCCCTAGTTACACAACACAACGCACCAACGATATCAACTGCAACGACCACACCACGTGACTTTTTGTCAATGTTGCATTGCGATATTGCGACGTGTAACGGTACCCTGAGGGTCAGTTCTCAGATTGTCCAGGCATGTTGTAGCATTGCTGCTTATGTTGGGGCCTCGACCTGCATTTATTCCCAGTTGCATTTCTAGGACCATGGGAGCAGTTCTCAGATGTTCCAGGTATGTGATGCTTTTATATGGTTCTGCTTTTAAATCTTTATAGGAGGCGCAATTTAAATAAAAAAAGAGTAGGACCGCCCTAATGAGATTTGCCTTGACGTGGCAGGGTGGCTCAGAAAATTAATGAATTATTCCAAACTGTACATTATTAGTACACTTTGGAATGATAATGTGCAACACACTTTATATATTTCATACTATCCTCAGGTAGTACCGGCTCCCCTCCTTTGTTTGTCACCTCATAAAGGGTCCAGTCCAGAGCCAAAAACTGGTTTGTGCTTTGAAGACCACTAATAAATGTATCTTCTAATACTTGTTATGTGATTTTCTTCTTAAATTGGACACTGCACCAGTATTCCCTCACAAGTCGCAACACAAACCTATGTGTAAAATTCGAACTGCCTGAATACTTTATCTCACCACCCTGTTTATGTGATATATTATCATTATCGCCAACAACATGCAAGTTAACACAGAGATTTTGCATTTCATTTTATACAGTGTCATCTTTGAGCCATCCATGTTATATAACACTTTGTATCTTTTTTTTTTAATCACTCTTCCTTATACAACTTTCATTCATATTCAAAATTCCCCTTCTGGATTATATGAACGAAAATGCATCAAATGCATTAATCCTAACTTTGAGCACCTGCACTCACCCCAGCTCCTGGTGAACAATTCAGCTCGGACCTCACCTGGGAAGGGGGTAGGGGGGACAGCTCTTACGCTGTTGACAGATGTATTTTAATAATATAGATTTTTTTTTTAAGTGGCAGATTTTTGCTTTAATGTACGGAAATTATAACAGGACTGAGTCAGTATGTTGTTCATGAGTGCAGAAAAAAATAAATTAGCGCGATAAAGGCAAGTAATTGCTTACACACCTGTGTTTTTCGGAGGTTCCATATATCCTGGTGCTGGAGGTTGACCGCTTTGCCATCCGGGCTGGGGATATCCTTGAAAATCTGGGTGCCCTGGTTGATATCCTTGCTGAAATCCTGGCTGGAATCCTGGCTGAAATCCTGGCTGATATCCTGGCTGAAATTCTGGCTGATATCCAGGTTGCCCTGGCTGATATCCGGGTTGCCCTGGCTGATATCCAGCAGGAACGGGTGAATAACCAGGATATTGAGGTGGGACACCTTGTGGTTGTCCATATGGTGGGTAAGGTCCAGGTGGATTAACCCCTGCATATGGTGGAGGATTTTCATAATTCATTGTGACCTGTAATTCCTAAAACAGAAGATAAGTATTCATACAAGATTGGAAAACATTCTACTTTCAAATAATTTGTGTAACATTTAAAGAGTAAACGCGGTTTACATTTTTATTTAAGAATAATGTAGAGCAGTGGTCCCCAACCTTTTTTGCATCAGCTTTATGCAAGACCATTTCTCCGTGGCCTGGCAGGGAGGGTGAGAGGGGGGGTTGCATAGGGCCGGGGGGCTTTGGACATATGGGGCTATTGGGGTGCAGTTTAGTACCCAGTTTCCGCGAACGATGCGTTACGTCTTATTTTCAGGGGATGTCTTATTTTTCCATCCCCTTGCATCCCCCATCATCACCTTGCAGCACACAATATCCACATTATCCTCTTGCAGCCCCCATCATCCCCATGCAACCCCCATCATCCTCCTCTTCTTGCAACCCTCATCCACCCCCTTTTGTAGCCCACACACACATCACCAGTGGCATAACTAGAGTCTGGCGAGCCCCAGTGCGAAATTTACACCTGGCCCCCTCTATGTGTGCATGTTGATGAAATGTATGGGCCTTATGTAACATTCTAAATCCTTTACAGACTCACAAATTGACCCCTCTCCCCTTTCATTGTGTATTAATGTCCCTCATCCTGCTATATATGGTCCTCTTCCTGGAATATGGCCCTTATTGTGGTATTTATGTCCCCCATCCTGGTTTATATAGTCCATATCCTCCCTTCACTATAGTTGTCCAATAATTATAATGCATCCCCCATATATTCCTCCATATATTACAATGTACCCCCATAGTCCTCAATGTATTATAATGCATTCTATAGTCCACCATTCATAAGGTAGCCCCCATAGTCATCCAATTATTATAATGAACCCCCATTATCCTCCATATAATATAATACAGTCTCACATTCATCCATATAGTATAATACAGCCTCGGTTAGCCCTCCATATAGTATAATGCAGCCTCATAGTCCTCCTTATAGCATAATGCAGCCTCATAGACTATCCATATAGTATAATACAGCCTCCTAACCCTCCATATAGTATAATGCAGCCTCATACCCTCTCCATATAGCACAATACAGCGTCATAGCTCTCCATATAGTGCAGTCTCAAAACTCTCCATATAGGGGGCGTGGCCTGAGAGCTGATGGCGCCGGCTGCTTAACTCCAGAGCTCTCGCAGAGACAGACCTAATTTGTGGCACACAGTGACCCTTTTTGACCCCCGAGGTGAGGAGAAACTCTGGACCTGCCAGCAATGCCGCAGGGACCCCCCCAAGTGCCAGGAAACCCAAGCGAAACTTACGGATTTCTTTTCCAGAGACGGTGGCTTCAGACCCTGCACCAATATGGCGTCAACTTCCCGCTCCCGCTTGGCATCCTCGCACTCCTCCCTTAAGAGCACCAGACGGGAGGCAGTGCTGGAGGCGGACGATGTCCCAATAACCCACGGGACTATGCAGAAGCTCTTCTCTTCACTCCGAAAGGCCTTACATGAAGATATGAGAGGTATGGTGGAGAGCTGAGGTGGGAAATAAGCAGCCTGGGGGAGCACACAGACTATATGGAAAGGAAAATGGTAGAGTATGCTGCAGCCCATAATACTCTGGCCAATGTCTATGCGGCCCTTGAAAGGAAAATGTCTGACCAGCAACTTAAGATGTGGGATCTGGAAGACAGAGCTAGGCGTAGTAATGTATGGCTTAGTGGGGTCCCAGAAGATGTAAATGACTCAGACCGGCCTGCTTTGCTCTCATCTTTCATCAGTCATGTGCTCCCTGGAACCCCACCAGACTCCCTGGGGATTGAGAGGATTCACCGGGGTGCACAAGCCCTCATGTTAACCCAGTTTAGCCGAGGGATGTTTTGGCACACATTCAGAGTTAAGGAAGATTTTATGCAGGCCCTGAAGAGGCGCCCGGCTCTTCCTGAACAATTTGCTAACATTGCTGTATCGGTCAGTAGGAACCCTGGCCAGATGCAGGGTATCTGCTCCCATGTGCAAGATCTTGAGAGAAGCTGGGATTCCCTACAGCTAGTGGTTCCCTGTAAAGTGTGTTTCTCCTATAAAGGCACCTGCCATGTCTTTCACTCTCCTAAACACCTGGATAGAGCATTGAAGACCTGGGACTTGTCTCCATCTGCCTTGGGTGCTAGTGCATCTCCTAAGGCCAAAAGGACCCCTAACAAGAAGGGGGCAACGCCTGACTGGGAAGAGGTTAAGTGACACACAGAGTCTCCCCCTGCCTTGGATCGAAGGTCTGTCTCTGTGATTTTTTGCCCACTGGATATGGGACTTTGATCAGTCCACCTTAGTGTAAGTACCTGTTAACATTACCTCTGAAATGGATATCCCCCTCTGCAGACCTTGGTCTGCCTCACAAGTTTACATTTTTGTTTCTATGTTTTTTGTTCCCATGTTTTTCCTTTCCCCTCCTTCACTCTTCCTACACCTGGTGAGTTTGAATCTCAACGCTGTTCTTTCTTTTTTGATCCACCATGAGTGTACGACTAGTTTCCATGAACGTTAATGGATTGAACTCCCCGGCCAAGCGGTTACCAATGTGGTCGGAGGCCCGGAAAAGTAAAGCGGATGTTCTGTGTATCCAGGAATCCCACCTCCTGGTAGAGGATAATATTAGCCTTAAAAATCGCATGTTTAACAATGCTTTCTTTGCGAATCATTCAATGAAGAAAGCTGGAGTTTGTATATTTATAAGGAACTAAATGTAGTAACTACAAAAGTAGTAGTAGTACTACTAAATGTAGTAACAATCTTCTGTTCCCTATCAGGCCTAGTTACATGAGGCGCTGGGAGGAAGATTTACATTTTCAGGTCTCAATGGAGGAGTGGCAGGCTGGAATGAGGGCAGTCCAGAAAGCTTCTAAGTGTATTAACCATCTGGAGGCACTGAAGAAGGTACACTTGAGGTGGTATTGTCCTCCTCTACGTCTGGCCTGCATGTCTTCCAGTCAGTGACCCTTGTGTTGGCGGCAATGTGAAGAGGTGGGATCGCTGGTCCATATGTGGTGGTTCTGCCCAAAAACTGCCCCTTTTGGGCTGTAGTAGCCAATTTACGGAAAAAGCTCACGGGTCTTGATCTCCAGATCCATATATGTGGAGTTTCTGGCACATACTGTATATCAAACATATCTAAGATAAAGAAGTATTCTTTTTCACATATCATCCCGCCGTTATATACCGTATTTTTCAAATTATAAGATGTACTTTTGTTCCCCCAAATTTTGGGGGAAGGCGGGGGGTGCGTTTTATAATCCGAATATACGGATTATATGCTGCAGGGGAGGGTGGGGCGGCACTGGAGTGTGTCCGTGGGCTGGAGAAGGCAGGCTGCAGAGGTGGCGGGAGGAAACGTGCTCCCACTCATTAGCCTCATGTAATATGCACTGCACCCGCTTGTCCATCACCTTGGTGCTGAAACCGTACAGAGGTGATGGACTGGGGGAGCAGCCACATATTACATGTGCCTGCATCCCCCCCTGTGATGGCACATTGCCCCGCTGTGCTGGATATTGCCACCCCATGCTGCTGCCTATGCTAAAATAAAAAGCACTTTACTTACCCTCTCCAGTGCTGTGCTCCATGTCTCCCTGCTTGCTGCTACGCCCACTTCCTGATTCTCGGGGAAGCCGGTCATGTGATCGGCACAGCAAAGTGAAATCATCTCTGCGTGTCCGATCACATGACCGGCTTCCCCAAGAATCGGGAAGTGGGCGTAGCAGCAAGCAGGGAGGCATGGAGCACAGCACTGGAGAGGGTAGGGAAAGTGCTTTTTATTTTAGCACTAGTAAAAAGGCCCGATGCAATTGCATCGGGAGCGCGGTGAAATGAATTGTGTGTATACAGGCGGGTGAGTGGCTAGCAGAGTATATATGGGGCTCTGTGGGTAGCAGACTATACAGGCGGGTCTGTGGGTAGCAGAGTATACAGACTGCTCTGAGGGTAGCAGATTATACAGGCGGCTCTCTGGGTAGAAAAGTATACAGGCGGCTCTGTGGGTAGCAGAGTATAGAGGCGGCTCTGTGGGTAGCAGAGTATAGAGGCAGCTCTGTGGGTAGCAGAGTATAGAGGTGGCTGTGTGGGTAGCAGAATATAGAAACGGCTCTGTGGGTAGCAGAGAATACAGGCGGGTCTGTGGGTAGGAGAGTATACAGGCGGCTCTGTGGGTAGCAGAGTATAGAGGCGGCTCTGTGGGTAGCAGAGTATAGAGGCAGCTCTGTGGGTAGCAGAGTATACAGGCGGCTGTGTGGGTAGGAGAGTATACAGGCGGCTCTGTGGGTGTCAGAGTATAGAGGGGGCTCTGTGGATAGCAGAGTATGATGTGGCGGGAGGCTGGAGGAGTGAGGGGAGCAGAGGCTGGAGGGGTGAGGAGAGCAGAGGCTGGAGTGGTGAGGAGAGGTCCAGATGGAGGGGTGAGGAGAGGTCTGGCTGGAGGGGTGAGGAGAGATGCGGCTGGAGGGGTGACATCACCGCTCGGTGGCAGGACGTGGCTGCGTGCTGGGGCTGATCGCAGCCCCAGTCACACGGCATTGTCCTCTGCGGCGGGTTGGGTGATGCAGAGAGGGATCAGTTCTTGCCCTCAGGTCACACATGTGACCTGAGCGTAAGGAGCGGATTGGGCGGTGTGTGGTAAAGACAGGACGGTCATCCGATTGGTCTAGGATGCCAAGTCCTGGGCAATGGGATGGGCGTCCTGTGTGTACAACACAGCGCCCAATCCGCTTGCAGGGGCAGGCAATGGGAGTGAGCGGGGCGTGTCAGGCTTTGCAGGCTGACACGGTCCGCTCACTCCCATTGGCTGTTGGCAGCCACAGGACGACGTCCCTGGCTCCCGGCACCCGGCCACAGCCCGTAGACCGCTACTCCAGCAGCATGGCGACATTGAGAGCCCAGCGGTGAGAGAGTGGCGAGGGGCGGAAGGCTCCGGTGGCATCCGGGCAGCATGGACCTCGCGGAGGGCGCGAGGGCGGTGGCGATGGTGCGGGGCCGACGGTTGGCAGGATGGCAGCAGTGTCAGGTAGTGCGGCTGAGGATGGAGGAGGGTGAGAGGCTGGAGGAGGCTGTGAGGCTGGAGGAGGCTGTGAGGATGGGGAGGCTGTGAGGATGGAGGAGGATGTGAGGCTGGAGGAGGATGTGAGGCTGGAGGAGGCTGTGAGGATGGGGAGGCTGTGAGGCTGGAGGAGGCTGTAGGAGGCTGTGAGGATGGGGAGGCTGTGAGGCTGGAGGAGGCTGTGAGACTGGAGGAGGCTGTGAGGATGGGGAGGCTGTGAGGCTGGAGGAGGCTGTGAGGCTGGAGGAGGCTGTGAGGCTGGAGGAGGCTGTGAGGATGGGGAGGCTATGATGCTGGAGGAGGATGTGAGGCTGGAGGAGACTGTGAGGCTGGAGGAGGCAGTGAGGATGGGAGCTGTGAGGCTGGAGGAGGATGTGAGGCTGGAGGAGGCTGTGAGGCTGGAGGAGGCTGTGAGGCTGGAGGAGGCTGTGAGGATGGGGAGGCTGTGAGGCTGGAGGAGGCTGTGAGGCTGGAGGAGGCAGTGAGGATGGGGAGGCTGTGAGGCTGGAGGAGGCAGTGAGGATGGGGAGGCTGTGAGGCTGGAGGAGGCTGTGAGGAATGGGGAGGCTGTGAGGCTGGAGGAGGCTGTGAGGCTGGAGGAGGCTGTGAGGCTGGAGGAGGATGTGGAGGTGGAGCAGGCTGTGAGGATGGGGAGGCTGTGAGGCTGTAGGAGGCTGTAAGGATGGGGAGGCTGTGAGGCTGGAGGAGGCTGTGAGGATGGGGAGGCTGTGAGGCTGGAGGAGGATGTGAGGCTGGAGGAGACTGTGAGGCTGGAGGAGGCAGTGAGGATGGGGAGGCTGTGAGGCTGGAGAAGGTGTGAGGCTGGAGGAGGCTGTGAGGATGGGGAGGCTGTGAGGCTGGAGGAGGCTGTGAGGATGGGGAGACTCTGAGAGGCTGGAGGAGGATGTGAGGCTGGGAGGGCAGTGAGGATGGGGAGGCTGTGAGGCTGAGGAGGAGGCTGTGAGGCTGGAGGAGGTGTGAGGCTGGATGAGGATTGTGAGGATGGGGAGGCTGTGAGGCTGGAGGAGGCTGTGAGGCTGGAGGAGGCTGTGAGGCTGGAGGAGGCTGTGAGGCTGGAGGAGGCTGTGAGGATGGGGAGGCTGTGAGGCATGGAGGAGGGTGTGAGGCTGTAGGAGGCTGTGAGGATGGAGGAGGAATGTGAGGCTGGAGGAGGCTGTGAGGCTGGAGGAGGCTGTGAGACTGGAGGAGGCTGTGAGGCTGGAGGAGGCTGTGAGGCTGGAGGAGGCTGTGAGGCTGGAGGAGGCTGTGAGGCTGGAGGAGGCAGTGAGGATGGGGAGGCTGTGAGGCTGGAGGAGGCTGTGAGGATGGGGAGGCTGTGAGGCTGGAGGAGGCTGTGAGGCTGGAGGAGGATGTGAGGCTGGAGGAGGATGTGAGGGTGGAGCAGGCTGTGAGGATGGGGAGGCTGTGAGGCTGTAGGAGGCTGTAAGGATGGGGTGGCTGTGAGGCTGTGAGGCTGGAGGAGGCTGTGAGGATGGGGAGGCTGTGAGGCTGGAGGAGGATGTGAGGCTGGAGGAGGATGTGAGGCTGGAGGAGACTGTGAGGCTGGAGGAGGCAGTGAGGATGGGGAGGCTGTGAGGCTGGAGAAGGGTGTGAGGCTGGAGGAGGCTGTGAGGATGGGGAGGCTGTGAGGCTGGAGGAGGATGTGAGGCTGGAGGAGACAGTGAGGCTGGAGGAGGCAGTGAGGATGGGGAGGCTGTGAGGCTGGAGGAGGCTGTGAGGCTGGAGGAGGGTGTGAGGCTGGAGGAGGATGTGAGGATGGGGAGGCTGTGAGGCTGGAGGAGGCTGTGAGGATGGGGAGGCTGTGAGGCTGGAGGAGGGTGTGAGGCTGTAGGAGGCTGTGAGGATGGGGAGGCTGTGAGGCTGGAGGAGACTGTGAGGCTGGAGGAGACTGAGGCTGGAGGAGGCAGTGAGGATGGGGAGGCTGTGAGGCTGGAGGAGACATTTACTGGTCTCCAAACAGGAAGGCAGGGGTTAAAAAAAAAAAAAAGTTAATGCTCACCTCTCCCCGAGCCCCCGCCGTCTCCTGCCGTCTTCCTGCAAGCTTCCGGTGGCTGCCGCAGGCTCCCAGTGTGTGCAGAGCTGTTCTAGTGCAGTTCAGGACCTGCGGTGATGTCACAGTCACGTGACACCAGGTTACCATGGAGTAACCTGGTGTCACGTGACTGACATCACCACAGGTCCTTGAACTGCAGTAGAAGAGCTCTGCAGACACTCGGAGCCTGCGGCAGCCACCGGAAGCTTGCAGGAAGACGGCAGGAGACGGCAGGGGCTCGGGGAGAGGTGAGCATTAACTTTTTTTTTTTTTTTTTACAGTAGTGCTGGTCTGCGGCTCGTGATGACGCTGCGCGTCATCACTCGCAGTCCCGCAAAGCATGTTGGGATTCGGCTACAGTGCCCGAATTCCCAACTGCGGATTATATAAGTAGATAGGCAGCAGCATGGGGTGGCAATATCCAGCACAGCGGGGCAATGTGCCATCACAGGGGGCCATGATCCATCACTGGGGCACATGTGCCATCGCTAAGGGGGCAGTGTGCCATCGCTAAGGGGCGTGTTCCATCGCTGTGGGACGTGTGCCAGCACAAGGGGGCTACATCCAATATAAGGGGGCCATATCCAGATTAAGGCGGCAATATCTAGGATGGGGGGGTCTATATCTCAGGATGAGGGACCATGTACCAGGGTGAGGGGGCTATGGGGGACATATACCCTATATGAATAGACACTGGCATTATAAGACAGACCCAATTTAACATTAAAAATTATATTTTTTCTCTTTTCCGTCACCAAATTTGGGGTGCATTTTAGAATCCGGTGTGTCTTTTAAAGCAAAAAATATGGTCATTCTTCTTGTGGTCTCCGTCTTGTTCAAAGTCTTAGTAAGGCCCAATTCAAATAATATTTTTGACCATGTATCATGTCAGATCCCATATTATATTATAAAAATAAATAAATGGTGCATCTTAATAAAATGTCATTAAAAAGTTAATTTATTTCAGTGATTCAAGACAAAATGTGAAACGCATACCGTATATTATATGGAGTCATTACAAACAGAAAGATCTATTTGAAGTGATTATTTCTGTAAAATGTTGATGATTAAAGGCTTACAAAAAAAATTACATTTAAAATATGGGTTCTGTTCTATAATCTGGTGCATCTCATATGCAGTGTAGCTTACCCAGAGCTGGCACGGTACTGGTGGGGCGGGGGTCACTGCAGGAAGTGTTGTGTGGGGCAGGCATGCTTGGGACTAGGGAAGGCTTGTTGCTGTGTGGGGCAGGCATACTGAGACTGGGGAGAGCTTGTGGCTGTGTGGGGCAGGCATACTGAGACTGGGGAGGGCTTGTTGCTGTGTGGGGCAGGCATACTGAGACTGGGGAGGGCTTGTTGCTGTGTGGGGCAGGCATGCTTGGGACTAGGGAAGGCTTGTTGCTGTGTGGGGCAGGCATACTGAGACTGGGGAGAGCTTGTGGCTGTGTGGGGCAGGCATACTGAGACTGGGGAGGGCTTGTTGCTGTGTGGGGCAGGCATGCTTGGGACTAGGGAAGGCTTGTTGCTGTGTGGGGCAGGCATACTGAGACTGGGGAGAGCTTGTGGCTGTGTGGGGCAGGCATACTGAGACTGGGGAGGGCTTGTTGCTGTGTGGGGCAGGCATGCTTGGGACTAGGGAAGGCTTGTTGCTGTGTGGGGCAGGCATACTGAGACTGGGGAGAGCTTGTGGCTGTGTGGGGCAGGCATACTGAGACTGGGGAGGGCTTGTTGCTGTGTGGGGCAGGCATACTGAGACTGGGGAGGGCTTGTTGCTGTGTGGGGCAGGCATACTGAGACTGGGGAGGGTTTGTCGCTGTGTGGGGCAGGCATACTGAGACTGGGGAGGGCTTGTTGCTGTGTGGGGCGGGCATACTGAGACTGGGGAGGGCTTGTTGCTGTGTGGGGCAGGCATGTTTGGGATTGGGGAGGGCTTGTTGCTGTGTGGGGCAGGCATACTGAGACTGGGGACGGCTTGTTGCTGTGTGGGGCAGGCATACTGAGACTGGGGAGGGCTTGTTGCTGTGTGGGGCAGGCATGTTTGGGATTGGGGAGGGCTTGTTGCTGTGTGGGGCGGGAATACTGAGACTGGGGAGGGCTTGTGGCTGTGTGGGGCAGGCATACTGAGACTGGGGAGGGCTTGTTGCTTGTGTGGGGCAGGCATACTGAGACTGTCAAAAGCTTGTGACTGTGTGGGGCAGGCATACTGAGACTGGGGAGGGTTTGTCGCTGTGTGGGGCAGGCATACTGAGACTGGGGAGGGCTTGTTGCTGTGGGGCAGGCATGCTTGGGACTAGGGAAGGCTTGTTGATGTGTGGGGCAGGCATGCTTGGGACTGGGGAGGGCTTGTTGCAGTGTGGGGCAGGCATACTGAGACTGGGGAGGGTTTGTCGCTGTGTGGGGCAGGCATACTGAGACTGGGGAGGGCTTGTTGCTGTGTGGGGCAGGCATACTGAGACTGGGGAGGGCTTGTTGCAGTGTGGGGCAGGCATACTGAGACTGGGGAGGGCTTGTGGCTGTGTGGGGCAGGCATACTGAGACTGGGGAAAGCTTGTGGCTGTGTGGGGCAGGCATACTGAGACTCGGGAAAGCTTGTGGCTGTGTGGGGCAGGCATAGAGACTGGGGAGGGCTTGTTGCTGTGTGGGGCAGGCATACTGAGACTGGGGAGGGCTTGTTGCTGTGTGGGGCAGGCATACTGAGACTGGGGAGGGCTTGTTGCTGTGTGGGGCAGGCAACAGACTGGGGAGGACTTGTTGCTGTGTGGGGCAGGCGTACTGAGACTGGGGAGGACTTGTTGCTGTGTGGGGCAGGCATACTAAGACTGGGGAGGGCTTGTTGCTGTGTGGGGCTGGCATGCTTGGGACTAGGGAAGGCTTGTTGCTGTGTGGGGCAGGCATGCTTGGGACTGGGGAGGGCTTGTTGCTGTGTGGGGCACGCATATTAAGACTGGGGAGAGCTTGTTGCTGTGTGGGGCAGGCATACTGAGACTGGGGAGGGCTTGTTGCTGTGTGGGGCAGGCATACTAAGACTGGGGAGAGCTTGTTGCTGTGTGGGGCAGGCATACTAAGCCTGGGGAGGGCTTGTTGCTGTGTGGGGCAGGCATGCTTGGGACTGGGGAGGGCTTGTTGCTGTGTGGGGCTGGCATGCTTGGGACTAGGGAAGGCTTGTTGCTGTGTGGTGCAGGCATGCTTGGACTGGGGAGGGCTTGTTGCTGTGTGGGGCACGCATATTAAGACTGGGGAGAGCTTGTTGCTGTGTGTGGGCAGGCATACTGAGACTGGGGAGGGCTTGTTGCTGTGTGGGGCAGGCATACTAACTGGGGAGAGCTTGTTGCTGTGTGGGGCGGGCATACTAAGCTGGGGAGAGCTTGTTGCTGTGTGGGGCAGGCATACTAAGACTGGGGAGAGCTTGTGCTGTGTGGGGCAGGCATACTAAGGACTGGGGAAGCTTGTTGCTGTGTGGGGCAGGCATACTAAGACTGGGGAGGCTTGTTGCTGTGTGGGGCAGGCATACTAGACTGGGGAGGGCTTGTTGCTGTGTGGGGCAGGCATACTAAGACTGGGGAGAGCTGTTGCTGTGTGGGCAGCAACAAGACAAGTTTGCTTGAGCAGGCATACTAGACTGGAGAGCTTGTTGCTGTGTGGGGCAGGCATACTAAGACTGGGAGAGCTTGTTGCTGTGTGGGGCAGGCATACTAAGATGGGGAGAGCTTGTTGCTGTGTGGCGCAGGCATACTAAGACTGGGGAGAGCTTGTTGCTGTGTGGGGCAGGCATACTAAGCTGGGGAGGGATTGTTGCTGTGTGGGGCAGGCATGCTTGGACTGGGAAGGAGGGCTTGCTGCTGTGTGGGGCAGACATGCTTGGGACTGGGGAAGGCTTGTTGCTGTGGGGCAGGCATACTAAGACTGGGGAGAGCTTGTTGCTGTGTGGGGCAGGCATACTAAGACTGGGGAGAGCTTGTTGCTGTGTGGGGCTGGCATACTAAGACTGGGAGAGCTTGTTGCTGGTGGGGCAGGCATACTAAGACTGGGAGAGCTTGTTGCTGTGTGGGCAGGCATACTAAGCCTGGGGAGGATTGTTGCTGTGTGGGCAGGCATGCTTGGGACTGGGAGGAGGCTTGCTGCTGTGGGGCAGGCATGCTTGGGACTGGGGAAGGCTTGTTGCTGTGTGGGGCAGCATACTAAGCCTGGGGGCTTGTTGTTGTGGGGGGTAGCATGCTTGGGACTGGGGAGAGCTTGTTGCTGTGTGGGGCGGCATGTAGGAGAGTGGGCGCAAACAAACCAGTTATGCATCTACACATAGCTCCAAAACAAACATGACCACTGGTCGGTCTCCTGCAGACACAAAACAGTGATATCTAGGTAACAATGCAAAATGTTGGGACTGGGGAGGGCTTGTTGCTGTGTGGGGCACGCAATATTAAGACTGGGAGAGCTTGTTGCTGTGTGGGGCAGGCATACTGAGACTGGGGAGGGCTTGTTGCTGTGTGGGGCAGGCATACTAAGACTGGGGAGAGCTTGTTGCTGTGTGGGGCAGGCATACTAAGCCTGGGGAGGGCTTGTTGCTGTGTGGGGCAGGCATGCTTGGGACTGGGGAGGGCTTGCTGCTGTGTGGGGCAGGCATGCTTGGGACTGGGGAAGGCTTGTTGCTGTGTGGGGCAGGCATGCTTGGGACTGGGGAAGGCTTGTTGCTGTGTGGGGCAGGCATACTGGACTGGGGAGGGCTTGTTGCAGTGGGTCCCTAATCCCACTTTAGGGGGAAAAGCGTGGCAACTTTAGCATGCACACAGGAGACAATGTTTCCCTGAGGCCGTATGTTTGGTCTGTGTGCTATCAATGTACTCGATGTATGAGACACTGACCCAATAATAACCAGTGACTTGGTAAAAAACAATATCTTTCAGCACCCAGAACGTCCTAATCCGGTCCGATTTATAGATCTGGCATCTGCTATACCGATGGGCACATGGAGCCAGCCATATCCACATTATGCAGTGACCAGCCCAAGTTTTTGCACGGTTGTCTAAACTCAGCCTTAGACCTCATGCAGACAGCCATTATTCTTCTCATATATGGACCATTCTGCACCAGTGCTTTCAATGCGAATCTCATAAGTGTTTAGTCAGTAGATTCTACCATCAGGCTGAAGGCACACTGTGCGGGGAACTCGTACTGCACGCGGACTAGTGTTGCCCTATCGCATTGCGAGTCAGAAGCGAGTGCAGTCACAGCATGCTGCGACTGCACGCGAATCTCATGTGCGAGAGGGCAATGAAAGTCTATGGGGGCGAGATTTTCATACAGCACACTGCGATATTCGCAAGAGTGTGCTGTTAAAATCGCTTCAAACTCAGAGCCTGCAGAGGGGGTTAAAATGATTAATAACATACAGAACTTTATTATTTTGATTTCTGAGTTTATATTTCAGCACTGCTGTGACAGCGCTGGATCATTATTGATTACTGTACAGGGAAAGTGGTAAATTCAGACTCGCCTGCTTTGACATTTGAGTTTAAAATCACCACAAATGCTGTCCGTGGTCCATCACAATCACACACACTCACATGAACACAGGCAGGCACACTCACATGAACACAGGCAGGCACACTCACATGAACACAGGCAGGCACACTCACCACACACCCAAAAACACGCATCATACTCTCATCACTGTCGTGCATCAAACACGCTCTGTGTTTGATACATGACAGTGTGCCTTCAGCCTCAGTGTTATATGTGGTAGGGATTTTTCACATTGTATTTTCCTGATTACCGGCAGATTTATCGCATCTGTCATGTAACAGCCGACTTGCGGCAAGCCCCCATTCATTCTCTGGGAGACTTGTGGCAGGTGTGGCTTTTGCTGCAATCCGGCATTTGCGGCAAGTCAAAAACTGTAGCTAACCGCACCTTTGCCGTATCTGCCACGTAACGGTTGACTTGTGGCAAGCCCTATTTATTCTCTATGGGACTTGTGGTCAGGTGCGGGTTTGCCAGATGTGCCGCGAATAAAGCAAAAACGCTGATGTGAAAGCAGCCCTACTGCCATAACTGATTCACCCAATCTTATACTGATCATTTCTGATCTGCTACACTTTACTCCACTTGAGAACAGCACTATTCTATGTCCTATTGTGTATAAATATGGGATTCTTCAGATTTTGTATTATGAGCCAGAAGAGACCCAAGTAGTCTGGAAAGCTGATATTACTTACCATCTTTTCAGTTAGTCATTAAAAAGGTATCAACCACTGACAACTGATTGTTTTTGTTTTATCTGCAAGTTTCACTAATGAAAAAAAATAAAGGCACAAATTGAAAATCTTCCATTGTTTACAATGATAATAATCTCAGTTCCTATATTCCCCCATGTAAGCTCTGATTTCTACTGGATGTCTGTATTGTCCAAAGGAAGAGACAGTGAAGTGGCCCATTGGGGCCCGGGCCCACGATCAGGGGTCTGGATGTAGCCTGCTTTGCTGTATTTAAAACATTGTGTTGTACAGTACAAGCACAGAGGATGGATTTATAGATATCCCATGCCCAATGTGCTGCTTTTTGACGCTCCTTTAAAGGGGTATTCCTATCTCCAAGATCCTATTCCATTATATATTAGGCTACATTCAGACACAACGATTTTGCATCCGTTATTTTGCAGTGCATTGCACAAAATGGATCACTCACATGGAATCCCAGCAAAGTCTATGGGGTTTCATTTTTGGCCATTCAGACAGGGATTTTGATGACTGATCCGTTTTTTTCCTGGAAAAGTCATCCGTCAAAGAAAAGTGCACCTTAGTTTCTGTTGTGGTTTTTCTCCCATAGTGAACCATT
Organism: Allobates femoralis; assembly: GCA_033576535.1. Classification (NCBI taxonomy): domain Eukaryota; kingdom Metazoa; phylum Chordata; class Amphibia; order Anura; family Aromobatidae; genus Allobates; species Allobates femoralis. Next base: position 543,823,638 of record JARQOC010000004.1, read on the forward strand.
GTAAATGGAGGAAAAAAAAATGCAGGTGAAAAACGGATCAAAAACGCACAGTGTGAATAGGTGATGTGGTTTTTTTGGAAAGCTGAAAACGGATCCTCAAAAAAAAAAAAAAAAGGAGCAAAAACGTGTCTGAATGTAGCCTAATAAAACAGATATAAGCAAATGCCTCCCATTAGAGATGTAGTATAGTTCTCCTGATAAGCTATGTCACTTACCTCATGTACAGGGCATTGCAGGATCTTAAGTATTCAGTTTGCGACCATGCCTATAGGGGAAGTCAGCCAGCTGCTTGTGGTGGTAACTATGGATACCAAGCTGCAAAGGCCTGCATATGAGGATTGCTTATCAAGAAAACCATACTACATTTCTAATTGGAGAGATTTACTAATATTATTACTACAATACATACTGGGTTAGAATTTGAGATAGGGATACCCCTTTAAACTGATATACAGCGTGCTTCTTGAGCTGCAGCATGTCAATTATTCTTCTGGATATGCTAGTGTTTCTCAGTGGAGAAAAGCAAAAATCCGCTGCACCCACAAACCTGATCGTGGGCACGGACAGCGGGTTCTCCCGCAGAGGAAGGAAGCAGGCACAGACAGCGGGTTCTCCCGCAGAGGAAGAAGCAGGCACAGACAGCGGGTTCTCCCGCAGAGGAAGGAAGCAGGCACAGACAGCGGGTTCTCCCGCAGAGGAAGGAAGCAGGCACAGACAGCGGGTTCTCCCGCAGAGGAAGGAAGCAGGCACAGACAGCGGGTTCTCATGGACAGGACAGAGGCATGGACAGCGGGTTCTCATGGACAGAACGCAGGCAGTACTGATCATGGGCAGCGGGATCTCCAGCACAGGACACAGGCAAGGACAGCGGGTTCTCCCACAGAGGAAGCAGGCATGGGCAGTAGGTTCTCATGGACAGGACAGAGGCACGGACAACGGGGTTCTCATGGACAGGACGCAGGCAATACTGATCATGGGCACAGACATTGCGTTCTCCCGCACAGGACTATAGTGTCTCCACAGGAGCCATGACTCTGTGTCCAGAACCCTGGGATTTCTTATATTGGGTTTTCAGCCATAGTGGCTGCTGATTGGCAGCAGGAGCCATAACATCACATGACCCCAGGCACCCCCAATGCAGGCACCAGAGCGGAGTATAAGCGATTCTATTTTACATGGAGAGATAGAACAATTGAGAAGGGAATGTCTGAGAAGTGGACAAGCCGTGATCACGGGCTGCACATGAACTGATCAGTGATGCCCTCCATGTGCGGCCCATCTATATCACACCCATATGGGGGATTGGATCTGTTACTAGGGTACCGTTACACGTCACAACATTACATGCAATGTCACTGGCAATTTGCTGGTTGCAGTGAAATCATGGACACATTGTTACATTTGTACACAATAACAAAACAGAACCATGTATCCATGATTTCACTGCAACCAGCAAATTGCCAGTGAAACTGCATGTAGTGTTGCGACGTGTAACGGTACCTTAAGAGGAAAGACAGACGTGTTATTGATTCCTTGTGATCCACTCACACATGTGAACAGCCCCATAGACTATAATGTGTGTGTTCTGTCCATTACAATCACAGATCACGTAAATGACGGACGGATGGATGGATGGATGGACGGACGGACGGACGGACGGACGGATGGATGGACGTCTGACTCCAGCCTTAAAGGGAAAAAGACAAGAGGGACTTCTTTAAATACAATATGGCTTCCCAGGTATCACTGATTATAAGAATCCTCCAGTGAATTCTACAATGTCAGAATGGGAAATGACCTCCAGATAAGAGTCCTGCCCAATATAAATCATTATGTAACTGCAGAGTCATCACCAATGCAAGCAAACACAACAGCTGAGAGCTGTCTCCATCATAGACGGTGTCTGAGGGGCCCCATGGTGCACATACAGCTGTGGAGCGACCCCCTCCTTACCTGCTCCTGTGTGAGCTGCTGCAGAACCTCCCCCTCCCCCAGCAGACACCCCTCCCCCCTCACCTACCTCCCAGCTGCAGACTCCCCGCCGCCTCCTGCGGCAGCACTAACGGCAGCTCCCGGGATCCTGATGACGTCGGCGGCTCGTGGTCACTCCAGTCACGTGATGTGTGTTTGCAGTTTCTTCCTAATTAGTGCATGGCAGGAGGAGGAGAGCGGCCAGCAATAACCGACCCTCACTGAGGACGGACTGCACTGGGGGGAGGAGGAGGAGGGCTGCAGTGTGACGTGGGGTGAGGGACATGCACCATACTGATGGGGGAGGGCACCGCTATCCTGAGGAGACACCTGACTCCGCTCCCACAATCATGTCTCCCACCAGTGATGGAGGCTGGATGTGCTGTGTCATGGCCCCACCCAGGTGTGAGCTGAGAGCAGACCCTGCAGCCAGGGATGTGTCCCTTACTGGGCTGTGTGATGTAGAATTGGTAACATCTCTACTGCAGATAAAAGGAAATGATGAACATGGTTTTTCCTGGCAAAATGTCTTGAGCAGTGCCCCATACTGTCAGTGTCCACCCCTGCCTGGGTCACTCCAGCCTGCAGTGCCCCATACTGTCAGTGTCCACCTCTGCCTAGGTCACTCCAGCCTGCAGAGCCCCATACTGTCAGGGTTCACCCCTGCCTAGGTCACTCCAGCCTGCAGAGCCCCATACTGTCAGTGTCCACCCCTGCCTGGGTCACTCCAGCCTGCAGTGCCCCATACTGTCAGTGTCCACCTCTGCCTAGGTCACTCCAGCCTGCAGTGCCCCATACTGTCAGTGTCCACCCTGCCTAGGTCACTCCAGCCTGCAGTGCCCCATACTGTCAGTGTCCACCTCTGCCTAGGTCACTCCAGCCTGCAGTGCCCCATACTGTCAGTGTTCACCCCTGCCTGGGTCACTCCAGCCTGCAGAGCCCCATACTGTCAGTGTTCACCCCTGCCTGGGTCACTCCAGCCTGCAGTGCCCCATACCGTCAGTGTCCACCCCTGCCTGGGTCACTCCAGCCTGCAGTGCCCCATACTGTCAGTGTCCACCCCTGCCTGGGTCACTCCAGCCTGCAGAGCCCCATACTGTCAGGGTTCACCCCTGCCTGGGTCACTCCAGCCTGCAGAGCCCCATACTGTCAGGGTTCACCCCTGCCTGGGTCACTCCAGCCTGCAGTGCCCCATACTGTCAGTGTCCACCCCTGCCTGGGTCACTCCAGCCTGCAGTGCCCCATACTGTCAGTGTCCACCCCTGCCTAGGTCACTCCAGCCTGCAGAGCCCCATACTGTCAGGGTTCACCCCTGCCTGGGTCACTCCAGCCTGCAGTGCCCCATACTGTCAGTGTCCACCCCTGCCTAGGTCACTCCAGCCTGCAGTGCCCCATACTGTCAGTGTCCACCCCTGCCTGGGTCACTCCAGCCTGCAGTGCCCCATACTGTCAGTGTCCACCTCTGCCTAGGTCACTCCAGCCTGCAGTGCCCCATACTGTCAGTGTCCACCTCTGCCTAGGTCACTCCAGCCTGCAGTGCCCCATACTGTCAGTGTCCACCTCTGCCTAGGTCACTCCAGCCTGCAGTGCCCCATACTGTCAGTGTCCACCCCTGCGTGGGTCACTCCAGCCTGCAGTGCCCCATACTGTCAGTGTCCACCTCTGCCTAGGTCACTCCAGCCTGCAGTGCCCCATACTGTCAGTGTCCACCTCTGCCTAGGCCACTCCAGCCTGCAGAGCCCCATATTGTCAGTGTCCACCTCTGCCTAGGTCACTCCAGCCTGCAGTGCCCCATACTGTCAGTGTTCACCCCTGCCTGGGTCACTCCAGCCTGCAGAGCCCCATACTGTCAGTGTTCACCCCTGCCTAGGTCACTCCAGCCTGCAGTGCCCCATACTGTCAGTGTCCACCTCTGCCTGGGTCACTCCAGCCTGCAGAGCCCCATACTGTCAGTGTTCACCCCTGCCTGGGTCACTCCAGCCTGCAGTGCCCCATACTGTCAGTGTCCACCCCTGCCTGGGTCACTCCAGCCTGCAGAGCCCCATACTGTCAGTGTTCACCCCTGCCTGGGTCACTCCAGCCTGCAGAGCCCCATACTGTCAGTGTTCACCCCTGCCTGGGTCACTCCAGCCTGCAGTGCCCCATACTGTCAGTGTCCACCCCTGCCTGGGTCACTCCAGCCTGCAGAGCCCCATACTGTCAGGGTTCACCCCTGCCTGGGTCACTCCAGCCTGCAGAGCCCCATACTGTCAGGGTTCACCCCTGCCTGCACATCTGGCAGTTGTGGGCGCAAAGAAAAAACGCGGTCAGCAGCGGGTTTTTTTCTCTGCCACCCTATGTGCCGGATCTGCCGCAATTTAAAAAAAAAACAAAAAAACGCTGATGTTAAAGGGGCTTAGTCTGCTTTTATATGTGCGTTATTTACAAGGAGAGATCTGCCTCTTTGACAGTTCCCCAGTGACCATGTAACAACGCACCAAAGATCCCTACAGGATCGTTGTTGGGGTCGCTGGCGCATCGTTGTGTTTGACAGGAGCTTGTTATTAAAGGGAACCTGACCTTTCCAAATCACCCCCAACCCTATTAATACCTGTCCCTGCACCATTACATATCATTATTAGTGGTCCTTTTCTATAAAAAATGAGTTCTGTAACATTGCATAAATCAACATTATGCACGTACATATGTGCTACTTCTTGGCTCTGAATAAGTCTCACAGGGCGTTCCCTGTGAGACTAAGCCCTCCTCAGCTGCTCATTATCACGCCCCAATGGGCGTGATAAGTAATCCTAGTACTCCACACCCTGCTGCAGGGGCGTAATAGCTGGTGTGACGCTATTTGCGTCACATCTGGTCTTTGTGACGTCGGTACACCCTTCAAGAGAGGACTGGAGGTGGCACACAGAAGGATGGAGGCGGGGAAGACACCAGCAACAGTGATGACTCATTACTGAGTAAGTCCCTCCAGACTCCTTATCTGTACACTTTACAAAGTCTTTTTAACAACTTACAGAAGAACTAGAGACATGGGGAACCCCTTCCCTGAATGCAGCAAACATGCTGCATTCAGTGCTCCATTCACTTAGCATAGCACCAGGGGGGTGACAGATCCACTTTAACTCCTTCCCAACCTTTGACGTTATAGAGACGTCCTGAAAGTCGGTGTGTTCCCGACCCACGATGTCTCTATAACGTCATGGCTTGTATCCACCCCTGCAGCTCCGGTGACCAGGTCAGTGACAAGTCACCGGAGCTGCAGGATCACAAGGACCTATACTTTAGCCCAGGGAGGGTGGTTTAGCCCCCCCCCCCTTGGCTAAAGTCGCTCTGATTGGCAGTTGAAAGTGTTACTGCCGATCAGAACGAACCAGAGCGATTCACCCCTCCAGATCTGATTGGAGCTCTCCAATCGGATCTGGGGGGTGGATCCGCGGGTGCCCTCCCCCTCCTCATCCCCCCCCACTCCAGTAATCATCAGGGCCCCGTCCCCTGTCCCTCTCATCCGCCCCCCTCCTCTGGTCCCGTATGTATTATGTATCCGCTGGCAGGCTGCACCCGCTGGTCAGGCTCCTTGGCCCCCTCCCGTGAATATCACCCCCCCATCCCGCCCCCCACCTCTCATCCCTGTATGTCCCCCCTCACCTCTCCCGGCAGGCTGCACCCACCGGTCAGCCTCTTCCGCTCCGGCTGTGGCGCTCCTCCTCCTCTCCTGGGCTCCTCCTCCTCACCGGTGGATCGTGAGTGAGGTAAGTATGGATGGATGGGTGGGTGCATGCATGCATGGATGGATGGATGGGTGGATGGGGGCATGCATGGGTGGATGGGTGAATGGATGGATGGGTGGATGGAAGTGTGCGTGCATAGATGGAAGTGTGCATGGATAGATGTGTGCGTGTGTGGATGCATGGATGCGTGCATGGATGTGTGCGTGGATGCGTGCGTGTGTGGATGCGTGCATGGATGTGTGCGTGCGTGGATGGGTGCATGGGTGGATGGATGGGTGCAACAAGGGATCAAGTGTCCTCTTGTTGTAGTCTCTGGGATCATAGTGATAGTGCACTGTATGACAGATCATTACCATACAGTGCACCATAACTCTGACCCCAGAGACTGTAGGAAGAGGACACTTGATCCCTTGCTGCAGTCTCTGGATTGAACAGAGGCGATCGAGCGTTGTGGGACCTCTGTTGTGGACTACGTTGGATCTTTATAATAAAGATGGAGTCCGAAATTTGTTTGTGTTTTTTCTTCTAATAAAAAGATTTTTCTTTCTGTGGTGTATTTTTTGACTATTTACTAGAGATTCCTAATGGCCGGGTCTAACATTGGCCCAACAGTATGATTCTCGGGCTTAGTGCCAGCTGCCAATAAAAAAGCTGGCATTAACCCCTCTATTACCCAGTTTGCCACCGGCACCAGGGCAACTGGAAGAGCCTGGGTACAGCGCCAGAAAATGGTGCTTCAATGAATGCGCCATTTTCTGGGGCAGCTGCGGGCTGCATTTCGCAGCATTGGGGATCTTACTACAATTAGTTCTAGAAATAAAAAAAAATGGGCTTTGCTGTATTTTTGGTAGCCAGCCAGGTACAACTTGGCAGCTTGGAGGCTGGAATCCTCAGCGTGGAGAGACCAAAATGTTGTGGGCCCCACACACTGCAAATTGCAACCCACAGCCACCCCAGAAAATAGCGCATTCATTACAGGCACGATTTTCTGGTGCTGTACCCCGACTCTTCTAGTTGCCCTTATGCTGGTGGCACACAGGGGCTCTCCATACGCGACATAGTGCCCGCTAACAAGTTGAATGGAAAATTAGCTTCAATTGTTAGTGGACACCATGTCATGTATGGAGAGCTCCTGTGTGCCTAAACATTGGAGCTCCCGCACAAGTGGGAACTTTTTGGAAACTAGATCCCCCCCCAAGGAACTTATCTAGATGCATAGTGAGCACTTTGAACCCCCAGGTGCTTCACAAATCTAATATATAAAGCTGAATGTGTGTATGTATGTCTGGGATTGGCATCTACACCGTTACAACTACAGCCACAAAATTTTGCACAGTCACACGTCTGGATCTCGAGAGCGTCATAGGCTATGTTGTGAGGTGAAATTTTAACCCTGCGCGTTCCAATTCACCAAACAATTTTGGCCCTATCTACATGATGGAGAGAAAGTGACAGTTACCAATTGACAGTTGTGAATGAGAGGGGCTTAATGACAGCACCCAAGACTAACAGCATATACCAGCATATAGTCACTAAGGTGGGGCTCTCACATGGAATATTCACCACGCATGGTGACATGTATACACACCACATGCACACAAAGAGTAACAGCTAAGGTGGAGCCCCAACATTGGATACTCACCACACACCTGAACACAAACACACACCACAGAGACATACACACATACACACCCCACAGGAACACACAGACCCCATAGGGATGGACACACACCACAGAGACACCCCTCCCCCCACAAGGACACACACCACAGGGACAACCCTCCCCCCCAAAAGGACACACACCACAAGGACCCCCCACAGGGACACACACACCACTGGGACACACACCCCAGGGACACACACACCACACAGACAGGCACAGATGTACACAACTCGCCTCATACGTCTGGTATCTTTAATTTCCAAAAATTAACATCTGATTAAAAACAGCCAATGTGCAACACATGTGCCATATAGGGAATTAAGGCAGATGTTAGTCACATGAGCTGTCTTTTATGTGTATGTGTGAGGTAATATATACTGCCCGGCTGGGGGGAGGGTTTACTGTTGGCTGGAGATTTATTAGGCTGCCTATAGCAACCAATCACAGCTCAGCTTCTATTTTCCCACAGGTCATTAACATGACATATTTAAATTCTATTTTGTTATAGCTAACATCAGTTATTTATTAACCCGGGTGTAGCCGGGTAGTACACCTAGTAGATCCATAAAAATGAAAATGTACTTTTTTTTCCCACAAACATTTTCTTTTTTCATTTTTACGGATTAATTTGTGAAGCACCTGGGGGTTCAAAATGCTCACTATGTATCTAGATATGTTCCTTGGGAGGTCTAGTTTCCAAAATGGGGTCACTTGTGGGGGAGTTTCAATGTTTAGGCACACAGGGGCTCTCCATACGCGACATGGTGTCCGCTAACAATTTGAGCTGATTTTCCATTCAAATTGTTAGCGGAGACCATGTCGCCTTTGGAGAGCCCCTGTGTGCCTAAACATTGGAGCTCCCCACAAGTGACCCCATTTTGGAAACTACACCCCCCAAGGAACTTATCTAGATGCATAGTGAACACTTTGAACCCCCAGATGTTTCACAAATTGTTCCATAAAAATGAAAAAGTACTTTTTTTTCCACAAATTTTCTTTTAGCCTAAATTTTTTCATTTTCACGTGTGCAAAGGGATAAAATGCATCCTAAAATTTGTTGAGCAATTTCTCCTGAGTACACCGATACCTCATATGTGGTCATAAACCATTGTTTGGGCGCACGGCAGGGCTCAGAAGGGAAGGAGCGCATATTGACTTTTTGAATGGAAAATTAGCTCCAAAAGTCAATATGCGCTTCTGAGCCCCGCCGTGCGCCCAAACAGTGGTTTATGACCACATATGAGGTATCGGTGCATTCAGGAGAAATTGCCCAACAAATTTTAGGATCCATTTTATCCTGTTGCCCATGTGAAAATGAAAGAATTGAGGCTAAAGGACATTTTTGCTAGAAAAATTAAAATATCCATTTTTTTTTCCTTCCACGTTGCTTTAGTTCCTGTGAAGCACCTGAAGGGTTAATAATCTTCTTGAATGTAGTTTTGAGTAGCTTGAGGGGTGCAGTTTTTGGAATGGTGTCACTTTTGGGTGTTTTTGTCATGTACACCCCTCAAAGGGACTTCAAATGTGATATGGTCACTAAAACAATGGTTTTGTAAATTTTGCTGGAAAAATGAGAAATTGCTGATGAACTTTGAACCCTTATAACCCTTTTTCCAAAATTGTGCTGATGTAAAGTAGACATGTGGGAAGTGTTATTTATTGACTATTTTGTGTCACATAACTCTCTGGTTTAGCAGAATAAAAATTAAAAATTTGAAAATTGCTAAATTTTCACAATTTTTGCCAAATGTTTTATTTTTTCACAAATAAACGCAAAACTTATCGACCTAAATTTAATACTAACATGAAGCCCAATATCTCACGAAAAAACAGTCTCAGAATCGCTAGGATCCAATGAAGCGTTCAAGAGTTATAACCTCATTAAGGGACACTGGTCAGAATTGACAAAAATGCCAAGGTCTTTAGGGTCAAAATAGGCTGGGTCATGAAGGGGTTAAAGTGAACCTGTCACCTAGATAAAGCCCCCCAGGCTATCACTACCTGTCCCTGCACCTTTCTATTACTACTCTATCCCTTTCTGTGCTAAATGTGAACTGTGACTGTTTAATAAAATGTATTTAAAACTTACTGGGTCCAATGCTAATGAACCGTTACTAGCCCCCTCGGGCGTCCTATTTTGGTCCCTCTCGCCGCCTCCAGCATCCTTTATCACGGATGCAACGTTGCGTTTCTCGTCCACAGATAGAAGACGCTGCACAAAGTAAGCGCATGCATACTGATGACTCCGCATGCACCCTGCATCTTCATGTTAAATATAGGGACGCAGGGCAGATCTGTAGGCTGCCAGACTTTCACGTGTGCCGACGGAACGGACCCAAACGCCAGTGTAAAACCAGCCTACCCCAGTTTAATTATGCCTTTGTATGATCATGATCATTAGAAACGTGCTTTGTGATAGTTTAACCAACAGTGACATCTGTTGACATGTTCTCAGATTGCAGCCTGTTTATCTCATTGTTATTTGTGCAGACTCATGGTGGGTTTATACGCTCAGATATCTGAAACGATATCGTTTAAACGTCACGCTTTTGACATCGTTCGAACGATATCGTTTTAGCATCGTTGCGTGTAAACGCAGGATATCTGAAGGAAAAATCATTGGATCGGACATCTCAGCAGTGCGCTCAGGACCTCACTTTTATCATTCATTGTCCAATTAACGCTCCAGCAAAGTGCAGCATCGTTCAGTGTGACACCAAAATGAACGATATCGTTCAGAATTCTCCTATTCCTGCCACTTTATCCAATCGTTCACAAAGTTGTAATGAACGACGCTGGCGCGTTGCAAAATTGCACATCGTTAACGATATCCTTGCGTTTGACATCGCACTAACGATGTCGAAACGATCGCAGTCACGTGACATTCCAAACAATATTGTTTCAGATATCTGACCGTGTAAACCCACAATCAGGCTACATTCACACGCTGCGTATTTCCTGTGCTTTTGGGGGCGCGTTTTTTGCTGCGTTTTGGTGACACGCTATTTAGCTCAGGTAAAAAAAAAGCGGTGCGTTCACACACCGTGTTTTTTTGCTGCCGCATTCGTCCCCCAAAAGCGCAGGAGGGAAGTGATGTCACATGAGGGAGGAAGAATCCTGTGTTCTTACCCCATGTGACATGTGTCACAGGCCTTTTGGCTTTCACAGTGTATTAATATACACTGTGAAAACTAAATAACAGTAATCAAAAGGCATTAAAAATAAATTCAATACTTACCTCTCCGGCGGCTTTTCCCAGTTAACGGGACAAGAGACATACATATCTACTGTGCTGCCAGGACCTTTCAGATCTGTGATTGGCTGGTAGCGATCATGTGGTACATACTACATAACCGCTACTGGCCAATTACAGCTGGAAGGTCTTGCAAGCAGATCAGAAGTGGATTTCTGGGCTCCTGGTAACCAGGAACAGCCGCCGGAGAGGTAAGTTTTGAATTTGTCTATTTTTAATGCCTTTTGCTTACTTTTATTTAGCTTTCACAGTGTTTCAAAGGGATCCTGTCACCTCCAAAACGCCTCCTAAGCTAGCAAAACATGTCCCTGCAGCATCCTATCACTAATCTCACACTTCTTTTGTCTCCTAAAAGCATCCTGTGAAAGTGCATAAAAACGTTTTAATACTCACTCATTAGTGATTATAATTAGCAGGGGCTATATTCTTTAGCCCCTAGGGCAGGCTGTTTTGCAGGCTCCAGGATCCACCCTCTCTGTCTGTGCTGCTGTGATGTGCAGCTGAAGGCAGGACTAATGATTTGCATTCTGTGAGTGATAGAGAGGGGGAGGGTTTAGCCTGCACAAGCAGAACAGACAGAGAGAGTGTGTATCCTGGAGCCTGCAAAATAGCCCACCCTGGTGACTAAAGAATATAGCCCCTGCTAATTATAATCACTAATGAGTATTACAATGTTTTTATGCACTTTCACAGGATGCTTTTAGGAGACAAAAGGAGTGTGAGATTAGTGATACTATGCTGCAGGGACATGTTTTGCTAGCTTAGGAGGTGTTTTGGAGGTGACAGGATCCCTTTAATACATTGTGAAAGCAAAAAGAGTTGTAAATTCATTCTGGTTGTGAGCTTCCTCCAGTGGTTGTTGCTGGTAATGCAGCTGGCTGTGTTTTGGAGAGTCCGACAGCTGATCTTGATGATTGGCAGTCAGGGTCTGATTGGAGCATATAGTGGTTTGAAGCCGATCGGTCCTTGCCAGTTGTAAATGTTCCTGGAGGTGTCCACACCTTTTCCTGGTTTCTCCTGGTCTGCTGAATTTCTTGCAAGCTAAGTGAATGTTTTTTGTTCCTTTGTTTCTGCAGGACAAAGTACCTTGTGGTCCGAGCTGCTGTGATCATATGATAGAAAGACCAGATACAGCAGTATGTCTGGGTATAGTAGTAGCTGTTTATTTTCCTACGCGTTTCGGAGTCGTATCCCAAACTCCTTCCTCAGGGAACCTTTGGGATACGACTCCGAAATGCGTAGGAAAATAAACAGCTACTACTATACCCAGACATACCGCTGTATCTGGTCTTTCTATCATATGATCACAGCAGCTCGGACCACGAGGTACTTTGTCCTGCAGAAGCTTATCGTGACCACAGTGACCTATGGAGGTACGGTCTTGGCAGCAGCTGTATTGTTCTGAGCGATCACGCCGGTTGTGTGCTACACAACCTTATCAGGTGAGCAGTTCCTAGATTTCGCCATTTAAAACCTGTATGTTTGTGTGTATGTTTGATTGTATGTAAGGAATGATCACGGCAAGTAAAAATTGAGAAACTCCCATGTTGAGAATGGGACACTAAAAAACTACTTATTTAGCAGTGTAGTAAAACACCTAGTAAGCCTTTGGATTCATGATTGAGAATCTATGGCTCTTGACTCCCCTAAAATGGCCGCCGTAACCATACTATATCTAAATATGCGTCGCTCTATCGGATGAGAACGGGCCGGCGTCGTTGCGCATGCGCGAGATCGGCATCGCTGACGCGAGATCTTGCACAGCGCTCGTTTCACTTTTTCCGGCGGAAGTGACGTATCGTTATGGGAATCGCGGCGTCCTTTTGTGATGGCGCGGATTATAGAAGGTCAGAATCATGTTTATGAACTAGTCCCCGTGAACAAGCGTGACGAAACGGTCGTAGGGGGTGCTGCGTGCCTGGACATCTAGGTGGGATCCTGGTGGTCTCATTTAACTTCAGTTATGGGTGAGTGATTAACTTGTTCATGGTTTCCTCTGACTAGTGCCCTTTCTGATATGGTTGTTTAACACCATCTGCTGAAACACTGACTGCCTGTATACCCACTGATGTGACTACCTGGCCGTAGCCTTTATTTGGGATCTCCATATACTGTCACTTTATATTTATGTGTACTTATACTGCTTTTGTATTAATAAAGGTATCATTTTTATATAACTCTACTCCATAGTGGTTTCCACTTTATTCATATTTATCTGGAGTGTTATTTACAGTAGTCCTTATTTAATCACACCATAATGGTTATTTTACATCAGCCATGGATATTGTGTACTCTATAAGGTGTGACATGTTTTTGAAAATGTATATTAGTTTCCCTTCAGTAGCCCCTTCAATAGCCTCACTCCTTCTTTTGGCAGCAGCCATCTTTACCCATTGAATGCTAGACATGATGATGGTCTCACTGTAGCTTTTCAGCCTGTCTTTGTGCTTAACGCAACATAGAACAATTGTTGATTGTTTCCCTTGTTGGCACTCACTGTACTGCATGATGCAGCTGCACTGTTCTTTGTTATTCAGCAGTCTCTATTGCCTTTATAGTGATCTCTGCCATTCGCTATGTTATGTAATTACGTTGTGTTTCGTGTACTATACATAATGTTATGCAGGGTTGTGGAGTCAATAAGCCAAACATCTCACTTCGACTCCAACTCTACAACTAGGGCTGTGGTGTCGGTAAGCCAAATGTCCGACTCAGACTCCTCAATTTCCCAGAATCCAACTCGGACTCAACCCAAAATGCACACCGACTCCGACTCCACAACCATGGTTGTGAAGTCAGTAAGCCATACATCTGACTCAGATTCCCCCCAAAATGGACATTGATTCCACCAGAATGGAATGGACCCCGACTCTAATTCCATGACTCTGACTCCTCAACCATTTCTACTGTTATTTTTCTTGATTTTTCACTGATCTTAACAATAAAAGTTGAAAAGGACCCCTGTGTCTACCTCAGTGCATCGATAGGAAAGAGTTTAGCTGACTGACAACTCATTCTACCTGAGCAGAGTGAAGATAGCAGAAAACCCCGTGTAAAGCTGAATTAGCTGACTAGACCGGCACTCGCTTTATTTTTTAATTTTCTTGATGTCCTGTACCTATATACACACCTTATGTGAATTTGTCTAAGGATATTTGTGATATATCTTGAAGAAGGGGACTGTGTCCTTCGAAATGTGTTGAAATAAAATCACATTTCCGGTCGTTCATGTCTGACTGATTTCTTCACAGCAGTGGGGACGTTTAACTTATTACTTATTAATTTGTTCAATATATTATATTGCAAACAAACTGATCTTTAGAAAATGCATTTCTTAAGTCCATTTATGATATGCTAGTGACCCCTTTGACTAGTCAATGGGGTGTTAGTTTCCCCATACAAGAAGGCCCACTTAGCATGTTATCACACCCCTGTGGGCAGTGGCGTGACTTGAAGCTCATGGGCTCTGATGCAAAAGTTCCAACAGGACCCCCGAATATTGCAAATCTTTAATAGCAACAGTCTTGCTCTATAGGCCAATGGTGCAAGGCGGAGAGAAAACATGGCACATTGAGGGAGCAAACACACACACGAGTAGTAGAATAGTGAAAATTATAACTTTATTAGTGCAATAGACCAAACAAGATTAAAAACAATTAAAACCATGGGGTGCCAATGCAGAACACAACGCTGAACATATGTACAGAATACAATGCTGACAAAACATGAGCAGGATATGACACAATATCGGTGATCACAGCAGGTTAGACAAAATACAGGATTGAGTTGTAGGGAGAGACCCGAGGGTGGGGGATGAGAGCAGGTACGAGAAGTACTAGTGCTCCTTCACCACAATATTTTACATAAGTACGCTTGTTAGCCCAATATAGGGTGTACAGTGTTATGGGTAACCACATCTATGTCAACGGACCTATTATGAAGCACAAATCATAGGGCCACAGAAAGATTGGTAGTGCTGGGAGTGTTATATGATTTAATACTGGCCTCAGCAGCTGAAATAAATAATGTTTGTAAGTGAGACAGATACCAATATCTCACACAAGTGAAGTCTGCAGAGGCACAGACAATTCTGGAGAAAATTTCACATATTAAAAGTTTACCCAAAATTCCGCAAATCATCCAATGAATAGGAGTCGTTTAGTAGTCACAAACACAGTGGTCCCTAGGGGTGGTCACATATGGATAATAACAAAGATCTTATCCATGAGCTAACTAACCGTATAATTGATACAAAGACCACCCATATATATTGGGTACCCCCTATTTTCCATCATCGCCACGACAGCACCACCTGAGAGAGGACCGCCCATCCAAGACAGGAAACCTCTGAGATAAAAAGGTGGGACCTCTCCTGAACCTCAGTTTAGGTTTCCTGTCTTGGAGGTGGGAGACCTCTGAAGCTCATGCGGTCCTGGCCTGACCCGGTAGCTGGAAGAAGCTGTCCTTACCTAGGCAGTGGCTCCGGACTCGGGTTCAGAAGCTCCTCCACGGGGTATCCCCTGCGGTGGTGGAGGGCACGGGGTCTGCAGAGGGCCACCAGCGGCCGGTTCTCGTCCCTTGTTGCCGCCCGGGGGTCGCAGCTGCAGGGTTGGTGGCTGCCCTGCACGCCTGTGCCCCGGGTGAGCAGGTTCCTCTCCTGGCCTGGCGCTGCGTTCCTGGGTCTGTAAGGGGCCTGGGAGCGGATTCCCGGCGGCAGTTTTCAAATTTCGCGCCGGGAACCGCTACTTCCGGTTTCGGGCGCGGACCGGAAGTGACGTTCCGCGCCTGCGCAGTAGAGCCCAAGATGGCGGCGCCCAGCGTTCGGCGGGCGGGAGACGCTGCTGCAATAGCCGGAGGTGTGGGGCTGTGTATGGAGGGCAGCGCGGGCCAACACGGTGGAATGGAACAGCAGGCACTGGCGGCGCCCGATCCAGGGGAGCACCAGCAAGCTGGCAGCCACAGGTCCTCGGGTCTGAAGGGGTCCAAGCTGGATGTGGACCCGAAAGCCCCCCGGAAGTCGGTATGCATCTGGTGGGTGAGTGCCTTCGGGCTATGATTTTGGTATTTACGCCGCCTTCTTGCTTGTTTGTAGGACGGCAAGAAAAAGGCGGCTAAACAACGGCATAAAGACTGTGCCCTCTGCAAAGTCCCTCTTCCAGAGGATTGTCTTAAGGATTTGTGTGCCCCTTGCATTGAGGAAACTGTACGAAGCGCTGTTCCCAGTCTGGCTTCTAGCCTTAGGGATTTAGTGAGGGAAGAGCTGAAGTCCCTACAGAAATCCGGGAAGGATAGGGGGCGTAAGAGACAGAGGTCCCGGGCCTCTTCTTCTGGTTCTGACCGTGCCTCTTGTAGTTCTCACAAGGGGAGACGCAGGTCTCGTTCATCCTCTGCCTCATCCTCCTCCTCCTCCTCGTCCTCGGGGTCTTCCTCCTCAGATGGTAGTGGTGCTGGAGGTCCTGTTTCCCCCGGAAAGACACTGATTTTTTGATTAAGGCTGTTCGTTCCACTATGGGGTTGGTGGATGCCCGTGACCCCTCTTCAGTGGAGGATTTAATGTTCGGTGGTCTGTCTTCCAAGAAGCGACGGACTTTTCCTTTGAATCAGCGAATCCAGGCCTTGATTGAAGATCATTGGGCTAGGCCTGATAAGAAGGGCGCTCTCTCCCATTTGGCTAAAAAGAAGTACCCCTTTGATGAGGAGGCCACTACTTCCTGGGATAGGTCCCCTAAGCTGGACGTAGCTGTGGCCCGGGCGTCTAAGCGTTCCTCTCTTCCCTTTGAAGATTTGGGGTATTTGAAGGATCAGCTAGACAGGAAGGCAGAGGGCTACTTGCGTAGTTCCTGGGCCCGGGGATGTCCAATCGAAGTCGAAGTTGTGTTCTTTGCCTTGTAGGGGTGATTTTCTGTTTGGCAAGCCGCTGGATGAGATCTTGGAACGTGCTAGTGACAATAAGAAAAATTTTCCCGCCGGCCTTACGGCTTCCACCTTCCGTGGTCGTTCCTTTCGTAAGCCGCTGTTTGCCAAGCGGAAGTCCCCTCGTCGGACCAGAGAGTCTTGGGCTGACGAGGGACAAGAAGGCGGGGTTCTTGTTCAAGGGTTCCTCCTTTGACAGGAAGCACCAGTCTAAGTGACAGCTCGCTCCAGGTGGGAGGAAGACTTACCCATTTTCTCCCAGCCTGGTCCGACATTGGGGCTTGCGATTGGGCTCTCAGTGTCCTCAAAGACGGGTTGACACTGGAGTTCGCTTCGGCTCCGGTGGGGTCCCTAGTGATTACGTCTGTCGGCAGTCCGGAAAAATGCATGTTTCTGCTGGGCGAGGTGCGGGCCCTGGTGGAAAAAGGGGTTGTTTCCCCGGTTCCTCCTGCCGAATGCGGCAGGGGGTTCTATTCCACTCTGTTTCTTGTGCCAAAGCCAGACGGCTCATTCCGGACGATTATAAACCTGAAACGTCTGAACAGCTTTCTAGTGCAACGTTCGTTCAAGATGGAAACTTTGAACTCAGCAATCAGGCTATTGTTTCCAGATTGTTTTATGTACTGGATCTAAAGGATGCATACTATCATGTGCCGGTTCATCGTCGCCACCAGCAGTTTCTGCGGTTCGCCCTGTACATGGAGGGCTCCCTCTGCCATTTCCAGTATCGAGCTCTCCCCTTCGGGCTGGCAATGGCCCCTCGGATTTTCACGAAGCTGCTGGCGGAGGTGATGGCTCACTTCCGCCGTCAGCAGATTTTGATTGTGCCGTATTTGGACGATCTGCTGATTGTGGGGGATTCCAGGGATCAGTGCCTCGCCCGTCTGCAGATGGTTCGGTCTTCCCTGGGTCAGTTGGGCTGGATTGTCAATCTAGAAAAGTCCAGGCTGGTTCCCGCAACGCGTCAGCTGTTTCTGGGGATGATTCTGGACTCACGGTCTCAGCTTTGCCTCCTTCCGGACGACAAACAAGTGCGTCTCCAGTCTTCCCTTGCTGCGGTTCGGGCTTCCCCGCAAGTGACCTTGAGGAGGGCTATGTCTCTCTTGGGCTCCCTCACGTCCTGTATCCCGGCAGTTCCCTGGGCACAGTTGCACTCTCGGGCCCTTCAGTGGGAGATTCTCCAGCATCAACAAGGGGTGGGGGGGGCCTTGGACGCCTCGTTTGTTCTCTCCCCTCCGACGTTAGATTCTCTGGGGTGGTGGCTGGTCCCCGAGCACCTTTCCGTGGGTGTCCCGTGGGGTTGTCCGGTCTCCGACGTCATAACCACGGATGCCAGTTCCTGGGGCTGGGGGGCCCACCTTCGGGACCTGTCCGCTCAGGGAGCCTGGGACTCACGCCTCTCCAGGATGTCGTCAAATATGCGGGAGCTCCTGGCAGTTTGGGAGGCAGTTTCTGCGTTCCTTCCTGCCCTTCGGGGGCGCCATCTCCGAATTCTCTCCGACAACTGTGTGTCGGTGGCTTACTTGAACCATCAGGGAGGCACCCGGTCTCAGGCTCTCATGGGCGTTGCGCGGGACATTTGTCGGTTGTTGGAAGACCATCACGTTTCCCTCTCTGCCCTTCACATACGGGGGGTAACAAATTCCCGGGCGGATTTTCTCAGCAGGGTGCAGCTCCGACAGGGGGAGTGGGCTCTGGATCCGGGGGTTTTTCGCTCAGATTGTGGACAGGTGGGGCCTTCCGGAGATGGATTTGTTTGCAACCCGGGAGAACAGGCAGGTTCGCCGGTTCTGTTCTCTGAATCCCGGAGACCGGCCCTTTGCTGTGGACGCTCTGCTGATCCCCTGGTCCTCGGGTCTTCTGTATGCCTTCCCTCCCTTAGTCATGATTCCTGCAGTCCTTCGGAAGGTCAGAGAGGACGGGGCCAGACTCATCATGATAGCACCCTTCTGGCCCCGGAGAGCTTGGTTCTTTTGGCTCAGTCGCCTGTCCGTGCAGGCTCCTTGGACTCTACCCCTGTCCCCGTCTCTCCTGTCTCAGGGGCCGATCCACCATCCGCAGGTCTCGGGTCTCCGGCTGACGGCGTGGAACTTGAACGGCGACTCCTGTCGCGTAGGGGGTTCTCGGACGGCCTTGTTCGTACACTGATGTCCAGTCGGAAGCCGGTTACCACCAATATTTATGGTAAAGTGTGGATGAAATTCCTGTCCTCTTCGGGGGCGAGTCCGGAGGGTGAGGCTCCTGTGCAGGCTGTTTTAGAATTCCTCCAGAAGGGTGGGAAATGGGTCTCTCTGTCAATACCCTGAAACTCCAGGTTTCGGCCTTGGGGGCCCTGTACCATTGTCCGAGGGTGCCTCCTTGGGATCTCAATTTAGTTCTTGATGCCTTAACGAGGCCTCCCTTTGAGCCGTTGTCTTCGGCTTCCCCTAAGGTCCTTACTCTGAAGGTAGTCCTGTTGGTGGCTTTGACGTCGGCCAGACGTATTAGTGACCTGCAGGCCTTGTCGGTGGTGGGGCCTTATACGCAGATTTTGCCGGATAGGGTCATCCTTCGCCTGGATCCTTCCTTTCTTCCCAAGGTGGCTACCAAGTTCCACAGGATGCAGGAGATTGTCCTCCCTTCCTTCTGTGATCGTCCTGCGAATCAGAAGGAAGAGGTTCTCCACACGTTAGATGTCAGGAGAGCGTTGCTTACCTACTTGGACGTGTCCTCTGCCTGGCGTCAGTCCCTGTCCCTCTTTGTTTCCTTTCAGGGGGCCTCTAGGGGTAAGGCAGTGTCCAAGGGTACCCTGGCTAGGTGGTTGCGGGAAGCAATTGCTCTTGCTTATTCTTCTAGTCAGGTGCCGGTCCCGGGTGGCCTTAATGCACATTCCACCAGGGCAGTGGCTACATCCTGGGCCGAGAAGGCTGATATCCCTTTAGAATTGATCTGTAGGGCTGCTACTTGGTCTTCTCCTTCTACTTTCTTCAAGCATTACAGGCTTGATCTTTCTTCCACTGATGAGGTGACCTTTGGTAGACGGGTTCTGCAAGCGGTGGTCCCTCCCTAATTTTCTTTTCTCTGAAATCTCTCAGGTGGTGCTGTCGTGGCGATGATGGAAAAATCTAAATTACTTACCGGTAATGGGTTTTTCCGGGATAGGAGATCAGAGGACATGCTCCGCGTCATAACCAATTACAACAACGTGGAAAGAGGTAGGTGAAATCCTACGAAAAAATTGGAATATCTTGACCTCAGATATAAGATTGGGGGGCTTGATCTCTGCCTACCCTCCTCTGACAGCACGTAGGGCCCCAAACCTGAGGGATAAATTAACGGCGAGTCACTTTAAGCGACCCAGCACCAGGCTTGGACGGGGCGTACGACTCCATGGTTCATTTCCATGTGGTGCCTGCAACATCTGTCAATACATGACCCCTACTTATTCGTCATTTATCAATCCACAGGACTCCAAAGCACACGTGTTGAAACACTTCATTAACTGCAAGACCTCTAATGTGATTTATGGAATTATTTGCCCTTGCAACCGAGTCTACACAGGAGAAACTACACAGGAGCTCCGCAAAAGGATCCAAAGTCACATTTCTACTATCAACCTGGCACAAGCTGATAGCGCGAAAGGTAAGAAACTTAAAACAATAGCCGCGCATTTTTTACAATATCATGGCAATCCAAGAGGGATGAGTATTGTGGGCCTGGATTTCATACAAAATACCATCAGGGCGGCGACATGACTAAAAAATTGCTATGTCTTGAATCACGCTGGATATATGCACTTAACTCCATGTCTCCCGTAGGTCTCAACGAAGAATTCTTGTTCACGGGCTTCTTAGGTTGATTATCTTCATTGATGCCATGAAACCTCCCTCTGCCCCAGATCCAATTTTTCTTGAATACCAATTTGACTCGTAAAAGAATTGTCTTCTCCAAAGACCTTATTCTCATGGAAACCTGGACTTTTTATATCTTGGAAAATATCATCTAACTTAATAACGGATTTGAAACCATTGGACCTCGTAGAACAGGATTATATACCTTGGATGGACTGCCTTTATAATACTTCTATTCGTATGTTCTAAGTCGATGGTTCTTTTCCTTCCCTTTTCTTTTTGATAATAGTGGTCCCTAGGGGTCCTCCATCTGTTGTATACAAAAGTGTTGATCGTTTACAACGTGGATCATCCGACCTAGAGGTGTGACATTATATCATATCAGACATCTGGAGTGATATTCTTTCACTCCATATGTTGGCTCACTTTCTGCAATACGTATAATGTTTATTTGTTACCATGGACACTGAGTTGAGACTGCGTTGTCACTTCCGCTATGTCACTTCCTGCAATAAGTATAACATATACTGTTTACTTGTTACCATGGTCACTGAGTTGAGACTGCGATGTCACTTCCGCTATGTCACTTCCTGTAATAGGTATAAGCTATACTGTTTACTTGTTACCATGGTCACTGAGCTGTGACTGCGATGTCACTTCCACTTCCTGTAATAGGTATAAGATATAGTGTTTACTTGTTACCATGGTCACTGAGTTGTGACTGCGATGTCACTTCCACTTCCTGTAATAGGTATAAGATATACTGTTTACTTGTTACCATGGTCACTGAGTTGTGACTGCGATGTCACTTCCGCTATGTCACTTCCTGTAATAGGTATAAGCTATACTGTTTACTTGTTACCATGGTCACTGAGCTGTGACTGCGATGTCACTTCCACTTCCTGTAATAGGTATAAGATATAGTGTTTACTTGTTACCATGGTCACTGAGTTGTGACTGCGATGTCACTTCCACTTCCTGTAATTGGTTTAGGATATAATGTTTACTTGTTACCATGGTCACTGAGCTGTGACTGCGATGTCACTTCCACTTCCTGTAATAGGTATAAGATATACTGTTTACTTGTTACCATGGTCACTGAGCTGTGACTGCGATGTCACGTCCACTTCCTGTAATAGGTATAAGATATACTGTTTACTTGTTACCATGGTCACTGAGTTGTGACTGCGATGTCACTTCCACTTCCTGTAATAGGTATAAGATATACTGTTTACTTGTTACCATGGTCACTGAGTTGTGACTGCGATGTCACTTCCACTTCCTGTAATAGGTATAAGATATACTGTTTACTTGTTACCATGGTCACTGAGTTGTGACTGCGATGTCACTTCCGCTATGTTACTTCCTGTAATAGGTATAAGCTATACTGTTTACTTGTTACCATGGTCACTGAGCTGTGACTGCGATGTCACTTCCACTTCCTGTAATAGGTATAAGATAAACTGTTTACTTGTTACCATGGTCACTGAGTTGTGACTGCGATGTCACTTCCGCTATGTCACTTCCTGTAATAGGTATGAGATATACTGTTTACTTGTTACCATGGTCACTGAGTTGTGACTGCGATATCACTTCCGCTATGTCACTTCCTGTAATAGGTATAAGATATACTGTTTACTTGTTACCATGGTCACTGAGTTGTGACTGCGATATCACTTCCGCTATGTCACTTCCTGTAATAGGTATAAGATATACTGTTTACTTGTTACCATGGTTACTGAGTTGTGACTGCGATGTCACCTCCACTTCCTGTCATTGGTATAAGATATACTGTTTACTTGTTACCATGGTCACTGAGTTGTGACTGCAATGTCACTTCCGCTATGTCACTTCCTGTCATTGGTATAAGATATACTGTTTACTTGTTACCATGGTCACGGAGTTGTGATTGTGATGTCACTTCCACCTATGGCAATATCATGTGGTCTAATTGTGCTCTCTCAGCTGTATCCAATCATTAATTACCAACAGATATAAAATGAGTCCCAATGTGCAACAGACTTATACTTCCCCTGAGGAAGCTGCGCCCTGGCAGCGATACGCGTGGGGCCTGGGTGCCCTGCAGTCACCTCGCTTCATACCTCGGACTGACACTTCGGACAATTTACGGACTGGTAATATGCACTTTATCTTCCACTGTCAGTGGATACGGTGACCTACACTGTTTGACTATATGCAAAAAATAGGGGGTACCCAATATATATGGGTGGTCTTTGTATCAATTATACGGTTAGTTAGCTCATGGATAAGATCTTTGTTATTATCCATATGTGACCACCCCTAGGGACCACTGTGTTTGTGACTACTAAACGACTCCTATTCATCGGATGATTTGCGGAATTTTGGGTAAACTTTTAAGATGTGAAATTTTCTCCAGAATTGTCTGTGCCTCTGCAGACTTCACTTGTGTGAGATATTGGTATCTGTCTCACTTACAAACATTATTTATTTCAGCTGCTGAGGCCAGTATTAATAATATAACACTCCCAGCACTACCAATCTTTCTGTGGCCCTATGATTTGTGCTTCATAATAGGTCCGTTGACATAGATGTGGTTACCCATAACACTGTACACCCTATATTGGGCTAACAAGCGTACTTATGTAAAATATTGTGGTGAAGGAGCACTAGTACTTCTCGTACCTGCTCTCATCCCCCACCCTCGGGTCTCTCCCTACAACTCAATCCTGTATTTTGTCTAACCTGCTGTGATCACCGATATTGTGTCATATCCTGCTCATGTTTTGTCAGCATTGTATTCTGTACATATGTTCAGCGTTGTGTTCTGCATTGGCACCCCATGGTTTTAATTGTTTTTAATCTTGTTTGGTCTATTGCACTAATAAAGTTATAATTTTCACTATTCTACTACTCGTGTGTGTGTTGCTCCCTCAATGTGCCATGTCTTCTCTCCGCCTTGCACCATTGGCCTATAGAGCAAGACTGTTGCTATTAAAGATTTGCAATATTCGGGGGCCCCGTTGGAACTTTTGCATCAGAGCCCATGAGCTTCAAGTCATGCCACTGCCCACAGGGGTGTGATAACATGCTAAGTGGGCCTTCTTGTATGGGGAAACTAACACCCCATTGACTAGTCAAAGGGGTCACTTGCATATCATAAATGGACTTAAGAAATGCATTTTCTAAAGATCAGTTTATGTGCAATATAATATATTGAACAAATTAATAAGTAATAAGTTAAACGTCCCCACTGCTGTGAAGAAATCAGTCAGGCATGAATGACCGGAAATGTGATTTTATTTCAACACGTTTCGAAGGACACAGTCCCCTTCTTCAAGATATATCACAAATATCCTTAGACAAATTCACATAAGGTGTGTATATAGGTACAGGACATCAAGAAAATTAAAAAATAAAGCGAGTGTCGGTCTAGTCAGCTAATTCAGCTTTACACGGGGTTTTCTGCTATCTTCACTCTGCTCAGGTAGAATGAGTTGTCAGCAGGGCCGGTTTTAGGCAAAGTGGGGCCCTAGGCAAAAGGTTAAAGTGGGCCCTATACAGATCTCATACATGTGCGCGGCTTTGTTCGTTCACATCATTGAGTCTATGAAGATGGGTGTACGCAACTTGCTTCAGAGAGGTGCATTGCATATGATCGGAAGTGCAGAACACCTCATGAGCTGTGTTTAATTACTGGATTAGGTTCATTCCTCTTACTCTATAAACTGCACCCCAAGACTCAACTTTACCATTAACAGGCGCCCAAATGACATGAAATAAACAATTGGAAGTGAGAGTTAGGTTTTCCTTTGATTAGTAGAGCTCGGTAGTGACCGAAGTATACATACAAGAAGGTCCAGAAATATTTGTACCGAGACTAAATCTTCTTGATTTGGACTCGACACGCCACTTACCATATTTTTCACTTTATAAAACGCACTGGATTATAAGACCCACCGCAAATATGGTGAAGGAAAAGAGAAAAAATCTTTTTAATTATACATGGGGTCCGTCTTATAATGCCAGTGTCCGTCTTACAATCAGTATGTATGTCTCTCATCCTGGCACATGTCCCCCATCCTGGTATATAGCCCCCCCCCATCCTGGATATGTCCCCCCCTGTGCTGGCTATGGTCCCCCATGCTGCCACTCACACTAAAATAAACTTTGAACTTACCACTCTGGCGCTTGCCTACGTCTCTCCCTGCTTGCTGCAGCATTTCCTGGTTCCCGGAGAAGCCGGTCATATCATCGGGGCGCGCACTGATGTCATCAGTCTGCTGTGCTGATCACATGACTGGCTTCCCCGGGAACCAGGAAGTGCTGCAGCAAGCAGAGAGAGACAGAGGCAAGTTCAAAGTGTGTATTTTAGTGTGGGCGGCAACATGGGGAGGCATATCCGGGATGGGGAGTGACCTATCCAGCACAGGGGGAATGCAGGCACATGTAATATGCCCACTCCCCTGTCCATACTTCGGCATGGTTTCAGCACCGAGGTGATGGACAGCGGATGCAGTGCATATTACATGAGCATAATGAGCAGGAGCACGTGACCTCCCGTTGTCTCTGCAGCCTGCTCCTGCCTCCTCCAGCCCCCAGACACCGCTCCAGAGCCACCCCCCTACAGTACAGAAACCTGCAGATTCAGATTATAAAACGCACTCCCCACTTTCCCCCAAAATTTGGGGGAACAAAAGTGCGTCTTATAATCCGAAAACAAATGGCATTTAATTGCTTCTTAGTTATTTCAGGATTAATTAAAAGGGTTGAACAAAAATATCCTGTGAACATTTAGGAATTGCAACCTATTTTTATATACAACCTCTTCATTTCAGGGTTTAAAAGTAATTGGACAAATTTTACTCTACCATAGATAAAATGTTTATTTTTAATACCTTGTAGAAAATCCTTTGCAGACAATGACTGCCTGAAGTCTGGAGGTCTTGGATGTCACAAAACACTGGGTTTCCTCCTTTCTGATGCTTTGCTGGCCTTTACTGCATCTGACTTCAGTTGTTGCTTGTTTGTGGGTCCTTCCTGCCTTAAGTTTCAAGTGATTGAGCTCTGGTGATTTACTCAGCCATTGCAGAATATTCCACTTCTTTTCACGATCTATGACGCACATACAGTCATATGAAAAAGTTTGGGCACCCCTCTTAATCTTACTAATTTTTTTGTCTAAAATTGGGTTTTTGCAACAGCAATTTCAGTGTGATATATGTTACAACTGATGGACACAGTAATATTTCAGGATTGAAATGAGGTTTATTGTACTAATCGAAAATGTGAAATATGCATTATTTCAAAAATTGACAGGTGCAAAAGTTTGGGCACCTCAACAGAAAAGTGACATTAATATTTAGTAGATCCACCTTTTGCAAAAATAACAGCCTCTAGTCGCTTCCTGTAGCTGTTAATGAGTTCCTGGATCCTGGATGAAGGTATTTTTGACCATTCCTCTTTACAAAATAACTCCAGTTCAGTTACGTTTGATGGTCGCCGAGCATGGACAGCCCGCTTCAAAACATCCCACAGATGTTCAATGATATTCAGGTCTGGGGACTGGGATGGCCATTCCAGAACATTGTAATTGTTCCTCAGCATGACTGCCCGAGTAGATTTGGAGCGGTGTTTTGGATTATTGTCTTGCTGAAAGATCCATCCCCGGCGTAACTTCAACTTTGACACGGATTCTTGAACATTATTCTCAAGAATCTGCTGATACTGAGTGGAATCCATGCGACCCTCAACTTTACAACCCTCAACTTTAACAAGATTCCCACCGGTGCCGTCATTGGCCACACAGCCCCAAAGCATGATGGACCCTCCCCAAATTTGACAGTGGGTAGCAAGTGTTTTTCTTGGAATGCTGTGTTTTTGTGGCGCCATGCATAACGCCTTGTTGTATGACCAAACAACTCAATCTTTGTTTCATCAGTCCACAGGACCTTCTTCCAAAATGAAACTGGCTTGTCCAAATGTGCTTTTGCATACCTCAGGTGACTCTGTTTGTGGCGTGCATGCAGAAACGGCTTCTTTCGCATCACTCTCCCATACAGCTTCTCCTTGTGCAGTGTGCGCTGTATTGCTGACCGATGCACAGTGACACCATCTGCAGCAAGATGATGCTGCAGGTCTTTGGAGGTGGTCTGTGGATTGTTCTTGACTGTTCTCACCATTCTTCTTCTCTGTCTTTCTGATATTTTTGTTGGCCTGCCACGTCTGGCCTTTACAAGAACTGTCCCTGTGGTCTTTCATTTCCTTACTATGTTCCTCACAGTGGAAACTGACAGGTTAAATCTCTGAGACAGCTTTTTGTATCCTTCCCCTGAACAACTATGTTGAACAATCTTTTTTTAGATCATTTGAGAGCTGTTTTGAGGAGCCATGATGCCACTCCTCAGAGAAGATGCAACTAGGAGAACAACTTGCAAGTGGACACCTGAAATAGCTTTTCTCATGATTGGATACACCGGGCTATGAAGTACAAAGCTCAATGAGGTTACCAAACCAATTTAGTGCTTCAGTAAGTCAGTAAAAAGTAGTTAGGAGTATTCAAATCATGAAAATCAGAAGGGTGCCCATACTTTGGCACCTGTCAAATTTGAAATAATGCATATTTCACATTTTTGGTTAGTGCAATAAACCTCATTTCAATCCTGAAATATTACTGTGTCCATCAGTTATTACATACATCACACTGAAATAGCTGTTGCAAAAACCCAATTTTAAACAAACTAAAATAAGCAAGATTAAGAGGGGTGCCCAAACTTTTTCATATGACTGTATACTACATGTCCCTGTACAGTCAGACACATCCATTACACAGTACAGAGCAGGGGCACATATAAATAAGAATATCTCAGTGCGAGACCATTTTCTTAAACACATCCAATTGTAGAACTTATTATTATTCCAAGATCTATTGATTACAATGAACTTTGTCCATGGGAGAATCCCTTTAAGTGACCCCTATTATTTTTTTTAACAGTGTATTAATTTGTAAAGGAAATATAGGGTCACACATTCCCTTTAAATAAGACACAATGACTAAGCACAAGAATGCAGTGCAGTCAAGGTTTTTTTATTATTATTATTTATAAGGTATAGGTTACAAAAGACGAACAAAATGGCAAGATGAGGGCAAGCATACTTTGTGTTTAAAGGGGGAGAAATTATCAGAATGTATTAAATGATGGATATGCTTTGAACCCTACAATATGCACTCACATACAGGAATTTATATGGAAAGCATATACAAGCCATTCAAAATCTAGGATTGATACCTCCTCTTCAGAACAATGCTTATATACCAATTCTATATACTGTATATATATCAGCAATATTCATAAGGGAGACTACGCTATGATTTCCTTTATATAGATGTTCCATCAAGAAACCTATTTTGCAGCCGATGTTTTATGGGCTAAAAGCCGCAAAACTGTTATAGAATGCAATAATCTAGTTCTATGCTTGAGCTGTGACTATAGGGATAACCATGGGATTATAATCCAGGAACATAAAGTAGGAAATATCTCAAAGTGTTACAATTGGGATATATAAATCTGCTTCATCCTATTGGGATCCTTTTCCATACCTGGTATTAAGTATATAGGTTCTACATTAAGACATCGATTATAGCAATTTGAAAGCATAAATTCAAGTATGGCTTTATTGGTAAACCCTAAAATTTCAGACAAATCTGGAAACAAATACTTAATGAAAATATCTAAACTTTTACAAGGAAACTAAGGCCGTATTCACAAATTGGTGCTTCAGGCGGAGAGCACAGAAAATCTCAGCGTAGGGCATTAAAAGGTTAATTATAAACTGATGGATTAAAATACTGCTGCTGCTTCTATTTTATGTGCCAAAAAGAAAAAAAAAAACAGAAATCCGTCTTCCTAGGTGTGCAATTTATAGTAGACATCATTGCAGCTAGTATCCACTCACCAGTTCAGAGTGAACTGAAAATTTGAGAAACTATGTAGAGGGAAATTGGTGGAACCTGATGATAGAAGTCTTAAGGCCCAGTTACAAGGTACGAGATCGTGAACGATATCGCTTAAACGTCACGGGTTTGGAATCGTTCAAGCGACATCGTTACTACTTCGTTGCGTGTGACACAGAGATTCAATTACGATAAATCGTTGGATCGTTGATCGCAGATTTGTGAACATGTTCTCAAATCAGACGATCCTCGATCAGCCAACCTGCTGCATCGTAATGTGTGACACCGCGATAACGATGTGGTTCACGACTTCGCCCTTTCACAGCAATGGGCAGGTATGGTTCGCTGGGTTGTGCGAACGATACCTGCTCAGTACATCGTTGGTGCATCATCCACGATATCTACACGTGTGACATCTCACTAATGATGTCCTAATGACCACGCGCCCACGAGATCGTTTGTGATATCGTTTCAACATTGAAGCGTGTAACGGTATCTTTATGGTAACCAAACACTGCGTTATTCTCCATGTGCACACACGACAGCCTATTCCTGTAATGTCAGGTAAGATTTAATATTTTGAGGCCATGTTAATATTGCATAAAAACCAATCATGAACATAGTAGTTTGGTCATTGATGTTATACACTTCAATACTTCTTTTCTGCAGCTTATTATCAGTGTTCTCAGATATGAGTATTATAGGCAGTTATAAGAGTTTTCAGTAGACCAACAGCTGCCATAACAATTCATTAGGTTTTTTCGGACGAAGTACTTTTATGTCCGCGCTGCTGTCAGAAAGGTATACCAACGACACAGGATGTCTAGGTATTGGTGATATAGATTTATTTCCTTATGTCCAACGCGGTTCGGAGCCACGTGCCGAGCTCCTTCCTCAGAGGACATAAGGAAATAAATCTATATCACCAATACCTAGACATCCTGTGTCGTTGGTATACCTTTCTGACAGCAGCGCGGACATAAAGGTACTTCGTCCGAAAAAACCTTGTGATTTGAGCACCGCGTCCTGTGGAAGTACGGTCCCTGCAGCAGCTGTTTTTTCTGAGCGATTACGCTGGTTGTGTGCTACACAACCACATCAGGTGAGCAATACTAATATTAGTATCATACATCGGTCTATAAAAGATAAGACCCTATTTGCGCATTCTCAACCCTTTAGATATAACAATTCATTGGCAGCCAAAGATCACACTGCAGTGAAGGCTAATGCAGAGACAAGCCCCGATGTGTAACCACTGTTCCAGGGGTTGACATTACTATAGTCCCAGCTAGATTAGTATTGGCAAACGAAGTTAAAGGGGTTGTCCGGTTTAAAGTGATAATTCTGCAGTCACTCGATGTGACTGCAAACTTATCAATCCTCCCAGCGCATGCACTATGCCCTGCCAATATTCACCGTTTTGTAAGTCGGGAACGGACCGCAATTATATGGTATGCATGTTCCCAGCAACAACGCGACTAGTGGGCACAGCCTCGCTCAATACAAGTTTATAGAGTGGGTGTGACCAATTAGTGGGCGCAGCTGTACAGTGGGCGAGACCTTTTACATACACTTGAATTGAGAGAGGCTGCACCCACTAATTGGGGGCTCTGGCCGCAGTTGCCGGGAACATGCATAACGCATAACTGTGGTCTGTTCCCAGTTAAAAATAATTTTTCACCAGATATCAGTAACGTTCCATCGAACCCAGACAGGCAAAGAAATCTAACCATAGATGTCGATAAATGTAGTTATGTGTAATAATGAGAAAGGACATAGTGAAAAAAATATTGAACACGTTACTGAAAATCCTTTGTTGGTGATGCCTCCTGTATGTAGAAACCAGTGGTATGTATTGCTCAGAAGAGATTATGACTTCCAGACACTCTTCACATCCTGAAGGTTCTGCAGGCTTCTTCTATGAACTCTGAGCTTTAGTTCCTTCCAGAAATTTCAATTGGATTCAGGTTAGGTGACTGGGCCATTCTAGCAGCTTTATTTCTTTAAGTTTCCTTGGCTGTGTGGTTGGAATCATTGTTTAGATAGATGGAAGCAGATTTATATAAAGAATATAATTTGTCCATTAATCCCTCCCTCAAATCATATGAAGTTTTGCAAGTGCTGTATGCTGAACAACAGCCTCACAACATATCCTGACCTCCAAACTTTCAGTGTTGGTATGATGTTTTTGGGGTGATATGCAGCCTTTTGGCCTTCAAACATGGTGTGTATTATGGCATCTAAAAATTAAACATTTGGTTTCAGCTGACCAGATTATATTCTCCCACTTTTTCGCAGCTAGTCTAAATGTTATTGAGCAATCCTTGATCACTGTTGGATATGCTTTCTATTCAGCAATGAAGTCTTGCATAGTGAATGTGTACATTCAGGCCATGGAGCTTGAGTGCATTACTTTTTGCTTTATTTTAAACAATTGTAGCTGCTAATTCCAGGTCTTTCTATAGTTTTCCACATGTGGTTCTAGGCTCTTGGACAACTCTTCTGATAATTCTTTTCACTTCTCTCTCTGAAATCTTGTGTGGAACACCTAGTTGTAGCTAGCTTATGGTGAAATAATGTTTTTTTTCCCACTTTTGGATCATGGCCTCAACAATGCTCACTAGAACCTTCAGTAGTTTAGAAATTCTTCTATGACCAGAGCCATCAGTATGTTTTTCAATAATAAGGTTGCAAAGGTCTTGAACCATCTCACTTGTTTTACCAAACATGAGATGTTTCTTCTGTGGCTTCTTGAGCAAGAGACTTACTTTTCACTAAGTAATAGTATATATACTGTATATACTCGAGTATAAGCAGAGTTTTCAGCACAATTTTTGTGCTCAAAAGTGCCCCTCTTGGCTTATACTCAAGTCAGTATCAGTGAGGGGTGCTGAATGGGAGCTGGAGGAAGCAAGGGAGGCTGTAGAAGGAGTGTGAGGTCACATAACCCCGCTCATTAGTCTAATGTAATATGCACAGCATCCCCTGTCCAGCAGAAGGGAAGGGGGAGCGGAGCATATTATATTAGACTGCCCCCCCCCCCATCAGTTTATGGCCCCCATGCTAGCGATCACTAGAATATAATAAAGCATTGAACTCACCCTCCCGACAATTCTATGCCGACACAGAGTGTCCTCCCTCCGGTCTTCCTGCTTCTAAGGTCATGTGACCGGCGCCACAGTGACGTCATCGCTGTGAGCCCGGTCACATGACCTATATATAGGTCACATGACCTATTTATAGAAGCAGGAAGACAAGAGGGAAGACGCTCGGTGCCGGCATAGAATCGTCAGAGGGTGAGTTCAATGCTTTATTATTTTATAATGATTGCCAGCATGGGGGCCATAAATTGTGATGGGGTGTACAATGATGGGGGGCTAAATACCAGTGATGGATGGGGTGTGTGTAGAATGATGGGGGTCTATATACCTGTGATTAGGGTCATAAACCAGTGATGGGGCTATATACAGTCATGGTTGCCATATACCAGTGATGGGGGCTATATACCAGGATAGCGGTCTGCTGCATTTCCCACCCTAGGCTTATACTCGAGTCAATAAGTTTCCCCAGTTTTTGGGGTAAAATTAGGGGCCTCGGCTTATACTCGAGTAGCAGGATTGCTTTCTAATTACTGATAGATTTCAGCGGCTATCACAACTTTCCATGGTTTTTTGCATCACTTTTTTGTGTTCAATACTTTTTTTCCTGTGTCATCATCTCTCATTACCTCCTCTAATTTATGGACATCTATCACTTGATTTCTTTGGTTGTGTGGATTGGATTTGTTACCTGGTGAGAAAGTCATGTCAATAGCACCTTTAGAATATATTTTACTTAGAAAGTTGGCACAATCGTACCGAATAGCTCGTCCAATTAGCGATAGGCTCTGCCCACACACAGCTGGCCATAAAATGAGCATTTCCAGGGAAGGGTGGGCTTTTTTGAGTTTTCACTGCATACAACATTTTGCTGTACCCCTTCCATTCAAGCAGCTCTCACTGGGGTGCCAGCTCCCATTGTTTACTGAAGGTAACTGCAATTAGTGTCAAATCATTCACGAGCACTAGCAATACTGGCCGAGAAACGAGTATCGCAAATAGTGGACTGTATTATTCATGCGAGTAACTAATAATAACGAGTATATTAGGTCATCACACCCAAATTCACAGACTACAGATTTATTTCAAAGAGATTTATGTGACTGAGAATTGGATCCATTTATCTGGGTGGGGATGTTTCATATGAATGCAAGAGCTGCCCAACTTACAGCAATAAAATTCACACCTTAAAGATAATTTGTTTTTGGGTCACCATATTCTGATATGAAGTATAAAGTATAGATGTATGAAGGTTGAAGACCCAGCAATCTCAGTTGGTCACTGATTTGGCATAGAATCCATTTGTCTCCAAATAAGTGTTTTGTTGGAGAGAACACATGGTTGAAAGACATACGGTAGTCCCTCCCTCTAACTGCTTTGATGATCATGGCATCTAAGGCTACTTTAACATCAGCAGTAATTGCTGATCACAGCAGTTACGGCGAAAAAAAAAACGCAACTGCCGCGGTTACCGCATTGCAGCAAGCCCCATACAATGTCTATGGGGCTTGTGGTAAGTGTGCGGCGGGTGCGGTTGTGGCACTTGCAGCACGTGCAGCCGCGAAAAAAAACACGGCATACCGCGTTTTTTTCGCGGCCGCACTTGCCGCACACTTACCACAAGCCCCATACATTGTATGGGGCTTGCCGCAAGTGTGCTGCAATCGCGGCCGTTATGCGGTAATCGCGGCAGTTGCGTTTTTTTCACTGCAACTGCCACGATCAGTGTTTACCACTGATGTGAAAGGGGCCTAAGGGAGTAAATGATATGTTACAGCTGAAAACTGCTGTGGATATAGCAAGGCTTGAGCTAAGGCTTATTGGCCCACACTTTCCATATTTTATATACATATACACGCACGCACCCACATGGTTGAGGGTGGAAAAGGTTTGAAATGTTATTTAATGTCAGACTAAGCACAAGTTGAAAGCCTCATTCAGGCTATGTCCATTTTTTCCTTGTGCGTGAAAAAAAAAATACAAATATTTCTGAATTTGCTGGGTTATATTTTTACTTGTGATTGGTCAGATTGTTAGTTTTTACCACTAGCAATTAATAAGTTATTTTCATATGCATAAAATTCCCGAGAAGGACATCAGGGCTGTGGAGTCGGAGTCGTGGAGTCGGAGTCGCTGCCCATTTTGGTGGAGTCGGAGTTGGAGTCGGTAGAAAATGTTCCGACTCCGACTCCTAAAATATGAAATAGTATTTCAATGCAGAATGTGCTGAATATTATTATTATGATTTCTTATTATGTTCTATCTAAATATATTGATTATTATGTCATTATAATGATTAAAGCCTAATGTTACCATTGACCTACAATAATTTTATCACTTCAAAACGAGCCATGACTGAAGGAGTCGGAGTCGGAGTCAAAGGAGTCGGAGTCGGAGTCGGAGCCAGGGAAATTCAGGAGTCGGAGTCGGAGTTGGAGTCGGTGGTTTGATTTACCGACTCCACAGCCCTGAAGGACATGATGCTTGGTATGGTCAGTGGCAGTAGAGGTCACAAAGACCTAAGACCTGTTGGCTGGGCACCATCATGGCAGACACGGGAATGAACATCAGAGAATTGAAAGATGCTGCGATAAACAGAGAAGCTTGGAGGACAATGGTTCACATGGTATCCGATAGTCAGACACGGCTGAATGGATGATATTGGAAAAATAAAAAAGTGATGGGTGGTATATTAAGCTTCTGTTATCGGTTGGTCAACAATTGTTTTACAGACATGAATATGTGATGTTAATACAAGTCTCAGAAAGAGAATGGACATTTTTTTTTTTGTGGTCCTCCCACATTGCCTCTAAAAAAGAAACGGACATGTGAACAGACCCATAGACTATAATAGGGACGTGTTGTATTGATAAAAGCATGGATTGACCTGGTATGCGAGACTTGTTTTCTATAGAATTTGCCTCATTCAAATGTATAAGTCTACGGTGGCCTTTATTCATTAAGTTGTACAAACGGGAATCATGAAGGTCAATTTGTTATGGTCAGAAAGAAGAAAATATTTCACAGCAAAATAAGACATATGTAAGATTGTATGACAATGGCCTCAATACAAGAATGTTGTACTCAAGACAATGACAGTTTATGGCATAAAACTGAGGGAAATTGAAATCTTCACATGCAAAGCTAATCATAAACTATGCAAAGTGTCAAGGCTTCAATACTGCAACTGAAAATACTGTATTTTCCGGCCTATAAGACGCACTTTTTTCTTCCAAAATGTAGTGGGTGCGTCTAATAGCCCAGATATACAGTCTGGGGCTGTAGGGGAGGAAGGGGGGACAGTGTTGGAGGAGTGGGTCACCGGCAGCGGGAGCAGTCTGTAGGAGCTCCTGCCGGTTTACCACATGAGGCGGCTGTTTAAGCTAATTTAATATTCACTGCATCCCCCTGCCCAACACCTCTCAGCACTGAAGTCGGCGCTGGCAGATTGGCGCGGGGAAGTGGCGCATATTAAAAGGTCTTAAACTGTCGGCACATGCGATTACCCACTGCTGCAGCTGCAGGAATAACATCTGTCCGCAACTAAAGACTGTGGTTATTCACTACTTCCCAGACACACTGCATAGGCGTGGTAAATATCCTGGCTGACAGCAGTGGATGGATGATTATACACGCCGCCTCCTGACTCATGCCGTTAGCTGAAGTGACAGCGTGTGGAACTCAGCGCATCACAGTGACATCATGCTGTGTGGCTGACATGCTGTTCAGTTGCCGGCATGAGAACAGGACATCGCTCTGGTGCGGGGGAGCAATGGAAAGTGAGTATAAGCATTTATTATTTTAGGTGTCAGCCATGATGGGAGCCAAATACCTGCATGGGGGCCATATAAACCAGGATGGGGTACATATATTCCAGCATGGGTGATCATATATACTAAGATGGGAATCATATGCGAGAATGGGGAACATAATTATCAAGATGGAAAACATATATCAACTAGGATGGAGGACATATAGCAGGATGAATACATTAGTACAGAATATGGGGACATTACAGCCATAGCATTGTCAGCAGCAGATCCCCCCTCCTCCCCACCAACAGTGTCTCATGGCCACATTTTTTGTTTCAATTTTTTTCCTATTTTCCTCTTCTAGAACCTGGGTGCGTCTTATGGTCCAGTGAGTCTTATAGTCCGAAAAATATAGCAGTTTGCAATTATTTTAAGGGAGTTGTCAACCTACATTAGGTCAAAAATAATAATAATAACATTATGGAGGAGACTGTTAATTTCCCAACTATGATGTTGACAATAATTTATTTGAACTCCATATAAGAATAAATCATCCTGGACCGCAATACACAGTCTCATTTAAAAGTAGGAATATTCACAGATCTTCTGCACCGAAAAATAAAAGTACTTTGTGACAGAATATAAAGGTGAAGAAGTAAACGCAGAGGTCAGTAAACACATCCACCATCTTGCCATATGTATTCAATGAGCGACTAATGACTTCAGAAGGTATTCCAGACAAGAGGAGAGCCGCAGTGAGGACGGTGGTTTTAGTCTTCTTCTCCCCCTAAAAAAGGAAATTAATGGTGATTTGTTAGTATTTTTAAGACTGTTATACACATTTCATCAAGGTTCTATTTCATACGTCAGATTATTCCACTGGTGTTGCCACATCTATGGGAATTATGATAGTATGTAATGAACTCAAAAACTATAACTTCAAAAGGGATTTTCTCTGATCCTCTGTTCTTCCCCACTACATGGCGACAGAATGGAAGGTCATGTGTGTCACATGTGCTAGATCAACTCCATGTCTATGAAGCTGACGGAGAAGGCAAAGTTCACATCACAGCCCTTCACTCTTCTGGACAGGCACAACCACACTGCTCTGTTTAATCCTGACAGTCAGAAAGAGAAAAGAGGGGCTCCTGCTCTGGTGATTATTGCACGACAGGTAACTACATGATAACCTGGTGCATGTACAGGGTGGGCCATCTATATGGATACACCTAAATAAAATGGGAATGAATGATATCATCAACTTGAAATAACTCATGAAAGAATAAAGTTACATTAAAACCAAGCACACCATTGTTTTTCTTATGAAATTCGCAATAAGTCTGTGTCACATGACCCTCTTCCCATTGAAAAAAATAAAGTTGGATCCAAAATGGACGACTTTAAAATGGCCGCCATGGTCACCACCCATCTGGAAAAGTGTCCCCCCTCCCATATACTAATGTGCCACAAACAGGAAGCTGATATCACCAACCATACCCATTTTATTTAGGTGTGTCCATATAGATGGCCCACCCAGTATGGAGGAATAACATTATTTCTGGCCATTAAATAACTCTAATGCTGAGATGTCTCTGAGCAGGTAAGTGGGGAGAATCTGATACAATGTATCCCATACACGGATCGAAGAGGTAGAAGGAATTCCTGCTCTAGTCTCTCTGTAATGTCTTCAAAAACAATAAGCAGTAGTGAGCTATTGTGTTTGAAGTCTAAGGGAAAAGCTAGTTTCCAATCCAGCACGCCACTAGTGAGGAGACTTATAGCCGCAATGCTCCTCTGGGAAATATGTAAATTATCTCTCCAGGGAGGAAGTGGATGAACTCTAGTGCCACCTATTAGAAGTAGCAATGTTAAAAGTCAAAATTGACCCTTCAACGAGCCTTGCAATAGGTCTACTTCCTCCTTATTGTGTTTGAATGGTCCACACTAGTGTACAGATTCTCTCATCTCTTGGTATCACAAATTTGTCCCTCTCCTGGATCTCTTAATATCTAACAGACCAGACAATCAGCGTCTCCCTCTCCCACACCACCTCCTCATCTCACCTCCTATCTGTTGGTGTCCCCAAGTTTCAGTTCAATGAACCCCCTACGCTTCTCCATCTACACCTCGGTGTTACACAGCTCATAAGAACCCGGGATTTTTAGTATCATCTCTATGCCGATGACAAGCAGATCTACCTCTCTGGACCTGACATCTCCAAAATCCCACAATGTCTGTCTGCTTGATTTCTAAAATTAAACAGACAAAACACAATTCATCATCTCACTATCACCCCACTGGACCTATCCATCGAAGTCAATGGCTGTTCACTCACCCCAGCCCCACATGCTTGGTGCCTCAGGGTAACACTCAACTGTCTTCTCCATCTAGCCAAATATCCAAGCCCTTACCCCCTCCTGGCGATTCCAACTTAAAAACATTTCCTGGATCTGAACATTCCTTGACTAAAACACTCATGCATACCATCATCATCTCCCGCCTGGACTACTGAAACCCCCTAATCTATGGCCTCCCCTCTAGCACTCTCGTACCCCTTCAATGTATCTCAAACTCTGGTGCCCGACTAATCCATGTCTCCCCGCTATTTCCTGGTCTCTCCTCTCTGCAAGGCCCTTCACTGGCTCCCCTCTGCCCAGAGGCTCCAGTTAAAAACCATAACTGTGACATACAAAGCCAACCTGTCTCCTCTATACATCTGTGACATGGTCTCCCGGTGCTTACCTTCACGCAACCTGTGATCCTCTCAAGATCTTCTCTTCTTCCCACAACCTCATACAAGATTTCTCCTGTGCAACCCCAAACTCTGGAG
Organism: Allobates femoralis; assembly: GCA_033576535.1. Taxonomy (NCBI): domain Eukaryota; kingdom Metazoa; phylum Chordata; class Amphibia; order Anura; family Aromobatidae; genus Allobates; species Allobates femoralis. The sequence continues at coordinate 543,861,606 of JARQOC010000004.1, forward strand.
CTTTTGCCCCAGCACATTAGACCCTCGACCAACGTAGACACGGTCAAAAGGAACCTGAAGACTCAGCTCTTCCGACAAGCCTACAACCTACAGTGAGCCTCAGTCCACTAAACAGCTGCATGACCAGCTCTACCCTCTCCTAGTGTATCCTTACTCTTGTAGACTGAGCTCTCGCAGGCAGGGTCCTCTCTCCTCACCTACGTATCCTTACCCATCCATTGTAGACTGTGAGCCTTCGTGGGCAGGGTCCTCTCTCCTCCTGTACCTGTCTGTGGCTTGAATTGCTCATAATTATTGTACTTATCTATATGTGCCCCTTTTCACATGTAAACCACCATGGAATAAATGGTGCTATAATAATCTACTTATATAATCCGCAGTTGGGAATTCGGGCACTGTAGCCGAATCCCAACATGCTTTGCGGGACTGCGAGTGATGACGCGCAGCGTCATCACGAGCCGCAGACCCGCACTACTGTAAAAAAAAAAAAAAAAAAAGTTAATGCTCACCTCTCCCCGAGCCCCCGCCGTCTCCTGCCGTCTTCCTCCAAGCTTCCGGTGGCTGCCGCAGGCTCCGAGTGTCTGCAGAGCTGTTCTACTGCAGTTCAAGGACCAGTGGTGATGTCATAGTCACGTGACACCAGGTTACTCCATGGTAACCTGGTGTCACGTGACTGTGACATCACCGCAGGTCCTGAACTGCACTAGGTAGAACAGCTCTGCACACACTGGGAGCCTGCGGCAGCCACCGGAAGCTTGGAGGAAGACGGCAGGAGACGGCGGGGGCTCGGGGAGAGGTGAGCATTAACTTTTTTTTTTTTTTTTTTTAACCCCTGCCTTCCTGTTTGGAGACTTTTTACTGTACTGAGCATGCTCAGTACAGTAAATGTCTCCTCCAGCCTCACAGCCTCCCCATCCTCACTGCCTCCTCCAGCCTCAGTCTCCTCCAGCCTCACAGTCTCCTCCAGCCTCACAGCCTCCCCATCCTCACAGCCTCCTACAGCCTCCTCCAGCCTCACAGCCTGCCCATCCTCACAGCCTCCTACAGCCTCACACCCTCCTCCAGCCTCACAGCCTCCCCATCCTCTCAGCCTCCCCCAGCCTCACAGCCTCCTCCAGCCTCACAGCCTCCCCATCCTCACAGCCTCCTCCAGCCTCAGTCTCCTCCAGCCTCACAGCCTCCCCATCCTCACAGCCTCCTACAGCCTCCTCCAGCCTCACAGCCTGCCCATCCTCACAGCCTCCTACAGCCTCACACCCTCCTCCAGCCTCACAGCCTCCCCATCCTCACAGCCTCCTCCAGCCTCACAGCCTCCCCATCCTCACAGCCTCCTCCAGCCTCACAGCCTCCTCCAGCCTCACAGCCTCCCCATCCTCACAGCCTCCTCCAGCCTCACAGCCTCCCCATCCTCACTGCCTCCTCCAGCCTCACAGTCTCCTCCAGCCTCACATACTCCTCCAGCCTCACAGCCTCCTCCAGCCTCACAGCCTCCCCATCCTCACTGCCTCCTCCAGCCTCACATACTCCTCCAGCCTCACAGCCTCCCCATCCTCACAGCCTCCTCCAGCCTCACAGCCTCCCCATCCTCACAGCCTCCTCCAGCCTCACAGCCTCCCCATCCTCACAGCCTCCCCATCCTCACAGCCTCCCCATCCTCACAGCCTCCTACAGCCTCACAGCCTCCTCCAGCCTCACAGCCTCCCCATCCTCACAGCCTCCTCCACCCTCACATCCTCCTCCAGCCTCACAGCCTCACAGCCTCCTCCAGCCTCACTGCCTCCCCATCCTCACAGCCTCCCCATCCTCACAGCCTCCTCCAGCCTCACAGCCTCCCCATCCTCACAGCCTCCTCCAGCCTCACAGCCTGCCCATCCTCACAGCCTCCTCCAGCCTCACACCCTCCTCCAGCCTCACAGCCTCCCCATCCTCACTGCCTCCTCCAGCCTCACATACTCCTCCAGCCTCACAATCCTCACTGCCTCCTCCAGCCTCACATACTCCTCCAGCCTCACAGCCTCCCATCCTCACAGCCTCCTCCAGCCTCACAGCCTCCCCATCCTCACAGCCTCCTCCAGCCTCACAGCCTCCTCCAGCCTCACAGCCTCCCCATCCTCACAGCCTCCCCAGCCTCACAGCCTCCTCCAGCCTCACAGCCTCCTCCAGCCTCACTGCCTCCTCCAGCCTCACAGCCTCCCCATCCTCACAGCCTCCTCCAGCCTCACAGCCTCCTCCAGCCTCACAGCCTCCCCATCCTCACAGCCTCCTCCAGCCTCACAGCCTCCCCATCCTCACAGCCTCCTCCAGCCTCACAGTCTCCTCCAGCCTCACAGCCTCCCCATCCTCACAGCCTCCTCCAGCCTCACAGCCTGCCCATCCTCACAGCCTCCTCCAGCCTCACACCCTCCTCCAGCCTCACAGCCTCCCCATCCTCACAGCCTCCTCCAGCCTCACAGCCTGCCCATCCTCACAGCCTCCTCCAGCCTCACACCCTCCTCCAGCCTCACAGCCTCCCCATCCTCACTGCCTCCTCCAGCCTCACAGCCTCCCCATCCTCACAGCCTCTCCATCCTCACAGCCTCTCCATCCTCACAGCCTCCTCCAGCCTCACACCCTCCTCCAGCCTCACACCCTCCCCATCCTCACAGCCTCACAGCCTCCCCATCCTCACAGCCTCCCCATCCTCACAGCCTCCCCATCCTCACAGCCTCCCCATCCTCACAGCCTCCCCATCCTCACAGCCTCCCCATCCTCACAGCCTCCCCATCCTCACAGCCTCTCCATCCTCACAGCCTCTCCATCCTCACAGCCTCTCCATCCTCACAGCCTCTCCATCCTCACACCCTCCTCCAGCCTCACAGCCTCCTCCAGCCTCACAGCCTCCTCCAGCCTCACAGCCTCCCCATCCTCACAGCCTCTCCATCCTCACACCCTCCTCCAGCCTCACAGCCTCCCCATCCTCACAGCCTCCCCATCCTCACAGCCTCCCCATCCTCACAGCCTCCTCCACCCTCACATCCTCCTCCAGCCTCACATCCTCCTCCAGCCTCACATCCTCCTCCAGCCTCACATCCTCCTCCAGCCTCACATCCTCCTCCAGCCTCACATCCTCCTCCAGCCTCACAGCCTCCTCCAGCCTCACAGCCCTCCCATCCTCACAGCCTCCTCCAGCCTCACAGCCTCCCCATCCTCACAGCCTCTCCACCCTCACATCCTCCTCCAGCCTCACATCCTCCTCCAGCCTCACATCCTCCTCCAGCCTCACATCCTCCTCCAGCCTCACAGCCTCCTCCAGCCTCACAGCCTCCTCCAGCCTCCCCATCCTCACAGCCTCCTCCAGCCTCACAGTCTCCTCCATCCTCACAGCCTCCTACAGCCTCAAAGCCTGCCCATCCTCACAGCCTCACACCCTCCTCCAGCCTCACAGCCTCCCCATCCTCACAGCCTCCTCACAGCCTCCTCCAGCCTCACAGCCTCCCCATCCTCACAGCCTCCTCCAGCCTCACAGCCTCCTCCAGCCTCCCCATCCTCACAGCCTCCTCCAGCCTCACACCCTCCTCCAGCCTCACATACTCCTCCAGCCTCACAGCCTCCCCATCCTCACAGCCTCCTCCAGCCTCACAGCCTCCCCATCCTCACAGCCTCCTCCAGCCTCACAGCCTCCCCATCCTCACAGCCTCCTACAGCCTCACAGCCTCCCCGCCCTCACAGCCTCCTCCACCCTCTCATCCTCCTCCAGCCTCACTGCCTCCTCCAGCCTCACTGCCTCCTCCAGCCTCACAGCCTCCTCCAGCCTCACAGCCTCCTCCAGCCTCACAGCCTCCCCATCCTCACAGCCTCCTCCAGCCTCACAGCCTCCTCCACCCTCTCATCCTCCTCCAGCCTCACTGCCTCCTCCAGCCTCACAGCCTCCTCCAGCCTCACAGCCTCCCCATCCTCACAGCCTCCTCCAGCCTCACAGCCTCCTCCAGCCTCACATCCTCCTCCAGCCTCACAGCCTCCTCCAGCCTCACAGCCTCCTCCAGCCTCACAGCCTCCTCCAGCCTCACAGCCTCCTCCAGCCTCACAGCCTCCTCCAGCCTCACAGCCTCCTCCAGCCTCACAGCCTCCTCCAGCCTCACAGCCTCCCCATCCTCACATCCTCACAGCCTCCTCCAGCCTCACTGCCTCCTCCAGCCTCACAGTCTTCTCCAGCCTCACATCCTCCTCCAGCCTCATAGCCTCCCCATCCTCACAGCCTCCTCCAGCCTCACAATCCTCACAGCCTCCTCCAGCCTCACAGCCTCCCCATCCTCACAGCCTCCTACAGCCTCACAGCCTCCTCCAGCCTCACAGCCTCCCCATCCTCACAGCCTCCTCCAGCCTCACATCCTCCTCCAGCCTCACACCCTCCTCCAGCCTCCTCCAGCCTCTCACTCTCCTCCATCCTCAGCCGCACTACCTGACACCGCTGCCATCCTGCCAACCGTCGGCCCCGCACCATCGCCACCGCCCTCCGCGAGGTCCATGCTGCCCGGATGCCGCCGGAGCCTTCCGCCCCTCGCCACTCTCTCACCGCTGGGCTCTCAATGTCGCCATGCTGGTGGAGTAGCGGTCTACGGTCTGTGGCCGGGTGCCGGGAGCCAGGGACGTCGTCCTGTGGCCGCCACCAGCCAATGGGAGTGAGCGGACTGTGTCAGCCTGCAAAGCCTGACACGCCCCGCTCACTCCCATTGCCTGCCCCTGCAAGCGGATTGGGCGCTGTGTTGTACACACAGGACGCCCATCCCATTGCCCAGGACTTGGCGTCCTAGACCAATCGGATGACCGTCCTGTCTTTACCACACACCGCCCAATCCGCTCCTTCCGCTCAGGTCACATGTGTGACCTGAGGGCAAGAACTGATCCCTCTCTGCATCACCCAACCCGCCGCAGAGGACAATGCCGTGTGACTGGGGCTGCGATCAGCCCCAGCACGCAGCCACGTCCTGCCGCCGAGCGGTGATGTCACCCCTCCAGCCGCATCTCTCCTCACCCCTCCAGCCAGACCTCTCCTCACCCCTCCATCTGGACCTCTCCTCACCACTCCAGCCTCTGATCTCCTCACCCCTCCAGCCTCTGCTCCCCTCACTCCTCCAGCCTCCCGCCACATCATACTCTGCTATCCACAGAGCCCCCTCTATACTCTGACACCCACAGAGCCGCCTGTATACTCTCCTACCCACACAGCCGCCTGTATACTCTGCTACCCACAGAGCTGCCTCTATACTCTGCTACCCACAGAGCCGCCTCTATACTCTGCTACCCACAGAGCCGCCTGTATACTCTCCTACCCACAGACCCGCCTGTATTCTCTGCTACCCACAGAGCCGTTTCTATATTCTGCTACCCACACAGCCGCCTCTATACTCTGCTACCCACAGAGCCTTCTCTATACTCTGCTACACACAGAGCCGCCTGTATAATCTGCTAACCACAAACCCGCCTGTATACTCTGCTACCCACAGAGCCGCCTGTATACTTTTCTACCCACAGAGCCGCCTGTATAATCTGCTACCCTCAGAGCAGTCTGTATACTCTGCTACCCACAGACCCGCCTGTATAGTCTGCTACCCACAGAGCCCCATACATACTCTGCTAGCCACTCACCCGCCTGTATACACACAATTCATTTCACCGCGCTCCCGATGCAATTGCATCAGGCCTTTTTACTAGTAAATAATAATAATTAAATGCAGTTAAGTGTGTGCGTGCCGGTTGGTGAATATAGAGAAAGATATATACAAAGTCATAAGTCCTCCCATACTGATACCATTGTCAAGAATGTTATGTTTGTCAGATTGGTTTGTGCAAATTACTAAAAAAAAAAAAGTTAGTTTTTTGTTAGAGATAGTTGCTAAGATGTTATGGGTAATACCTTTTCTTTTATACATTTGGCTCAGTGTTAGCGATGTTATATCATCTACTGATACCAGCTATCGTCAGATCCTTCAATGGCAACATTAAGAAGTGAAGACGACTCAGGATAGAAGAGCAAATTAATCATATGGCTTTATTTGTATCAAAACCCTAAATGGTATTCATTAATGCGCCCAGGAACCAGAACAGCAGGATGCGGGTGGAAGCAGAGCGAAGCCTGATAATGAGAACAGTATGACTGTGTGAGTCTGCAGTAAGAGTGTGACATGTTTGAGTATGGCCATCTTTCGCATTGTTAACCTTTATTATATTTGATAGTTGTAGCTACTAAACTGGACATATTCCTCCATCATTCCCCCACAGCCAAGTTACGTTTCTGAGTATGCCAATGCTAGAGATGAGTGAACCTATTTGGGTCTGGAGTTCGGGTGCTGTACGCAGTGAGCGTCGCTGGGCTCAGGTACACTCGGTGCTCAGCTAAGTGCGAGCTGCTTGCAGTGTTTAATCTGATCACACTAGGGGTAAAAGCAGTGCTATGGGTCGTAGTGTGGTTGTAAAAGTAAAAAATGTCCTCCCGTCCCAGATGTGGTTTGCTTATAGCTGGCTGTATGTGGGCAGAGAGCCAACCTGCCAATCAGCGTCTTCAAATGATGTTTGGGTCAAGTTTTGGACCCAAAAAGACCTTTAAAAAAATAAGTCGGGCTGCATCACCAAAACCCAAACTTCAACGGGTCTGCTCGTGTCTAGCCAATGCCAAAAGTAGAGTTATTCTACAATTAGCAAAAAAATGAAGGACCAATGCTTCCACCCATGTGTGAAAGATTAGATGATAGCTTAGTGGTGGTAAAGGCGACTGACATACTGTAAAGTAAAGTGCTCCGGAGTCTGGCCCAGGGCTGGGGAGTCAAAGTCATGGAGTTGGAGCTGGTGCCCATTTTGGGTGGAGTAGGATTAAAGGAAATGGAGGAGTCGAGGCTTGGCTTACTGACTTCACAGCCATGGTTATGGAGTCGGATTCATGGAGTTGGTGCCCATTTTGGGTGGAGTCGGATTCAAGGAAATTGAGGAGTCGGAGTCAGATGCTTGGCTTACTGACTTCACAGTCACGGTTGTGGAGTCAGAGTTTAGGAGTCAGTGTCCATTTTTGTGGAGTTGGAGTCAGATTCAGGGAAATTGATGAGCCAGATGTTTGGCATTCCATCTCCACAGCCCTTGTCTGACATGTTGGAAACTCCGGTCAGAGTTGTAATAAATGCTTTTGAAGGCGCTTAAGTAGCTCTACAACCACAATTCATCAAACAAAACAGTATACCATAGAAGTAAGCAAGGATAGTCAAGAACACATTCAAAATATTTTAGAACTACCAAATAAGTGACAAAAGAAAACTGAAAAGGATTAACTTTTTTTTTTTTTACCTTTGGAAAATACTTGGACAGTCCCATAAATCCAAGCTGTAATGTAAGGAATGGAGCAAATATTGACTGTAGAAAAAAGAAAGAAACTGTATAATTAACATAGTAAAAAAAATGTATTTAACTAATTATTATTTACATGCGTAACCTTTTTTGGCCACCTCAAAAATAATGGAGGAAGAGGAAGAAGGAAGGCCATCTATTAAACACCTTCATTTCTTAACTACCGTAATTACACAGGAATATGCAATGGTAAATGACATGATCAGGGGCACAATAAATTCTCCATTAAAAGTTATCCGATTAACCCAGCAGGAAAATAAGTTTTTGTCTCAAAGCACTACAATAGCTAAATCACCAGGCCTGGATGGCCCTTCTGCAGGAATTAAGTACTTTAATAGACCATCATTTCTAATATTTAATGATTCCATAATGACAGGGTCTGTTCCAGTGGATAGGTACAGAGCAAATGCGATGCCAATATTCAAATAGGGGACAAAACTGTGCCTGGAAATAAAAGGCTTACCAATTAGCTGTTGAATCGTGCCACCATTCAGGGCGTGTAAACAGACTCAGTCTTGAGGATAAAATCATTGAGAATTTTCTAGGAGATGCTAACCTACATTGTTTCCCTAGAAATTTCATGACATAACAAACATAAGTTTATGAGGATTCGGTCTAGTTAGTCTGATCTGATCAACATCTATGAGAATGTAAGTTTCATGCTGGACTAGGGTAATGCTGAGGATGTTATCTATCTGGACTTTTCAAAGACATTCAACACTACCACATAAAAGGTTGGTATACAAAAATTAGAGCAATGGGACTAGGTGAACATATATGTGTAGTTGGGATAACAACTGGCTCAGTGATAGGAAACAGAGGGCGTTTAGTAATGGAAAACACTCTGATTCAGTCACAATTAAAGATGTGGTACCACAGGGGTCCATATTTTCATATATGTATTAATGACTTTATAGAGGGCAGAGTAGAATTTCAATATTTGCAGATGACACTAAACTCTACAAGGTAATCAATATAGAGGAGGACAATTTAATATTACAAAGGGATGTATGTAAGCTGGAGGGCTTGGGCTGAGAAATGGCAATTGAAGTTCAATGCAGGTAAATGTAACGCGGGCGTTCTTTGACCTTTCCCTGCTCCTGTGCATTACAGTACTTTGCTCTACCCTCATCAGGGTAGAAAGAAGTACACAGGAGCGCAATGAATGAGTCTGGGAAGAGGGAGTTGTTGAGCTACAAAAATTAGAGTGTTTTGTAATATCTTAAAGAAATTACACAGAGCCGCTTATTGGAGATGTCTTTAGTGTTATTTAATTAGGAAACAAAGAATAAGAGATCTATTTAGTATATATAAAATAGCATAGTTTATTCATAGTCAAGTTAAGGGGATGCAGAAATAAATTGGGCACTTCTGGAATTTAGAGCTGAAATATGTTGAAGACTTACTCCCCAATTTGGCCACTAGGTGGCACCAGAACACAAAGTATACTCTAGAAATTCAGACATTACTCCCTTTGACTTCAATATAGAAGCCAAGTCTCTAAAATAAAATATAGGTGCATTCACCCGGCTGTATAAATCAGAGCGAGATCAGAATGCAGTGCAAGGACTGGCAGGCAGATCATAAACAGAGTGACAGCTATATAACAATACATGATGAGTCACGCACGCTTTATTCCAATCTCGCTCCTAAGTCGCTTGAGCACAATAGACATAAGTGTGATACTGAACTCACTCTTAGACATGGAGCCTAGTGTGAAGCACGGCTGTCTGTGCTAGGAGGGGCCGAGAGTAGCCTCCTGTGTGTGAAGACTCCAGGCCAAGCTGGATGCTGTATCAAAGTAAAAAAATAGGGGGGGGAACAAGAGGCGCAATAGTGCCCTATCACTAGTGACACTAATGTATGCGGTGGGTATGAATTCACTCACCTAGCACAGTTGTGAGACCCACAACTGGTGTAAAAGCATTTGGCATTAAATGCAGCTGCTGCAGGACTTCCACCTTCCACATGCACGTGGGAATCATCCAGAAGTTACCTCAGGGGAAATGGTGTATCAGTGTCCGCGCTGCTGAAATCCCAAGAAAACGATCCGGAAACCATATGTAGGTTGCATCAATCATCCATTTATTCCTTTCCTACGCGTTTCAACACTGTCCTAGTGTCTTCCTCAGGGATATCCCTGAGGAAGACACTAGGACAGTGTTGAAACGCGTAGGAAAGGAATAAATGGATGATTGATGCAACCTACATATGGTTTCCGGATCGTTTTCTTGGGATTTCAGCAGCGCGGACACTGATACACCATTTCCCCTGAGGTAAGCTGGATGCTGGTCACTGACCCACCTGTGTGAACGCAGGCCGGTGACACCTGAGAAGGGGCGCTGTAAAACTATTGTTTTTCCATTTGTTTTGGCCTGCACTTAATGGCTGCTAATTTTGTATTTTTCTGTTCTCAGTTTTTGAAGTGACCAAACCGTTCTGGACTATAATTTGTGAAGACTCTGCCTCTTGGTGTTCTCCTGACGCCCACAAGCGAGTCGCCCTATCACAATACATACAGTATATACGTCATACGACCGCCCAGTAGCCACATCAAGGCGTGTCCCTCTGTACTTATATTTATTCATTTATATAGTGCTATTCATTCCATAACAGTTTACTGTACTTGGTCCTAACCTGCCTTCATACCTGTATTGTAAGTCTCAGCCTCTCTCTCTGTAACACTATACATTATAACACCAAGTCAGCAGTGTGCCTCGACATGGCTGCTGGGCGGTTGTGGCCATATGTACTAGCTAAGTTTCTCTATTTTTCATATTTCATTAGCTGTAATGCAATTCTAAATTAATGACTTAGCACTGAGTGCAGCTGACTTTTTGTTACATTGTATGGTGTTTCAGCGTGCACCACTAGGATGAGTACCACAGCTTTTTCTTCATAAGGCGCTGTGCTTTTGTCACCAAAACACTTGTATAACCTTCCCCCAGCAAAGTGTATGAGAATTCTGAATTGCTGTACCGATGATTTTTTTTTTTTTTCCTAGCAGATTTGCAGCGTTTTTTTGTCCAGAGAAAAGAAAAAATTATGAGGTCAATTCTTGGTGCGAATTACCGTACCAGCATTTTCCTGCTCTCCCTTCCAATGCGGATAGAGAAAAAATGGAAGACCAAAATCTGCACCAAAAATGCATTGTGTATTTGGTGTGTTCTTCTGGGACAGGGGGCAGATTATCAGCATTTTTGTCTGCACAAAATACTCAGTGTGTGCACATAGCCCAAGTGTGATACTGACCCTCTCAGTAATCAGGAGAGCTGATAGAGGGGCTTGGAATGTGACGCAGCTAATCTCAGCTGTACCCGCTCTCCCCATACTGACTTGTGCAGGAGGTTAGACCACGGATCAGGGCATTAGAACATACATCTCACACACTAAGAAACCTGCTCTAAGCTATAGTGGGGAGCGAGTTCTTCCTCCCATTAAGTGTGGCTTCCAGCTTATGACTGGTCAGCATCATTCAGGGAGCCGTAGTGCACACCCTCGGTAAAAACTGGGTGATAATCCCCACTTGTACTTAAAATATAAAAAAAAAGAGTTAATTCATCAGGTACCAAATAGTTTGTTCAGCACAACAAATTCAGTCTTTAAAGCAAACCTGTCACCCCCCGGACATCAAAATAATAAATATAATAAATAAAGCTTTATTTATATAGCGCCAACATATTCCGCAGCGCTTTACAATGTAGGGTACAGAAAATATACAGTAAGTAATTACAGTAGAGAACAAATACAGTACAGTAATTGGATACAAAACAATAGGCATAGAGTCAATGTATAAAAGAAAATACAATAAATAAAGCAAGAAATGAAGGTGACCCTGCTCAAAAGAGCTTACAATCTACAACGGGATAGGGGTTGCACAAGGTACAGGGGCTTATTGCACTCATGGTCCAGGCATCTTGACGAAGTGGGGCATAGGGCTAAGCTTACATGAATGGTCATCAGACAGTCTGTGTAGAGCTTTTTGGTTTGGTGGAGTTTGTAGAAAAGTAATGTCCAGAGGGATAGCCCATTCACTGTCTACAGTACAATGGACTTATTAGGGAGTATGATAGGCCGCCTTAAAAAGATGCGTTTTTAGGGATCGCCTGAAGCCATGCAAGTTGTGGATAGTCCTGATTTCTTGGGTAAAGCATTCCAGAGGTTTGGTGCAGCTCTGGAGAAATCTTGGAGCCGGGAGTGGGAGGATCGGATTAGTGCAGATGTTAGTCGAAGGTCATTTGAAGAACGGAGAGAACGGGTGGGGTGATAGACAGAGATGAGGGAGGAGAGGTAGGGGGGTGCTGCACTGTGAAGACCTTTGTGGGTGAGAACAAGCAATTTGAATTTGATCCTGTAGTGTACGGGCAGCCAGTGCAATGACTGGCACACAGCAGAGGCATCTGAGTAACGATTGGCCAGATGGGTGATCCTGGCTGCTGCATTAAGGATGGACTGGAGAGGAGAAACTCTGGTGAGGGGGAGGCCGCTTAATAGAGAATTGCAATAGTCAAGGCGGGAATGGATTAGGGCCAAGGTGAGGGTTTTTGTTGTTTCCATGGTGAGAAAGGGGCGGACTCTAGAGATATTCTTCAGGTGTAAGCGACAGGAGCGGACGAGAGATTGTGTGTGGGAGGAGAAGGAGAGATCGGTGTCAAACATAACACCCAGACAGCGAGCCTGCTGCCTAGGCGTTATCGTGGTGCCACAAACAGAGAGAGATGTCCGATTTAGGGAGGTTAGTGGATGGGGGGGGAGCAGAAGAAGTTCAGTTTTGGAAAGGTTTAGCTTCAAATAGAGAGCGGACATGATATTGGAAACTGCAGCTAGACAGTCATTGGTGTTCTTTAATACCGCAGGGGTAAGGTCAGGGGCTGAAGTGTATAGTTGTGTGTCATCAGCATAAAGATGGTACTGGAAGCCAAATCTGCTGATGGTGCGTCCAATCGGGGCTGTGTAGAGAGAGAAGAGGAGAGGGCCAAGGACTGAACCCTGAGGGACTCCAATAGTGAGGGGAAGGGGGAAGAAGTGGAGCCAGCAAAAGATACACTGAAAGAGCGGTCAGAAAGTTAGGAGGAGAGCCAGGAGAGAGCAGTGTCCTTTATGCCAATGGAGAGCAGCATAGAGAGTAGGAGCTGATGGTCGACAGTGTCAAAAGCTGCAGGGAGGTCAAGAAGAATAAGCAGAGAGTGGTCACCATTACGTTTTGCTGTCAGAAGGTCATTGGTCACTTTGATGAGGGCAGTTTCTGTAGAGTGAAGGGGGCGGAAACCAGACTGTAATGGATCTAGAAGAGAGTGAGCGGTGAGGTAACGGGTGAGGCGGGAATAGACCAGGCGCTCCAAGAGTTTAGAGATGAAGGGGAGATTGGAGACTGGTCTGTAGTTATTTGTGCATTTTGGGTCAAGAGTGGTTTTCTTTAATAATGGAGTAATGATCGAGTGTTTGAAGGAGGAGGGGAAGATGCCAGAAGAGAGGGAGAGATTGAAGATTTTGGTTAGATAAGTGGTGACAACTGGAGAGAGGGACTGGAGCAGGTGTGAGGGAATGGGGTCAGTAGTGCATGTGGTGGAACGAGAGGAAGAGAGGAACCTGGAGACTTCTTCTGTGACTGGGTCAAATGTAAAGAGTGAACCGGAGGAGATGTGGGGAAGAATGGGGGTGGCAGCGCTTGGAGGCTGAGAGCTGATTTCCTGGCGGATGTGGTCTATTTTCTCCATTAAGTAGGAAGCCAGGTCATCAGCACAGAGGTCAGTGATGGGGGCCTGCTATTTAGGACTGAGGAGAGAGTGAAAGGTGTCAGAGTTTTTTTGGATTGTTGGATAGTGAGGAGACCAGGGTGGTGAAGTAGGTCTGTTTGGCAAGGTGAAGGGCAGAGTTGTAAGTTTTGAGCATGAATTTATAGTGGATAAAGTCTCCTGGTGAGCGAGTTTTCCTCCATAGACGTTCAGCACTCCTAGAGCATCGCTGGAGGAATCGAGTTTGTGGTGTGAGCCAGGGCTGTTTAGTTCTATGTTTGGAGGTTCTGAGGGTGAGGGGCGCTACTTGGTCCAGGGAGCTTCTGAGAGTGTCGTTGTAGTGATTTACTGCCTGATCTGGACAGGAGATTGAAGAAATTGGGGACAGTGATGAGATGAGGGAATCTGTGAGTGCATGAGGGTTAATGGCCTGTAGATTTCTGGATGTGTGATAGGTAGGATTGGGCTGTGGTGGCTGAGGGTTAGTGAGTGAGAAGGAGAGAATGTTGTGGTCAGAGAGAAGAGGTGAGTTATCCAAGGGGGAGGATGAGCAGAGCCGGGTAAAGACCAGGTCAAGAGCGTTACCGTCTTCGTGCGTCTCAGAGGTTGAGAGCTGTGAGAGGCCGAGAGCAGTAGTAAAAGATAGGAGCTGGGATGCAGATGGGGAGATGGGGCTGTTTATGGGAATGTTAAAGTCTCCCAGAATAAGGGTTGGTAAATCTGAGGACATGAAATGCGGGAGCCACGCGGAGAAATGGTCGAGGAACTGGGTGGGTGACCCTGGGGGGCGGTATACCACTGCTACTTTGAGGGGGAGGGGATGGAATAGCCTAATGGTATGGACCTCAAAAGACAGGAATGAGAGTGATGGGGCTGGAGGAATGACCTGGAAAGTACATTGTGGGGACAGGAGGAGGCCCACTCCACCACCACGTCTGTTCCCAGGTCTAGGGGAGTGAGAGAAATGTAGGCCGCCATAAGAAAATAGAATTAGACTTACCGGTAATTCCATTTCTAGGAACCTTCCACGACAGCAGAACGGAGGTTGCCTCCCGCCCTAATAGGGGACATGAAACACAAAGAGGTTAAAAACCCCTCCCCTTCCTGCACACACCAGTGTTTTGACTGTACACACCCGCATGAAAGCGACCACCAAGTGCAGGAACAAAAAGCATATCAAGAAGATAACAAATCAGGGAGGGAAATCAATGCTGTCGTGGAAGGTTCCTAGAAATGGAATTACCAGTAAGTCTAATTCTATTTTCTCTAGTCACCTTCCACGACAGCAGAACGGAGGAATACCAACGAATAAACCTTAGGGTGGGACAACAGCCAGCAGGACCCTCCTTGCCAAACCTGAGATCCCCATTGAAGGCCAGCCAGCAATGGCTGGGAAAAGCATGGACCGAGGACCAAGGTGCAGCCCTGCAGAACTGCGCAACCGAAGCAGTACCCTGCTCAGCCCCGGAAGTAGTGACGGATCCGGTGGAGCGAGCCCTGGGTTTTCAGGCGGCGAGCGACCCAGGTGAACGGAGGCCTTGCAGAAAGCCTTGAGCCAATCCGAGAACCTACCTTTAGAGGCCCAGCGCCCTGTCCTGCGGCCGAAGAGCCGGACAAACAAATGCAGGTCGACCCAAAAGGAGGCCGTCAGCTGGAGAGAAGAAAGCACCGGCGACGAACAACCAGCGTATGAAGACACCCCTCCCTCGGAGCAGGAGGGAACAAACAAAAAGAAGGCAAAAGAATGTCCGGAGACCGATGGAAGTCAGAGACAACCGTAGGCAAATTTGAAGGGTCAAGGCGAGATACCAAACTATCGCCCAGGAACCGAAGGAAAGGCCTATGGACAGATAGAGCCTGGAGAGCACCCACACTCCGAGCCGAAGCGACCGCAACCAGGAAGGCAGTCTTGTGGGACCGCAGCCGGAGAACCGAGGAGGACAGTGGCTGAAAAGAGGACTTCGAGCGGCAGGAGAGGAAGAGAGTCAGGACCCAAGGAGGGACAGGACCGCAGCCGTGGCGAAGTCAACTGGCGGACGTCAGCAACCGCCGGACCCAAGGAGTGCGGCCAGACCCTGATCAAACAAAGAGACTGAGAGCCGAGATCTGGACCTTCAGAGTACTGGGAGGGAGACCCAACTCCAGACCAGCCTGCAAAAAATCTAAAACCGAGCAAAAGTCGGACGAAGGGGATCAGGAGGGTCAGCCGCACACCAAGACACAAATTCTACCAGAGCTCCCCATAGAGAGCAGCAGTGACTGGCTTCCCATGGTTCAGTAAATTTGAGAGCACCCCAACTGAGAGGCCTGATGCCCTCAGCAAGCCAGCGACAACCACCGGGCCGCTAGGATGAACTTGGGAAGGACGGGAGGAAGAATGGCCCCATGTGAAGGAGATCGGACCTCTGAGGACGAGAAACAGGACATCCCGTGCCAGACACAGCAGGGCGCTGAACCAACAGCGACCCCGCCAGAGAGGAGCTACCAGAACGTAGGAACCCCGTCTCGCCCGAACCTCGGAAGCGTCCGGGGATTGAGAAGCAGAGGAGAAACGCACAGACCAGGGAGAACCCCCAAGGGATGAGAAAATGCGTCCACCTCCAGAAGGCGACCCGACGGAGACAGCGAAACACGACTCCAACAGAGCCACCTCGGGAAGACCCCCCGAGGGACCAGAACCCCGAAAATGAAACCGCCGACAAGGACAGGACATATCGTCCCGACCAGAAAAAAAAAAAAAAAAAAACAATCCCCCAGAAAGAGTCCAGAAAGACTCAAACCGGCAAATCGGGAACCCCTTGGTGCCGGACATGGGCCACCGGACTTAGTCCGAGAACCCCTGGACGCGACGGCCCTGGACAAGAGCACCCGCAGCCCGGAGGGCCTCGTCCATAAGTACCGGAAAGCAGGACGACCTGGCACAGCCCTGAGAGGACTACCGGCGCAGGCATCAAGAAGACGACAACAGAGGGACAGCAATGGAGACTCGTCCCAAGACACTCCCCTTCGGAGGTGCCGAGGGGTCAGCCACCAGGCAAGAGAGGACCTCACGACCTGGTAGGGCCACTCTCCGTGAGAGGGACGTGGAGGACCAGGCCCGGGAAGACAGAAGAATCCCTGCAAATCCTGGAGGGAGCCCGCGCCCAAGACCAGCCGGGATACGGGCGACAAAGACCCCAGAGCCGACACGATTTCCCTCAGGGAAGGATGACGGGATCCGGAAGCAAGAGAGAGAGAGCTGCTGCACGAGTACCACCCCCGATCAGAGGCAGAAGGACGGCTGCCTGGACGAAACCAGGAGAATCCCTAGGAACTGCGGCCGAGGGACGGAGGCCGGGCGAACTGCGCCAACGTCGGAAGCCAGCCCAGGGAGCGCAATACCTGAAGGGTGGTGGAACCCGAGCAACAGTGGTTGAAACGCGGGAGCCAGGAACAGAAAATCGGCGAGGCAGGGGACTAGAAAGATCCCCTAACCCCCGAAAAAAGAAACTATGACCGGTATATGATCTCGGAAAACACCCGAGGGGCCGACGATAGCCCGAAGGGAAGGGTGTTGACCTGGAAAGGAAAACAACCTGAGGTCGCGTGACCGCAAAACGAAGAAACAGACGATGATCTGGATGGATCGTAGGGCAACACGCATCCGAAAGCCCGAGAGTGGCCATCATCCAATCCTGACCTATCAAGGGAATGGAGGACCGAATGGATTCTACCCGCATTCGATGGAAAACCATGAACCGATCTAGAAGCCTCAGGGTGAAAATAACCCTGTAGGCCCCCGAAGGCATCCTGACCTTGAAGAGGTGGGCACAGAAGAAATTCTGTCAGAATCCCACTGGGTCAGAAGACCCCGCCACAAGGAGCCCAGAGAGAGCGAGAGCGAAGCACGGTGACCTGAAGGCACGGGGGGGGGGGGTGGGGGGGGAGGCTGGACGAATTCCACCCTCAACCAGGATGGGATGGTGCGGAGTACCCACAGAGGGGGTTACTTCCCACCACCTTGGGAAAAAAATGCGAAAGCAGACTTCCCTACTCGGGCGTAGTCACCGCTTGTCAGGGTGGAACTGGGAAGGGGAACAAGAAATTCCCTCGTCGGGTAACTCCCCCGCCCCGACTACCCTATATCACGAGAGGAAGGGACCCTGACAAGGGGAGGACGAGAAACTCATGTCCCCGCGGACCACTGTTCGGGAAGAGACAGTCTTCCTGTCCGTGACCTGCTCCAGATTAACATCCAGAGCAGGGCCAAACACCAACTTCCCCCTGAAGGGAAGAAAACAAAAGCTTGACTTCCGAGGTAACAACCCCAGTCCAAAGCAGCAGCCCAAGAGCTCTCCAGTGGAGTAAGACAGGGCGGCCGCACAAGCGGCCACCCGGACGGACGCCTTCAAGGCATCGGCCAACAGAAGCAGGGAAAGAGAAGGAACCAATTCCTCACGGAAAATACCCTGAGCGACATGGCCTCCAGGTTAGACAAGCCAACAAGAGAGGGACTGAGCCACACAGGTAGCAGCAACATCTGAGTTGCAAAAGGCAATAAGAAGAGTCTCAGGAACACCGAGGACGACCTTCAAGCTCCTTATCCCTGGGGTCCTGCAATTGCGAGGAGTCCTCAAAAGGGAGGGCAGAGTTCCTCGCAACCCTGGACACCTGGACATCCACCCTGGGAAGCTCCCATGTGGAACATTCCTCAGCGAGGGGAACCCATGCTACACCCCGGAGGGACCAGGAAGACGTAACACCGGACATTCCCAATTATGCATAAGCAAATGCAAGATATTAACCGGAACCGGAAATCCCCTACGGGCCGTAGCCGTCAAGGCCCCAACAGCACAACCAGTATGGAAGGAGCCGGCTCAAACTCCTCTACCCCCCTAGTGGAGTAAACCACAGCAAGGAGTCCCTCCATTTTACTTGAAGAATAAAAACAATTTTGTAACCCCTGATCCGAGTCAGCGGATCGATAGGCTCTTCAAAGCCTCCCAAACCCTCAGGGTCAGAAGAAGCCACTCTCCTGACTCAGAGGACAAGTCAGCAGGCCCGAAGATACGCTGTGTAGCCGGAGGGACGAACATAGGGCAGAGAGTTGAGAAATCGCAGCCAAGGAAGACTGGACCTCCTGCTGGAAAAAAGGGATTCAATACCGGCCCTAAGGGTCGGCTGCCCCGCACACAAATTATCAGTAGAGCAGGGTTGGCCTCCTTCTTATGTGAGGAAGGCAACGTGACTGCCACATGAATGCCTTAACCGTTCCGGACCCCGCAACTTGCTCTCCCTAAAGAGAGAGAGAGAGAGAGAGAGAGAGGGACCCCATAAGGCACCAGCTACAGAGAACGGTGGACCCCATCCAGCTACTCACGGCAGGAGGATGAACGCTGGCTCTGCATATGCAGGCACAAGGGCCTTCTCAAGCTCCAGAATGCAAGGCTAGAACTAACCAGTCCCCCCAGCTAAATGACTGAGACCAGATCCGAGGCACTCAGGGGGATGGTCACCGATCTGCAATACCTGGTATGCCCAGCCATGCCGACCCACAAGCCTTACCTGGAGAAAAGAAGCCGACCGGGCGATCAGCCGCCGGGTCCATAGCGTAGAAACGACCTCCTCCTCCGGGTCCGGCAGCCCCCTTCGTTAGTCCAGCAGGCGGTCAGCAGAATCGGCAGCCCCAGCACGTCAGGTCGCCGGCCGCATGCATTCCCGCGGAAATGCTTACCGGAAGCGACGCGAAAACCTCTGCGACGTCACTTCCGGCCGCGTCTAGCAGCGGCGGCCGCGCACAGCGAGGAGGAGGAGGCCGGGGAGCTCCGAGAGGCCCCCGGCCAGAAACACACCGCCCCGCTTTGCCCCCCCCAAGGGAGCGCAGGAGGAGCGGGGAAAAGGTCCCGAATTGCCCTAGGGGAAGACGGGAGCGGCCCCATGGGAGAGACCCGAAGGCCCGACCCCAGCCGCCCGGTAAGCAAGGAGTAGGAGCTGCCTAGTCACCGGCCACCAGCAGCTCAGAGTAACCTCTTCATGCCCCATAGGGGACAGGAAAAACACTGGTGTGTGCAGGAAGGGGAGGGGTTTTTAACCTCGTTGTGTTTCCTGTCCCCTATTAGGGCGGGGAGGCAACCTCCGTTCTGCTGTCGTGGAAGGTGACTAGAGAAATAGCAGCTGGGGAAGCAGTGTCTGAATCCTGGATCCAGGTTTCTGTGAGGGCCAGAAGGTTAAGAGAGTTGGTAAGGAAGTAATTGTGAATGCTAACCTATCCACCTTCTGCAGCACTAAGGCTGCATTCAGAGAAGGTGTCTACAGTATTTAGCTGCCCTATATGCACTGAAATATGCACTTAGATAAAATTTGTCAGTTACCAAGACCGATGACCGGGAGGTGGGGTTTCCTGCATCTCTGTGCCGCCCCTGTCTTGTCAATCACCTCTCTGCCTCCGCGTTTGCTTGTGGCTTCCACCCCCTCCACGCTCCGTAGCCCGCGCTGTGCTATAAGTTGCCGGGCATGCGCCGTGCGCACTGCACGACATCTTCCTGGAGTGTCGACGCGTGTGCAGTGCAACTGCCCCGCAGTGGATTACATGGGGAACATAATGACTCCTAACCAAAATGTCACGCAGATTATGTGATCTATGTGCCGTCATCATCGAATAATCCGATAACGACTCACGCAGGTGGAGATCGGTTTGAAGGATCGGCCAGTGACGCTTAAGTATGGATCTGATGTTCTCCCACTCGTGATTATACGTAGTAATAAATTTAACCAAAATTGGGTCGTACACCTTTCCCCCAGTGCTCTTGGTGCGAAGTAAGTCAATACGTGGAGCGTGCTTCGCTCAGAGATAGCCCTTCTTTATACTCCGATTGCTTTAGCCCCTTTCTCTGAACCGTGATGCCAAATCGGCAGCCTGTTCCTCCAATTTTTCATCCGTAGAACAGATGCGTCTCATACGAAGAAACTGGCCAGTGGGGATGACGCGATTCGTTGACCTGTCATGGGCAGATGTAGCGTGTAAGAGGGTATTGACTGAGGTAGGTTTATGGTAAACATCTGTCATAATGTGACCGTCACTACCCACCCCGATCATTATGTCCATTATAATCATTATTATTAAGGAATACATAAATTGCGGCACTAGCAGTGTGGTGTATTACGCCACCTGTGGGTGTCCGCTACAGGTTGTTATACTCTAAAATTGTAAAGGTCTTTGATATTTAATGTCCTGGTGACATATCCATATCTCTGTATACTGCATGTAATCATATGCATAGTACTGTCTGAGTGCAATATACCATGTAAATTGTGCAATATTGGTGTTCATGAGTTTTGCCCCATGTGTGCCACCTCTTTGTTATAAATAAACTCGCAGTGCCAAGTGTAAGTATAAACATCATTGTCAAAATGCACTCCTCTGCGTCTTTTCTTTGGTAAACACTTTTCATATGTGTCTCATTCATTAAGAGAAGTGCACATCTTAATAAATGTGATGCCTCTGACTCCAGTACGCTCCCCCTCAAGACCAGCGTGAGCAATGCCACTTTTAATGAATCGGAGCCTACATACATTCAGTTTTAAAGGGAACCTGTCACCTGGAATTAAGACCCTGACCTATCAGTAGCTGTCCCTACACCTTCCTAGGTGCTCCCTAACCATCCCTGTCTGTTCTAAATGCGACTTGTAAAGAGTTAGAAAAAAGACTTTAAACTTACAGCACGTTGCTCTCTCAGGTGACTGGCAAGGCGGCTCCAGGCTCCATTATCCCCTCCTCGCAGCTTTCCAGCACGCCCTGCTGGGCGGCATAATTCTTTATTCATGTCCTCTTGTATTTGGAATCTCCCGCCCTCTTTTTATGCGATGTGCAACGGCCGGTACGTCATATCTGGTGCATTATGGGCCTCCTCACATGATCGGCAGCGGTGCATTATGGCCTTGATCATGTGATTGGCACGGCTCCGCGGCCGATTACATGATCAAGGCCATAATGCACAGGGGCCGGTGCATTAGGTCACACTAGTGATAGGTCAGGGTCTTAATTCCAGGTGACAGGTTCCCTTTAAATCTGTTGCAAGCAGTGCTTCAGCCTACAATAGGTCACTAGCCCACAAGTAATCCTTCTGAAAGAACATTCCTGGCGTTATTGAACACGGTTGTTTAAACCACAGTTACAGCCAATACGGCTAAGAAAGTAAAGATCTGTAATCCAGAAACCAACGCTACAAACTGTATGGAGGAATCGCCAAAGCCTTTGGTAGTAAAAGGAAACCAACCAGCAGGATTTATGTCTATAAAGTAAAGCCAGTCCCTTACAGGCTCTGGGATACTGAGTGCCATCAGACCATTACTTCAACAATTACATGTATGATCGCAGAGAAAATTGTGTCGTTCTGAAGCGCAGCTGTATATACATGCATCGCGGGAGACACGGGGCTGGGGCAGCTGCATATACATCGCGGGAGACACGGGGCTGGGGCAGCTGCATATACATCGCGGGAGACACGGGGCTGGGGCAGCTGCATATACATCGCGGGAGACACGGGGCTGGGGCAGCTGCATATACATCGCGGGAGACACGGGGCTGGGGCAGCTGCATATACATCGCGGGAGACACGGGGCTGGGGCAGCTGCATATACATCGCGGGAGACACGGGGCTGGGGCAGCTGCATATACATCGCGGGAGACACGGGGCTGGGGCAGCTGCATATACATCGCGGGAGACACGGGGCTGGGGCAGCTGCATATACATCGCGGGAGACACGGGGCTGGGGCAGCTGCATATACATCGCGGGAGACACGGGGCTGGGGCAGCTGCATATACATCGCGGGAGACACGGGGCTGGGGCAGCTGCATATACATCGCAGGAGACACGGGGCTGGGGCAGCTGCATATACATCGCAGGAGACACGGGGCTGGGGCAGCTGCATATACATCGCAGGAGACACGGGGCTGGGGCAGCTGCATATACATCGCAGGAGACACGGGGCTGGGGCAGCTGCATATACATCGCAGGAGACACGGGGTTGGGGCAGCTGCATAAACATCGCAGGAGACACGGGGCTGGGGCAGCTGTATACACATCGCAGGAGACACGGGGCTGGGGCAGCTGTATACACATCGCAGGAGACACGGGGCTGGGGCAGCTGTATACACATCGCAGGAGACACGGGGCTGGGGCAGCTGCATATACATCGCAGGAGACACGGGGCTGGGGCAGCTGCATATACATCGCAGGAGACACGGGGCTGGGGCAGCTGCATACACATCGCAGGAGACACGGGGCTGGGGCAGCTGTATACACATCGCAGGAGACACGGGGCTGGGGCAGCTGTATACACATCGCAGGAGACACGGGGCTGGGGCAGCTGTATACACATCGCAGGAGACACGAGGCTGGGGCAGCTGTATAAACATCGCAGGAGACACGGGGCTGTGGCAGCAGTATATACATCGCAGGAGACACGGGGCTGGGCAGCAGTATATACATCGCAGGAGACACGTGACTGGGGCAGCAGTATATACAATGCAGGAGACAGAGGACTGGGGCAGCAGTGTATACAACGCAGGTGATACGAGACTGCTGTATATACATTGCAGGACACATGGGGCTGGGGCAGCAGTATATTCATCGTAGGAGACACGGGTCTGCTGTATATACATCCGAGGAGACTTGGGGCTGGGGCAGCAGTATATACATCGCAGGAGACATGGGACTGGGGCAGCAGTACATCGCAGGAGACACGGGGCAGGGGCAGCGGTATATACAACGCAGGAGACATGGGACTGGGGCAGCAGTACATTGCAGGAGACACGGGGCAGCGGTATATACAACGCAGGAGACATGGGACTGGGGCAGCAGTGTATACAACGCAGGTGATACGAGACTGCTGTATATACATTGCAGGACACATGGGGCTGGGGCAGCAGTATATTCATCGTAGGAGACACGGGTCTGCTGTATATACATCCGAGGAGACTTGGGGCTGGGGCAGCAATATATACATCGCAGGAGACACGGGTCCGCTGTATATACATCCCAGGAGACATGGGGCTGGGGCAGCAGTATATACATCACAGGAGACACAGGGCTACTCTATATACATTGCAGGACACATGGGGCTGGGGCAGCAGTATATTCATCGTAGGAGACACGGGTCTGCTGTATATACAGTATACCCACCCTGTGGCTGGCAGTCACAGGAGATCATAACATTAGCCATACATAACACTGCTAATGCAATGCTATGTAGTGCACAAGCGAACGGATGATCGCACCTTCAGGTCTCCTTGGGGGAGTATTAAATACAGTAAAAATTGAAGAAAAATGTTTAAGGAATTTGAAAAGAAAAACAAAAAAAGCTCAAATCATTCCCCTTTTGCCTCATTAAAAATAAAAAAACTAAATATTTAATTTTTGTTGACATTTCCTCAGCAGAAAGGAAAGAGAAGGAAGAGTGATTGCAAATTGGTGCAGGACTGTGAAGGAAAAAAATTTTGATGAAGAAAAGACTATCACAATAGAAAGGTGAAGATGATGAAGGTGAAGAACCACAGATAATAGTCGTAAAGACCTGACAATGATTATAAATATCCATGAATGTCTCCTGCAATGTGTTTTATTCAATACATTCTACAAAAGTATCCTACATTCAAAAATACAGGGGTGCAATAACTTCATCCTAGGCCCAAATGTGCCAGAGCAATAAAGGCGCCCAATATGGTAGCCAACACAGCGATTTACTGGTGGGCATGAAGAGATTTCTTGGGTCATTGAAATGATCCTCGTTCACAGATTTATGAGAGGCCAGTAGACCTTTGTGCCCAGTAGTCATATTGGGCAGAGCACATGTGCCTCCTTGTGACACTAAGCTTGAACTGGTTCACCTACTACCAGCGTGAGTGTATTCTGTGGAGGAGGACCTCATCTTTTTTTTATTTTTGCTTAGTGTCGCCTCCTAGTGGCAGAAAAGCATACACCCATCGTCCTTGTGTTCCCCAATAACGTGAAGGAGAAAAAAGAGAATTTTGTTTACGTACCGTAAATTCTTTTTTCTTTAATCATCAATGGGAGACCCAGACAATGGGGTTTAGGGCACTGCCCTCCGGAGGTCACACTAGGTACTACAAGTTTGTAGACACCGCCCCCTCCGCTTATAAACCCCTACCGCAGGGAACATCCTCAGTTTGGTCTACAAGCTGCGAGGAGGAAAATAAACCACACCCGAAACATCGGGAAGAATGCCGTGCACAAACGGTTCAACAACCCGGCAAACACTGTCTCAACAGAGAACAGGGCCAATGCAAAACATGCAAAGGAACAACTGGGTGGGTACTGGGTCTCCCATTGATGATTAAAGAAAAAAGAATTTACGGTACGTAAACAAAATTCTCTTTTTTCTGGTCATCATAATGGGAGACCCAGACAATGGGGATGTCCTAAAGCAATACCCCAGGGCGGGAAGAGTTCCTCAACAAGACGGATAACATGGTTCCCTTTTAAAGGTGGGCAACCGCCGCCTGTAGAACCCGCCTGCCCAAATTTGCATCCGCAGAGGCATGGGCATGCACCATATAGTGCTTAGAGAAAGTGTGTAGGCTGGACCAAGTGGCCGCCTGACACACCTGTAGAGCAGATGCTCTATGTCGCAAGGCCCATGAGGCACCTACGGCTCTGGTAGAGTGAGCCTTCAATCCCACCGGGAGAGGCAAACCAGAAGACCGGTAAGCCTCTTGAATGGAAGCCTTAATCCACCTGGCTAAGGTTGACTTTGAAGCCGCGGACCCCTTACAGCGACCTGTCGTAAGAACAAACAAAGAATCCGAACTCCTAAAGGAGGCGGTTCTGGACACATAAATGCGTATAGCTCTCACGAGATCCAGAGTATGGAGGTCGCGCTCAACCTGATGAACGGGAGCGGGGCAAAATGACGGGAGAACAATCTCCTGGTTCAGGTGAAACGTTGAAACCACCTTTGGCAAGAATTCCGGCCGTGGACGCAACACCACCTTGTCTTGGTGAACCACCAGAAAGGGAGACTTGCACGAAAGTGCAGCCAATTCTGAGACCCTCCTCAGAGATGTAATCGCCACCAGAAAAGCCACCTTCTGGGACAGACGAGAAAGGGAAACCTCCCTCAGAGGCTCAAATGGCGGTTTTTGCAATGCCGCCAGGACCATGTTAAGGTCCCACGGATCCAGAGGTCTTTTGTAGGGTGGAACCATCCGCGACACCCCCTGCAGAAATTGACGGACCTTCGGGAGAAGCGCCAATCGTCTGTCAAACAGCACAGAAAGTGCTGAGACCTGACCCTTTAAGGAGCCAAGGGATAATCCCAACTCCAAACCCGACTGTAGGAATGCCAACAGTGTCGGGATGGACAAGGGCCACGGGGACCGGCCCCCAGAGGCACACCAGGTAAAAAAGATTTTCCACGTCCTGTGGTACATTTTCCTGGAAACTGGTTTTCTAGCCCGATTCATAGTGGCAACCACTGTAGGGGAGAACCCCCTGGATGTCAGCAGCCAGGCCTCAAGAGCCATGCAGTCAATCTGAGGGCCTTGGAATTGAGGTGGAAGAATGGGCCTTGCGCGAGAAGATCTGCGCGTTCTGGAAGAGCCCACCTGTGTCCGCCTGACAGTTGCCACAGGTCCGGATACCAGGACCTCCTGGGCCAGTCTGGAGCCACTAGAATGGCTACCCTGCATTCCGACCTGATTTTCCACAGCCCCCTGGGAATCAGAGCCAGAGGAGGGAACACATATGGTAGATTGAATCTGGACCAAGTCAAGATCAGGGCGTCCGCTCCCAACGACTGGGGTCCCATGACCTCGCCATGTATTGCGGAACCTGATGATTCAGCCGTGAGGCCATCAGATCCACGTCCGGAGTGCCCCATCTGCTGCAGATGTCCCGAAAGACGTCTGGATGAAGGGCCCACTCTCCGGCGTCCATCCCCTGCCTGCTCAGATAGTCGGCCTCCCAGTTTTCGACCCCTGGGATGTGAACTGCGGAGATCAGGCAGTTGTTGTCCTCCGCCCAGGATAGGATGCGGTGGACTTCGGCCAGAGCCTCTGCACTCCTGGTTCCTCCTTGATGATTTACATAAGCGACGGCCGTCGCATTGTCGGACTGAACCCGGATGGGTTGTCCTGAGAGGAATCTCTGAAAAGCCAGGAGTGCTAGATAGATCGCCTTGATCTCCAGCACGTTGATCTGTAATGCCGACTCCGACAGAGTCCAGAGGCCTTGGGCCCTGTGGTGTAAGAACACCGCACCCCAGCCCTTCAGACTGGCGTCGGTGGTCACCACTAACCAAGACGGTTTTATGAAGGACCGGCCCCGCGACAAGTGATGTGGTTGAAGCCACCACTGCAGGGAATCTCGGGTCGGTTGTGACAGTGTCACCAGCCGATTCAGCGAGATCGTCCTCTTGTCCCACCTGCGTAGGATCTCCAGCTGGAGAGGACGGAGGCGAAATTGTGCAAACGGCACCGCCTCTATCGCTGCCACCATGCGACCCACCAGCTTCATCAACCCACGAAGGGATGATTGTGGTGACAGGAGCACCGCTTGTACTCCCGATCGGATCGCCACCTGTTTGGATTGTGGCAGAGACACCAGGGCTGAGGACGTGTTGAAGTCCATGCCCAAATAAGTCAAGGACTGGGTCGGAACCAGGGTTGACTTCTGAACATTGAGGAGCCAACCGAATTGTTCCAGAGACCGCATGGTCACATCCAGGCTCGCTTGACAGAGGTGTTCCGATGGCGCCCTGACCAGCAGGTCGTCCAAATAGGGAATGACGGCATGGCCCTGCACGTGCAGGAGAGCCATCATGGAGGCCATCACTTTTGTGAACACCCGCGGTGCCGAGGCCAAGCCGAACGGCAGCGCCACAAATTGGAAGTGTTCCTCCCCCACTGCAAATCTCAACCATCGCTGGTGAGCCGGTGCAATGGGCACGTGAAGGTAAGCGTCTCTGATATCTATGGACGCCAAGAAGTCCCCCTGTGACACAGCCGCGATCACTGAGCGCAGTGATTCCATACGGAACTTCCGAACCAGCACGTGGCGGTTGAACAACTTCAGGTCCAGAACAGGGCGGAAGGATCCGTCCTTCTTTGGGACTATAAAGAGGTTGGAGTAAAAACCCCTGAACCTCTCCCCGGAAGGCACCGGGACCACCACTCCGTCTCTGCGGAGTCCCTCCAACACCAAAGAAAAAGCCTGAGCTTTTTCTGGGGAGGGGACCGACCGATGTAATCGGGATATCGGTTTTGACGTCAGCTCTATCCTGTAACCTCGCGAGACCACGTCTCGAACCCACTGATCTGAAACGTGAAGTAGCCACTCGTTCTGAAAGCGAGACAAGCGGCCCCCCACCTGTGGGGAGGCGGGAAGAGAGAGCGAGTCATGTAGAGGCGGGTTTGGGGGTGGCAGCTGCCGCCCCCGCCGGCTTCTTTGGACGACTCTTAGAGCGCCACTGAGAAGCGGGCTTGCCCCCTCGGTCCGTGCGAGCGGACGGTGCTGATGACTGTGAGCTGGACCGAAAGGACCACTGTTTTGGGTTCCTTTTAACGGTATACCGTGGCTTAGGTTTATTCTGCGGTATTTTAGACTCAGCAGAATCCTTAATTAGCTTATCCAGCTCTGTGCCAAAAAGCCTGTCACCAGCGAAAGGAAGATTCTGCAGAATCTTCTTGGATGTGGCATCTGAGTCCCAGAGACGCAGCCACAACAACCTGCGAATCGCAATAGCATTGGCCGAAGCCACAGCTGAGCGAGTAGCAGTTTCCAGAGTCGCCGTTCTGGCGTAGTCCGCATAGGCCCTTGCCCTTTCGGTAAGTGCCAGGACCTCTGGACTGGACCTTGCCAGGTCAGTGATACCATCCAAGCAGGTAGTAATTGCTTGTAAGGTCCAGACCGTGGCAAAGTTAGGGGCAAATGACGACCCCACCGCCTCATAGGAAGACTTGGCGAGTTGCTCGACCTGTCTATCAGTAGCATCCTTCAGTGAGGAGCTATCAGAGGCAGAGAAAAGGGAGCGTGCAGCAATCCTGGTCATGGAAGCATCCACCTTCGGGGACTGCGACCACTCCTGAAGCACCTCCTGGGGAAAGGGGAAGCGATTGTCCTTGGGTTTGCGGACATAACGCCGCCCAGGATGTAACCTGGGGGCTCTAATCACCCTTCCAAAATTAGTATGGTCCATAAAGGAGCCACTTGGTCTAGCCTCCGGCCGCAGCCATTGATAGACCTCCTTCGGGTGCACCGTCACCTCCTCAGGGGGTGTCACGAGACGTAAGGTCTCGTTGATAGAGGACACCAGATCCTCCACCCCATCCGGGGGTTCAGACACAGATACAGACCCGAAAGTCGAACCCCCATCATCTTCCTCACCATCAGAGGAACGCTCCTCCTCAGAGAGAGTCTGGAGCTCGGGTGAAGCCTCACGACGAGCCCGCTTAAGGGGTCTCACAGCAGAAGAGGGAGACACCCGGGGGTAACTGGAAGGAGTAGCTGGGCTATCCAGTCTCCTATTAAGTGCCTCCAGGGATTGCGACATGGAGGACAGCTGAGACAACAGAGACTCATTGATCCTGTTCTGAGTCTCCCAAGGCCCTGAGATCACCTGAATCTCGGGGTATAGCACCGGGGTTGCTGACCCAGTAGTTGCAGCCCGGGCCTCTGGGCGTCCACAGTTATTGCAGGACCCCTCCACCAGTGTTCCATTGCACGTAGCACATGTAACGGTGGTCTCGGCCGCCTTAGCAGCACGCTTCCCAGCTGAGGACATGGCCACAGTAGGGGTAGATAAGCCCAATTGCAGACAATAAAACCGGGGATCCCGGTGGCTTACCGACCGCTGTAAAGCGGTATGAGGGAGCGGTGTGTGTGTGTGACCTCCGCGCTGTCTTCCGGTCTCCCCTCTTGGAGTGCAGACGCACGCTGCATACAGTTCCCAGCCGGGAAGTGAGGGTAAAGATGGCCGCCGACAGAGAAACTGTGGGCAGCGCCGAAGACACGCGGGAAACACACACACACGCCCCGCGGTGACGTCACCGCACGGGCTGCATCCCATCCTCCAAGCATCCTTCTCATGAGGGAGCTGGAGCCCGCAGGGCGGGAAACAGTGTAAATAACAATGTACACAGACTGCAATAACATGTCACACATCCGCAGCCTACGGCCTCAGCCCCTGTGACACACAGGGCGGTCAGCCAGGGTGACCCCAGCACAGGGTACACCCGCAGAACCGCGGACCCGAGGGCAACGCGCGGTCTGAGTGTCATGAAGCACATAAAGTGCCAGACACTACCCCCAGGCACACAGGAGACACCGAGTGCCTCAGTGCCGGTCCGGTCTGTAAGCACCATTTAGGGAGGCCTCGGACGGGGGTGCAGCACCAGTCTGGAGTGTAAGCACCATTTAGGGAGGCCTCAGACTGGGCCGCTCAGCCCAGTCCGGAGTGTAAGCACCATTTAGGGAGGCCTCGGACTGGGCTGGCTCCAGTCCGGTCTGTAAGCACCATTTAGGGAGGCCTCGGACGGAGCGGAGCTGTGCAAGGCTCCCATCTCCCACTCACCAGAGCCCCCCAGAGAGGGATGGAGAGGAGTGTAACAGCGTACCGGGAGAACACCAGGTGTCCAGGCCCTAGGCCCTCCGGTACCTCCACCAGCGTGTGCCACTAAGGGTGAGCGGGGAGGCTGTCACCGGTCCCGACTGGGACCTTATTACCTTGTCTTCAGACGCCATCACGTAAGTAGTGAGAATGCAGTGAAGTGCAAGCAAAGCGTGATCCTCCGAGCACACTAAGTTTAAAACTGAGGATGTTCCCTGCGGTAGGGGTTTATAAGCGGAGGGGGCGGTGTCTACAAACTTGTAGTACCTAGTGTGACCTCCGGAGGGCAGTGCCCTAAACCCCATTGTCTGGGTCTCCCATTATGATGACCAGAAAATTCATATAAATGGGTTCATAAAAGTATGATCAAACTATAAAATAAACTAATCTGGTTGGTAATCGGCGCAAACAGTAAAACATTGTCAGAACTATGTTTTTGTTTTTTGGCTGCCGCGGCTTTGCAGTAAAATGCATTAAAAGACAATCAAAACATTGTATCTACCCAAAATGTTACTAATTAAAACTTCAGCTCAGGACACAAAAAGTAAGAAACCACACAGATCCCGAAAAACATCAGTGATGTCAATGAATTTTTATTCATTGACAACTACTACTCCTCCTCCATGTTATCCACAGCATCTCCCTTTCCATTTTCCATGTTAAACCTGTCCACTAAACTGAAGGCCGGGTTACACGCAGAGACATCGCTACCGCCACAGGTTTTGTGACATTGCAGTGACCTCGCCAGCGACGTCGCTGCGTGTGACATCCCGCAACGACCAGCGATGAGCTCGCTGATCATTGCGAAATGGCCAGGACCATTTTTCAGTCGTTGTTCTGCCGCTGTCATGCATGCTTCGTCATGTGTGACAGGGGCAATGACACCCAGTGTGCGCCCAACACCCTGACTGATCCCAGCGACCGTCGAGTGTCAGCGCATCGCTAGGTGATCGTTGTGTGAGATCTGCCTGTCTTGCATCTCACCAGCGATCACATACTGATGTTCCAGCGATCCCGGTCCAGTCGGATCGTTGATCGGGCCGCTAGAACATCGGGATGTGTAACCCGGCCTTTACTCAGTTATATTCACCCAAGGAAAACAATAACAGCCTATACTCCTCTCCGATGAGACGTCGTTCCAATGATGTCGGTGCCAGGTCTCCCATTGCCCCCATGACATGGTTATATTGTCTTCGCCCAGGAGCTGGTCAACAGCCACCATTTACCTGCTTCCCTCTCATTTCTATGGGATGACACAGGCATCTGGAAGAAGGGAGAGAGCAGCAGCTGTTCTGACTTTGTGAGAGTGAAGTAGCGGCCGCTGATTAGCTATAGGGTTCACAGTACATTGTAATGTCATGCAGACCCCAGGAGAACTGGCACCAACATCACCAGGTTTCAGCAGCACCAGAGGTGAGTATAGGCTGTTTTGATTTTATATGTTGGATATAGTAATTGAGAAGAAGTTGTCAAAGTAGTACACAACCCCTTTAATACGTTTTTACCAATTAGTAGTAATGGATTATGAATACAGGAAATTTTAGTGGTAATCTTACCAGATACTTGCAGACAAACAGCCTAACAGTCAAGGCCAGAAGTGCACTTCCAGCAAGTCTAAAGATGCGGAAGGTGTCCAGTTCTTCCACTCCATTGCCATTCTCAGGCGTTGGCTTTTCGCTACCGAGCTGGTTCCTAAGCTTCATGGCTTCATCAAATCTCGTTATGTATTGATTCAGGCCTCGTGGGGTGGCGTCACAGGTCGCTTCCGGTCTTCTTCTCAGGCCATTACTGTCTTCCTTGAACTCTGCATTTTTGGTCAAGTCTGTTCTTTCCACTGAGTCCAACTCCATACCATCCCCACTGCCACAGGGGTGATCACTTGATGTGTAATTGCCTCCAATAAGAATGGCCCCCGGCTTTGATAACGATGGATGCACTGATGGAGAGGTTGATTTATCAAGTTGTTTTATTCGGACATCTTCAACTGAGAAAATAGATGAAACAAATACATGCTTTAATACAGTTATTTTACACATGAAAATTTCCCAGAGCCCAGGAACCGTATGCCGCACTAGTAGAGATTGCTCATGTATAAAGACAATTTTAATAAACAGATCTTGTAACAATAATGTGTTCCACAATTAGATGCAAAAAAAAAATGTTCCTGAGATAATCTTAAACATATTCCCCTGCTATGCACTGTGTAATGGATGTGTCTGACCGTGCAGGGCTGCTTTAGTTTATGGTCGGCACACACCATAGCTCCTGGCCAAGTGGATGGGGGGAGAAGCATAAGTCAACTATGATAAGCGAGTATACAGATGAAACAGCAGGGGGTTGCAGCTGCTTCTTTCTGGGTAACACATTTCCCTGCCTGTTTTATCACAGGAGCGTTTCTGCTGTGTCACCAGTCTTGTGAGCTCATAATAAGTCAAGTCATTGGCCGCAGGAGAGCCTACGTCACAGACTTGATTTATGATGAGCGCAAAGTGTTGGAGTAAGTGCAGACAAGGATATATTCTATACAGTTGTGAACATCTGTCCTAAAAGATGATTTTTAACACTTAACCTATCTAAATATACAGAATCTCCTCTGTGACTTATGGTCCCCTAAGGGAGGGGTGAGTGTTGAGGAGCAGGTATGATTTTATTGATTTAAAAGCAATCTATAGATCCTAGAACTGTAGTGCCCAGCTCTTCTTCATTATGTAGAAGAGCAAGGTCAGTACTAAAAATTTGTATGTCCCCGGAGTTCCCCTTTAAATAGTGTGTGGGATAACAACAAGGGTAATGCTATCGCTTCCCACTGGAGTATAGGAAAAAATAAAATGTCTATAGTAAATGCATTACTTTTTTTTAACATAGAAGTTTATGGGCGACAGATGCCACTGGTAGGAAACAGACTCAGCTTTTGAAGCTTTTCCTAGCATCATAGAGACCATAAACACACTGTAACCACAACCTAAGAAGATAACAAAGGCTCCCATGTATGGTATAGCATATAAGAGAACCATTCTACTCTACAAGCTGTGGGGGGAACACTATGGCAGAAGGCCCATGAAATAGGACTAAGGCTGGCTTCACATTAGCGTTTGTGTCTGCATGCTGATGGCATGCAGACACAAACGCTGTCAGAAGCAGGGACACTTTGATGTGTCCGCAGCGGATAATGTCCGCCTGCGGACACATCACTATGGAGCCCGGCAGCCAATCGGCGCTGTCCGGGGGCGGGCCGGAGGCGGAGATCAGCGCCGGAGATCTCCGCCCCCCGGCCGCCGGTAAGCTCCGGGACTGTCGGCGGGGAGAACAGCTGATCTGAGAGCTGTTTGAATCTTCCCGCGCCGACACTGTGAGGAGATGTCGGCGCGGGAAGATTCAAACAGCTCTCAGATCAGCTGTTCTCCCCGCCGACATCGCTATGAGATTACAGGCGGCGGGAGAGAAGGAGGACAGCAGAGGGTCAGCTGATCTCCCGGTGGCCGTCGGTGAGCTCCTGTGACATCACCGGCGGCCACCGGGAGATTTTTCAATGGGTCCGCAGCGTTCTCCTGCTGTGTCATGCAGAGGACACTGCGGACCCATTGAAGACAATGCTTTTTTTGTACACTTGGGGACGCTTGCTGATTGTCCAAGCTCCCCAAACGCACAAAAAAACCCAACATGCTGCGTCCCGGGTGCGGATGCTGGACACCGGAAGCAGCAGATATCGTCCGCATCCGCACCCGAACGCAGCAAACGCAGGCACCATGCGTTCCTATGTTAAACATAGGAACGCAGTGCGCATGCGTTTAACTGCGTATGGGAACGCAGCAAAACGCTGCCTTCCCATACGCAAATGTGAAGCCAGCCTAAGAGGAACCTGTCATTAGATTTCCCAGACCTCAACTGCTGCCACCATCTTGGGTCACATAAAGAAGATCCTAATGATCCATGCCACACACCCCTACACAAATGATCTTTATACATTGCCCTCACTCCATATCACTGATAGCCACATAGTCTGATGGGGAGTATGTATGCCTTTTAAACTTTCAGGGACTTTACCCTTAATGAAAATCCTACTAGCATTGTCCTGGTACAGTGATTGTGAAAATAACTATAAATAGAAAAATATACTGCAAAAATCTGAGAGTCCTCAGTGGTTGATACCTTTTAATGACTAACTGAAAAGATGGTAAACATAGCAAGCTTTCAGGACACTGCGGCCCCTTCGTAAGGCTGATAATGACACAAATTCTGAAGACACATATACTGTACTTAAACAGGATGAGATGGTGCAATGAATACAACAGGTGACATAAAGCAGAGTCAGGACAGGGGGGTAAGGAGCTGGGAAATGGGAAAGTGAAAACAAAATTCTAAGTTAAGAGAAAGAAAGGGCATTTGGGGATATCACATCTTGCAACAGACTCAAGTTAGAGGACTATGAACTTTTGACACTTCTTCCTCTTACCTTAAAATTTTGGTTTCACTTTCCCAGCTCCTTCCCCCCACCCCCAGCCTGACTCTGCTTTACGTCACCTGTCGTATTTATTGCACCATCTCATCCTGTTTAAGTATAGTATATATCTTCAGAATTTGTGTCATTATCAGCCCGACGAAGGGGCCACAGTGTCCTGAAAGCTTGCTATGCTTACCATCTTTTCAGTTAGTCATTAAAAGGTATCAACCACTGAGGACTCTCAGATTGCAATATATTTTTCTATCTACTGGCTAACATGGTATAAATATTCTTTACCTTATCTATAAATAGTAAATAAGGAGGCTATTGTGCACCCATAGTGTGGTCGAGAGCTGGGTGCATCGTCACACCCCCTGAATCTGCATCTTGGGGACACCCAGGTTTGTGATGAACAGTGCTCACTTGTAGAGTACATGCCGACCCATGTGTGCACGTGTACTGATACTGGCTGTGCACACACCGACTGAGCTCTGAGGATTCCCTGAAGTTTCTTCTGCTTTAAAGAGGACCTGTCACCCCCCTGGTGCGTGGCAAACTAAATGCAACACTGAATACAGCATGTCTGTTGCATTCAGGTAAGGGATCCCACATGTCTCTAGCCCCACTGTAAGCTTTAAAAAAGACTTTAGAAACCTTAACGGACAGTCACACACGGCAATATTGTTTGCAATTTCACTGGCAATTTGCTGGTTGCAGTGAAATCATGGACACATTGTTCTATTTTGTTGCTGTGTACAAATGGAACAATGTGTCCATGATTTCACTGCAACCAGCAAATTGCCAGTGAAATTGCAAGCAATATTGCCGCGTGTGACTGTACCTTTACAGTTAAGAGGTCGCCTGGGTGGGATCTTATTAAGAGGCCCTGGCTGCTGGCACAATCCTCTCTGCCTCCACCTTGTGTGTTCTGCCCCCTCTATGTGACTGCCGCCGCCTTCTCTTCTGCTCCTGACATCACAAGGAGTAGGAGCAGAAGAGGAGGGCAGACCCAACAGAACAGGAGGTGCTGGCAGAAACATAGAGGGGGTGGAACACACTAGCAGAAGGCAGGGAGGACTGTGCCAGGGGAGAGGACCTCTTAATTAGATCCCACCCAGACGACCTCTTAACTGTAAGGTTTCTAAAGTCTTTTTGAAAGCTTACAGGGGGACTAGAGACATGGGGGACACCTTCCCTGAATTCAGCAAATATGCTGCATTCAGTTTGCCATGCACCAGGGGGGGGTGACAGGTCCTCTTTAAGAACTGAACACATAGGCTGGTTTCAAACAGTCATTTTTTGGAATCCGGGGGAATGCGGGTGAAACCTGCATCCCCCCTTCCCCCGCAATGATGCAACTGGATGCACCCGCACTGGTATTATCACTGATCCGTATCACTGATCTCTGATTATGCTGGTGCGGGAGCACTCTGTTGATTACCTCTTAAATGACATGTCCCCTAGTGGGGTGTAATTTAGAACTGCATTCTGGACACGTGCAGTTTAAAAACCCGAATCTGAGATCTGGATTACATACAGCCACATTTTAATACAACCCAGAGTGCCCCTTATCTGGGTGTTCACAGTTTTTGACACAGAAACCAGAATCACAACATCTTGTGATTTTGGTCTCAGTGAACAGATGTGAACACCCAGATCAGGGGGAGGCGGAAAGAACTGAATGCACCTGCAAGTACCTGTGGCCCCATTGACTTTCAATGCGGGTGCATTCAAGTTTAAGCTGCAGTAACATGGATTCCATAACATAGCTGAGTGAAACCAACCTAAGACGACACCACGGCCACAAACACCAAGAACTCGTGTTTTTTGACTGCTGGTAAAAAAGGCAGTGTGAACATACCCCTAAAGTAAAACTGATCACATGCAACAGGACAGATATGTGTTAGGCTACTTCACATGTTCAGTTTTTGTAAGACAAAACCAGGAGTGGATGAAAACTACAGAACCTTTGGATCAGTCAGGGCCATTAGGTACAAGAATAGGATTCCTATGAATGCAAGGAGTGCGCCGCCAGGGGGACGGGCAGACAGAGCGCGCCGCCGGGGGACGGGCAGACAGAGCGCGCCGCCGGGGGACGGGCAGACAGAGCGCGCCGCCGGGGGACGGGCAGACAGAGCGCGCCGCCGGGGGACGGGCAGACAGAGCGCGCCGCCGGGGGACGGGCAGACAGAGCGCGCCGCCGGGGGACGGGCAGACAGAGCGCGCCGCCGGGGGACGGGCAGACAGAGCGCGCCGCCGGGGGACGGGAAGACAGAGCGCACCTGTGTCCACTCCAGCAGAGCACATGCTTGACCCGACCACCACTGTTCCCATGGGGCACACAGGAGCCAGTATTATGGTGGCTGACCCCTATCCACACCTAATAGAGGACTGTGGCCCCACAGCAGATGGACGCGTCCTTCACCCATCACCATATACCCCAGCACTAATGCTAGACATGGCAGACCGTCAGCCCTAGACCCTGCACCGGGATTGTGGGGCCCTCCGCAGTGAGGACAGCCCCTCCCTGTACCGTACACCCTATAGAAGGCTCGCACCGCTGCTCTCCGGCTTGTGGATGCCCATGATCCGGTTCATCCTCTCCTCCGAATTATTCATCAGCTTCCTCCGCCGGATCTCCGCTCTCCTCTGGGACGCGGTCATTGTCCCGTCGGTACCGAGGTCTCCCGCTGTCGCCATGCTGTCGGTGAATCGCTTGTCACTCGCCTTCCTCAGTACGGAGCACAATAAGCTGCTCACTCACATCGCTGGAGGTAGCGGCGCCCTGTGATGACGTAATGACACGGAGCAGACGGCGCCATCTTGTGGTTGGCAGTGGATTACACATGCTTGGGTTTGCAGTGTTTTCCTCGCAGACGAATCTCTAATCTTCAAGACACATAACAAGATCCATCTTCTCCAAGTGATTCCATATTGGTAAACAGAACACCATACTTTAACCCTTTCACCTTTTCTTCCCTCATGTTTCCCTCCTTCCTGGTGTTTTCAGTCCTCACAGCCGTGTTGTCCTGTGGGGCTTAATATTTTGTGTTACGGGTTTTAATTATCAATGAGGCCGTTCATTTTACCTATAATTTGCTGAAAAACAGAAAAAAAATTGAATTAAAGGTTAAAAAAAGACAAATACGTACTTCTGTCGTTGTTTTTTGGGTTTTGTTTCTCCAGAATCCATTTTCCAGTGAGATTTACCTGACAGGATGATTCCTCGGGCCGCTCTGATTACAGACATAACAACATTATCAGCTTTTTTAGATTTTAAATAATTGCAAATTTGTAAAATAAAATAAAATTTGGTCCGGCTCCTTCTTTTTCCTGAAGGCAGTATGTTTTATGTGTCCAGTGATGGAGCTGGACGGCAAATCGTCTTTTGTGAGTCAAGATGAGGTTTTCATATCATACAGTATGGGGATAATTATTGCTATCAATTGCATATTTTTTGAGGACTGTAGTAACATTTCTGGAGAGGCGCACACAGAAGATGACCCTGATCCATAAAGTCGCACACGTTTCCTCATGAATTTTGGACATCTTATTCCTTTACAAAATTACATTCTTAATGAATTGGGGCCTTTAAAGGGAACCAACCACCAGGATTTAACCACCTGTAAATCACTATATGGGTTTTTCTTTTTTTACTACTCCCCTGTGGCCTTGTCTTTCTGCTGTAAGCTAAACCCCCTCCCTGGATAAGTCTAGAGGAGAGGGAGGTTGAAGGGGGTTTAGTTTACAGCAGAAAGACAAGCCCACAGAAGAGGAATAGAAAAGAACCCCCAATAGTAATCCCATGCTGCACACGTCAATCACCTCCTGCGCTGATTTACAGGTGGTTAAATCTTGTTGATTGGTTGCCTTTAAAGGGCCCGTTACACGCTACAATATCGTTAACGATATCGTTGGTACGTCACGGCTTTTGGGGCGGTGCAGCGACATCGTTGCGTGTGACATGTACATACTATCAACGATAAGTTGGCTGGTTGTTGAGGTTTATGATCACGACCTTAAATCAGTCGTTGATCGTCTGTCCAACTTACAGCATCGGTGTGTGTGACACCTTGATAACGTTGTCGTTTATGACTTCGCCTATTCAGAACTGAAGGACGTAGGTGAGTCGGTCAACAGGGTAGGGGGTACTTGGATACCGGGACATGGGGTTACTTGAGTGGGGGATCACGGCTGGTCGGTTCCCGGTTCCGTGCCCTGGACCCTCAATGGCGGGGGTGGGGGGTGATGATGGGGAGTGAGTAACGTGATGCCACCTGTGGTACCTGGTAATAGGGTTACCAGCGCTGCGGCTGGCCGCTGAGGTGATGGGCATGCAGCTTTGGTAGTACAGCTCCTCACAGGTGGAGCTTTACCTTAGGGCAGCAGGGTGGATGAAGGGAGTAGTAGTAGCAGTTTTGTTGTGAACGCTGCAGGCGGCGGTGGTGAAGCAGGCACACATACACACAATAGTCTTTGTTTTGGTACCTTTTTACTGATGTCCGGTAACAGGCATGGTCCAGGAGGGTAACCAGGTTCTCAGTGCAGTTTGGGACATCCACCTTGGAGAGTTGTGAGGCCTCCTCTGTTAGTGTGTGTGGTAATTGGAGTACGTTCTGCCTGGAGCTGAACCTGCCACTCTTTCTCCCTCTCAGGGTGCTGTTCCACAACCGACAATGAGGACCTTGCTGTGGGGATCCCTATTCTGCTCTTGGGCCCCTGGTCCTATGCTTGGTCAGATTTGGTGTCTTTTATTCTTTAGCTTCAGGGGGACTAGATCCTCCTGGTCTGTCCAGGCTTTGTCTGCTACCTTTAAACGTATAGCGACTTTGGACTCCGGTGTCCAGGTGGGCAAAATGGATACCAGATATGTTCCCTTCTTCTTTCTTCCTACTTCTTCCACTGGCCTCCGTCCCTCTCCCTAGGGTGTTGCACAGCTGGGTCAAGCTTCCTGGTTCTGGGCCTGGCTTGGTCCCAGTGACCAGCTCCTTCAGCACTAACTGTTCTCTTCTTTGCAGACTGCAGACTGACTGACTACTGCCCTCAGGCCTGGATCTTTATAGGGGATCTGGCTTAAGGACAGCCAGTGGTGCTCCCCCTCCAGGTCTGGGGTGGAAGGTGTTGGATGCTGTGTGTGCCAAGGTGTACATCCCTCCCTGCACCGGTGGATCCTGTGGCAATCCCCCGCAGGGGTGCCACATAGGCAAACAACCGCAAGTGTCATTCTCTCGTCACAGAATCGTTGCGTCGTTTGCGATATCTGTACGTGTGACACCTCACTAGCGATCAATTAACGACGTTCCGGCGATCTAGGTCAAGCCGGATTGTTGGTTGGATTGCTGGGACATTGAAGCGTGTAACAGGCCCTTAGGTCCAAAGCTTATCCATTAGAATTGGAAGCAGAGGGTCCCATTTGATTACTATGGAGTCAATTTGAGTTCCTTTGTGTCCATTTTTAGAACAGAAAAAAAAAGAGTATGAATATTTTTGTTCTAAAAAACTGAAATCTAACACAAGCTAGATAGAGTAGTGTTTGTGCATGGATAGCGAACAGAGATATACTTTCTGACGTCTCTTCACGGTGAATGATCACTGTAATTTAGGAGAGACGAGAGGCTTTGCTGGACATCATGTTATGGATTACTGTAGGAGGGTATGTTTGGGGTTAATAAATTGGTTAAAGACAGTGTCTGTGTGTTTTATTTCAACTAAAGGATTTTTCAGTGTGTGTTTTTTTTTTTATCTATTTACTTACAGAATTGGTAATGTGGGGGGCTGGTAGAGAACTGAACATTACCAAGCCAGGGATAGATGTGAGCTATCAATTCTCAGCTGTCATTATATACCCCTTCTATTACCCTGATTGCCAGCGCACCAGGGCAATCTCGGGAAGAACTGGGTAAAACGTCAGGATTTGTCACTTCTAATGAATGCGCTAAAATTATGGTTCGGTTGCGGGCTGCTATTCTTACCCAGGGGGGGGGCAATAACTATGTCCCTCCCCAAGGAGAGAGCACCAACCCCCAGCCATGTGCATTTATTTTCAATGTTTTATTTATTTGTACTCACATGACAGCAGGTTTGTTGTCTTACAGTAATGTATATGACAACCAATCAAATACACCAGTACAAATTGTGTGGGTGCAGCCTGACAGCAACAGAAAATCACAGATACTGTCACAAAGAGTGGGCATCTGTGATTGATAAGGTTTAATGGACGGATCTGTAAGCAAGTGTAACCACAGCATCAGAGACTGGTAAGTATTTTCTTGTTTTAATCCCCATTTCACCTTTTACAGCCCAATAGCCCTTATTGCCACCACTTTATAACACTAAAGTTTAGGTCCCCATAAACTAATTTGGGGTTAAGATTCAAGTTCAGGTCAAGTCTTGTCCCGAACCAGGACTTTTTTTTAAAGACTGTCCAGATCCGCTGAACCTGAACATCTGCTGGTTTGCTCATGTCTACATGTGACTGCTGACCTAAAATGACAGAGTTGAAATGGTCTAGTATGGGCATATATTATTTTAGACTTATTTATTGCTGTCTGAATGAAGCTTATTAATTTACTCAGAATACACCTTCAAAACATTAGCAGCAGCCAAAGGCAATTGCACAGCCTGCTGTACATCTTTAGCAGGGTGATGTCACAGATGCAAGCTGTATATTACAGGATATTGCTATCACAGCAGTTTAACCTGTCACACATCTGTCCTGGTTCCGGTTTGGCTCCCTCCACCCCGATCTTCTGAACGCTGTGGTGCTCCACGTCAGGCTTTACAAGTAGCCAAGCATTCTCTCAAGTGATCAGTTTCCTAAGCCTATATGAGGCCCATTAAGACACAAACCTGTGTCTTAGTATTAAGACTTAGTTTTCCTGTCTGCTATCAGTCGCCAGTGCTTCTAGTCCTCATTTCCCCATATGCCTTACCTACCTGGGGCACTGATGCCTATGTGCTCAACCATACCTTGTGCTTGGAAGATCCTCCTCAACAGATGAGCCAAAACACAATGCCTTTGATCCCACAGCATCTATATGGGTGCCAGAAGGCAGCGCTCCCATCCCATCCTTCCCCCGTGAATCAGAGAGGTGTTCATTGTTGTTATGGCAGTTGGATGACAGACCCAGATTTTATACAACAGAAGAAAAACTGGAATAATTGACTCCACCATTTTCTGCATGGGGCATGGAAAATCTACATTGAAATTATAGCACCAAGAGGGAAAAGTTGTGGAGTTTTGGAAATGATAGGATTCATAGACATATTTATGATATGCAAATGATGTGTTTATGTGTGTATTGGATTTTATTTTAAATCCCTAGTTACGAACTTTGTTTGTTCCAAAAAAAAGAAGTTAATCTATTCACATCATTGTCAAACTTTCCAGTCCTCCTCTTTCTGCCATTATGCACCTCCAGGAAAAGAAGAGGACCGGACATAGAGCATCATGGTGGCCAAAAAGGTAAGTATTGGTTGTGAGGATTTTTTTATTTCATTATTTTTTTATACCAATACCTCTACAGCGGTCCTGATGCTTGCCATCCTATCCTCTTCTTTCCACCATTATGTACTGCATCTCCAAGACGTCTGCCTAATCCAGGCCCTGAAATCACTGTATGTCATAAGGCCACAATGTTGGTATTAGGACTTTTTGATACACAGTAATCTGAGAGGTCTGAACTCTAATAAATGAGGTCCACGATGTGGTGCACCTGAAATAATAATTATTATTATTATTATTATTATTATTATTATTATTATTATTTATTTATATAGCGCCATTGGGTTCCATGGCGCTTTACATGAGGATGAGGGAGACAAGAACAAGTACACTAAATCTAGGCGATCAGGACGTACAGGTACAGGAGGGGCAGGGACCCTGTCCACGAGGGCTCACAGTCTATGAGGGGTGGGTTAGGATACAGTAGGATGGGGGAATGTCAGGTATGGGGCGTTCGCCTGGGTCTCATGGCAGGTTGTAGGCTTGACGGAACAGGTGAGTCTTCAGGTGACACTTGAAGTTACTCAGGGTAGGAGAGTGTCTGACGTGTTCGGGTAGGGAGTTCCAGAGTAAGGCAGATGCCCGGGAGAAGTCCTGGACTCGGTTGTGTGAAGAGGTGATGAGGGGGGAGCAGAGGAGGAGTTCTTGGGAGGAGCGGAGGTTGCGTGAGGGTAGGTATCGGGAGACCAGGTCGGAGATGTATGGTGGGGCCAGGTTGTGTATGGCTTTGTACGTCATGGTTAGTGTTTTGAATTGGGATCTCTTGGAGACGGGGAGCCAGTGAAGGGCTTGGCAGAGGGGGGAGACAGGGGAGTAGCGGGAGGACATATAGATGAGTCGGGCAGCGGAGTTGAGGATAGACTGGAGAGGTGTGAGGGAGTTAGCCGGGAGGCCATTGAGAAGGAGGTTGCAGTAGTCAAGGCGGGAGATGATAAGAGAATGGATGAGTGTTTTAGCGGTGTCGTGGGTGAGGAAGGAGCGGATCCGTGAGATGTTCTTGAGCTGGAGCCGGAGGGATGTGGTGAGGGCCTCGATGTGGGGTTTGAAGGATAGGGAGGAGTCAAGGATTACCCCGAGGCACTTGGCTTGGGGGACTGGGGAGAGGGCGCAGTCGTTGATGCAGATGGATAGGTTGGGAGGTGGGGTGGAATTTCATGGGGGGAAGACTATGAATTCAGTTTTGTCCATGTTGAGTTTAAGGAAGCGAGCAGAGAAGAAGGATGAGATGGCGGAAAGGCATTGAGGGATTTTCGAGAGTAGGGAGGTGATGTCAGGGCCGGACAGGTAGATTTGGGTGTCGTCGGCGTAGAGGTGGTACTGGAGGCCATGGGACTCGATGAGTTGCCCTAGGCCGAGAGTGTAAATGGAGAAAAGTAGGGGTCCCAGGACCGAACCTTGGGGGACTCCGACAGAAAGGGGGTAGGGTGAGGAGGAGGTGTGGGAGTGGGAGACGCTGAAGGTCCGGTCTGCTAGATATGAGGAGATCCAGGAGAGGGCAAGGTGGGTGATGCCAAGGGATTCCAGGATCCGGAGAAGAAGGGAGTGGTCAACCGTGTTGAAGGCGGCAGACAGGTCAAGGAGTAGCAGGATGGAGTAGTGGTGTTTGTTCTTGGCGGTCAGTAGGTCGTTGGTGACTTTGGTCAGGGCTGTTTCGGTGGAATGGAGGGGTCGGAAGCCGGACTGTAGGCGGTCGAAGTGGGAGCACGAGGAGAGGTGAGAGGACAGTTCGGAGTGGAGGTGTTGTTCAAGTAGCTTAGAGGCGAATGGGAGAAGAGATATGGGGCGATAGTTAGAGACAGAGGTAGGGTCAAGTGAGGTTTTTTTTAGGATGGGCGTGATTAGGGCGTGTTTGAAGGCCGAGGGGAAGGTACCAGTGCTAAGTGAAAGGTTAAAGAGGTGGGTGAGGGCTGGGATGAAAATGGAGGTGTGGTTGGGAATGAGGTGGGATGGGAGCGGGTCGTGGGCGCTGGTGGTGAGGTGTGATTTTGACAGGAGGGAGGAGAGTTGGTCTTCAGTTATGGGGGGGAAGTGGCTGATGGAGGAGGAGGGCAGTGTAGGTGGGAAGGGGAGATGTGGGGATAGTGGACTGAAGCTGCTTCTGATCTTGTCGATCTTCTCCTTGAAGAAGGTCGCAAAGTCTTCAGCAGAGATGAGGGGAGAAGGGGGAGGAGCAGGTGGGCGAAGTAAGGAGTTGAAAGTTTTGAAGAGCTGTTTGGGGTTGCGGGACAGAGAGGTTATAAGGGATGAGAAGAACACTTGCTTGGCGGTAGCGAGTGCCGTCTTGAAGTCAGTGATGGATTGCTTGAACAGAGCAAAGTGCTCGGGGGTGTGAGACTTTTTCCATCTCCTCTCAGCGACTCTGGACGCCCGTCTCAGGTTTTTAGTG
This sequence comes from Allobates femoralis, assembly GCA_033576535.1. Taxonomy (NCBI): domain Eukaryota; kingdom Metazoa; phylum Chordata; class Amphibia; order Anura; family Aromobatidae; genus Allobates; species Allobates femoralis. The sequence goes on from JARQOC010000004.1 coordinate 543,905,649, forward strand.
AGGGAGGTGTGCCAGGGTTGCCTGTTAATGCGTGGAGCATGGAGAGTGAGGGGGGCGGCTAGGTCGAGAGCGTTCATTATGGTGGTGTTGTATAGGGTGGTGGCAATGTCAATGTCGTCAGCGCAGGGTAGGTCGGTGAGAGGGAGGAGTGATTCAGAGAATAAAGGAAGATCAAGATCTTTTAGGTTTCGGCGAGGGTGATCAAGTTTGCGGAGAGGGGGTAGTGTGGCAGGGGAGGAGAGGGCGGAGAAGGTCAAGAGATGGTGGTCGGACAGTGTGAGTACCGAGGTTGTGAGGTTAGAGAGGGAGCAAAGGCGGGTAAAGATGAGGTCAAGCGTGTGGCCTTGTTCGTGGGTGGGAGAGGAGGACCATTGAGAGAGCCCTAGGGAAGTGGTCAAGGAAAGAAGGTTGGAGGCGGCTGGGCTGGGAGTGTCAATGGGGATATTGAAGTCGCCCATGATGATGGAGGGGATGTCAGTGGAGAGGAAGTGAAGTAGCCAGGTGGTGAAGTGGTCAAGGAAGGAGGCGGTGGGTCCGGGGGGGGCGGTAGATGATGGCTATTTGGAGGTTCGGATCGGATGGCAAGCAGCAGGGCAGTTGAAGAGGTGAGTTTTAATTACAAAAAAAAACAAAACCTTGTTTCCTTCATAGCTTCATTTCCAAGAGTTTTGTCCATGTCCAGGACCTGGAGGTAACGGTGCGTCATAAGATTTACATTGTGACCTTATGGTGCACAGCGACCTCTGAGGTGTGGACACATCCATAGGTTTTGGGCTGTTGTGAAGGGGACAGGGATGCTTTGTGCCCAATATTGGAAATAATAGGATTGGATGGTAGGCAGCTACAGAAGTCAGCTGTGAATATTATTATTTTTTGTTCTTTCCGACCCTGTTTTACACACATATCCGAGTTCCAAACAAAGCTACAAAACATTTTATGGCCTAAGGACTGCCTACATATGCGTTAGTGGTGTGGCCACTGTGATAGAAATGATGCATTCTGTCATATTGCTCAATCTTCTATTGTTATATTTTATATCATATTGATTTTTAAATTCCTAAACTTGTTTGAAAGAATTTAGACTTTTAAAATATTGTTTCCATTATATCTTAAATGTTTTGCTGTACGTTTCAGAAAAAACTTTTTCCACATGAAGAAAATAATGAAGAAGCCCAGACACCAAAAGTGCTGTACCAAGCCACTGTCAGCTTGTGTCTACGAGATGACAGAGAAGACCTCATAGCTATGTACTCACTCCTTGTTTGGTTCATGTTCAACTCAATTGGACAGTTCTTCACTCTTAGGGTATGTGCACATCTGTCGGTTCTGCATCTTTGCAGACCGGCCGGGAACCGGTGGAGATTAGCAGAAACTGAGTTTTCTGCACTCGCTAGTGTCCCTGGTTTTGTTAGCGTTTTGCTAACGATTTGCGATCGGGTTACTAGCGGTCGCACAGCGTGTTCTTGGCGATTTTCCCGGCGTGTTCCTTAGCGATTTCCAGACTGGTCTTTGCTGCACTTGTTCAGCTGGACCCGCTGGAAAAACGCTAAAAAGAAGTCGCTTGCTCTATTTCTGAGAACCGGTCGGAAACCGGTGAATAAACTAAAATCGTCAAGAAGAAAAACGTTGTAATGTACACAGCGTTTCCAAAACTCCATTGACTAGCATGTTAATCCTACCGGTGGGTAGGATTAACATAAATTAACATAAAACTCAGCGGGAACCGCCGACGGAAAACGTGCAAAACCAGCCCACAAACCGACTGATGTGCACATACCCTACATTCACACCGCGTCTGGAAAACGCAACAGTCCTGTAGTGCTGCAGTCTTTCCACTGTTTCTCTGCACAATCACTTGATCTTGCGGCAAAATTGCTGTTTCACCTGTAAAACTGCATGGCCATTATGATCAGCTGTTGTTTCTTGTAGGTGAAATATCTGTTTCCTTAAATGACTAAGTAATGTAGAAGAGGAATAGATGGGAACTCACCGGAATGGTTCAACTTCTTTATTTCGGCATGTGGTTAAAAGATTCCAGAGATATATGTCTCACCCCAGGGACTGGGGTACTCGGAATTGGGCCCTGTCATCCTCAAGATCTGCGGGGTTGTCAGGGTAACGTGACCCGGCTCCGTGGTCCCAGGTGCGGCAATAAAAAGGGGGAGATAAAACGAAGGAAAGGGGTTAAAGTTTATGATGAATAGTGTGACGATCACCCACTGTGAGGCCGAGCTGCTGGCAAGGCAGCACCCCGAGAAACCCCGAGACCCTTTACCCCTGTACAGGGATCTGGAATTACAGGAAAGCCACCAGGAAGGGAATAAAAACCAGGATCCAAAAATGTAGTCAGGAGTCCGAGTCAAACTGGGAGGGCAGCTAAGGTACAAAATCATCAGGCTGAAGCAGGGTCAAAAATCCAGGCAAAGGTCAGAGTCAAAGCCAAACACACACTAGATCGCTGGGGAAACCAAGACTATATCTGGCGGCCTGCAAGACAGGCTCCAAGGTATTTGAAGGGCGCAGTAACCTCCAATAGGCTGGAGCTCACAGCCTGATGATCTCATCTGGACCACCCCTAGAACCAGGCAGTGATGCACGAATGGCACCAACCACCCCACTTCTGACAGAAGAACGAAGGCTGCGCCTATCAGATGCCTCTGCAGGACCCTCTCTTCTGCAACCAACATCACCCACAGGAGAAGCACGGCAGCGCCCAGTGACAAAGCCAGATGTCGAAGGAGCAGGTCCATATGAGGACATGGCCTTCCTATCACCGGCACCATCAGCCAAAGGAATCCGGCGCCTCCCAGCAGCTGAGGGAAGAACACCAGCGAGTCCAACGGCGACGTGACAAATAGTTTGTGACGCCACCCGAGGTTTGTGGCCAGTGTGAGCCACCGCTGCCTTCCAGGCCTCTGGGGATGATGAGGGTTGGCAGCCGGGATGTTGTGCCCTCCACGGGTAGGGCTTGGTTTCCCAGGGCAGGTGTGAAAGTGAAGTGTTCGTACGCCGTGTTCAGCCTCTCAGGCAGTTTCTACTGCAGCTGGGAAATCCAGTGTGTGGCTCTGCACAAGAACCTCTGCAGTCGCAACCTGAATATATCTCATACACAAGTCCTGAGTTCACCGGGTACTTTACTCCACTGCTCTACATACACGACAACACAGTCACAGTCACTTTACAGCAGTTCACTCACAGTCCCCTTTGCAGAATAAGCTAGTCCCCAAGCAACCCGGTACCTCGGACACTCGCAAAATTTTTTTATATGTGTGCATTTCAACAATAACATTAATCAGCGTTTTTCTTCCCTTTCGGGAGGCAAGGGTTCTAAAAAGTTGCATAACAAAGTCCAGTCGTATAAAAAAATACAAAAACTTGCAAAAGTAATAAAAAAGCGCTCATTCAGGAAAAACAAACAAGTCCACAGTCTCATGAGCATTACCCCTACCAGGGCTCAAAACAAGTCCTGGTCAACGTCTTCCGCCCAGCTGTACAGTGTCCATGGCGGGTAAAATATGTACACACTATAATTTAGATTATACATTCTTCGGTGCCTCACTAACTCTATATTCACATTATTTGCACATACTAACTGTTAGGTCCCCTGGCACCGCTCCCCAGCTCACCTCTCCGGGGTCGGCATCCTCTGCTCCTCTGCCGACCGGGCATCCGGCGTCCAGGCGTACTGTGTCTCAGAGCCGTCGCCAGGTTCCCTTCCTGTCAGCTGACCACCGGGCTCACACATGAGCACATTACAATGGTCGTATTCATGTGACCAATCAGCGGTGCACTAGGTGCACTCCTCCGGCACGGTCCAATCTGACACTCCCCTTGACAAATAGCTGCTCTTCCTGTGGCATATCAGGCCACCTCCACTGTTGGGAGATGCCTGATTATTGAGTTAGTTGAGCTTCTGCTTTGCTGGCTGTTGGTCAGGCCCTGTTTGTGCTCTGTTACTTGGAATCCTTAGCTGTGCTTTTCCCTGGTAGCACCATTCCTGCACTCCTAGCCTTGTACTCTGTTACCTGGAATCCTTAGCTGTGCCATAGTATAGGCTAATCTTACGAGCCGCCCCCCTGGTTCTAGCTGCTGTGGTACTTAGACCCCCTGGGCTTGCCCCTGACAATCCCTGTATAGAGGTTGGGTAAACTAGGATCAGCTCACCCAGGGAAATTCGGTACCACGGCCCAGTGGGTCCACTCTAGGGCGCCTTCCCCCGGAAGCGTGACTATAACTACTATATACAATGACTTTCACGGTCTTACTTTAGAGGTTAGGGCCACTTGCCCACAAATCGTCCTCTCCTCCAGAAAGTCCTCAAGGCCTCACCCTTCAGGCCTCGTCTCCTCGTCTAGTTGGGGTCAACAACTTTCGATAGCAGGTCCCCTTGGCTTTTCTTTAGTACTCGGGGCGGGCCTGCTATTTCACAGCTTCTCCAAGGTCCTTCCCACGACGAGGACCAAGACATGCCCACGGACCTGCACATGGCGCCTGTTCTCTTCCTTGCCGTCATTTTGCGAGCCAGTTCTTACACAGTTTTAACAGTTCTTAAGGTGTACAAGACCCATTCTTTTGGGGCTGCTCGCATCCTGTTCATGACCCCAAGTTGACACGCCCACTCCAGGGCCGGGGAAGACTTGGGAACCGAGCGGTTACTGGTTCTGCTTCACCTCTCTTCGGTTCTTTTCACGGGAACAGACGGGGGCCGAGACCTGGTCCCGTGACCCTGGAGGTGTCATTCAATAAAGGAGATGATGTTAGGGACAGTCTGAGGGGATAAGGGGGATATTCGTGATGCCACCAGTGGTATGTGGCCAGTGCGGCCGCTGCTGCAGAACCTCTGGGGATGATGACTCGCAGCTTGAATGGCGTCTCTCCCCCTAGGTGGAGCGTAGTCCCCAGGGCAGTGGAGTTGTTCCCCCGGGTTGTACCTTAGCAGGTCACTCCGTCAACAGTACTCTCAGTGTTCCAGGCAGCCTCAGTGGCTGGTGGTCGCCGATCAAGAAAGTCACACAGACACCACAGCTGCAGTTCTGTTACTTTTACTTTGGTGTTAAAACATGGCCACTAGGTACATTCCTTGCCACTCTCCGGTACAGCTTTTTCTCCAGAGTTGGGTTAGCACAGTCAAGCCACGGTTGGTGCCCTTTCCTGTCCCTTCTAGGTGTCTCAGTCTCTGGTGGGCCTACGTTCCCTCAGCGCTATAAGGTATATGGTTCTCCTCTGAAGCGAACGCAGCATTATTCTGCCCTCCAGGCTCTCAACGCTCTCCGCAGCGCAGAGCTCAGGTACTGGACAGCCACAAGTGCTTATTTGTGTCCCGGGCACCATTAGGTCCCGCTCCTGGGCACTGCTCTCTAGTTTAGCCGCCTTCCCCAAGATGTGTCGGGTGTTCAGCCACAACTCCCGTTAGAAGCCAGGGGCCTCCGGATTTATGGCTCGGGCATGAAGTATCCGCACCGTGTTCAGGGCCGAGTCCCTGTGTCGTCTGCCAACCCCTCTTGTTTCATCAGATTCGGGCGTACGGGGAATCAATGACGGACATATAAAAAAGTAATTTAGAGATGTTACCTCTTGCAGTGTGTGACATGCCCCGGATTACCCCTACATGCACTTTTTGGCACTGAGCCTTCTTCATCACGTCAGCAAGAGGCACCATTTTATATCATACAATGTCTAATCCTATGGAGCTATACAAACTATTCCTTACAACATAAGACACTTTATTATTCATAGCATCAATAAGATCAATCTTCAAATTCTAAAGGCTACGTTACACACACAAATATCTGTGCAGACATTATTCACAGATCTCTGGTTGCAGTGAAATCATGGACACATTGCTCCATTTTGTACACAGCCACAAAATTTAACAATGTGTCCATGATTTCACTGCAACCAGAGATCTGTGAACAATCTCTGCACAGATATCTGTGTGTGTAACGTGGCCTTCAGTCTCCTTCCAGGTGTGTGCAGGACCGACAAGTCATTTTCATTCCAACAATTCCAGTCATTCCATCTGATTTGCCTTTTGATTTTATTCGCCTCCAGTTACCAGTACGACTGGCATTTGCAATTGTGGCACCCTGCTAACCACAGGCAACCACAGACTCATCCACAGCATGGATGAGTCTCCACAGCGGGTACACAGTTACACATAGCATCTTCCACCCCAGCACAATAGGGGGAGCTCAACCTGCTGACTTAGGTAGGATCCCCTATAAATACTGGTGCAGGGGGCGGAGTTAGACAGTGAGTGTGCAGATGCTACAAGAGCTGCGAAGACGTACTGGTGTTCGGTGCTGCGTTAGGCCCGAGCCAGTCACCCTGACCGGTCTCCGGGAGCCCTGCAAGGCCCAAGAGTGGGGTCGAGAGGCAAGGAGAAGAGACAAAGCAGTGGGGACCGTGGAGCCAGCGTTAGGTTCACCCTCGAGCAACCCACCGGACATCGGAGTCTGCATCTACTGGAGTGCACCAGGCCCAGTAGGAAACACTGGAACACCGTGGAGACTTCAGTCTCTCGGAATCCTGCGCAGTCACATACCAGGGAGCCAGGCACCGCGGGGAGAGAATCAGCGGACGTCAAGAGAGGGTATCCCGATGACAGCGCAGGTGGAGAAAGAGAGCAGAGGAGGCCAGCCAAGTTCTACACAGGCAGGGGCTTCATACACACACAGGGAAAGCAACAAGGAGGCCTTATACCCACTTGCTGTGGAGATCCAGAAGTGCATCCTGAACACCCGGCGGTACTCTGGACGTTTTACCTGCATCAACACCAGTAAAAAGGTAAAGAACAACTAGCGGCGTGTACCAGTTCCTTCCCCGCGCCCCTGCCAGCTACAGAGACTGTCCCATAATTTACCTTCCCGGCCAAATCCCTGCTCCGTCCATCCATCCTCTGCACCTCCATCATCACCGGTACACCCCTGCCCCGGAGGGTCAGCTCCACCTGCAGGGAGCTGTACCACCTTGGCCGCTATACCACCACCCTCCAGAGGTCTGAAGTGGCGCTGGTGCTCAATCACCAGAAGCTGTATGTGGCGTCACAAGAACTATTCATCAACTCTATTTCCTGTATTTATCCCCTTCTTTAAGTTTGGTCCCCGGGGCCATGGATCTGGGCAGGCCACCAGTGATATCCCCGACTACAGAGAGGGCCCGGATACCCGAGTTCCCCACTGCCCCGGGCGGCTCACAATGTCCATTAACAAGGCTCAGGGACAGTCCTTGAAAAGAGCAGGAATTGATTTGCAATCTTCATGCCTTTGTCATGGTCAACTTTATGTGGCCTGTTCAAAAGTTGGAACTGATAAAAATCTGTTAGTCTTTGTATCGGAAGGAAAAACCAAGAATATCATGTATCAAAAGGCTCTTCAATACAGAGTTGCAGATAAAGTACTTTACATCACTTGGGTAATCATTTAATTTGTGTTGCATATCTGTGGTGTTAAATATATGATGTGAAATGCTTCTATTATTTAACTTTTTGTTTTTAATAGCACATTTTCTGTTTAATTACTTTGTGACTTTTATGTGCAAAATAATTTTTTGTTAAACCACACTGTTATGTTATTATTTTCTATTCTGGGCAATGCCAGATGCTGCAGCTACAGTCATGGCCAAAAGTATTGACACCCCTGCAATTCTGTCAGATAATGTTCAGTTTCTTCCTGAAAATGATTGCAATCACAAATTCTTTGGTATTATAATCTTCATTTAATTTGTCTTCAATGAAAAAAACACAAAAAGATTTGTCTTAAAGCCAAATTGGATATAATTCCACACCAAACATAAAAAAGGGGGTGGACAAAAGTATTGACCCCCTTAGAAAAATCATGTGATGCTTCTCTAATTTGTGTAATTAACAGCACCTGTAACTTACCTGTGGCACCTAACAGGTGTTGGCAATAACTAAATCACACTTGCAGCCAGTTGACATGGATTAAAGTTGACTCAATGTCTGTCCTGTGTCCTTGTGTGTACCACATTGAGCATGGAGAAAAGAAAAAAGACCAAAGAACTGTCTGAGGACTTGAGAAACCAAATTGTGAGGAAGCATGAGCAATCTCAAGGCTACAAGTCCATCTCCAAAGACCTGAATGTTCCTGTGTCTACCGTGCGCCGTGTCATCAAAAAGTTTAAAGCCCATGGCACTGTGGCTAACCTCCCTAGATGTGGACGGAAAAGAAAAATTGACAAGAGATTTCAACGCAAGATTGTGCAGATGGTGGATAAAGAACCTCGACTAACATTCAAACAATAGCATAGAAAAACTGAGAAGTTAAAACTTAACTTTTACTAGCTCTATATTAAAAAGACATAGTTGTCTAGGCCAAACAAAACAAAAAAGTGCGCATACGTGACTGTCACTACACTGACTTACACAGTCACGTATGTGTGGCACCCTGGCACCTGTTGGGCACCACAGAAATCCTTAGGGCACGACTGGAGTTAACAGCAAAGCAAAACTCACAAAACACCAAACAACACAACAATACCTTAGAACACCTGGTTTCACCCCGAGCCTCTAGGGGGAGCTCCACTGGTCACTTTGAGCCAGTTCCCCCTATAAATAGAGTCTTGGAGGGAGAAACGTCAGAGTGTGCAGACGCTACAAGAGCTGCAGGTTGTGTACGATCTCAAGCTTATGAGACACACACCAGGCATAGCCAGCCTAACTACCAGTGAGGAAATCCCTGCAATTGGGATACTAGGAAAGGAGAAGCACCTCTCAAGGAATACCAGAGTTACACCAACTCTTCCCTCATCCTCCGGTTACTGGAACCGAAGCTGTGAGAGCTAACCAGCCATCACGGAGAACCAGCACCATTAACAGGAGGTTTAGCCACCTGTTCCACCTGATGCACCCACGAGAGCCCAGGGAAGAGTACTGATCCTGCTCAGACCCTTTTACAGTGCCCTCAGTGCTGCTAACCAGGTGAAGCAAGTTCCATTGAACACACTGTCCGGTCCGGCTGGATTCCACATCCCCCCGACCATAATCAGAGAACTAGAGAAAGGAAGCCTAACACTGCTTGCTGTGAACCTCCAGAAGTGCCGACTTCACTATCCCGGTCCGAGTGTACCTGATTACCACCCAGTAAAGGTACCTAAAAGAGACTTTGTGTGGTTGTGCGTTACTCCTGGATTTGGCGCGCAGAATCCCGCAGCTGCCTCACAACATCTTGGGCAGCTCCCGGCTCCAAGGACTCCCGCTCATCCTGTGGGGAGCGTCCCGACTTGCTGCCTACCATCCCCCGGAGACCTAGCAGCGCTGGTAAAGTTACCAGAACACCCGCAGGTGGCGTCACGAAGACAAATCATCCCTACTGTTCCGCCATTTCCCCTATTGATCTGGACCACCGGGCCTACACCACCGCAGGCGCGGTTCCATGACTGGAGGAGAATCAACGCCCGCTCCGTGTACCCCCGCTACGGTGAGTCAGAATTTGGCGTCACGAACAGGATACGAGCAGGCCCGTTATCACGGGTATTGTGTGCTATTTATTGACTGTAAATATCAAACTGTAAATTTGAACCGCCATTGCTGCGCGAAAAGGCGGAAAAAGAAGGGGCGTGACTGTGCAGAGGGCGCGAAGATTGGCCCCGCCCCCACGCTCTGACGACTTCCTCCGGACGCAGCAGGAACCGGAAACTCCCGTGGTGCCTCACTCCTGATCGCGAGGCCGACACTTCCGTTTGAAACCGAGGGAAAGGCTACGCTTAACTAAGGGGGAGCGACCATGAGTAACCCGGTTCCCAACAACGCGGTACCCCCACTAAACCAAGCGGCCCCTCAAAACATACCTCTTGATGGACAGCAACAAGCCGGCGGTATGCCACCGCAACCCGCTCCGATTATGCCGATGTCTCTACCCTACGTTCCTAATGCGACCTGGTTTCCTAAGTACAGCGGTGTACCCAGTACCTTGGAGAACTTCCAGAGGAAGATATGCCAGACGCTGGACATGTACCCTATGACCGGTAAGCAAAGAGCTTCAGTTATTATGGGACAGTTAACGGGCGCAGCTGAACTGCAGAGCCGCAGCTGGCCTGTAGAAACTCAGGAATCTGTGGAGCAGATATTCGCTGAATTAACCCGGGTTTTTGAAGGCCATACTAAAGCTGAACTAAGACTGTCATTTTATCGTTGTAACCAAGGGGCATAAGAAAGTGTCCTCGATTATTCACTGCGCTTGCAAGAAGCGTTCAGACTGTTAAAACAAGTTGATCCTGATGGTGTCAGAGATGAAAACAAAGCGTTAATTGGACAATTTATTGTGGGCCTTAAACTGTCTGAGGATAGAAAGCAAGCAAGCTGGTGGTCCATACAAAATCCTGGCGCGGAGTTTGATACCTTGAGAGACTTAACAGTTTGGGGACAACGGCTCGCTGAAGTACCTGATCCCGCTTCACAGCAGCACTACACTGACACCCCTTCCGTGCCGGCAGCAGCATCTCCAATCCCTGCGATTCAGTCCAGTGCACAGACTGTAACACCTGACCAGTTTGAGCAACTGTGTGCTAATGTCGAGCAGCTGATGAAAGACGTGGCCAAGCTACAAGCTGGGAGAAGACCCAAGACAGATGCAAGGTCATCGGACAAGATTCAACTCGCCGACAGCCCTGACGACGTCCCGTGGATGAGGAGAAAGACACAGCCGTCGCGAGGAAAACCTGCAGACCGCCGCAGTCCTGACAGACGCCGCACCAGTCCACAGAACGACTTAGGAGGACGTACTTCACAGTCTCGTCCTTTAAACGAGCGAACCCTGGGTGAGAAGGGCCAACCCCAGGAGTAGACTGTACAGGCCCAACCACCAACTGGGAACACAAGTATGTGGGAGACTGTCCATACTTACCAATCGTCATCGATGGCATCTCTATATCCGCCTTGATAGACACTGGATCCCAGGTGACATCCATTCCCAGTACCCTTTACAAACAGTTCTGGCCTGATGTTAAGCCAGAACCCCCAAACCCCGATTGGAACGTTGAAGCCACTAATGGTATGCTAGTTACAATAGAGGGACAATGGGAATACAGTAAAGGTGGGGAGGGTGCAGCTGAAGAACCAGGGTATCTTAGTGGTTCAGGATAAGCCTAACAACAAGGATCCATATGTAATACTGGGTACCAATGTCATGACCAAATGCCTCGATGAAGTGTTGTTTTTACTCCAACAGAGTGCTGAAGCTGGTAAACCCAGAGAAAAGAGGGCTATCCAAAAGCAGATCAGAGCTCTGGTGTATCAACAACAGGTAACATTGTCAAATGGTGAAATTGGCAGAGTAAGGGTCACAGATCCCATTCCAATTGTGGTACCACCCAGAAGTGAAATGATGATCTGGTGTCGAGCAGCCATTGGCCTCAGAGGGCAGGACTACCAAGCTGTAGTAGAACCTGTAATGTCCGATAGTAGTCCTACGCTCTTGACAGCCAGAGGGTTGGTCGACGTAAGAAAGGGGAGAGTCCCCGTACGCATATTAAATTATGGTGATGACGAAGTCAAACTGCCAAGATATGCACCAGTCGCAAAACTGTACCAGGTAAAAGATGATGCTGTAATTGATGTAAAATCCTCAAACCAAACAGTCACTGATGAACCCCCTTACTCCAAAGATCAGTTAGAGAAATGGTGTCAAAAACTCAGTGTAGGAACTGACAACACACCTACTCACCAGAAAAATGGAGTATACCGGGTAGTTCGGGAGTATGAGCAAGTGTTCAGCAAACACCCACTTGACTTTGGGAGGATTAAAGGGGTACAACACCATATCCCCACAAACAACCATGCACCTATCAAAGAAAGGTACAGGCCTATACCACCCACTCACTACCAAAAAGCAAAAGAGATGCTTCAGGACATGAAAAATGCAGGAGTCATTAGGGATAGCTGTAGTCCCTGGGCCGCACCACTAGTCCTGGTTAAAAAGAAAGATGGTAGTATGAGGATGTGCGTAGACTATAGGAAAATCAACAAAGTCACACACAAAGAAGCATACCCGTTACCACGCATAGAAGAGTCACTAGCTGCACTCAAATCTGCCAACTACTTCTCCACATTAGATCTTACTAGTGGGTACTGGCAGGTTGCCATTGCAGAGGAGGATCGTGAGAAGACAGCCTTCACTACTCCTATGGGCTTATGCGAGTTCAACAGTATGCCATTCGGCTTGTGCAATGCCCCAGAAACATTTCAGAGACTGATGGAGTGTTGTTTGGGCCACAAAAACTTTGAGACTGTCTTGTTATACCTTGATGATGTCATTGTATACTCTCAGACCTATGAAGATCACCTCCAGCACCTGAGTGAAGTGTTCGAGTCACTTTTCAAGTACGGGATGAAACTAAAACCGTCCAAGTGCCACCTGCTGAAACCCAAGGTCCAATACCTAGGACATGTGGTAAGCGCTGAAGGCGTCGCACCGGATCCGGATAAAGTAACCGTCATCAAGGACTGGCCAGCACCAACCAACCACAAAAAGGTACGTCAATTTCTAGGACTGGTCGGGTACTACCGGCGATACATCAAAGGCTATACCAAGATAGCCGCACCCATACAAGATCTCTTAGTAGATCAATCCAAAAACGGCAAGATCAGGGGACCCCCGTTCCACTGGGGACCAGCACAGGACCAGTCCTTTCAAACGTTAAAAGATGCTTTGACTGGAGAGGGAATCCTGGCCTACCCTGACTACAATCTCCCGTTTTTATTGTACACTGATGCAAGCAATGAAGGTTTAGGAGCAGTCCTATCTCAACGTCAGCAGGGCAAGGAGAAGGTGATAGCCTACGCCAGCAGAAAGCTCCATCCCATGGAAAGGAACCCGGAGAATTACAGCTCCTTCAAGCTGGAGTTCCTGGCCCTGGTCTGGGCAATCACAGAGCGTTTCAAGCATTACCTGGCATCCGCCCCGTTCACAGCTTTCACAGACAACTATCCTCTAACACACTTAGAGACTGCAAAGCTGGGAGCCCTAGAACAGCGTTGGGTGGCAAGACTCTCTAACTATGACTTCACTGTAAAATACCGGGCAGGTCACAAGAATGGCAATGCTGATGCCCTGTCCAGAATGCCTCACCTTCCTGAAGAGGGAGAAGACATAGATGACCTGGAAGAGATTGAACTACCTGCTTTCCACCGTTCAGGTACAGCAACATGTCATCAGGGAAACCAGACACGTGTAGAGAGGACCGTGAACCCTTTTCCTCACCATGACTGGAAGGAGGCTCAGGCCAACGACCCAGATGTCAGCCTGGTAAGGGATCTAATCACTCAAGAACACGCCAACATGGACTCTGATGCCTCATCAACTGCTAAACGCCTGTGGAAGGAGAAAGGGAGGTTGTTTGTCTACCAAGGAAAACTATGCAGAAGATACCTCAATCCAAGAACCCATGAACTAATCTGGCAGATTGTAGTTCCCAAGACTGAAGTCCAGATGATCCTTGAAGCATACCATGACGATGCAGGACACTTTGGATGGAAGAAGCTGGAGAGACTCCTAAAGGATCGGTTCTACTGGGTCGGTATGCGAGGCTCAATTGACAAATGGTGTAAAAACTGTGGACCATGTCACCTTCGAAGGAAAGACCACCTAACTCAGAAAGCTCCGTTGCAGCCAATTGTTACCACCAAACCTCTTGAAATAGTTGCTCTCGACCACGTGAAGCTTACCCCAAGTCGAACCGGGTACACTTACGCTCTCACCATTGTTGACCACTATTCAAGATTCCTTGTAGTAGTTCCAGTTAAGGACTTAACTGCAGAGGTCGCGGCCAAAGCGTTCCAGAGTTACTTCTGTCGCCCCCATGGGTATCCAGACCAAGTCTTAACTGACCAAGGGCCAGCCTTCGAATCAGCTCTGTTCCAAGAATTCTTAGGGCTGTATGGGTGTAAGAAGATCCACACAACACTTTATCATCCTCAGACGAACGGTTTATGTGAGAAGATGAACCACATAGTCATTGACATGCTCAAGACCTTACCAGTTGAAGAGAGAAATTAATGGCCAGAGAAACTTCTAGATCTCGTGGACATCTACAACCACATACCTGTCAGTTCGACAAACTATACACCTGCTTACTTGATGAGAGCAAGACCAGGTAAATTGCCTATTGATTTGCAGATGGGAACCATTGAACCCACAGAAGATTCTTCTGATGAAGATTGGGTCAGCCAACGCCAAGAACAGTACAGGAAAGTACAAGAAAGTGTTGAAAGAAACCTAGAAATCAGTAGAACCAAGCAAGAAAAAGACTTTAACAAGCACGCCTCAGCTGAACCTTTAGCTACAGGTGACTTAGTGCTAAAAAGAAAGCGGAAAACCAACAAATTGGATAACAGTTGGGAATCTATACCCTACACCGTTATGCCGTCACACTATGACAACTCAAAAACTTGTGTTATCAGTAAAGATAATGGAAATACTATTGCAACTGTTTCAAGGGATCATTTAAAGAAATGTCTGCCACAGTTAATGCCACAAGCAATCAGTTACCCTACTGTAACTACAGATGAAGAAAATCTAGTCCTTACAGACATTGGATACTTACAAGATGACTGGCCACAATGCGGTGATGCATTCCTCATACCAGTTATGCATTTCTACCAGCCTGTAGAAAATCAGCAACCAAATCCAATTCAAAAAGTCCAACCACAAGTCCAAGTGCAAGAATTGCAGCCTGTTATTATGGAACCTGAGATTCCTGTAATCGGTCAGCCTGCTAGTGCCACAGTAAGAGAAGCCATTCCTACTCAACTACCTACAACAGATAGTCCAGTTGATAGACTACGTTCTTACTATGGTCTTACACGCAGCAGAAGTAGAGAACCAACAACCACTTCGTACACTACACCAACAGCTTTGGAAACACCCACACTACGCAGATCCACACGTAGTACATTAGGACAAGCCCCAAACAAACTTGGAGAATGGGTTTAGAATGTAGTGGAATCATAGTACCTGAAAGTGTTTGTAAATAGTAACCAGTTTTCAAAACCTGTAAAAAGTAGTATACAGAAGGGTGGAGGAACTGGGCTCTGTCCCAAGTATATCAAGTTGGGGACAGAAAGCGCCTGGTAAGGTATAGAAGGTTAGTACCGGCCTCCCAAGCAGAGACACCCGTAGGGAATGTATAAAGTTTAAAAATGTGTGAACTTTACCTTTATCCCTCATCATAAATTTTGGACAATTGTCACAGGACTTGTGGGACCAGAACTTACCTTTTCCAGCCTGCGGCAGATGGACTAGTGCCGTATGGACTGCTTTTCAATTTTTCATATTTTTCCCTTCCTTTTTAGTGATTTTTGTGTTTTTCCTTTAAGACTCTGTAACTAAATGTTATAAAATGTATAGTGTTAAGTTGTAAAAAGAACTTTTTGCTCAGCCGGGAGAACTGAGGTTAACTAAGGGGGAATGTGGCACCCTGGCACCTGTTGGGCACCACAGAAATCCTTAGGGCATGACTGGAGTTAACAGCAAAGCAAAACTCACAAAACACCAAACAACACAACAACACCTTAGAACACCTGGTGCCTCTAGGGGGAGCTCCACTGGTCACTTTGAGCCAGTTCCCCCTATAAATAGAGTCTTGGAGGGAGAAACGTCAGAGTGTGCAGACGCTACAAGAGCTGCAGGTTGTTTACGATCTCAAGCTTATGAGACACACACCAGGCATAGCCAGCCTAACTACCAGTGAGGAAATCTCTGCAATTGGGATACTAGGAAAGGAGAAGCACCTCTCAAGGAATACCAGAGTTACACCAACTCTTCCCTCATCCTCCGGTTACTGGAACCGAAGCTGTGAGAGCTACCCAGCCATCACGGAGAACCAGCACCATTAACAGGAGGTTTAGCCACCTGTTCCACCTGATGCACCCACCCACGAGAGCCCAGGGAAGAGTACTGATCCTGCTCAGACCCTTTTACAGTGCCCTCAGTGCTGCTAACCAGGTGAAGCAAGTTCCATTGAACACACTGTCCGGTCCGGCTGGATTCCACATCCACCCGACCATAATCAGAGAACTAGAGAAAGGAAGCCTAACACTGCTTGCTGTGAACCTCCAGAAGTGCCGACTTCACTATCCCAGTCCGAGTGTACCTGATTACCACCCAGTAAAGGTACCTAAAAGAGACTTTGTGTGGTTGTGCGTTACTCCTGGATTTGGCGCGCAGCATCCCGCAGCTGCCTCACAACATCTTGGGCAGCTCCCGGCTCCGGGGACTCCCGCTCATCCTGTGGGGAGCGTCCCAACTTGCTGCCTACCATCCCCCGGAGACCCGAACAGCGCTGGTAAGGTTACCAGAACACCCGCAGGTGGTGTCATGAAGACAAATCATCCCTACTGTTCTGCCATTTCCCCTATTAATCTGGACCACCGGGCCTACACCACCGCAGGCGCGGTTCCGTGACTGGAGGAGAATCAACGCCCGCTCCGTGTACCCCCGGCTACGGTGAGTCATATGCGCACTTTTTTGTTTTGTTTGGTCTAGACAACTATGTCTTTTTAATATAGAGCTAGTAAAAGTTAAGTTTTAACTTCTCAGTTTTTCTATGCTATTGGTATAACACAGCCGTACCTGACTAGACTCCATTGGTCTTAACGGAGGGCAACCTACCTTGCTGTTTAAACATCCAAACAAGTTCAAGCTGCCCTGCAGTCCAAGGGTACAAGAGTGTCAATCCGTACTATCCATCGGCATCTGAATGAAAAGGGACTGTATGGTAGGAGACCCAGGAAGAAGCCACTTCTTACCCCGAGACATAAAAAAGCCAGGGTGGAGTTTGCCAAAACTTACCTGAGAATGCCTAAAACGTTTTGGAAGAATGTTCTCTCTTTTTGGGCTAAGGCATCAACATAGAGTTTACAGGAGAAAAAAAGAGGCATTCAAAGAAAAGAACACGGTCCCTACAGTCAAACATGGCGGAGGTTCCCTGATGTTTTGGGGTTGCTTTGCTGCATCTGGCACTGGACTGCTTGACCGTGTGCATGGCATTATGAAGTCTGAAGACTACAAACAAATTTTGCAGCATGATGTAGGGCCCAGTGTGAGAAAGCTGGGTCTCCCTCAGAGGTCATGGGTCTTCCAGCAGGACAATGACCCAAAACACACTTCAAAAGCACTAGAAAATGGTTTGAGAGAAGGCACTGGAGACTTCTAAGGTGGCCAGCAATGAGTCCAGACCTGAATCCCATAGAACACCTGTGGAGAGATCTAAAAATGGCAGTTTGGAGAAGGCACCCTTCAAATATCAGGGACCTGGAGCAGTTTGCCAAAGAAGAATGGTCTAAAATTCCAGCAGAGCATTGTAAGAAACTCATTGATGGTTACCGGAAGCGGTTGATCGCAGTTATTTTGGCTAAAGGTTGTGCAACCAAGTATTAGGCTGAGGGTGCCAATACTTTTGTCTGGCCCATTTTTGGAGTTTTGTGTGAAATGATCAATGTTTTGCTTTTTGCTTCATTCTCTTTTGTGTATTTTCATTGAAGACAAATTAAATGAAGATAATAATACCAAAAAATTTGTGATTGCAATCATTTTCAGGAAGAAACTGAGAATTATCTGACAGAATTGCAGGGGTGTCAATACTTTTGGACAACACTGTAGTGTATATATATATATATATATATATATATATAATCCAAAAAAGGAAAAAGCAGCACCAAATAGATGTCAAGTGAACCTTTATTGCCAATGGCGTGGCGACGTTTCGGACCGGAGGTCCTTTCTCAAGCCTGAGAAAGGACCTCCGGTCTGAAACGTCGCCATGCCATTGGCAATAAAGGTTCACTTGATATCTATTTGGTGCTGCTTTTTCCTTTTTTGGATTGTTACATGGATACTTGACCGGTGTTGAAAAAGCGCTGCACAAGTCTGGTAATATCTGGTGCTGTTCCGTTTTTTTCATATATTATATATATATATATATATATATATATATAAATATAGAAAAAATAGAATCAGCACAATCTTAATATACTTAGCCGATGCAATATCCTGTAAACGGTGCTCAACCGTCAATGCAGAAAAAGTCCAAAAAAACAGGCAGCACTCCTTCAACAGTCAAGTGGACTCTTTATTTCACCTCATGTGATGCGACGTTTCGGAGTGACAACTCCTTTCTCAAGCATGGTGCATACTCTTACTGAGGTGGTTTATATACATTCAAACCCCAATCATTGATTACATAGTTACATTAAAAAAGTGATATTTCATATATACTTAGTGAATCATCAAGTGCTATATAGTGCCTGTCTTTATAAAGTGCTTACATAGTGCTAGCCTGAATAACTAGATACTCATTTCCCATTCAGTTACAGTGCAAAAATATATAACAATCAATTATTGATACTATACCATCAGCTGTGTTATTAAAAGTTGTCATAGGTGGTTTCACATCGCTTATCCCCGCCATTAGTCATTTGCAGCACACTCCCGGCGTCTTCCGGGTTCCTAGTGTGCGGCGCGCACATCCTAACGCGTCATATGACGCTACAATGCCATTGCGCATGCGCGCACTCACCAGCGCCATTTTACTTGCTGGAAAGCGGCAGATCTTGCCCTTAGTCCTAATTATAACCTAGGACTCTTATCAAAATGGGCACAAAAGTTAATATAGGACCTAACCATGCATACCTAGATCCTACCTTTAGGGTTGCCAGCTCACCCCAAAGGGAACTAGCAATCCCACATGAGCGCCAATACAAAGGGGCAAGATAGTGAATCCAATCCCCCTGCCTGACAACTCACGTACAGGTACAGGATCCCAATCATCATCCATTCCTGTCCTATTTAGTAACTACAGAGGCATTATCAATATGCAATATTTTATTAAGATACTCAGAAAATATATAAAAAACTGCTTCTGATGGCGATTTTTCAGGGTCAGCTACTGGTCCACCATCTATGAGGGATATATATATAAAAAATATATCTAATTCTGAAATCACAGAAAAAGTTTTTCCAGATAAAAATAATTACGTAAATGTATAAAAAGATTTTTTTAAACCAATATTCATCATGTACACCATATGTATAGAATGGTTTCAGATAGAAAAAAGAGTATACATAGGAGCTCATTAATATGGTCATATGAATTTACTTATATCAGAGTATTGATTTTAAAGTCAACATTCAAGCCCTCCGGTCTTAGAGTTTTGAGCTTAAAAATCCATTCAAGCTCCTTTCTTTTGGGCATAGCCACTCTATCTCCTCCACGCCTTTGAGGCGGTACGTGGTCAATTATCCTAAACCGTATATCGGTGTCCTTGTGGTCCTTGGCCAAACAATGTTTAGATACCGGGAGACCAACCTGTTTTTCCCGTATGAAGAATTTGTGCTGAGTAAATCTAGTTTTAAAACTGCAGGTGGTCTCACCAATATACCAAAGGCCACAAGGACACTCTAGCATATATACCACAAATTCTGAATCGCATGTGAGAAAATGATCAATTGTGTACATTTCATTGGCGCGTGGATCCATAAACATCTTGCCTTTCAACATTGCTGTGCAATTAATGCACGAAAGGCAAGGAAAACAACCTTTCCTTACAGAACCTGTTAAGAAGGTTTGTTTACTCTTCCTAAAAGAACCAACATCTGATTTTATTAGTTGGTCCTTCAGATTTTTATTTCGTCTGAATGAGAAGAGGGGGGCTTTTAAATTCTTCTATATCCGGAAGACCATTGGTTAATGTACCCCAATGCCTCCGAATAATTTTTGAAATCGAAGCGCTCTCTTCACAATATGTCGAGACAAAAGGTATTCTTTGTATTTTATTTCTTTTCGCTTGTTTTAGTAAATCATGACAATCACACTTATTAACAGCCTCTCTATGCTTTGACAATAGGCTCCTAGGGTAACCCCTTTGTAAAAAAATTTTTGTCATCTGGTCTAGCATATTATTCAAACTACTTTCCTCACTTTCAATCCGCTTTACCCTTAATAGTTGACCGAACGGGATCGAGTCAACCATTTTCCGCGGGTGATAACTTGAGAAAAGTAACAGATTATTTTTATCTGTAGGCTTGACAAACATTTTTGTTGTGAGTTTACCCTCCCACTCTCTCAATCAGTATGTCCAGAAATTGTAACTGAGAAGGTGAGTGCACCATGGTGAACTTAATAGATCGGTTCACACCATTCAAAAAACTCAAAAAGTG
This sequence comes from Allobates femoralis, assembly GCA_033576535.1. Taxonomy (NCBI): domain Eukaryota; kingdom Metazoa; phylum Chordata; class Amphibia; order Anura; family Aromobatidae; genus Allobates; species Allobates femoralis. Next base: position 543,925,820 of record JARQOC010000004.1, read on the forward strand.
ATTCTTCAGAGCCAGTCCAAATGAGGAAGATGTCGTCGATGTATCTACACCACCCCTTAACAGAACTGAAGTGGTGAGACACAGCGACGACATCTTCCTCAAGGACCCCCATAGTGATGTTGGCATACGAGGGGGCCATATTGGCCCCCATCGCAGTGCCCCTTTTCTGTTCAAAAAATGAATCACCATACAGGAAGTAGTTCCTTTTCAATACCACTGATAATAATTTAAGAATCAACTCCCGTACGTCATCAGAAAAATCCAGTTCACTTAATTTTTTATGTACACAACCTAAGCCAAAGTCATGTTCTATAGACGTGTATAAATTTACCACGTCAAAGGATACAAGCCAGAATTGATTGTCATCTATCTCTAGAGTAGCCAATTTATTTTAAAAAAATCTGTCGTATCTTTTACATACGAATTAAATTTAATGGCTATGGGATTCAAAATCCTATCTAGAAAAATGCCTATGTGGCTAAGCACAGAGTCTGTGCCCGCCACAATAGGCCGACCCGGAGGATCCGTCAGTGTCTTGTGTACCTTCGGCAGTACATAAATAACAGGAGTGGAAGGATGCCTTATTAATAAAAAATCATATAACTCCTGTGATATAATCATGTTTTTAACAGCTGGATCTAATAATTTTTTAAGTTCTTTTTTGTATTTCAAACTTAGGGTCACCCGATAACTTCCTATATACCTCTGAATCAAAAACCTGTCTATTTAACTCTTTCAAGTATGCTTCCTTTCCATGACAACAACACCGCCACCCTTATCGGCTTTATTGATGACGATGCTGCTGTCATGGACCAATTCCCTCAAAGCTTCCACTTCACCACAAGTCAAATTAGGTTTGGAAAACTCACTCTTCTCTTTAGCCATTAATCCGTCTATGTCTCTGTTCACCCCTTCTACAAAATGTTTACATAATTTTTTGTTAAACCACACTGTTATGTTATTATTTTCTATTCTGGGCAATGCCAGATGCTGCAGCTACCGTAGTGTATATATATATATATATATATATATATATATATATATATAGAATAACTAGAAAACAATTCTCTGCAGCACTCAGCTACTACCAATGATGCACACATGCTACCAAGCTGTATATATTTGAGGAAAAAATGTAAAAACTTACGTTTTTTCAAAAATCAAAATTCTTGTTTTTTTTTTTTTTGGGGTTCTTGGTACATACATTGGCCAATGTCTGTTTGCTCATCAACTGCGACAAGGTGAGTCCTAACGTTGACATCCCTGTCCTCCTTTTCCTCCCTATCCCACTCTCAAGTGGGTGGACACCATCTCAACCTAAGACCACCTGTGGGTGATGAGGGTGCAAATTGCAGACATGGAGCCAGAAACTCCATACGTTATACACAAAACAGAAAAAACTACACAGAGTGTTGTCCTCCAGCGGGGCTTCAGGGCTGCCCACGTCCTCTGCATCCCTGGCTGGTGGCACCGGGTCCTCTCCGGTAACCAGGTGAGCATCTGGTAGCTGGTTTCTCACACCTGGTTCCCATTCTGGATGACCAGACCGCCTCTGCGTGGCCTCAAGGCGTAGCTGGCAGGCCACGCCAGCGCTCCAGCACCTGATTGTCCACTCCACTGCCTCTAGGAGCTGTACTTTTAAGTCCTGGAGAGCGGTCTCCCAAAAGGTTGGATCCTTCCGAGGTAGGCCACCTCTGGGTCTCCAATTGTGGCGCGGGCCTCTTCCTCCACCTCCCACATAAGGTCTCTCATCCGGAGTGCCGCCATGTCTCCAAGACCCATACCCGAGTAAGTCTGCTGGGGTTCTGCCATGCCCTCTTCCTTTTCTTTTAAAGTCCATGGGCGGATTAAAGTCTCTGGCCCGCCCCCTTGGTTTTCATTCAGCAATCGGAGCGGGCAAGTAGTTTGGCGCCTCTGCCATAACCCTCCCACGATGAGGGGGCCGAGGCATGCTCCTGGGCTAACACATAGTCCTTTACATTTTTGTTTCCACCATTTTGGGTCCACTGAGAATGGCGGGAAAAAGTTCTTGGGTGCTGTGCATAGACAGATCCAGTTCTTTTTAAAGTAGCCAATAAATTTCTGCAAGGCGCACAAAACCTGGTTCACGGGTTGGTTCGTCCTGTCGACCCCCTGTCTCTAGGTGTAATGTGTGTGGTGGGGAGCTTCAGACTTCCATTAACCCCTGCCAGGACAAGAATACTGCACCTTCTATTCGAGGTGCAGTACTCTTTTGTAGCGTGCTGACCAGCGGGGTGCTACATATATATATGTATGTACCGTAGTTTATTTATGAAGCTTTAAAAATAATGCAATGCGAAGCTGGGTTTAAATCCCGCGCCAATATCGCTGATTGGTCACGGCCGCAGTCATGTCGGTGTGCAGCGGTGTCGTTGTATAGCGGTGTTGGTGTGCAGCAGTGTCAGTGTACAGCGATACCAGTGTACAGTGGTGTCTGTGTACAGTGGTGTCAGTGTACAGCAGTGTCGCTGTGCAGCAGTGTTGGTGTGCAGCGTTGTCGGTGTTCAGCGTTGTCGGAGTTCAGTGGTGTCGGTGTGCAGTGGTGTCAGTGTGCAGTGGTGTTGGTGTAGAGCGGTGTCGGTGTAGAGCAGTGACGGTGTACAGTAGTGTCGGCGTACAGCAGTGTCAGTGTACAGCAGTGTCTGTGTTCAGTGGTGTTGGTGTTCAGCAGTGTCGGTGTACAACGGTATGGGTGTTCAGTGGTGTCGGTGTATAGCAGTATCTGTGTACAGCAGTATTGGGGTTCAGTGGTGTCGGTGTACAGTACAGCAGTAATGAAGGAAAGGAGGAAGGGATGGTGCTTCACTGGAATAATCCTGAAACCGTTCTCAGCTGGACAGGGACATCCAAATCCCTCACTGAATTAATGAGAGAAAAATCCAGCCAACGATGCAATCTTCATTTTTTCCATTTATTTTAGCATTGTATGGAATAAAACATTCTTAGGGAATACAATCCCTGAACGCAGCATTCCGGACGTCAATGCAGCAAGAAGGAAAAGAGGAGGAATGCCGGGGTGAGTGGTGCGTGAGCGGGAACGGGGGAGCAGGAGCATGGTGCGGGGGAGCGGCAAGCAGGAAACCAGGTGGAGGTGGGTCGGACTGCACCTGTCTGTCTCTCTGTAACGGAAAACCCACGTAGCTGATTGGTCGCACCCGGCGATTGGTGCATCTCAATGAATTAGAATATCATGAAGAAGTTAATTTATTTTGGTAATTCAATACATATAGTGGAACGCAAATATTATATAGAGTCATTACAAACAGAGTGATCTAATTCAAGTGTTTATTTCTGTAAATGGTTCAATAGATATAGCTGGAATGCACAGCAAAAGATTTCATGGGTGCAACAAAGTACATGGAGCATAATTACGAAATCACTAGGAGAAAAAGGCCATGCATAAAAAATATGTGTACAACATATTCAATCTATCAATGATAATTTTTATTTACAATAAACATGACAACAGCCACAACAATGAACATTAAAAACAATTAAAACCAAGCCGGTCTCAGGACACAGGTTACAATGTGTTGCACCTCGGGGCAGGGGTACTCGGAACCGAGCACTCTCTTCAGCCTGCGGGGGAATGTCACGGCAATGTGACCCGGCTCCGTATGCCCAGGTGCAGCAATAAAAAGGGATTACAGAAAAAGAGGAATAAAGTTTGTAAAAGTAGTTTGTGATGTCACCCGTGGGTTGTGACTAGTAAAGCCACCGCTGCTGTCCAGGTTTCTGGGGAACGATGATAGGGGCGGCAGCCGGGATGGTGAGCCCTCCACGGTAGGGCTTGGTGTTCCTCAGAGTAGGTGTAGGGGATGCAGTCTATGAGAATGGGGAATGTTGGGGGTGCAGGGTTCAGCGTGTGAAGAATAAACAGACACAGAGGGAATAATTCTCTTTTACCTTTCACTTAGCATATGAATATTAAATACTCCATATATATAGATACAGAGGCTAGCACTCAATAGTGCAATGACTCTGCTTCTACAACTCTAACCATATTACAAACAAGAGAATTTAAGTTAGCAGTAAAGTTGTCCAGGGATACTGTCCAAAGCTGTTGTCGGGGATCCGGGCTTGGAAGCAAGTTGGGGCGACCCACTCCAGGCAAATTCTGAGGTTTACCTACTGCTTCAGTGTCTGTAGGCCTTGGCTGCGTGTAGCTGTGCTGAGGCTTCCTTTAGTCTGCTCTGGCTGTGTGACAGGTGGCGCGAGGCCTCTGATGGTTCCCTGTCTTAGCTGGGTCTCCTGAGCTCTATTATGCGGCTGTGTCTCCTAGCCTTAGGCTGGGCAGGCAACATGAAATTACTCACCCTCCGGGTTTGATTGCTGGATATAGAACTCCTGCCGACCTCAGTCTTCCGTGACCATACTGCACTAGGTACTGCGGCGAACTGGCACTGGCTACACTCCCTGGACCTAGTCCTCCACTTCCCCAGACCCTTACCATGGGTCTCACACATGGTCTGGTCAGTCTCCTAGGATGAGCCTGGTGTTGCTCCGTCCGCAGGGTGTCTTCTACAGTCCTCCCGGGAACTGAACTGCCTCACCCCTCCCCCAGACCAGAATTTAAAGGGGACCTGACCTGAACCCGGGCTTTAGAGCTCCCCCTTCTGGCTGGAGTCAGAAAGGTGTTGTGTGTGTTACCTGGTGGATGCCTTGCCTTCCGTCCAATCTTGTATTGTGGCAACCGGACACAGGGGTGCCACAAATGTACAGCTCAATTGCATTCATGATTGTATATTTTTCCTGATAGTAGAAGAAGAGAATGGAAACAGTAACAATCAATGCAATTGAGTCGGTTGACAGGGTAGGGGGTACACGGATACTGGGACTGATGGTTTCTTCGATGGGGGATCACGGCTGGTCGGTTCCCGGTTCCGTGCCCTGGACCCTCAATGGCGGGGATGGTGGGGGATGATGATGATGGATGGGGAACAGAAACGTGACACCTCCTGTGGTACCTGGTAACGTGGATACCAGTGCTGCGGCTGGCCGCTGAGGTGATGGAGGGGCAGCTCAGAGTAGTACAGCTCCCCACAGGTGGAGCTTTACCTCAGGGCAGCGGGGATAGATGAGGGGAGTAGTAGTCCTCACATTTTTGATGCTGTAGGAGCCCTCCGGGCAGCAGAGTAAATGAGAACAGACACCAGATTAGCTCAACAAGGTCTTTACTGTCTCCAGATAAAAAACAGGTACGCAGTGCAGTCTTGTTTACCGGGGATGTAGCCACAGATTTGAGGTAACTTAGCAGAGTCTGTCGGTGGTGCCCTCTCACAACTTTCGGGGTCTATGTTCCTCTTTACTCTCATTCACCACTCTGAAGAGCTCCTTCGCCAGTCCCCTGGTCTGTTACTATTAGGTATGGTCGGTTCCTTACCGGTACAGACGGGAGCGACAACGAGCAAATTCTCCTGCCACCGAAATTCGTTCCTTTCCTTAAAATGTCCTGGACCTTTTTGGAACTGAGGAAGAGGTACAGTCTGTGGCGCTATGGCTCTCTTCTGTCGGTCCCACAGCTTGTCGGTTCACAGCCAGGGATAGACCTCTGACTGCCTCGGCTCCGGTATGCCGGTTGTAATATATATTACACCGATATAGACCCCGGACTTCCCAGCCGACTCCAAATGGTCCTGGATTGTCCCCTCCATTTTTGGGTCAACCCTCTCCAAGGAAGTGCCCTCCTATTAAGAACACTGTCAGGCACGTCCTCTCTGGCTGCCTTCCCAGCACTGTCTGACTAAAAACTAGGTCAACTGTCACTCAAGTCTCCTGCTCTACTCTAAGCTCCACCCCCTTGACCTACTGAATATACGGTCCCTGTGCTAAGGTGGGCTAGTGTATGGGTGCTTAAGACAGACTCTGCATGAAACCCCGTATCCATGGCTACAGAGGTACTACACCTTCTGTTTGGGGTGCAGTACCTCCCTGTGGCGCCTTCCCATAGGGGCGCCACACAATAGCATGCAAAGTTCTAAAACAAGATGCCCCAGTAGCTTAGTTTGTATAGACATGTGCCTCCCTGCAAAACAGTTAATACTTTATTATATTAGGAAGTAAACAGAGAGGATACCTCAATGAAAAAGCCACAGGGGATTTGCTGTGGTCAGAGTCAAGAGTGTATCACATGCATCCATCTCACACAATCATACAAATATTGGATGCAACCTGGGTGTCTTGTGGCCCCACGCATTACGCTGCCGGTGGCAGCTTCCTCAGGGGAATGAGAAGTTGTGTTGGTTGATGTCTTTATATATTGTTTAATTTATGCCCCAATTTGGTGCAGGTGGGGTGAGTATCGCTCAGCCTGGGTTAGTGTATCACCATGGCAACTCTAAGACTATGTTCACACACGGCATATTTTGCCACGTATTTGGCAGTGGTGCTTTTTTTGCCTGCATTTATGCACAAAAAAAGCACTACTGCATGCTGACGGCGCACTTTTACCGTCACGCTTTTCCCGAGGCCATGTTAACATGTAGCCTATGGGAAAAGCGTGCCAAAAAAGCCAATTCTTTTTGCAGTAAAAGCGCGGTCGGAAAAATATGCGGCTAAACGCGGCATCTGCACACCTTTCAGGAAAAGCCATAGCTTTTGCTGGAAGGCGTATCCAGGTTTCTTTTGCACTGCTTTTACGCGAGTGCTCAAAAGCGCCACGTAAAAAGCAGGAATACGCGGCAATTACGCCGCGTGTGAACGTAGCTAAGAGCAACAACCGGCGGTCAAGAGGATGCTTCATCATTGATTGATTGAATATGGTGTGCACACATTTTTTATGCATGGCCTTTTTCTCCTAGTGATTTCGTATTATGTTAATGTTGATGATTATGACTTACAGGCAATGAAAACCCAAAGGTCATTATCTCAGAAAAGTAAAGTAGGGAAGATGAAGGGTTAACAACCGCGCTGCCGTATTCCACAGGACATCAAAGGGTGAATATAATATTGATTTATCAGCCAACGTGTTTCAGGTCTCCCAGAGACACCCTGACACATGACAATATGATATTGATTTTTGATAATATTCTATTTCATCGAGATGCACTAGTGTGTTGTGTGTGTATACACAGATATATACATCGAAAAATTGGAACAGCACCAAAAATTTACTTTGAGAGTGCGGCACTTTTTTAAACACCTGTTCAAGTGTTCATATTATGTATGTACTAGTAAAAAGGCCCGATGCAATTGCATCGGGAGCGCGGTGAAATGAATTGTGTGTATACAGGCGGGTGAGTGGCTAGCAGAGTATATATGGGGCTCTGTGGGTAGCAGACTATAGAGGCGGGTCTGTGGGTAGCAGAGTATACAGACTGCTCTGAGGGTAGCAGATTATACAGGCGGCTCTCTGGGTAGAAAAGTATACAGGCGGCTCTGTGGGTAGCAGAGTATACAGGCGGGTTTGTGGTTAGCAGATTATTACAGGCGGCTCTGTGTGTAGCAGAGTATAGAGAAGGCTCTGTGGGTAGCAGAGTATAGAGGCAGCTGTGTGGGTAGCAGAATATAGAAACGGCTCTGTGGGTAGCAGAGAATACAGGCGGGTCTGTGGGTAGGAGAGTATACAGGCGGCTCTGTGGGTAGCAGAGTATAGAGGCGGCTCTGTGGGTAGCAGAGTATAGAGGCAGCTCTGTGGGTAGCAGAGTATACAGGCGGCTGTGTGGGTAGGATAGTATACAGGCGGCTCTGTGGGTGTCAGAGTATAGAGGGGGCTCTGTGGATAGCAGAGTATGATGTGGCGGGAGGCTGGAGGAGTGAGGGGAGCAGAGGCTGGAGGGGTGAAGAGAGCAGAGGCTGGAGTGGTGAGGAGAGGTCCAGATGGAGGGGTGAGGAGAGGTCTGGCTGGAGGGGTGAGGAGAGATGCGGCTGGAGGGGTGACATGACCGCTCGGCGGCAGGACGTGGCTGCGTGCTGGGGCTGATCGCAGCCCCAGTCACACGGCATTGTCCTCTGCGGCGGGTTGGGTGATGCAGAGAGGGATCAGTTCTTGCCCTCAGGTCACACATGTGACCTGAGCGGAAGGAGCGGATTGGGCGGTGTGTGGTAAAGACAGGACGGTCATCCGATTGGTCTAGGACGCCAAGTCCTGGGCAATGGGATGGGCGTCCTGTGTGTACAACACAGCGCCCAATCCGCTTGCAGGGGCAGGCAATGGGAGTGAGCGGGGCGTGTCAGGCTTTGCAGGCTGACACGGTCCGCTCACTCCCATTGGCTGTTGCCGGCCACAGGACGACGTACCTGGCTCCCGGCAGCCGGCCACAGCCCGTAGACCGCTACTCCACCAGCATGGCGACATTGAGAGCCCAGCGGTGAGAGAGTGGCGAGGGGCGGAAGGCTCCGGCGGCATCCGGGCAGCATGGACCTCGCGGAGGGCGCGAGGGCGGTGGCGATGGTGCGGGGCCGACGGTTGGCAGGATGGCAGCGGTGTCAGGTAGTGCGGCTGAGGATGGAGGAGGGTGAGAGGCTGTGAGGCTGGAGGAGGCTGTGAGGATGGGGAGGCTGTGAGGCTGGAGGAGGCTGTGAGGCTGGAGGAGGATGTGAGGCTGGAGGAGGCTGTGAGGATGGGGAGGCTGTGAGGCTGGAGGAGGCTGTGAGGCTGTAGGAGGCTGTGAGGATGGGGAGGCTGTGAGGCTGGAGGAGGCTGTGAGGGTGGAGGAGGCTGTGAGGATGGGGAGGCTGTGAGGCTGGAGGAGGCTGTGAGGATGGGGAGGCTATGAGGCTGGAGGAGGATGTGAGGCTGGAGGATACTGTGAGGCTGGAGGAGGCAGTGAGGATGGGAGGCTGTGAGGCTGGAGGAGGCTGTGAGGCTGGAGGAGGCTGTGAGGATGGGGAGGCTGTGAGGCTGGAGGAGGCTGTGAGGCTGGAGGAGGCTGTGAGGCTGGAGGAGGCAGTGAGGCTGGAGGAGGCTGTGAGGCTGGAGGAGGCTGTGAGGAGGATGTGAGGCTGGAGGAGGCTGTGAGGATGGGGAGGGTGTGAGGCTGGAGGAGGCTGTGAGGCTGGAGGAGGCAGTGAGGCTGGAGGAGGCTGTGAGGCTGGAGGAGGCTGTGAGGCTGGAGGAGGATGTGAGGCTGGAGGAGGCTGTGAGGCTGGAGGAGGCTGTGAGGATGGGGAGGCTGTGAGGCTGGAGGAGGCTGTGAGGCTGGAGGAGGCTGTGAGGATGGGGAGGCTGTGAGGCTGGAGGAGGCTGTGAGGCAGGAGGAGGCTGTGAGGCTGGAGGAGGCTGTGAGGCTGGAGGAGGATGTGAGGGTGGAGGAGGCTGTGAGGATGGGGAGGCTGTGAGGCTGGAGGAGGCTGTGAGGCTGTAGGAGGCTGTGAGGATGGGGAGGCTGTGAGGCTGGAGGAGGCTGTGAGGCTGGAGGAGGATGTGAGGGTGGAGGAGGCTGTGAGGATGGGGAGGCTGTGAGGCTGGAGGAGGCTGTGAGGCTCTAGGAGGCTGTGAGGATGGGGAGGCTGTGAGGCTGGAGGAGGCTGTGAGGCTGGAGGAGGCTGTGAGGATGGGGAGGCTGTGAGGCTGGAGGAGGATGTGAGGCTGGAGGAGGCTGTGAGGATGGGGAGGGTGTGAGAATAGAGGAGGCTGTGAGGCTGGAGGAGGCTGTGAGGCTGGAGGAGGCAGTGAGGCTGGAGGAGGCTGTGAGGCTGGAGGAGGATGTGAGGCTGGAGGAGGCTGTGAGGCTGGAGGAGGCTGTGAGGCTGGAGGAGGCTGTGAGGATGGGGAGGCTGTGAGGCTGGAGGAGGCTGTGAGGCTGGAGGAGGCTGTGAGGATGGGGAGGCTGTGAGGCTGGAGGAGGCTGTGAGGCAGGAGGAGGCTGTGAGGCAGAAGGAGGCTGTGAGGCTGGAGGAGGCTGTGAGGCTGGAGGAGGATGTGAGGGTGGAGCAGGCTGTGAGGATGGAGGAGGCTGTGAGGCTGTAGGAGGCTGTGAGGATGGGGAGGCTGTGAGGCTGGAGGAGGCTGTGAGGCTGGAGGAGGATGTGAGGGTGGAGGAGGCTGTGAGGATGGGGAGGCTGTGAGGCTGGAGGAGGCTGTGAGGCTGTAGGAGGCTGTGAGGATGGGGAGGCTGTGAGGCTGGAGGAGGCTGTGAGGCTGGAGGAGGCTGTGAGGATGGGGAGGCTGTGAGGCTGGAGGAGGCTGTGAGGATGGGGAGGCTGTGAGGCTGGAGGAGGATGTGAGGCTGGAGGAAACTGTGAGGCTGGAGGAGGCTGTGAAGATGGGGAGGCTGTGAGGCTGGAGGAGGCTGTGAGGCTTGAGGAGGGTGTGAGGCTGGAGGAGGCTGTGAGGATGGGGAGGCTGTGAGGCTGGAGGAGGCTGTGAGGCTGTGAGGCTGGAGGAGGCTGTGAGGATGGGGAGGCTGTGAGGCTGGAGGAGGGTGTGAGGCTGTAGGAGGCTGTGAGGATGGGGAGGCTGTGAGGCTGGAGGAGGCTGTAGGAGGCTGTGAGGATGGGGAGGCTGTGAGGATGGGGAGGCTGTGAGGCTGGAGGAGGCTGTGAGGCTGTAGGAGGCTGTGAGGATGGGGAGGCTGTGAGGCTGGAGGAGGGTGTGAGGCTGTAGGAGGCTGTGAGGATGGGGAGGCTGTGAGGCTGGAGGAGGCTGTAGGAGGCTGTGAGGATGGGGAGGCTGTGAGGCTGGAGGAGACTGTGAGGCTGGAGGAGACTGAGGCTGGAGGAGGCAGTGAGGATGGGGAGGCTGTGAGGCTGGAGGAGACATTTACTGTACTGAGCATGCTCAGTACAGTAAAAGGTCTCCAAACAGGAAGGCAGGGGTTAAAAAAAAAAAAAAAAGTTAATGCTCACCTCTCCCCGAGCCCCCGCCGTCTCCTGCCGTCTTCCTCCAAGCTTCCGGTGGCTGCCGCAGGCTCCCAGTGTCTGCAGAGCTGTTGTAGTGCAGTTCAGGACCTGCGGTGATGTCACAGTCACGTGACACCAGGTTACCATGGAGTAACCTGGTGTCACGTGACTGTGACATCACCACAGGTCCTTGACTGCAGTAGTAGAAGAGCTCTGCAGACACTCGGAGCCTGCGGCAGCCACCGGAAGCTTGGAGGAAGACGGCAGGAGACGGCGGGGGCTCGGGGAGAGGTGAGCATTAACTTTTTTTTTTTTTTTTTACAGTAGTGCGGGTCTGCGGCTCGTGATGACGCTGCGCGTCATCACTCGCAGTCCCGCAAAGCATGTTGGGATTCGGCTACAGTGCCCGAATTCCCAACTGCGGATTATATAAGTAGATTGAGTAGGAAATGAAAACACAGCACAGGAAAAATAATAAATGTGGACCTCTATTGCCAAATGGTGTGGCAACGTTTCGGATGTATTATCCTTTTTCAAGCAGTGAACATATTTGTGTGACTGATTCTCTCTACAGTAAATAAATGCAAAGCCTGCAGCACCCACGGTAGATGAGGATATCTCAAACCTCCATAGTGGTGCACGTCCTACCAGGGAGTCATCCCAGTCTGAGAACAGTAAAATAGAAAAAGACAGCACCACATACCAAACGGGATCCTTCACAAAACTTCTTTATTCCAGCACCCCAGTGCAAGCGACGTTTCGGACTGTGTCCTTTTTCAAGCAACAGCCCCGTCTCCTAACCTAGCTTTTAACCCCTTGTCTCCCTCCGGGGAAACCTACAAGACCCGGACTGGAGTGGAGCGTCCCTCTATCCTATACTCCATACCGGGTTCAATACGTGACAGTGCACATTCTGAGGGACACATAGCGCCCCTCGCATATGATCCCCCTCACTGTCTCACCCCCCCCCCCCCCCGTTCAAAAGTGTGGAGTTGAACACCAGCCACCAAACAGGGTGCATCCGCATTGCCTTGCAACTTGCCAGCCCGGTGCTCCACCAAGAATCTGAAGTTTTGGAGGGACAGGAACCATTGGGTGACCCAAGCATTCCGTTCCTTGGTATTCCGCATCCAGACCAGGGGAGAATGGTCCGTAACCAACCGGAACTGCCGCCCGAGCAAATAGTAGCGTAGGGACTCCAAGACCCATTTTACAGCCAAGCACTCCTTCTCCACTACGCTATAATTTTTTTCCACCGGGGACACTTTCCGGCTCAAGTAGGTGACCGGATGTTTATCTCCGTTCACCTCTTGCAACAGCACAGCCCCCAGTCCCATCTCAGAGGCATCTCTTTGCACAATGAAGGTGCTCTTGAAGTTGGGACTGATGAGGACTGGCTGTCCGCACAATGCCACCTTCATATTCTGAAACGCCGCCTCCGCTTGGGGATTCCAGCGCACCATAACCGACTTCTTCCCCTTTAAGAGATCAGACAGGGCCGCGGTTCGTCCAGCAAAGTTGGGTATGAAGCGTTTGTAGTACCCAACGATGCCGAGGAACGCCCTCACCTGTTTGATAGACACCGGTCGAGGCCAGTTTTGGGGTTTGATAACCCCTTGCCCAATCACATACCCCAGGTATCGGGCCTCCTCGAGACCCATAACACATTTTTTTTGGATTCGCCGTCAGGTGTGGTCAGCTGACATTCCGGACAGGCGTCGCAGAACCTCTGGACATCCACATACACTCCCGGCCAGAAGAATCGCCGCAAGATGCGCTCTTGCATTTTTTTAGTCCCAAGGTGCCCCCCCAGCAGGTGGGAGTGGGCCATCTCTAGGACCGCCCGGCGGTGTGTCTGCGGTACTACCAGTTGCTCCACGACCTCCTCCCGGATTTTGTCCACTCTATAGAGCAACTCTCGGTCGATCACCATGCGTGGGGACACATTTTCGGCCCCTGCTTGCTGAGCCACCCCATTTACTTCTATTACCCTTTCCCGTGCCCGGGTCAGTGTGGGATCCTGCAGCTGAGCTGTCCCAAACGCTTCCCGGGGCACTTCCAGCTCTGGAATTGCTTGGGTCTCCTCGACCTCTCCTGCCAATACCTCTAGGGGGAACCTATTAGGGTGACACTCTATCCCAAGGTTGGCGACCCCTACGACAGGTACCCCTGACTCGGGATCATTGGGTTCGGCACACGGATCCAATGGTGTTTGCGGAGGGCTACTCCTCCTACCCCATAGGGACCAAACCAATGGTAAATCTCTTCCCAGCACAATCCCATAAGGTAGAGTCTTCACCACTCTGACCACATGGGTTACCTCTCCACACGGAGTGGAAAACATCACCTTCGCGTTCGGATACTCGCGGATGTCTCCATGTATACATCTGACGCCGATCCTTTCCCCCGTGGACTCCAACCCGGGGAGTAATGACCCATGAACCAAAGTCACCAAACCGCCGGAGTCCAAGAGAGCCTCCGCTCTGTGTCCATTAACGAGCACAGTCCTCCCGCCTCACAGTCCTCCTTGTGTGTTCCGCCTCCTCTATGAGTCTACTGCTGCCTCCTCTTCTTCTGAGTCTGCCCTCCTCTTTTGCTTCTGATGTCACACAGAGCTGGAGCAGAAGAGGAGAGCAGACCCAGAAGAAGAGGAGGTGGCGGCAGACACATAAAGGGGGTGGATCACATAAGGAGAAGGCAGGAAGGACTGTGTAAGCAGCCAGGACCTCTTAATAAGATCCCACCCAGGCAACCTCTTAACTGTAAGGTTTCTAAAGTCTTTTTTAAAGCTTACAGGGGGCTAGAGAAATGGGGGACCCCTTCACTGAATGCAGCAGACATGCTACATTCAGTGCTGCATTCAGTTTGTCAACACCAGGGGGGTGACAGGTCCTCTTTAAAAAGATAAAACATGGGGCTTCAATGTATTTTTGGTTGCTAACCTCGTACAACTAGGCAGCTAAGGGCAGCCACCCACCCCAGCTGCCTAGTTGTTCCTGTCTGGCAACCAAAAATGCGGCGAAGCCCAACATCAATTTTTGTAAAATTTATTTCTAGAAATAATCTTTAAAAAATGACGTGGGGCTTTGCTGTATTTTTGATTGCCAGCAAGGTACAAGTAGGCAGCTGGGGGCTGGAATCCCCATAGTGGAGAGGCCCACGCTGTCTGGGCCCCCAAAGCTGCAAATTGCAGTCCGCAGCCGCCCCAGAAAATGCCGCATTCATTGAGTCATTTTCTGGCACTGTACACAGACTCTTCAAGCTGCCATGTAGTGGTGGCAGACTGGGTAATAAGGGGTTAATGGCAGCTTTGTATTGGGAGCTGGCACTAAACCAGAGATTCATAATGTCGGGCCATTGTTAGACTCGGCCATTAGGAATCTTTAATAAATAGTAAATAATACACAACACACTGAGAAAAATAATTCAGATCAGATTCAAGAATGTCTCTCTGATCCCAGGTCTCTATTACACGTTCGCAATGTTGCTGCATAGGGTCGACTAACTTGGGTATGTATACAGTTTTTTCTTCAACTCTACCCACAAGTGTTCGATTGGGTTGAGGTCTGGCGTCGGGGCCAATCCAGCACCTTCACTTCACTGTCATTGAATAATTTCTTTGCCAGTCTCGACGTATGCTTCAAGTCGTTGTACTGCTTGAACTCTTTGTCTTTTCATACCCATTGTGTTCGAGTATACAAAGTAATTCGTCTTATAGGATACTCGCTTATAGGTCAGCATTGAGATCACTATTGATCCTGGTCAAGTATCCAATACCTTTGGCTGTGAAATAACCCCAGATCATCAGGCATCCTCGACCAAACTTGACAGTTCCTTCAAGTTCTCAATTTGTTAGTTCCCTTTTCCCTGGTTTCTTCAAGGCATAGTTGTTCATTTCATATTCTTCCATCTGTCATGGCACCCACATTATGCAGTATGGACATTTTACTGCCAGAGACCGCTTTCGATGAGCTGGATGATGCTGTTTCTCTTTTTCTTGGGAAATTTTCTTCATAGCTGCTCTTTCATTTGAACCAGTGACCTTCACTTGGGAATCAACCTAATAACACACTGAGCTATGAGGGAAAGTGAAAACAGGTTGTAATTTGTAGTATGCAGGAAGAAAAAGATTTTTCAAACACCATGAGCAAAAGAGTAACAATGAAGTCACATGACAAGAATCTGCATAACTAATCAAATACTAACTAGATGCAATTTTATGTATGAGATAGCCAAAGTGATTGTCTGTAAAATGAAGGTGGTCTCATATTCAAAGCTGGAGTGGATAGTGATATATGGCGCCTGAAAGTTAAAAGTTCAAAACATTGTTATTATTCTTTTGCTCATCAGTTTATTACAAAATCTGATATACCTGTAAATCTGGGTAGGTCATTGCAGGTTTCAACTCAGTTCATTGAACTTTTCCTTAAATAAATACAAGTGGAATATCAGCCAAATGAATTAAAAAGTTACTAGGTAACTTAGGGTCATAAAAGACAATGTTTCACTAACCTAAAAGAAGAGATACATGTGCATCTCAATGAATTAGAATATCATCAAAAAGTACATTTATTTCAGTAATTTAATACATAAAGTGAAATGCACATATTATATATAGAGTCATTACACACAGAGTGATCTATTTCACGTGTTTACTTCTGTAAATGTTGATGATTATGGCTTACAGCCAATGAAAACCCAAAGGTCATTATCTCAGAAAATTAAAATAGGGAAAATGAAGGGACTGAGAGATAAAATAAGACCTAAATAGGTATCAGAGGCTTCACCTTGTGTGGTTGTGAGAGTCACAACCACTATAAAAGCATATCACGGCTGCTGCAGTCCCCAGCGTGGTGCATATAGAGTAGAAACGTTGAAGGGTTAAAAAGCTCGCTGCCGTATTCTACGAGACATCAAGGGGTGAATATAATATTTCTTTATTAGTCAATGCGTTTCAGGGCTCCCTGGCCCCTTCCTCAGTGTCATGTTGCGATGTTTCAGGACGTTTCAGGAGTCCTCAAACGTGTTGACTAATAAATCAATATTATATTCACCCTTTGATGTGTCATGGAATATGGCACTGTGGTTTTTAACCCTTCATCCTCCCTACTTTAATTTTCAGAGATATTGACCTTTAGGTTTTCATTGGCTGTCAGCCATAATCATCAACATGTACAGAAATTAACATTTGAAATACATCAATCTGTTTGTAATGACTCTATATAATCTATGCATTTCACTTTTTGAATTGAATTACTGACAAAACTTAACTTTTTGACGATATTGTAACTCATTGAGACGCACCTGTATAAAGAAGAGCAGCAAATTTTAACATTTCCCTAATTGCTATTACTCACAGAATGTGAGTGATGTATACACTCCTTAATGAGTAGGAATTAAATCCAAAATGTTAAATTGCCTAGTAAAACAGATGTTATTTAAGCTGCCAAGGTTTGATCGTTAAGTCTTATAGTGAAATTGACATTGCTTAGTTTTCTTCATAATGGTACCTGCAAAATTGACAAAAAAATGTACTAGTGCATCTCAATGAATTAGAATATCATCAAAAATCAATGTGATATTGGCATGTTTCAGGATGTGTTTGGGAGCTCTGAAACACGTTGACTAATAAATCAATATTACAGTATACTTTGGACCATAAGCAGGGCCGCACCGTCCATTGGACAGTGTGAGCCCTGTCATTCAGGCGGCAGCCGGCAGGGGGAGCGGCTGTGCAGAAGGGGGCGGCGCCTGAATGCAAACAGCCTCCCCCTGTCATGGCGCCGGCCGCTCACCCCGCGCACCGGAGGTAAGCGGCGACCGCCGGGGGAGAGGCACAGAAGGGGCGGCAGGGGCCCCAGGCATCAGTAGCACCCCCCCCCCCGGTACTCACGGCCGCGGCCAGCAATCACTGCCGCGGCTCAGGCGGCAGTGGCGACCCGGTCCCAGTAGGAGGGGCGGCAGCCCCAGGCATCAGTAGCACCCCCCCCCCCGTAATCAGTGCCGCGGCTCAGGCGGCAGTGGGGCTCGGTGCACCCCTGACCATAAGACGCACTCTTTTCCTCCAAATTTGGGAGGAAAGTGTGGGGTGCGTCTCATGGTCTGAATGTAACTTGTGGGGAGGGGTCAGCTGCGGACTAGGATCACAGGAGGCAGGAACCGTCGCCGATGCAGGATTCCGGCATTGGGGTAACAATGTGTGCCCGCTGCTTAAAGTGAAGGAATATTCATTAGCCGCTTCTCTGCCCACCTGTCAGCGCCAGCTTCAGTGGCGGGGAATATTCCTTCACTTAAACATAGGACACACGAGGTTGCCTCAGTGCTGGATTCCTGCAGCAACTGGAGAGATCATGTGTCTCGTGGGGAAGGAGGTGGCAGGAGCAGAGTGCCACACAGGAGGGTCGATGTAGTTGTGCCTGGCCTGGAGGGAGTGCAGATCACTGCACACAGGGGCATAACTACAATAGGTGCAGGGGTTACGATTGCACCCGGGCCCTGCAGCCTAGGGGGACCCCAAAAGTCCCTTTGGCCCATAGAAAAAGAGTAATATTATTAAAGATTTGAAATAATTGGGAGCCCCGTTGAAGCTTTCACATCTGGGCCCCTGGGCCTGAAGTTACGCCACTGCAGGCACGGCATTCCTGACATCACAGAGCGGTTTGTGCTGCTGAGTACTAGCGTCATTGTAGGACCAGTGGTGAGGTAATGAAGGGCTGGAGGATCACATGACAGCAAAGGGCCCTCCCTCTTCATTATGTCACCACAGGTCCTGCAGACAATGCACTAGAAACAAGGAAGCTTCCTGTTACAGGACCTGTGGTGAGGTAATAAGAGGGAGGACTCTGTGTGGTCATGTGATGCTCCAGCCTTTCATTACCTCACCACAGGTCCTGTAGGCTATAGAGAAAGATACATTCGGGTTTCAAGCATGGGTGCAGGACCTGCACTGTTGTGAGCACAGTCTGTACAAGTAAGCATTAACTAAAAGTTTATTAATTACAGCACATAAAAAAGCACTCTACCATTCCTGTACTGAACTATAACTCCCAGCATGCCATAGGATCTGCAGGACATGCTGGGAGTTATAGTTCTCCCATGGGATCTTAAAGCAGTACTCCAGTGTGTTTTTTTTCAGTGCTGGAGTGGGGCTTTATATATAAGGCCTGTGCCCACCTTTTGAAATGCATTTTTCAGTGTCTTCATATGGTACTTTAGCGACACCACTCTAGTCCCGCAGCACCATCCTCTTTCAATAGCTTCCAACTAAATAGCATACTAATAAATATAATAACACCACATATAACAGTATGTTATTTATGCTATTAAATATTTTACCACGTTTTTTGCTTTAAATATTTTTTTCCTATTTTGAACCTCTAAAACCTGTCCGGTGCATCTTATAGTCCGAAAAATATGGTATATTCATCCTTTGATGTCTCATGGCATAAGGCATCGAGGTTTTTAACCCTTCATCCTACCTACTTTAATTTTCTGAGATAATGACCTTTGGGTTTTCATTGGCTGTAAGCCATAATCATCAACATTAACAGAAATAAAATTTGAAATACATCACTCTTGTAATGACTCTATATAATATATGCGTTTCACTTTTTGTATTGAATTAGTGAAATAAATTAACTTTTTGATGATATTCTAATTCATTGAGATGTACTAGTATAATAATGGTTGCACTCTCCTCTAAACTTTATAATAGACAAAACTTACTGAGAAAATTAAAATCTAATTAAAAGGTGATAATATGTTAACGTAACTGGTATACTATGCGACAGAGTAAAATACCTATTTACCTCTAGGAAAGTAAAACATAAAAATCAAACGTTTGCTGCAGTCCTAATTTTTGAATTACTGGTAGATATTCTTTCAAAGATACGTCTGGCTCTTTAAGATTGATGGCTTAACCATCAGTACTAGATTGGTTGGGGTGTGACACCCAGTACCCCTGGTGATTATTTATTACTGGTCAGAGCTGGGCAGATGTAATCAGTAGAATAGCTGTTCAGCACACCTTTGTCAACTGCATAGCGGCTATACTGTCCCCATACATGTTAGCATGGAGTGTAGTGTGACAGGCCATGGGCGTATCCAAGATCAAAACTACGGGAGGGGGAAGCTATGGTTGTTCGGAACGTCATATCTGGCCCCCGGGCATTGTGGGGGCAGATCACGTGTTCCCCCGGCCTCCGACTCATGTGCAGTGTGCATATTGAAGCCGGGTCGAACACATAATCAGCCCCCACGATGCATCGGGTCGGATATGATGTTCTGGCCGGCGTGTTAAAGTACCACAGTAGGCAGGAATTTCAAGAAGAGCTGACAGACTCACCTGTCACCCCCTTTGGCCGTTCTAACCCCTGCCTACCACCTTATTATGAGGTCCTTATACATGATGTATTTGGGGTTCCTGTGACCCCTCTATATGCCCAGCGGTCCCCCTGCATACCTTACAAATTAACTTTTAATATCTCCTGTGCGGTATGGAAAATAGCTGAAAATGGTCCAGGAGGATCTGCTCAATCTGGTCTTCGCCACCCTGCAAGTTGAAATGGCCGCCTCGCTCCTGTTAAAAGGCTGCCCCTCCTGTGTACGTCACACTGCTTTCGAACCTGCGTAGTGGCGCGGGCATCTGTGCTCAATGACCGAGTTTCACATGACTTAATAAATCTCGCGAGACTTCGCTCGCAGTTGAGCTTGCATTGAGCATGGAAACTCGCGCCACTGCGCAGGCACGAGAGCAGTGTGATGTACACAGGAGGGCGGCCTTTTCACAGGAGCGAGGCAGCCATTTCAACCTATAGGGTGGCGAATACCAGATTGAGCAGATTCTCTTGGACCATTTTCAGCTAATTTCCATACCGCGCGGGAGATATTAAAAGTTATTATTATTTTTTGCTTCTGGGGAGGGGGTAAGCAGCTGCCCCCCTGGCCCCCGCTGGGTACGCTCATGTGATAGGCAGCTAAATCCCCTGTCTACTTAAAAAAAAGAAAAAAAGGCTGTAGAGTTGTAACCTTCTCTTTTATTGCAAGTTGATTTCAGAGTGGAAAGGATTAAGCCATGCTGCTATCTTTCAAAGGATGACATATTCCAGTAACCTCCAGTTTGTGATTTATTCAACGTGTTTTGGAGAAAATCTCCTTCCTCAGGAATTTCATCACATGATGTGATCTTCCACTTGTCTCCTGAACATATCCGGATGAAATTGTATGCTTGTATGCTCCCTGGAAATCTAACTTGGAGAATATGACTTCGAAGTCAATCAAATAATTCAGAGATGATGGGAAGTGGGTAATTATTCTTTATTGCGGTCGCAGAGATCCATCCTTTTTGTTCCCAAAGAAGCCAGCTCCAGCCGGTAAGGGGGACTTTTGTATAAACTTTCTGTGAGGTCGCGCACAGGGCCGCACTGTCCATTGGACAGTGTGAGCCCTGAGTACCAGAGGTTGACTCTGAGGACGACGGGTGTGAGAGCACACAGGGTGATGATGAGGTTGGAGATCCCACTTACTGTCAACCCACAGTCAGCCAGTCGATAAGAGAAGAGGAGGTGGAGGAGGATGCTAGTGATGACAAGGTTAGGTTGCGCCTTCCTGGAGAGACGGAGTAATGCAAGCACGTCAACAACTGAATCCTCAACCACAAGTCTGCCTCTGAGCAGAAGTCGTGGTGGCTCTTCTTCAGGTTGCATGGGCTCTAAGCCTTGCCAAGGCTGGGCCTTTTTTGAGATCGCAAAGGATGATCCAACTCAGGATGACTTAGGGGTAGAAAAGTCCTTGCAGATGCATGACTTGTTCATCTTGATGAACCCAGTAGTCGGCATTACTTCAAATTCTGACAATCCGAGGGTCAAGTTGCAGGTAGTGCAGCAAGAAGACACTCATGTGTCTTGCGCATCCAGGAGGCCCAAGTCCTTGTTGTGTTGGTGGCGGCGAGGTAAGAATCATGCTTCCTTCCTCTGCCCTCTCCCTCCAACCTCGCACAACAGAAATGTGATCAAGGACTCCCTCATCTGATGAGTCTTCCATGCCCTTCGCCTGTTAATCCTCCATTTGTTCCTCAGCTCCTGCAACTTCCTCAACAGTTTGGCTGCAACCATGCGCCCTCGTTAATCCCTCTCCCGAACCCTCCCATGCCTGCCGCCGTGGTGCTGCCGACCGTCTAGACCTTGAAGATCTTATTATCCCTTCCACATACGACTCCTCCTGTACTTCCTCCCCCTCCTCTTGTCCCACCACCTGACTCCGAATACTGTTTAAAGTGTGCTCCAGCATGTAAATGACCGAAATAGTCATGCTGATAATGGCATCGTCAGCACTAAACATCTTCGTCACCATTTCAAAATTGTAAAGAAGGGTGCATAGGTCCTTGATCTGAGACCACTCCAGCACCGTGATTTGCCCCACCTCTGGATCTCGTTGGCCCTGGTTATATGTCAGGTGCTGCCACAGTTCTGCAACATGTGCAGAGTTGAATTCCATCGTGTCGGCACATCGCATTTCAGCCGGGGAACTGGCAAACCGAACGACTTCTGTAGAGATGCAGTCATTGAGCTGCGGGATGCGAACGGCGGAAGTGAGCACACAGCGACTGTGCCCTCTGCAGAAGCCCATCTAGGCTGGAATAGTGGGCTAAAAATTGCTGGACAAGCAGGTTCAAGACGTGAGCCATACAAGGCACGTGTGTCACATTGCCCCGGCGAAAAGCCACTCCCAGCATTGCAACATTATCGCACACGGCCTTCTCTGGCTGCAGGTTCAGTGGAGACAACCGTTGATGAAACTCGGTCTCTAGAGCTGACCACAAATCCTCAGCTGTGTGACTCACATCCCTTTCTGTCCCTAAAGCGCTATGTGAAAGTTTATAAAAGTAGTTTATTCACCTCTTATTCTGCAGCTTCACATTACATGTGAAGCCGCAAAAGGCGGGCTTATGCGCTTGTCCCCACCGCGAGCGTGTTAATTATGCACGCCCATATGGGCGTGCTATAGAGCAGAGACTGTGCTTGTGCTGCAAGGGGGCAGTACAGGCGATATGATGAAAATCGCGTCATATCGCCTGTACCGCCCCCTTGCAGACAAGCACAGTCTCTGCTCTATAGCACGCCCATGTGGGCGTGCATAATTAACACGCCGGCTGCAGGGAAAAGCGCATAAGCCCGCCTTTTGCGGCTTCACATGTAATGTGAAGCTGCAGAATAAGAGGTGAATAAACTACTTTTATAAACTTTCACATAGCGCTTTAGGGACAGAAAGGGATGGTTACAAATGGATTACTATGGTGCAGGGACAGGTTAAAACAGGCTGGGGGGTAATTTGTAGAGGTCAGGTTCCCTTTAAGGCGATATTTCCGTGTTGTGTGACAGGGCGATAGTGATGGAAAGAGCGTTGTGTATGATTTCCCGTAGGCGTGCCTCAGCATGCTGTAGTCCGCGCCCCATCTGAGATGATTGGTATGGGCTACTGTGTTCTCATTGGCTGTCAGTTGAAACCACGCCATATTTGAAGAGCTGTCCGTTCAGCACCACACACATCTTCAGCTACACAACCGTCCGCAAACTCAGTGCAAACTCCGATAGACAATGGTGTCATGTATTAGCCAGCCTTCCAGAACAGGCTGACCAATCGTAACGCTGTTACGTTGTCCAATGAGCGTGTATGGGGCGCAGTGTAAACCACTGTGGCACGCCTATCTCCTCACCGCGCTGAACATGTACGCCCACATTGCCTTTGAGATTGCGGCGTGTGAATCAGCGATGGAATTAGGCAAGATTGGTTCCGCTGTAGGTGAGGTGATTTCCGGAGCGACACATCGCCTTAGCTTCAGGGCGAAATTGCGGCGTGTGATGCCGCCATCGGCGATCTGAGGCGACCACGAAAAATGTGAGCGCGCACGTTGGATTGCCACACATCGCCAGCCGAGATTGCGGCGTGTGACGGTACCTTTACAGATAACATGGGGAGACTAAAGGCTTGTGGATTTTTGAATGCAGTGCATGAAAGTCACCTCATCAACCATTTTAAGCCACTTAAGTGGTGTCTGTGCCCAAATTTTTGGAATAAATGGAGACTCTTGTTGGAGTCCCCTTGCTGTGTTTTTCATGATTTTAGAAGGGCATGACATGCCTATGTGGCGCCCCTGCGTTCAGGAGGCCACAAAGGGAACTGCAGCCAGGCAGGTAGGACACTTGTTGCACACCAACACCCTCACAGCCCACATAACCCACGTGTAAGAG
The DNA here is from genome assembly GCA_033576535.1 of Allobates femoralis. Lineage (NCBI taxonomy): Eukaryota > Metazoa > Chordata > Amphibia > Anura > Aromobatidae > Allobates > Allobates femoralis. Next base: position 543,948,871 of record JARQOC010000004.1, read on the forward strand.
AAGGTAACATCCAGCCCTGAGATTAGAGACTCTATGAGATTGAGGGGTGGTGGATTTAGAGGAGTGGGTTGGGCACACCCGTAGTCAGGTGACTTGACAGTATATAGTGAAGGGGGAGGAGGAAGGTGTTCAGTAGGCCGAGGTAGGCTGAACAGCAAAGACCAAGAGTGGGCCACAGTGAGCTGAGATGCAAAGGCCAGAGAACAGCAGCAAGTTGAGCTGAAGCTGAGCAGGAGAAAGCCACACGTCCTGGAAGAGTGAGGGCAGAAGGAACGCAGAATCTGTACTGAGCCAGTGTGAGCCAGAGGAGAGAGAAAGCCTATCCAGAGCCGGATCCCCAGGAGTGTGAGAGAGCCGAGAGGGACGGTGATACCCGGGCCCTAGAAACACAGCTAAAGCAACTGACTGCAGGCGGAGTAGCCCTCCTATGATACTAAGAGACACAGAAGTAAAGGAGCCTGGTAGAGCCTCGTGCTGGAGGACTGCTGGAGGCTGGGCTGAAGTAGAGTGTCGGCTCTAGAGGGGACCGTAGTTTACCCGGCATCCCCAAACAACACGACGAGGGGTCTTAGTTCCAGATTGAGATCCCTACCACTAGGACAGGCAGCTCAGTGACAAACTAAGGACCCACAGGGGCCCGAGTCACCGCCATACTGTCCAGCGTTTCACACACACCCGTGGAGATGGAGACCGTTATACCCCGGAAAGGACACTGCAGACTGTATGAGGGGTCAGAGAGAGAGAGGCCTGGCTGCAGGGAGCAAAGGGAACCCGGAGAGGGAGAATGTGCCCGTGTACTAAAAACTGTACTTGAACTGTGTAAGAACTGTAAATGAGCTGTAAAGTGACTGGAAGAACTGAGAGTAAAACTCGGAAAACCCTGGAACTGCTTCCCTTGTGTTTCTGCATGAAAGTGATTCTCTCCATACAGGATACAGCCTGTCAGCACCAGGAGAGAGGAGAGATCCCTGCAGCGTCTGCAAAGTAAGTGTGCTACACACTCCACAATAGACTTAACCTCTACTGCCCCGGGGAACACAGTTCTACCCACTGGAACTATACCACCTAAGCTGCTATCCCATCGTCCCCGGAGGTTCTGCAGCAGTGGCGGCCCCCATCACTGGCCGCATCAAGTGGGTGGCGTCACGACTGACAATCCCCTGTAAATATTCCCCTTTTATTGGCGAGCCCGGGACACGGACCGGACCAGGACCACCCGTGACTTCCCCAGCAGCAGACCGGTCCGGTACCGAGTACCCCCGTCCCAGTGGGCTCGACACCTATATCTGTGTCTACTCCTCCTTTTACTCGTCTATCTCTTTTCTTTTCGCATTTTTATGTGTATTTGTCACTTTTCCATGTGTTTGTTGTGTCTTCTGAATTGTTTGTCACCTTTTGGACACCTTAGAAGGTGTTTTCTATGTGTTTGTTTGTGCTTGTGTTTGCCTGCCATTGTTTTCAATGGTGTTTGACGGTGTTCAACCAACATTCAATGAGCACCCCCCCAATTCGATGAATCGAATCGAATTCAAACACTAGGGTAGTGGCCAGTGGCGTAGCTAGCCTGCTCTGGGCCCGGGTGCAAGATCTGCACCCAGGGCCCGCATGTGAGGACCGGGGGGGGTGTTGGCAGAGAATTCTCATGCCACCCCATCATCTGAGGGCCAAGGGGGGGGGGGTGCTGGCAGAGAATCCTCATGCCACCCCATCACCTGAGGGCCGGGGGCGGGGGTGCTGGCAGAGGATCCTCATGCCAGCCCATCACCTGAGGACCGGGGACCGGGGGAGGGGTGCTGGCAGAGATTCTCATGCCACCCCATCTCCTGAGGGCCGGGGGGGCCGTTGCACACTCACCACGGACGCAGTGCGTCCGCTGTAAGGAGGAGGAGAGGAGGGGCGGGCAGAGCTGCAGGACAGGAAGTCCCATCCTTCCTCCTCTCCGGCCGGCGCTCGCCCCCACTGCCCCCCCCCGCTAGCTACGCTACTGGAAGTGGCTCATCTCTAGTTAATAGGACAATTGTACAGCCTGTGAAGAGGAAGAGTCTCTGCTTCTCTTTTGCCAAACACATCTGCAAATGACCAGTAAGTACACGGTAACTCCGGCAGAGCTGATGGACATCTAGGAGTGTTACCTGGTTGTGGTGTCTTAAGGCACTTCTCATGACAGGAATAGCACCATTGCAGTACATCACTGGTACGCCAGTTGATGACAGGTTTGTGCTTATGTAACCAAGGAAGGCTGAGCAGGAACGGGGGAGATACATTGGACAGCATGTAGAATGGAATGCAATCTTCTCTTTGTAGAAGGCATATATCTGCAGTTCTATCTCCTCAGTGATCCCCAGAATGGAATCCTTCAAAGGTCGCCTGTCAACAGAAGAGATAAGTTGAGGTTGGAAGATGACCTGCTGTATGAGCTGACAGGTTCCCTTTTAATGAGTCTTCATTTGATCTTATGGTATAATTCATTGAACTAAGGCTAGCTTCACACCACGGTTTTTGTCTGTCAGAGTGGATCCTTTTTTTTGCAGGATCCATCGGACAGAACCTGAGAGGACAGGATGTGCAGAAAGTGTGGGCAAATATGCCCTCAGATCCTGTTTTTTGCAGGATTTGTTTTCTGCTGCTGTCCATGGTGCTGTAGTCTGCCTGTGTCTGCTCTACTCCTGTCCAAGGTGCTGAATTCACAGCCTGGGCATGAAATACTGCATGGTGCTGAAGTTAGAATGCCAGGATTTTTGAGCAGACTCTGCGCCAAAAAATGGATCTGGGAAACGATCCGATTTTTTCATGGATCCTGCACCATAGACTCCCATTATATGGGGACCGGATTGCGCCATATGCGGTTCTGTCCGGTATTGTCCGATATTTGAATTTGACAAAAAATGCTGCAGGCACTGATTTTGGGCACGGTGAAAAACCTGACAAAACCGGATCAGGCACAGAATACACAAAACCTGATGGCCAAATATGACCAATCCGGCACCATAGGGATGCATGGGAGGCAAAAAAATATATTTTGATCTTTAACTTTTAAAAATTACGAAAAGGAAAGTGAGCTGATGCAAGTGTTAGGGCATCCTCCATGGTTGGTACCTAGTTGCACCCCCTTTTGCAAGTATCACAGCTTGTACACACTAATTATAAATGTTTGACTTTTTTCTCCAGTATATAGTTAGCCATATTAACTGATTCTAGGCAATTAAACTTGAGGACACATTGCCTTTCTGATAGTCTCTATTTGCACTTCAGCCTTCACATAGTGAGAGTTGTTCACAGGAGCGTAAGGCTCAGGCCACATTAGTGTTGTGGCTTCTGTCTTGCCGGATCCACCATAGAGCAGCATTAACAGGGTTACCGTAGTGTAATGCTGTGTTAGGGTGTGTGCACACGGTCCGGAGGAGCTGCATGTTGGACGCAGCTCCTCTGGACCTGAGTGAGGCTGCAGGTGGCCTCAGGGAGACCGCAGCCGCCCTGTACTCACCATGTGCGGCGGGTGCAGGGCAGCTTCTCCCTGCAGTCACCCGATGGGAGCCGCTTTCGACTCTGCAGCATGAAATAAACATGCTGCGGAGGAGCGGAATACTGGCAACCCGCACCGCAGCTCCAAAGACTCTGCGGGCGGGTTACACATAGTGAGGATGGGATTTCTTGAAATCCCATACACTATGCTAGTACTGTACTACGCAGCGTTTTGGACGCAGCGGCAATATGCTGCGTACACTGATCGTGTGCACGCACCCTTAACGCTGCCATAGAGTTATATGGATGACGAGCTCTCCAGCGCATGCAAACATAGACACAAAAAGTGCCTGCGTTTGAAATCTCGCGCTTTTTGCAGCGGACAGCTGAATGCGGCAACAGTAACACACTACAGTAACCCTGCGTTAATGCTGCTCTATGGCGGATCCGGCAAGATGGAAGCCACAACGCTAATGTGGCCCTAGCCTAACTACAATAGGTGCAGGGGTTGCAATCGCACCAAGGGCCCTGGAGCCTAGGGGGGCCCCAAAATTCCATTTGGGCTATAGAAAAAGACCACTGCTATGAAAGATTTGCAATAATTGGGGGCCCGTTCGAGCTTTCGCATCAGGGCCATAAGCTTCAAGTTACTCCACTAGTTGTTCAGACAGGACCAGTCCAGTAACTCCAGAGACATGAATGTGTCTGATTTCAATTTATGTTTCACTTGTCTATATATTTACTGAAGTTAATTTCTGCTTTGTCAAAATAGTTAATTTCACTTCCCACTTCTTCCCAGTCCACATACTGAAGTTATTTATTGAAAATGTTCTGCCAGGATTAATTTCCTAGGAATGAGAGTGAATCACTGGCAATAGAATTGTTTGCATATTGTATAAACTCACATAACCATAATCGTGTGTTCTGTGGGGTTTGTAAAGTTAAATAATACTTTTTTACTAGTTGTGTAACCCTTCTTTCTGTTATAGCTTTGGTTTAAGATCTTGGAGCAGTTCTTATCAAATTATAAGATAGCATTCCACTATTGTCCACACAAGCTCTCCTTAGGTGCAGACGTCTTGTGACCTATTAGACACCAGCCTGGCTCTAGGAGAGAAATGGATTCATTTTAAAGGGAAGCATCCACAAGGATTTAACCACCTGTAAATCAGTGCAGCAGGTGATTGACGTGTGCAGCATGACATCACTGTTTGGGTTTTCTTTTTAATTCCTCCCCAATGGGCTTGTCTTTCTGCTGTAAGCAGATCTCCCCCCTAGGCGAGTCTGGCTGAGAGGAAGGGGGGTTCATCTTACAGCGGAAAGACAAGCCCACTGGGGTGCAATAAAAAAGAACACCCATAAAGTGATGTAATGCTGCACTTGTCAATCACCTGCTGCACTGATTTATAGATGGTTAAATCCTGGTGATTGATTCTCTTTAAAGCCTCTTTGCATTGAACAACTTTCTACACAATCAAAAATAAATTTGTGTTTTATAAAACGTTGCCCCATCTGAGAGTAACATAATGTGGGAGAAGAGACCCTGATTCCAGTGATGTATCACTTACTGGGCTGTTTGATGCAGTTTTTATAAAATCACTGTTTTCTCTGCTGCAGATGCACCAATTCTCTGAATGCTGACTCAACATAACCCAGTCCACACTAATAATTTACATCTTTCTGCATACACTGTGCATAGGCAGAAAGCTGTCAATTCAGTGGAGGGATGGGATTTTACAGAGTTTATGAATACAGAGGACTACCTGGCAGCAGGTTTACTATTCCTTTTAATGGTAATCTCCTGCTGACAAAGAAGTAATATATTAAAACTACAACAATCAGCCCAGTAAGCAACACATAGCAGGAATCAGGGTCTCTGTCTCAGATTAGGTTGCAATAACATGTGACATATTTCTTTTAATGGTATATTGTAATCTTGTTTTCTCATGATTAGTATTGTATTGATAATACCTTAAAGGGAACCTGTCACCAGGTTTTTGCCATACCATCTGAGAGCAGCATAATGTAGAAACAGAGACCCTGATTCCAGTGATGTGTCATTTGCTGAGCTGCTTGCTGTCATTTTGATAAAATTTGTGATTTCTCTGTTGCAGATTTAGCAGTCTGTGAATATGCCAGATTACCTGGCAGCAGGCCAAGTAGACTTCTAATGATAATCTCCAGCTGATTAAACAGATTTTATCAAAACTACACTGAGCAGTCCTGTAAGTGACACATCGCTGGAATCAGGATCTCGGGTCTTATTTTATGCTATTCTCAGATTAGGTTGCAAAAACCTGGTGACAGGTTCCCTTTAATTAATTTTAGTGCACTAAGAATTATAACAGACTAGCTACAGCTCGGGCGTAATGCCCGTATATTGTCCTAATGCCAATATATGGCAATATCACCCATATATGGTAATATCACCATATATGGTAATGTATGTATGTGTGTGTATGTATCATAGCCCCGCCCACTCCACATAGCCATGCCCAATCCACAGAGCCATGCCCACTCCATATAGCTCTGCCCATTCCCGTATAGCTCTGCCCATGCCCGTTCAATCCCTCCACATAGTCCCAGGGAAGGGCTATGTGGAGGGGGCAAGGCTATGTGGAGTGGAAAGGGCTATGATACATACACCCACACACATACACACACTTAGCTTTATATATTAGATGTTCTATTTATGGTATATCCATCACTCATAACTTGTTCAGGGTACTAGAGGACTGTAGGTATAAAACATCACTCTAGCTGAATGAGTTGGGTACTTTGTATTGCACGTAGACATCTGTGTAGGGGGCTTTAAATGGCGTCATTGGAAAGTGCAAAATACAGGCGATAGATTTGGGGAGAACTATGAATATTGTAGAACTGTAATAATGTCTTGGTTGAAACAGCTTATTAAAGGGAACCTGTAATGTAAAAAAAATACTATTAAACTGCAGTTATGGGGTTAATCTGCAGATTATTATTATTATCCTGAAGCAACCTCTTGCTGCTGCAAGGAAATTATCTTTTTTCCTCCTGGCATCTTCAGCTTTCAGTCATAGGGGTGGGCTGATGTGGTCTCAGTCACTACTTAGTGCACAGTGAGCGGTGGCAGTAATTGCGCCCTCAGCACTTATTGACAGCCGACTGAGTCTTCATCAGGCCAAAATTATGACTGAAAACTGAAACTGCCAGGAAGAATAAAGTTTATTTCTTCCTGGCACAGGGGCTTTCAGTGCAAGCGTCAGAAAGCTTCAGAATGCTATTAAAGCACCACCCTAGTGGGTTTTCTTTTCAGCATGATGAGTCAGGCTGGCAGGGAAGGGGTTACTCAGAATCAGGGTGGCGGGGAGGGAATCATGGCTGGTCGGTTCCCGGTTCCGTGCTCTGGGAACTCAATTGGTTGATGGGGATGAGGGAAATGTGACGCCACTAGTGGTACTTGGTAATTTGGTTACCAGCGCTGCATCCGGCCGCTGAGGGGATGGTGAAGCAGCTTTGGTAGTACAGCTCCCAACAGGCGGAGCTTTACCTCAAGGCAGCAGGGAGGATGAGGAGAGTCGTAGTCCTTGGCTCTTTAGTGCTTATTTCGAGTGACGAATAATTAATGTGAGAGACCAGATTAGCTCAAAGAGTTCTTTAATGGTACCAGGTGGATTTAGGAGGCTTTTGCAGAGTCTGTCAGAGATGTCTTTACAATAACTTTCTTGGTCTGTGTTCTACTTTAGCTCTCTTTTCAACCACACAAAAGAGCCTGTTCGCCGGTCCCCAGGTCTGTTACTAAAAGGTACTTCTGACCCTTCTCCGTTCCGATTGCTAGCGGTGAGAAGACAATCCCTCCCGTCACAGGTTTATAGTCTTTTCCCTTGTTAGTGTCCTGGACCCACTTTGCGACAGAGGTGGGATTTAGTCTCGTGGTGCCGTGACTCCTAGTTTAGGCACACAGCTTGCCGGTCTGCGGTTTGGGATGAACCATTAAAAAAACCCTTGGTTCTGGTTTACCGGTGTCAACCTGGGCACTCCAACCAGACCCAGAGTGTCCGCCTTCTTTGTCTGGGTCACCTCTCTCCTTAGAGGTGCCCTCCTGTCCTTTCTCCTCTTCTGTCACCGTCTGACTGACTTGTGTGTAACTGTCACTTCACGTCTCTCGCTCTTCTAAGCTCCATTCCCCTGGGACCTACTGAATTAACGGTCCCCTGTACTAAGGTGTCTTATCAGCGTGCTTGTGTGCAGACTCTGGGTTTCCTCCTCATCCATGACTACGGAGACACCACACCTTCTGTTTGGGGAGCAGTACCTCCCTGTGTTGTCCCGCCAGATGGGCACCACACTGAAGTGGTGCGCTAAATGTAAGCCCCCTGTCATCAGTCATATACTCACCTTCCAGCATATTCACCTCTTATCAATGTCATTCTTGTCTCATGGTGCCATCTTGAGCCTGTAAGTTAGGTCACAAGAGCTCATGGCACCTCTATCACAGCCAGAACAAGGCTCCAATCAGATGTATTGATTCGTGACCTCAGGCGAGCTCCATAAAACACTGGCGCTACTGGGCAGGTCACAAGTCTCAGTAGACCGAGCGGAGAGGTGCTGAAAAAAAGTGAAGCCGTATGCAGTGAGTATCAGACAGGGGTCAGAGACTTGGACCACTCCAACGTTGCAATAACAAAAAGCTGGAATCGTGGTTTAACCTGCAAATGTAACCCTATGTTTGCAGGTTAATAACATTTTTTACCTGACAGTTTCCCTTTAAATTAATAAAATCTTTCATAGTACAAAATGAATGTTATGGCAGCATTTAACAAACGTGCCTTTATAAAAACATTTACCTTATAAATCAGGCTACAACTCGGCAAACACCTTTTGTACCATTCTCCTTATTTTAATTTAGAGTGTAAATCATAAACCAAAATGAGGATAAAGCATCTGATCCGAGGAATATGTAATTTGAAGCACATAAAACTAATATGCAACTTTATGTACTACAAAATGTGAAATACAATATGATCTGATGTACATGTAGAGTAATATAAATCTGAATGATCCATACACACAGACAAAAGAAGCAATTCCTAAACTTTCTTAACTGAGTGTTGTTGTCTGACAATCATGAACTAGTATTGGCATTAGCATAAAGCTCATGACACATAATACAGCTTCATCTGCCAGAAGAACACATTCGTTTTGTGCATTAAAACCTTTGGACTGGAAGAAAACAAATACACACATTCATATGCTATGTAGTCCCTGCAACGAAGGGAGATACGTCTGCTAAAACGTGAAATGGGTAGAGTCCAACTAGAAGATTTTGTAGCTGGATACCTTGGTGGTAAGTTACTATATGTTTTTGTACTATTTACTTTAGTATTACTTTGTATGTGCATCACATATGTCCCTGACTCCTTAGTACACAATTCTAAAGGTACCGTCACACGCGGCAATATTGCTAGCAATTTCACTGGTTGCAGTGAAATCATGGAGACATTGTTCCATTTGTACACAGCAACAAAATAGAACAATGTGTCCATGATTTCACTGCAATCAGCAAATTGCCAGTGAAATTGCCTAGCAATATTGCCGCGTGTGACAGTACCTTAAAAGTGTAAAGGAGATATAAGATACTGAATAGGATTACTTGCCTTTTTGTATTGTGTTCTGCAAATCCATTTTGTCGTTTCTTGCTTCCATGCATACACAGTCCATAGACGTCCATAGAATATTCTCATAGATTATTGTTTATTGATGTCTACCATATGTACAAGCTTCATATGAATGTTCTTGGCCAAAGAGATAATTTTCTGGATATGGATTTTAAAACAGAATATACATTAACACATTTTAACGCTTAAAGTGTAACTGTTGTTTAACTTTATATTTAATAATAATAATAATAATAATAATAATAATAATAATAATAATAATAATATAGCTGTGATCTGTGTGTGCTGACAGCCTGGAGCTCCTTTTGCCTGAGGTAAGCTGATACACTGATCAGCTGTTAACACTGTGTAGGCCCTGCCCCCACCCTTATATGGCTATATTCATGTGTGGAGCTGAAGACGGATTCCTCTGACAACCAGCATGTGTCAGGTTTAGAAACAGCCTAGTTATGACATCTTCTGGAAGTTTTTTGAAAGGTTTTCTTCCAGAATTTACTTATGAAGCATATTTGAAAGTTTATTATAATCACTTGCTCTATACTATTATTAAATAAAAATTTAAACAGTGGTTACACTTTAAGGAAATCCACGCACAGGACCATTGTACTATGGCTATTGACTTCTTTGGAATCATAAACTTATTCAATTCAAAAGACCCTGTATTATGAAGCTGTGCAATACAATTTTTGTTGGAGAGAATATCTCTGTAAGTGGAACAGGAAGCATTGATAGGCACAATAATACATAATAGAGATCCAAAATGGAGGCGGAATGGGTTGAAGCAATAAAAATCATTATGCTTAAAACCTCTTGGATAAGTGTTTCTTCACGGCAGCGCGGCTTAATCCCATTCTGCCTCCATTTTTGATCACTTTGCCCAGGAGTGATGTGACCGCCATCCTTGTGTTTTTGACAGTAGTTGTGGCTGTACACAACTACCCCATATGAGCCTGTTGTCGCTTGTTTCCTGCCTATTCCATCAGATATGACCCTATTTGCACTTATTTGTCTTTCTAGTTTAAATACATTTTTTAATAATTCATAATAGAAATATACAAAATAAGGAGTGCCATTGGGTGTGTGCCACCACACAAGTTTAATGAACTTGCCACTACGTGCTGAAACTAATATCTGTTGTTCACTCATGTAGAGCCCATTACTTTAGGAACCAACTAATACAAAATATGTCTATCTTATAGGGGCTGCTAGTGTTGTTGTGGGGCATCCTTTGGACACTGTGAAGGTATTTCAATTGTGCTTTACTTTTATCATTTTGCATCTTTTAATGTAAGATGTTCTCCTATATTCTTAAAAGCATTAGCAAAAATGTTTGGAAACATGACAAATATGCTTAATCAGCCTCTAGAAAGAAGTAAGTAGAGGTGTGACCTGAACCATCCAATCAGGTTACTGCTTCTACTTTCTTAGTATGGGAATTACTGATGCTATCAAAGCCCACCAGTACTCATAACAAGTATATTAAAATGGATAATTCACCAGAACAAGACTAAACATGTATATTAAATGATTGCATCTTTTCTGTTAATATCACAGTGTAGAGAACAGCTACACAACAGTACTATCTATCCTTGAGTAACCTCACACTGCTTGTTATCTTGTTCTATCTGCTCAGTCATTTTTTTACAGACTACTCAAAAATAAAACATTTAGCTCATTTGTAAAGGGGCACATAAGCTATGGGTGGTAAACAGAGGGGATTGAATCTTTTGAACTTTGATTTCACCAGCTTTGACACATTTTTTCCAAAGTTTGATTTGTGGTGAATCAATTTGAGGTAAAACTAAGTGATGGTATAATTGCCCAAATAGGATGTGTAACCCTCTGAGGTCTCCTGGGTGTCCAAGCTGCACCCTGGGCTTGGCTTACCCTGAAGCGGCATGACTACTGGGTCTTTACCAGAGCTTCTGATGGTGAGGATGGGCTAAGCTGCCGGTGGACACCAGACACCACTTCAGGGCAGTTTCAGGGACTGCAGCAGCTGACTGGAGGGTCAGAGGCATGGGTCCAAGCTACCAAAGGGTGAGACAGAGGCAGGGGCGTAACTACAACAGGTGTAGGGGTTGCGATCACACCCGGGCCCTGCAGCCTAGGGGGGCCTCATAAGTCCCTTTGGCCTATAGAAAAGGACTAATGCTATTAAAGATTTGCAATAATTGAGGGCCCAATTGTAGCTTTCGCATCAGGGCCTCTGGGCCTGAAGTTACCCACTGGACAGAGGCATAGTCAAATAGTCCAAAATCGAGGCAGGAAGCACAGGTTCAGAGTACACAGGAGCGGAGAGGTCAGACTGGACAGGTATACAAGCCTGGTGAAAAACTGAAGAGTCAGCACAGGCAAGCGCAGAATAGGGGACTAGCAGACGAACTGACTAGCAACACCAATAAGACAAGGAGCGGTGGAAGGAGCTGCCTAATAAATCCACTACTGACAGGGGATAGGACAGAGACTGAATACTGACAAGAGGCAAGTGAATACACTCCTGCAGAGTCCGGCCACACCTTACCGAAACCGGGGGGAGACTCTGCAGCAGCAGGAGGAGTAGTAGTGCTGGATGTTCTGCTAGGAACAACTCCTATTGTGTTGTGATCTAATATAAAGGAAGCAGAGCAGTGTTTACCAGCCTCACATGTCACAGGGGGACGGTACCCATTTCTGCAAATGCAAGTTTAAAAATTTCAAAGTGACCTCAACACATATGGCTATGGGTAAAAGGTTGATATCTGGTGGTAACCGACAGTCCATTTCATACCACGCAGCAGAGATAAACTTTTCATGCCCTTAAAATTAAAAAATAAAACAGTCCAAAATGATCCCACTTACTTTTGTCATCATGCACACCAGTTTTTCTTGTAGTTGTCTGTAATTTCACGAAAACTACTGAATTATCCTGGATGGCGACCAACTCAGAATTCACCTACGTATGTCTGTGGTGTATGCCAAACTTGATTGAAATACATTTTGTAAATGATGCACACCATGATGATGCCTTGATGCTGGCCATTCATTCTTGTGGCAATATTGTGACTGTGTGTACTTTCAAATTTGAATGGTATTATCCTTGGGTATTAAAGTATCCAAACCATAAAAAAACAGATAATCAGGGTTCTATTCTTTAAGTGATCACTGTGTAACATGATGCGGATAGGTATTCATGGTTGAGGTCTACATTCCTTGTGTCCTAGCATGCTACAAGAAAGAGGGGGTCCTGGCTTGGTGTAGACTTGTCTCAAGGAAGTGATACGCCTTTTCAGGCTGCATGATGCTGATAGTTTTGGCTGGGCAATACCAGATGTTAACCAGTTCAATAAGAGAGACAAGCGGTTTTTTAAATAGTACTTTACTGCACAACTACTTGGTGTCAATTATACACAGGAGGTAGTTTCATAATTTCATATTTTTTAAGGCTGAAGGTACACTACAAGTTCACCTAATTCAACCCATAACCTACCATGTTGATCCAAAGGAAGGATAAAAATAACTTTATGGGGCAAACACTTAAAAACAAAAAAAAAATCCTTACTAACTCCATATGGCAATTAGACTAGTTGGCACATGCCTTCTCATATGTTTCTTAATTAACGCAGGGTATCTCTACACACAGTCTCTCTACTTTCTGCCTCCAATAGTTTCAATTGTTTCATCAAAATCCATCTTAACGCCACAGTACAGACAATGAAAGTCACCTTTTCCACCCAGGGTTCCGCGTTTTGTCCTCCTCCTAAAGGAGATATTTTGCTAATTTAATCAAATTTAGCTGCAAGCTTCCTGATACTTAGGGAACTCCCACCTGGGGCACTCACTTCGTCTCATGTTCTGCTCCGTCCTGGCCCATCCTCTGTTTGGACCTGTCTCCAGTTGTTCACTCTGCACTTCAGTCAATTCTTTCTCTTTCTATTTCCAGGAGCTTGCTTCCCTCTGTCTTGGTCTCCTCTACTCAGAATCTTGCTATCACCATCTTAGACATCTCTGTGATGTCATGCGGCTTACTACTAGCCAGATCTGATGTCTGCTTCTGTCTCAGGCTGAGCCCTATCAATGTTCTAACAGTAAACTGTCACTGTCCCTGCACTCAAGCCCCTTTCACTCTCGGCTAGGCACAGACATTAAATATTCCTTTGCCCATGGTTAACATAACACAATTCAACATGACACATTACCAACACTTATCACACTATGGCGGCCGTCACACGCTACAATATCGTGAGCGATATTGTAAGCGATCACATGCACGCGCGATCGCTAACAATATCGCTCACATCGCTGGTGAGATGTCACACAGACAGACTCACCAGCGATGTGGGCCAGCGAGATCGCTGGTAACTATGGTACACATCGGGTTACTAGGCATCGGGTTACTAGGCGCCGCGCGCCGCTTAGTAACCCGATGTTTACCATAGATACCATCTCCCAGCATAGGCTCTGCCGCTGGGAGATCGTTCATCGTGGTGTCACACACCACGATGAAGCAGATTGAACAAGCGATGATCGCTTTATATGAGCTCCGGCTCCCATATCTGCGATGTCACGATCAAGCGATTTTACATTGTAAAATCGCTTGATCGCACGTAGCGATGCACAAACGATATCGCTTAAGCAATAAAAAAGCAGATCGCTTAAACTATATCGTTCGCAATATTGAAACGTGTGACGGCCGTCTATAAATTATAACATCACCATTGATCTCTTCAAGTGACAAAGTGACAATATGTCCATTTCCTTACAACCCTCTCTATCAATGTGCCACTAGGGATGAGCGAGTACTAAAATACTCGTACTCGCTAGACTCGTAACGAGTAGGTCCCGATACTCGGTACTCGTTACGAGTCTAGCGAGTCCAATGTAAGTCAATGGGGAAGCGAGTATTGCAAGTAATTCCTCTGCTGCTGGACCCTATAAAGAGGTCTTGCAGCAGAGGAAAAACCTGCAATTCCCCATTTCATTGTTTAAAAGCCAGCGGTAAAATTCTCCCAGATTGTACCCGTCAGGTGCAATCCGGCGCCCCATAACATGGGGCTCTATGGTCCCGGATTGCACTGGACCGGGGCAATCTGAGAGAATCCGGTTTTCACTTAATGCTGTGATAGCGGCTGTGCTTTGCGGCCGCCGCCGTTCTGCGGAGGGCGGTGAGTGAACCGCTGCCCCCCCCGCTCCAGCCACTGCTGATAGCTGGATCCTCCGCTCCCCTTCCCCCCGATCCTAAGTAAGGATAGGGTGGGGAGGCGGTGGGGAGAGCGGAGGATCCAGCTGTCAGGCAGCAGGGAGGCTGTCAGTGGCTGTCAGCATTGTTTAAAAGCCAGTGGCTTTTTACCGCTGGCTTTTAAATAATTAAATGGGGAATTACAGGTTTTTCCTCTGCTGCAAGACGTCTTTATAGGGTTCAGCAGCAGAGGAATTGCAGTCCCCATTGATTTACATTGTACTCGTTACTGTGCGAGTAATCGCTAGGATACTCACAGAGTAGCGAGTAGAGCGAGTACCATACTACCGTGTCAAGACTACAAGCGCTGTACAGGGAAGAGAGTTGTCAGCTGCTGACTCTTCCCCTGTGCAGCTGTCATTTAGCATAAATTGCCCTATCGGCACTTCACTATAAAGAATTAGGTTTTAGGTTGCAGATTGGGCACTTGGTCTCGTAAAGGTTCGCCATCACTGCCTTAGACAATTAGGCCACGTGCACACGCTGAGTATTTGCTGAGTTTTTTACCTCAGGATTTGTAGCCAAAACCAGGAGTGGAGCAATCAGAGGAAAAGTCTAACAGAAACACCTGCACCCCTTCTTGTATTTAATTACCCACTCCTGGTTTTGGCTACAAATCCTGAGGTAAAAAACTCCTCAAATACTCAGCGTGTGCACGTGGCCTTATATAGTAGATTTTTTATACAAAAAATACGAAATAATAGTGTTTTTAAAAACATGCGTTAAGCCAAAATCTTTATAGAAGTTTTTATTTCCATGCATTGGAAACATTGCACATTTTTTTTTAAATCAAAATATGAAGAAATAATACATGTCATTTTTAACTACTTTACAAAACAATAACAAATAATGAGCATTGGACCATTAAAAGAAACTGTTTCTGCATTTCTTTTTACAAATTCAAAATATGTATGTGCAAGGCATGGCTAATCTGGACTCGGAAAATGTAATTTTCCTAATCACCCCAAGGGCAGAAAGTGGGTCAGATTCGGCAGAACCAGACCCAGAGCGGCATCATGCAGAGCAGATGGAGACATTTGTGAGCTGGAACTCCACCACACTATTGTACAAAAACTACTAGAAAAAAAGCAGCATCAGAAAAACTCACCATCCATGCCAAAGACAGAAAACCAAAAGCACTTACAGGACGCAGTCAGAGCCCAATTGTGGAGCAAGCCCAGCTGCTGGCTGATGAGTCGCCTCTACCAGCAAAATGTGGGAGGCGACCTGCCATGCATACACTAGGCCTGCATAGAGCACCATTCACACTGATACATATGATGCAGAGTGTCTGAAAGCTACCCAACCGCTCCGCTGCCTGAGCATTGGGCCGCACAGTACGATGCTTCTGCACCACTGGATGAACGGCGCCCCTATGGGCCCACCTGCGCCCTGGATGGATAAAAAAGTGCAAAAGTTTTTTATATGATGAACCAAAATCCCATCTATAAAGGTTTTTTATTTATGTGTTGGCCCAAGACATTTAAGCTGATGACCCACGATCAAGGGATCCCATGCTCACCAGTCCTAACAAAATTGTACAAAAACTACTAGAAAAAAAGCAGCATCAGAAAAACTCACCATCCATGCCAAAGACAGAAAGTGGGTCAGATTCGGCAGAACCAGACCCAGAGCGGCATCATGCAGAGCAGATGGAGACATTTGTGAGCTGGAACTCCACCACACTACCAACTTTAAGCCTCATCTGCAAAGAGGTGTGGGTCCAATCCTTGGCTCTGATGCCAGACCTGAGGAGCAAGTTACAGCAGGCAGGTGATATTTTTCCTATAGCATCCGGGACCAGGAGCACCATATGTCAGAGTGCACATGATCTTGCAGCATTTCTGGCTAGATTCCACCACCAGCCATTGTCGCAGCTACTGGATCCCATTCCCCAATACCATCAGGACCAGGACCATTATGAGGAGGACCTAGAAGGCACTGTTTCCCAGGCATGTGGATCACCCTTACCACCTCTAGAGGTATTCAACTTGGACAATGCATGTGGGGACCCCTACAAGCAACTATCCGACAAGGCACCAACCACCCCATCTTCCTGTGTACTTTGTTGAGGAGATTCGACATGCAGATGCCATCGCCCAGGACTGGTCGCATGGGTCTAAGGCTAATGACTTCCTCGACCAATGCACCCAAGGCAAGGTGGTGGAATTCCAGCAGCATAAGAGGTATGGGTTCATAGCATAACATGGCACTAAGCATCAGTGCTATGTCAACCGTTCCACCCTGCTGCATGACAATCTTCCCCAAAGACTACAATCCATCTTTGTCGGGAGGAGGTCACTTTCATGAAGTTGTGGAGCATCAAGGGTTGTTTGTAGTTAATATATGTCGGGTTGCCACTGCCTACCAATTTGAGATGTGGCAGGAGCATGCCGACCTGGAAAGAAGTTGGCAACCGGAGCAGCCCAAGTGTCTCTTGGTTAGCCAGTCAGATGCACCCAAACCCAGATGGCCTGACAGTATTCCCCAAGCTGATCCTGTCTGTCCTATAGGACATGGTCATCCCCTAGTTCCTCCATCATCCTCTCCAGTGGTGGCCATGGTGGAGTGTGCTAGGGGGAGGTGGTGGCAGAGATTACCCCTACAGGAGTAGCCCCTGTGACCCCCCCAAGACCGCACAGCAGTGGAGTACCAAGAAAAGCTGCGACAACCATCCAGGGCAAGCCTGAAAGTCATAAGAGACAATGTCAGTGGACCTTCCTTAAGGCATGTTGGTGGATTGATGAGATAGTGACCCATCCCTTAGTTGGCATTTTGGCTAGAGAATGACTTGTTGGAGTTGTTTTTTTTTTTCAATTCTAACTTGACCAAGGCCTGTGTTTTTGTTAAATTTATATTTCCTCTGCCAATATTTTGAACCATTTGTGCTTCCCCCTACTAAGCATGCATGCATCCTTTGGGGTCCAACTGAAAGACCTTAATGGACTCTGCTCTTCATGACGTTTCCACCACTTTCACAGATTGCGTGCTACTGCTGATCCCTGTGGAAATTTTGTTATATTTATATACTATGTACATTGTTATTTTTGTGTTTGAGACTTCGGCTGCTTTCACACAGCGTTTTTGTGCTATCCGAGGGGATCAGACTTTTTGCAGCACCCCTCGGACAGCAACGCATCCAAACTGATGCCTGCAATCGGATGCCAAATAGGCATCCGATTCCGATATTTTGCAGCATCAGTTTGGATCCTCTCCCTGCTCCTCCTGTCACCTCGTTCCCCTCTGTCTCCCCTCTTTGTCCCCTCTGTCTCCCCTCTTTGTCCCCTCTGTCTCCCCTCTTTGTCCCCCTCTTGGACCCCTCTTTGTCCCCCTCTTGGACCCCTCTTTGTCCCCCTCTGTGTCCCCCTCTTCCCAGACCTGAAAAAATAAAAAAAACTTTATTCTCACCTATCCAGGAGGCCGGCGATGCTTCCAGCTTCTCTTCTTCTGATGCACAGGACCTGGCGTAATGTCATAGTCACATGACCGGTTACCGTGGTAAGCGGTCATGTGACTACACTGTGACGTCAGGCCAGGTCCTAGAAGCATAGAGCGGTGGAAGCATCGCTGGATCGTGGATAGGTGAGAATAAAGATTTTTTTTTTTTAACTCTTTATTTTCACTAGATGTCACTTCTGCAATGTATGAATATACATTGCAGAAGTGATATTAGATGGCACAGAGCGATTTTAGTGTACTGAGCATGCTCAGTACACTAAAATCGGGTCCGAGGAATGATCAGCTGTTTCCTCGGACGCGCGCTCCATAGGCCCCATGTTATTTAGCACGGATCAGGTCGGATCCAATTCGGTCCGATTTGACCCGCTGTGCCAAAATTCGCAGCAGGCTGCGATTTTGGGCACAGAAAAAAATCGGCCAGAATCGGATCCAACAAAAATCGGATGCCAATAAGGCCAAATCCAATGTGATCCGTGCCCATAGACTAACATGGGGCCAAAATCGAATCCGTTTCTGTCCGTTTTGCAACGGACAGCATCGGATGGCAGAAAAACGCAGTGTGAAAGCACCCTTAGAGTCTGTGTTATAGTAAAGTGTTTTGAGTTCACTTCTGTTTCTGCAAACAGGTGCTTTAATACTGCCCTAGAGAGACTAGTAAACAAGCCGCAGGTCTCTCGCCTGAAAGTGTGAGGTATGGAAATGCAAGACACTACATGTACTCCAGCAGAACAGGGCTGGCCAGGTGCAGTTCTCAAGGGCCACAAACAGTGCATTTGTTCAGGATATCTTTAGCATTGCACAAGGTGCTGGAATCATCACCTCTTCAGGTGATAAAATTAGCACCTTTGGAATGCTAAGGAAATCCTGAAAACTTGCACTGTTTTCTGACCTTGAGGACTGTAGTTGGCCACCCCTTTCCTAGAATTCTCTGTGGAAGTAGCCAGGGAGCAATAGAAATCCTCGATCCCTTTCACTACAACTGCAGCTCTCCCTGGATTCTCTTGGAGCCTTTGCCAACGGTGTGATGTTTAATGCTTCTTTTCATACATATTTTGAGAATCTGTATCAAAATGTGCAGGCCAGCAAAGTCTGTGACAGGTCCGAAGTGGTGTGCTTTGCCCACGCTGCTTTTTTGTTTCCTTGCACATGTGGTTCAGATTTCTTTTTTCTGCCCCAAAATCTGCACCACATCTGCAAGAAGAAAAAACATGTTGGCACAGCACTTCTGAACTGTCATAGACTTTTCTGGCTTCAAGATAGACATGCAGATTCTCAAAATCTGGTTCAAAAAGGCATCCAACAACATGCCGTGGCCTCAGCGGGATTCCAAGCTGTATGATGCCTGCTGTGTAACCTATCTGACCTCAGAGAAATCATGATGAGGATGTCTGAGGTACATGAGCGGGCCCGCAAGCATGCCGAGTGTAACAGTGGCGATGGAGCTTGCTAAGTAATAATGTAGGAAGCTAATGCCTGTGCCCAAACAGTGGGGCTCCACTGTACAACGATTTAAGCTGTATTTGGTGGCTTTTGGGCCCCTTTTAAGGTGTTTGATTGTTTAAGGCCCTTGATTTTGCCTCCTATTGATTTCAATGGGGTTCAGAACATCAGCGAACTGTTTGTCAAACTGTTCGTCAAACAATGCAAGTTTGACAAACTGAACCGAATACGAGCCTTCCTAGGTTCACTCATCTCTGTCTACAAGTGATCCATTCACTAATTAGGCAGCAGAGATACTCTGGTCTCTGTGTGGCTTCTGTTTGTAGGTATCTGACTTTTAACATGTGCACAAAAGAGGTGGTCATCCGCAATTTTATACTCACCTAGAAAGAAGGGCTGAGATAGATTATAGGCCAGATAGAGTCCAAAATGTTTAATTTTATTTCATTATAGTGAATCTTCCATTAGGGGTTCCATATAAATCGCTAATTTCAGAGAGTTACAGGGAAATCCAGATATAAGCACTCAGCATAGAGCACAGGATAAATGTGAGTTGAGCGTTACTGTGATCTTTGGAAGGCAGAATAAGCACTTATTTATGTCACATGTAGACTGCTCTGTAGTCTCTGTGAATTACTCTGTAGTTGTTTAAATATGTTTAGTTCTGTTGGTACCTTAAGGATTAATATCAGTAGCTGTAGTGCAGTATTAGCTGTCCATGATATTAGCTGGCTGTGGCTCTCCAGGTAAGCTGCTGGTGCTATGTGTATCAAAAGACATAGTTGTCCACTCCCACAGCCTTTAAGTAGTCACATGACCCATCTGCTGTTGTTGCTGACAGAGTTTATTCTCTGCAAAGACCGTGAGCTGTGCTGATGCTTAGTGCTGTTCTGCTGGAGTTTTCTTGCTGTGTAGCTTCATGGAGATTGCCATATTGCTGAGAGTTGCTGTGCTTATTCTGGTCCCCGGGTGGAGGCAAGGAGGTTATAGTCTAGGGTTAGTCAGGAGCAGGGCAAGGATGGTGTCCAAGACATCCTCACCTTTAGGGCAGAATGCACTATGCAAGATGCATGCAAAATACTCGCATGAGTCTCGCATGACTCACCTGGCATGGCCCCTGCCTCCCCTGCATAGAAACACAAGCAGCTGACACACTCCCGTCAAGAGAGCCATCAGCTGTGCCAAGTGAGATATGCGAGTCTCATGTGTGTATCTCGCATGCATCTCGCATAGTGTTTCTCTGCCCTTAGAAGTACTTCTAGGAACATGGTCTTCTGGAGACCCCCAGTCTAAGAGTCAGACTAGTTAACCGGATTGCCTTTTGCCCATCACTGCCATCCAGCTACCTTATCCCCTTGTCCGTTACTACCACCTGTGACAATTTGTTACACTGTTCATTCTGCAGCATAAGTGATTAAACTGCTTTTTCTTTGGGTTGGTGTAATTGCAGTGATATCAGATTTATATTTTTTCATGTTTGGCTACACTAAAAAGACACATATTTTTTTACAAATCGGTGGTGCCGATGGAGGTGATAGAGGTGATAGGTTGTGGGAGTGGGCTCCCTCTATAAAATGCAGCGCTCACTCTTGATCAAGGTGTGGCGCCCCGCAACGAGTGCATAACAGGAGAGTATTGCATCCCAGACTGCAGATGTGATATTCTCTGACTAAGCAATGACATGGTTAAAACTCAGAGCTTCATACCCTACATGCATCACCAGCATAGAGGGCCAATAAGGTCCTGGTGGGCGGAGTGTAGGAGTAGTGTGTCAGAGGAGAATGTAGGAGAAGGAGGAAGAGTGTGGTCGGGAGGAGAGGGGGCTCTGCACAGTCCCATGCAGCCCATAAACCACCTCCGGTTGGCGCCAATGCTTGGTGCCCTGAAACCGGACTCTGGGCGAACATCCACGGGTCAAAATACACCCGCGCCCATCTACAACCAGATCACTGGTTCCGAAGCTGGTAGTCGTTTATCACTGCTATGCAAACCAGGAGTGGAGGGACCGCTCTACAGGAGTACCCCACCGCCGCTGCAAACAGAGCCGTCTTGCCGTACCCACCAAAAGGACCCAGGTTACCCCTCACCCCGGAACATACACACCGGCAGGGAAATTTAAGTAACCCCTTGTACCCGGCCTTGGCACACAAAGGCGACATCGGCAACTCACCTAGAACAAGCTTAGAATGGAGGAACACCGCGGAGCTCTGAAACCATACCGGTCATTGCTAAGTCCACTCGGTCCATTACCCGTTATCTGTATACCATGTATCACCTGCTGGTTACAGTAAACTACCCGTTGCAGAGACTACCAGTGTCCATGCCTTTTTTAGAACTGTCTATTTCCGCATGTTAGAAGTACCGCAGCTGCCTCACAACATCTTGTCCAGCTCCTGGCTCCGGGGACTCATGCTCGCCCTGCGGGGAGCGTCCCATCTGGCTGCATCCCATCCCAAGCAGCGCTGGTGAAAATCACCGGAATTCCCGCAGGTGGCGTCACGACAAGAATTAACCCCTTATCTTTTCGGCCAACTTTATTGATCTGGACCACCGGGCCCCACAGCGGCAGGCGCGGTTCCGTGAAAGGGAGAAGAAAAACGCCTGCTCCGTGAAGTCCCGGCCACGGTGAGTCAAAGGCATCTGGAGGATTAATCAGTCAGGGACTGTTACTGCAGGAGCTCATCTGTCACATTGACTGACTGATTACAGCGATCTGAGTGCAAGGACCGATGAAATGGGTCCCCATGTAAGAGGGTGTCACGGGTTAATCTATCTCCTCTTACTCAATCCAGCACTCAACCTTTGTTAAGCTGAAAAGGGAGCATAAGTCACACCCTGATACAGACCACCACACAAACACGTATACAGGGCGATGAGTCCCGGAACTAATATTGTCAGACAATCCACAGGATCACAAACTTCCTAGGGCTAGGAATTCTTTTAGAACATACAAGGTTCAAATTTATTAAAGTTTTGAGCTTTAATAGAAAAGGTACAGTGCTTACAATAAAAAGATATAAAATATGGAAATAAAAAGTGACATACAAATATGCAAAACAAAACGGAGAAACTTACAGAAATATCTAAACTTTGCAGTCTGTTTCTTTCAACATCCTATGGGGAAGGAGGAAAATGAAATATGAATCACAGCAGTATTTCAGCTGCCTCAAATCTGTGAACAAAGGACCTCATGGCTTGCCAGCCTTTTTACAGGTTTGAGCTGAGGCCGAATTTCTAGCACACCCTTTCAATTCAATATTCTAATTCCCGGTTTGTGACTGGACCATGGCTTCATTAGCAATGAATACATTTTCAATTGTTCTTGTCTTAAACTATCTTCTTTCCCTCCAATAGTAACTAGAAAATGTAATTAGGTCAATATGGTGGAGTGATTCAAAGGCAGACTGCCGAGACCCAATATTCGGTTCCCCTCGCCGTGCAATGATTGAGACCACAACATTGTAAGTTTCAAAGCTTTATTAAAACACGCAACAAACCCGATAACTATAAAAAGGAAGGCGGGAAGTGGGCGCTCGCTATCCATGGAACTGACGGGGCTGTTAGGAATTAATGAAAGGGGGTGGATTGATTTTGTCCGCAGCCCTTTGTTGTTTTAGGCATAACAGCCTACCGGCTCACTTGGAGGCTTAATAACCTTGAGGCGTATCAGCCTTATAAGGCGTAACAGCCTTGAACGGCCTACTGGCCTTGCGCGGCATATCAGCCTTAGGTCCTAGGGAGAGGCAAAACCGGATGCCCTGGCCGTCCTAGGCCGGTTGACGCCCTGTAGGAGGGGCGCCCGATGCCTAGGCCGTCCTGGACAGGTTGAATTTTACCAACTCCCTCTTCCACCGGCCAAGGAGCTGCTCTAAGCAGAGCCAGAGCTGCGACCCCCTACACGTGCTTCTGACCTTCCTCCACCCCGTCTAGGATATCCGTCAGGAATATAATCAACCTTATCTTATTTTGGCTGCTTCCATCTGAGCTTAGGACACTTTTCACTTCGTGCTATATAAAGTCGTGGTGGACTACCACGCCATACCTGACCGCCACTTTCCACGCAATTCGTGCGTTGACCTGTGTCCTGGAGCGTTCAACCGCTGACGGGTGTCTTTGCTCATAGCCCCGTACCTTGGGCAGCGTAGCGGACCATGTTATCACTGTGCGATTAAAAGAGATCCAACCTTTCTGAAACTTTCTTCATGATCTGCAACAGTTCTTGAATCCTCATGGACACCAACTCATCGTTCCCGGCATGTATTACTAATATCACTGGATCCATTTCTCCCTTCGGAGTGGCCACTGCCTCTGGGAGCACCTGCATCCATGTCGAGTCTATTGCAGTTTTCCAATGGACATCATGATCCCGCAAACTGAGGTTTTCACCTCTCCTGGCTTCTTCCCCGCTTGTCTGCCCATATCATTTTCGATTGACACAAAACTCTGCCGGCGCTTATAAGAAAAATTACACTTCCTTGTAACCGGGGGGTGGGGGGGTAAAAGCGAAAGAAGAACTTTTAAAGGTAATGAGGAAAGGTGGGAAGGAAGGTGGAGTCGAGGTGGAAGAAGAACCAGCTGATGTAGGAAGGGGGAAAAAGGAGACTGGAAGCAGGGAGCCGGAGGAGGAGGGAAGAGTCCGGAGCGGAAAAGAGGAGTAGAGTAGCGGAGTTAGGGAGAAGAGAGGGGAATGCTGAGTCTTGACGGGGGACGCACGTGCATCGTCCTGCTCACAGTAAATCTGATCTTACATACCGAAACAGGGAGTCTGACCTCCATCTTTTCACCTGTTGTATCTCGTGGATCGACCAGGCCCCCTCTCGCTGCCTCCGTTGCTGCTCCGATCCGAAAGGAATGTGTGCCGTACTGGTTTGGTTGGCGACCCGCTTTCCCAACGAGACTTTTAGCAAACTGGCGAACTGTGCAACGGTGAGCGGAGCACCATCTACATGCTTGAAAAACATAATTGAGTGCGGGAAGCACAGTGTTGCTGTATGGCCTCCCAGGGGCATGTAGGACCTCCCGTGGACCGCCTGATGTGAATTCTAACCCCTTCGTTACATGCTATTCCCTCGTCATACCATGGCCCCCCCCGGGCGGTGGGCTGACTTTTCATTGCAACAGCAAATGCTGCAGTGGCCAGCCAAGCTTAGTAGTGACTAACACAATATTGCAACCAGTCCTTTGCCATATGATTGGAAACCGGATGACTTAGTGTTACGGGATATTGGTGCCCTATTGCAGGAATGCCTGCTGACCATTCCAAGTTGCAGTCATCTCAACTGTCAGGATTTCAGGGAGTGCCCATCGGGGGAGGTTCTCCAATTTGTGGTGTGACAATGCACTTACGTTTCTTATCAAGGGAAAACGCGTTGGTCCTCCTGCACGGCTTTGCAGACTGATATTACGAGGCCGTATGTATAATTATTGTTTGATTAATTAATAAATTACTTAATATTTATTATTATTATTATATACACATAATTTTAATTAATTATTATTATTTATTTATTTTTTTTGCCGGTTTGTGTTAAATCGCCTTTACGCTTAAACAAGCTGTCAAATCGCCTCCTCGACCCTCCTGTAAAACCAGGAATTTCCAGGTCTTGCTTCCCATGACCTCCATTGGCAGGGCCTATGCCTAATGATAACCTTGCTATTAGGAGTACTGCGAGATGTCGCAGTGTAGGCTGTGGGTCCAGGATACTACAGGTGTGTGTCATAACCACAGGTTAGCCTCTATGCCATGGTTGAGTCGTAGCCTGTGAACTTACCCGTGCCCCCCCAAACTTGCTTCTGGCACTAGCTCTGCGAGGTATGGGCCCTGGCTTAGGAAGGCTGGTTGCCTTATATAGTGGTAACGGATATATCCCCAAGCATTATGGTTGTACTAAAGTGTATGCTTACCCATTGCATTAGGAAGTGACGTGTGTCTTCTTCCTGTAGAGCTGGAACCATTATTTTTATTGATAAATCCGGTGTAGTTAATTAGCTATGTTTTTATTATGCCCACGTGGTGTGCTGCTACCTGTCTAAATATTACTTAAACCTTGTGTTGTTATTATTTATCTGTCTATATATAATAAAATTAGAGGAGGCACCTCCTTCAACTTCAGTCATATGGGCTTTATTCTCAGGGGCCACGACGTTTCGACCGTATGGTATGTCTCAAGCAGTGTCCACCAGCAGTTATAATTTTTTTTTTTTTTTTTTTATAGCCTGTGTATCTGATCAGTCCGTCTCGGAGCAGCGGCTGTCACAATGAATACTGGACCTTATCAGGAGGTGGTAAATAGCACGCTAGGCGGGGCTGTGTACGTCAGCATGCAGCCGTGGGCGGGAGGTGAACTAACGACCGATGCCCGATGTGTCTCATCTGTTGCGCCTGAATTTAGTTATCTACTTAACGAACAAAAGGATGGGAAACTGTGAGGTTGAAATTCCCTTGGAGGAGCCTGTTTGATGTTCTGCTATACCTTGCAGGCTTTGAACTATACCTGCATGTGAAAACTCTTATTTAATCAAATTGAGGAAATTAACATCCTGAATTTACTGTTAACGTTAAAGGTACCGTCACACGTGTCAATATTGCATGCAATTTCATTTGCAATTTGCTGGTTGCAGTGAAATCATGGACACATTGTTCTATTTTGTTGCTGTGTACAAATGGAGCAATGTGTCCATGATTTCACTGCAACCAGCAAATTGCAAGTGAAATTGCATGCAATATTGACGCGTGTAACGGTACCTTAAGTCCCAAGTGTCATGAAGTCAGTCTTGGAATTACTAGGTTATGTAGAAGTGTTCCAGAGTTATAACCTCAGGAGGTGACCCGGTCAAAATTGTCAATTGAGGCTTGGCCCATAAGGGGTTAATATATCCCAGGACCTGAATACCTATTTTGCGTACCAGACCAGCGAGACTCACGATCGTACGTACCATTCAAGGCCGGCCTCACCATCCACCAGCTTGGTGGACTGTCGCACCTGAGGTGTGCCAACCTGTACCTGTAGCATACTGTGGAAATAGACACTTACGTGATGACTGGCAGAAACGGTGTAGGTAAATGTATGTATATGGCTGAATTGTGAATCAGTTTCCGTGATCTCATTACCATGTGTGTTAACCATTGCAGAAGCGCTTGCGTGTAAACTTAATGGAGATGCTGTTACTAGCACTTGGGGCAACCAGTGTTCGGATTCTCCTGAAAGGAGAGGTTATTCTTTGGCTTCGTATGGTAGTTCTGAACAGGATCTGTAAATTAGACCTTAAACATATTGATATGGAGCTAATTGTTGGGCAGGGACATTTGTGCTCCCTGCTATCCTGATCAGTCTTGTCTAACGCATGCTGCCGCAACAATCCCCACAACCACCCGGAGTGGGGAGGGGGGGATTAGTATATACTGTGCCATAGTGGTGGACAGACAGGAAAGGGAGCCCATGATATTGTATCTTGACTTTATGGATTGTCACCTGGACTTGCACAAGTTAAAACTGCATGCTCCCTTGTGAGCAATTCCTACATTGTATTTGGTAATGCCTTACAAGCCCTGTATATACTCTTTACAGTTTGATGTGGTTACAGCCTGCTATATAACTGAATCATATCTACTAGATCTGCATATAGACTCCGTGACAAACACAGCTCTGCTATATCACAGAATCATATCCACTGGCTCTGCTATGGATTCTGTGACAAACCCAGCCCTGCAATGCCACTGAATCATATCTAACAGCTCTGCTATAGACTGTGACAAACACAGCTCTACAATATCACTGAATCACATGTACCAGCTCTGCCATAGACTGTGACAAACACAGATTTGCGAAGCCACTGTCATATCTAACGGCTCTGCAATGTCACTGTGTCATATCTACCAGATCGGCATTGTCACTTAATAATATCTACCAGCTCGGCAATAGTCTCTGTGACAAACACAGCGCTGCTATGTCATGGAGTCATATCTAATAGGTCTGTGTTAGACTCCATGACAAACAACTCTGATGTATCACTGTTTTTTTTTTTTGTTTTTTTTTGCTACACCGCTGGTGCAGGCCAGCCTCAGCTCGACTACACCAGCTCTGCTCCATCTGATTCTGTGAGAGGGTGTGCAGCGGGGTCCTTCCTGGCCGGGCGTTCGCGGGAGTAGTTGAACGCCGGGCCGGAAGTGACCTCGCCGCACGTGATGTGCGGCCGCCGGATGCCGCGCGTGACTTCCGGTCACGTGACGGCCGCGTCACTGCCGGCCGCGTCACCGGAAGTGACGTGACGGACCGGGAATCATAACGCGGCGATGGCCGCGTCACAGGAAGTGACGCGGTCGACCGGGGATTAGGCTGCGGCCGCGGCTCCCGCGGGATCGCGGACCCTGGTGGAGCAGGGGCTGCGAGCAGAGCGGGTACCAGGTGAGGGTAGGCCGCGGGCCCGGATTCAGCAGGAGCGCGCGAGCCTGACGTGATGCGGCGGCCCCCCCACTGTGCGCCCCTAGGCCGGAAGCGTTGCGGGCGAAGATGGAGGTGAGGACCCGCCGGGAGCCTCCGTCGTGGCGGTGATCCCATGCCCGGTGAGTGGGGTGGCTGAGCAATGATGCCTAATTTGGGTGGGGGTTGAGTTTATAAATGCTCGTGCCTGGAAGCCGCGGGCCCCGCCGTTCTCCCTAGCTCCGGGGGGAGGAGCGCTGCGCAAGTGGATCAGATGTGAAGGTTCGGGGCTTTTTGATCGTTGTTGCTGTGTGTGTGGACATGTAATGTGCGCCAAGCACAGCTGTATGTGTATACATGTGATGAGCATAAAGCTGAGCTGTATGTATGGACATGTAATGTGCGCCAAGCACAGCTGTATGTGTGGACATGTAATGAGCATAAGCACACCGCCGCTGCCGGTGGGCCCGGTGGATCCTACGCTCTGTGGGCCATCCGAGAGAGAGCTGGTGCCCACAAGGGAGGCAAGCCAGTTGGCTCTCTCCCGGCTGGTCCTCTCTTACCTCTGCTCCTAGGGTCCATGTACAGCGTCCATCATCCGTTCGGCGAAGCGATCGTTGTTTGTTCACCAGTCGACGATGATGTTCGCCTGGGGAGCAGGAAGGTAAGAGGGAGGTTGCCCTTAGGTAAGGCTACTTATAGCCAGGAGGCAGGCTGAGGGCTAGTGAGGAAAAGGGGGAGGAGAGGAACCTGAGAAGGCAGGCTAAAGGTAGTGAGAGAAGGGGGGCTTCTTTCCTTGTCCTGCATCATTGCACGAAGAGGGGGATTGTTGTTGCCAGATGAGAGCTCAGCAGTCTAGGGCATATGGCAGCGGCCGAGGTGCCTTCCATAAGAAGTGAGAGATAGTTTCACTTCTTGGGTTCTCATCAAGGCCCCCTGGGGTTCAGATCCTGAGCAGAGGAGATCAAAAGGTCTTGCTCAAGATAACACAGGTTATGACGTACATATTTTCCTCTACAGAGGGTGACTAAAGGTCATATACCTCCTTGAAAACATCAATGGTGTATATGCAAATGTATAAGTATTTTTAATTGCTAAATTTTTGAAAATGTTTTCCCTTTTTGGCTGCAGTACTGCTAATGGTCAGAAGATGTTATTGTTTCCTGCCCACTTCTGCAGAGTACAGAGTAAGGCTAGGGTCACACCAGTGCTGTAGCTTCCGCCAAAAGGATGCGTTTTTATCATCTAGCAATGTCTCCAAACGGATGCGTTAACGCACCCATTGACTCAATAGAAATAATACTTGGCCAAATTGGTATGCGTTTGGTACTATAGATTTTTCTAGCGCACAGCATAACGCGGTCTGCAGCGTTTTTTGGGCTGTTTTGGGAAACGTGACTGTGCCAGATGCATTAATTTATCATTGGAGTCTATGACAAAAGCATCTGTTGACGCATCCGTTAATCCATGCTACATAAATGTGCACAATTTCATGTGAACGCGAGGGAAAAAAACGCATCCTTTTAACGCATCCATTTAGCAGATGGCACAACGTGAGTGTGACCCTAGCCTAAGAGTTTAAGTTTTTCTAAGGCTAGGGTCACACATAAGCCCTTGGTCAGTTTTTGGCATCAGTTTTTGCATTTCTTTTTCTAGATCCAAAAACTGATGGAAAAACGGATTTTATGTAATAAACACCCTATCCGTTTTTTTCTGCACCCAAAAACATTGCTAGGAGCTATTTTAACCCAAAAACATTGCTAGCAACGTTTTTTTTGGTGCCTTAAAAAAACAGTTCCGTTTTTTCTTGCATTTTTTGGCAAAAAATGACTAAGTCCAAAAAACGTTCAGGGGCACAGGAGGCTCAAAAAGCACCCTAAAAAACGTATTTGTCATGGGAAACACTCTGAAAAACAGATTGGCATGTGTGACCCTAGCCTAACAGGAATAACAGGGATAGTTTTGGCCGGGTTAACTTCAGAGCCATCTCACAGTGGGATGGAGTAGTAGGGGATATCTTGAGCATGTAGTTCTTGAGTTATTATATTGTGGGTTGTGCAGTGCAAGCTAAAGGAAGGAGAAAAATATAGATGGTGGGGCAGTTGACCAAGGTTGGAGTGCAAATGTAGCTCTACAAAGATGGACCAAGGAGAAGAGGACTCCTACCAGGCAAGTTGTGTGAAAAGTCATGAATACAGCTTTGACCAGCATAAACGGGGACCTTTTAAAAGAAAGAGGTATGGGGGTAGTGGCTCTACAAGCAGTCTCTGAAAAGTAGGATAGGAGTGCTGGGTATCAAAGCCTCAGCAAAACACGTGTACCCATGTAGCTAGATATTAGTGGGATGCAGATGAACCAGCCTCCTCCTCACTACTTTGCAGCCTTTATGGAAGGAATTAATATGATAGCTGTAACTCTCCTGGAAGAGCCATTCTGTGTTAAAGGGAAAAATGGACAATGTCATACTTGTTATCCCAAATGTGTCAAATTACCTGACTACAAAGAAAGTGAAGCTATTGAAATCTGTGTGAGACGCTTTAAAGTGAAGGCAATGTGCAGTAGTACCACAATATGTGCAGCAGAGGATAAGAAGAAAGCCTCTGGCCTAGAGGTACCAACCCAAGTTATACTACCTCACACACCATCATTGTCTGTAGCATGCCTAGGCTAGTAAAGTGAAGCCCTCATCCATGACTACAAGCATGGGCACATTACACCTGTACCTCTTCCCACACTGGTCAGCTGTCAGCATGGAACTATCACTGTGGGTTTTTCCATCACATACATAGCACATCATGGTGTGGGAACTGACACCTGTCCATAATGTGTTATGTCCATCATTGGTCATTAAGTGATTAATACACAACCCAAAAAGGGGAAGTCATGCCCCTGTGCGTATAAAGTAATTTGCTTTACCTCTAATAGTACCTTTACACGCCGCTACCGAAGGTTAGAAACCACCGGGTGTCTCACGTGCACGTGCACGTTTCAACGGTTCCTAATGGTACCTGACACCGCATTTACACGCCACTACAAGGTGCTCCACAGTAGGTTTTTTTGGATCCCTGGAAGCACCAACGGGTGCCGCAGGTTACCTTCTGTAGAGCACCTTCCCAGATTTACACGCCGCTACCACAAGGGAATATGGGCGGACCTGGGGCAGCAGAGACAACACATAGGCATGCCAGAGTTGCGGATTACGAGACGCTCATACGGTGATTGGACAATGCAATAGCATCATGATTGGCCAGCCAGCGCAGGAAGGCTGGCTAATACATGATGCTATTGCAATTGTGTAGTGTGACTGGTCAGCTCCTTAAATATGCCACCCTATGCAGGGACAACCAATCATAACGCAGGAGCTTCCACCAATGATCGCTGATGGGGCGCGGTATCCCGGAGGCTGTGTCACGCCCCAGGGAGTTCACTAGGTGATGAAAATACCTTCCTGTTCCTCGATTACACGCCGCTACCATAGGGTTTATACCTACTTGTTTTTGAGCACGGCTGAAAGACAGGTGTCGACAGAGACCGGTGGCAACAACCTGAATTACACGCCGCTACCTCGTAGTGTTTTGAAGGTACAAGTTACAATTATCTCCGACACCCGATGGTTTCTAACCTTCGGTAGCGGCGTGTAAAGGTAACATAATAGAATCAGTTGTGATTCCATGCTGTGCTGTCTGTACACTCTTTTGCGTCCTTCCCAGCCAAGGAGCTGTGGTATGATCAGACCATGCTCCTGCACGGTCAGGCACATCCAATAACTAATAATATTCAATAAACAATAATTATGTTCCTGATCCCCCATAATAGTATTCTTGGTGGCATACAAGTCTAACTAAGGCTAGTGTCACACTTAAAAGGCTCAATGCGGTAACTGCATCCATTACCAGATGCGGTTTTATCGTGTGCCTTCATACTATCGTTTGATAGTAAAATTGCCACCCTTATTTCTCATCTGGATGCATTAACGCATCCAGTTTTGGAATGTGGGTTTTTGATATTTTAAAAACAACATCTGGATCCGGATCTGGTCCCATAGGCGCCCATGTTAAAAAAAAATGCATCCGGTTTTGCAACCGCTCCGAAAAATGCAGCCTGCATGATTTTTCCCACAGGCTGCAAAATCGGATGCCTATGGGCTGCAGATCCGGATGCGATTTTGAGCATTTTTAATGCTCAAAACCAGTACAGGATCTGCAAGCTCAACCGCAGATGTGACCCTAGCCTAACCCCCAGTGGTTTTCTTTCTGCAGGTTACACAAGTTCTACTCCCTTGCAGTACTTCTCTACATTTAATGATTTCCTTTTATTTTTACTTAAGGCCACTTGCTTTTCATTTTTTTCCATTTTCATGATTGAAAAAAACACATTAAAAAAATAATAATTTGTCTTTTATATTTAACCTTGAAAACACACAATTTACACACTTTTTTTTGCAAAACTAAATTAGCACTTATAATTACCTTAACACCATTTTTTCTTACCATTTCTTTATTTCTCTTTATTTGTCTTATTTTCAATTAAATTGTTCTTTTCATTTGACACTCCATATAACTATGTAGGATCTTCGTGCTTCTATTCAAACCTGTTTGCTATTTAAACTGTACCTTTGCTTTACTCACCGGATGTAGTTTTAAGTTCTCAAGAAGAAGCCTTTGAAACGCAAAGACTTCATAAAACCATTGCATTTAACCCTTTCCTTCCTGTTATGCTATCTTCCGTTCTTCAAGGGGGCACCTTTGAGGGATTGTTTTGTAACAGTATAAAAACTGGTGTACCCTATTGACTTACTGTCAATACTATTACTATTTTTCTGCCAAACAAGAAAACAAAATTCCAACAAATGAAAAATCTGCTGAAATCCAGACAATCGTAATTTGTAAATATTCTGCAAGTATTGAACAGTCACTTAAAGTCTCTATTCCAACAGATGTGTTGTGGTCATGATTAAGAATGCTATTTTATGTTTGAAATGCGTTGACATGGGTCACGCTTACCATGCACTATTTTCTCTGTAAGGCACCTTTAAAATGTTATCGAAAACAATTTCACATGTACAGAGCTGGATTCAAATTTGACTTCATTCATTGATCTGGTTATGGCAGGACTGATATCCGGGCTCCATGTGAATGGGAGATTGGCAAATAGAGCTGGATCTTTTCTTTTCGTAAGGAAAAGGTTAAACCCGCGTAGTTGTACGGTAGTTATTTAAGTCTATGCATTTCAAAGCATGAGGCTTCTTATTCAGTGACTTAAAGAGGTCTGCAGGATCAGAAGACACCGCATTTTGGATGCAGTGTTATTGCTGATGCATCCAAAATGCAGCATAGTGGGTGGAATTTGTAGAAATTCCATGCTCACTATGCTTCTCTCTATCACAGAATATTGTCCGCTGCGGTGCTGGTTACTGGATTTCCACATTTCCATAGAATGTTAATTTCATGCTGCGGAGATGGAAGAGATAACCATGGGGTACACACAGGGAGAAGCAGCAATGCACCCTCCGCAGATGGTGAGTACAGGGAAGCTGTGGTCTCCCTGCATGCACCCGTGGGTTCCTGCAGATCCGGGGGCACTGTGTCCAAGACGCAGCACCCCTGGATCGTGAGCACATACCCTAAATATCTAAAAGATGTGGGGTCCCCATAATCTCCTTTGTTAACTTGTGACTTGAATGTGGTGACAGAAGAGATGACCATACATCTAAGGGTTGCCTTCACACTGTGGTCAGGTCCGATCCGGGGCTGTCAGGGGTGAACCTGACAGCCCTGACTGGATCAGCACACAGAACCGGAGGGCAAATATGCCCTCTAGTCCGGTGTGCAGCCTGACGCAGCTGCCGCTGCTGATGAATCAGGACGAAGGCTCGCGGGGAGCTAGCCACAGTCCTGAAATAACAGCGGGGTGCAACCGCCGGTGTCCGGTTCCCAGATCCTCCCGGATCGGGGCAATCCAGCCCCATATGCTCCCATGTTAAGGGAGTGCCGGATTGCTCCGGGAGGATCCGGGGGAATCTGGGAGGATCGGGGAGGATCCTGGGGAATCCAGGAGACGCCAATTTTGGGGACATTGTTCTCCCCGGACACAAAAACGTTGCAAGCAATGTTTTTGTGTATGGGAGAAAAATTCGATTTCTCCCAGGTTCTTCCAGAGAAATGGAAGCCAGATGGCAGATAGCTGGATACTATGGGGCCAAAATGCGGTCGAGGGATGTCACTCCTGACAGCCCGGGATCAAACCTGACCGCAGTGTGAAGGCATCCTAAGGCTGGTTTCACACTGCGGTCCGGTCAGGTCAGATCAGGTCAGGTTTTGTGTTCCAAAACCAGGAGAGGAACTTGCAGAGAAAAAGTATAATTGAAAGATTGACACCTGTTCTAGGTTTTGGAGTCACTCCTGGTTTTGGAACACAAAACCTGACCTGATCTGACCTGACCTGACCGCAGTGTGAAGCCAGCCTTAGACTAATTCTATGCATTACTGTGGGATTTGTGAAAGTAGCTGAGCAGCTCAAATGAAACATAATTCCAAATCTGCTGTATTCACAGGTTCGATTACAAGCTGGCCAAAGATATGGATCAACATTTAACTGTATTTTGACAATTTACAGAAATGAGAGGGTAAGTAAGACAGATAAGTGATAAACATTATACATTTAGCAAATTTCAAATGCATTTTTAACATTAAGGCCATTAAAAAGTTGTTATTTAACTTTGAAGCTAATACTTGCACCATATTTCACACACAACTGACTGGGAACCTCCAGCAACTCGTTCTACTGTTCACATTGGAGTTCTATTTTGAAGTCCTTTTAAAATCCTCTTTATAATTTCAATTGATGACTCTAATTTGGTGCCACATTTGCTTTCAATTAGCAAATTCCACCAGCTTGTTAAGTCTGTTTGCACATTTTTCATGTGGAACTGCACATGGATGTAAGGGCCACGTCACACACACAGATTATTGTGCGGATATTGTTTGCAGATTTCTGGTTGCAGTGAAATCATGGACACATTGTTCCATTTTGCGGCCGTGTACAAATGTAACAATGTGTCCATGATTTCACTGCAACCAGAGATCTACGAACAATATCTGCACAGATATCTGTGTGTGTGACGTGGCCCTAATAGATATTAAATTGATAATAAAACATTTTTTTTTAAATTAATTTAGCCTCTGCTGCAATATTAGCAATCAAAGTATTGGTACACACTAAGTTAACTTTTTTCTTAAGCCCTATTGGATTGTATTGGTTAGCTTTCATTGCTCCATTTTGTGGCTGTGTACAAATGGAACAATGTGTACATGATTTCACTGCAACCAGTAAGTTGGTCAGAAGTTGGACAGATAAGTTGGTGTGTGTAAAGTGGCCATGAGGGCTTGTACTTTATCTGTATGAGTTGCTGCAAAGGGCAGCAACAACAACTTATGGCCACTTTACACACACCAACTTATCTGTCCAACTTCTGAACAACTTACTGGTTGCAGTGAAATCGTGGACACATTGTTCCATTGTACACAGTCACAAAATGGATCAATGTGTCCATGATTTCACTGCTACCAGTAAGTTGGTCAGAGGTTGGACAGATAAGTTGGTGTGTGTAAAGTGGCCCTAAAGCGGCCGTCACACGCTACGATATCTTGAAAGATACACAGATGTCTGTGCGTGTGACGGCAAGATACGACCAACGAGAAATGTTAAAATCGCAAAATTGAGATCTGAGCTCCGGAGCTCAGATCTTGCGATGAACGATTTAACGATCTGCTTCATCGTGGTGTATGACACCACGATGAACGATCTCCCAGCGGCAGAGCCTATGCTGGGAGATGGTAACTATGGTACACGTCGGGTTACTAAGCGCTGCACGGCGCCTAGCAACCCGATGTGTACCATAGTTACCAGTGATCTCGCTGCTCCACATCGCTGGTGAGTCTGTCTGTGTGACAGCTCACCAGCGATGTGAGCGATATTGTAAGCGATCGCGCGTGCACGTGATCGCTAACAATATCGCTAGCGATATCGTAGCGTGTGACGGCCGCTTTAGAAAGAGAACACCCCACCATATCTTAGGTTTCTCAGTGTGTGAGATGTAGGAATATAGAGCTACTGTCCTCTTCTAACCTCCTGCACAATTAGGGTGCGTTCACACGCTGTGTATTTGCTGCGTATTTTTACTCTAGTGCTGTTGCAGTTTTCGTAGCCAAAACCAGGAGTGGAACAATCAGAGGAAAAGTCTAAATAGTGTCAGGCAGCAAAAGGGGTTAACTGTGTCTTGCGGCCGCACCTGACCCCGTGTCCTGGGCCTATCTTCCAAAAAGTGGTTATATTTACAGGGGATTATTTACAGAGTTTGTCGTTGTGACGCCACCTGTAGCTTCTGGTGATTGGCACCAGCCCGCCACAGTCCGCCGAAGGTAGATGGTATTGTGGCTAGGATGGTGTAGTCCTCCACAGGTAGGACTGGAACCTCCGGGGCAGCGTTCCTGTAGAGGAATAAATTCATGCAAACAAAAGCAGGCTAAGTCCAAAGTCACTGTTCCTCCGGGTACTTTACTGGCAATTGTATTAGTTGCATACAAAAGTTACAGTGCTTTATTCCTGATGGTGTGAGGACAGGTAGCGGAACGGGTGGCTGCAGGCAGATCTTAGGTGGTATGATGGACCCTCGGTGTGCCTTTGTGCTCTATTCCTGTATGTTCCTTTCCTGCTTCCCAGTAGTGGTGAAGTCTGGTTCCATAAAGCTAACGTGACCTCCTGCGTCCTCTCTTCATTATATTCCGGTACCACCAGGAGGAGTCTCACCTGTACAGGTTGTGCCACCCGCACAACCAGGATGAACGAGCATCGGGAACGGGTTCCTTTGGTCGGCACAACTTTTCTGCTGCACTTCCGGGTGTAAGTCACGTGGGTGGGATTCAAAATCCATCTGATGAAGATAGCATGTGCTGTTGAAACGCGTTGTGTTTAATAAGAAGGTTTGTAAACCTCCACTATTGCCCTAGCTTCTGTGTGCCCCAGCGCTCTGATTATAACCTAGAAGTGAACACAAGACAGGAGAAAGGTGAGCTGAAACTATTTTCTATTTCTATGCATTTTTCAAATAGCTGCGTTTGTGTGGCTAAAAAAACACAGCACAAATGCAACACAAAAAAATATGCACAGTGGGCACATAGCCTGGTGTCTTCTTCATTTTGTGTTTTTTATGCATGAGGGTAGGTAGTGGTTTTGTTTAATTTTTGCTCTTAGTACTTACATCCGAGTGGTTTTTAAAATATGTTAATAAAGAGTATTTTTTATGAGTTTTCCTGGAATTTATACATGCAGTTCGGCTCTCTGCCCACATGCAGCCACGGGTCGGGGGGGGCGGAGATTTTTTTCC
This sequence comes from Allobates femoralis, assembly GCA_033576535.1. NCBI lineage: Eukaryota > Metazoa > Chordata > Amphibia > Anura > Aromobatidae > Allobates > Allobates femoralis. The sequence continues at coordinate 543,985,912 of JARQOC010000004.1, forward strand.
CTTAAAAACTCTGCTTTTACACCCGATGCGAGTCCAACAAACACTGGAAGAGGTTCTCACTGGGTCAAGCACTAAACGCACACGAGCACAGCGATACTTGTTTCAGTGCTTGGGAAATACAAAGCACCCGAACTCCAACCCCAAATAGGTTTGCATCTCTAGTGCAGGGTAGAAAGTGCAGGGTCGAAAGCACCAATGACAGACACTGGTCAGATAGCACCCTTAACTCATTTTGTGCCCATACCTTGGTTACTAATATCTCTTCAACGGAGAGGTGGAAAAACAAAAAACAAAACATGCTTTATTCTGCAGAGCCACCAATATTACATGATGTGTCCAGTTCAATGTGAAAAACTTTGTGAAAAGTCCTCAGAAATTATCTTTACACTAAGGGTCTATTTACATTAGACAGTTTTGTAAAGTTTGAAGGTGGCTTTACACGCTTCAATCGCGTTCCGATATCGCAGTTCAATGGCGCGGGAGCGCGCATTTAGTGCACGTTTCTCCCGCATCGCATTGAATGTTTACACGCTGCGATATCGGAATACAACGTCCGTGCGATGTCTCCGCCTCCCAACCCAGGATCACATACTTAACATGGGAGTGAATGGGTGACGTTTCAAATCGCATCGTAGTTGGGCGTTTACACAGCACGATCCGGCTTCAATCGCTATGCAATATCGGGGCATTGAATAGCACGCTCATTCAATCCCCGATATCGCATTGACATCGTGCCTGCATCGTATTGGACGTTCACACCATACAACGCAGGCACGATTTCGGCTCCGACGATTGAACCACGTGACTTTTGATTGAAATCGTACTACGATATCGCGACGTGTAAACCCGCCATAACCCCTTAAGGACCAGACCTCATGTTTTAAATCTGACCAGTGTCACTTTATGATGTAACAACTCTGAAACGCTTCAACAGATCCCAGTGATTGTGAGATTGTTTTCTCGTGACTTGTTTTACTTCATGTTAGCTATTCATTTTGATCCATATTATTGGTGTTTATTTATGACTATAGCTAAAATTTTGCAAAAAAAAAAAGGAAAATCAGATAGATATACCACACAAAATAGTTAATAAATAACATTTCCTATATGTCTACTTTAGATCTGCACTATTTTTGAAGCACAATTTTTTTGTTAGGAAGATAAAAGGGTTAAAAGTTTAACAGCAATTTCCATTTTTTGCATCAAAATTTACAAAAACATTTATTTAAGGACCACATCACATTTAAAATGATTTTGGCAGACCCATGTGACAGAAAATACCCCAAAATTTACCCCATTCTAAAAGCTGCATCCCTCAATCAGCCAAAATCACATCCAAGAGGTTTATTTAGGGTAGGGTCACACTTCCGTTTTTTTTTTTTTCTTAAACCTGATCCGGTTTTGAGCTTTTCAAAAGCTGAAAACCGGAGCAGGAAATGCTCCTCATAGGAGCCCATTATAAAAACCAGATTGCTTTACAACCAATCCGGTTACCCCATCCAGATCTGCAGCCTGCGTGAAAAATCATGCAGGCTGCAGTTTTTGGAGCGGCTCTAAGCCCCGCAATGCGGTAACCGGATTGCTCAGGATGTGTAATCCAGAGCAATGCGGTAACCGTATATACTTTGCTTATCCCAGCTGCCGCAGGGATAAGCAAAGTGTTTAAAGTGATCCTGACCTCACAAACTGACCCCCCCCCTGCATCTTTATATCTGTAACTGCACCCCCTTCTAGCCATCTCTTTTGCAGAAAAAATCAATTTTGTAAAGTAGAGAAGAGGTTATATTTACCTCATCCTGTGTGAGTTCTCTGTTTCTGAGGAAGCCGCAATAGGCAGGCCTGTCTGCTGCTCCCTTGTAATTATGCACGCCCCTCTCAGCTTGCATAGAGCCTGGCCGCGTCATGAAAGGGGCGGGGCTCTGGCATGACGCGATTTTAGCTACGCCCCTTTCATGACGCGGCCAGGCTCTTAGCAAGCTGATACGGGCGTGCATAATTACAAGGGAGCAGCAGACAGGCCTGCCTATTGCAGCTTCCTCAGAAACAGAGAACTCACACAGGACAAGGTAAATAATAGGTTAATATGTTACGTACAGTAAACTGACTCCTGTCGGCTCTGTACAAGCTTATGAATGAAGCCGCAGCTCCCCTGTGAGCAGCGCTCATACTATACCTAATGTTCGTATAGTATGTGTGCTGTCCTAGGTCCTGCAGGCATTTACAGTAGATCTATGGGCAGCGCAGCGCCATAGATCTACTGTATAAGCCTTCAGGACCCTGGACAGCGCACATACTATACATACATTAGGTATAGTATGAGCCTGCTCACAGGGAAGCTGCGGCTTCACTCATAAGTTTGTACAGAGCTGACAGGAGTCGGTTTACTGTACATAACATATTAACCTATTACATGCCAACCTAAGTAGGTGTCATGTCTCTAGGGGGGGTGGGCACCCCCTAGAGACATGAAGGCATAATTATCATCATTAATTAAGCTTTATTCATAGATTTTACAGTTTGCTCATCCCTGTGGCAGCAGGGATGAGCAAACTATCCGGTAACCGGATTGCTCTGGATTACATATCCAGTGAAATCCGGTTACCGGATTGCGGCTTCAGCAATCCGGTTACCAGATTGCGGCTTGTCTGAAGCCAATTGCGTTCACCGCATCCGGATCTGGATGCGGTGAACGCAATTTCAGTAATAAATGTGACCCTAGCCTTACTCTTCATGTGCTTCACAGGAACTAAAGTGATGTAATGTGAACAGAAACAATAAAAACACAATTTGGATTTAGGAGTGCAGGTTTTGCAGGGTTTCTTTTTTGGGGAAAGGTAAAGAGCCATAACGCTTGTAGAGGAACTTTTGTGCTACCAATAATATGGAAGCCACTCTATTTCTGTTAACAGATGATGAATCATGATTGGGGACAAGTTTCTTGTGGGGTGAGTAGAAGCTTTTATTGGTGGCATTCTGTGACACGTAACATTTTGGATCAGTTCAAATTCATCCTGTGCTCTACGCTGAGCGCTTACATTGGAGTTTCCATCTAAATCTTTAAAATTTATGATTCAGATGAAACCCCCGATGGATCTATTAACTAATGAGACAGCAGAGTTATTCTGGATTCTGTGTCGCTTCTAGAGGTGGTCGATCGCACTTTTATGCACTCCTTCAAAGATGGACACAGCCGGATCATAGGTCAAAGTCCAAAGTGACTCCATCTGCCTCATTATAGCGAATGTTCCATAAGGAGTTCCGTCTGAATCACGTATTTTAGAGATTTATACAAAAACCCTGGTGTAAGCGCTCAGTGTAGAGCGCAGGATAAATATGAGCAGAGCCTTTTTTTAGGTGATCTTTGGGAGACACAATGAACAAATCAACAGTAGGTCAATAATTTCTTGTATTCATTTGTTGCACCATTTTCTGTATGAAATAAGCGATAAGGCCACTTTATTCTTCAGGTAGATGTGATTGTAGTCATATCAGATTTATATTGTTTCTTTAATGTTTTGCTATTATCACATACTGAAAAACAAAAAAAAAATTTGGATTACCATATTTTGCAAGCTATCATTTTTCTATATTTCTGCCGACAGAGTCAAGTGAGGGATTGTTTTTTTTCAGGACGGTTTGATGTTTTTATTGGTACCATTTTTGGGTACATAATATTTTTTGATAGCTTTTTATCCCAAGTTTTGGGAAGCAGAATTTAAAAATACCTGCAATTCAGAAATTGCTTTCTAGAGTTTTTTTTATGCCGCTAACCGTGTGATAAAAGTGATAAAACATTTTTATTCTTTGGATCAGTACGAGCACAACGATACAACATTTAGTTTTGTTTTGTTTTGCAAATTTTGCACAATAATAATGTTTTTTTAAAGAAAAAGTATTTTTTCATCACTGTATTCTATAGTTTTTTTTTATTTGTCTGCTGACGTAGCTGAAAGGCATCTTGAGTTTTGTGGGACAAAAGACATTTCCAGCGATACCATTTTTATTTACATTTGTGGCACCCCAGAGTCTGGTTGCTAGGGTACCATTGCCTCCCCATGCCTGGAAGCAGGAGGAGGTCCCCATGCCAAGTAATACACAGCATGCAACACAATACCTACTCCAGGACAGAAAGGGGAGCTCTAGGACCCGACTTCAGGAGAACTGCTCTCTCTGGTCGGGAGGATGAGGCAGTTAAGTCTGTTAGGGTACGGACACCTTGGGGTGAAAGTCAGACAACTGCAATGCAAGTTTTTCTCGCATTGCAGTCGGACTAATGTTGTTCAATGCCCGAGAGCACATTTGCAAGTGTCGGGTGTTTTTTTCTCACACGATTGACGAACGAGAAACCAATTGCAACATGCTGCGATAGTATGCGGTTCACGCGCGAGACTTGCCAATGCAAGTCTATAGGTCTGACAAAATGACGGACCGCACATGGACCATCCAAGAGGCATCTGTTTTTTCACTGATTCACTATCATTTTGTAGCTGAGAACACTGTAAAATGTTCCTGTAAAATGATTATACAGTAGATAGCTGCTTAGAAAAAAAAAAAAGAATTCCACATGGACACCATTCGGATGTGATCTGAGAAAAATATCAGACAGTCACATAACAGCCGGATGCAAAACGGACCAAAAAACGGATAACACTTGTATGACTATTGGGAACGACAATCGGACTGCATTTATTTTCGCCTGTGTGTTACCACCCTTAGGCAGCTAGTCTTAGGAGAGGGAAGAGAGAGGAATGGAGACAAGGGCTCTGGGGAATTGTAGCTGCGTCAGAGCTCACCCCGGAGCGGAGCACTGACAAAAAGGACGCCAGAGTCCTTGGCTGTGTGGGTGCTGTACGCCCCAACAGCCCAATCTGGAGGGCAGGGGGCTGTAAGCCTCCTGGCCACACCGAACACCCGGAGGCACCACAGCAGACCAAGAGCCTGGGGCTGCTAGTGGAAAGGCAGTGCTTGTGATAGGCTCACGCTGTCTGCCACACAGATCAGAGCCAACACTCAGGAGAGGGCTGCAGCATAGTTACAGGCAGCAGGGACCCTAAAAGGGAGCGCAGTAGGAGGGCCTCCAATCCCACCTGGCGAGGTGGACTCCCTAATGTTTCCAGGCTAGCCAGACTCCTTCTATCATCTGTAACTAGTACCCCGGATAGCATTATCAACTGCCAAGAAGTAAAAGGTAAAGAAAGCTGCACTTTTCTGTGTCCCTTGCTTATTCTCTGCACCCCAATAGTCACCACCACCTGAACAGACTGTCCTACCTGCCCTGGGGCCCTGCTTTACCCATGGAGAGCTACACCATCTATGCTGCGTCACCAACTGCCCCAGTGGTCCTGAACTGCAGGGTTGGCCATTCCTTGCCGAACACCACAGGTGGTGTCACGATTCAATCCCATATAACTATCCCCCATTGCATAACACAACCAGGGCCACAGAGCCGGGTCACATCTCTGTAAATTCCCCAAAGAACTATCCGGTCCAATTCTGAGTACCCCACAGCCCTGGTGGCGCGTGACACATTCATGTTTTATTTTGCTTTTATTTTAGAGGTATGATGAAAAAGCATTGTTTCTTGCCACATTTTTTTCTTCTGTTTACAATGTTCACTGGAGTGGTTAAATAATGGGACAGTTTTATAATAATATTTCTTCACTTATATAGTGCTATTGATTCCACAGTGCTTTACATGCATCAGTAACACTGTCCCCATTGAAGCTCTCAATCTAAATATCCTATCAGTATGTTTTTGGAGTGTAGGAGAAACCAGAGGAAACCCATGCAAACATGGGGAGAACATACAAACTAAAAAAAAAGCCAAGAAGCGCTGCCTGTGGTTATTACGCAATACAGAAGGTGCATATGCACATATTAATTTTTAACTGTACTTTAAACTGAGACATTTAGCAAACAATTGATCAATTCCTTGAGCTACCCTGCCTCGTCACAGCATTCTCAGATGGGACAGTCCTACTCTACGATTTTTTATATACGCTGTGCCATTACGGCCTCCTGAATGCATTAAAAGCTGAACCATATTAAATGTCACACGTGCCTGTTTTTTTTTTGTTATTGGTTTGTGGTTGACCACCACTTTTTGCCATGCGCGCTTGTTATGCATGCAATTCTATCTGTATTTATTGTGATTGATCTAGGCCGCTGTACACACATGAAGCGGCCACACCCTGCCCATAGGCTATGCTTGATTATTGCACATGTGTGCAGCGATAGTGCTGGGATGTGCTGATATTCAACACTTCTCTGCATGATCATCCTGTGATCAGTCAGATTAACTGACTGATATCATTGCTCTTAAATAGTGGATCCCCACACCTCTTGTGCTGCGACACAGCTGTCAGTGACAGTTCTAAGGCATGACGTTCATAGCTGGCCTGATACTGATACCAGCTTATGACAAGCTATGTACATCATTGGTCGTTAAGAAGTAATTCCCTTTACCCCTGGGCGATTTTCTGTTTTGCATTTTTTGTTTTTCCCTTCCCTTCTTCCAAGAGCCATAACTTTTTTATTTTTACATCAGTATAGACATATGAGGGCTTTTTTTGCAGGACGAGTTGTACTTTTGAACAAAATCATTTATTTTAGCATATAGTATACAGGAAAATGGGAAAAAATTTCCAAGTGTGGTGAAATTGCAAAAAAAGTGCAATTACACAATTTGTTTTTTTATTCACCATGTTCACTATATGGTAAAACTGACATGTCTGTATGATGCCTTGGGTTAGTACGAGTTCGTAGGTACCAAACATGTATACTTTTACTTTTATCCAAATGGTGAAAAAAAAAAAAAAAAAAAAAAAAAAAAAAAAAAAAAAATTTAAAAACTTCTAAAGAACTGGAATTTCACTTTTGAACCATTTTCCAAGACCCACAGTGTTCTCATTTTTCAGGATCCAGTGCTGTATGGCAGCCTTATTTTTGTGGCTTGAGGTGATGTTTCTAATTAAACAATTTTTGAGCTGATAAGCTGTTTTGATCACCTTTTAGTGCAATGTTGCGGCGACCAAAAAAAAAAACTTAATTTTGTTGCATGTCTGTGAACAGGAGAAATGATCACTTTGTGAGGATGCCAGGCATCCACAGGAAGTGGACTATGACAGCATCCAGGGTCATCCCAGCATCAGAGATAGAAGGAATGAAGCTGCACTAACTGGAGGTATTTCTTTATGTGCTTTATGTCAACTAGGATTCAGGCAGGCATGTAGGAAGATGCGGGCTAGACATGGAACTCTGGCCTTTTCACACACAGGTGTGCTTCAATGGGTCCACAAGACCCCGACTCATGAGAATGCATCGAGGTCCTGTGATCCCACCATGGGACCTCTGATGCCGGAGGGGAACAGCGCGATCCCCGCTGTGGTGCTTTACATCGCACTGTCACTGATTGCACTATCAATGTAAAGGGTTAACAGTGCCAGTCGGATCACTGGGGGATGATTTGGCCACTGCAATATTTGTTGCTGTTTTTTGAATAAGACCTAAAAAGTGTATGTAGTGTAGCGTGGGGTAGTAGCTGTGGGCAAAGAACTCAACTCTTACACCCGGAACATTACATGAAGGTTGGGGTCCTGGCTGGGTGTGTGAACTTTGTATAAAAAGGCACTACACCATTGCAGGCTACCGATGACTTTGGTTGGCCAGGACTAGATGTTGGAGTGTTCAATGAAGCAACTTGGTGGGAAATTTATACAATTGATATCACATAACTTCACAAATGTTTCCTTTACAACACAGAGAATTTTCACACAATCAATTTACTTCTTCAAGTGTACTTGTTTCTGCTTCAACTAGTCTCTTTTCCTGCACCACACCCCAGCACACTACTATGGTCCAGTGAGTGAAGCCTTATTCTCAACCTGCATCTTCTTTTCTCTTTAAAAGAACTAGTTTGTCAATATGGCCGGTACTTAGCTTCTCTACTTGTGATGTCTTGGAACTGCCTCCCAGGGCATTCTCTTCTATATTCCATCCTGGCCCGTTATCTCTCTGAGTTATAAAATTGATGCCATATAGCAGCTAGGAGTCTAGACCCAGGTCTCTTCACCAATTGACCACTCCATCCTTCCATCCATTTTCCATCATCTTTACTCAGCATCATGCCATCCACCATCATGGTCTCCACCCACATCAGGGGCACCCACATCATGAAATTCTCCTCACTATGCAGACTTTTGGTCTGCTTTTACTGCATGCTGGGCCCTATCTAACATCCTGAAAGGAGAAACTAAAGTTTTCCCCTTCACTTTAACCCCTTTCAGTCCCTACTGTTGGACAAAATACAATCTATCACTAATATCACAATACACATTACACATCATAACAGTACTTGTGTCTTCATGGGGGAACTTGGGATGTATGTCAGTCTCCTTACACTCCCCCTTCTCTAATGATGGTCGTTAATGTCCATTGGAATCTGAAAGAGAACAAAAAGATAACCAATATGAAGTCCTTTTTTGTTTTCTGAGAGTGTAAGAATGCTGAAATGTATTTCTAATACTAAGTTCAACACTGATAATGTAAATCTTCTGCAGTAACTCAGTTTGGCTACTGGAGGTCATCATTGAACACGAGTAGAAAGAGCTGGAAACAGGAAGTAATTTTAGTCAGAGTCTTCTGAGGTAAATTGAGAGAGACAGAGTTCTAGACGTTTCGATGGTTCAGAGAGGCACGTGGAGCTGAGAACGCACTGAGTCCGAAATGTGAGGATGTGCTGGGCCTCAGACATGTTGGAGTTCCCCAGAGACTCAATCTGCACAGTGGGCTGCAAGATAAGCCGTGCCCTGTGAGTATTACAGAAGTCTGACCGGTCATAAATTACATAGTCAGGGCAAGTTAGACAGCGATTGCAGAGAATTATTTGGTGTGTATTCCTGTGGAGAATTGACCAGGCTTCATCTGAACAAGATTCTGGACTCTGAGAGAATTGAACAAGTGTGTGACACAGAGAAGCCGGTCATGGAATTACACAGTAAGGCTGAAAGAGTGACTACCATCCCTGTTACTAAAAAGTCCAGTGTAGGAAAGACCTGATATACCCCAGTGGCCGGGGTTTAGGGTTAAACAACATACACAAATGTTATTGTCACGTCCTACTGACGGACCCCACACGTGGACCCACTGGACCGCGTAAAGTGGATGCTGATACCGGGTGATAGAGAGGCGGACCAGTACAGTAAAGTCAACAGGTTTATTTGAACAACAACAAAACAAGAACCCACGCCCCAGGGGAGAGCCACAAGGTCGCAGCACCGGAATACCACCGAAGGAGGCCCCGGAGCGCTTAACCCCTATACAGGGATACCGCCGGTACCAACCTCGGGGGGACCAATGAAGCAGACACGAGTGTTAAACCGACCCCAGGCGACGTGGTAACCAAAACAGCAACCGGGTATAAAAGAGGACACGGGGAACCGGGAACACTGAGAATCCGGAGCAGGACTGGAGACCGCGCTTCAGCAGGGAAGAGGTCCGGGAAGCAGGCCGAGACCACTGAAGTCAGCGAGGAGCCGGCACGGGAGGAATCTGCGGGAAGGAACACAGAATAATCAGATATCAAGCCAAATCAGGAACAACCTGACCAGACCAGGATTAGCAAGTTCACTACATAGAAATTGCCCTGGCAAAGAGTAAGAGGAAACAGGAAGCTTATATCACAGCAGGGTACTCCTGATTGGCAGAACACAGAGACCTGGTGATTGGCTGAAGGGAGGAGCAAGCTCCCTGCAGTTCTCCAGCAGATACTGATTTGGAGATGGATTGTCATAGCTCAAGCAGTGGCCCCGGAAGTGAGAGGAGCAGCGTTGCTCAAGCAGAGGGTTCTGGGGACAGGTGCGCGCACCCGGGGAGCATACGGTAAGGAAGACGCTACCCGACCGACCTGCGGGCGGCTGCCAGCGCCCAGGAGCCGTCGGCGCATGGTCGACACCCGGGATCCCTGAGGCCGGACAGGGGCGGTAGGAGCCGAGGGAGTAACGGCAGCAGGCCGCGGGGCACAGGCGGCAGACCCCCAGGTGGTAACAGTTATCTGGTTGTACATTATAAAAGCTGAGTAAGAAGCTTTACTCCTGCAGGAGGGGACACTGCATATGTTGTAAATAGTTTGTGGGATAGATTTATCAAGGGGAATCAGGGATCTTGAATCATATTGTACACTAGATGGGTGCCCGATGCACAATGCATCGGGATTCTAGCAGAGCGAGTCTCTGACTCGCAATGGCCGCTTCGCGGCCAATGCTTCGCGCTGCTAAGGCGACTCGCCATGCCCGCTGCGCGGGCATAGCGAGTCGCCTTAGAACTGCTCGCAATGGCCGCTTCGCGGCCAATGCTTCGCGCTGCTAAGGCGACTCGCCATGCCCGCTGCGCGGGCATAGCGAGTCGCCTTACAACTGCTCGCATTGGCCGCTGCGCGGCCAATGCATTTTTCGTATCCACATGACCACGCTGACTCGCAGCGAGTGCGGTCTCAAAAGGGGCACTCGCTCCATTCGTGATTATATAATAGATAGTGTGGGAGGTGGATGTAAGGTTATATCCCGAGGGGAACACGTGCCACGGCTGCAGTAAGAGCCTGGGTAGGCCGTGTATGGAGTAAGGGTGGGGTGGTATAGTCAGGGGTAGTTGTTTTCCCTCCTTGCATAACTGGCACGTGAGTTCCCTCGGGCTGCATAATTTGTACACTGTGATCGGACTGTTAGGGCCCATATCTTTGTTGAAAAGTTTGAATCTGTTATCTTTTTGGCACTGATAAAGAGAGTTAAATTGCCACTATTTTGGAGTCAGTGTTATTCATAGTAACGCCATATGCCTCACACACAAACGACTGATGTTCCAGCCATTTCAAGAGTGACTCAGACCTGGTACTACTTGGTTAGGACTCTGGAACGGCAACCCTCTGAGTCTATTTTTTTTTCTCCAGTCCTTTGGGTTTATTTGGCCCCTTTTAGTAAGGGCACTCAAGCCAACACAACACGGCACAAGTCATCCCTTTTAGGGTAGCCATTTATGCCAAGGGCAAAGTTCATTGAACCACCATCAGTCCATAGGATGGAGCACAGTCCTTTTACTTTGCTCCTGTCCACAAGAAAGGCACACACTCCTATAGGAGCAATGACCATCCTGGATTGGACTCAGTCCTTAAGGGTATGTGCACACTGGTGGGCGGGTTGGTCGGCGGCGGCTGGGCGGACCCGCCAGGAAGCTCTGCAGCCGTCCACCAGCTTCCTGGCGGGTATGTGCGGCGGTTGCCGGGCGGGTGCCGGGCGGGTGCACAGCGGGTTAGCGGCGGCGGTTATGCAGCGGCTGGAAGCAGCACATGATTCTGCTTGCAGCCGCTGCAGAACCGGCCGGTTTATAGAACATGCACATTCGTTGCTAACCCGCTGGGAACCCAGCGGGTTAGCAACAGATGAGCATGTGTAAACCGCCAGTGTGTGCACAGCGGGTGTCGGTTTACATAGGTTTTAATGTTAATCCAAACGCCGGTTTGGATTAACATAAATTTACATAAAACTTATGTAAACCGACCGGCTGTTTCCGCTGCTAAACCTGCACAAACCCGGACAGTGTGCACATACCCTTAGTGAGAGAGTACAACCATCAAGCAACTTCAATGTCTCTCAATCCAGCAGGGTAATGCCTAATAAGAATAACAAAACTAGGGGGAGGGTAAAAACTTCAGCCATTTGTGGCTATTATTGCAGGGAGTCCTGGATATGCAGGCATAGTTCCCTCCAAGATCTTTAAACTGCCCCGATCAAAGGTACAGCATGCACAACATGGGCTTTACCAACTTACAACTCCATCTCCTACATTCTTCAACTGGTCCTCTTTCGATCACGTTCAGACCCAGGTATTCCTTGATTCCTAGCAGAGTAATGGCCCAGTCTCTCTCGCTGTTCAGCATCCTACGTCATTGCTCCACCTTTCCATGGATGGAATCTCCTTTGGCTCCTCATTCTGTTTGGTCAACGCCTCTCTCTGTCTTCCTGGTTCATACCCCACTTTTTCTTTCATTTTACTCTATTGAGACGGGCACCCTCCACTGTGTACTGGCACTTCCAACTATGACACTCTGCTCAATAGGCGTAACCTCTGATGCATTAGCAGCTTTTTGCATCTTTTTAAACCTTGTATTTCCATGGTGAGCAGCACCTTCTTGTACCGCTACACCACTGACCACCATTTTGAAGTTCTTACTTGGCTCCATCTTAGACCGTGCAATTGTCACTATCCTCTATATAACTCAAATCTTTCAACACAGACCTTAGTTCTTCCTAGTTCTAAATTTGATACTGCCGACTACACCAAGTGTATCGTGGCATGGGGTGGTAAACGTGGGCAAGGTATTCGTCTCCTCAGCTGTGGTGGTTTCACATTCAGCTTTATTTTTTATTGATTCCACTGCAGTATTTGATGCAGTTTTTTTGAGTAAAAGATTAAAAGTGTATGCAATTTGGTGCGGGGCGGTAGCCATGGACAAGGTACTCGTCTCTTACGCCCTTACATGATGTTGGGGGTCCTGGCTGTGTGTGTGTGAATTTCATATTAAAGGGTGCTACACTCTTGCAGACCCCACCCATAGCTGTTAACATGTTAAATGCTGTTGTCAACTTCTTACAGTGGCATGGGGGCACATCATTCCTCTGATTGCAGGTTCTGTTGATTTTCCATGGCAGCTGGGGTCCACTGAAAACCTCTGTGTTTGTCATGACGGTGCTCCTGTGAAAGTTAGTGTTTAACTGGAATCCATATGAGGCCATGATTTATTTCTATACATAGCAGTGCTGATGACAGTTCACGTCCCTTAAGAAAACTAATAAGTAAAAAAATACAGTTTTAAAAAATCTGAAAAAAAAATTAAAAATTTATATCAATTGTCCTTTTGCTCCATTAAAAATAAAGCCATTAAAAAATTCATATTATTGCAGCCTGATCTCTCAAAATATAAAATAAATAAAACTGATTGATAAACAGCATAACAGGAAAAATATACTGAAACAGGAGAAATATTTTTTTTGACTGCTGCAACATTGCAAAAGATTGTAACATGAGGCGATCAAACAGCCTATCTATCCCAAAATGCTATCAGTAAAAATGAGGCGGTCGACAGGGTAGGGGGTACTCGGATACCAGGGCTGATGGTGACTAGGATGGGGGATCACGGCTGGTCGGTCCCCGGTCCCGTGCCCTGGACCCTCAATGGCGGGGATGGTGGGGGATGAGGGTGATGAAGGGGATTGGTTACGTGACGCCACCTGTGGTACCGGGTAACGTGTATACCAGCACTGCGGCCGGCCGTTGAGGTGATGGAGGTGCAGCTCAGTGTAGTACAGATCCCCACAGGTGGAGCTTTACCTCAGGGCAGCGGGGATGGATGAGGGGAGTCGTAGTAGCGTCTCTGTGGTCAAAGCTGTGGATGGTGGTGGTTAAACAGGCACACGCATACACAGTAGTCTTTGTTTTGGTACCTTTTACTGATGACGGGTAACAGGTACAGTCCAGAGAAGTAACCAGGTCCTCGGTGCAATTTGGGACTTTTACCTTGGAGAGTTGTGAGGCCTCCTCTGTCACTGTGTACTGTGGTTTTGGGGTAAGTTCTGCCTGTAACTGAACTCACCGCTCCTTCTCCCTCTCAGGGCTTTACTCTATAACTGACAATGAGGTCCTTCTGCGGGGTCCCTATTCCTCCTTTGGCCCCTGGTCCTGTGTTTGGTCAGTTTTGAGTGTCTCTTTTTAGTTACCTCAGGGGGATTTGGTCCTCCTGATCCTTCCAGGCTTTTACTGCTGCACTGAATGCTTGGCAGTGATGGACTCCGGTGTCCGGGTGAGCTAAGGGGAAGCTTGATCTGTTCCCTTCTTTAATTCCCTGTTCCTCCACTGGCCTCCGACCCTCTCCCTAGGGTGCAGCACAGCTGGGTCACTGTTCCCTGGTCCTGGGCCTGGCTTTATCGCAGCGACCAGCTTCTTCACTCCTGCTCTCTCCTCTCTGACTAACTAAGACTAACTGACTCCTCCCCTCAGGCCTGGATCTTTTAAAGGGGATCTGGCTTAAGGCAGCCAGTAGAGCTCCCCCTTCAGGTCTGGGGTGGAAGATGTTGTATGCTGTGTGTACCAAGGTGTAAATCCCTCCTTGCGCCGGTGGAGCCTGTGGCAATCCCCTGCAGTGGTGCCACAGAAGCATGAGCTTGGGTCGCAAAAAAAAGAGGTCCTAACCAGCCTCATATGTCAAAAATTTAAAACATTACGGGTCTTGCAAATTGTCATGCCATTCTTAAGGTGGACATAGTCTAGACAGCACCTAATACATTAACAGGCACTCAAGAAAATTGAGTAAGATATACAGTGTAAAATACACCACAACATTTCATGAAGTAGGCAAGCAAATTACTGCTACCCCCTATCCCGGCTTCTCTCTAGCTCCACCAGATCCACCACATTTGTGCAACCTCATGTCGTGCAAACATTTTGCTACTTCTCAGAGTGTTTTATGTCAATTAACACTGATGAAACTGGGCCTTCGTATTTTTGTAGTGAGTTTTGTACAACTTTAGATTTTTTGCTAACATCAAAATCTATTTTGCATTTTTCTTTTCTTAGGTTGCCGGATTCTTTAAAGGAATGTCCTTCCCTTTGGCTAGTATTGCAATTTACAACTCAGTAGTGTTTGGCGTTTTCAGCAATGCACAAAGATTAATTAGTCAGTATCGAGGAACAAGCCGAACAAATCTTCCGGACCTTATAGACGTAACTTTTGCAAGCATGTTAGCTGGATGTGTTTCTGTGGGGATTGGTGGGCCTGTTGACCTGGTAAAGATAAAACTGCAAATGCAAACCCAATCTGCAGGTAGGAAATGTTGTTTTTCTCATACTTGATGGTTTTACAAAACAATGCATGGCTGACCAGCTCTATTGTAAGGTAAAAAATGTTTATACCGTGTTAGTCAGTAGATAGAAAAATAATAGAATCTGAGAGTCCACAGTGGTTGATACCTTTTAATGGCTAACTGAAAAGATGGTAAACATAGCAAGCTTTCGGGACACTATGGCCCCTTCATCAGGCTGAGAATGACACAAATTCTGAAGACACACACATATATATACATAAACAGGGTGAGATAATGCAGTAAGGGTGCCTTCACACTTGCGTTCGCCTGCAACATATTGTGTTCATGGTGCGGACGAGAATGTATGATTTGTACGCAAGCATCGGCATGTGTACACATCACACATGGGGAGCAATGGGTGCGCACGGCCATCCGCAGCTGAGCGCATATGCCGTGCGTCCCCATGTTAAACATAGGGAAGCGCGGTGCTTGCACTCGGCTTGTGTTCGCCCGCTGCAATGCACAGCGCAGGTGAACACAAGTGTGAAGGCACCCTAAATACGACAGGTGACGTAAAGCAGAGTAAGTCTTGGGAGGGGGAGAGGAGCTGGGGAGGTGAAATAAAAATTCTGAGATAAGAGGAACAGATAGAACTATAATACAATGATTAGTGGTCTGTGGAGACCTGAAATATCCTCAGTGAGAAAGCTATAAATCCATGCGAGACAGTTCATGTAAGAAGTGTCAAAAGTTCATTGTGCGCTAAGGCTGGGGTCACAGTTGCATTTTTCACAAGCGTTTTTGGAGACCTGCGTTTTCAAAAACGCATGTAAAAAACGCACCCATAGGCCCCCATGTTAAAAAACGCATGCCCTAATAGCAAAAAAGCATGTGTGACAGTACCATGCGTTTTTGGTGCATTTCCAAAAACGCATGCGTTTTTTAATATGGGGCCTTATGGGAAACGCAAGCAAAAACGCATGTACAATTAGTACCATTTAGTGCCATTCAAAAACGCATGCGTTTTCCATAGGAGACCATGTTAAAAAAACGCAAGCGTTTTAGAAAACGCATGCGTTTTTTTAACATGAGCTCCTATGGAAAACGCATGCGTTTTTGAATGGCACTAAATGGTACTAATTGTACATGCGTTTTTGCATGCATTTTCCATAGGGGCCCATGTTATAAAAACGCACCAAAAAATAGTACATGCAGCCAAAACGCAGCCAAAAACGCAGGGAGCCATCACACACCTTAAAAAACTCATGCTGACATGAAAAAACGCATGAGTTTTGTTAAATCACTAATAAAAACTCATGTCAACTGTGAACCCAGCCTAATTGGGGTCTGTTGGAAGACGTGATCTCCCCAAATGCCAGGTTTTATGATGATTTCTTTGCTGGTATTCATAGACTGTATGGCCCTTCTCTCCTGGGCATTGAGGTTGGATGGTTGAGTCTTGTGTGTATACATAAGCAGGGTGAGATAATGCAGTAAATACAACAGGTGACGTGAAGCAGAGTCAGTCTTGGGAGGGGGAGTGGAGCTGGGGAGGTGAAATCAAAATTCCGAGATAAGAGGAACAGAGACAGTTCATGTAAGGGTACCTTTACACACAGAAATATATTGCTTGCAATTCACTGGTTGCAGTGAAATCATGGACACATTGTTCCACTTGTACATGGCAACACAAATGGAACAATGTGTCCATGATTTCACTGCAACCAGTGAATTGCAAGCAATATATCTCTGTGTGTAAAGGTATCTTAAGAAGTGTCAAAAGTTCATTGTCCTCTAACTGGGGTCTGTGGGAAGATATGATATTCCCAAATGCCATTTCAATTGGTATAAAAAACGCATTAATCCATGTGAGACTTTCAATCCTATTTTGAAAGTGTCAAATGTCGTTATCAATTTGTATTCCCAAATTTTTCTCTCTTTCTGAGATTTGTTACTTTTAAGATGAGCAGATTCATGCCTGTTACCATGTGGTCAGAGCTGCAAAAATGCTTGGCTACAGGTAGATCCATACGCCTTTCTTTTATTGTGTGGCGATGAGAATTCATTCTTGTTCTGAATTTTTGTCTGGTCTCACCTATGTACATGCCACCTGTTGGACATTTGGTACATATGATTAAATACACCACATTACTTGTGGTGCAACTGAAGTTACCTGGGATCTTGTAGTCCTGATCTGTCCCAGGAATCTTTATCTTGTCGGTTGTCATTATAGATGGGACAGGTTTTGCACCTGTTCTGGTTGCAGGGAAAGGTTCCTGTTGCTGCTGGAGATGACAGGGAGCTTCTGACAATGATGTTTTTTAGATTCGGAGGTTGTCTAAAACACAAGAGTGCGGGATCCACAAATACTGATTTCAGTCAGGCATCTTTTTGTAGGAGTGGTTGCAGTTTCCGTGCAGCTCCTTGTAACACCTCCCAGATTTGGATGTCCGTTGTCATTATAAATGGACAGGTTTTGCACCTGTTCTGGTTGCAGGGAAAAGTTCCTGTAGCTGCTGAAGAGGTTAAGGCACTTCTGAAAATGATGTTTTTTAGATTAGAATTTTTAAATTCAGTATAATTTAGAGATTCAGGAGTATGAGAATATAAGGTGGCGCAAGGACATTAGATGGAGATATCCATGAGGAATGACATATAGCACGGGTTCGTGTCCAGCACAGACCTGTAAAAATAAAACAAGATAATACATTATGTTTACTATAGAGAAAAAAATGTTTTAACTTTTTATTTATAAGTATGTATGCAATTCTTATGAACAATTATGTATCATGTCAGTACTTATCTTTATGTCTGAATCTGATGTATCTTTGCTATGAGCATTTATAGCCTTTTTTGGATATACCCAAAATCTTACACAGAATTGTTTAGATCTAACTTACCATGTATACTCACTTGATGACATCAATATGTAAGCCTCGTTTTGATGTTACTGGTACCTATATATACCGGACCAGTACAGGACTAAGGTGTACATCTTATTTTGTGGGGTGTTATCTGAGGATGGGGCTTGACCCTGAAATGCGTAAAAAAACATCATCTGTATTTCTAACAACCTGAATCATTGCATTCCTTGGAGCGGGAGCGCGGTCCTTGTTCCCATTTCTCCTATGCACATTTGAATGTTCAACCCACAGGAGGACTGCTGCAAACCAAAAAGCTTGACATCTACAGTTGTCACAGGTTTATGAGAGGGTTGTGACGTCTCACAACCCGAACAGGTGAGCGGTTTCAACAACTTGCTCCACTCACATAATCCTACAGATAAACACTATTGTGCCTCCTTTCCTTTTTAGTGCTTTATTCCATGTGTCCTACTTAAAAATTTGGGTGCTCTTGAGGAAAAAGTTTTAATCTATTAACTGACCTTCTCTACCTCTGCTCTTCCTAAAAGTCTTCCCACTGGTGGAAAGGGATCTACTATAACCTATTACTTCCCAAGTGATGTTCACGTAGCCAAATAAGTCCTGCTTTTCTTACTCATTGCCTTACTCATTGTCTTAAAGAGGACCTGTCACCAAACCAGGCATGGTGATCTAATTACAGCACTGGATGCAGCATGTCTGCTGCATCCAGGCAAGGGGTCCCCCAGCCATTGAGCCCCCCTGTACCCCAAGTAAATCACCATGCCTGGTTTGGTGACAGGTCCTCTTTAATCATTTTATTGCATTAGTCGTAATTAAGCCTACAGTTTGTTCTCAGTTTTTCGGTTCTTATGTTCACTCTTGTTACAATTGTTAATTTATATTATTCCCCCATAACGTCTCCTCCTTCTAACATTTCCAAAACATTCTCAAGTGTCAGCATCCTTGGATTTGTTCCTGAAAAATAAGCATTTCTCTAAGGAAATTATTGCTATTACACATGTTTGTGTATTTCCTTTTTGTGTATTGGTACTATATAAAAAAATAACACGGCAAAAAAGGCAAAATGAACATAATTTTGTAAGAGGGTGACTTACATTCTTATGTTCTGCCCCTGAAGACGCCAGCCACGTTGTTATGTTATGGTGTGAATTATGTATTGCATCTGTATATAATGCCAACAGTAATATGATGCTTCTACGTATGTGGTTTAGTGCACACACCTCTTGAAGAAGTTGTTGTACGAAATGTATGTCTAGACCTGGGGGGAGTTCCTATCTGACATAACCAACTAACTAGGTGACTGTGTGAAAAGCATCATTAAATATGAAGATTACTAAAGGATTTTGAGTCACAATGTAGTGCCCAGTGTTAGAAAGCAGTGTTTGTGTCCTAGGTCATGGGTCTTCCAGCAGGACAAATTACCCCTAGCATAACAAGTAGCACCTAAAAATGGATGGAAAAAAACACTGGAGAGTTCTGAAGTGTCCAGTAATGAGTCTGGATCTAAATTCCATTGAACATTTGTGGATAGGGATGAGCAATCCTTTTCTGTAAAGTTTGGGGTTCATACCGAATACCCCATGTCTGGTGCTGAAACCTGAACACAGACTTCTTACTGTATGCCCGGTTACATGTTCGGTTTTATCATCCGAATAAAGCCTGTTGATTGCAAAGCAACCAATCAGCAAGATTTTCCAGTTTGGGCACTTCCGGCCCCAACACAGCTATGTCAAGCATTGGCATGGCTGTGATCGGCCGGCTCACCACTGTAAAGAAAATTAAAAAATGATGTGATGATGTGAGCTCCTGCCCTATGTTTCATAATAAGCGTGGGTAAAGCAACCTGTAGATTGCAGGACAAGGTGGCACAGCTGTCTGGCAATCCGGCAGCAGGTTGTACTGAATTCACTGATAGCAGCGGGGAAGCCCTCGGTTATGAACTCCAGTGAACTCTGTGATGTCACAGCTTCTTACAGACAAGGGTTTCTCCGTGGCTGTGAGTGTGTCACAGAAGCTGCAGTGAGTGGTCACGTATTTCATCACTGCTGCCTCTAGGATCTAGAAGAGCCAGGATCATTGAGGCACGTCATGTGGATTACTTCAGACCTGCTGGGGTATTTTAGGAGTTAATAAAGGGATGAAAAAGGGTGTGTGTTTTTTTTATTCCAACTGAAGGATTTTTTGGTGTTTGTGTTTATTTCTTTTTTTTTTTATTGAATTTTTTGAACATAACATTGAATAAGATAACATAGCATAGGATATAACATCCACAATGACACTGTAGATTACCAAAAGTACATATACAAATCCTTCTTGTTAGGCAAGATGGCCGCGTAGCATTAATAGTATATAGATACATAAATAGAACTCAGTTAATGCCTTGTAACACAAATATTGGGAAAATAATGAGAGAAAGAAAAGACAGGCTGAATGACTAGAAGGGTATTAGAGGAATGAAGAGAATCTCATTTACTGTATTTTGCATAGTCCAGCATGTTGTTCAATGGTAATATATGCTGCATCTTTAACGAACATTTTACATCTGTAATAGTTTACAAGGCCCCTAACGTCCCGCTCAAATTCTCCAGACAATACCATTCTGTGTGGCGGAAGGGACTGATCATTCTCGATATTTCGTGAGGGCTATAGTGAACACCAATTAATGTTTTCCACAGCGGAAATACTTTCCCTGCAGATTTTTCCTTACTCCTTTCCACCTCTATTATTCAATTCCTAGTAAGTGTTTCATCTGGGATATTATCACCACCATCGATGATAAACTGCGTAGGGCTACAACTAAGAATGTGTGAATGGTTCAGGGATCTTTGCTTTAACTCCTGTGGGTTGAGTCTCCGGGGGTCTTAACTGATGAAAGAGCATGCCTTGTGGTGTTTGTGGGAGTTGGATTCCCCAGCATGATCGAACCTGTTCCCCAACCTGTGTCCAGTAATCTAACAACCCTGCATTCCCACGCCCCATGCCAGAATCTAGGAGAGGATGGAATATTGAAACCATATAATGCTATGTGCATGAGCTTTAAAAAAGGTCTCTCTCCATTTTTCGCAAAGAATGGATTTTTTGACATGTTCCCACCCCTGTACAATTGTCTCTGCAATATCTTTATTCCTAGTCCATTTCTCCCAAGTCTTAAACAGCGTGTTCTGCTTTAACTTCAGTAATTTATGTCTTATAGTATTGTATATTGAGGATATGCTCCCATTCTGGATGTTCAGATCTACTCTATTATCTAGATTGTGTTGTCCCACTTCATTAAATATCCTGCGAAGTCTAGATAGGCAAAAAGAGTGGACTTGCATGACCTGTACAAAGTGTCTGCTTTTTATTTGCAAATTTGCACTTCAGTAAGGAAACCTTCTCTCCATAAGGTAGATAGCAAGTTCCCAGACCTTGTCTTAGCCCACTCACACAGCCAGATCAGAATATCCCACACACTACACTGATGAGGGGCAGTTACCCCAAAAAGCAGCGTCTGTAGTTTGGGGTTCTGATCTGGCACAAATCCCTTAGTCATATTTAAAAGCTTGTTGGAAAGCGATTATGACATTGAGGACCTACTTAAAGGTGGCACTGGAGTTATTCCACTTCCTTACTGAAGTGCAAATTTGCATATTTCCTAGAGAGGGGGGATGTGGCTACAATCTCCTCACCTACTTAACTGTCTTCTTATGGTTGTAGGAAAACTTCTCTCTATAAGGTAGATAGCAAGTTCCCAGACCTTGCTTTTTATATGGAATTTGTCCATGATTTCTTGTGGGCTCAGCCATCGTTTAACTTCTGTCTGCATAATATCCCCCGCTTTACTCATGCTATCACCTGCTTGTCCTGTCGCTTTTTTGATTTCCATTCCCTGGGGAAATTCCGGGTGACCAAATATTGGCATATATTCAGGGATCTGCACAGGAATGCCAAATGCCTTCCTTACTATCTTCCAGAATACGATGGTATCCCGAAGCAGTAGGGATGATTTTACGTTCTGCGGGAGTTTGGCCTGTTTTGTATGTAAAAGAGCATGCAATTCCCACGGTCCCACTAACTGGCTATAGGAGACTAACTTCTACTCTAATATCCAAATGGAAAGACAATCTATCACATGTCTAAAAAGACTTGCTATGTTGTAGGCTCTGACATTCGAAAAATTGATCCCACCTTTACTTCTACTTAGCATCAGTTTTCCCAATGCGATTCTGGGCCTTTTACCTGCCCAAATAAAATGGGTGAAAGCTCTATTTATTTTGTTTATATCTAGATGCTTGAGTATCAGGGGTAATGTCTGTAATGAGTATAGGAGTCTGGCAAAGCTGATCATTTTAACTAAATGGCATCTTCCCAAAAAGAGATAGTGTCAGATTCTGCCATCTCTGAAGTTCTCCCAATATTTTTTCGATCAGAGGTGTATAATTTAGTGAATATAGATGTGCCGCAATCCTGCCTATCTTAATTCCCACATAGGTGATATCTGTCTTTGCAATATGTAGTTCTAGGCCTAGTTTCCTCCATTGTTCCGCAGACATTTTTTCCCCCAATTCTAAAATTTGCTCTTGGCGAAATTGACCTTATAGCCTGAGATTTCCCCATATTTATGGATAAACTGAAAGATATTTCCTAATTGTTCCAGTGGCCGAGACAAGAACAAGATGACATCATCTGCAAATAATGCTATTTTAGTGTTGCTAGCACCCAGCCTGATTCCCTCAAATAGATCCGACTCTTCCATATACCGAGCAAAGGGCTCCAATGCCAAGTTGAACAGCAATGGAGACATCGGGCATCCCTGCCTGGTCCCTTTATATAGGTGAAATGGCTCAGAGAGGAAGCCTGACGTGTGTATTCTAGCTGTCGGGTCCCTATACACCCCCTCCAAGTATATTCTAAACTTACCCTTTATGTTGAAGGAGTCCAGAGTCGCCCCTAGCTAGTCCCAGCTAGCATTATCAAAAGCTTTCTCTGCATCCAGAGCCAGCAAAGCCGGTCTTTCTCCCAACTGGCTGCGCCGACCCACCCCGTCCAACACAGTTAGTACCTTTCGTATGTTTTTCACTGCCGCCCTGCCCTGAACGAATCCTATTTGTGCAAGGTTCACCAGTTGGGGTAATATTGCTGCCAATCTGTCCGCCATTATTTTTGACATAATCTTTTGGTCTACATCAATAAGGAATATGGGTGTATTAGAGCAGGCTTCCAGGGGGTTCTTGCCTAGTTTGGGTATAACTTTAATATATGTTTCTTTAGATCTTTCTGCTATGGCCCCTGTTAAGAGGATGGTCTTGTAATAACTTGTTAGCAATTGGGAGATATGTTCCCCGAGGGCCTTATAAAACTCCCCGCTAAATCCATCTGGGCCTGGTGCTTTCCCATTTTGGAGATGACTTATATTTTATCTCACCTCTCCTATTAATTCTGCAGTAATTGCATCTTATTCTTGTGTTAGTTTTGGAAGAGTGACTTGTTGGAGGAATTTTTTACCTTCTGCCAAATTATTATACACTCTGTGCAGAATTATTAGGCAAGTTGTATTGTAGAGGATTATTTTTATTATTGATCAACAACTATGTTCTCAATCAACCCAAAAGACTAAAATATCAAAGCTTAATATTTTTGGAAGTTGGAGTGTTTTTTTTTTTTATAGATTTGGCTATCTTAGGAGGATATCTGTTTGTGCAGGTAACTATTACTGTGCAGAAATATTAGGCAACTTAATAAAAACCAAATATATTCCCATCTCATATATAAATGCACAAAATTTAGAAATAAACATTTCTGACATGCAAAAACAAAATCCAAAAAAATTAGTGACCAATAGTGATGAGCGAGTATGCTCTGCGCTGCTCGGTACTCGCACGAGTATCACTATACTCGGGCTACTCGGCGAGCACCGAGTAATCTCGCAATACTCGTGCTGTGCTCGTGGTCCTCATCCCTGCATGTTGGCGCTCTTTTGAGAGCCAGCCCACATGCAGGGATTGGCTGGCAGACCACTGCAATGCCACAGCCCTGTTAGTTGTGGCATTGCAGTGATTGGCCGGCCTGCACAGCGTGACCGAGCCTTTATAAGACCCGGCCGCGCTGTGCTCTGCACACAGGCATCCAGACAGTGAGTGTAGGGAGAGTGTCTGCTGCTGCTTAGGGACAGATTTGCGGCCCTCATAGGTAGATCCGGAGCAGGGCTGCAAACTGCTGCTACTGACCACAACAGTCCTTCTCAGGACTAATCTAGGAGGATATAGGCAGAGTGATCCAGATCGGAATCCAAGCTTTTCTGTGACCATTACAGTCACCAGACTGGTGTACTTACTACCTTAATACAGGTTAGGGACACAAATCCTACTCTCATGTGACCATTACAGTCACCAGACTGGTGTACTTACTACCTTAATACAGGTTAGGGACAAAAATCCTACTCTCCTGTGGCCATTACAGTCACCAGACTGGTGTACTTACTACCTTAATACAGGTTAGAGACTAAAATCCTACTCTCCTGTGATCTGAACTGTCACCAGACTGGTGTACTTACTACCTTAATACAGGTAAGGGACTAAAATCCTACTCTCCTGTGATCTGAACTGTCACCAGACTGGTGTACTTACTACCTTAATACAGGTTAGGGACTAAAATCCTACTCTCCTGTGGCCATTACAGTCACCAGACTGGTGTACTTACTACCTTAATACAGGTTAGGGACTAAAATCCTACTCTCCTGTGATCTGAACTGTCACCAGACTGGTGTACTTACTACCTTAATACAGGTTAGGGACTAAAATCCTGCTCTCCTGTGATCTGAACTGTCACCAGACTGGTGTACTTACTACCTTAATACAGGTTAGGGACTAAAATCCTACTCTCCTGTGATCTGAACTGTCACCAGACTGGTGTACTTACTACCTTGATACAGGTTAGGGACTAAAATCCTAATAATCTGTGACCATTACAGTCACCAGACTGGTGTACTTACTACCTTGATACAGGTTAGGGACTAAAATCCTAATAATCTGTGACCATTACAGTCACCAGACTGGTGTACTTACTACCTTAATACAGGTTAGGGACTAAAATCCTACTCTCCTGTGATCTGAACTGTCACCAGACTGGTGTACTTACTACCTTAATACAGGTTAGGGACTAAAATCCTACTCTCCTGTGATCTGAACTGTCACCAGACTGGTGTACTTACTACCTTAATACAGGTTAGGGACTAAAATCCTGCTCTCCTGTGATCTGAACTGTCACCAGACTGGTGTACTTACTACCTTAATACAGGTTAGGGACTAAAATCCTACTCTCCTGTGATCTGAACTGTCACCAGACTGGTGTACTTACTACCTTGATACAGGTTAGGGACTAAAATCCTAATAATCTGTGACCATTACAGTCACCAGACTGGTGTACTCACTACCTTGATACAGGTTAGGGACTAAAATCCTAATAATCTGTGACCATTACAGTCACCAGACTGGTGAACTTACTACCTTAATACAGGTTAGGGACACAAATCCTACTCTCATGTGACCATTACAGTCACCAGACTGGTGTACTTACTACCTTAATACAGGTTAGGGACAAAAATCCTACTCTCCTGTGGCCATTACAGTCACCAGACTGGTGTACTTACTACCTTAATACAGGTTAGAGACTAAAATCCTACTCTCCTGTGATCTGAACTGTCACCAGACTGGTGTACTTACTACCTTAATACAGGTAAGGGACTAAAATCCTACTCTCCTGTGATCTGAACTGTCACCAGACTGGTGTACTTACTACCTTAATACAGGTTAGGGACTAAAATCCTACTCTCCTGTGGCCATTACTGTCACCAGACTGGTGTACTTACTACCTTAATACAGGTTAGGGACTAAAATCCTACTCTCCTGTGATCTGAACTGTCACCAGACTGGTGTACTTACTACCTTAATACAGGTTAGGGACTAAAATCCTGCTCTCCTGTGATCTGAACTGTCACCAGACTGGTGTACTTACTACCTTAATACAGGTTAGGGACTAAAATCCTACTCTCCTGTGATCTGAACTGTCACCAGACTGGTGTACTTACTACCTTGATACAGGTTAGGGACTAAAATCCTAATAATCTGTGACCATTACAGTCACCAGACTGGTGTACTTACTACCTTGATACAGGTTAGGGACTAAAATCCTAATAATCTGTGACCATTACAGTCACCAGACTGGTGTACTTACTACCTTAATACAGGTTAGGGACTAAAATCCTACTCTCCTGTGATCTGAACTGTCACCAGACTGGTGTACTTACTACCTTAATACAGGTTAGGGACTAAAATCCTACTCTCCTGTGATCTGAACTGTCACCAGACTGGTGTACTTACTACCTTAATACAGGTTAGGGACTAAAATCCTGCTCTCCTGTGATCTGAACTGTCACCAGACTGGTGTACTTACTACCTTAATACAGGTTAGGGACTAAAATCCTACTCTCCTGTGATCTGAACTGTCACCAGACTGGTGTACTTACTACCTTGATACAGGTTAGGGACTAAAATCCTAATAATCTGTGACCATTACAGTCACCAGACTGGTGTACTTACTACCTTGATACAGGTTAGGGACTAAAATCCTAATAATCTGTGACCATTACAGTCACCAGACTGGTGTACTTACTACCTTAATACAGGTTAGGGACTAAAATCCTACTCTCCTGTGATCTGAACTGTCACCAGACTGGTGTACTTACTACCTTAATGCAGGCTAGGGACTAAAATCCTACTCTCCTGTGATCTGAACTGTCACCAGACTGGTGTACTTACTACCTTAATACAGGTTAGGGACTAAAATCCTACTCTCCTGTGATCTGAACTGTCACCAGACTGGTGTACTTACTACCTTAATACAGGTTAGGGACTAAAATCCTACTCTCCTGTGATCTGAACTGTCACCAGACTGGTGTACTTACTACCTTGATACAGGTTAGGGACTAAAATCCTAATAATCTGTGACCATTACAGTCACCAGACTGGTGTACTTACTACCTTGATACAGGTTAGGGACTAAAATCCTAATAATCTGTGACCATTACAGTCACCAGACTGGTGTACGTACTACCTTGATACAGGTTAGGGACTAAAATCCTAATAATCTGTGACCATTACAGTCACCAGACTGGTGTACTTACTACCTTAATACAGGTTAGGGACCAAAATCCTAATCTCCTGTGACCTCAACAGTCACCAGACAGTTGTCGCTGTATACAGGCAAAATGTGCAAGGGCGTTGGCAAGGGCGTTGGCAAGGAACAAGGAAGTGGACGTGATGGTGGTGCAGGCAGAGGCCGAGGTCATGTGCAAGCACTAATTTCGCAACAACAAAGGGGCACATCTCCTCGCTCGTACGTCCTGTCCCAAATTCTTGAGGCCCGCAGCAGTACACCGCTCTTGAACCAAGACCAGTGTCAACAGGTTGTTACTTGGATAGCGGATAATGCTTCAAGTCAGATGGGCACCTCCACAAACACCCTGTCTTCCACACGGTCAAGTGTCAGTAGCCGTGATACTGCACCGCACATTTCCCAACCTGATCCTCCTTCCTACCACCAGGACGAGTACACGTCCATGGACATTACTGATCCCACACTAGGACACTCGAAAGAGCTGTTCACGTATCCATTCGCAGATTCTGGCCTGTCGCCAGCTCCTCTTGATGTGGGTGATGAGGAGATGGTATGTACAGATGCCCAAATATTTGAGCAGCCACGTTCTCACGAACGGAACGTTGGCAACGTGTCTCAACAAGGGGTGGACGATGATGAGACACAATTGCCAGGAAGTCAGGAGGAGGATCAGGGTGCGGAAGAGGAAGACGACGTGGTGGATGATCCAGTAGCTGACCCAACATGGCAGGAGGATATGCAGAGCGAGGCCAGCAGTGCACAGGGAGAGGGAGGCGTAGCATCCCAACAGGCAGTACGAAGCAGGGTCGTGTCCGCAGGCAGAAGGCAGCCAACCGTTCCCCGGAACACCAACACGACTCAAGGTGCCTGTGCAAATGTTCGGCCTTCCAGAGTCTGGGAGTTTTTTAAGTTGGCTCCAGAAGACTCTAAAAAGGCCATTTGCCACACCTGCCATGCCACTATCAGCAGGGGTACGAAAACTAGCAGCCTGACCACCACCAGCATGATCAGGCACATGTCAGCCAAGCACCCGACTTTGTGGGAAGTACAACAGAGTCGAGGAGCGGTGCTTGCTGATGTCACTGCTACGTCTTCGCGTGTTGGGCGTGCGAGCCAATCCCCTGTCCATGCTGGCCGCGAACAAGCCTCCCGCCCTGCACCTGAAGTTGCCCACGCACAAATAACACCAGCATCAAGCACGTCCTTGTCCCAGCGCAGCGTTCAATTATCCATTCAGCAAACATTTGAACGCAGGCGCAAATACGCTGCCAACGCCCCACATGCCACAGTCCTGAATTATCACATTTCGCGACTCATAGCGCTAGAAATGTTGCCTTTCCGGCTGGTGGAGACGGAAGCATTCCGCGACCTGATGGCGGCTGCTGTCCCACGTTACTCGGTCCCCAGCCGCCACTATTTCTCCAGATGTGCCGTCCCCGCATTGCATAACCACGTGTCCAACAGCATCACACATGCCCTGAACAACGCTGTTTCAGCCAAAGTCCACCTAACAACAGACACATGGACAAGTGCTTGTGGGCAAGGCCGCTACATCTCCTTGACGGCACACTGGATTAATATTGTGGACGCTGGGACCCAGTCTGAGCGAGGGACGGAACACGTCCTTCACACAGCAAGGATAGCAGGCCCTACCTCTGTCAGGGTTTCACCGACACTCTACAGCTCCGGAATGTCATGCTCCTCAGCCTCCTCCTCCTCCTCCTCCTGCGCATCCTCATCCACTGTACCCTCCACACTAGTCCCAAGCTGGAAGCACTGCAGCACTGCCTCTGCAAAGCGGCAACAGGCTGTGCTGAAGCTAGTCTGCATAGGTGACAAACCCCACAATGCAGAAGAGGTGTGGACAGCTCTGAAACAGCAGGCAGATCACTGGCTCACACCTCTGAACCGAAAGCCAGGAAAGGTCTTGTGTGACAATGGCCGGAACCTGGTGGCAGCTTTGAGGCGAGGCCAGCTGACGCATGTTCCATGCGTGGCCCATGTGCTCAACCTGGTGGTTCAGAGGTTTGTAAAGTTATACCCAGAGCTGTCTGAACTGCTGGTAAAAGTTCGCCGTCTGTCTGCACATTTTCGCAAGTCACCTGCTGCTTCAGCCGGCCTTGCCGGCTTTCAGCGCCGTTTGCGTCTTCCGGCCCACAGACTGGTGTGTGATGTCCCCACGCGTTGGAATTCAACTCTGCACATGTTGGTCAGGATATGTGAGCAGAAGAGGGCAGTTGTGGACTACCTGCATCACCTAAGCCGTCGGGAAATGGGTCAAACTCCACACATAACACCTGAGGAGTGGAGATGGATGTCGGACCTATGTACCGTCCTCCAAAACTTTGAGGACTCCACCAAGATGGTGAGCGGCGATGACGCCATTATTAGCGTCACCATACCACTACTCTGCCTTCTAAAATGGTCTCTGCTGAAAAACAAAGAGGATGCATTGCAGGCCGAGCGCGATGACTTGGAGCAAGAAACAGTAGTGGGTGTGGGTGAAAACATACAGCCCAGCCTCATCTCATCACAACGTGCAGTGGAGGACTATGACGAGGAGGAGGAGGATGAAGACATGGAGCAACTCTCTGGCCAAATTGAGGATATGACATGCACACCAGTCATACCCTCGATTCAGCGTGGCTGGCCAGAGGACAGGGGAGATGAGGAGGAGGAGGAGGAGGACAGCATGTTCAGTCATCGTGTTGGTCTGGATACTGAAGTGATGGCTGTTAAGAGTCTGGCGCACATGGCTGACTTTATGGTAAGCTGCCTAGCTCGTGACCCTCGCGTTCAGAACATCTTGGCCGACAATCAGTACTGGTTGGCAACACTGTTAGACCCACGCTACAAGGAGAACTTTATGTCTCTCATTCCTGAGGCGGAGAGGTCAGCCAAAATGCAGCAGTTCCAGAAGGCCATAGTCACGGAAGTAGGCAAATCATTCCCCTCACAAAACGCTAGCGGCATAGGTCAGGAATCGGTGGCCAACCAAGGCGTACGGCCAAGAGGGGCACAAGTCCAATCTGCCAGAGGTAGGGGAACAGTCTTTACGATGTGGGACAGTTTTCTCAGCCCCTCACGTACCACAGCCCCTGAGGTGTGGGGTAGTGCCACAAGAAATGCTAAGTTTGGCCAGATGCTGAAGGAGTACCTTGCAGATCGAACAACTGTACTGCGAGATTCCTCTGTGCCTTTCAATTATTGGGTCTCCAAGCTGGACACGTGGCATGAATTGGCTCTCTACGCCTTGGAAGTCCTGGCCTGCCCTGCCGCTAGTGTATTGTCAGAGCGTGTTTTCAGCGCCGCAGGTGGAATCATTACTGATAAACGCACCCGCCTGTCAACTGAAAATGCTGACAGGCTGACTCTGATCAAGATGAACAAGGGTTGGATTGGGCCAGACTTCACCACACCACCAACAAATGACAACTGATTTAAAAATTTTTTATGGGAATTTGCCATGTACCTCCACTCACCCATGGGTACACACTTCTGGACTTTGGCTAATCGCTGGACAGCTCCTCCTTCTCCTCATGAGCCACCATGATGACCGTTACAATAGTTAGGCTGTTGTTTGAGGTATACCCGCAGTGGTAAATTTTTTCGCCCATTCTTTTAGAATGGGCATTACAACGACAGGAGACCCGCTCCTTTTCACTGGGAAAAATGTTTTGAGGCCCTCATGCACGTCTCTACCCAGGGACAATGTGAAGCCTCCCAATTTTTGGCTGCCCTGCCAAAGGGCTATAGTACAATACACCCACTTGAGGTTTACAGGCCCTACTGCATGTCTGTATGCATGGGTCATTGTTGAACCTCCCAATTTTTGGCTGCCCTGCCAAAGGGCTATACTACAATACACCCACTTGAGGTTTACAGGCCCTACTGCATGTCTGTATGCATGGGTCATTGTTGAACCTCCCAATTTTTGGCTGCCCTGCCAAAGGGCTATACTACAATACACCCACTTGAGGTTTACAGGCCCTACTGCATGTCTGTATGCATGGGTCATTGTTGAACCTCCCAATTTTTGGCTGCCCTGCCAAAGGGCTATACTACAATACACCCACTTCAGGTTTACAGGCCCTACTGCATGTCTGTATGCATGGGTCATTGTTGAACCTCCCAATTTTTGGCTGCCCTGCCAAAGGGCTATACTACAATACAGCCACTTGAGGTATACAGGCCCTACTGCATGTCTGTATGCATGGGTCATTATTGAACCTCCCAATTTTTGGCTGCCCTGCCAAAGGGCTATACTACAATACACCCACTTCAGGTTTACAGGCCCTACTGCATGTCTGTATGCATGGGTCATTGTTGAACCTCCCAATTTTTGGCTGCCCTGCCAAAGGGCTATACTACAATACACCCACTTGAGGTTTACAGGCCCTACTGCATGTCTGTATGCATGGGTCATTGTTGAACCTCCCAATTTTTGGCTGCCCTGCCAAAGGGCTATACTACAATACACCCACTTCAGGTTTACAGGCCCTCCTGCACGTCTCTATCCAGGGACAATGTGGAGTCTCCCAATTTTTGGCTGCCCTGCCAAAGGGCTATACTACAATACACCCACTTCAGGTTTACAGGCCCTCCTGCACGTCTTTATCCAGGGACAATGTGGAGCCTCCCAATTTTTGGCTGCCCTGCCAAAGGGCTATACTACAATACACCCACTTCAGGTTTACAGGCCCTCCTGCACGTCTCTATCCAGGGACAATGTGGAGCCTCCCAATTTTTGGCTGCCCTGCCAAAGGGCTATACTACAATACACCCACTTGAGGTTTACAGGCCCTCATGCATGTCTGTATGCATGGGTCATTGTGGAGCCTCCCAATTTTTGGCTGCCCTGTCAAAGGGCTATACTACAATACAACAACTTCCTTACAATGAGCACTTCAGGTTTACAGGCCCTCATGCACGTCTCTATCCAGGGGCATTGGTGAACCTCCCAATTTTGGACTGCCCTGGCAAAGGAAAATACTACAATAGACCCAGTTCCTCAAAATGGGCACATTATGTCAAGAGGCCTTCATGTACGTCTCTTCTCAGGGACATCGGAGTGCCGCACAATGTTTTCACGTAAAATCTTTCATGTAATCACAAAAAGTAACGTACACCAGCTGTATCTCACTATTGGGTATGTGCCCTTAACATTTCCACCCTAAATATTCATTTTGGTATCATTTGGAAGGTTTTCTGGTGACTCCGTAAAATTGGCGTGAAACTCGGACAAGATTGTTCACAGCTGTGACTTTTGAGTGAGAAATGCTTCCAGGGGTCTTCCCCATGGTGTTGCCATGTCATTTGAGCACTCTTCTGAGACTTTTGTGACATTTTTAGGGTTTCTACATGCTGCCGGCAGTCATTTCATAAAAATACTCGGGTCTCCCATAGGATAACATTGGGCTCGGTACTCGGGCTGAGTACACGAGTATCTCGGGATGCTCGGCCCGAGCTTCGAGCACCCGAGCATTTTAGTACTCGCTCATCACTAGTGACCAATATAGCCAACTTTCTTTATGATGACACTCAATAGCCTTCCATCCATAGATTCTGTCAGTTGCTTGATCTGTTTACGATCAACATTGCGTGCAGCAGCCACCACAGCTTCCCAGACACTGTTCCGAGAGGTGTACTGTTTCCCTCCCTGTAGATCTCACATTTTATGAAGGACCACAGGTTCTCCATGGGGTTCTGATCAGGTGAACAAGGGGGCCATGTCATTATTTTTTCTTCTTTTAGACCTTTACTGGCCAGCCACGCTGTGGAGTAGTTGGATGCATGTGATGCAGCATTGTCCTGCATGAAAATCATGTTTTTCTTGAATGATACCGACTTCTTCCTGTACAACTGCTTGAAGAAGTTGTCTTCCAAAGACTGGCAGTAGATAAGGGAGTTGAGCTTCACTCCATCCTCAACCAGAAAAGGTCCCACAAGTTCATCTTTGGTGATACCAGCCCATACCAGTACCCCAGCTCCACCTTGCTGGCGTCTGAGTCAAAGAGGAGCTCTGTGCCCTTTACTGATCCAGCCTCTGGCCTATCCATCTGGCCCATCAAAAGTCACGCTCATTTCATCAGTCCATAAAACCTTTGAAAAATCAGTCTTAAGATATTTCTTGGCCCAGTCTTGACATTTTATCTTATGTTTCTTGTTCAAAGGTGGTCATTTTTCAGCCTTTCTTACCTTTGCCATGTCCCTGAGTATGGCACACCTTGTGATTTTTGATACTCCAGTAACGTTGCAGCTCTGAAATATTGCAAAACTGGTGGCAAATGGCATCTTGGCAGCTTCACACTAGATTTTCCTACATTTGAGGCACCCTGCTCACGCAGGAAGCCACAGCCTTCCCTACTGCACAGCTGGGTTTGCACAGCAGGTACCTACTACATGCAACACCTTCCACCCCGACACAGTAGGGGGAGCTCGACTCACTGACTTTAGGTGAGATCCCCTATAAATACTGCTGCTGGGGGAGGAGTTAGTTAGAGTGTGCAGATGCTAGGAGAGCTGCGAAGACGTCCTGGTGATCGGTGCCACGGTTAGGTCCGAACCAGTGACCCGGAGTGGCCCTTCTGTCGTTGAGCCAAGCCTAGGAGTGGGGACAGAAGGCACAGAGCTTAGCCAAGGGAGTAGAGGAACTAGTGGAAGTTTACCCAAAACGTACCGGACTTCGGGGATCCGCACCTGCAGGAACACTTTAGGACTGCAGAAAACCCTGGCACACCGTGGAGACTTCAGTCACCCGGTCCCCCTGCGTATCCAGCAAGAGGGAGCCAGACACCGTAGTGTGGAATCACACAGCAGTGATCAGAGAGGGTAACCCGTGGACCATGCAGGAGGAGAGAGAGAGAGGACCAGAGAAAGTGACGAGGCCAGTCATGTTGCATACAGACAGGGCTTCAGCGACAGCAAGGAACCTGAGGAGGCCTTTTACCCACTTGCTGTGGAGACTCACTGTGCACCTGGTCACCCGACAGTGATCTGGACATCTTTACCTGTGAATACCATCAGTAAAAGGTAAAAGAGACTTTCTTTAGAGTGTGTGCATTATTCCTCTCCGTCCCCATCCTCACTATAGACTGCCTTACTGCTTCTTACCCTGGCCTCAAGTCTCACTCCAAGCTGCCCCTTTTCTCTACGCTGCCCCGGAGGTCCAGATCCACCTGTAGGGAGCTTTGCTATTCCTGCCGCAATACCATCGCCCTCTGGAGGACTGTGGCGGCGCTGGTGACCCATCATCAGGTACTACAGGTGGCGTCATGTGACAATAACTCTTTTCCTTGTACATAACCCCTCTATTGAAGTGTCACCCAGGCCACGGGCTCAGGCACCGCCACCCGTGACATCCCCGTGAACCCCTCCGAGCCTGATACCCCAGTACCCAGGGCCTGGGGCTCGACAAATTCATGGTCAGGTATTTTGCGCCTTTTTTTCCCAACATGCTTCTTGCGACCCTGTTGGCTATTTGCCATGAAACGCTTGATTGTTCAGTGATCACGTTTCAAAGGTTTGGCAATTTCAAGACTGCTGCATCCCTCTGTAAGACATCTCACAATTTTGGACTTTTCAGAGTCCGTCAAATCTCTCTTCTGACCCATTTTGCCAAAGGAAAGGAAGTTGCCTAATAATCACACCTTATATA
The DNA here is from genome assembly GCA_033576535.1 of Allobates femoralis. Lineage (NCBI taxonomy): Eukaryota > Metazoa > Chordata > Amphibia > Anura > Aromobatidae > Allobates > Allobates femoralis. The sequence goes on from JARQOC010000004.1 coordinate 544,020,456, forward strand.
GGGTGTTGATGTCATTAGACCACACCCCTCCTCATTACAGAGATGCACATCACCTGATTTACTTAATTGGTAGTTGGCTCTCGAACCTATACAGCTTGGAGTAGGACAACATGTATAAAAAGTGTCATGTGATCAAAATACTAATTTGGTTAATAATTCTGCACTCAGTGTATGAGGGTTTATATAATTCTTTGTAAAAGTTTTGTAGTATTTCATTGATTTTCCTAGGGTCGGAGGTTATAGTTCCCTGGCTGTCTCATAGTCTATCAATTAGATTTGCCTTGCAGGTGCCCTTTTGCCAGTCTTGCCAGCAATTTCCCCGCAATACAACCTCCTGTCTAGAGCGGCACAGCTGCTCCCTCCTATCAATCCAGGTTTCAAACTTTTGTTTGGCCAGCTTCCATTTTTCCCTGTTCTGAGTTGTGGGGCTCTGCAGGAACTCTGTATATATATTTCTAAGCTTTGCATTACAATCTAAGTATTTTTCTGCTACTCTTTTCTTGAATGAGGCCACAAACATCATTATTTTGCCTCTTAACACTGCTTTCGCCATATTTCAGTTCAACGCGTGTTGGTTTGCATGTTCCTTGTTGTCCCAAATTTCTCCCACCAGCCCCGTAATTTGTCATTAAATCCCTCATCTTTTGTAAGATAAGATGGAAACTTCCACATGAAATGTGTTCCTTTTATCTGGTTATCCACCAGTTCCATACCCATCGGAGCATGTTCAGATATGACCAGGTCATAGATCTCCACTGACTTCATTCTATTTAATAGTCTCTCCAAGGTCAACAGATAGTCTATCTTTCACCAGGGTTGGTGGGCATGGGAGAAGTGGGGAAACTCTCTATCCTACAAAAACTACTAAGAAAAAGCAGTATCAGAAAAAACTTACCATCGCTGCCAAAAACAAAAACCAACATTGCTCTTACAGGATGCTGTCAGACCCCACTATGTAAAGCAAGCCCAGGTGCAGGCTAATAAATCACCTCAACCTACAACAAGGTGTGGGAGGCGACTTGCCATGCACACAATGGGCCTGCATAAGACACCATTCACACTGATACAAATGATGCAGAGTGTCTGAAAGCTACCCAACTGCTCTGCTGCCTGAGCAAATGGGCTGCACAGTACAATACTTCTGCACCACTAGATGAATAGCGCCCCATGGGGCCCAACTGCACCCTGAAATTAATAAAAAAGTGCAAAAAACTTTATATGATGAACAAAAAACTTTTATAAATGGGATATTGGTTCATGTATTGGCCAAGACACTTAAGCTCATGATCCTCGTCACGGATTCCCATGCTCATGAGTCCTAACAAAATTGTACAAAAACTACTAAGAAAAAGCAGCATCAGAAAAAACTTACCATCGCTGCCAAAAACAAAAGCAAACATTGCACTTACAGGTGTCTTATGCAGGCCCATTGTGTGCATGGCAAGTCGTCTCCTACACCTTGTTGTAGGTTAAGGTGATTTATTAGCCTGCACCTGGGCTTGCTTCACATAGTGGGGTCTGACTGCATCCTGTAAGTGCAATGTTGGTTTTCGTTTTTGGCAGCGATGGTAAGTTTTTTCTGATGCTGCTTTTTCTTAGTAGTTTTTGTACAATTTTGTTAGGACTCATGAGCATGGGAATCCGTGACGAGGATCATGAGCTTAAGTGTCTTGGCCAATACATAGCTCCCAGGACACAGTACCTCGAGGTCCGCGCTGCCACTTCAGAAAGGGACAAAAGAAGCCAGTACAAGGGAATGTCAGGATCAACGATTCTTCTTTATTATCCAACGCGTTTCAGAGTTATCTCCCAACTCCTTCATCAGGGAGAGGAGTTGGGAGATAACTCTGAAACGCGTTGAATAATAAAGAAGAATCGTTGATCCAGACATTCCCTTGTACTGGCTTCTTTTGTCCCTTTCTGAAGTGGTAGCGCGGACCTCGAGTTACTGTGTCCTGGGAGCTGATTATACCACAGGGATCTGTGGAAAGTACGGTCCTGCAGCAGCTACTTGTATTTGAGCAATCATCACCAGTTGTGGGTTTTCACAACTGTATCAGGTGAGCAGCCTCTTTTGTATAACCTCTTGTTCTTCTTTAAAGAAGATATCACCCTATGTGCGCATTCTTGAATTTTATAGATTGGCCAATACATAAACCAATATCCCATTTATAAAAGTTTTTCGTTCATCATATAAAACACTTTTTTGCACTTTTTTTATTCATTTCAGGGTGCAGTTGGGCCCCATGGGGCGCTATTCATCTAGTGGTGCAGAAGTATTGTATTGTGCGGCCCATTTGCTCAGGCAGCAGAGCATTGGGTAACTTTCAGTCACCCTGCATCATGTGTATCAGTGTGCATGATGTCTTATGCAGGCCCATTGTGTGCATGGCAAGTTGCCTCCCACACCTTGTTGTAGGTTGAGTTGATTTATTAGCCTGCACCTGGGCTTGCTTCACATAGTGGGGTCTGACAGCATCCTGTAAGTGCAATGTTGGTTTTTGTTTTTGGCAGCGATGGTAAACTCTCTATCCTCTGGATGTAACCAACGCCAAACATCCCTCAATCTAGTTTGTTCAAGGAAGGAGGGGAGAAGGGTCTCTCTTTTTGGAGGAGTCAGGCTCTAGCTCTTTCTGTCCTTCTCCCCATTGTGAACCGTGTTCAAGTCTCCCCCAGTAATTATCAGAGTAGAGTTGTCCAAGACAATCGTCCTCTCCAGGTCATCAAAGAAGACTCTGTTTGAGTCATTGGGTCCATATACATTGTAGATTGAATAGACTTCTCCTCCATGCTCTATGGTGACCCAAACCCATCTCCCTTGATCATCACACTCCTGGGACAACAGATTAAATGCAAAATTGTGATGGAACAGTATCACTACCCCTGCGTGTGTACCTTGAGCTGACGCGCCCACTACTTTCCCCACCCACAATTTGCTGAGCCTAAAAAAATCTTCTTCCTTTAGATAGATTTCTTGAAGCAATACAATATCAGGTGAGTACCTTTTCAGATGTCTCATAATCTTTACTCTTTTATTTGGGGATCTTAGGCCTTTCACATTCCAAGAGATGACCTTCATAGTCCCTGTCGCTACAGCCTATCACCTCTTGCTTTGTTTTCCTTATGAGGGTTCTAGTGATTAAAAGAAGATCCTCAGGTGGTTAGAGAAGGCTAGAAAATAAAGAAAAAAGACTTAAAGATATGAAAGGAGATAGAGATTTAAACAAATAAACAGTGAGCTCTCAATACGCTGTAGTGAATTTCTAGCTTCTTACACCACTAATAGCGTTGTGGACTTCGGTTTTTTTCTGAGTAAGTAAGGGCTACCAAAAAGAAAAAAGGAAAACTCTTTAGGAAGAAGAATTTCCCACACCACACAGTATAAATAATTGTCAACATGCCATCTGCCTCCTCTCCTCCAGCCTGATCCATACCTTTGCATAACTCTTTGCCCTCCAGAACCCGGGTCCCTTTCCCAAATAAGGGGCAGATGGGCACTTCCCCCCAAAACCCATCTTCATTAAGGCGCAACATATATCAACTGACAGTACTCAACACGTTACCAATAGCATCCAGTCACCTTGGGGAGACACTGTCCTGTTTGTAGAGGAAGTGTCTGGGGGTAAAAGACTCATCAAGAGCAAGATGTATATGATACAGTCCATTTCAATGGTGCTTCATCTGTGCCGGCCAGATGATGTCCTTTGGGGCTTTGGTGTTAAGGGGAAACTGTCTTTCTCACGACCTCTTCTTTGTTCGTTGCATTTTGCGTTGTGCAGTATGTATTCCATGTCTTTTTTTGCATCGCTTGCTGATTTGTAGATGAGGTTATCACCGTCATTTTGGAAAATCCTCAGTGTCGCCGGGTATTGCAATGCAAAACTTTTCTTTGCTTGATAGAGTGCTGCACATATTGCACTAAAGGCTCTCCTGCGTTTTACCACCTCCGCAGAATAGTTTTGAAATAATAGGACTTTCATCCCCTCAGTCACTGGATGGGGACATCTTATATATGTTCTCATTATGTCAAACTTATCATTATAGTCCAGGAATTTCATGATTACTTGACGTGGTCTGGTGTCCGGTCATCAGATCCTTGATTGTGAGATCTGGCCCAACTCTGTGAAACCTTTCGACCCTACAACCTTGATTAATTCCCAGGGCCATTGGTAGGTCTCATTTGCAAAGTTTTGTAGTTCAGCTGCAGGGACTAACTCAGGGAGCCCCACTATCCTTAGGTTGTTGTGCCTTGACCTGTATGCCAGATCCTTGACCTTCTCAGACAGGCAGTTTGTTTCCGCAGTTGTCTCTTTCAGCTACGAGAAGAGCTGTATGTTAGCACCCTCCAATTGCGAGACCCTCTGCTCCAGATCTACTATCCGTTCATCATGTTTGCTCACTTTGTCTTGGAGATGCTGGAGGGCCTTCTTGATAGCCTGTTCCAGGTTCTTTTGGATGTCTGGCATGATGCTACTTGCCACATCGGCTACAAGTTTGTTAAAGTTTATTGATATCAATCTTGAAGGGTCTTTCCTGCTACACTTATTTAGGTCTTCAATGTACTCCTTACTTAGGGGTTTCTGTTGTGAGTTTGATGCAGCAGTGACCTCTCCCACAGGGCTTGGGTCCCCGACGCCCTCTTCCAGTCTGCAGTTCCCACTGCTTGTTTGCCAGGGGCCCTCTGGCTTTTGTGAGCTGCGCAACATGTAGCGATCCATTTGCTGAAATGATGACGTAGATGGAGTCAGTGTCAGGTCCCTCTGTCATTGAAGTTTGGCTTTTCTCCTGAGATTATCAGTTCTTATGTTTCTTGGCAACTATAGAAATATGTTGTGCTGCGGTACACAGTAGGCACTTGCAGTTATTTATTTTTTGTGTGCTTATTTGTTTGTCCACTAGGTGGCAGCAGAGCGTTTCCATGTCTCAGTTCACTATGGCGACCACCAGATGTCACCAGTTTTCCTTTTCAGTTGACCCCAGGAGAAATGACCAGTCGCATGTGCTTAGCCTCCCTCCTGCATCCCTGTGTGTCGTTGCTGGAGAGATGGTTTTCTCTCTGCTTAGTCTAATCACAGCCCCACTTTTAGGGGCCTCTTTTCAGACCTCTTTACACGTGTTACTGGGAACTGGAGAGAAGTCCTGTAGAATCTGCCCTGACCTCTGATAAGTAGATCCCTCTGGTGTTTCTGTGTGGGGAAGGGGGTTCTATGTGCGGCTTGTAGAATTATACCTTTTAGTCGCAGTGGATTTTTGCCATGTGAATAGCATCCAGTGCAGGCCTTGGGTGAACACGTGGCCAGCAGGCCTCAAGACCCTCCCGGTCACAGAAATCATCCAGGATTGAAGTGACTGACATTTATAGGTGAAGTGGAGTGGGAACTGGTGGTAGCCCGACTTTCTCTTGTGTTGGGGTAGTGGATGTCCATAGATTTCCCAGTAGGATTCTTGTGGTGTGAGAGCTGCTGCTAAGGAGGTGTTATCTCATCCCAGTCCTGTGTTTATTTCTTTTGACTTACAGGTTAGTAATGGGGGGTCTCATAGACCCACTACCTATTACTAGCCTAGGGCTTGATTCAAGCTGTGATATTTGACAAATCACAGCTGTCATTAACCTCTTATATTACCCGATTGCCACCATACCAGGGCAATTGAGATGAGCTGGGCAATCATCAGAATTGGCGCATCTAATGGATGTGTCAAACTCTGGGTTGGCTGTGGGGATGCCATTTTAGGCTGGGAGGGGCCAATATCCATGGGTCTACCCACCCTGACAATGCCAGCCTCTTCCTATCAGCTTTAATGTGGGACCCCATGCCATTTGTTTTGATAACGGGATTCTTCTATTTTTGATAACCATCCACAGTAAAGTTGACCACTGGGGGTTGCCTTTAGTTGTCTGTTTTACCCGCACTTATTATAAAAAACTAGTAAAAAGGCCCGATGCAATTGCATCGGGAGCGCGGTGAAATAAATTGTGTGCATCGTTAGATGTGCTAACAGGAACAGTAAATATGTATGACACGCTTTGCGCTTGTGAAAAAGTTGTAAAAGAAGGGCAAAGCATCATACTATAAGGTAATAGTGACAGAAAAATAATCTACATAAGTTTATTGCGTATATACAGGTAGCTCTGTGGGTAGCAGAGTATACAGTGAGCTGCGTGGGTAGCAGAGTACATAGCCGGCTGCGTGGGTAACAAAGTATATACAGGTGTGTCTGTAGGTCGCAGAGTATACAGGAAGCTGCGTGGGTAGCAGAGTATACAGGCGGTTGCGTGGGTAGCGGAGTATATACAGGCGGGTCTGTGGGTCACAGAGTATACAGACGGCTCTGTGGGTAGCAGAGTATACAGGTGGCTGCCTGTGTAGGAGAGTATATACAGGCAGCTCTGTGTGTAGCTGAGTATACAGCGGGCTGCGTGGGTACCAGAGTGTATCCTGGCGGCTCCGTGGTTAGCAGAGTATACAGGCAGCTGAGTGGGTATCAGAGTCTATACGTTCGGCTCCGTGGGTAGCAGAGTATATACAGGCAGCTCTGTGGGTAGCACAGTATACAGGCAGCTGCGTTGGTAGCAGAGTATATACAGGTAGCTCTGTGGGTAGCAGAGTATACAGTCAGCTACATGGGTAGCAGAGTATACAGGCAGCTGCATGGGTAGCAGAGTATATACAGGTAACTCTGTGGGTAGCAGAGTAAATAGTCAGCTGCGTGGGTAGCAGAGTATATACAGGCAGCTCTGTGAGTAGCAGAGTATACAGCCAGCTGCGTGGGTAGCAGAGTATATACAGGTGTCTCTGTGGGTCACAGAGTATACATGTAGCTGCGTGGGTACCAGAGTATATACAGGTAGTTCTGTGGGTAGCAGACTATATAGTCAGCTGCGTGGGTAGCAGAGTATATACAGGTAGTTCTTTGGGTAACAGCTTTGTGGGCGTGATGGTGACCTTAATGGGCGTCCTGGTGGGTGGAGAGGTGATGTGACGTAATGGCTGTCACCACCGACTTCTTGTATGAGAGCTGCGTACTTCCAGAGTGGAGGAAATAGGGGCGTGTCCGTGCTGTGAGGTAAATTTCGTGAAGGCGCATGCGCGGTGACGGATGGTTACTGCGCTCGTGCGGCTGTGAATGGCGTCGTAACTGTGGCTGGCGTGACTGCGGCTTACGGTGGCGCGGGAGCGCGCCATCGCTCTTGGGGCTGTGAATGGTGACGTAAGCGTTGGGGACGTGACTGCGGCTCGGGGTGGCGCGGAAGTGCGCCAGCGCTCGCGGGTCTGAGTCTGTGAATAGCGGCTCGCGAAGGCGCTGCACGCCATCGCTCGGTACGGTGCCGCGGTGCTTGCCGGAATAGCAGCACAACATTGGATATTATATATATAGATACCTACAGCAGCAGCGGTGTGCAGCGGTGAGAGTGTGCAGCAATGCGGAAATCCAGGAGGGGGCCGGGGGACAGCGGGCAGGTGCGGGCAGGAGGGGGCCGGGGGACAGCGGGCAGGTGCGGGCAGGAGGGGGCCGGGGAAGAGCGGCCGGGTGCGGGCAGGAGGGGCCGGGGAAGAGCAGTCGGGTGCGGGCAGGAGAAGGCTAGGGAACAGCGGCCGGGTGCGGGCAAGAGGGGGGCCCCTCCTGGCCGCACTCAAGCGCTGTTCCCCGACCTCATCCTGCCTGCAGCAGAGTGCTTAGCAGAGTATACGGGGCTCATTGGTTAGCAGAGTATATGGGGGTTGAGTGCTTAGCAGACTTTACGGCTGCTCATTGGTTAGCAGAGTATACGGCGGCTCAGTGGTTAGCAGAGTACACAGGGGCTCAGTGGTTAGCAGAGTATACGGGGGCTCAGTGGTTAGCACTGTATACGGAGCCTGAGTGGTTAGCACTCTATAGTGGCTGAGTGGTTGGCACTGTATATTGTGGCTCAATAATTAGAACAGTAATGTGGCTCAATGGTTAGCACTGTATATGGTGACTCAGTGGTTAGAACTGTATATGGTGTCTGAGTGGTTAGCACTGTATGCGGTGGCTCTGGTTAGCACTGTATACGGTGGCTCAGTGGTCAGCGCCAGATGGGGGCAGAGTGGTCAGCGCAGGATGGGGGCAGAGTGGTCAGCGCAGGATGGGGGCAGAGTGGTCAGCGCAGGATGGGGGCAGAGAGGTTAGCGCAGGATGGGGGCAGAGTGGTCAGCGCAGGATGGAGTGGTAAGCAGAGGATGGAGGATCAGTGATTAGCGCAGGATGGAGGCTCAGTGGTCAGCGGAGGATGGCGGATCAGTGATAAGCGCAGGATGGAGGCAAAGTGGTCAGCGCAGGATGGAGGCAGAGTGGTCAGTGCAGGATGGAGGATCAGTGGTCAGCGCAGGATGGAGGGTCAATGGTCAGCGAAGAATGGAGGTTCAGTGGTCAGCGAAGGCTGGAGGCTCAGTGGTCAGCGGAGAAAGGAGGCTCAGTGGTCAGCGCAGGATGGAGGCTCAGTGGTCAGCGCAGGATGGAGGCTCAGTGGTCAGCGCAGGATGGAGGCTCAGTGGTCAGTGCAGGATGGCGGCTCAGTGGTCAGCGCAGGATGGAGGCTCAGTGGTCAGCGCAGGATGGAGGCTGAGGGGGTCAGCGCAGGATGGAGGCTCAGTGGTCAGCGCAGGATGGAGGCTCAGTGGTCAGTGCAGGATGGAGGATCAGTGGTCAGCGCAGGATGGAGGGTCAATGGTCAGCGAAGGATGGAGGTTCAGTGGTCAGCGAAGTCTGGAGGCTCAGTGGTCAGCGGAGAAAGGAGGCTCAGTGGTCAGCGCAGGATGGAGGCTCAGTGGTCAGCGCAGGATGGAGGCTCAGTGGTCAGCGCAGGATGGAGGCTCAGTGGTCAGTGCAGGATGGCGGCTCAGTGGTCAGCGCAGGATGGAGGCTCAGTGGTCAGCGCAGGATGGAGGCTGAGGGGTCAGCGCAGGATGGAGGCTCAGTGGTCAGCGCAGGATGGAGGCTCAGTGGTCAGCACAGGATGGAGGCACAGTGGTCAGCACAGGGTGGAGGCTCAGTGGTCAGCACAGGATGGAGGCTCAGTGGTCAGCGCAGGATGGAGGCTCCGTGGTCAGCGCAGGGTGGAGGCTCAGTGGTCAGCGCAGGATGAAGGCAAAGTGGTCAGCGCAGGATGGAGGCAGAGTGGTCAGTGCAGGATGGAGGATCAGTGGTCAGCGCAGGATGGAGGGTCAATGGTCAGCGAAGGATGGAGGTTCAGTGGTCAGCGAAGGCTGGAGGCTCAGTGGTCAGCGGAGAAAGGAGGCTCAGTGGTCAGCGCAGGATGGAGGCAGAGTGGTCAGCGCAGGATGGAGGCAGAGTGGTCAGCGCAGGATGGAGGCAGAGTGGTCAGCGCAGGATGGAGGCAGAGTGGTCAGTGCAGGATGGAGGCTCAGTGGTCAGCGCAGGATGGAGGCTCAGTGGTCAGCGCAGGATGGAGGCTCAGTGGTCAGCGCAGGATGGAGGCTGAGTGGTCTGCGCAGGATGGAGGCTCAGTGGTCAGCACAGGATGGAGGCTAAGTGGTCAACACAGGATGGAGGCTCAGTGGTCAGCGCAGGATGGAGGCACAGTGGTCAGCGCAGGATGGACGAAGTACCTTAGATCCGCGCTGCTGCAGGGGAGAAGTAAGAAAACACCAGAAACACCGGGATGTCTGGTTAGCAGTGATGAACGTCTTTATTTTCCTACGCGTTTCGGAGCTGCCTGCCGGGCTCCTTCCTCAGGGAACATCAAGAGTACACTGGATACAATCTTATTTAAACATAAAAAAGCGCCAAAAACAGATGATGTGGGCACGCCTGCCATGACGTCAGTAAACAGGGTGGATCTATACACAGCGTCTCTTTGTTTATCTCTCAGGTTACAAACATCATGTTAAACAGAAATATAATATAACATAAATAGAAAATACATACATATACACACCTATTTATTATACATAATTAAAAATTAAAAATATTAAAAATATTATTTATAAAAAAGGGGGGAATATATGAAGCTGGTTCATATTAGGATAGAACTCATGAAATAAAATAAAAGGAAAGGTCTCATCTTGGAATTGCAGGTGTTCTTATTATTGTGCTAAATGTCCATGTATTGATCTCAGTGCAATAATGAGTGATACTACTGTGTGTAAATAAATAAGTAAATAAATAAATAAATAAATAATGATGTATAAGGAGTGAAAAATATTATAATAGTGAATAAAATTATATATATTTATATTGTGATAGACTCATAGAGAAAACAGAAAGAGGAAGTGTATTATGTCTTATATATCAAAAAAATAAAGGGGTTAAAATATATTAATTGTTTGTTGTTTGTATCCTCCTGTAGGTAATATTGCTTCCAAATATTGTGAAGAAGACAATAAAAGCACAGGAATAGCCATGGGGATATATTCACAAAAGTGAACATGTATATATATACATTTTTTTGGAGAAGATGAAAATAAAAATAAAAATAAAATGAGAATAAAGATGAAAATGCTTCAGTCTCTCATTTATTTATGTGTTTTTTGTGCTATTTATAAAAGTTTAAAAGAATTATTAGAGTTATTGTATCTAAAATATAACTCTAAAAATCTTAAAACTAAAAAAAGGGGAAAATAGTATCTATATTTCATGCTATAATGAATAAAAAAATATATATATAAAATCAATAATAGAACTGAATAGAACCTGTTTGTCGGTCTTATAGTTTACACTCAGCATGCTGTAATAAGTGCTGAGCCATATACTCATTGGTCTGTATATTAGATTAATTAGATGTTATATCGCAGAAATGACCGAGGAACCAGGAATAAACATGAATAGGTATTTGTGAAGATTAGGAGACTAGATAAATAAAAAGATAGGTATATCAGGTAGAGTAAAAGTAGATGTATTTGTATAAAATCATGATTGTAGAATTGGGGAATAATATAGATTATAATCCTTATTATTAGTTTCAATTTTTATGTGCCATTATTTTGGCTTTTTGGAACTATTATTCCAAAAAGCCAAAATAATGGCACATAAAAATTGAAACTAATAATAAGGATTATAATCTATATTATTCCCCAATTCTACAATCATGATTTTATACAAATACATCTACTTTTACTCTACCTGATATACCTATCTTTTTATTTATCTAGTCTCCTAATCTTCACAAATACCTATTCATGTTTATTCCTGGTTCCTCGGTCATTTCTGCGATATAACATCTAATTAATCTAATATACAGACCAATGAGTATATGGCTCAGCACTTATTACAGCATGCTGAGTGTAAACTATAAGACCGACAAACAGGTTCGATTCAGTTCTATTATTGATTTTATATATATATTTTTTTATTCATTATAGCATGAAATATAGATACTATTTTCCCCTTTTTTTAGTTTTAAGATTTTTAGAGTTATATTTTAGATACAATAACTCTAATAATTCTTTTAAACTTTTATAAATAGCACAAAAAACACATAAATAAATGAGAGACTGAAGCATTTTCATCTTTATTCTCATTTTATTTTTATTTTTATTTTCATCTTCTCCAAAAAAATGTATATATATACATGTTCACTTTTGTGAATATATCCCCATGGCTATTCCTGTGCTTTTATTGTCTTCTTCACAATATTTGGAAGCAATATTACCTACAGGAGGATACAAACAACAAACAATTAATATATTTTAACCCTTTATTTTTTTGATATATAAGACATAATACACTTCCTCTTTCTGTTTTCTCTATGAGTCTATCACAATATAAATATATATAATTTTATTCACTATTATAATATTTTTCACTCCTTATACATCATTATTTATTTATTTATTTATTTACTTATTTATTTACACACAGTAGTATCACTCATTATTGCACTGAGATCAATACATGGACATTTAGCACAATAATAAGAACACCTGCAATTCCAAGATGAGACCTTTCCTTTTATTTTATTTCATGAGTTCTATCCTAATATGAACCAGCTTCATATATTCCCCCTTTTTTATAAATAATATTTTTAATATTTTTAATTTTTAATTATGTATAATAAATAGGTGTGTATATGTATGTATTTTCTATTTATGTTATATTATATTTCTGTTTAACATGATGTTTGTAACCTGAGAGATAAACAAAGAGACGCTGTGTATAGATCCACCCTGTTTACTGACGTCATGGCAGGCGTGCCCACATCATCTGTTTTTGGCGCTTTTTTATGTTTAAATAAGATTGTATCCAGTGTACTCTTGATGTTCCCTGAGGAAGGAGCCCGGCAGGCAGCTCCGAAACGCGTAGGAAAATAAAGACGTTCATCACTGCTAACCAGACATCCCGGTGTTTCTGGTGTTTTCTTACTTCTCCCCTGCAGCAGCGCGGATCTAAGGTACTTCGTCCTGATGATTGATTATTTACCACAGTGACCTGTGGAAGTGCGATCCCTGCGGCAGCTGCTTTTCTGAGCGATCAAGCTGGTTGTGTGTGACACAACCTTACCAGGTGAGCGATTTTGATTTGGATCTTCTTTTCCAACCTTAAAAAAGATAAGACCCTATTGCGCATTCTCAACTTTTATAGAGCGCAGGATGGAGGCACAGTGGTCAGCACAGGGTGGAGGCTCAGTGGTCAGCACAGGATGGAGGCTCAGTGGTCAGCGCAGGATGGAGGCTCCGTGGTCAGCGCAGGATGGAGGCTCAGTGGTCAGTACAGAATGGAGGTTCAGTGGTCAGCACAAAAAGGAGTGTTCAGCACAGGATGGAGGCTGAGTGGTCAGCGCAGGACGGAGGCTCAGTGTTCAGCGCAGGACGGAGGCTCAGGGGTCAGCGCAAGAAGGAGGCAGAGTGGTGAGCGCAGAACGGAGGCAGAGTGGTCAGCACAGGACGGAGGCAGAGTGGTCAGCGCAAGAAGGAGGCAGAGTGGTCAGCGCAGGAAGGAGGCAGAGTGGTCAGCGCAGGATGGAGGCTTGGTGGTCAGCGCAGGGTGGAGGCTCGGTGGTCAGTGGTCAGTGCAGGATGTAGGCTCGGTGGTCAGCACAGGATGGAGGCAGAGTGGTCAGCGCAGTATGGAGGCAGAGTGGTCAGCGCAGGATGGAGGCAGAGTGGTCAGCGCAGGATGGAGGGCCAGTGGTGAGCGCAGAATGGAGGCTCGGTGGTCAGCGCAGGATGGAGGCTAGGTGGTAAGTGGTGAGCACAGGATGGAGGCTCGGTGGTCAGCGCAGGATGGAGGCTCGGTGGTCAGCGCAGGATGGAGGCTCGGTGGTCAGCGTAGGATGGAGGGTAGGTGGTAAGTGGTGAGCGCAGGATGGAGGCTCAGTGGTCAGTGGTCAGCACAGGATGGAGGCAGAGTGGTGAACGCAGGATGGAGGCAGAGTGGTCAGCGCAGGATGGAGGGCCAGTGGTCAGCGCAGGATGGAGGGCCAGTGGTGAGCGCAGAATGGAGGCTCGGTGGTCAGCGCAGGATGGAGGCTAGGTGGTAAGTGGTGAGCGCAGGATGGAGGCTCGGTGGTCAGCGCAGGATGGAGGCTGGGTGGTCAGCGCAGGATGGAGGCTCGGTGGTCAGCACAGGATGGAGACTCAGTGGTGAGCGCAGGATGGAGGCTCGGTGGTCAGCGCAGGATGGAGGCTCGGTGGTGAGCGCAGGATGGAGGCTCAGTGGTCAGCGCAGGATGGAGGCTCGGTGGTCAGCGCAGGATGGAGTGGTCAGCAGATGAAGGAGGCTCAGTGGTCAGCGCAGGATGGAGGCAGAGTGGTGAGCGTAAGGATGGAGGGCTCAGTGGTCAGCGCAGGATGGAGGCTCAGTGGTGAGCGCAGGATTGAGGCTCAGTGGTGAGCACAGGATGGAGGCTCAGTGGTGAGAGCAGGATGGAGGGTCAGTGGTCATCGCAGGATGGAGTGGTCAGCAGAGGATGGAAGCTCAGTGGTCAGCGCAGGATGGAGGCTGAGTGGTCAGCGAAGGATGGAGGGCCAGTGGTCAGTGCAGGATGGAGGCTCAGTGGTCAGCGCAGGAAGGAGGCTCAGTGGTCAGCGCAGGAAGGAGGCTCAGTGGTCAGCGCAAGATGGAGGGCCAGTGGATGGTCAGCGCAGGACGGAGGGGCAGTGGGTGGTCAGCGCAGGATGGAGGGACAGTGGGTGGTCAGGTCAGGATGGAGGGAGAGTGGTTAGCGCAGGATGTTTCCCCCGCTTGCATCCGGTCTCAGCCGCAGCCAGTGTTTAAAGCGCAGCAAGTAATGAGTGGTCATGTGATATCTGTCACATGACCGCTCATTTCCGGGTGCGGGTGAGAAGGAGCGGCCGGTGAGAGGGGGACGGGTAGGGATAATGGAGCGGTGGGGGGGGGGCTGCAATGGAGCGGTGGGGGGGCCGCAATGGAGGGAGGTGCGCAATGGAGCAGTGGGGGGCCGCAATATAGGGGGGGAGCGCAATGGAGCGGTGGGGGTGGAATGGAGCGGTGGGGTGCGCAATGGAGCGGGGGAGAGGGCGATGGAGCGAGGAGGGGAGGGAATGAAGCAGCGGGTGGTGGTGGGAAACTGGAGTCGGTGCGGCGACATGTAATATCCAAGATGGCGGCGAAATCTCGCGAGATTTTGGACGCCATTTTGGAAAGTACATGTCGCCGCAAGGAGAGCGTTGTAGTGTCGGGCTGGCGTTTTTTTTGCGCTTCGGGCCAGTGTCAGCGGCTCGCGATGTCGCATGCGTGCCATCACTCGCAGCGCGTGATACCAGCACAGTGGCCGGAAGCGCAAAACTGGTGATTATGTAGATAGATAGAGCGAAAGCTCGCCCAATTTTTTCTTTTTTTTTCTTTCTCTTTACACTACCATACAGCAAAGTCCTCTGCAACCAATCACAGACATTGACACTGAGAGCGGGGGGTGTGTATAGCAGTATGCCATATGGAAGTATGTCTGCTTTCCTCCTACCTTAATGAGGTGCTCAGGAAAAATAGTAAGACAATATCAAGGATATTCCTGGCACACATCTAAATGAATAATAATAATGTAGAAAAATCCAGCACTCATAAACTTGCAATTATGAGGATTTTATTCAAACGTAAACGCCATCCATCTAATACAGGCAGTATGTGCTAACACCGACGCGTTTCGACAGAGAACTGTCTTAGTCGTGGAACCGGCTGGTTACAGAAATACGGCGAAGCCCACGTCAAATTTTTTTCAGAAAAATCCATAAAACAATATAAATAAAAGGGACTGTATCTTTATTAACCCTTGGACCATGGTCGAGGGGTTAATAAAGATGCTGTCCCTTTTTTAGGATTGTTTTATTGATTTTTCAGAAAATAAAATGAGGTGGGTTCGCCGTATTTCTGTAACCAGCCGGATCCAGCAGGTGCCTATTTGTACCTGGCCGGACATAAGAATATAGGGGAGCCCCCTTTTTTTATTATTTCATGAATTTCATGAAATAATAAAAAAACAAAATGCGTGGGGCTCCGTGCAAATCCTATGTCCAGGCAGGTACAGCTAAGCAGCTGGGGGCTGGAATCCGCAGCGCAGGGAGGCCCAAGCTTTATGGGCACCCCCCGCTGCAAATTGCAGCCCGCAGCCTCCCCAGAAGATGGCGCGTTCATTGAAGCGCCATCCTCTGGCACTGAACCCCGCTCTTCCAGTGGCCCTGGTGGCGGGTGGCTCACTGGGTAATAAAGGGGTTAGGACCAGCTTTGTATTATCATCTGGCCCTAAGCCCGAAATTTATGGCGGTCACGCCAATATTAGACATGACCGCCATGAATTTCCAGTAATCAATAGAAAAAAAAAACACAACACAGAGAAAAATAATTTTATTAGAAATAAAACAGAACACAATTAGGGACTCCATCTTTATTTAAAAAATCCTCTTCCGTCCGACGTAGTCCAAAACGCAATCTCAGCTCTGCTACATCCCTGTCTGTGCTTAGACACACAGGGATGTAGCAGAGCTGAGAACTGAACTGAACCCTTCTGAACCCTTCTGTCAGCCCAACTCTCTCTGCCTCCGGAGATTCCCGAGCGGTGACGGAAGTTAATTTATTCACTGCTTCTGTCATCGCTCGGGAATCTCCGGAGACAGAAGCAGAGAGGCGGGAAGCGAGTCTGCGGCCGGCGCCGGCGGAGGCAGCGGTAAGTAGCCGGCCGGTCCGGTGCACTCACCCCCACCCTCTCCCCCCAAGCCCATCCCTGGTCAGGACTCAGAGGAGGAAGCGGCAGTGAGCAAATTTCACCGCCGGCTTCCCCATCTGAGTCCTGAGTCCCTGCTCCTGCTCCCCCCGCCCGGTCCTAACTTAGGATCGGGTGGGGAGGCTGCAGGAGGGGAGGAGGGATGATGGACTCGTTACTGTGCGAGTAATAGCTTGGAAACTCGCAGAGTACCGAGTCCTGCGATTCCACTATTACTCGCAGAGTAACGAGTCCTAGCGAGTAGATTCGCCCATTCCTATGTTTGATGCAATCAATTTTAATGCAATGTCTATGAAGTTTAAAAAGAAATAGCATAGAGCATTAGCAACACGTCTTTACGTTTTGACTCTTCCCTGGATTTATTCTTGTAGTTGCCAGGGATAAAAGGTCAGGACATCTGTTAAGGCAAGAGCATCCGCCTTGTTGCCGTGTGCTATGTGCTGCCCAAAGCACACTGCAACAGAATGTATGTGCTTGGCTTCACATATGTCCTGACATTTTACCCACCGTAACTACAAGAATAAAACCTGCGCAGGGTTGAAATGTCAAGATGTGTCTCTAATAATCTATTCTATTTCTCTTTGAAATTATAGACACTACAATAAAATCTATTGATTCAAATATTTTGGAGAGTGTGGTCAATTTTACACCATTTAACAAGTTCAGCCATTACTGTATACCCAACATTGTTGCACGAGCACACATCATTCATTCATAAATATACTCACATAGCATAGCCACCAACCATCCCGAATACAGCAAGACAGTCTTGGATTTGGGTCTGTGTATAACTTCCAACTGTCCCACTCGATCCTACTTAGAATAGTGCTGCTGAACTCACACTGCAGTGGGCTAAGTGGCCCCTGGGAAGATACATGGCTCCTGGGCTAAGTGGCTCCTGCATGCACAAAACCCTCAAGGAGCACCACGTGTTGAATAGAAGCTTCGACATAGCCAGTCTATGTCACATGTTGACTGCTTGGCAGTCCATGAGTGCTGCTGTGGGATTAAACTGAATTTTTTTCCTTAGTCTGCGGTGTGCAGCTCTGCAGGTGGAGGGGTGAGTCATAGCATTTAGGTGGAGGTTAAGGGGTTTGTCTTAGTATTCAGATCTCCACTTCCCCAGCCTTGAAATAGCTCCACTTCCCTCCACTAGGTGTCGCAGATACTGTTCATTTCTACTTGGACCTCATGCTGTGAAGTTGTGCTATGCCAAGTTGTGTTATTGCTGCCAATGTCTTCCTTTAAAGCTGCTGGGTTTTCCCAGTCTGTGGCTGATGGTATGGGCTCTTAGCCTAGGGTTAATCAGGAGCAAAGGGCTAGGGTGGTGACCCAGAACCCTCTGCCATCTGGGCTGCCTCTGGGAACCTGGTGAGTTAGGGAACCCCAGGCAAAGGGTCAGAATAGTATTATGAACCGATGACTCAGGAGTACATACAGATTCCGTAGAAGTCGTTGGTAACTGTACTGACCACAATCCCTGACTACACACCGCAACTAGAAATAGCCGTGGGATGTAACTAACCAGACCTAGACACCTCTGCACAGCTGGAAAACTAACTGCTCCTAAAGATGGATGTAGGAAAAGCTATCTTGCCTCAGAGCAGAACCCCAAAAGAATAGCAAGCCCCCTACAGATATTAACTGGGAAACAAGAGACGGAAAAACAAACACAGGCAGAGTATAAGGTTTAGCAAAAGAATATCAAAAAACCATTCACTTATCTTGCAAAGATCTCCACAGAGCAGAAGAAACCAGAGAGATGTGAACTCCTCCAGGAACAAAAGACAACTGGCAAGGATTGATCCACTTCAAACTGTTATATGCTCAAAGAACCAGATTGCAAATTATCACCCTCACCTGTGAAGCCCACACAGTCAGCTGCATCACCAGCAACAACCACCGGAGGGCGCTTCAATGAATTCACAACATTACCCCCCTCCCCTTGAGGAGGGGTCACCGAACACTCAACAGAGACCCCAGGCCAATCAGGATGAGCCAGATGAAAAGCATGAACCAAGTCATGGGCATGAACATCCGAGGCAGAAATCCAAGAATTATCCTCCTGGCCATAACCCCGCCATTTAACCAGGTACTGGAGCCTCCGTCTCGAAAGACGAGAATCCAAAATCTTCTCAACCTCATACTCCAACTCACCATCAATCAGGATCGGGGCCCGAGGGGCCACAGTAGGAACCATGGGCTCAAGAAATCTCCTCAACAAGGACTTATGAAAAACATCATGAATCGCAAAAGAGCTAAGAAGCGCCAACCGGACGAAGACAGGATTAACAACTTCAGAAATCATTTACGGACCAATGAACCGAGGCTTAAATTTAGGAGAAGAAACTCTCAAAAGAACATGGCGGGAGGACAACCAACACGAAGCCGAGAGCCGACACACCGATGACGGTTAGCAAAACGTTGAGCAGCTGCCTGAGAAAGATGTAAGTTTTTAACCGCTCAATCCCAAATCTGCTGCAACCGCTCAACCACAGAATCCACACCCGGATAGGCAGAAGGCGCAACCTGCCCCGAAGAAAAACGAGGATGAAAACCAAATTTACAAAAGAAGGGCGAAACCAACGTAATCGAACTCACCCGATTATTATGCGCAAACTCAGCCAAAGGCAAAAAGGCAACCCAATCATCCTGATCCGCAGACACAAAACATTGCAAATAAGTCTCCAAAGTCTGATCAGTTCTCTCCGTCTGACCATTAGACTGCGGATGAAACGCTGAAGAAAAAGACAAAGCACACCCCAGCTTAGCACAGAAAGACTTCCAAAACCGAGAAACAAACTGGGCACCCCTGTCACACAATATTTTCCGGAATACCATGCAAACAAACAACATGCTGAAAAAACAAGTCCGAAGAATGCAATTTAGCCAAAGCAGCGAAATGAACCATCTTAGAAAACCGGTCACAAGTAACCCAGATAACCGTCATCCCCTGGGAAACAAGAAGGTCCGAAACAAAATCCATAGAAATATGCGTCCACGACCGCTCAGGTACAGGTAAGGGCAAAAGCAACCCACAAGGACGGGAACAACAAGGCTTGGCCCACAGGCCTGCACAAAAGGAGGCACATCCCAGACAAAGAGGGCCACCAAAAAGATCGACCAACCAAATCTCGGGTACCAAAGATGCCTGGATGACCAGCCAACACAGAACAATGAACCTCCGAAATCACTCTAGTAGTCCACGGGGCAGGAACAAACAATTTCCCCACAGGGCAGAGCTCAGGCATATCCACCTGAAATTCCTGAAGAGCAAGCCGTAAATTGGGGGAAACAGCGGAAAGAACAATCCCCTCCTTCAGAATGCTGACTGGCTCCAAAGGTTCAAGAGAATCAGGTAAAAAACTGCGAGAGAGAGCATCGGCCTTAACATTCTTAAAACCAGGAAGATAGGAAACCACAAAATCAAAACGAGCAAAAAACAAGGACCACCGAGCCTGCCTAGGAGTCAGCCTCCTGGCAGACTCGAGATAACCCAGATTCTTGTGATCAGTCAAGACAACCACACGATGTTGAGCCGACTCCAGCCAATGACGCTACTCCTCAAATGCCAACTTCATGGCCAGCAACTCCCGATTGCCGATATCATAATTGCATTCCGCCGGCAAAAATTTACGGGAAAAGAAGGCACAAGGGTGCATCGCGGAACCAACAGGATCCCTCTGAGACAAGATGGCCCCTGCACCAATCTCAGAAGCATCAATTTCCACCTGTAATGGAAGTGAAACATCCGGTTGGCTTAACACAAGAGCAGAAGTAAACCATCTTTTAAGCTCCTGGAAGGCAAAAACGGCCGCAGGAGACCAATGCTCCACATCAGCACCCTTCTTAGTCAAATCAGTCAACGGCTTCACCACACTGGAAAAATTGGCAATGATCCGACGATAAAGATTAGCAAAGCCCAAAAATGTCTGAAGACCCTTCACGGACATGGGCTGAACCCAATCATGAATAGCCTGAACCTTAACAGGATCCATCTCAATAGAAGAAGGAGACAAAATGAAGCCCAAAAAAGAAACCTTCTGGACACCAAAGCAACACTTAGACCCCTTAAAGGGAACCTGTCACCTGGATCTAAGCCCTACACTATCACGACCTGTCCCTACACATTCCTAGCTGCTCCCTATCTATCCCTCTCTGAGCTAAATCCGCCCTATAAAGCTGTAGAAAAATAAGTTATAACTTACAGGAGTCCCTGAGGCTTGGGGACTGGAAAGGCGGCCCCAGGCTCCATTGTGCACTACTCGATGGTGCAGCGCATGCTCCGCTGGGCGGCGTTATTCTTTTTTCCAAGCTGCCTCTTTAATTTGTAATCTCCCGCCCTCTGTAGTACTATCAAGCACCGTCCGCTACGTCCCTTGCGGCGCGGTGCATTATGGGCCACTCACGTGATCTCCCCCAGTGCATTATGGGCCTGATCACGTGATCGGCCCGGCTTCAATAAGCGCATTGCGCATGCACGGGCTCGGGCCAATCACGTGATCATTCCCATAATGAACTGGGGGTGATCACGTGATCGGCCCATAATGCACTGGGGAAGGTCACGTGAGCGGCCCATAATGCACCACGCCGAAGGTGACGTAGTGGACGGTGCTTGATAGTACTACAGAGGGCGAGAGATTCCAAATTAAAGAGGCGGCTTGCAAGAGAGAATAACGCCGCCCAGTGGGGCGTGCACTGCACCATCAAGGAGGGCACAATGGAGCCTGGGGCCGCCTTTCCAGTCCCCAAGCATCAGGGACTCCTATAAGTTATAACTTATTTTTCTGCAGCTTTATAGGGTGGATTTAGCTCAGAGAGCGATATATAGGGAGCAGCTAGGAAGCTGTAGGGACAGGTAGTGATATTGTAGGTGCTTAGATCTAGGTGACAGGTTCCCTTTAACATACAAAGCATTGTCAATCAGAATCCGAAAGACCAACCTGACCTGCTCCACACGAGAATCCCAATCGTCAAATATACAATCAAGAACTTGTCAATCAACTCCCAAAATACGTCATGCATAAAGGTCTGAAAAACGGAAAGAGCATTAGCCAACCCAAAAAAAGACATCACGAGGTATTCAAAATGGCCTTCAGGCATATTAAACGCTGTTTTCCATTCGTGTCCCTGCTTGATATGAACCAGATTGTAGGCTCCCCTAAGGTCAATTTTAGTAAACCAACATGCCCCTTAACCCTAGAAAACAAGTCAGAAATCGAAGGCAGAGGGCACTGAAACTTGACCGTGATCTTATTCAAGAGGTGATAATCAATACAGGGTCTCAGAGAGCCATCTTTCTTGGCAACAAAAAAGAACCCCTTCCCCAACGGCGAAGAGGAAGCGCGAATATGGTCCTTCTCCAAAGAATCCTTAATATAACTACGCATGGCAGCATGTTCAGGCACAGACAAGTGGAAAAGTCGACTCTTAGGAAACTTACAGCCTGGCACCAAATCAATAGCACAATCACACACCTGATGTGGCGAAAGAAAACTGGAATTGGGTTCAGCAAAAACATCCTGAAAATCAGACAGAAACTCCGTAATCTCCTGGGGCGGAGATGATATAGACATCAAGGAAATGTCATCATGTACCCCCTTACAACCCCAGCTAGGTACGGACATAGACTTCCAATCCAAAACAGGATTATGGGCCTGCAACCACGGAAAACCCAGCACCACGGCATCATGCAGGTTATGCAAAACCAGAAATCGACAATCCTTCTGATGAGCTGGTTCCATGCGCATTGTCAACTGCGTCCAAAACTGAGGTTTGTTCTGCGCAAGAGGTGTAGCGTCGATGCCCCTTAAAGGAAAAGGGTCCTGCAATGGCTGCATAGGGAAACCACAACGACTAGCAAACTCAAAGTCCATCAAATTTAAGGCGGCACCTGAATCTACAAATGCCATAACAGAAAGTGACGACAAGGAACAAATCAGAGACACAGATAATAAGAACTTAGGTTGTATAGTACTGACGGTAAAGGAACCAGCAATCCTCTGTGCCTTCTTGGGACAAACAGAGATGACATAAGAAGCATCACCACAGTAAAAACACAACTTATTATGGTGTCTAAATCCTTGTCGGTCATTGCAAGATAGAATCCTATCACGCTGCATCAGCTCAGGAATCTGCTCTGAGGATGAAAATCCTGAGCGAACTGCTCGGTGTTCCCGCAGACGCCGATCAATCTACATGGCCAGAGACATAGAATCGTTCAAACCCGCAGGCATAGGAAACCCCACCATAACATCCTTAACAGCGTCAGAAAGACCCTTTCTGAAAAGCACTGCCAAAGCATCATCATTCCATTTAGTCAGCACAGATCATTTCCTGAATTTCTGACAATACAATTCCGCCGCCTCCAGACCGCGAGACAGGGCCAACAAGGTCTTCTCAGCTTGATCCACAGAATCGGGTTCATCATAAAGTAAACCCAAGGCCTGAAAAAAAGGAGTCTACATTAAGTAAAGAAGGATTCCCTGAGGTGAGAGAAAATGCCCAATCCTGCGGATCACCCCGCAGCAGGGAGATAACTATTTTAACCTGCTGAACTGAATCACCAGAGGACCGAGGTCTCAGAGCAAGAAACAGTTTACAATTATTTTTGAAACTCAAAAATTTGAACCTATGACCATAAAACAAATCTGGAGTAGGAATTCTTGGTTCCAAAACTGGAGTCTGAACTATATACTCAGAAATTCCCTGTACCCTTGCAGCAAGCTGGTCTAAACGAGAAGCTAGTTCCTGCACACTCATACTGGCACCAGACTCCACAGTCACCCAAAGAAAAAGAGGGAAGAAAGAAAAAAGAAACAACAGCCTCAACACTTCTCTTCCCTTCTTCTGAGATGCATGTATCTCGATTTTAACACTTTTGGCCAGTTGTACTATTATAAACCGATGACTCAGGAGTACATTCAGATTCCGCAGAAGTCGTTGGTAACTGTACTGACAGCAATCCCTGACTACACACCACAACTAGAAGTAGCCGTGGGATGTAACTAACCAGACCTAGACACTTCTGCACAGCCGGAGAACTAACTGCTCCTAAAGATGGATGTAGGAAAAGCTATCTTGCCTCAGAGCAGAACCCCAAAAGAATAGCAAGCCCCCCACAGATATTAACTGGGAAACAAGAGACGGAAAAACAAACACAGGCAGAGTATAAGGTTTAGCAAAAGAGGCCACACTAGCTATATATGAAAAACAGGATAGAATACTGTTGCGATCAGTATAAAACACTATCAAAAACCACCAACAGCAGATATTACAAAAATTACCCTAAGTCTCTAAGACTCGGCGAACTCTATATCAGCAGACTTCTATGAATCAAATGCCAGCAGAACTGGAAATAACAGATAATAGTGAATGGTAAAATTCCTAGGAAGAAAACTTCCTATCTGAGAGCAGATAAACAAATATACAAACTAAATAGCAAACCCACAGCTCAGAATAAGACAAAACATAAGCAGAACCTTAAGCACACAAAAGTGTGCCACAAAATATCAAAAAACCATTCACTTATCTTGCAAAGATCTCCACAGAGCAGAAGAAACCAGAGAGATGTGAACTCCTCCAGGAACAAAAGACAACTGGCAAGGATTCATCCACTTCAAACCATTATATGCTCCAAGAACCAGATTGCCAATTATCACCCTCACCTGTGAAGCCCACGCAGTCAGCTGCATCACCAGCAACAACCACCGGAGGAAGCTCCAATGAATTCACAACAAATAGCTCCCCTGAATGCCTTTGCCAATCTTACCA
Source organism: Allobates femoralis (assembly GCA_033576535.1). Taxonomy (NCBI): domain Eukaryota; kingdom Metazoa; phylum Chordata; class Amphibia; order Anura; family Aromobatidae; genus Allobates; species Allobates femoralis. The sequence continues at coordinate 544,044,385 of JARQOC010000004.1, forward strand.
TCTTGCCTCCTGATTCCCTACCTGCTATAGCACCCCGTGATAGTCTATTACTACAGAGGTGTCCCTGCTTATTGGTGCTTTACAATGGTAGGATCAGGCAGAAACCAGGTGCCACCGCATGTGCACGTGGCCCCATGTTATGTATATGGACACATGCCTGATCAGGAGGCTTCAGGATTTGGACTGATTAGAACGCAATACAAAAACACGTAAGTGTGAAATCACCCTTAAGCTAGGTTTTTTTCACTGCTGTAGTGTTACTTTAAATGTAAGCCCCCACCCCTTGTCTTATACCTACCTTCCAGCGTTTTCATACTTTGCCCAGCTCGCTCCAGTCCCGACGCACCATCTTGTTCCCAGAGCTTCTGACTGGCTGGAAGTCAGAAGCCAGGTCACAGAGGCTCAATGCTTTTCAATAAGATCCAGAACGATGTTCCCATAGAGATGCATTACGTTTTGACCTCTGGGCGCACGCCAAGAGACACTGGATCTGCCAGTTAGTATTTTTTTGCTGCAGACCGACCGGAGCACCGCTGGGAATGGATGAAGGCGGCAGTAGGGGAGTGTAAGACAAGGATCAGGTAACTTAGAATTAAACCACCACTACAGCTGTGCAATAATTAAAAAAAACACTGTAGTGGTGCCTTGGAAAGTTAACACCATTGTGACCCCTGAGATCTAGTAAACAGAGTGGCTTACACTAAACCTGCCCATGGTTGCCATTTCTAGACACCACTGACAGAGACTCAAAATAAATGTAACATCCGTGCCATTTCTTGATCTCTGTGTTCCTGCTTTGCCCACTGAGGGACACAGTGCCTTTGTTGCAGGTTACCTGTAATAGTGGCAGACCTGTTATATTCCTGTGATGTTTGGTGCCACTACATCTGCAAGCTAAGGGGTTAATTGTTCGGTTTTGATATCTCCTTTTGAGAGCACTGGGTGGGGCTGTCTGCAATTTTACACCCATGGGTCTTTGTTCTCCTGTCATTCTGTGACTACCCTGGTTCCTCCGGACACCAGGGAACCCCCAATGAGTGCCACCACAAAAAAGGTTTAGTATGGATGATCTGGGTGCACCGCAAATAATCGTAGCCGATAATAAGAAAAGGGTGCTCACTGTGCCAAGAAAAGGGCTAAATATTTTTTCATATGCTTTTGGTGTTGCTCCCTTCTTGTGCCTTGTCTTCTCTCCCCTATAGTGCCATCACAAAAAAAGTATCACTGGGGACACAATAACATTGGTGGACCTTGACGGTAGGGAGTGGGGTATGGAACACCTCCTGCACCCACCTGAAGCTGAACTCTAAGCTCCCTGACATCCCTATGCAGGTTCTTTCACCTCATTGCCAAGCAAGATACCTAGTGCCTTGCTACTTGCTAGCCGTGAACTCATCCTCACTAATGAGATGGCCAGCGAGAGTGCAAGTCTCACTGCTGCACTAACAAAAACCAGGAATAGCAGACAAACAGGGGGATCACAAAAAGAATACACCCAGCTTTAACAAGGTTTAAAGGATGAAGACCAGAGCAACACCTGGGATCTGAAAAATGGAGTGGCTTTTGCTAAGCCTGTTCCTGGAAGCTCTATTAACAGAAGTTAGGCTTTAGCAAACAGTGTAGCTGTCACAACAAGTCAATGAAATAGCCAAGATCAGATACCAGAAGGACAGACAAAAACAAGGCCAGATAGTCCGGGGTCAGGGTCAGGAGGGATCATAGAACAAACAAGTTCAGGATTTAGTGGGGTCAGTGACAGAATATTAATAAGCAAAGTGCTAGAGTCCAGGGAGCTTCCAGGCTGTTTGGGCTTGGGACATGAAATGTTTTATTTACAGCAAAGTCAGAGCTCTGTAATAGTAAAGTGACATGAAGTCACAGACACGTTGTTCAAATATTTTTGTTGCACTGCTTTTCAGAGGATTAAAGTTGACACATGTCACCGTGTAGTCTAAAACAGACTTAGCTTCTAGAGGCGATAGTATACTTTTCCCTTGCACTAGTTTTAATTAATCTCCCCTTGTTTGTTCATGATTAGAGATGAGCGAACGTTTCTCAAACATTTTTGCCAATTTCAAATTCGGCATGACCATTGTAGATTTGGATTCAGGAACGCAAACCAGAACAGTTTGCTAAAAAGTCGGCAAACTCGGCTTTGTTTGGTAAATGATCAAATAAAGAAAGCATTACTGCATTTATGTGATACTTTTCTTCTACCATCTGACTGTGTAGGATAGCGTCAGCGACATGTTTGATGACGGGAGGGGGTGGGGAGAGGTCAGAAGAGTGTCGGACTCCATTTTTTCCCCAGAACCTTCTGTGTGGATGTTTCGGGCCAGTAGCCAATCAGGGCATATAAAGCATCCACAAGTTGTACACGCAAGGGCATTTGTGTCATTGGCTGCCTAAGTCAGTTGTCCCTCAGAGTATAAGAAGCGGCCATTTGGCGTCATTGCCTTTTTTAGAGTGTTACTGTTAGGAACAGTGCTCCTGCCACTCCATGCTGCTCTGTCCTGCTCCCTCTGTGCTTCACAAAAAGAAAGATAACTACTTGATTGATTGCTTTTTAGATAGAATAGAAGGGCGAGAGGGTTTATCTGGACATATGCAGTTCTTGCTGAGAACAAGTGTGCTTACCAAATCTGTGGGAATTGCCAAAGCCGATTTTTTTTAATACAAGTGATTGCCAAATCTTTCTTTTTTCCTCTTAAAAGTCTTTTTTGTTCTCAAATAAGAGATTGCCAAATCTTTGTTTCCCCTAAAAAGGATTTGTTTGGTTTCAAGCAAGTGATTGCCAAATCTTTGTTCAACCTAAACAGGATTTTTGGGCCTCAAACAAGTGGTTGCCAAATCTTTGTGCTTCTCCTAAAAAGGTTTTTTTTTACCTCAAACAAGTAATTGCCAAATCTATGTCTGTTGTCAAATAACCTTTTATTGGGCCTCAAACAAGTGCTTTCGAAATCTGTGTGTATTAAACATGAATTGCCAATCCAGAGGTCATGGTGGAAAGAGGAATAAGCATGGTGGAAGGGGCAATAGGCTTGGTGTTTGGAGCTTACATGGGGTAGGTGCTACTGTTAATGTTGCTGAAAGCTGTACTGACCAAACACTGTCTCGTTGTATCCCAAGTCAAGTGGCAACTTCTGTTACCTGATGGCCTGGTCCAGTCCCTTTTTTTTGGCACCAGCAGAGCAATACGACTTGTGGATGAGGCCCAGAAAGAGCTTTTGCTACAGCTGCATCAAGTGACCTCTCCCTCTCTTTCTCCACCTCAACATCACACATAATAGAGTCCTCAGAGATAGCACCCCAATTACCTATGTTTTCCCCTGTGTCACAACTCTCCAACCACAAAAATGACTGAGGGGAAACACAGATGGGCGATTCTGCAAACATGCTGACACATTCTATTCCATGGGCATCAGAGGTCTGCTCCAAAGATTCACAAACCCCAGAGAAGGAAAGCATCTGCAGCGATGCCCAAAATCTTTTGGAGTTTGATATGGGGGTGGACAAAGTAGGGTCTGAGCCGAATACAGACCCTTGTTACCAGACATTAGCTCCCGGTGGTGGAGGTGATGATTATGAGACTGAGATACCTGAGGAGCACCCGCACTGTACTGTGCATTCAGGGCAGGAAGAAGAGGAGGATGACTCTCAGGGCAAGGAATGGGTCACCAGAGAGGATGTTAATGCGATTCGAGGTCTCACTTGGAATCAACCCAGAGTCATGCAGCTGAGTAACTCAGCAGAGGAGGTGGAGGAGGAGGAGAACGAGGAGGTTATGTTGTTACTTCCAGTACATGGACTGAGTACTGCAACCACGACAAGCATTGCATCCTCAGCCACAACTCTGGCTCTGTACAGCAGCGGTCGCGGGTCTGTAGTTGTCAGAAGAGGCAGGGGTTGCCTAGCCTGGGCCTTTTTTGACACTACAAAGGATGACCCAACTCACGTTATTTGCAAATGTTTGTTAAAAAAAATTCAGTAGAGGCAAAAAAACCCCCAATTTGACTACTACATGTATGAACCAGTGCATGGCCGAATAACATGTGTTACTCTAGCAAACTTACTGCTCTAAAATGGTCCTAGTGGATCTCACTGAACACTGTCCACCACATCAACCAAATCTCCTGCTTCTTCATCCTTTGTCACCATGTCAAATGTTGTCACACAGGTCTGCAGCCACAGAACCTCTACTTGTTTACTCGCTACAGTCAGGCTTAGTGAGAGCCAGTTGGCTGTTATGGAAGTGGACACGCCTATTGTTTTTGACTGATCTCAGACACCGAACATACGACTTCATTGGCAACCCACCATAAAATCTCTGCCTACATCTCCCTCACAGTGCAGCAGTTTGTCGGGTACACCCTACTCCACCCGCTCTCAGCACAGCAGCCAGCCCTCGGTCCCGCAGTTGTTGTTATGTAAAAGATTATTTTCTCCTACACATCTCAAAGCAAAGAGCTTGAACTTCACCATCTCCAATTGTTGGCCACGAAAATGCTGCCTTTCTGCCTAGTGGATAGAGATGGTTTCCAAAAGCTGATCGTCATCGCAGTCCCCCAGTATCAGTTGCCCAGTTGCCATTATTCTCTATGAAAGCTATGCTTGCACTAAACCAGCATGTCGCAGACAACATCACCTATTTTTTGAGAAATTCTATGTGTGACAGGGTGCATATCACCACTGACACCTGGAGTTAACATAGCCAGGGACATTACATCTTGCTGACTAGGCACTGAGTGACTCTGCTGGCTGTGGAGCCAGGCTAGAAAGGGGTTACCCTAAGTCTTCCAAAGCCCAAGACTTTTGGGGCAAACCTCTTCATCCACTGCTTCTCTCTCGGCTACCTCCTCTAGGGCCTGCAGCTATGCCCTTAACCTATCCCTTAATGTTCCAACAGTCCAGACATAATCCCTCCCTCCTCTGTACTGTGCTACCAGGGCTCATCGCCATCAGGCCGTTGTCGCCTTTGCTGTGATAAAAGGGCATGTAGTTTCTGCATTCAACTCAGGCAGACAGCAGTGATCCGTGTGCAACTGACACTGGTTCAGATTTATTCAGGTGAAAGCAAAAACAAAAAGCAAAAAAAAAACAGCAACAAAATATATCCTTGCCTGTCAGGCTCTAACTACACTGGATGAAATCCTAACTGCAGACTGGAGAGGCTTCTCCCTTCCAGCCAAACCACATAAATATAGAGCAATGCTTCCACTCACATGTGTCTCACACACAGACAGACTTTCTGTGTTCCCAGGCTGAGACACACACCCGACCTCCTACCTTCCTTTACATCTGCCCACCTCCTCCCATTAATTCATTAGTAGCCAGGTGATACTGACCAGGCTAGGTCTCATAGGACAGATACCTGGGCAGATATACTTGCCCTCATCCACTAATCTTACATAATTCTCACATACCTCCCCTCTGCTCAGACCACCCGGATGAGCACCGGCACCCATAAAACAGTGCACCCGAGACAGGGCATCCGTATTGCCCATCTGCACCCCTGGGCGGTGTTCCACCGTAAAATTGTAGGCCTGCAGGGCAAGGAACCACCGGGTCACCCGGCTATTACGTTCCCTATTCAAATGCATCCACTTGAGAGGGGCATGGTCAGTGATGAGCCTGAATTTCGTTCCCACCAAGTAATATTTGAGGGACTCTAGAGCCCACTTAATGGCTAGGTATTCTTTTTCCAATATTTCATACTTCCGTTCATGCTTATTTAGCTTCCAACTTAGATATAGGACTGGATGTTCCTCTCCGTCCCTCAGTTGTGACAATATCGCCCCTATACCGGTGTCGGAAGCGTCCGTTTGGACCACAAACTCACTTTGGAAATCAGGAGTCACTAGCACAGGTTGAGAGCAAAGGGCTAGTTTTAGGTTATGGAAGGCTTCTTCAGCTGCTGAGGTCCATTTATTCATGACAGAGTCCCTTTGGTAAGATCCGTCAGGGGGACAGCGATGGCTGCAAAATTGGGAATGAACTGTCGGTAATAGCTAGCAATCCCTAAAAAAGCTCTCACCTGCTTCTTGTTGACTGGTTGTGGCCAGTTCTGAATGGCTTGTATCTTCTCAATCTGGGGCTTAACGATTCCCCTCCCAATTACGTATCCCAAATACTGGGCTTCTTCTAGCCCGATATGACATTTCTTAGGGTTTGCCGTTTGCCCTGCCTCCCGCAGGTCCTCAGTCACTGCTTGTACTTTCCTGAGGTGTGTCTCCCAGTCCAGGCTGTATATTACAATATCATCCAAATAGGCAGAAGCGTACTGGCTATGTGGCCTCAGGATCCGGTCCATCAGTCTCTGGAATGTTGCACCGTGAAGTCCAAACGGCATTTGCACATACTGGAATAAAGCGTCCGGTGTAGAAAACGCAGTTTTCTCTTCAGCTGCCTCCATCAGACTGATCTGCCAATACCTCTTTGTTAAGTCTAGAGTTGTGATATACCAGGCTTTTCCAAGCTGATCTTTTAATTTGTCGACCCGTAGCATAGGGTAGGCATCTAATTTGGAGACCGCTTTCAGTTTCCTGAAGTCATTGCAGAATCAAATGGTGCCGTCTGGTTTAAGAATTAATATAATCGGGCTCGACCAGGCACTATGCGATTCCTCAATTACTCCTATCTCTAACATCGCCTTCACTTCCCGGGAGACGGCTTCCCTCCGAGGTTCCGGGATTCTGTAGGGCTTTACCTGAACTGTTACACCTGGCTCTGTTATGATCATGTTTAATAAGCGTGGTCTGCCCGGGTTTCTCGTAGAAAAACTTTTGGTTGTTTATTACAAACTGCTTGACGTCTGTCTTTTGCTGCTCCGAAAGCGCCTCCGCAATCCGGACCTCCAGAAGGGCCAAATCGGCTGTCAGAGCCGGATGGTCCTTCCAGGGCTTTATCAGATTCACGTTATAAATCTGTTCAGGCTTCCTTTTACTAGCCTGGTACACTTTGTAGTTTATCTCACCCACCTGTTCCATAATTTCAAAGGGGCCTTGCCACTTTGCCAGGAATTTCCTTTCCACCGTGGGGACCAGGATCAACACCCTATCTCCAGGTGCAAAAGTACAGACATTGGCCCCCCTATCATAAATCCTTTTCTGTGCTCCTTGAGCCTGTATCATATGCTCTTTAACAATGGGCATAACGGCCGCAATACAGTCCTGCACTTGGGTTACATGGTCTATTACGCTTTTGAACGGTGTGACCTGTCCCTCCCAGGTTTCTTTAGCGACATCCAACAGTCCACGGGGACGTCGGGCGTGCAGAGTCACGAAAGGCGAGAATCGGGTAGAAGACTGAGGTACCTCCCTGATGGCAAAAAGCAAATACGGGAGTAAGTAGTCCTAGTTCTTCTCATCCTTGTCTATCGCCTTTCGGAGCATCTATTTTAAAGGTTTGTTGAAACGCTCGACCAGTCCGTCTGTTTGAGGGTGATACATGGAGGTGCGTAACTGTGCTATCTGTAACAGCCTGCAGAGCTCTTTCATTACCTTTGACAGCGGTACAAGATGATTGGTTACTGTACAGCACAGCGGGAAATTTAAAACACAAGTGCGAGTATCGCACCTTATGGTGTATGGATGCGAGTTTGACTCGCACCTATATACTTCTAATGGACACTCGCGCGTGCAATCGCAGCATGCTGCGATTGTACTTGCATTTCCATCGCAATACGAGGGTAATGCGAGAAAATCGCATTGATGTGACTTGTGTCATTTAAAGATACAGGTCCAAGTGCAATGCGATTTTTTTCACGCATTACATTCATGCGAGTCTAATGCCAGTGTGTTTCCAGCCACAGACAGACTTTTTATGTTCCCAGACTGAGACACACACCCAACCTCCTAGCTTCCTTTAGATCTGCCCACCTCCTCCCATTAATTCATTAGCAGCCAGGTGATACTGACCAGGCTAGGTCACATAGGACAGATGGCTAGGCGAGATATACCTGCCCTCATCCACTAATCATCCATGATTCTCACACCGTGTTGAAATTAAAATGACTTGGAGATGTTATTGACACATTTGAAGAGTTGTGGACAGCTATTCAGTCTGAGTTCGACCAATCGCTGTCTCCACTAATCCTGGAGCCATGGAAGGCCGTGTTCAATAATGGTGCATACCTGGTGGTGGCCCTACACCAGGGCAAATTTACACATAAGCCTTGCATGGCTCATGTCCTCAAACTGGTTGTCCAACAATTCCAATACCAGCATCCCGCTCCTGGATAAGCTGCTGCAGAAGGCATGGTTGCTGTGTACTCACTTCCACTGTTTACATACTATGGCTCATCAACTAGCATTGCTACAGAAGTCTTGGTTAATCGTTGATATATGATGTGCCGTCATGGTGGAATTCCACTCTGCACATGTTGCAGCAACTGTGGGAGCAGAGACAAGCCTTGGCACAGTATGTCATGACATGTAGAGTGATTCAAAGTAAGCAGAATGTGGGGCAAATAACGCTTGCAGAGTGGGCACAGATTAAGGTCCTCTGCATCCTTCTTCACAGTTTCAAAATGGCTACTAAAATGGTTAGCACTAATGATGGCATCATAATCATCATCGTCATCACTATTCCGGTCATCTACATGCAAAGAAAACTTTGTAGAAAATTCTGTGGGATCAAGTGATTGTCCCAGAGGAAGAGAAGGAAGAAGAGGTGGATGCAGAAGGGATACCAATATCTTTAAGGTCCAGACTCTCGTCTCACAGGCAAGTGCCATGGTAGGATGGAGTAGAGCGACAGAGTGGGGTTCATGGTACCAGAGAAACTGTTAGTGAAAAGCGCAGGAGTCAAGGAACAAATGGAGGAGGACGAGAATGAAGAGGAGATGGGCACAGAACATTCAATAGATAAAGAAGAAATTATTCTCCATTCTGTTGTCTGAGGTTGACGGGAGAGGAGGGAGGAAGGAAACTCGATTGTTACCTCACCACCAACACAACCTGATGTGACCTGAGTGGGGACATTTTTATTGAATAGAATAGAAGCTTTTATTGGTGGTATTTTGGGATACACAACATTTTGGATCAGTTCTTTTTTATCCTGTGCTCTACACTGCTCACTTACATTGGCGTTTTCATCTAAATCTACAAAATACAGATTCAGTTAAACCAGTAGAGATACTCTGGACTCTGTGTGGCTTCTGTTATCTAGCTTTTAAGATGTGCACAAAGTGATGGTCAACAGCACTTCTATGCACGCATGAAAAGAAGGGTACGGCCGGATCATAGGATTTGGAAGGTCCAAAGTGTTTCCATCTTCCTCATTATATGGAATCTTCCATTGGGGGAAAAGCCAGCAGTCTGTTTCCTGAAGCAGTTTTTTTTTTTTTTGAACCATCATTTTTATTGAGAGTAAAACTTTACAAGAGAAAAATCCCAGAACAAAGTGTGGTTGAAATCATTGGTAACATCAATGGTTAGATATAAGAATGTCCACATTACAATTAACTCTCATGTTTTAACAAATATTCGAAACCAAGAAAATAAGATCCCTTTCATCCCTCCCCCTATTTTTTAACCATCAAATATCACTGTTTGGTTATTTATGCCTAGCTAAAACATATATCAGCTATAGAAATCTCTTGTAGAATTTATATATTACCTCTCAATCTGCCTAGAGTACCATTCAAATCTTCTATAGCATACCACTCTGTGTGTTTGTAGGGTGTCATGAATCTTTCTATCTCAACATCTGATAATGTTTTCAAAATAAATGGTTTCCATTTCTGGAAAAATTTTTGGGTCAATTTAGTAGGATTTCTAAGAGTCTCCATGGACTCAAGATCCAAGGATCTCCTGAGTATGTTTCGCACTATTTCAATTGAGGGGGCGGTTTCCTGGAGCCAGTATAACAAGAGTTGTCTCTTGGCCACAAGAGATATTGTGTGGAATAGGACATGTACCTGCCCACCCATTGTGGTAGCATCTGAATAGTGGAATAGCCATAACATCGGATCATCCTTACATTCCCCAGGAAATAATCCCGAGGCAAGAGATTCCACCTCCCTCCAATATTTCTGTGAGACCGTGCAAGACCAAATCCCATGTTCAAGATCGGTCATGGGGGCTTTACATTTAGGGCACTTTACCCATCTTTCGCTATTGGTCGGAGAAGGTGGGATATTGAAGCCTTTGATAGTACCATGGATTAGTCTGTACTGGGTATCCCTCCATTTTTCATTTATAATATGTTTCCTTACTAAGTCCCAGCCTTTTAGTATATTTTGAGTTAGATCTGGGTCAGTGAAGTGTTTCTTCCATATGGAAAATAGTTTATGGGACATTGAGGGTTTGAGGGTTTTTTGTAACTTATTATACAAGGTGGATATGGATTTGTCATTGGGAGTAATTCTCATTAATGCTCCCCACTCGCCTCCCTCTACTTACGACTTAACATTACACAAACGGGACAGGAGATGTTGCTGAATTTGTAAACATGGCAGCCAATGGGATCTCGGGAGATTAAATTTGTTTAGGATTTCTGGGCCCGTCAGCCATCTCTTCTCCCCCATGTGCATAAGGTCACCCAAAGTTTTTACACCTATCTCCCTCCAAGTACGAAATAACAGGTTGTCAGCCCCTTGCGGAAAGGATGGAGTGGCCCAGGGGTTCAAAATTTTAGAAATCTGCCATGAAAGATTCATTTTTTTCCTCACTGCCTTCCAAGTCATCACCGTGTCTCTATAAATAGATGTGCACTTGATTCTTGGGGGTAGTGTTTTCAGTGAGGAATGCAACAGGGCCGATAGATCCCAAGGTTTAGGGAACTCTCCCTCAAGGGCCACATCAGAGAACCTGGAAGTATTATTGATCCAATCTAGAACATTTCTCATGATGCATGCCAAATTATAACCCCTAATATCTGGGACTCTCAGTCCCACCTCTTCTCTTGCCTGCATTAGGGTGGTTAATTTAATTCTAGCTCTTTTGCCTCCCCACAAGAATTTGGAAAATGCCGTATTCAGTCGTCTAACATCTGTATGTTTTAGCAACATTATAATTGTATGGAGCGGATAGAGCAGTCTTGCGAAGCTAACCATTTTGATTAAGTGGGAACGGCCCAGCAGCAACAGGGGAAGGTTTTTCCAACACTCCAATTCTCTTTCTATTTTTTCTATTATTGGAAGAAAATTCAATTTGTATATCAGTTCGGGTGTTCTAGCCAGTTGAATTCCTAGATTCCTGAAGCAGTTTTCTTGGCGATTTGTGCGGCAGCATTGCCATGAACATCCTTTTTTGAAACCAAATCCAGCTTGTGGCTTCCTAGTGACACACCCACTCCAGGGTCAGGGGTACTCGGGAACTGGGCAGCAGTTGTTCTTCACTCTCGGTTCTTTTCACGGGGACAGACGGGGGCCAAGACCTGGTCCTGTGACCCTGGTGGTGTCATTTAATAAAGGGGGGAGATGACAGGGATGACAGGGAAAAGGGGTATTTGTGACGCCACCTGTGGTATGCGGCCAGGGTGACCACCACTGCTTCAGAACCTCTGGGAATGGTGACCAGCAGCTCGGATGGTTTCGCTCCCTGCAGGTGGAGCGCAGTCCCCAGGGCAGCGGGACGGAGGAGTCAGTTCCTACCTTGGCAGATGTTCATTAGGTCATCAGCACCCTGGTGTATTGTGCGGCCTCTGCGGCCGGTGGGTGCCGCTAAGAAAAGTCTCACACACCACAGCTGGAGTTCTGTTACTTTTAGTTGTTTCAGCATGGCCACTGGGTACTTCCCTTGCCAACCTCTGTTTCCGCATTGTCTCCAGAAGCGGGACAGTGCAGCCGAGTCTCTGTTGGTGTTCCTTTCTCTCTTACTAGGTGTTTCTGTCTCTGGTGGTCCCTCAGCACTATAAGCTAGTCTCACCATTCCTCTCATCACCTCCGCACACAGAGATCAGGTACCGGCAGCCACGGGTTCTCAGTTGAACCCCTTCCCGATACTGCTCCCTAGTTCGGCCGCCTTCTCCAAGTTGTGTCCGGTGTTCAGCCGCAGCTCCCGTGGCCTCCAGTTCAACGGTTTGGGCCTACAGCATCTGCGCCGTGTTCAGGGTCGGGTTCCCTGTGTCGTCCACCAACCCCTCTGTCTCGCCAGATATGGGCATATGGCGATCTACGTCTCATTCCATACCCCAAGGGCTCCCTTCTTCCTCCACTCCTGCCGGTCTTTCCCTCCCGGGGCAAGCGTGGCCATGCTCCAGCCCACGGGAGTCAACACCAAACGCTCCTTCACTCCCAACTTCCACTCCACTCCTTCTCTCGTTGTTCTCTCTCCTCTCTTTTTAACTCTACACTTTCCCTCCCGACTATGCTTGGGTCCTCCCTGTGGGTCCACCCACAGTCCCGGGGTCCTAAGTATTGAGTGTGTGTGTGTGTGTGTGTGAAGCTCAACTGCGCCATCCCAGTACCTGGAGACCAGAGGCACAACTTCCCCTCTAATGGAGGAGTGCAGTACCTCTGGTGGCGGCCTACCTGGTCGGGCGCCACACTAGCAGAAACCTTCGAAGGAGCAGCATGATGTAGAGGCTGAAAGCCTGATTCCAATAATCTGTCACTTGCTTAGCTGCATGTTGCTGTAACATTAAAATCAGTGTTTTATCAGCAGGAGATTTTCACTACACGATTAGTTGTCTGTGCCTCCTAGTTAACTGATTTGTGTAACTCTTCTCCAATCACTGATTAAAAGCTTTCATGTTACTGTACATATAATGCTGCTAATCAGTGGTGTTGTCAGGTTTATATAGGGCTCCACTGTGTCAGAAAAGGGGCATAACGATTTTCGTGACCGTGACCAAGTCCAGGGGTTGGGGGCCCACCAGTGCAAGCGCATATTTCACCTGGATGAGCATCCTCAGACACACATTCAGCTGAAGTGTATTGCTGTACATAAGCACGCCTATGACTGGGACTGCATTGCAGTGACATCATGTGCTGCTCGTCACTTGCACGTCGATGTCAGTTGTTGGCCTCAGAAGAGCAAAGGGAAGGTGAGTAGAATTATTTATTTTTATATGCATTGAAAACACAGCAGCAGGAGGGGAGGTATACACACCAGCATATGGAGCATATACACCGGGATGAGGAACATATATACCAGAATGGGCCCAGGATGAGGAACATATACACCAGGATGGGCTAAGGATTGGGAACATATACCAGGATTGGCCTAAGATGAGGAACATATAAACCAGGATGGGGAACATGTATACCAGGATGGCCCTAGGATGAGGAACTTATATACCAGGATGGGGATTGTATATACAAGGATGGACTCAGAATCAGGACACATATATACCAACATGAGCTGAGGACTGGGAACATATATAAATGGCACCCCAGGGTCCATGTGTCACAGTGTCATTATCGCTCCCGAGAGGTAGTGTCTCACTTGAGAGCAACAGAGGGTATCCACACCAGACAGAAACTGCACACAACACCTTTCTGCCTCCAGGCCTGAAGGGGGAGACCTAGACCCGGGTTCAGGGTAAGCTCCTCTATAAATTCTGGTTTGGGGCAGAGTTAGTCAGTTCAGTTCCTAGGAGGGCTGAGGAAGACATCCTGTGGACTGGAGGAGTGCTAAGCTTGTCCCAGGACAGTGCAGTCTAGCATGAGGGACCCAAGTCAGGGGTCTGAGGAAGTGGAGGAAAGCCTGGGGAGCAGAGCAGTGTCGTGCTCACCCCAGAGAAGAAGCACCGCAGCAACAGAGACTGTAAGGGGGCTAATGACCTGGCAGCCAATGCCGGAAGGTGGGGAATTACAAGTGCCCCAGCCACTCTGGGCCCGGAGGTGAAGCAGTGTAAAGAGCCCAGGAACAGCCGCCTGAGACTTGGGGCTAGAGAAGGACTCGAGTTGCATGCCATAACGGCACCAAGCAGGAGGGAGAGAGGGCCAGCGGCTCAGCTTAAGCAGCAGCAGGGACCTACCAACCAGGCGCAGCAAGGAGGCCTCAGAACCTGTTAGGTGAGGAGAACCACGAGTTGCTCTCAGTTGCAAGGATTCAGTATACCATCACTTGTCGGTATTCCAGCTGCACCAGTAAAAGGACTGAGGAACCAAGAAACCGTGAGTCTGTTGTTTTGCGCCCGCCTTCCTTCACCCTACACCCTTACCGTATCCAGTGCCATGGTGATCTGCTCCGCCAGTGGCGTGCCGCTCCATCCCAGCTGCCTGTCCATCATCCCCAGAGGTTCTGCAGCAGCGGCGGCTACCCATAACCCATACGACTGGTGGAGTCATGAATAACTTTCCCTTTCATCACCCTCTTCCCTACAAAACCAAGAACTCCCTTAACAACTGAACCCAGGGTCACAGAAGCTGGGTCTCGACCCCTGTGACATCCCAGAACTGTTTAACAGCCCAGTTCTGAGTACTCCATGGCCCTGGGGCGACACATATACAAGGATGGGACCAGGATGGAGAATATATATATCAGGATGGGCCCAGGATTAGGAATATATATACAAAGATGGGAAATAAATATGCAAGGGTGGATAAGGAACATACAGTATATATCAGGATGGAGGACATTACTATGTAATGGTGGAGGGTGGGCAACTCATATATCTTTATTGAATTTAGAATGCTACAAGTGCCCATACATCTGATCAACATGCAGGAGGTCCCAGGTCCAAATTTTTCACTGGGGTCAATCGGACTCAATTATGCCACTGTAACAGAGACAACCATTATTATATCAAAATTATATCAAACAGCCCAGTAAGTCACACATCACTGTAATCAGGGTCTTAGTTGCCCTCAGATTGGTGTCAAATTGCATAGCAAAACCCTAGTGAAATTCTCCCAATAACTGTTTTATGGTTTCTGAACCCTAAACCAGTTAATGGAAATAGAAGATTGAACATGTTTAGAGTGGGCTTTTTATTGCTTTGCTTTATAGTAATGTTTCTGATGGATTCCAGGATTTATCTTCTTAAAATGACATTGTGTGCTCATACCCCAAAACAGAGATCCCCAAACTTTCTGACCTTGAGAGCCATATTCAGCCCTGAGAGAGGATTGTAAGCCACATCCATTCTTATAGAAGTGACACCCAGAGCCCCCGTAACTGGTATAATGACAGCCAAACCTTTTCTACATAGGACACAGCGAGGCAGTAGACCAAGATCTAGGGCTTCCCACAATATACCCCCATTCAGTATTCTTGCATCAAGCACCCCCAGAACACTGTCCCATACAGCTTTAAGAAACTCTGCTGATAGGTATCATCACTTGTCTCTGGCTTACCATACTGAAATTATCTCTAAACCCCCTAAGGCCAGTGTTTGGCCAAAGAAATCTGCTCTTCTATGCAATGCTACTCACATAATTTACTATCTGGAGACCTGCTTATCATAGTTGTTTGCTAGGCCTGGAGTCAATGCAACAAGTTTGGAAACAGCTGTGAGCCAAAAAATCCCAGTGTACATGTAGATTAAAACCTTTCTAGGAGCAGAAAACCCCTACTGAAAAGGAGCATTTCATTAGATAGTTTCCACTTGAAAGACTTGTTTTTGAACACCTTAAAAATTGTATGTGAACATGACCTCAGTGTTAGAAAGCATGCACCCTACTGAGCACAATCAGCTGTCAATGTATTCATGTATTTACAGTGGGTTTTCATAATGAAGATATCTAGGAAAACATACATAGAGGTTATTACAAGGGGGGTTAAAGTCTCAATGACCATTTTATTGTATGTTATTTCCATGGATAAATCCACTGACGCTTATCTGTTATGTTTACAGATGTCATGCCACTGAATACATCTCTGCGTCATTATCAATCAACCTACAGAGGTCCAGTACACTGTGTGAACTGTATTATGAGGAAAGAAGGCCTTCTGGGGATGTATCGTGGTGCAGGAGCAATGCTTCTGAGGGACGTTCCAGGATATTGCATGTACTTTATACCTTACATATATTTAAGTGAATGGCTGAAATTAGATAGCCACACAATGCCAAGTGCTTTGTCCGTATGGCTGGCAGGTGGCATTGCAGGTATGTAAAAATAATATTGGCTACTTACATACATCGTTTACAGGGTACTCTAGGGAGATAAATCACTCTTCTAATGTTCCTTCTATCATAAACTATGAAGATGAGATGCCCAGGGCAGTCCTATATCCTCCCAATAACTGTAATTCAATGTGACCAGGCAGCCATTCTCACTGCTCCCCACTCTCCTCTGGAATGTTACACGTCAGGGGTCAAACCATAGCAAGAAAAGACAGTGTATATAATATTTGGGATCACTCCACAAATTTATACAAATATAACAATGCTTTATTTGATGCAATACAAAGGGACAACCAGAGAGACACACTATAAAACAATAAAAATAGCAGATGCTTTACAAGTAGACCTACTGGTGTGTGTAATAACATCACCAGCACCCCACACCACTATACAACATAACATTGGGACCTCCAAATAACATTAGTACATCATAGCAGTGCAATTGATCAAAGTACAGATCAAAGACAGTTCAACAGTTAGCTTAAGTGTGTTCCAAACAATAATACAAGTGCTCATACAGAATATAGTATTTCTTACAGTAATAATGCAGTCTGAAAGTTTGACTGTCGATTGCCAGCCAAAATACTATACACTCGCCACTCCCTAGGGGAAAGGGCTGAATAAGGGCTGCATAACAGAATCAAGCACACTTAGAAGAACAAAAATAAGGTAGAAGAGAGAACACCGAATGCCTAGTGACTTATTAGCTTCAAGAGATGAGGACACATCCAGTACTAGAATAAAGCTGCCTGCTAGAGATGATACCTGACCATGTCCCAATAAAGATAATTGACTGTGGGGGGAGGGGAGAAGAGATACCCATGTGTATCGTTAAGGGCGGCTTCGCACCATGATTTTGCTGATCCGGGCCTGTCCAGTGTGAACTGGACAGCCCCAGATCAGATTTCGGCCCCATAGTATTCCTATGGGGCCAGATGGGGCTGGATGGCAGCTATTTGCCATCCGGTTTCCATCTGTCCGGGAGGATATGGGAGAATTCGGATTTTTGTCCCTGACAGAAAATCGCAGCTAGCTGTGATTTTCTGTCCGGTGCAAAAATCTGGACAAATCGGATCCTCTCGGATATTTGCCCTCCGGTTCTGTTCTATCTGGGGCTGTCAGGTTCTGTCCGGTGCTTCCTGGAAAACACCGGACAGAACCTGATAGCCCAAAGAGGCGGTTTATAGCTGCCCTAAGGGAGTTGGCTTCTTCAGGGGTTAACGTCCCAATTGTTATATATCCCGTCTTTTCTTGCTATGGTTGTAACTTGTCTTAGGTGTATTTAATTGGTTTGATCCTCGTTCTGGTTATTTAGTTATTATGATGCCCTCCTTTTTCCTTTCTTAAACATGTCAGGGGTTCTGCTCCCTGCTGTAACCTGCAGCCTCCTGATAATAGCTGCTTCTGTCTAAGTATAGGGGTCATGGCGGGGTGTGCCACACTCCCTGTTCTCGGACTGCAGAGAAACAGCTATTATCATGCTGTTTCTAATAGTAGGGAGCAGGCTATGCCCCCTGTGCATTGTAACATCCCAGAGAGGACGGGGGAGTCGTGAGAGCAGCTTCTAGGTCACACTGAATTACAGCTTTTGGGAGGATATATGACTGCACTGGGCATCCCTTCTTTATAGTTTAAGAGAGCAGGGACATTAGAATATTTAATATCTCACTGGAATATATTCCTTTAAAGGGATCCTGTCACCTCCAAAAAGCCACCTAAGCTACAAAATCATGTCCCTGCAGCATCCTATTACTATTCTCTCACTCCTTTTGTCTCCTAAAAGCATCCTGTGAAAGTAGATAAAATCAATTTTATACTCCCTTATTAGGCATTATAATGAGTAGGGGCTATATTCTTTAGCCCTTAGGGCATGTTGTTTTCCAGGCTCTGGGATTGAGCCTCTCTCTGTCTGTGCTGCTATGATGTGGAGCTGAATGCAGGACTAATGATTTGTATTCTGTGAGTGACAGAGGGGGGAAGGGCAAATCCTGCACAAGCAAAGCAGCACAGAGAGAGAGGCTGGATCCTGGAGCCTGCAAAACAAACACGCCCTAAGGGCTAAAGAATATAGCCCCTGCTAATTATAATGTCTAATGAGTGACTATAAAATCGTTTTTATCTACTTTGACAGGATGCTTTTAGGAGACAAAAGGAGTGTGAGAATAGTGATAGGATGCTGCAGGGACGTGTTTTTGTAGCTTAGGTGGCTTTTTGGAGGTGACAGGATCCCTTTAAGTTTAGACAGAAAGGTAAAAAAATACCAATTATTATTTATTAAAACAACTTTATTAACAGCAAAAAAATGTATTACCTAAATAACTGACTAAACAGACCCTATCTGGAAACATAGCTACACTATATACACTATATACACTAAAAGACATGAAGGAAAAAAGGTGGGGGCTGAGGCTGAATGTGGACTAAATCTGTACATATAGAAAAGAAAGGGTTTTAGTTATCTCTGTTTTTTCCTTACTATGTCTTGTTAGCATAGTTATGTTGAAGTTCTTGCATGCATTTACAGGTGTAGCTCAATGAATTAGAATATTATTATTATTATTTATTTATATAGCGCCATTGTATTCCATGGCACTTTACATGCTAAAAGGGCAGACTAGAATATAATCAAAAAGTTATTTTTTTTTCAGTAATTCAATACATAAAGAGAAACACATATATTATATCTAGACATAATAAACAGAGTGATGTATTTCAAGTGTATATTTCTGTAAATGTTGATGATTATGGCTTACAGCAACTGTGAACCGATCCAGCCATCAGATCATAGCTGCAGAGGAGAGAGAGAGACCATTGTCAGTCTTGGCATACATCGCACTGCACTTGGATGTGTGTGGAGTGCAGTGTGAGGTTTCACTTGCACCCATAGACTTATATGGGTGTGAGTAATCCGACACTCACAATTGAAGTACACTGCAATTTTTTTCCTTAACCTGGCGAGGGCTGAAGAAACATTTGCAGGTCTTAGCTGCCTGATTGGTTAACATTAGGCCAAATGCATTGTGATATTATCTCGCATAGCACTCCTGCACGTCACACGCCAGTGTAACTCCAGCCTCTAATGATCACCATCAATGTTACCGCACTCTAGATCCCTCTAGCAAAGAATTGTCAGTATTATCCTACTCATTACTGTCATCTATTCATCTATACAATATTATGTACAGACCCTAGCAGGTTCGGAGATGCTGCTCACTTAGCCGCAAGTCCAAATTGGGGGTTTCCTCATACACTATACAGACTGGCCACCTCTCTTCTCTTGCAGGGGTGGCATGGGGCTGTAGTTAGAGGCAAAGTCAAGTCCCTGATGCCATACAGGTCTTTCTGAGCAGACCGCACTCCTGTCACCTCCACAGTGCAAAAAGGTTCCCTCAAGTGACACCTTCTTGGGGTAATTCAGACACGGGGTCCAGTTACGTAGGAAACAATCCTTTACTTTCTTTCACATGTAACATCTGCTGAGCAGGAATATCACGGGTGAAATCCTTTAACGTTACGGGGGTAAAACAGTTCACATAGACTTGAACATTTGATGCAGACCGCTTTCTAGGAACCGATATCTACTCTCACTCTTGCTTGTTTGGCTCTGCCATCTAACTCTGCAGATAAACACATTGTCTTCATATAGTCCCCCATAACTGGAATCTTGGCCTACACACCAGGACGTTGTTCTGAAGAACTAGTAAGATACAGAAAGAGGGCACAAGTTTTGTTCACAGCGTCTCTGCTACAGGCCTTGTCACTGCAGCCTAAGTTAAAGAGTCATTGCTGGTACCGGGAGGAAATAATTCGAGGGCCCGGGGCAGGATGGAGACATCATATGGGGCAGGATGGAGAGATGATATGGAGACAGGATGGAGACATCATATGGAGGTAGGATGTAGGCATGTGGGGGCAGGATGGAGACATCATATGAGGCAGGATGGAGACATCATATGAGGGCAGGATGGAGACATCATATTGGGGCAGGATGGAGACATCGTATGATGGAAGGATGTAGGCATATGGGAGAAGGATGTAGGCATGTGGGGGCGGGATGGAGACATCATGTGGGGGCAGGATGGAGACATCATATGAGTGCAGGATGAAGACATCATATGGTGGAAGAATGTAGGCATATGGGGGAAGGATGTAGGCATGTAGGGGCGGGATGGAGACATCATGTGGGGGCAGGATGGAGACATCATATGAGGGCAGGATGAAGACATCATATGGTGGAAGAATGTAGACATATGGGGGAAGGATGTAGGCATGTAGGGGCGGGATGGAGACATCATGTGGGGGCAGGATGGAGACATCATGTGGAGGCAGGATGGAGACATCTTGTGGGGGCAGGATGGAGGCATACGAGGGCAGGATGGAGACATGATATGGGGGCAGGATGAGAGAATATATGGGGCCAGGATGTGGGGCCTTATTACAGCAAGGGGCCAGGATGTCGGACCTTATTACAACAAGGGGCCAGGATGTGGAACATTATTACTGTAGGAACTAATTAAGAGATATTATTACTGCTGTGATGTAATTTATTTTTGAGGATACTGTTTTCTATTTTTTCACCAACTCGCCCTGTGTATTGTTAATATATATGTTGGTAAATGGGTATGTGTATATATTTTTAGAATGTGAGCCCTCGTGGGCAGGGTCATCTCTAAAAACTGACGATAAATGGCGCTGTAACACAATATGGTAATAATAATATTATGAGTATATATGTTGATAAAGGTGGATATGCCTTATATATATATATATATATATATATATATATATAAATGTATATATGTATATGTGTGTAACTTTTGTCACAGCAGCGGGGGATAGGTCTGGTTCAGAGGCTGGATAATTTGTCATTTCCTACAGCAATGTAATTAGCGAGCATAGGTCTCGCTAAGGTTAGTGATATTAATTATTGGATATAAATACCTCTTCCTCTGGGCTGGTGTGGTGCGGCCAGGGGAGCTTGTAAGGTTGTGTAGTTTGTCTGTAAACATGATCTATTAACTGTTCAAAGCATGTTAATATTTACATGTTTATATGGTGGTGGGGCCACCATTGTGGTGGACGCCCCAAGGTTTGTGTAGATAATTAATAAGACTGCTGTGGCCATTTTACCCAAGTCATGGCGGTCATGTCTTTATTTGCACACAACAAAGGGACGGATATTACGTTGGATACTAAACAAAGAATGACCCAAAAATCCCCTCTTGAATTGTCATGAAAGTACCAGTGAATGTATAACAGTACACTCATCTCTGTGCAGGACTGCGGCATCAAACACTTCTTGTTCGGTTCTTTTAGCGAGTAAAGAAATCTCTTAATTGTAGACATAAGTCTGTTGTTAGAAAAGTCTTCAGACACAAATCGTTTTTGGCTTCTGAACAGAACCTTCACCAGGTAAGTATAGAGAACTGGTGTATTGAGAAGGGTATATAGCAGTTTTTGTGGTCAAAATTGGGAACTTGTGGCAGTCACACATATTTGATGATCATGTGTTTTTCTCTTATACTGCTACAATATATAGTACACTGTGTGCAGAATTATTAGGCAAATGAGTATTTTGATCACATTATACTTTTTATACATCTTGTCCTACTCCAAGCTGTATAGGCTTGAGAGCCAACTACCAATTAAGTAAATCAGGTGATGTGCATCTCTGTAATGAGGAGGGGTGTGGTGTAATGACATCAACACCCTATATAAGGTGTGCTTAATTATTAGGCAAATGCCTTTCCTTAGACAAAATGGGTCAGAAGAGAGATTTGACGGGCTCTGAAAAGGCCAAAATTGTGAGATGTCTTGCAGAGGGATGCAGCAGTCTTGAAATTGCCAAACATTTGAAGTGTGATCACTGAACAATCAAGCGTTTCATGGCAAATAGCCAACAGGGTCGCAAGAAGCGTGTTGGGCAAAAAAGGAGCAAACTAACTGCCCATGAATTGAGGAAAATCAAGCGTGAAGCTGCCATGATGCCATTTGCCACCAGTTTTGACATATTCCAGAGCGGCAACATTACTGGAGTATCAAAAAGCACAAGGTGTGCTATACCGGGGACATGGCCAAGGTAAGGAAGGCTGAAAAACGACCACCTCTGAACAAGAAACATAAGATAAAATGTCAAGACTGGGCCAAGAAATATCTTAAGACTGATTTTTCAAAGGTTTTATGGACTGATGAAATGAGAGTGACTCTTGACGGGCCAGATGGATGGGCCAGAGGCTGGATCAGTAAGGGGCAGAGAGCTCCACTCCGACTCAGACGCCAGCAAGGTGGAGGTGGGGTACTGGTATGGGCTGGTATCATCAAATATGAACTTGTGGGACCTTTTCGGGTTGAGGATGGAGTGAAGCTCAACTTATGGACCTACTACCAGTTTCTGGAAGACAACTTCTTCAAGCAGTGATACAGGAAGAAGTCGATATCATTCAAGAAAAGCATGATTTTCATGCAGGACAATGCTCCATCACATGCATCCAAATACTCCACAGCGTGGCTGGCCAATAAAGGTCTAAAAGAAGAAAAAATAATGACATGGCCCTCCTTGTTCACCTGATCTGAACCCCATAGAGAACTGTGTTCCCTCCTCAAACGTGAGATTTACAGGGAGGGAAAACAGTACACCTCTCGGAACAGTGTCTGGGAGGCTGTGGTGGCTGCTGCACGCAATGTTGATTGTAAACAGATCAAGCAACTGACAGAATCTATGGATGGAAGGCTGTTGAGTGTCATCATAAAGAAAGGTGGCTATATTAGTCACTAATTATTGCTGTGTTTTGTTTTTGCATGTTAGAAACGTTTTTTCCCTAAATTTAGTGCAGTTATATTGGTTTACCAGGTGAAAATGAACAAGTGAGATGGGAATATATTTGGTTTTTATTAAGTAGCCTAATAATTCTGCACAGTAATAATTATCTGCACAAACAGATATCCTCCTAAGATAGCCAAATTTATAAACTCCACTCCAACTTCCAAAAATATTAAGCTTTGATATTTGAGTCTTTTGAGTTGATTGAGAACATAGTTGTTGGTCAATAATAAAAATAATCCTCTAAAATACAACTTGCCTAATAATTCTGCACACAGTGTAGTTAAAGATAAAATTAAATAATTGAATAAGTGGGTAATAAAACGCATAAGATAAAAAAACATTGTAATGAATAAGATAGAAATGTCCTTTGCTGATACTCTTTGTCCCAATTTGTATCATGCATCACGTTTATTGTAATTCATCTTTTGCCCAGTAGATGTTGCTTATTCTCCATTGAACATAGAATTACTTCTTTCCTTTCATTCACACTATACAGATATAAGGTTTCCAGTTTGTACATACAAAAAAATGTCTCTTCTGTTTAGTAATTCAAATCTTTTCAGCTTGTATTCCGGTATTGGGTTCCATTGGCATTATTGAAATGCGACTGGGATGGTTTAGGTGGAAAACTGTAATGTCTGCTTGATACATTGTGTTTTATAAATTTGTTTTGATGTTAGATCTATGTTTGTGGTTCTCCCCATACAGTGGTGTGAAAAAGTGTTTGCTCCTTCCTGATTTCTTATTCTTTTGCATGTTTGCCTCATTGAAATGTTTCAGATCTCCAAACAAATTTAAATATTAGACAAAGATAAGTAAGGGTGCCTTCACACCACGTTTTTTTGTATCCGGGGCTGTCCGGTGTGAACCGGCCCCCCGTGGATCTGATTCCGGACCCATAGTAACCATATGGGGCCGGAATACGCCGGATGAATGTCTTTTGGCATCCGGTTTTTGGATGTCCGCGAGAATCCGGGAGGCAGGTTCTTTTTCCTTATGTTTTAAGATCAGACAGAAGGAATGTCTTATAATGAACCAGAAAAATAAAAATAAAGCTAACCCCTTCTCACTAAACCTTATCATCAGCTACAACAATTTGCATGTATGGATACATAAAATACTGGAGAAAATAAGTGGAATATACTATTAATAGAACCCCTTCTTAAAAATGACCATTCTCTACAAACCTTCTATCACATTTTGTTAAGCACAACCTTAACCCCTTTACGACTAATGACGAGTATACTCGTCATGAAAAGATGTCAGTTCCCGCATCATGACGAGTATACTCGTCATGGCTTTGAACTGTCACTGCTTCTAAACGAACAGTGACAGCTCAAATCTAAAAGCTGTCAGTGACAGCCAAGGGTTAGGGGCAGAGGTGTGGGCACCCCTGTTAACCCCTTCACCCCCCCCCCTCCCCAATCACACTTATCTGCCGGCGGGTTGCACCGCAGCCGCCGGCCATGAGCTGATGCTCCAGCTCCCCCTGTGTCCTGTCCCCGCCCCCTGTGTCCAGCTCCCCCTGTGTCCTGTAGCCCCCCCCTGTGTCCTGAGCCCCCTGTGTCCTGTCCCCGTCCCCTGTGCAGCCTCTCCTGTGTCCTGTCCCCGTCCCCTGTGCAGCCCCTCCTGTGTCCGGTCCCCGTCCCCTGTGCAGCCCCTCCTGTGTCCTGTCCCCACCCCCTGTGTCCAGCTCCCCGTGTCCTGTAGCCCCCCCTCGTGCCCTGAGCCCCCTGTGTCCTGTCCCCGTCCCCTGTGCAGCCCCCCTGTCTCCTGTCCATCCCCGCCCTCCACCCTGCATTGTTTGGCTGCCGGCGGGCTTGTGCGCCCGCCGACGAAGCTGCAGGGCCCCCTCCTCCTCCTCCTCCCTGCTGGTCCCGGTCCCCAGCCCCCGGTCCCCGGTCCCCAGCCCCACTCACCTATCCCGGCGGGCTGCACGCTCGGTGCACCCGCCCGCACCGTCGGCCTCCTCTGCAGTCCGGTGTGGCTCCTCCTCTTCTCAGGGGGCTCCTCCTCCTCATCGCTGGGTAAGTATGAATGAATGAATGAATGAATGAATGGATAGGTGGATGGGTGGATGGATGGATGGGTGAATGGATGGATGGATGGGTGGATGGGTGGATGGATGGATGGATGGGTGAATGGATGGATGGATGTGTGCGTGCGTGGATGTGCGTGCTTGGATGTGTGCGTACGTGGATGAGCGTGGATGTGGATGTACGTGGATGTGTGTGTGGATGTGCGTGGATGTCAGCATGCGTGCGTGGATGTGTGCATGCGTGGATGTGATTGTGTGCATGCGTGGATGTGCGTACGTGGATGTGCGTACGTGGATGTGCGTACGTGGATGTGCGTGGATGTGGATGTACGTGGATGTGTGTGTGGATGTCAGCATGCGTGCGTGGATGTGTGCATGCGTGGATGTTGTTGTGTGCGTACGTGGATGTGCGTACGTGGATGTGCGTACGTGGATGTGCGTACGTGGATGTGCGTACGTGGATGTGCGTGGATGTGTGTGTGGATGTCAGCATGCGTGCGTGGATGTGTGCATGCGTGGATGTGGTTGTGTGCATGCGTGGATGTCAGCACGTGGATGTGTGTACGTGGATGTGCGTACGTGGATGTGCGTACGTGGATGTGCGTACGTGGATATGTGCGTATGTGGATATGTGCGTACGTGCATGTGCGTGGATGTGGATGTACGTGGATGTGTGTGTGGATGTGCGTGGATGACAGCATGCGTGCGTGGATGTGTGCATGCGTGGATGTGCGTGTGTGGATGTGTGTGCGTGGTTGTGTGCATGCGTGGATGTTAGCACGTGGATGTGCGTACGTGGATGTGCGTACGTGGATGTGCGTGCGTGGATGATGGGTGCATAGGTGGATGGATGGGTGCAACAAGGGATCAAGTGTCCTCTTGTTATAGTCTCTGGGATCATAGTCAATGGTGCACTGTATAACTGATCATTGTCATACAGTGCACCATAACTCTGACCCCTGAGACTGTAGGAAGAGGACACTTGATCCCTTGCTGCAGTCTCTGGATCGAGCGTCGTGGGACCTTCGTTGTGGACTACGTCGGAGGCGATCGAGCGTCGTGGGACCTTTGTTGTGGACTACGTCGGATCTTTATAATAAAGATGGAGTCCGAATTTTGTTTGTGTTTTTTTTCAAATAAAAAGATTTTTCTCTGTGTGTATTTTCTGACTATTTACCAGAGATTCCTAATGGCGGGTCTAACATTGGCCCTATATTATGAATCTCGGGCTTAGTGCCAGCTGCCAATAAAGAGCTGGCATTAACCCCTTTATTACCTAGTTTGCCACCGGCACCAGGGCAACTGGAAGAGCATGGGTACAGCGCCAGAAAATGGCGCTTCAATGAATGCGCCATTTTCTGGGGCGGCTGCGGGCTGCAATTCGCAGCATGGGGGGCCCAGAACGCTTGGGCCTTTCCATGCTGAGGATTCCAGCCCCCAGCTGCCTAGTTGTACCTGGCTGGGCCAAAAATATGGCGGAGCCCTACGTCATTTTTTTTTCTAGAATTAGTTCTAGAAATAAAAAAAAATAGGCTTCGCTGTATTTTTGGTTGCAGCCAGGTACAACGAGGCAGCTGGGGGTTGCTAGCAGTCTGTAGCTGCCAAGTTGTACCTGGCTGGACCAAAAATATGGCGGAGCCCTACGTCATTTTTTTTTTCTAGAATTAGTTCTAGAAATAAAAAAAAATAGGCTTCGCTGTATTTTTGGTTGCAGCCAGGTACAACGAGGCAACTGGGGGTTGCTAGCAGTCTGTAGCTGCCAAGTTGTACCTGGCTGGACCAAAAATATGGCGGAGCCCTACGTCATTTTTTTTTCTTCTAGAATTAGTTCTAGAAATAAAAAAAAAATGGGCTTCGCTGTATTTTTGGTTGCAGCCAGGTACAACGAGGCAGCTGGGGGTTGCTGGCAGTCTGTAGCTGCCAAGTTGTACCTGGCTGGACCAAAAATATGGCGGAGCCCCACATCATTTTTTTTTTCTAGAATTAGTTCTAGAAATAAAAAAAAGCCTTCGCTGTATTTGTAGCCAGCCATGTACAACTTGGCAGCTGCCTGACTGGAATCCTCAGCGTGGAGAGACTCAAATGTTGTGGGTCCCCCACGCTGCAAATTTCAACCCACAGCCACCCAAGAAAATAGCACATTCATTAGAGGCGGCATTTTCTGGTGCTGTACCCCAACTCTACCAGTTGCCCTTGTGCTGGTGGCACACGGGTTCTCCATATGCGACATGGTGTCCGCTAACAATTTCAATAGAAAATTAGCTCCAATTGTTAGCGGAAACCATGTCGGGTATGGAGAGCTCCTCCCTGTGTGCCTGAACATTGGAGCTCCCCACAAGTGACCCCATTTTGAAAACTAGACCCCCGAAGGAACGTATCTTGATGCATAGTGAGCACTTTGAAGCCACAGATGCTTCACAAATTCATCCATAAAAATGAAAAAGCACGTTTTTTTCCACAAAAAGTTTCTTTTTTCATTTTTACAGATCAATTTGTGAAGCACCTGGGGGTTCAAAGTGCTCACTATGCATCTAGATACGTTCCTTGGGTGGTCTAGTTTCCAAAATGGGGTCACTTGTGGGGTAGCTCCAATGTTTAGGCACATAGGGGCTCTTCATATCCTACAAGGTGTCCGCTAACAATTCCAATTGTTAGTGGACACCATGTCGCGTATGGAGAGCCCCTGTGTGTCTCCACATTGGAGCTCCCCCACAAGTGACCCCATTTTGGAAACTAGACCCCCAAAGGATTATATCTAGATGCATAGTGAGCACTTTGAACCCCCAGATGCTTCACAAATTGATCCGTAATAATGAAAAAAGAAATTATTTGTGGAAAAAAAGTGCTTCTTCATTTTTACGGATGAATTTCTGAAGCATCTGTGGCTTCAAAGTGCTCACTATGCATCAAGATACGTTCCTTTGGGGGTCTAGTTTCCAAAATGGGGTCACTTGTGGGGGAGCTCTAATGTGGAGATACACAGGGACCCTCCAAACGCGACATGGTGTCCGCTAACAAATTGAGCTCATTTTCCATTCAAATTGTTAGCGGACACCATGTCGCGTTTGGAGGGTCCCGGTGTGTCTCCACATTGGAGCTCCCCCACAAGTGACCCCATTTTGGAAACTAGACCCCCTAAGGAACGTATCTAGATGCATAGTGAGCACTTTGAACCCCCAGATGCTTCACAAATTCATCAATAAAAATGAAAAAGCACTTTTTTTTTCCACACAAATTTTCTTTTTTCATTTTTACAGATCAATTTGTGAAGCACCTGGGGGTAGAAAGTGCTCACTATGCATCTAGATATGTTCCTTTGGGGGTGTAGTTTCCAAAAGGAGGTCACTTGTGTGGGAGCTCCAATGTGGAGACACATGGGGACCCTCCAAACGCGACATGGTGTCCGCTAACAATTTGAATGGAAAATGAGCTCAAATTGTTAGCGGACACCATGTCGCGTTTGGAGGGTCCCTGTGTATCTCCACATTGGAGCTCCCCACAAGTGACCCCATTTTGGAAACTAGACCCCCAAAGGAACATATCTAGGTACATAGTGAGCACTTTGAACCCCGAGATGCTTCACAAATTGATCCGTAATAATGAAAAAATAATTTTTTAGTGGAAAAAAAAGTGCTTTTTCATTTTTACGGATTAATTTGTGAGGCACCTGGGGGTTCAAAGTGCTCACTATGCATCTAGATACGTTCCTTCGGGGGTCTAGTTTCCAAAATGGGGTCACTTGTGGGGGAGCTCCAATGTGGAGATACACAGGGACCCTCCAAACGCGACATGGTGTCCGCTAACAATTTGAGCTCATTTTCCATTCAAATTGTTAGCGGACACCATGTCGCGTTTGGAGGGTCCCCGTGTGTCTCCACATTGGAGCTCCCCACAAATGACCCCATTTTGGAAACTAGACCCCCTAAGGAACGTATCTAGATGCATAGTGAGCACTTTGAACCCCCAGATGCTTCACAAATTCATCCATAAAAATTAAAAAAACACTTATTTTTCACAAAAAAATTCTTTTTGCCTACATTTTTTCAGTTTCACATGGGCAAAGGGATAAAATACATCCCAAAATTTGTTGGGCAATTTCTCCTGAGTACACCGATACCTTATATGTGGTCATAAACCACTGTTTGGGCGCACGGCAGGGCTCAGAAGTGAAGGAGCGCCATATCACTTTTTGAACGGAAAATTGGCTCTAAAATTCAAATTGTGCTCCTTCACTTCTGAGCCCTGCCGTGCGCCCAAACAGTGGTTTATGACCACATATGAGGTATCGGTGTACTCAGGAGAAATTGCCCAACAAATTTTAGGATGCATTTTATCCTGTTGCCCATGTGAAAATGAAAAAATTGAGGCTAAAAGAACATTTTTGTTACAAAAATTAAAATGTCTATTTTTTCCTTCAACTTTATTTTAGTTCCTGTGAAGCACCTGAAGGGTTAATAATCTTCTTCAATATAGTTTTGAGTAGCTTGAGGGGTGCAGTTTTTGGAATGGTGTCACTTTTGGGTGTTTTCTGTCATGTACACCCCTCAAAGAGACTTCAAATGTGATGTGGTCTCTAAAAAATTGGTTTTGTAAATTTTGCTGGAAAAATGAATAATTGCTGATGAACTTTGAACCCTTATAACGTCCTACCAAAATTTTTTTTTTCTTCCAAAATTGTGCTGATGTGAAGTAGACATGTGGGAAATGTTATTTATTAACTATTTTGTGGCACATAACTCTCTGGTTTAGCAGAATAAAAATTAAAAATTTGAAAATTGCTAAATTTTCAAAATTTTTGCCAAATTTTTTATTTTTTCACAAATAAACGCAAAAATTATCGACCTAAATTTAATACTAACATGAAGCCCAATATGTCACGAAAAAACAATCTCATAATCGCTAGGATCCGTTGAAGCGTTCCAGAGATATTACCTCATAAAGGGACACTGGTCAGAATTACAAAAAATGGTCCGGTCATTAGGGTGCAAAGTGACTCGGTCCTTAAGGGGTTAAAAAACATACTGGTACCTAACAAAGTAAAGAAACATCTTAACAAACATAAATATCTGTATAATATGCAAACAAGATATTAGAAATGCAATACCCCATGATGCCTATGCTGTAACATGATTAATAAAGCATACAAAAGAAACATTTACTATGAACTAAAAACTATTATGTCAATTTAACTATGTTATATATCTAATGACATGCTGCAGCAGCATGCAATATACAGTAGTGTCAAAATGTGTATGTCCCCTACCTGATCTCTTATTCTTTTGCATGTTTGACACACTTAAATGGTTCAGATCACCCCAAAAATTAAAATATGAGACAAATGCCTCGCCCCGGGCAGGGACCATGGTGTATTCGGAACTGGGCCCTCTCGTCGTCGTCTGGGGCTGCGGGGTATTGCGGTGGCGTGACCTGGTCCATGATCCCCTCATCGGGCGAGCAGTAAAAAGGGGTTATGAAAATAGGTGAATAAGCGGTGATGTCACTGCAGGAGGCGGGGCGGCCGGCTCCTGCTCTGACATCACCACTTTTCCCCGCCCTGCTCTGTTAACCATAGAGCAGGGCGGGTATAAGCGGTGACGTCACCGCAGGGGGCAGGGCTAAGCGGCCATTTTTAAAATAAGCTCTGTGTACTATGCTGCAGACGAGGGAGACAATGATTGGCATCAGGGAGGCGGCGGTGGGCAGATTAAACATGCAGGGGGTGTGAATCTGCCCTTCGGCTCCAGCCTCTAGCCACCTCCTTTCTAGCTGCAGGATGTAAGTTTTCTAAGTGTATTTACTCGGGGTACAGGGGGGCTCAAGGGTTGGGGGACCCCTTGCCTGGATGCAGCAGCTGCAGGTGTCCGGTTCCCGGATCCTCCCGGACTGGGGCAATCCGGCCCCATAGGCTCCCATGTTAGGGAGCGCCAGTTTGCCCCGGATCCGGGAGGATCCCATTTGGGGATATTTTTCTCCCTGGACACAAAAATGCTGCATGCTCCGATTTTGTGTCTGCGAGAAAAATTCGATTCCTACCCAGTTCACTCTGTTTGTCTGGGTATCCTCGCCTACTTCAAAGGTTTGCACGTACCAGGTGGAGGCACACCTTCTTTAGGAGAACATAGTGCAAAAAGCAGCACAGTCCAGCAGAAAAACTCTGTTGCAGCTTGTACAATAAAATATAAACTTTTATTTCTTTAAATTAAAATGATGAATAATCCAGTCTATGAATATATGGCATATATAGTATGCTGGCTGTTGACCTCTATGATGCCTACATGTTTCACCTTTGCACCCTTCTTCCATGTCATTGAATAATTTTTTACATTTTTGTCCTTTTAGTGTTTTTTCTGAATAATGGTTAAGGACTTGTAAGCATGATGACCCTTGATATGGGTTGCGAGCTTGCCTATTTTGGCCGAAATGTCCATCAACACCTCATATTATCATTCTTTTTTTGCATTCATCATTTCTTTTGCACTTTTTAATCTTTATGCAGGATGCAGCGCTGCCCCTTTAGGGCAGGAACACACTGTCCGATAGACATCCGAGTCTCTCGGACAAGACTCTGATGAGGCTGGAGCAGTGACACTGAACGGCTTCTCCCTATCTGGACAGGGCTGTCAGCTGCTTGTGTTTTTGTGCAGCTGCACACTCCTGACAGGGAGAGGCCGTTCAGGGTCACTGCTCTAGCCTCATCCGAGTCTCGTCCGTCAAACTTGGATGTCTATCGGACAGTGTGTCCCTGCCCTTAGAGCGTCTGTCCTGTGTGGTGCATACACATAGTGCTGGGCAGCCCGCCTGGTCTAATAGTAAGGGTGTAATCAATAAGCTGCAGACACACACTCTGATTCACATGTACCTGTGTGACTGACGCCATGTCGAAACCTCATCTGTGTGCATATATAATGCCACCAATCACCTACTAAATGTCACGGTAGTTTGAAAGTGTTTGCTGCTTGGGTATTATGCACTACTGTTTCCTTTATCATGGGGCCTTCTGTGTTCTGTCAAGGGCAATGGATATCAAACCTTGGCTGTTGTTTTGGTAAATGTATTTTTTCCCTCCAACAGTACAAGATATACTGATAGGGAATTTAGATTGTGAGCCCCAATGGAACAGAGTTGCTGATGTATGTAAAGTGCTGTGGAATTAATGGCGCTATATACCGTAAGTGAATATTGTTATTATTACCAGTCGTGATGGGTAATCTTTTTCTTGGAAGGATTTTCTTTAGGATTGTGGCCTGCTCTTTCTATGTCTCTGTATCTATGCAATATCTTCGTATTATTTCAAATTGACTGAATTGGGTGTGATGCAGCCAGGTGACAAAAATTGTAACTGTTCACATCCACAGTTTAACCCCTTCACAACCTATGACGTACATGTACGTCATAGGTTGTGTCCCTCCCTCTGGTGCAAGCTCACGCTGTGTAGCTCACACCACCAATCAGACCAGCGATCCGATCTGCGGTGTTAACCCTTTGAATTGTGCCTTCATTCATTGACACCGCGATACAAAGCCCCACTGCGGGGATTACCCTGTTCCCCGTAGTGATCAGAGATCCCGTGAAGCAATTACAGGATCTTGATCTGTCACCTGGAGAGCCCAGGGACCTGTAATGACCCTGGAAGCTCTCTGCAATCACTTCCTGTGGATGGCTGGCAAGTGCCAGCAATTACAGACAGTGATAATTTGTGCTATGTACTGACATCAGTATAGCCGGATATGACGCTATTAGCGTCATAGCGGCTATACCACCTATCTACAATGACGAGGAGGCTCTGTATTGTTTAGCACGCCCATAGGGGCATGCATAATTACATTGCAGGCGGCGAGGAGAAGCCACAGAGAACGCCCTGTGTGACTTCTCAAGCTCAGAAAAGCCGCAGTGCTGCAAGTAAAAAAAATACTTTTATAAACTTTACAAATAGCCATTTGTAAGACAAAGGGATGTCTAGAAAGAGATTAGGATGGTGCAGGGACTGCTCTTAAAAGGCTGGGGGCTCATTTTTAGGGGTCAGGTTCCCTTTAACCCTTTGTGTAATGCTGCAAGGCACAGTAAAACATTCACATTCTTGCCATTTAAAATGCAGCCATTTACTACATCACAGTTGATACACTCAAGTCAAGATATTACTATTACATAGGTTAGTTACTGTACCTATGTTATTTCTTTCACAGGGAGTTTCTCCAGATTTTCAGTGGATTCTGTTATGCAAGTATCCTCATTATGTATATTAATATAGTTAGCCAGTAGTGATTGTCTTTTGTTGGTGCGGATTGCACAATAATCCATATTTCCAGGATGCCAACCAAGGTAGTCAGGTGACTATTCCAGACAGGAAGTCTGTTGAATCTGGATATATGGAATGCAGTCAAGGAGTTCTGGTGGTGTGTGTGGTATACAGTTTATCTATGTGAAAGACTGCAACACCAAACACTTACCATTTGGTTCACTAAGCATGTTAAGATAAGTGAGAGCTAATATGCTGAGGTGAAGTGGGCTCTGTTCCCTGGGTAAAAGAAACCTTTAACTCATTATAGACATAATCTCTTTATTTAAAGATTATTAAAACAAACAAACCAATTCCTTCACCTCTCAACACACAAAGGAAACATGATGTATTCATGTACTGATGGCAGTTCTGGTCAGGTGTTCATATTCTGATGGCACTGTGAGTTGTTCATGTTCTGATGGTGGCTCTGGTCAGGTGTTCATATTCTGATGGCACTGTGAGTTGTTCATGTTCTGATGGTGGCTCTGGTCAGGTGTTCATATTCTGATGGCACTGTGAGTTGTTCATGTTCTGATGGTGGCTCTGGTGAGGTTTTCATATTCTGATGGCACTGTGAGGTGTTCATATGACGATTGGTGGCTCTGTTGAGGTATTCATATTCTAAAGTCACTGGTTAAGTGTTCATGTTCTGATGGTTGCTCTGATTATATTCATGTACTAATGAAGGTTCTGGTGCTGTATACTCTCATTAAGGCTGGCTTCACACCACAGATTTTTTGATCCGGGGCTGTCTGGGGTAAACCAGACAGCCCAGTACCAGTTTTTGGCCCCATAGCAGCCTATGGGGCCGGATGGAGCCGGATGGCAGCTCTATGCCATCTGGTTTCATCACTCCGGGACAATCCGGGGGAATATGGATTATTCTCTCCGGACACAAAAATGATGCTTGCATAATTTTTTTGTCCGGGGAGAAAAATCTCCCCAATTTGCCGGATCCTGGATTCGGCCGGATTCTCCCGGTCCCGGGGCAATCCGGCGCTCCATAACATGGGAGCCTATGGGGCCGGATTGCCCCAGACCAGGAGGATCCGGGAACCGGTTGTAGCTCCATGCTAACCGCGGTCTTGAAAGATCAGCAGCTGCGGCTGCAATTAGCAGCATCTGGCTGCACACAGGACCGGAGAGCACATTTGGCCCTCCGGTTCTGTGTGCTGATCCGGTCCGGGGCTGTCAGGGTCATCCCGGACAGCCCCGGACTGGATCACACCGTGGTGTGAAGCCAGCCTAAAAATAAATAAATAAATCATTACAAATATTTGGTATGTCCACATTAATAAAATTCTATCAAAACGATAAAAATATAAAACTAACCCATAATGTAAGGAGAATCACATTAGCAAAACAAAATAAGCATTTATTTTTAACAGGAAGAAAATAAAATCTATGAAAGTTTGGTATCGCCTTAAGGACACTTACCTGGAGAATACTCTTCACAGGTCACTTTTACCTTAAATTCGATACCTTAAAGGTAAAACACACAAAAAGGCAGAATTGCGTCTATTAGACCGAAGGTCACATTAGCACCATGCCTGTGTTAAAGTCAGCGTTTTTTTGATGTTCAAATGTAGAAAAAGGCTAGTGTTCTGGCACCCATAGGCTCCCATGCAAAAAACGCATTGCCAAAATGCAATCCGTTTGACGCTTTGCGTTTTTGCAAAAGCACCAAAAAGCGCAGTCTGCAGTGTTTTTGGGGACTTTTCAAAAAACGCTAGTGTTTTTACAACATGGGAGTCTATGGGAAATGCTTGCACCATGTACCATATGTTAACGCAGGCATTAACGCTAGCGCTAAAAATAAAAAAAATGCCATAAAAATGGCAAGGGGAAAAACAGGATCCTTTAAAGCATACTTCCAACGGATACAAGGTCCCAAATGTGACCCTAGCCTAACTGCAATTTTATGCCTGGGGTCATACATAAGCCCTGGATCCGTTATTTGCATCAGTTTTTCAACTTTAGAATTCTAAGTCCAAAAACTGATGATGTTAACAGATCCTGGACTCAAGTATGACTGATCTGCTATGCGTTTTTTAACAGGACCCAAAAAATTCTGCAAGCAGCATTTTTTGGGTGCAGTAAAAAAACGGATCCGTTTCCCATAGGGCCCCATGTTAAAAAAACGGATCCGTTTTTTTTTACTGCACCCAAAAAACGCTGCTTGCAGAGTTTAACAAATGGCACATATAGGCACCATCCATTAACGGATCCATTTTTGCTAACAGTCCAAAAAACGCATAATTGCACAGGAGGCTCAAAAAACAGCCTAAAATAATGGGTCTGTTATTGAAACCAGTGGAAAAAACTGATTGGCATGTGTGACCCTAGCCTATATTGTGCTGCCACGAAGGGCGTCACTTCAATCTCAGTATCACACAGTAAAAAAGCTGCAGTTGGCCCTGGGATCTATGCTACACTTTAATATTGTGTAGCTTATAGAATCACAATGGATGAATTTGTCATCAAATCCTGCATCTCGAAAATGCTAAATAAACCAGAATTTAGAAATAGTAAATGCTAAACACATTAGCAAATGTTATCTGTAGTATCAATTACAAGCACTTTGCCTTCACTTTTTAAAGAGCTTTCAGATGAGGATACTGCCATGTTGTCTTCCTGCAGTTGGTTAACCACATAGAACAGTGTATGCACCAGTCAACAAAACTGAATACTTTTACTTTCAATACTCTCATGTTTTGTTCTGCTTTTTTTTTTTCTCTATTTTTGCCACTACTTTAACCCCTTCAGGACCCAGCCTATTTTGACCTTAAAGACCTTGGCATTTTTGGCAATTCTGACCTGTGTCTCTTTATGAGGTTATATCTCTGGAACGCTTCAACGGATCCTAGCGATTCTGAGATTGTTTTTTCGTGACATATTGGGCTTCATTTTAGTATTAAATTTAGGTCGATAATTTTTGTGTTTATTTGTAAAAAAAAAAAAAAATTCGGCAAATATTTTGAAAATTTTGCAATTTTCAAATTTTGAATTTATATTCTGCTATACCAGAGAGTTATGTGACACTAAATAGTTAATAAATAACATTTCCCACATGTCTACTTTACATCAGCACAATTTTGGAAAAAAAAACTTTTTTTTTGGTAGGACGTTATAAGGGTTCAAAGTTCATCAGCAATTTTTCATTTTTCCAGCAAGATTTACAAAACCATTGTTTTAGTGACCACATCACATTTGAAGTCCCTTTGAGGGGTGTACATGATAGAAAACACCCAAAAGTGGCACCATTCCAAAAACTGCACCCCTCAAGCTACTCAAAACTACATTCAAGAAGATTATTAACCCTTCAGGTGCTCCACAGGAACTAAAGCAACATGGAAGGAAAAAATAGACATTTTAATTCTTCTAACAAAAATGTTCTTTTAGCCTTAATTCTTTCATTTTCACATGGGCAACAGGATAAAATGGATCCTAAAATTTGTTGAGCAATTTCTCCTGAGTACACCTATACCTCATATGTGGTCATAAATCACTGTTTGGTGTACGGCAGGGCTCAGAAGTGAAGGAGCGCAATTTGACTATTTGAGCTAATTTACCATTCAAAAAATGAAAAGGCGCTGCTTCCCTTCTGAGCCCTGCTGTGCGCCCAAACAGTGGTTTATGACCACATATGAGGTATTGGTGTACTTAGGAAAAATTGCCCAACAGATTTTAGGATGCATTTTATTCTATTGCCCATGTGAAAATGAAAACGTTTAGGCTAAAAGAACATTTTTGTGAAAAAAAAAAAGGTACTTTTTCATTTTTATGGATCAATTTTTGAAGCACCTGGGAGTTCAAAGTGCTTTCTATGCATCTAGATACATTCCTTGGGGGGTCTAGTTTCCAGAATGGGGTCACTTGTGGGGGAGCTCCAATGTTTAGGCATACAGGGGCTCTCCAAACGCGACATGGTGTCCGCTAACAATTTGAATGGAAAATCAGCTCAAATTGTTAGCGGACACCATGTTGCATTTGGAGAGCCCCTGTGTGCCTAAACATTGGAGCTCCCCCACAAGTGACCCCATTTTGGAAACTAGACCCCCCAAGGAACGTATATAGATGCATAGTGAGCACTTTAAACCCCCAGGTGCTTCACAAATTAATCCGTAAAAATGAAAAAAGAAAATTTTGGAGGAAAAAAAAGTACTTTTTAATTTTTATGGATTAATTTGTGAAGCACCTGGGGGTTCAAAGTGCTCACCACCCATCTAGATACGTTCCATGGGGGATCTAGTTTCCAAAATGGGGTCACTTGTGGAAGAGCTCCAATGTTTAGGCACCCAGGGACTCTCCAAACGCGACATGGTGTCCGCTAACAATTTGAATGGAAAATTAGCTCAAATTGTTAGTGGACACCATGTCGCGTTTGGAGAGCCCCTGTGTGCCTAACCATTGGAGCTCCCCTACAAGTGACCCTATTTTGGAAACTAGACCCCCCATGGAACTTATCTAGATGCATAGTGAGCACTTTGAACCCCCAGGTGCTTCACAAATTAATCTTTAAATATAAAAAGAACATTTTTTTGAAAAAAAAGTACTTTTTCATTTTTACGGATCAATTTGTGAAGCACCTGGGGGTTCAAAGTGCTCACTATGCATCTAGATAAGTTCCTTGGGGGGGTCTGGTTTCCAAACTGGGGTCACTTGTGGGGAAGCTCCAATGTTTAGGCACACAGGGAGGGGCTCTGCATACGCGATATGGTTTCCACTAACAATTGGAGCTAATTTTCTATTGAAACTGTTAGCGGACACCATGTCGCATATGGAGAACCCATGTGCCACTAGCACAAGGGAAACTGGAAGAGTTGGGGTACAGCACCAGAAAATGGCACCTCTAATGAATGCGCTATTTTCTTGGGTAACTGTGGGTTGCAATTTGCAGCATGGGGGACCCACGTTTGGGTCTCTCCACACTGAGAATTCCAGCCCCCCAGCTGCCAAGTTGTACCTGGCTGGCAACCAAACATACAGCGAAGCCCATTTTTTTTATTTCTATAACTAATTCTAGAAAAAAAATTACGTGGGGCTCCGCCATATTTTTGGCCCAGCCAGGTGCAACTTGGCAGCTGGGGGCTGGAATCCTCAGCATGGAGAGGCCCCCCCCATGCTGCGAATTGTAGCCCGCAGCCGCCCCAGAAAATAGCGCATTCATTGAAGCGCCATTTTTTGCCGCTGTACCCAGGCTCTTCCAGTTGCCCTGGTGCCAGTGGCAAACTGGGTAATAAAGGGGTTAATGCCAGCTTTTTTATGGGCAGCTGGCACTAAGCCCGAGATTCATAATGTTGGGCCAATGTTAGACCTGGCCACTAGGAATCTCTAGTAAATAGTCAAAAAATACACCACACAGAGAAAAATATTTTTATTTGAAAAAAAACACAAACAAAATTCGGACTCCATCTTTATTATAAAGATCCGACGTAGTCCACAACGAAGGTGCCACGACGCTCGATCGCCTCTGCTCAATCCCAAAGACTGCCGCAAGGGATCAAGTGTCCTCTTGCTAAAGTCTCTGGGGTCAGAGTTATGGTGCACTGTATGGCAATGATCTGTCATAGAGTGCACCATGACTATGATCCCAGAGGCTACAACAAGAAGATACTTGATCCTTTGTTGCACCCATCCATTTATCCACCCATGCACTCATCATCCACACATGCACCCATCCACACATGCACCCATCTACGCATGCACACACACACATCTATCCATGTACACATCCATCCATGCACACATCCACGCACGCATTCACACATCCATGCATGCATCCACGCACGCACACATCTACTCACACACACATCCATCCATGCATACATCCATCATGCATGCACACATCCATGCATGCACACATCCATCCATGCACACATCCATCCATGCACGCACCCACACAATCATGCACGCACACATCCACACATGCACACACATCTATCCATCCATCCATGCATGTATACATCCACACATCCACGCACACATCCACGCTTGACACAACCATGCATGCACACATCCCCCAATGCACGCACACCTCCACCCATCCACGCTCACATCCATCCATGCACCCATCCACGCATGCGCACATCCACGCATGCACACACACATCTATCCATGCGCACATCCACACATCCATGCATGCATGCATCCACACATCCATGCACGCAACCACACATCCATGCATCCAACATCCATCCATGCACACATGCATGCATGCACACATCCATGCACATACATCACAACATTCATCGTGCACGCACACATCCATCCATGCGCGCACACATCCATCCACCCATGCATGCACCCATCCACCCATGCATGCACCCATCCACCCATGCATGCTCCCATGCATCCATTCACCAATGCATGAATGCACCCACTCACCCATCCATCCACCCATGCATGCATGCACCCACTCACCCATCCATCCATCCATGCACCCATTCATGCATGCATACACCCACTCACCCATCCATCTTTCCATCCATCCACCCATGCACCCATGCATGCATGCACCCACTCGTCCATCCATTCATTCATTAATTCATTCATACTTACGTAATCCATGAGGAGGAGCCCCGGAGAGGAGGAGTGGCCCACACCGGAGCTGGCCAGTGAGTGCACCGGCGGGTGCAGCCCGCCTGGAGGTGAGGGGGGGGGCACGGGGCATCAGGGAGGGTCTCGGCTTTCTCAGCCCCTCCGTGATCACACCAGGAGGGGGCTGAGAAAGCTGACAGGCGGGTGTAACCCGCCGGCAGTAACAGTCATTTACTGCCGGTGGGCATACCGCCGGTGGATGACTGTTACCACTGGGTGGGGGGGTAGGAAAGGGATCTGGGGGGCCCTGGAGTGGGAGGGGGCTAGGAGCGTGCGGGCACCTGTCATCCCGCCCCTCCTGATCTGATTGGAGAGCTCCAATCAGATCTGGAGGGGGTTACTCGCTCTGATTGGCAGTTTCAATTTCAACTGCCAATTAGAGCGAGTTTAGCCACGGGGGGTCCTAAGCCACCCCCCCAGGCTAAGGTATGGGTCCTTGCGATCCTGCAGCTCCGGTGACTTGTCACTGACACTGTCACTGGAGATGCATGAGCGCAAACAACCCATGACGTTATAGAGACGTCATAGGTCGGGAACGCACCGACTTTCATGACGTCTCTATAACATCATAGGGGTTAAAGAACAACAAGTCAACTAAACAAAATGCTTAGGTTGGCTTCACACCACGGTTCTATCAGGTCTGGGGCTGTCAGGGGTGAACTTGACAGCCCCGGACCCAATTTTACTGTAGTGCAGCCCTATAGGGCTGGATGGAGCCAGATGGCAGCTATCTGCCATCCGGTTTCCATCTGTCTGGGAGGATCTGGAAAAATTCAGAATTTTATCCCGGATTTTTCAAGCAGCATTTTTGTGTTCAGGGAGAAAAATCTCTCCAAATTGGATCCTCCCGGATTTGGAGCAATTTGGCGCTCCCTAACATGGGAGTCTATGGAGCCGGATTGCCCCAATCCAGGAGGATCCAGGAACTGGACACCTGTGGCTGAAGTTCAGCATCAGCTACGCTGAACTTCAGCACCAGGGAGCTGTCCCCTGTGATGCGGTTCAGCACCATTTCGCAGGGGACAGCTGAGCTCGGCTGCATTCGGCTACAAACAGGACAGAAGGGCATATTAGCCCTCTGCCTCTGTTTGCAAATCCGGTCCAGGGCTGTCAGGTTCACCCCTGACAGCCGCCCCGGATCGGATTGTGCCGTGGTGTGAACCCGGCCTGAAAAGATGTCCAAGTGTTACATGGCATTGCTATACCTCATCAGTAAATGTGGTCTAGTTTCTTTATTAAAACGATTTTAATAAAAGTAAGTGCTAACATTAAAGATTAGAGTATTCTTTAACGGTGCTTTCACACTAACATTCTTTTGTCCAGCGTCCCAATCCGGCGAAAACCTTAAGGCCCGTTACATATAGCGATATTGCTGATGATATCGCTGCAGCGTCACAGGTTTTGTGACGTAGCAGCTACCTTGCCAGCGATATTGCTGTGTGTGACACACACCAGCGATCGGCCCCCCACTGTGAGATCACTGATCGTTAACAAATGGCCTGGACCATTTTTCGATCGGCGATCTCCCGCTGGGCATGCTGCATCGTGGTGTGTGACAGGGGCAACAACCAGCGATCCCCATTCTGCGGCCGAGAATCTGACAGATCCCAACGACTGTCAGGTGCCTGTGTGGCATCTCACCAGCTATCACGTAGCGACGCACCAGCGATCCCTGCCCGGTCGGATCGTTGGTGTGTCGCTACGTGTAACGGGGCCTTTATGCTCCTTGATCAGGCCTGTCTCCATAGACTTAGAATGGGGACACAGGCATATGCGGTGTCATAAGGTTTCCACCAGACCCTTACAAATACGTCCTTTTGACCTCCTCCATGGCTGCACAATGTTGCGATTTTGCAGCTAGTTAAAAAGCCTGCTGTCACCGGATGTGGCACACTGGGCCAAAAATTGAATGGGCTTCAATTGGGCCAGGTCTTGCCATGCTTTCACACTGAGCATGCTGAGATCTCCTCCCAACACCCACACATTAGAGTGTCCTATGTAAATTGTCAACTTTGACGGATCAGACAAAAAAGTGCAATTGTATGCAACCACAGCAGTTATGAAGTGTCGGATCAAGCATAATACTGCTGCGGTTGCATATGATTGCACAAACAAACCTGGGTGTGGTCTGATGAGTTTTCAGCCTGATCACACCTGAACGCAAGTTTGAAACTAGTCCTTTAGGGTATGTACACATAGTGAGCAAACTTTTCTTCACCAAAATCCAGAGTGTTGGAAATAAAAATAAAATACACACGTCATTCATTAGAAAAAGGGTAGGGTCATATGTATAAAAAAAAAATTGGTCCCATTCTCACCCAGAAAAGTGAGATGATTTTTTTCTTAACTTGTCATCTGTGTGCTTTCCATGTACAGTCATGGCCAAAGGTTTTGAGAATGACACCAAAATTATATTTTCACATGATCTGCTGCCCTCTGGTTTTTATTTGTGTTTGTCTGATGTTTATATCACATACAGAAATATCATTGCAGTCATATTATCAGTACCAAAAGGTTATATTGACAGTTACAATGAGTTAATGCAGCAAGTCAATATTTGCAGTGTTGACCCTTCTTCAGGACCTCTGCAATTCTCCCTGGCATGCTCTCAATCAACTTCTGGACCAAATCCTGACTGATAGCAGTCCATTCTTGCATAATCAATGCTTGCACTTTGCAAGAATTTGTTTGTTTTTGTT
Organism: Allobates femoralis; assembly: GCA_033576535.1. Taxonomy (NCBI): domain Eukaryota; kingdom Metazoa; phylum Chordata; class Amphibia; order Anura; family Aromobatidae; genus Allobates; species Allobates femoralis. Next base: position 544,086,840 of record JARQOC010000004.1, read on the forward strand.
TGTCCACCCGTCTCTTGATGATTGACCACAAGTTCTCAATGGGATTAAGATCTGGGGAGTTTCCAGGCCATGGACCCAAAATCTCTATGTTTTGTTCTCTGAGCCATTTAGTTATCACCTTTTCTTTATGGCAAGGTGCTCCATCATGCTGGAAAAAGCATTGTTGGGCTCCAAACTGCTCTTGGACGGTTGGGAGAAATGGCTCTTGGAGGACATTCTGGTACCATTCTTTATTCATGGCTGTGTTTTTAGGCAAGACTGTGAGTGAGCCGATTCCCTTGGCTGAGAAGCAACCCCACACATGAATGGTTTCAGAATGCTTTACAGTTGGCATGAGACAAGACTGGTGGTAGCGCTCACCTCTTCTTCTCCGAATAAGCTGTTTTCCAGATGTCCCAAACAATCAAAAAGTCCTCAGCAGTCCACTCCCTTTACCTTTTGCAGAATATCAGTCAGTCCCTGATGTTTTTTCTGGAGAGAAGTGGCTCCTTTGCTGCCCTCCTTGAAACCAGGCCTTGCTCAAAGAGTCTCCGCCTCACAGTGCGTGCAGAAGCACTCACACCAGCCTGCTGCCATTCCTGAGCAAACTCGGCACTGCTGGTAGTCCGATCCCGCAGCTGAAACAGTTTTAAGATACGGTCCTGGCGCTTGCTGATCTTTCTTGGGCGCCCTGGAGCCTTTTTGACATCAATGTAAGCTCTCTCCTTGAAGTTCTTGATGATACAATAGATTGTTGAATGAGGTGCAATCTTTCTAGCTGCGATACTCTTCCCTGTTAGGCAATTTTTGTGCAGTGCAATGATGGCTTCACGTGTTTCTTTAGAGATAACCATGGCTAACTGAAGAGAAACAATGATACCAAGCACCAGCCTCCTTTTAAAGTGTCCAGTGGTGTCATTATTACTTAATCATGATTGACTGTTCGCCAGCCCTGTCCTCATCAACACCCACACCTGTGTTAATGGAACAATCACTAAAACGATGTTAGCTGCTCCTTTGAAGGCAGGACTGCAATGATGCTGAAATGTGTTTTGGGGGTTAAAGTTCATTTTCTAGGCAAATATTGACTTAGCAAGTAATTGCTGTTAAGCTGATCACTCTTTATGACATTCTGGAGTATATGCAAATTGCCATTAGAAAAACTGAAGCAGTAGACTTTGTTAAAATTAATATTTGTATCATTCTCAAAACTTTTGGCCATGACTGTACTGTCCGTATTCAATCTATTTTTTGTACTCAGCAGCTATTATCTTTTACAGGACCATTTACAGTTTACCCTATTACAAAATTATAATGTATTCATAAAAATAGGATGCCATAGTGATGGTTCATATGGATTCCGATTTGTTTTTCTCACACTGTACCGATTTCAGAATCAAATCGTCACATGCTGCAATTTTTTTTTCATGCCAAATACAGCTGAGAAAAAAACAGATCAGCTCTGCTTCATTGAACAACAATGGTCCGAGTGCAATCCCTTTTTTTAATCAGATTCCATTTGTATGATTTCTTTGTCGCTATGAGATAATCCTAAGGCTAAGGTCACACTAGCGCTAGGAATACGTTCAGGGGAGTTCCATTAAAAAGATAGAATCTGGCTACATTAACGCAGCGTAACCGTAATTGTAACGCTGCCTTAATGCTGCCAGTACAATCCTATGCGTGACGGACCCCCTAGCGTCGTTAAAATGCCGGCATGTAAGTGCCAGAATTTGAAACCTCACGCTATTTCCAAACACATCACATGATGGATTAGATGCTTCTCCGTTTACAGAATCCCTAAGGTGTTCACTGATGCACTGTCGTAATTTCCGCATTGTACAGTCTATATATGAGAAATTGCAAATATTCCAAGTGATTATATATATTACATATGAGCTATTGCAATTAATCCTGGATCTTATTCGTTTCTGATTTTACTACCTTTACAAACTGCTTAGTATTCACTGCATGCTCCACATTTACTGCCCCCACATCTAAAAAAACCCTTTCGTTGACAACCAGGACTTATTAACCGTATTTCCCATTACCATGCTTGGAGATTGGAGGTTAGACAAGGTTTGCGCTTTTTGTGTATAAGCAGCCTCCTTGCCAAATACTTTCCAGTGCAGGATCACTTTTTAGCATTGGCAAATTTGTTTTGACAATTGCCTTTATCTGGTTATACTCTTTACTATAGGTGCTGACAGATATAGGTCTTGTATTCTCTTTCTCACTCAATCTATTTTTATGGATGTTCATCATATCATTTCTTGGGTTTTTATCAATGGCTTTAATAACTCTTTCTAGAGGCCAAGTCTCATAGCCCCTTTCTTTTAGTCAATCACAAATTTCTCCTCTTTCCTTTACATAATATTCATGGTTATTACAGTTTTGTTTTGATCTGTACATTTTCTCCCTCGGGATATTCACCCTAACATGTCTGCAATGGCAGGAATCCGCTCTCAAAATGGTGTTACCCATAGTTTTTTTGCGGAAAGTTGAAGTTTATACTTTTATTCCTACCATCCACAGAGATCAATATACCGTATTTAAAAAATAACAGTAGTTTTGTCGCATGTATTGGTGAAAAAATGAATACAGTTGCTGGTATTTAGGTAATCTATAAATTGGGGGACATTGGAAATGTCTGAGGACTAAATATAACCATATCGCCCATATATCTCACATGAATAAATATGCTGGATCAAAAAGGATTATCAGAGAAAATGCTTGATCTTCCCACCAAGACACAACAAATTAGCAAAAGATGGGGAGAATTTCGCCATGGGACACCATAGGAACGGCAGAATAATGCAAGAGCACATTATGGGGTAAAAGTGTGATGGAGAAGTATGAGAAAAGTGTGAGGGAAGATTATAGGGGAGAATAGTGAATGGGGTAATAGTATGGGGGAGAAAAATGTTAGAGGCCTCAATATTGATGTGGCACCCCTGCGGGGGATTGCCACTGGATCGACCAGTGCAAGGAGGGAGTTACACCTTGGTTCGCACAGCACACCACACCTTCCACCCCAGACCTGAAAGGGAAGCTCTACTGGCTGCCTTAAACCAGTTCCCCTTTAAAACATCCATGCCTGAGGGGAGGAGTTAGTCAGTCACAAGAGGGAGTCTCAAGAGAGAGTCGCAGGAGAGGGTCAGAGGAGTGAGGAGCTGGTCGCTGGGAAGGATCCAGAACCAGGGACCACTGACCGCTGTGTTGCACCCTAGGGAAAGGGTTGGAAGCCAGTGGAGAGCAGGGAATCAAGAAAGGGAACCAGTGAAGGTCTCCCTATAGTACACCCGGACACCGGAGTCCGACGCTGCAAGCATTTATTGTAACAGCAAAAGCCCGGAAGAACCAGGAGGAGTTAACCCTGAAGGAACACAGTAAGAGACGCTAAAACTGACCAAGGACAGGACAAGGGGCCATAGGAGAACCAGGGACCCGTAAAAGGACCTCATAGTCAGTTTAGAGCAAAGCCCTGAGAGGGAGAAGGAGCGGTCAGTTCAAGCACAGGCAGGGCTCATCCCAAAGCACAGAGCACAGAGACAGGGGAGGCCTCACAACTTTCTAAGGTGGAAGTCTCAAGTTGCACCGGGGACCTGGTCATTTCTCTGGACTGTACCTGTTACCCTGTCACCAGTAAAAGGTACCGAAACAACAATCATTGTGTGTGTGTGCCTGCTTAACCGCGCAATTCACCGCCTTGTCTGCAGAGACGTGACTATTACTCCCCACATCCATCCCCGCTGCCCTGAGGTAAAGCTCCACCTGTGGGGAGCTGTACCACACTCTGCTTCACCCACCATCACCTCAGCGGCCGGCTACAGCACTGGTATACCTGTTACCAGGTACCATAGGTGGCATCACGTTACCAATCCCCTAATTCCACCACCATTCCCCATCATTGAGGGTCCAGGGCACGGGACCGGGGACCGACAAGCCGTGATTCCCCATCAAAGCTGCCATCAGTCCCAGTACCCGAGTACCGTCTACCATGTCGACTGCCTCATTGACACAGGACTAGCCAGATATCCTTCCAGGGAAGGACCCAGTCAAGATGTCCCTGGAAGGATATCTGGCTAGTCCTGTGTTCGAGACTCCAAACCGAGGCTCCACAGACTTATTTGCATATTCATAATTCCCAGGAGGCAATGCGCCTAGGAATTCACTGTGTTGAGCGCTTTAGCCAGCTGCCCACAGTGTTTTCTTGGACTGGTCTCCCTGAGATCAGTGAATACTTTGTGATGTTGGTCTACTAGGCCTTGCTTCCACCTAGCCAGAATCCTACTCCACACTGATGAGGGCAACACCCCGAAACAGCTGTCTGTGGATGGATACCTGGTCTTGGTATTCCCTTGTCATATCTCTAAGCTTGTAAAAGAGCTGGATATTGACTAAAAGGGCCACTTAACATGGTGGTTATGGGGTTCTCTGCAAGGAGCCACCCCTTGACTGGGTCCTTCCCTGGAAGGATATCTGGCTAGTCCTGTGTTCGAGACTCCTAACCGAGGCTCCACAGACTTATTTGCATATTCATAATTCCCAGGAGGCAATGCGCCTAGGAATTCACTGTGTTGAGCGCTTTAGCCAGCTGCCCGCAGTGTTTTCTTGGACTGGTCTCCCTGAGATCAGTGAATACTTTGTGTGGTTGGAAGTATGGCAGCCAAACTGATGTCTGATTACTGGGAAAATAAATCTATAATTGAAAAAATGAGTGTACGCTTCGCCAAATTTTGATTGGCAACCAAGTTAACCCAGGCAGCTGGGGGCTGGAATTCTCAGTGCAGTGAGGCCCAAGCATTCCGGGCTCCCCACGCTAAAAATTGCAGCCCGCAGGGGCCCCAGAATTGGCCCCTCCACAAGAGACACCAAAACTGCCCGTAACCACTCTGTTCTAATTGCCCTGATGATGGTGCCAGACTGGATAATAATAGATTAATGCCAGCTGAATTTTGCCAGCTGGCACTAAGCCTGAGGTTCATAATGTCAGGCCAATGTTAGACCCGCCCATTATGAACTTCTAAGTAAATAGTAAATAATACACCACGCCGTGAAAAATAATTTATTTGGAAAAAGAACACAAATACATCCCTCTTCTGCCATGTTTATTATCCCCACACAAACCCTCCACAATCCTCACAGACGCCCATTCAAAGCGGGACCAGAAACGGGCTGCTGTGAATGGGAGGACATCACAAGCTGGTTTACCTCAGATAACAGCTCAGCCTTGTCACTGTATCTGACCTCAAGTCAACCTGACTGTGATGACACCCCGCTCACAGCAGCCAGTCGGTTTATGGCTTTTGGCGCTGGAGCGGGACTTAAGCCACTTCTGACAGTTGTCTATGTAGAGAACATAGGAGGTACATAGAGAACTGTCAGAAAAGGCGCAAAGCAGACGGGGAGTTTAATCACTGATTATAATAAAGTTGTGGTTTGAAACCAATTGTGCTGCCCCTCACCAGTTCCCCCCACAGGATAAGCATGTGCACATACATTATTTTTAACCTTTTCACAGAATACGATAGGGCACAATCCATTTTTGTGAGGCAGATGTCACTTTCTTCCAGCCATAACTGATGTAAAACCTGACACTACACTCCAACAATGTGCTGGAAATACACAGAAATTCCTGTATAAATACCTCAATGTTAGCTCCTAAAAACACAGCAAATACACAGCAGTGTTCACACAATGCATATTTGCTGCTTATTTAGCATGGATTTTGAGAGTATTTTGCACTGATGACATGGGGCTCTGCTGTATTTTGGGTCTTGAGCATAGGTACAGCTGCTAGTTTTAACTGGCTGGTAATAAAAAATACAGGGGAGCACTTTTCTAAATATTTGTTGAAAATAATTTTAAAAAATGATGTGGGGTTTCGACATATTTTTGGTTGCCAGCCAAGTACAACTGGGGGCTGGAAGCCTCAGCGTGGGGAGGCACAAGTGTTCTGGGCCTCCCTTGTTGCGAATTACAGCCCTCAGCAGTCCAGGAAAAAGGCGCATTCATAGAAGTGTTATTTTCTGGTGCTGTACCCGACTCTTCAATTTTCCCTGATGCCGATGGCAAATTGGGTAGTAAAGGGATTATTGCCAGCTATGTATTACCAGCTGACATTAAGCCCGAGGTTCATAATTCTGGTCAATGTTAGAACCGGCCATTAGGAACGTCTAAGTAAATAGTCAATAATAAACCACACTGTGAAAGATAATTTATTTAGAAAAGCAACACAATCACAATCCTCGTTTCCATTTTTATTACGCCCACAGAAACTATACAAGATCCTATCACAGCGGGAGTGGAAACTGACTGATTTTCAGCTACCGCTGTTAGCGGGGGTGACGTCTCAGTCAGATTCACCTTAGGTCAGCTAGAGTGACGTGGCTGAGCTCTAACCTGACGTGAGCTTTTGCCCTTGGGGATGTGGAAGATGATAGCTCCCACTATGACTTATGGAGATCAATTGAAAGCCATAAGTATAGGCTTGTATGAATCAGGAAAATACACAGTTTCAATACATCACCCACATTGTTAGTTTCAGTTTCACCTCAAATCTGGAAATTATAGGGTAGTATTTACCAGTCTAAATTATACTAACAATTGTATCGTCTTATCTTCCAAAAGTATAAAAATTCATTGCTTAGAAAAGAAAACGTTTCAAAAAGTAGAATGTACATTTCTACTTAGTAAACAATTGTAAATCTGGTTACTTTAGGACTTTTGATGATTAATTTCATTAATGAACAATTAAAGTGCTTTTGGTCAATCTAGAAATTTAAAGAACCTGAATATTTAAGAAAGTCAGAGAAAATAATGCAACTAAATGAAAACAGTTGTTTATTCGATTAACACATCTTAAAGTCTCCGACCTCTTTCTCAGGATGTTTGCCACACACAGAGCCTTATGAAGAAGTCAGAGACTTTGAAATGCATTGATAGAATAAACAACTCTTCTCATCCAGTTGCATTCTTTTCTCTGATAATAGCGCAGAAAAAACACTTATTGACTATATGATTAAAAAGATCCAGGATAAGAGGGAGAGGGTATGGATCCCGAACTGTGTTCCAATTTAGTTCACAAAAGTCTATAAAGGGGCACAGCCCTCCATCTTTTTTCTTAACAAAAAAAACCCTGCTGCCACAGGAAGCAAAGTGGGTGTGCTATGTTCTTTAGCAAGAAGAATGTAATCTTTCATGGCCTTCCTCTCAGGACCTGAAATGTTACATAGCCTTCTTTTAGGCAACTTGGCGCCAGGAATTAGATTTATTGAGCAATCATAAGGGTGGTGAGGTGGCAGTTTCTGAAATGCTTGCTCAGAAAGAAACATACTTGATATCAGACAAATTCTCAGGCAAGGACCTTGTAGAGTATATGGATATTCAGGTGCTCATGCAGTTATTTTGACAGTACGGTAATTTCTCCACCTTACTATCACCCAAGCCTGACAGTCCATCACAAGATTGTGTAGTGTCAGCCAAGAGAACGCTAGAACTTCCAAGGAGGGCAGACCCTCAAGCATGGGGGTGGGCAACTCCAGGCCTCGAGGGCCACACCCACTGCAGGTTTTCAAGATTTCCTTAGTATTTGACAGTTGGTAATTTAATCTTCGGCAGAGGTGATAATTCCAACTGTCAAATGCTATGGAAATCCTGAAAACATGCACTGTTTACAGCCCTTGAGGATTGGAGTTGCCCACCCCCGCTCTAGCACATAACAATCAAAGGATTCAGTATGAACAGTCCTTACGACATAAATCAAGGAAAACCTGAATAAAATGCCCCTGATTCAGGGGAGCTGTATCTATAGCGATAATGGGAATAGGCTTAGGCAACTTATGTGAGGTTAGACCCTCTATCAAGATGAACTGGGTATCCACAGAATTGGACACCACAACACTATCCAAAAATGTGGAAATAAATCTTTCAAGACATCATCTGGCAAAACAAAAAAATTGGGACCTATCTTTGGAGGAAATTTGTACACCCAGATTGCTATACTGTATTGAATTGGTAATAAGGGGTTAATGCCAGCATTGTATAGTGAGTTGGCGTCAGACCAATATTAGACCCACCACCATGAATTTCTAGTAAATATAAAAAAACACACAGAGAAAAATATTTTAATAGAAATAAAACACATGAAATTTAGGAACTCCATCTTTACTAACAAAAAACCCTCCAACGTAATCCACACTGTGTCTTCTTCAGCTCTGCTATATCTCTTCGAGCAGCCACACACATCTGCTCACAGAGAGAGATGGCACAAACTGACACCTGGCCGTGGGAAAGTTTATCTGAGTTCACTCCTGAACCGTGAACTAAGATGATCTCAGCATCACATGGCACCTGGAGAGCAGACATAAAGTGAGCGCTTCTCTCACTTACGGCTGGGCTCCAGGTGCCGTGTGATACAGGGGTTGTCTAAGTTCATGTCAAGCATGAAGTCAGATATGACAATGCCAGACCACACACTTCACATGCCACTACAGCATAACTTCAGAGACAGAAGCTCACTACCATACGACATCCTCCATATAATCCACATTTGGCACCATCTGACTTCCATCTGTACCCGATAAGCTAAGATCTGTGGGAACATCACTGTATCTGATGAAGAGGTGGAGAGAACTGTGAGAGGCTGGTTGCAGAAACAGTGTTGACTTCTATGACAGTTTCAGAAAACTTGTTCATCATTGGCAGAAGTGTATCCAATTGTCTGGTGATTATGTGGGAAAAGTGTCAGTAATTAAAGAGAACAATCTATGGATTATTTCTGCGTTTGATTTATTTAAATATTTCCATTGAAACCCAAGTTCCAAAGGTGGAGGCATTACTTTTCATTCAATCCTCGTATATAAGGCCGGTGAGTTCAGGTAGGAAGGAGATTGCCGGCCAGTCTGTACATCACAGTTTATACATGGCCGTGTTTCATGAATATCTAACATCTATTCAGGTATATGGGGAACTGCGAAAAACAAATATTCCACAAAACTCCTCACTAAGGGTGGAGGCACACTGGCGTGAGACTCGCGCGAGTCTCACGCTTGTAAAAAACGCATGTCACTCGCACTGATGGTAACAAATTGGCCAGGGCACAGTGGTCCGTTTTACGCAGTCGCCTCTCGCATGTCGCCGGCAATGCGATTCCACACGCAGCATGCTGCGTATGTGTGCGATTCATACGCGCGTATGGCCAATGCAAGTCTATGGCGGCGTTTTTTTCTTGCATGAAGTCAGCACACCATGCGAGTTACATGCGCGAAATACGCTTGTACGTGACAGGAAGTACAAGCTGATTCCAATTCTGAAGTGCACCTGCATGCCTCCATGCCTCAAAAACACGTTAAACACGGATCGCTGTTTGTGACTGAAAAAGCGCACTCGCATCGCCCTCGCATCGCACTCGCACCGCACTCGCACACAACTCGCACCACGATCGCCTACAAATACGCGACGCATCGCAGAAATGACTAGCGTACAAAACGCTCCGTTTTTCACGCTCCTATTGTGCCTCCACCCTAAAGGAAACACTCAGGCTGCAGTAAAGTTAATGTACAAACCATAAATGTAATTGTACTGAATAGCTGACTGAATTAAACACTGCATCTGAATAAGACTGGCTTCAAACCAGGTATAAAAACTCTTTGCAAATGTAATATGTAATGAAAGATTACATAAGGGAATATTGCCAATTTTGTGATGTGATCAGATGCATCTTTTGCTTCAGATAGATATACAGCATACGTATTCTAAAAAAAAAATCCATGGAGTATGGATGTAAATAACACCTTTCTAATTTTAATGAGGATTCTAACGTCCATCTGAGTTACAGGTGAAAAGGGTAATCTCGGACAGACTAAATGCAAACCACACCATAGGCAGAACCCCAAGATACCCAGACACTCTTTAAGCCCTATACAGGGATATGGCTTTACTGCAAGGTCCAGGGGGTTGCTACCTATAGATGGATTACAGTCTAGGAATAGAAAAGTCACCAAGCAAGGTTAAAGCTGAGAAGTTAGAAAAGTATAAAATCGTTAGACTAGAGAATAGTACAAAATCAGGCAGAGGTCAATCCCGAAAATCAAAAATACAAAACAGGAATACCAAGTGACCCAGGGAATATATCTGGCAACCAGCAGGAGCACACAGAGGATTCAAACAGATGACTGCAGCTGGGCAGCCATACAACACATTCACAAGTCAGACTACTACAACACCAGTCCCACCTTTGGAATGAACACAGTGGCGCCTGGAGGCAGATGCAGAAGATGCAGGAGCAGACTCTGGGGATGTGACAGAACAACTTCAGTATCTCAGGTGGGAGGGATTACTGAATACTTCCTTGTTGGTCAACTAAAATGGAAGCTCCATTTTAAAAAACATTATTATTATATGATAATATATTAAAAATTGTCAGCTTAGTACAGCTTAGTACATTTTCAAGTGTTCTCTTATCGGATGTTGGCCCTTCAAAGACAAATCATGCCAAGTGAAGAACCAATCCAACAGAAAATCACCAATATGCCACTTAATGGTATCAAAAAAAATCTTTTTCTTTATTTGCTCTTTGTGTCATTGCAAACAGTTAAAAAAAAGCATCCCGTAGAGTAATGTGTTTCGAAGACACAGCTGTTTTTAAAGGTCAACATCTAGGGAGCAGTGAGAGTCTAAGATTTTAAAAAACACTGCCAATAAAACATCATAAACACACAACACAGAAACTGATAAAAAATATACTTTGAAATGTGATAATCCTGATAAAGGAGTATCCACTCAGAAATGCATAAAATAAAAATCACTTTTTCCAGGATCCTGCGTTCATCTTTATACAGTACAGTGGTTTTTATCCCTTCCCATTCTATTGTCCATACTTCCATGCTGTGGGGCCTGCTATGACTATTTGTTTTTCCATTGGGGACTTGAACAAGTTTGTGATGTTGTAAAGATGCTATATTCTTGAAATCACAGTTTTTATCTTTGTTAGATAATCAATATCTGCTAGCAATCTAGTTCCGATGCAAAAAAATCCTATATGCTTCATGTTTTAATGCTTCATGTTTTTCTATCATCATCCCTGCATGTGTTATTTTTTAGTCAGTGGCAATTGCCTGAAATGCTCTAGTATAACCATTATTGCAACTAGTGGAACATTTGGATAGTGCAGAAATATTTTGAGTGTCTTGGTAAATGTTATCAGGAATATGTTTACTAAAGTGCACTTTTAAGTTGAAATCCGAACTATATTTTGTTATTACCGTCCTCGAAAGTCATGTTGTCAGGTCATTTTTATTGTGCAATGAGTGTAATAAAAACAAAGCCCAAGAAAGGATGGCAAAATTGGTGTTTTCAACCATTTCACTTCTCTTGGAGTTTATTTTTTCTTCACATTTTTCAGTATATAATACAGTAGAATGAATGAAGTAATATAAAACAAAAGCTGGTTTCACCTAAAAACCAAGCCCATATAGGGAATTGATGGAAAAACTAAAAAATAATGGCTCTTGGAAGAAAAGGGGGAAAAATAAGGTGCAAATATTGTCTGCATCCATAAGGGCCTATTTGGAAAGTGGTCTTTGGTGGGAGGTTCATAAAATGGATGGACAGCAGGCCTAATATATGGTGGAGCTGAAAAACTGTCATGGTAAATCCAACACAAATAAGGGGGTGGTCTCATATTGGTTCATATTGGTTGTCTTTTGATTGAGTTTCGTTGTATCTTGCACAAGCTGATAAAGTGAAAATCCTGATCCTAAAGAAGGGTATTCTTCTTTAGGCCCCAACATCAGTCAGATTCCTAAACACTCAGGGCCTCACAGTAAGATGTGGATGTAATTTGAGACATCAGTCAAAAATCAAATAGGAAGATTCATGTAAACTGCACCAAGATAATCAAATAAATGATACTGTATATTCAGATTTAATCAATATATGACTATTTTAACTAAATATTTCTACTCATTTCTACAGTTTTTTCAACATGATATTATTCATATATACTATAGTCTCCTTTATATAATTGCAATTATAACCTTTTAGGAGCCATTTCCTGGGGCACAGCTACTCCAATGGATGTAGTAAAGAGCCGACTTCAAGCAGACAGTCTCTATGATAGGAAATACAAAGGAGTCAAAGACTGCATAATGCAAAGTTACTGTAACGAAGGTATTCAGGTAAACAATATGGTGTTTGTATTTGATCTAATTGCAGAGCATGTATTTGCTAATTTGTGAAACTAATTTGGAGTCACTGCAACAGTGAATAAACTGTAAATATCATAAATTAATAGTTTTTTAAACACTACATTTAAATTAGGCTTATTAGAGCCATTATGAAAATGGTTGTCTGTCTTTAGGCTACGAGTCTGCAGTCACTCTATGGAACTGCTTGCTATGAGAATTCTCCAGGGCTAGTGCAAGAAGCGTCAGCTGGACATCTGTATGTGATTTGTATACATGCGGTTACATGCCGACTAAATGGGCACAACTTTGCTCATTTCAAGCGTATTGATTAAGGTTAGATACAGTATAGTCAGTGGCTGGAAGTATGCAAATCACATACTTATTCTTACATGACCGCCCATTCCTGGCTCCAACACCAGAGAATCCTTTCAGCGCACAGTGCGTTCAATGTGAGGGTTTGCCAGTCTTAAGTCAGATAGAGTGACTGTAGACTTATAGCCTAAGACTGGACGATCCTTTTAATTCCTTAGTGACCAAGTTAATTTTCAGTTTGAAAAGGTTTTCCACTACTAATGTGAATCCTTTTATTTTTTCCTAACACTTTCCCAATATACTTCTGCTACCTACCTTGCTCTTGTAAGATTATCTATTTGAGGCTCATAAATATCTTTATTGTTGTAGCTTTGATCCAATGGAGAAAAGATTCAGACCAACTGAGCAGGGCACATCACTAGTAAGGCCTCAGAAAAGAGTGAAGTATGATCTGGGCATGCATCCTCAGACTGCTGTCACTCACAGAGAGGAAGCCCACATCCCCACCAGTGACATACCCCGCTCAGTTGGTCTGAATCTGGTCTCCAGCCCAGAAGGATCAAAACAACAACAATAAAGGTATTTATGAGCGTCAGAGAGATAACTTTACAGGAGCAGAGCAGGAAGTAGAAGTATGTTGGGAAAATGTTAGTTAGGCTGGGGTCACACACACAGATATCTGGGCAGATATTGTTCACAGATCTCTGGTTGAAGTGAAATCATGGACAAATTGGTCTATTTGGATTTCACTTCAACCAGAGATCTGTGAACAATATCTGCCCAGATATCTGTGTGTGTGACCCCAGCCGAAGGAAGAGTTAGGACAAAAGAAAGGGGGTCAGATCAGTAGTGGAGAACCTCTTTAATGACCAGGCCAAATTACACAATTCTGACCAGTATCACTTTATGTGGTAATACTTCAACGGTTCCCAGTAATTCTGAGAATATTTTTCCATGAGGCATTGTACCTTATAAATGTGGTACAATTAGGTTGATATTTTTGAGTTTATTTGTGAACATATTGTAATTTTGGTAAAAATGTTTACAATTTCGCAATTTTCAAAATTTTCATTTTTATGCCCTTAAATCCCAGAGCTATGTCACCCAAAATAACTGATAAATAACATTTTCCATATGTCTACTTTACATTTGTATCATTTTTGCTAAGTCATTATATTTTGTTGAAATATTTTGTTAATTTGTTGAAATTTACAAAACCTGTTTTTTAGGGACCTTTACAGATTTAAATGGACTTTGAGGGGCCTATGTATTGGAAACTTCCTAAAAGCGATACTATTTTAAAAACCGCACCCTCAAATACTTTAAAACCGCTGTCAGAAATGTTTTGAATCCATTAGGTACTACATAGGAATTAACGCAAAATGGAATGAAAAAAATAATTTATTTCATCTTTAAAATGTCACTTTAGCACCATTTTGTTTTCACTTTTACAAGGGATAGCATGACCAGATGACCCCACATTTGTTACCCAGTTTCTTCTGAGTGCTGGTACCCCACTTGTGGTCAAAGCCTCTGTTTGGGCCAACCCCGGGGCTCGGAAGGGAATGGGCACTTTTTAAATTTTCGAACACAAATAGCTGAAATACTGTAGATTGCGGGCGCCATGTCGCATTGGCAGGACCCTCATGGTACTTAAACAGTAACTCCCCCATAATTGACGCCAGTTTGGAAACTATACCTCTCAAGGATTTTAAGGGTATAGTGAACATTTTTTGTACACACAAGTACTACACAGAATTTGAAAACATTAGGTCGTTATATTGATCATTTTTATTTTTTTACAAAAATGTTGCTTGAGAAATATCTTACATTTCTCACTTTTTAAAGAGATAACACGAAAAAGTGTAGAGCACAGTTTATTACCCACATTCAAATGAGCATGGCAATACCCTACATGTAGTCAAAACGATCTATTTAGACAAACGGCAAGGCTCAGAATGGACAGAGCAATATTTGAATTTTGGAACACAAAAATAGCTGAAATAGATTTTGATGTATCATGTCACATTTGCAGGGCCCCTATGGTGCCTAAACAAAAGAAACCTCACAGAAGTGACCACATGTTGCAATCTACACCCCTTATGATTTTATCCAGGAGTATAGAAAGCCTTTTGGACCCACAATTACTTCACAGAATTTGATAACATTACGTCATCATACTAGAAGCTTTAATTTTTTCATGGAAATATTTCTTTTGCCCCAGATTTGTAATTTTAACAATGGATTATAGAAGAAAGTAGACACCATAATTTGTTATGTAATTTCTCCCGAACACGATATCATATATGTAGTCAAAAACCACAGTTTTAGCACATGGTAGGGCTTGGAAGGAAAGAAGTACTATTTCATTTTTGGAACATACATTGGTCTGGAATAGACTGTGGATGCTTTGTTGCATTTGCAGAGCCTCTGACATACTAAAACAGCAGTCACTTCCACAAGTGACCCATTTTAAAAACTAGACCCCCTCAACGTGTTCATGTAGTGGTGTATTTAAACTATTTAACCTACAGGTGATTCACAAACCTCTAACATTTAGATATGAATACAAAAAAATATAATTTTTTTCACTAAAATACTGTTTTAGCGCCAAGTTTATAATTTACACAAGGGCAAATAGGAGAAAATGGACAGGACAATTTGTTAGGCGTTTTTTACCGAATATGGAGGTACCCCATATGTGGTTGTACACTATTGTTTAAGCACACAGCAGGGATCAGAAAGGAAGGAGCGTGACTTGGCATTTAAAGCGCAGATTCCGCTATTGATTGGTTTTATAACATTGGGACATTTATTTTAGTAGTAAAAATGTTACTTTTTTAATAGCTGCAAATCTGTCAGTTACACAAGCGTTAAAATGGCAGTTTATACACAGAGGGCTTAGCAGGAGGGAGGTGCTAGGATTTGGGAGTGCAGATTTCACAGGATTTTGAGGGGTGAGAGGCATCTATTTAGCTCTTAGCTCTTAGGGCCCCGTTACACGGGGCGATATCGCCGCCCATTACAGAGGCGACGTGGGGGCGTGGCCTATCGCTGGTGTCATCGCCCCTACGTTGCCTCATGTAAATGGGCGATGTCGCCGGTGCCGGGCGGTCGCCTGGTTTCACAGCAGTGCTGTGAAACCAGGCGACCATCATGGGGCGATGTGTACACATTGCCCCATGTAACCGGGCGCCGGCGACCTGTCAGGCGATGGGAGCCATAGCCTCCCATTGTCCTGCATTGCCGCCGGGGTTTTCAGACACCCCGGAAGCGATGCCGCCTGACGGGTCGCCGGCACGGGGCTGGTGGTGTCGCCCCGTGTAAACGGGGGACGGCGACGCTGGCGGGGGCGGCAAGAGCGTGCGCGCCCCCACCATTCGCCGCCGACATCCCCAGCCCCGTCACCCCGTGTGACGGGACCCTTACAGTAATGTGGGAGTCCACCTATATTTCAAGTGACCGATGCAGGAGCTGTGTGAGGGCTAGTTTTGTCCCGGATAAGTTAGGAATTTTGTTGGTAACATCTAGGGGTACAGAATGTTGCTTGGTCACTTTCAGTATAAGGTTAGCTTACTTCATTCCAGAAGCCGGGCATCACTGTGCTACTCGTCTCTCAGCAGGAAATCTTCTGCTCACCTCCGGAGCTCAAACCGACCGCTGGAACTATACAGCTCTCAAAACCAAACAAAGAAGGAGGTTTCAGGCCCTTTTGTACAAATATGTATCAAAAACACCCATGCTGTGTTTTATTAATGAATTTATTAAAGTTAATGCAAAATACATATAAAATCCATTTCATAGCACCTATATAGATAAGAGATACATATACATCATATATTTATTTCATAAAGTGATCAGTATTTAAAGTGATATCGTGACATTAAAATTTCCTAGTAGGATGGTATAACCCCTCCTAAATAAATATAGGGCAAGTCATCAGAAGTATATGGTCAGTGAATCCGCATTTACTCCATATATCCTGTGTATAGCATGGTACATAGTAGTAATATATAGCAATTCAACCCCAAAAGGGGTGGGAAAGTCCAACTAATAAGTGTCCATCATCCCCATGTGTTGAGCCCTGTGGAGCAGCGCCGGACAAATGTCCAAATACACTAGCATCACAGTCCATCCACACTAAGGGGAGATAACTATTTCAGACTTCCCCTGTGAAATCCTATCATGCACTACACAAGGTTCAGAGCATATGTATACAGCGTTCCCTCCTCCCACAACCTCAGCACTTACCCATATTATAGGAGGGATAAGGTGTCCGGTGCCCCCAGATGCGTTTCGCCAATGCTTTATCAATGGGGTCACCATTGATAAAGTGCATGATAGGATTTCACAGGGGAAGTCTGAAATAGTTATCTCCCCTTAGTGTGGATGGACTGTGATGCTAGTGTATTTGCATAGAAACCAGACAGTGTGACACAATAAGTGCAGGACATGAAGTGCAGCATAGTCTGCAGATAGGAAAAACAATCAAATCAAACAGATAGTTTCAGTAAAATCACAGAACAATTGATGTAAATAAATAAACATACATTTGTATACAGGTTCGGCCAAGAATCACAAATATGGCCAGCATCCAGGAGGTTAATAACCGTATTAGAGCAATTAATACAGAATATATACAAAGCATCTGGGTGGTACATCAATAGTTAATAAGAGAGGGGGGAACTCAAGGCAGGGAGCAGGGCACAATCATGTATCCCCACCCAGAACTGAAAATCCAGTAAACTATAGTTCATGTATTCACCTTTTGGGGGATTTGTGCAAAACAAAACCTGACAAATTCTGATTCCGGCAACTTCAATAACAAAAACATTCATATGGATTTTTCTAGTTCATACACATCGTTGATATGAAAATTGGAAACTTTTTCTATAAAATTGTGTGAATCATCTGAAGGTTGTGCTAGAGCCTACATTATGTTCACTGTGGAGCAATTTCTAATCATGATTTGGAAATCTTATCTTTTACAGGTGTTTTTTAGGGGAATCACAGTAAATGCCATACGTGGTTTTCCAATGAGTGCTGCAATGTTTTTGACCTATGAACTTTCATTACGAGCACTGAAGACAAGCAAGCAATCAAGTTAATTCACATGAAAATGATGCACTATTTTCATTCTGAATATTTTTATTTTTTTATAAGACATTACATGAGTTACTAACTAAAAATCAGTAATTGAGATGAGAATGACTAGTGACTATTTAGTAACGGCAGCGTGATGAAACTTTCTAGCATATCACTACTAACCACAAAGATGCAAAGATAGTGAAGAGGAAAAGAAGTATGTGAGCCGTTGCGTCATGAAGATGAGGTCAAGATTCTAATCAATCTCCTGCTGGCAGCATCAGATATCAGGAATTTACTATGCTATTGTTCCACTTCTTTGTGCCCTACCAAAACTATCTCATAATTTGTGAAATGAGTGGGATGATTATGGTACAAGTTGTTTGTGCACCTTATGTCATGGTTAGAAGAGGATGCTCGCAATGGTTTCGTAAATGTTAGATCCTCCACTGCTAATGCCAGAAAAGTTTTGTTACTGAGCTGTTCTATCTAATTCTGTCATGAGTCCTGCTATCAGATATAACTGCATTCCAATAAACTGATTGACTACATTTTAACAAACATGTATACATACTTTACGAATGGTTTGGTTTGGTAACTTAAAGGAGTTTTCCCGGAGAAACACACTCATGGCCTACCTTTATGACAGTATATCAATATTTAATTGTTAGGAGTTCAATATGATTATACTCACCAATCAATGCAATAAAACCGCTGTTGAATATGTAGTTGTTTGATTAGATTCCCAGGGAAGATGTCACAAGGACTGAAGGGAAAAGGGAAACATGGGCATCTAAACTGTCCCTAAAGCTAGGGAGCCCTGAACTTTCCCCAACTCAGGGCTACTCTTGATGGTGGAGAGTCCTGAGTCTCCGCACTGGCCCTGTTTCTATGCAGTCCTGAGCTGATTCCCATTCCCCCTCCCCCAAAGCTGTGAAGGAAAGGATCCTACTAACCAAAATACACCGGGTAGAACCAAAACACAAGCCCACAGCACTCACACACAGGGAGAATATAATATGTAATAAGGGAGAGCACAAAAACAAGCTGGAGTTAATAATACAACAAGAAGGTATTCACCAAACACCTATCAAGCTGCTACAGATAGCAGATTACTGGATCACCGAGCAAAAGACCGGTATTGCTGGAGCAAAGTAGAGGCTATAGTCGGCATCAGAGACCAGGTCCCACCATCTTAAAATGGCAGGAAGCAACTGTGATTGGTCTCCCAGAACATGTGATCTAAGAGGTAACAGAGATTAACTCCTGCTAGCCTGATCACACTGAGAACACAGCTGTTCGACGTCCAAGCATACACGTGGAATTCAGAAGTATGAGAGAAACCTCAGTGAGGAGTGTAAGTAGGGCCGCAACGTCCATTGGACAATGTGAGCCCTTATGCTCAGGCGGCAAGCTGGCTGCCTGAGCGACAAGCTGGGGAGCTGCTGTGCAGAAGGGGGCAGCGCCAGCACCACACAGCGGCTTCCTGTGGAACGGGTGCCGCCGGCTGTGGTAAGAATGAGCCTCTCCCCCTGCTGCCGCTAGTGACAGAACCTCCCATCCACCCCACCCCGCTCTTCACCTGAGGCCGGGAGCTGCTAGAACCTCCCCCCTCCGCTCTTCACCTGCAGCCGGGAGTTGCTAGCACCAAAGCCCCCCCATTAGTACTCAGGCGGCAGGGGGGCTTGATGCACCCCTGAGTGTAAGAATCTGAAGTTTGAACAGTGCCAGATGCCATCATAACACTCTGCGAGTTTTGAGCAAAACACAGTGTGGCAGAAGGCTTTCAATGTTGTAATTTTAGAAAACCCCTTTGAAAAAGCCACATGGACTTCAAGGAAAAGAGTGTTGTTTTGTGCAGCTAATAAATACCAATGCAGAGATTCAGATTTTAAAGGTGTGGTCTAAAAGCCAAAGACATTTTAATCTAAATTCCTATCTATTTAGTGCCATAATCTAAACTCATTTCATTCATTAACAATTCCCTCTCCTTCCTTAACTACACTATTTACCTGTTATTGTATTTCTTTTTTGTAAATCATATTTTATTGCATTTTGTTTAATACATTAGACCACCAGTATAAACCTTCATGACATGATACCTCTCGGTTGGGGAAAACAATGACACAGGATAATGATCGTGAATATATGTTTTTCATAAAGTCTCATAATAAAGCAAAAAACATAAAATGTCTTGGGTCTTTGATGTCAATTATTTTTATAAGAACTCAACAAGTTTAAAGTCATGCTGGTAACAAGCTACTGCACTACACAAAATATGTCCATATTGTAAGGACCTTGTGCTGGGCTCATTCTTTTTTGTTTTAAGAAAAAAAGTACGGTAATAAAAAAAAAAACAAGAAATGTATTGATCAGGGGAAAGTCGTAGGAACTGACCTGAAATATGGGCCAGTTATCAATACAAGGAGAACACATGAAGGAGCAAGACGTCATAATTAAAAGAGGGTGAGAGGGGAAAATGGGTCAAGGAATAGAGGGGAAAACTTGTCCATGCAGAACCTCCTAGCCCCACAATCTCTGGCACAGAAGCGTTCTCAAATGAGAAATGGGGGACGTCAACATGGTTTTATTAAATTGTGGCTAGGGACAACCTACCCACTCCCTCAACTCCGGGGATTCTATCCAGGGTACCCACAGTGCCTACATGTCATAGAATCTGTCGGGATTATCTGAAAGTTGGCCTATAGTTCTTCTATTCTGAAGACTGTATTAATTTCCTCCACGAACTCAGAACAGTGAAGTGGCGATGTTTGTTTCAAGTATCAGGAGATCAATCATCTAGCCACAGTTAATATGTATTTAAGCAAAGTTTTTTTGTATCTAGAGATGGAGAGATTATATAGTGATAATAGAGCTGGTTCCAACGTGGGCATGAGTGGTCTCATAGAGATTTTGTTATATAGTTTAAAAATTGCCTTCCAGAAATGTGTAATAGAGGAACATGCCCACCAAATGTGTTTGTATGTGCCTCTGGCTCCCAGACATCTCCAACATGTGTCTGGTGTCCTTGGAATGAACAACCAAGGGAGTTCTGTACTCTATTGCTAAAACTCTATAATTCCTCTCCTGTGATAATGAGCAGATAGAAGATTTGTGGGTGAATAGGAATATTTTGCTGCACTCATTGTCCAAGAAAGTCCTGCCCATCTCTCTCTCCCAGCATTAAAGAAAAGAGGAGAGTATCAGTTCACCTTCGATCAGGGCCTCCTGAAGCAAACCATGTAGTAGTGATATGACGTGGTCTGGAGGGTTTTTTGATAGACAATTTTTTTCATAAGGGCTGCATAATTAAGGTACATGGTAGAGAGCTTATGTAGATGTCAGGGGCAAAGGGCTTGGGGTAATCGGAGCTCGGGCGTACTGGTATGGGGATGTAATGGATGGTCGGTGCCTGAGTCCATGCCCTTGAGCAGACAATAAAAACTGGAAAAGAAAATAAATTTGTTCGTGACGCCACCTGTAGGTCCGGTGATGGCACCGGCGATGCTGGAATCTCCGGGGTGATGTGCGGCAGCAAGATGTTGTAGCCCTCTACAGGTAGGGCTGATTCCCTGGGGTGTTGGGAGAAGGAATGGGGGAAAATGGCAGCGTAGTCATTGTGGAGCAAAGCAGGTAAATCACAGTTCTTTGAGAAGAAGCACGGACACGTTGCTCACTCTGAATGGGTACTTTACTCCAATAATCTGCAGTCTTACAGGGTAATGCAGTTCTTTCAGCTAAGGTAGTGGACTGGGTGGTTCTGACAGTGAGCAGTGTCCCTCTGAAGCTCCACTGGTGTTCCTTCTCTATCACTTTCTCTGTCCTCTGTGCTGCCCTGCATAATCCCACTTCTTGAACCAGGCCCGTCGGGTGATATGGGAACTCTTTATCTCTCCAAAAGGAACCCAACCCAGTTTAATGCTTCTGGTGGAGACCGTGCTTGGTGTAGGGCAGTTGGATCGTGCTCCTATGAAGCTTGCAACCACGCCGGTAATTTGCGGTTCAGGGATGGACCTCTGATCCACTTCAGAGCTGGTACCCTGCTTCGGACTGGGCCAGGCTATTTGGTTACCCTCTATCTGCCCCTTTCTCTTCTGGGTCACCAGGTTGAGGTGCCCTCCCTCTGAGCTCCTTCTCCTCTGCTGTCCTCTTTTTTGTGCTGTTCTTTCTCCAACTTCTGCAAGTCTTCTCTGTTCTGTTCTGCACTACACTGCTGCAACAACTCAACTCATTGTTCCTCTTTCCCCACTCACTTTTTAACCTAGCTTCTCCACCCACCGGGAATGGTTAGCCTAGTAACGGGCGTCTGATTGGTCCCCTATCACTAGGTGTGTGTGGTGCTGGAGCTTCAGGCTTCTACTACTCCTTACTAGAACAAAGCATACTGCACCGTCGGTTAGGGGTGCAGTACCCTTTTGTAGCGCGTTGACTAACGGGGCGCTAAATAGATTCTTAATTGTTTGTAGAAGAGCCAGGAGTTTGGGGGAATGTTTACATCAGGGAATATACCTTGGTGTGTTTTATTTGCAGAGGGGCCCAAGAACTCAGACACCTGGGGACCCTGGGCTTGTGTTTTGTTTTAGAATTTTGTCCTGTTTAGATCTGCTGGGAAGAAGAGTTGACGTAGAGACATCTCTTGTTGCCACACTTAATGAAAGAAAATAAGTTCTTGGTAATGAAATGTAAGTCATCATCTTGCAAAGTCCTAAGAGAGCAAATTGCAGCCCAATGGTCTATGGGGGAATGAGCAGACTCCACCTTCACCCACCTCTTCTCTTTCCTTTTGTGTATAAGGTCTAGCACACAGATTCCAGGGATGCATGGGGGTAAATGAGGAAGTCTGGCAGACTCAGACCACCCCTATTTTTGGCTTTAAACAATAAATCATAAGAGAACTGGAACTGGAGTTCATCCACTTCCTTACTTAAGTGCAAATTTGCATATTTCCTAGAGGAGGGATGTGGCTTTAAATCTCCTTACCTACTTAACTGCCTTTTATGGTTGCAGGCAAACTCCTCTCTATAAGGTAGAATGCGAGTTCCCCAAACCTCAGATATGACTCACCCAGGCCAGGGGAGTCAGATCTCAGGCGCAGTCTGGAGGTCACGGGTGGTGGTGCCTGAGGCTGTGGCCCTGGTGGTCAATGCAAAAGAGAAAATAAAAGAAAGTTTGTTCGTGACACCACCTGTAGGTCCCAGTGATGGCACCAGCGCTGCTGGAACCTCCGGGTGATGGGCGGCAGCAAGATGGAGTAGCTCCCTACAGGTGGAGCAAGGTCTCCGGGGTGTTGGAAGTAGGAATGGATGGTGTAGTACGGCAGCACAGTCACTGTGGAGCTAGGCAGGTAAATCACAGTTCAAGGAAGAAATCACTGACACATTGCTCACTCTGAACGGGTATTTTACTCCGGTATTCTGCAGGGTTACAGGGTAATGCACTTCTCTTTGCAGTGTAGTGAACTGGGTGGTTCTGGCATGAGCAGTGTCCCTCTGAAGCTCCACTGGTGTTCCTTCTCTATCACGCTCACTGTCCCTTGCTCTGCTGCCCTGCACGGATCCCGCTTGTTTAACCAGGCCCGTCGAGATATATGAGATCCCCTTATCTCTCCAAGGAGAACCCACCTCGGTTTAGCGCTTCTGATGAGGACCGTGCTTGGTGTAGGGCGGTTGGGTCATGGTTCTATAAAGTCATCGACCACTCCGGGTTGGTGGTTCAGGGATGTAGCCGGCTGGTCCACTTCGGAGTCAGTACTCCGGGTTTGGACTGGGCTAGGATATTCGGTTACCCATTCTGTTCTTGGCCCCTTTCTCTTCTGGGTCACCAGGTTGAGGTGCCCTCCTTGTTAGCTTCTCTCGGCTGTTCTGTAGCTCTCCAACTCTGCTTCATCTGCAGCTTCTCCTTCCCGCTTCTTTCACTCTCTCACTTCCTTTTGCTTCACTCACTTCTGACTCGACTGCACTAACTTCCAACTAACTCCTTGCGGCTCTCCCCACTGCTTTATCACCTAGCTTTTCCTCCCACAAGGTAACGGGTATCTAATTGGTCCTCTAACACTAGATGTTTGCATGTGGTGCTGGAGCTTCAGGCTTATTCTACTCATCACCAAAACAAAGCATACGGCACCTTCAGTCAGGGGTCCAGTACCCTTTTGTGATGCACGCTTAGTGGGGCGCCACACATATACCTAGTCACTAGGGACTTAAGTCGAGAGAAGAAAGATTAAGGCAAATATAAGGCGATGGTCTGGAAGAAATATAGAAGGCATGGTAAAATATCCATATTTATTTTGTTAATCCTTCCTAACCATTACATTTGTAATCTGTTCCACTTCTCTAGATCTAGCTCTATCTTCTTCAATACAGGTGTAAAGTTAGCCTTAAATAAATGAGAGGGATCTGCCGATATCTTAATGTCTAAATAATTGAAATCTTCTGACTGCCACTTGAAAGAGACAGAAGAGCTTAACTGGGAGACCATGGTTTGGGGGAGGGAGATGTTCAGCATCTCAGATTTATGAGGATTCATTTTGAAGTGGCTAAGACATACAAAACTATGAAGTTCTGATAAAATATAGGGATGGAGATGGTCGGTGAGGGGATGTGTAACAGGAGATCATCGGCAAACAGAGCTATCTTGTGGTCTCTTGATTTTAGTTGTATCCCTCGGATCGCAGAATTACCTCTAATGGTTATTGCCAAGATCTCCAGCATTAGGTTATACAGCAGAGTTGACAACGAGCATCCCCACCAGGTGCCATTTTTAATCTACACACTGTGTCCAACAGGGAGACATTTATCTTGATATGCAAATAAGTCTATGGAGCCTCGGTTAGGAGTCTCAAACACAGGACTAGCCAGATATCCCTCCAGGGAAGGACCCAGTCAAGGGGTGGCTCCTTGCGGAGAACAGCATAACCACCATGTTAAGTGGCCCTTTTAGTCAATATCCAGCTCTTTTACAAGCTTAGAGATATGACAAGGGAATACCAAGACCAGGTATCCATCCACAGACAGCTGTTTCGGGGTGTTGCCCCTCATCAGTGTGGAATAGGATTCTGCCTAGGTGGAAGCAAGGCCTAGTAGACTGGTCTCCCTGAGATCAGTGAATACTTTGTGATTTATCTTGATATGGGCCAAGGGTTAGGAATACAGAGCACCTATTCTGTGTAACATAGTCAGTCCCAGTCCAAACTCACCGAACACCCAGTGCACCCTGTCAAAGGCTTTTTCTACGTCTATTGATAGGATGCAAATGGTTATCCCCCTCCTCCGTGCCCCATCAATTAACGAGATTGTCCTAATAGTACTATCTCTGACTTCTCTACTGGCAATAAAGTCCACCTGGTCTGCGTCAGTAAGTGTGGATAGATGGGGGCATAATCTATTAGTTAATAATTTAGCGTACATCTTTATGTCGAGATTTATCAGAGAGATCAGGCAGTAGCTGCTACACAGTGCCGGGTCTTTCCCTTGTTTGGGGATGACGATAATATGTGCCATTAAGGTCTGTGGGGGGAAGGAACCGATGGAGAAAATATGGTTGCATAATTACGCAAAGATTGGGTTTAATGACTCCTCCAGAGTGAAGTCCTCCTTCAGGTCAAAATTAATGTCAGCCGGCAATATAATAAGCTTGTGTATCTGGAGGTAGACCCTGATTCTGTCTTGTAACTGGCCTCTGATATTATATAGGGATTGATAAAAATTGTTAAAGCCTTTTAGGATTTCTTGGGTGTTGTGTGCTTTACCACCAGTTGTGTCTGTTATGAACGAGATAAAAGTGTAGGGCCCTGGACAGTAGCCTGCCACCTTTATCACATCGATGATAAAACCGACTCCTGATCCTTTCTCTGAAAGTTCTTGATTTTTGGTCTAGAATGGTGAGTAGTGCCAGAGATTGGAGAGTTGAGATAGGGTGGATGGAAGGAGGGTAGCCAGGGAAGACACCGCTCAGCCACCCTTTCTTTTTTGAGGTGCGATCCATGAGAAATATATATCCCATGCAGAACACCTTTCAACGCTTCCCACTTGAATGGAAAGGATCCATTGGATCTTGAGCATGATCTTAGGGTACCTTTACACGCTGCGGGAGACATTTTTGGCGGCAATATTTCTCGCTGGAATGATCGCCACCAAATTGCCTCCTTATTAGCAGTGCTCCAAAATTGAAACCAGGCAACATTGGTTTTATCGCCGCCAAATTCCCTATTTACACGCCGAAATAAGGAGGCATTCTAGCGAGAAATATCGCCGCCAAAATGTCTGCTGGTTGCGGCGTGTAAAGGTACCCTAAGATAGATTTCTGAATTGATTGAGCTCATCTAGGGAATGGGGGTTTTGTAGTATGTTTTCGTTCAATTTCCAAGTAAAATCGAGTCTGGAAGATGTGCCCATCTGCACACTGAGGTATATGGGGACATGATCTGATCTAAGAATGGAAGCAATTTCTGCTTCCACCTAGAAATCCAACAAGGAGTGGGATATGTAGAAAATATATATTGTACTGTATCTTACATGAACCTAAGAGAAATGTGTGTAGTCCTTTATCATGAAGAGCCCTCCAGACATCAATCAACCTCAAATCAGCAAGGTGTTTTTTAACATGCTGGGTATAGGAAAGTGGATGGGAGGATTTACCTGTGGAAGTATCTATGTAGGGGTTCATAGGGACATTTAAGTCCCCTCCGAGTATCACAGGAGAGAGTTCCACAAATTCCTCCAAGATCTTGTCAGACTCCATTTGTTGTAATATGTTCCTCCTCCAACAGACTGCTAGAGTGAGCGAGTTGGCCGGGAGCTCTACTCGGTGGAAGAGATGAATATGACTCTGTATGAGTCAAGTCATGTTCTCAAGGTATCCAGCAGAGGATGTGATCCTCTGAAACCCACTATTACACCTAAGCGTGATGATGTAGAGTGGACTCTCTAGATCACTGATGGTGCAGTGGCAGCTGTATACCAGATACTCAAGAGAAAGGAGGGTGATTTTCGTAAAACCAAGGATATTTATTGAGGAAAGTTTAACAAAAGGGGAGAGATGCCTGAGGAGAGGACCCTCTGGATCGCGACACTATACATACGTAGTGGAACACCTGGCCATTACAACACCAGGAGGCCTAAATGCCACAAATCCCGAACCAGAGGGGCGACCCGTACAGACCGGACAGTAGATATGGAGAGACTATGAAACACTGGCTCTGTCAGTGGAGAGAATCCTGGAGGCTCCATGCAATTTCAGAAAGGTTGGTCCAGCTGGTAGAGGTATCAGGAGTGTCCTGAGCGATCCAGGATAAGCTACTGCCAGCAGATGATTCTCTGGAGAAAGAGGTATTAGAACAATGAAAGGCAACAGTCTTCCTAACGCAGAGCACTGCAGGAGTGCGACCTGGAAAGAGGCAACGATCCAAATGAGTGAACATGTTGTGCAGGTACCTCCCATAGGTGAGGATGCCTTTTATGCAAAGAGCAGTTCAGTATTCAGTCTAAGTCCTAATAAGGAACAGGTGAACTGCTCATTTAAGTGTGTGCAGGAAGCGGCATGCACATCTTAAGAGCATTCTCAGGAGACCTGCCAAGAGGACGTAGTTTCCTAGCAGAAAATGAAGCAGATGGCCACATGGAGCCATGGACATGGTAAGCAGAATTAGTGGAGCTGCGTGGTGGGTGCTGATCTCCCGGCTTAGCAAAGACTGACCCCATGGCCGAGGCCATGAGAGTACCCCCTCCCTTATGACCCCCGTCGTCAAGGCTACCAGGAACTTTCTAAGCACGACCAGCTCCCCGAATCTCTCTTCAGGATCGTATCCCTTCCAGTCAACCTCAGGAGTTAAAGGTGGCGGACACATACATCTCTTGTACGCATATTCCTTAGTTCGGACCAATACCAGTGAGGTCCTGGTCTCCGTCCAAACCCTTGTGAAGTCCTGAGCCAGGGAATCAGCCGCAGGATTGTCAGAAGAGGGAGGCAACGGAGTTGGAATCCTAGGACGCTGTCCGTACATGATAAAAAATGGGGTATTGGAGGAGGACTCACTGACATGGTTGTTGTAGGAAAACTCTGCCCACGGCAGTAGCACTGCCCAGTCGCTGTGGTGTCCATTCATGAAGTGTGGCAGATAGTTGGTGAGGACTTGATTCACTCGCTCCACTTGGCCATTAGATTGTGGGTGATAGGCAGAGGAGAGGTCCAGAGTGGCATCCAACAGCTTACAGAGGAACTGCCAGAATCGAGAGATGAATTGAACCCCTCTGTTGGAGATTATGTGGAGTGGAAGTCTGTGACGCTGAAGGACATGCTGGATGAAGAGCTTTGTGAGTTTAGGAGTGGAAAGAAGACCAGATAGTGGAATGAAGTGTCCTATCTTGGAGAAGTGAAAGAAAGCGACCAGCTGGCAGCTTCTTGGGTGTTTTATTGCGAGCACAGGACGGACAGGCTGCAACGAAGTCCAGAACAACTTGATGCAAGGTGAACCACCAGTGGTGTCGAGATATTAGCTGTAATGTCTTCTTTTGACTGGCATGGCCGGCAAGCTAAGAAGAATGACTCCAGCATAGGACTCTCTCTCTCAGCTACAAGTGTCTTACCTTGGAGAAGCTGCGACAGCCTGACTTGAGCCTTCATGATCATCTTAGATGATTCAATGATGTGCTGAAGCTCCTCCTCTAGGTTGTCAAACAGAAAGGATCTGGATAGCGTTTCAGCCTTGATACTCTTCAGGATGGAAATGGGGAAAGAAATTGTACCAAGCAAAGAATAAGGACCAACAAGCCTGGTGAGAGTTAAGTCTTTGAGCAGACTGGAGATACGACAGATTTTTACGATTGGTGTAAATAATGACCGGATGGACTACGCCTTCAAGCAGAAAGCACCATTCCTCTAGGGCTAACTTAATCGCTAGTAACTTTCTATCCCAAATTGAGCAGTTGCGTTCGCAGGGCAAGAATGCCTTGGAGAAGAAACCACAGGTCACCCTTTTACCAGTAGTCAGCTTTTGTGTGAGGACTGCTCTGGCTCTGGATAAAGACGCATCCCTTGTAGGAAAAACTGCTTGTTGATCATAGGTCTGTGCTAGAGTGGTTAAAAAGGCTTGTTTGAGGGAGGTGAAAGCTGACTCAGCCTCAGGAGTCCAATCCTTTGGTTTGGAACATTTACAAGTCAGGGCAGTGAGTGGTCTTACCAGGGAAAAGAAGTGGGGAATGAATTGCCGATAGTAGTTGGCAAATCCCAGGAACCGCTGCATGACCTTGATTTCCTCAGGTAGGGGTCACTTCAGCATGGCAGAGACCTTCTCTGGATCTATCTCCAGACCTGTATTGGAAATAATATGGCCAAGAAAAGGTAAAGACCTCTGCTCAAACAGACATTTCTCAAACGTAGCGTAGAGATGATTCTCCCTTAATCTTTGAAGAACCAGACGAACATTCCTCCTGTGTTTTGGTAAGTCAGGGGAAAACACAGGATGTCATCCAGATACACCACCACACAGACATAAAGCAGGTCACGGAATATGTTGTTGACAAACTCCTTGAAGACGGTGGGTGCGTTGTTTAACCCAAAGGGCAGCTCCCGATATCCATAGTGACCATCTCGTGTGTTGAAGGCGGTTTTTCACTCATCCTCAGATTGTATGCTGATGAGGTTGTAAGTCCCACGGAGATCCAACTTGGTGAAAATCCTGGAATCTCGAAATTAAGGGAAGAGGGTATTTGTTCTTTACCGTTATTAAGTTGAAACCACAGTAGTCGATACACGGGCCAAAATACCCATCTTTTTTTTGACAAAGAAGAACCCAGCTCCAGCCAGGGAGGAGCACCTCTGGATAAACCCTCGGGCCTAATTCTCTTTGATGTAATCAGACATGGCATGAGTCTCTGTGGGAGAAAATGAGTAGATCCTACCTCGAGATGGAGTAGATCAAGGAATTAGATCGATGGAACAATCGTAAGGCCTGTGAGGAGGGAAAGTCTCAGCTTCTTTCTTGTCAATTACTTTGGGAAGGACCAGTAGGCAGAAAGTAACCCAGTGTGGACCCTTTTGATTGAAATCCTGTTTGTGCCCGTCATGGATCATCAAGTCTGCTACACCATGTATTACCATGACTTTCCTATTGAGGGGACTGGACATCTGGAAAAGAAACTCAACCACATTGATCTTTTATGACTACTCAATGTTTGCCTTCTTGTACCAACCCCATATTCTGGGTAAAATGTTGTAAAATGTATGATTCATGGTTGCTATTTTAGTTGAAGAGGCCCTGTCACAGTGCGCGCTGTGCCGCTGGGCTGGACGCTTCCCTGTGAGGCTGTGATATCACTCTGGGGATTTGTTCATACGTGGGAGCTATGGGGACGTGTCCCCGCTCCCACACATGCGCAAGATATCCTGCACACCGAGGCCAACAGGAAGCAAGCGTGCCAATACCGGGCATGTGCGCCGTAAGGACGACAGGTGTACACATTCTGCAATGATTGAGGCACAAATAACCAGGGCAAGATATTAAAAGGGCCATAGCTGGTTTAGGCAGTGTACCGGAACCTACATCTCCCCTGAAGAAACCTGTATTTATATGTACTTTGGGCAGTTCCGTGTCCCTCCTTTTCATCCAGATGGTTGGCTCACATTGATCCTTATTGTACCCTATCTATAGGTATGTTTCACTTAGCTTTTGATGCTTTGCCTGCAATATGTCTCTATATCTATGATTATAATATCTGCACATGGTAATTATGGACTTGTACTTTTGAGACTGCAGTCATTGCATTTATTGCTGCTAAGTGGTCCATACTTTGCAGGGGGTTTCTAGTCTAGGGACTTATATGTGACATATGGTGTACTTTCCTAATGTTTAAATATACTTTATATGTCCCAACTTTGATGTGACTCCTCTACTTTGTGTGTGTGGACCCTTGCATGGGTACCTGTTTCATACCATATGGATATACTGATTTTCAATTGTAACTTATGGGGTTGAGGCTCCCAATATCTTGGATAAGATTACCCTGTTTTTTCCTTTACCTCTATCTTGTTTTTAAGTAGTTTCGCACAAAAAAAACTTACCGTAAATTTATTTGCTTGGTACTTGAATTGTGTTGTTCAAAAATGTATATGACAAGTATTTCCTGCATAGTGCACCTTCTCTAGAGCTATTAAGCCTGAGGGATGTTGCCTACTTTAAAATGATGCCTTATTGGGTTATGTTAATCAGAAGGTAACCCAGGTAAGGCTGCAGGAGGCCGCAGGGTAGAATCAGGTCATACTGGTTTGTGGCAGTGATCGCAATTAGACTGACCCCACCGAAGGACATCACCGGATAGCCAATCCAGGACAGGTTCATGGAGATGCAACCACGGAAGTCCTAGTAGAAACAGTAGAGAAAGATTTGGTAACATATAGAAGGTAATTTTCTCGCTGTGTAGTGCTCCGACTTGAAGTTCACCTCTTTGGTGATACCCAGAATGGGATCCTTCATGAGTCTTCCATCTATGGAAACGATGCACCAGGACCATTGCAGAGTCACAATTGGAATCCCAAATCGCTTGGCTGCAGCTTGCTGGATGATGTTTCCACAAGACACAGAGTCCAGATAGGCCATCTCGGAGAACCACACCTTTCCAAAGATCACCTGTATAGATATAGTTAGTGGAGGAGAAAAATCATTATCACCTAAAGAGGCCTCTCTTACCTGTCCTAGGTGGATGAGTTTTCAGGTCTCTCGGTACCACCGTGTTGACTGGAAGTGGTGCGTCCACCATATCGATGAGGATTCCTAGTGAGCCTTTCCTCTTGCTGATTCCTTTTTACCTTGACGTAGTAGAGCTTCATGGGTTTGTCCTCAGAAACCGGAGCGGGACAAGGCAGAAACCAAGGTTTTGGTGAAGAATATGCTGGACAGGGAAATTGATTCTCAATGATCCTCTCTCTAGAGCGCTCCTGGACACGGGTCAATCTGTATGGCGAGGGATATGAGATCAACCAGAGTCTAGGGTAGGTCCCTGACCGCCAATTCATCCTGTCTGGAAGGGTCTGACTAGAGGCTCATTGATCTATTGGAGCTCCGAAGTGAGGGTGCGGAAACAGATGTGAGAGAGCCCTGTTGCAAGTTGAAGAGAGACGCCATGGCAGATGTGGCACGGCCAGGCTCGTCAAAAAGCTTGTGGAATGTTTCCATGAATTCCTGCAGATCAGACACGATGTGATCATTCCGCTCCATTAGGGGGTTGAACCAGGCTAAAGCCTCTCCCTCAATGTGAGTGGCTAGAAAAGCCACCTTGGCCATGTCAGTTGTATAATGCTGGGGCAACAGATGAAAATACAGCAAGCATTGGTTGAGAAATCCTCTGCACAATTTGGGGTCACCATTGTAATGAAAAAGCTTGCAGAAGCAAGGACAGGGTCCCGTTGTGGGCACAATCAACGAACTCTATACCGGGGAGCAGCAACCAGATGTACCTTAGTTAACTGGTCATCCACGGAGGTCATGTAGTCCAACATGAGGGTCTGCATCTCACATTGGTGATTGAGTTCCTGATAAACCTCTGCTAGCTGAGTCACATGCATGCTCGGCAGCCTGTAGATTGAGCAGGCGTGTATCCAAAGTTTGCATGAAGGCAGCTAGCTGATTCTGGCTCTGACAAAGCCCCGCTAGCTCTCTCTGGGCTGAAAATCGGGTATCAGCGGAGTCCATGGCCTGAGAAAACTGTTACACCCACGGGGAGTGATGATGTAGAGTTGACTCACTGGACCACTGATGGTGCAGTGGCAGCTGTATACCCGATACTCAAGAGAAAGGAGAGTGACTTTCATAAAACCAAGGATATGTATTGAAGAATGTTTAACAAAATGGGAGAGATGCCTGAGGGGAGGACCTTCTGGATTGCGACACTGTACACTCATAGTGGAGCACCGGTAGAGGTAATCACTGTACACGGATTCACCAGTTACAACACCAGGAGACCTAAATGCTGCGAATCCCGAACCAGAGGGGAACCAGTACAGACCAGACAGTAGATATGGAGAGACTCTGGAACACTGGCTCTGTCAGTGGAAAGGATCCTGGGGCCTCTGTGTAATCCCAGAAAGAATGATCCCACTGGTAAAAGTATGCAGAGTGTCCTGAGAGATCCAGGATAAGGAACTGCAAGCAGAGGATTCTATGGAGACAGAGGTATTAGAATAATGCAAGGCAACAGTCTTCCTAATGCAGAGCATTGCAGGAGTGCGACCTGGGAAGAGGCAGCGATTCAAATGAGTGAACCAGTTGCCCAGGCACCTCCCATAGGGGGAGGATGCCTTTTATGCACAGAGCAGTTCAGCACTGTCTGAGTCCTAATAAGGAACAGGTAAACTGCTCCTTTAAGTGTGTGCAGGAAGCGGCATGCACATCCTAAGAGCATTCTCAGGAGACCTGCCAAGAGGATGTAGGCTCCTAGCAGAGAAGAAAGCAGATGGCTACATGGAACCATGGACATGGTAAGCAGAATTAGTGGAGCTACGTGGTGGGCATTGATTTCCCCGCTTAGCAAGGACCGGCCCCATAGCTGAGGGCATGACACCTACTTTAACATGTATCAGAAGCATGGTTAGAACTCCACAGTCTCTCAACCCCAGTCTTCTCCCAAAGAGGTCTTCCTTCCAGTTCAAGAGTCTAGGAGGGTGGGGATGAGCGGAAGTAGATGAGAAATCCAATTCCCAACCTGTCAGGGTCCAGGAGGAGTAATACAATTCTGTCCCTTGCCAATGGAGGAAGCATTGTGTAGATATGTTCGACCGCTGGAGGCTTGTGTTAGGTCTGGGTGATGGCTGAGGGAGGAACCCTTGGTGGGGTCCAAGTGAATTAGAAAGAGCGAAAAGAAAGAAAGAAAGAAAGAAAGAGAGAGAGAGAGAGAGAGAGAAAAAGTAAGAAAGGAGGGATCTCAGGGGTCCACATTCTTGGGGTTGGCTCTCTTGTTTCCTGGCTCTGTGAGCTTTCAGCCATCTCAGAGGGGCCACTTTCAGGTGGGGTATTTTTTGTCAGTTATGGGCAAGTCATAGGTCCCCAGGAGGTTTGTCAGATCTCCTAGTGTATGGAAGGAGGCTAATCATTCATCTTTGTTAGCAATCAATTGAAATGGATAGCCCCATCTATAACAGATGTCTTTCTCTCTTAGTTGGGCCAGTAGAGGCTTCAGGGCCTTCCTCTGCAGGAAGGTAAGCCTAGCCAGGTCCAGCAAAAGCACGATTGGGGTGTCTTTGAAGATCCTGTCTTTCTGTCTGGCTGCCGTCAAAATGGCATCTATGTTTTTATAATTTTGGACCCTGCAGGTACTGTCCCTTGAGAAGGTGTCCCCTAGTGGTTTTGGTCACAGAACTCTGTAGACCCTGTGTAGCTCAATGGGGGGGGGGGGGGGTTGATCCTCTTCATTTAGGACCTAGTGGAATCGTAGTTGTACCGTCAAATCTAAATCAGGGGGATCACAGATTCTGACAGACCTCTTATATGGATATTGTTTCTTCTATTGCGGTTCTCTATGTCTTCCATGCTAACAAAAAATTCCTCTAGACCTGCAGTATGCTTGCTGTTCTAGTAGGGCTCTGTGGGCCTGTAGTTCCTCAACCAACCCCTCTTGGGCCCTCTCTACCTCCTCCACCTGAGATGTGAAGTTCTTTTTTATAGGATTCCTCTACCCTGTGTGCGAACCTCTCTAAGTCTTTTTTCATGGGTAGGGCCCTTATGAACTTACTGAGGTCCTTAATGTTTAATTCCCTTGTGTCCTCCTCCCCGTCGCTGGAATACTCTGGCTGCTGATGCTAGGAGGTGGCTTGAGTCTACCATTCCCCCTCTGTAGAGGTGGTGGGTGTCATTTTGGACCTTGTGGGCCTGCTCTGGGACTCTGCAACAGAGCTCAGGTAATGCTCCATGTCGGTCTGATTTTTCTGGGGATCCCTCCAGAGATACCTGTATGTCTCCTATTTCTTCCCATATGTTTGTTCCATGGTTTCCTGTACTAATAGTGGCTTTAAGGACTTTGATATGGGAATCTACGGGAACTTGCATCTTATCCCACCATCGGCAAGCCACGCCCCCCAACTGTTATTGTATTTCAGCCCTCATTTAAGGACTAGTCCCTGTGTGTTGTTGTTGTGCAATGTGCACAATCCCAGTGTCATGTGCTGCCACCTCCGATCAGTAGTAAGGAGGTGGTAAGAGCAGAGCACTCTGTTAGTGCATGTTGTCAGAATACCTAGCATTTGGAAATCAGCAATACCCTGTGATGACTTTTCAGTTGAGTATCCCAGGATGCCCTGGGATTCTCAAATGAAGCATCATTGAACAGGAAGTAGGGAAGCAAAACACAATAAGTTAGGTAAAGTAGGTAGAGATGAAACATTTCACCAATTAATATCAGTCAGATCACACTAGAAAAATGGAATACGGAACCTAAAGGAAGATAAAAGGTATCATTGAGACGTAAGTTTATGTAGGTACACAAGATGATAAGTGCTGTTAAACTTACTTATAGTGGAATCAAAGTGCGAGTGATTCCATTTTTTTCTGTAATTCTCAGTGGTTATTGGCTCTTGCACAACTCTTTTGATCAATAATTTCCGTCCTCACTCTGAAATTTAGTGGGGATCACTCAGTCGTGTTTGATTTATGATGAAATATTGTACCTTCCACTTCCAATAACTCTCACTGGAACATTTAGTAGTTTAGAAATTCTTCTGTAACCAATGCCATCAATATATAAAGAGAATATTGACCGGGCACCAGCACTCTGTTGTTTCGTAGTCGCCACTCTCACATGATCACACAACACCTGCGGGACAAAGACGCTTCAGAGACACAGCCATATAATCAAATCACGTAAGGAAAGAAGAAAAGCAGCAACTCACAGGTAGATTAATCAAGTCTTCATTTTGATGTGCAACAAATGGATTACATACGGTACAGGGAGGTGGAGCTGAAAACTTGGACTACGGTAACCGTGTTCACGCTACTAGTGCTTTTAGGGGTCCCGTAGAAGTGCTACTAGTGCGAAACTGTCACCGTACTCCAAGTTTTCTGTTTCCCCTCCCTGCACTGTATGTAACCCGTTTGTAGCACATTTAAAAGAAGACTTGAACTATGTACCGGTTACTGCTTTTCTTCCTTCCTTAATGGATTTGATTATAATGCCATCAGTATGTTTTGAAACAATAAGTTTGCAGAGCTCTTGAGACAGCTCACTTGTTTTACCCATCCTGAGATGTTTTTTTGTGTGGCACTTTGAAATACCATTTTAGAAGCCAAAAGTTGAACCAGCTGATATTATTTTTCACTAAATGGAAAGATTACTTTTCAATTACTGATCTATTTCAGCTGGTGTCATGACTTTCCATGTTTTTTTGCACCTTCATGTGTTCAATACTTTTTCCTTGTGTTATTTTTCATTATCACACAACACTACATTTATTAACATCTATGGTTGAGTTCCCTGCCTGTGTGGACTGGATGGGTTCTTGCAGACATCTGGTGAGAAATTCATGTCAATAGAACCTTTAGAAATATATTTACTTAGAAAATTGGTGATGTCTTCAATACTTTCTCACTATGTATACTATATATGGCCTTATCTATAGGTGCTGGCTCTACTTAATATGGGAAAAACTTGACTGTTTCCTTTATTTGTTTCCAAATATATTTATTAAAATTTTTTAAGAACAAGGGGAAAAGGGGGGGGGGGGGGGAAATAAGGGGAAGATCAAATCACAGTACAAACATTTAAGGGACAAATTACAATGATGGTCATACACAAATATCGATAACATTGGAATATCAGAAAGGAAAACAAACAAAGAGAAATCGAAATGATCAAATAAACAATCAAATAAGTAATCTGAGCACGATGGCTTAATAATAATAAAGCAATTATAAAGAAAAACAGAACTTGGTTAGAGAAAAAAAAAAGAAGAAGAATGTTAAAGTACGTCAATTGACCCTGTTGAGTAAGTCTGGTAAGTAAGCAATAAGCCAAGTATCCCAACGTTCCAGATATTTGGCAAGATTATTATTTCTAATGGCAAAATTGTGTTCATACACACTATGATGGGATATGCGTTCAATCAGATGTGTTATAGTTGGAGGTTCCATTTTATTCCATCTAGATGCGATAAGAATCTTGGCGGTGAGAAGGATATGTGAGATAATATATCTCAAACTTTTTGGGAGGTCTTCAATCCCAATAGATGGCAGGGCGATCTGTGGTAAAATAGTAATGTTAAATCCTGTGGTATCAATTATGAGGGATTTTACATCCGACCAGAATGTAAGTAACTTAGAGCAGCCCCAAAAGATATGAGATAATGTACCTACAGTTAGGGCCAGAAATATTTGGACAGTGACACAAGTTTTGTTATTTTAGCTGTTTACAAAAACATGTTCAGAAAGACAATTATATATATAATATGGGCTGAAAGTGCACACTCCCAGCGGCAATATGAGAGTTTCCACATCCAAATCGGAGAAAGGGTTTAGGAATCATAGCTCTGTAATGCATAGCCTCCTCTTTTTCAAGGGACCAAAAGTAATTGGACAATGGACTCTAAGGGCTGCAATTAACTCTGAAGGCGTCTCCCTCGTTAACCTGTAATCAATGAAGTAGTTAAAAGGTCAGGGGTGGATTCCAGGTGTGTGGTTTTGCATTTGGAAGCTGTTGCTGTGGCCAGACAACATGCGGTCAAAGGAACTCTCAATTGAGGTGAAGCAGAACATCCTGAGGCTGAAAAAAAGAAAAAATCCATCAGAGAGACAGCAGACATGCTTGGAGTAGCAAAATCAACAGTTGGGTACATTCTGAGAAAAAAGGAATTGACTGGTGAGCTTGGGAACTCTAAAAGGCCTGGGCGTCCACGGATGACAACAGTGGTGGATGATCGGCGCATACTTTATTTGGTGAAGAAGAACCCGTTCACAACATCAACTGAAGTCCAGAACACTCTCAGTGAAGTAGGTGTATCTGTCTCTAAGTCAACAGTAAAGAGAAGACTCCATGACAGTAAATACAAAGGGTTCACATCTAGATGCAAACCATTCATCAATTCCAAAAATAGACAGGCCAGAGTTAAATTTGCTGAAAAACACCTCAAGAAGCCAGCTCAGTTCTGGAAAAGTATTCTATGGACAGATGAGACAAAGATCAACCTGTACCAGAATGATGGGAAGAAAAACGTTTGGAGAAGAAAGGGAACGGCACATGATCCAAGGCACACCACATCCTCTGTAAAACATGGTGGAGGCAACGTGATGGCATGGGCATGCATGGCTTTCAATGGCACTGGGTCACTTGTGTTTATTGATGACATAACAGCAGACAAGAGTAGCCGGATGAATTCTGAAGTGTACCGGGATATACTTTCAGCCCGGATTCAGCCAAATGCTGCAAAGTTGATTGGACGGCGCTTCATAGTACAGATGGACAATGACCCCAAGCATACAGCCAAAGCTACCCAGGAGTTCATGAGTGCAAAAAAGTGGAACATTCTGCAATGGCCAAGTCAATCACCAGATCTTAACCCAATTGAGCATGCATTTCACTTGCTCAAATTCAGACTTAAGACAGAAAGACCCACAAACAAGCAAGACCTGAAGGCTGCGGCTGTAAAGGCCTGGCAAAGCATTAAGAAGGAGGAAACCCAGCGTTTGGTGATGTCCATGGGTTCCAGACTTAAGGCAGTGATTGCCTCCAAAGGATTTGCAACAAAATATTGACAATAAAAATATTTTGTTTGGGTTATGTTTATTTGTCCAATTACTTTTGACCTCCTAAAATGTGGAGTGTTTGTAAAGAAATGTGTACAATTCCTACATTTTCAATCAGATATTTTTGTTCAACCCTTCAAATTAAATGTTACAATCTGCACTTGAATTCTGTTGTAGAGGTTTCATTTCAAATCCAATGTGGTGGCATGCAGAGCCCAACTCGCTAAAATTGTGTCACTGTCCAAATATTTCTGGCCCTAACTGTATACTCCCGCACTCTCTCCAGCAAGTGGGAGGAAGAGAAGGATTAATACGGTTCAATTTCTTGGGAGTCCAGTACCACCTTGATAATAATTTATAGAATGATTCATGCATAGTAGCACATACTGAGGAAGAGTAAGTGATGGCAATGGTTTTAGTCATTTTTTGAAGGTCCAAACAGATCCCCAACTCCTCCTCCCATGCAGAAAAAAAGGAAAGATTAGATAATTCGATTTCCTCATTAAGGATTTTGTAAAATTTGTTTGTTGTCCAGTTGAATACTTTCCCAGGGGAATCTATTAAATCCGATAAATTTTCTGGGAGAGCAAGTTTAGGTGGAAATTTAATAAAGTATTCGGAAATGAGTTTCCATTTAGATCTTTCATCTCTATGGAGAGAAAATTTGTTCTGTAACAAATAAAATGAAGAGAGAGAATCACCTAAGTCGTTTATATAATGAATTCCCTTGTCCAACCAATCTGAGAGATCAAGATTAGGGATTAAAAATTCCAAAACTTCTATCGGGGATTTTTGAGGAACAACCGTAGGATAATATTTTGTAGCTTTAGAAGAAAATTGTCTCCAGGCGGAGAGTGTTGCCTTCAGAGTAGGATGACTGGGTGACTGTTTCCTTTAATCATTGTGATGCCTATCAATAATTATGAAAACATTTATTTTTTTATGGTCTGATCAATGCATTCTAGTTGCCTAGTTTCCATTTATTTTTTGTGACCTATGAAATATTATCGATTTGCAAAATTTGTAGTACTTTCAACACTCTGTATATATGAAGTTACAAACCCCAGGTGATTTACATGTTATACATCATCTTATAGATTAACCCCTTCACGACCTATGACGTCGTGGGACGTCATAGAAGTCGATGCGTTCCCGTCATGGCAGGATCGCGTTCCCGTGGCACCGGTGATCGGGGCCGGTGACATGTCACTGGTGCCGCGGGAACATGAGGACCTGTACATTGTCCTGGGGGGGTGGCTTTTTCCCCCTCGTGGCTGAATTCGCTCTGATTGGCAGTTTAATCTGAACTACCAATCAGAGCGATTCTCCCCTCCAAATCTGATTGGATTGGCACCGGCACCGGCACCAATCCCCTCTCAGCAGCCTGCCGCATGCCGGCGCTGCTGCAGGCGCCGGTGCAGGCACCGGCGCGGTCTGGCGCCGGTGGGTGCCTAGTGCCCCGCAACCCTCCTGCCCCCCCCCCGTGTCCCCTCTCACCCGTCCTCCGTCGTCCTCCGTGGTGCCGCGGCTCCTCGGTGTGGCGCTCCTCCTCTTCTCCCAGGCTCCTCCTCCTCCTCACTGGAGGATCTTGAGAGAGGTGGTGGATGCATGGGTGCGTGCATGGGCGCATGGGTGCGTGCATGGGCGCATGGGTGCGTGCATGGGCGCATGGGTGCGTGCATGGGCGCATGGGTGCGTGCATGGGCGCAAAGATGGATGGGTGCGTGCAGGGATAGGCGCATGGGTGCGTGCATGGATGGATGGACGCATGGGTGCGTGGATGGATGGGTGCGTGGATGGATGGACGCATGGGTGGATGGGCGCATGGGTGTGTGCATGGGAGCATGGGTGCGTGCATGGGAGCGTGGGTGCAAAGATAGATGGGTGTGTGGATGGATAGGCGCATGGGTGCATGCATAGATGGATGAGCGCATGGGTGCGTGGATTAATGGGCGCATGGGTGCGTGCATGGATGCGTGGATGGATGGGTGCATGTGTGTAACAAGGGATCAAGTGTCCTCTTG
The DNA here is from genome assembly GCA_033576535.1 of Allobates femoralis. Classification (NCBI taxonomy): domain Eukaryota; kingdom Metazoa; phylum Chordata; class Amphibia; order Anura; family Aromobatidae; genus Allobates; species Allobates femoralis. The sequence goes on from JARQOC010000004.1 coordinate 544,127,147, forward strand.
TTGTAGTCACTGGTGTCAGTCATGGTGCACTGTATGGCAATGATCTGCCATACCGTGCACCATGACTCTGACCCCAGAGACTACAACAAGAGGACGCTTGATCCCTTGTTGTAGTCTCTGGGGTCACAGTCATGAAGCATGGTACGGCAGATAATTGCCATACAGTGCACCATGACTGACCCCAGTGACTATAACAAAGGATCAAGTGTCCTCTTGTTGTAGTCTCTGGGGTCAGAGTCATGGTGCACGGTACGGCAGATAATTGCCATACAGTACTTCATGACTGTGACCCCAGAGACTACAACAAGGGATCAAGTGTCCTCTTGTTGTATTCACTGGGGTCAGTCATGGTGCACTGTTTGGCAATGATCTGCCGTACCGTGCACCATGACTCTGACCCCAGAGACTACAACAAGAGGACACTTGATCCCTTGTTGTAGTCTCTGGGGTCACAGTCATGAAGCATGGTACGGCAGATAATTGCCATACAGTCTTTCATGACTGTGACCCCAGAGACTACAACAAAGGATCAAGTGTCCTCTTGTTGTAGTCACTGGTGTCAGTCATGGTGCACTGTATGGCAATGATCTGCCGTACCGTGCACCATGACTCTGACCCCAGAGACTACAACAAGAGGATGCTTGATCCCTTGTTGTAGTCTCTGGGGTCACAGTCATGAAGCATGGTACGGCAGATAATTGCCATACAGTGCACCATGACTGACCCCAGTGACTATAACAAAGGATCAAGTGTCCTCTTGTTGTAGTCTCTGGGGTCAGAGTCATGGTGCACGGTACGGCAGATAATTGCCATACAGTACTTCATGACTGTGACCCCAGGGACTACAACAAGGGATCAAGTGTCCTCTTGTTGTATTCACTGGGGTCAGTCATGGTGCACTGTTTGGCAATGATCTGCCGTACCGTGCACCATGACTCTGACCCCAGAGACTACAACAAGAGGACACTTGATCCCTTGTTGTAGTCTCTGGGGTCACAGTCATGAAGCATGGTACGGCAGATAATTGCCATACAGTCTTTCATGACTGTGACCCCAGAGACTACAACAAAGGATCAAGTGTCCTCTTGTTGTAGTCACTGGTGTCAGTCATGGTGCACTGTATGGGAATGATCTGCCGTACCGTGCACCATGACTCTGACCCCAGAGACTACAACAAGAGGACGCTTGATACCTTGTTGTAGCCTCTGGGGTCACAGTCATGAAGCACGGCACGGCAGATAATTGCCATACAGTACTTCATGACTGTGACCCCAGAGACTACAACAAAGGATCAAGTGTCCTCTTGTAGTCACTGGGGTCAGTCATGGTGCACTGTATGGCAATGATCTGCCGTACCGTGCACCATGACTCTGACCCCAGAAACTACAACAAGAGGACACTTGATCCCTTGCTGCAGTCTTTGGATGTAGCAGAGGCGATCGAGCGTCGTGGGACCTTCGTTGTGGACTACGTCGGAGGCGATCGAGCGTCGTGGGACCTTCATTGTGGACTACGTCGGATCTTTATAATAAAGATGGAGTCCAAATTTTGTTTGTGTTTTTTTTCAAATAAAAAGATTTTTCTCTGTGTGTATTTTCTGACTATTTACCAGAGATTCCTAATGGCGGGTCTAACATTGGCCCTATATTATGAATCTCGGGCTTAGTGCCAGCTGCCAATAAAAAGCTGGCATTAACCCCTTTATTACCCAGTTAGCCACCGGCACCAGGGCAACTGGAAGAGCATGGGTACAGCGCCAGAAAATGGCGCTTCAATGAATGCGCCATTTTCTGGGGCGGCTGCGGGCTGCAATTCACAGCATGGGGGGCCCAGAACGCTTGGGCCTCACTATGCTGAGGATTCCAGCCCCCAGCTGCCTAGTTGTACCTGGCTGGACCAAAAATATGGCGGAGCCCCACGTAATTTTTTTCTAGCATTAGTTCTAGAAATTAAAAAAAAATGGGCTTCGCTGTATTTTTGGTTCCAGCCAGGTATGACGAGGCAGCTGGGGGTGGGTGGCAGTTCGTAGCTGCCAAGTTGTACCTGGCTGGACCAAAAATATGGCGGAGCCCTATGTCATTTTTTTTCTAGAAATAATTCTAGAAATAAAAAAAAAATAGGCTTCGCTGTATTTTTGGTTCCAGCCAGGTATGACAAGGCAGCTGGGGGCTGGTGGCAGTCCGTAGCTGCCAAGTTGTACCTGGCTGGACCAAAAATATGGCGGAGCCCTATGTCATTTTTTTTCTAGAAATAATTCTAGAAATTAAAAAAAAATAGGCTTCGCTGTATTTTTGGTTCCAGCCAGGTATGACGAGGCAGCTGGGGGCTGGTGGCAGTCCGTAGCTGCCAAGTTGTACCTGGCTGGACCAAAAATATGGCGGAGCCCTATGTCATTTTTTTTCTAGAAATAATTCTAGAAATAAAAAAAAATAGGCTTCGCTGTATTTTTGGTTCCAGCCAGGTATGACGAGGCAGCTGGGGGCTGGTGGCAGTCCGTAGCTGCCAAGGTGTACCTGGCTGGACCAAAAATATGGCGGAGCCCTATGTCATTTTTTTTCTAGAAATAATTCTAGAAATAAAAAAAAAAATAGGCTTTGCTGTATTTTTGGTTGCCAGCCAGGTACAACTTGGCAGCTAGGGGGCTGGAATCCTCAGCATGGAGAGACCCAAATGTTTTGGGTCCCCTATGCTGCGAATTGCAACTACTAGACTAGTATGTTTTTCACAAAAAGTTTCTTTATTCATTTATACGGCTCAATTTGTGAAGCACATGGGGGTTCAAAGTGCTCACTGTGCATCTAGATAGGTTCCTTGGGGGGTCTAGGTTCCAAAATGGGGTCACTTGTGGGGGAGCTCCAATGTTTAGGCACACAGGGGCTCTCCATACGCAACCTGGTGTTTGCCAACAATTGGAATTGTTAGCGGACACCAGGTCGCGTATGGAGAGCCCCTGTGTGCCTAAACATTTGAGCTCCCCCACAAGTGACCCCATTTTGGAAACTAGACCCCCCAAGGAACCTATCTAGATGCATAGTGAGCACTTTGAATCCCCAGGTGCTTCACAAACTGATCCGTAATGAGGTAAAAATACTTTTTTTTCCACACAAATTTTCTTTTTTAATTTGTACGGATCAATTTGTGAAACACCTGGGGGTTGAAAGTGCTCACTATGCATCTAGATATGTTCCCTGGGGGGTCTAGTTTCCAAAATGAGGTCACTTGTGGGGAGCTCAAATGTTTAGGCACACAGGGGCTCTCCATACGCGACCTGGTGTCCGCTAACAATTCCAATTGTTGGCAAACACCAGGTTGCGTATGGAGAGCCCCTGTGTGCCTAAACATTGGAGCTTCCCCACAAGTGACCCCATTTTGGAAACTAGACCCCCAGGGAACATATCTAGATGCATAGTGAGCACTTTGAATCCCCAGGTGCTTCACAAACTGATTCATAATGAGGTAAAATACTTTTTTTTCCACACAAATTATCTTTTTTAATTTTACGGATCAATTTGTGAAGCACCTGGGGGTTCAAAGTGCTCACAATGCAACTAGATATGTTCCCTGGGGGGTCTAGTTTCCAAAATGGGGTCACTTGTGGGGGAGACCCAATGTTTAGGCACACAGGGGCTCTCCAAATGCGACATGGTGTCCGCTAACAATTTGAGGTGATTTTCCATTCAAATTGTTAGCAGACACCATGTCACGTTTGGAGAGCCCCTGTGTGCCTAAACTTTGGAGCTCCCCCGCAAGTGACCCCATTTTGGAAACTAGACCTCCCAGGGAACTTATCTAGATGGGTGGTGACCATATTGAACCCCAGGTTCTTCACAAATTAATCCATAAAAATGAAAAAAAAAAAATTTTGTGGAAAAAAAAAGTATTTTTTAATTTTTACGGATCAATTTGTGAAGCACCTGGGGGTTCAAAGTGCTCACAATGCATCTAGATATGTTCCCTGGGGGGTCTAGTTTCCAAAATGGGGTCACTTGTGGGGGAGCCCCAATGTTTAGGCACACAGGTGCTCTCCAAATGCGACATGGTGTCCGCTAACAATTTAGGCTGATTTTCCATTCAAATTGTTAGCGGACACCATGTTGCGTTTGGTGAGGACCTGTGTGCCTAAACATTGGGGCTCCCCCACAAGTGACCCCATTTTGGAAACTAGACCCCCAGGGAACTTATCTAGATGGGTGGTAACCATATTGAACCCCAGGTTCTTCACAAATTAATCCATAAAAATGAAAAAAAAAAGTTTGTGGAAAAAAAAGTATTTTTTAATTTTTACGGATCAATTTGTGAAGCACCTGGGGGTTCAAAGTGCTCACAATGCATCTAGATATGTTCCCTGGGGGGTCTAGTTTCCAAAATGGGGTCACTTGTGGGGGAGCCCCAATGTTTAGGCACACAGGTGCTCTCCAAATGCGACATGGTGTCCGCTAACAATTTAGGCTGATTTTCCATTCAAATTGTTAGCGGACACCATGTTGCGTTTGGTGAGGACCTGTGTGCCTAAACATTGGGGCTCCCCACAAGTGACCCCATTTTGGAAACTAGACCCCCAGGGAACTTATCTAGATGGGTGGTGAGCATTTTTAACCCCCACATGCTTTACAAATTGATCTGTGAATATGGAAAAAGTACTTTTTCTTCACAAAAATGTTCTTTTAGCCTCAATTCTTTCATTTTCGCATGGGTAACAGGATAAAATTCATCCTAAAATTTGTTGGGCAATTTCTCCTGAGTACACCGATGCCTCATATGTGGTCATAAACCACTGTTTTGACGCGCGGCAGGGCTTAGAAGTGAAGGAGCGCCATTTCACTTTTTGAATGGAAAATTAGCTCCAAAAGTCAAATTGCGCTCTTTCCCTTCAGAGCCCTGCCGTGCGCCCAAACCGTGGTTTATGATCACATATGAGGTATCGATATACTCAGGAGAAATTGCCCAACACATTTTAGGATCCATTTTATCTTGTTGCCTATGTGAAAATGATAAAATTGAGGCTAAAAGAACATTTTTGTTAGAAAAATTAAAATATCAATTTTTTTGTTTCCAATTTGCTTAGTTCCTGTCAAGCACCTGAAGGGTTAATAATCTTCTTGAATGTAGTTTTGAGTAGCTTGAGGGGTGCAGTTTTTGGAATGGTGTCACTTTTGGGTGTTTTCTGTCATGTACACCCCTCAAAAAGACTTCAAATGTGATGTGGTCACTAAAAAAATGGTTTTGTAAATTTTGGTGGAAAAATGAAAAATTGCTCATGAACTTTGAACCCTTACAACTTCCTAACAAAATTTTTTTTTTTTGCTAAAATTGTGCTGATGTAAAGTAGACATGTGGGAAATATTATTTCATAACTATTTTGTGTCACATAACTCTCTGGTTTACCAGAAGAAAAATTCTAAATTTGAAAATTGCAAAATTTTCAAATTTTTGCCATATTTTTGATTTTTTCACAAATAAACGCAAAAACTATCGACCTAAATTTAATACTAAGATGAAGCCCAATATGTCACGAAAAAAACAATCTCAGAATCGCTAGGATCCGTTGAAGCGTTCCCGAGTTATAACCTCATAAAGGGACACTGGTCAGAATTGCAAAAAATGGCAAGGTCTTTAGGGTCAAATTAGGCTGGATCATGAAGGGGTTAAACAACCAGCACACACATAAATGGAAAAACAAATTAGTATGGGTTTTCCTGTATAACACAACTGGAAGGGAGAGCAATAAAATATTCTTCTTGCACTAAGTTATGATTAAATCTACAATAGTTCCATTACATCTGAGGACATGAATATGGTAATTAAAGTAGCACATTGCCACAAAACGGACTACTCCTATGTCTCACTTTTTTCATTGCTAAATAATTTTTCATCATAATCTATCAAACCATTCAATTCTAATCTTTATTACCAGTCTCAGTATCTGGCGTTGTAGATTTCTAATGTCTAATTTATCTATGACAATACTACAATGTTTCTTATAGGAAATTTCCAGGATTCCAATATTATTGTTCTATCACATTGATGCGGTCTGACAGTATGGTGATGGACAGTTCAGCCATTCAGTTAAAGGCTGGGGCAGGCGGAGCTGTCAGTATGGTAATAGACAGTTGAGCCATCCTATCGGATACTAGGGCATGCTGGGTTTCCTCCATGTCTCCTGTTTGGAGCGATTACTTGGCTATTTAGCTGCCTTCAATTACTGCTTGTTGTAGCTTATAGGTTGGTGGTGCCTATGTGTCTTGTGTTCCTCTGCTCAGTCTCTGATCAGTTGCTAACCAACGCTTGACTTTGCTTCTGATGACTGATTGGCCTAGCCCCTTTGTCTTGATCCTCTACCGTCCTGGAATTTTGAACTAGGATTGTGACCTGATTACACCTTTCTCTTACCCCCTTATTTATTACAAGCCCTCTTGGTATCTGACCTCAGTCGGACCTCTTGACTATCCAGCCTTACAGCTAGATTATGAGTAGTGACTAGCATCACAGCAGGGGAGTAAAGATTGCATCCACAGTGGGTGTGATTATTTCACACCACAGACTAGGATATGTCCGGATACAGTGCATGACAAAGGTGTCCGGCGCACTACACAAAACTACAAAACAGGAGAAACACAGGGGGGACAAATACAACAGAGAGGGCCCTGCTCCTAGGGGATAGGGAAAGGGAGACAATATAAAGAAAATGGAAGGGTCACAAAGTAGCCTCACCTGGGTAGAGCACCCAGGAGCATTGCTAGCAACAGGAAATGACATTAACTCCTGTACTGCCAAAGGAAAGAAACGTTTTTAATATACACTTTCAATATAGAAATGAGACACAGGTCCAAAACCTGTCACAAATCTCATAAGTAAGAGACTATCATGACAGTTTACCACCGAGCCTATGCAAAAGGGTGGCCTGACGATGCAAGAGGCTGTTTCAGCTGGACCTGTGTCTGAGGACTCACATTCAGCTGAAATGTATTGTGGCAAAGACACCCGCTAAGGATATGACACAATACGGAGGAAATCAGAATACATTACAGGATAATCAGAGTACACATGCAATATACAGAGACACTTATTTACAACTTCTAATGTAGATAACCAAGCTATGTACACTGTACATGTACTGTGGATAAAAAAGGAGCACACATAGGGTTTTATCCTAATAATTGGAGGTGATTTATTGAATTCACTCACCTGGGCAGGTTGTGTGTTAGGCTGTGGTCACACATAGAAATCCGTTTTTGGAAGTGATTTTCATCACCAATCCGTTTTTTTCTGGGTGCTTTTTGAGTCTCCTGCACTCCTGAACTCCTGAACGTTTTTGGAATTTTCATTAAAAAAACGCATGCGCAAACGCAAGTGCGCGTTTGCATGCGTTCGCGCATGCGTTTCCCATAGGGCCCCATGTTAAAAAAAACGCATGAAAACGCATGCGTTTTTTAAATGATGCCAAACACGTTGCATGCAACGTTTTTGACTCAAAAACGGACAGGGCAATGTTTGGAGCTCCATAGAAAAACGGACAGGGTGTTTATTACACCCAATCCGTTTTTCTGTCAGTTTTTGGACTTAGAAAAAAAAAATGAGAAAACTGAAGCCAAAAACGGACTGAGGGCTTATGTGGAACCCCAGCCTTAGGCTGTGGTCACACATAGAAATCCGTTTTTGGAAGTGATTTTCATCACCAATCCGTTTTTTTCTGGGTGCTTTTTGTGTCTCCTGCACTCCTGTACGTTTTTGGAATTTTTATTAAAAAAACGCATGCGCGAACGCATGCGCAAACGCAAGTGCATGCGTTTGCATGCGTTCGCGCATGCGTTTCCCATAGGGCCCCATGTTAAAAAAAAACGCATGAAAACGCATGCGTTTTTTAACTGATGCCAAAAACGCTGTTTACTGCGTTTTTGGCTCAAAAACGGACAGGGCAATGTTTTGAGCTCCAGAGAAAAACGCACAGGGTGTTTATTACACCCAATGCGTTTTTCTGTCAGTTTTTGGACTTAGAAAAAAAAAATGACAAAACTGAAGCCAAAAACTGACTGAGGGCTTATGTGTAACCCCAGCCTTACATGTATGGCTGCTGCAGAATCCACAAGCCACGTGTACAATGTGGCAACAATCAGAGACAATGGATGTACAGGTGGACATAATCTGCGCTGCCAAAGAATAGATGAACCGGAGAGGTGTATATATCAAAGTCGTGGTTTTATTCTTCGACGTGTTTCGGAGTGCATTCCTTATTCCTTTGTCGCCAAATGTGCAAAGATAGCTGCATGAGTAAGTGTCCATGTGTGTATATGTGATGTGGCATGTCATGTGACCTGCCACATATGTGTATATGTGTGTATATGTGTATGATGTTGACCAGCCACGTCTCATGACCTGCTGTGTGTGTGTATGTGTGTATACATATATGTGTATATCTGTGTGTGTATACATGGGTGTATATATGTTTTATGTGTGTTCCCACTCCATGTGTGTATATGTGTTGACCCGCCACATCAGGTGACCTGCTGAGCGTGTATGTGTGTATACATACAGTATATGTGTATATACCTCTGATGCAAAAAGGTGATCTGGCAGCTCGTGGTAGAGGTTTCTTAAAAAATAGCCTTTATTTAATCTCCAAGATGGGGATTACCGCTTATCCGTGCACTGTGACCAAAGGCAGCCAGACAAGGGTGAGTTGAAAATCTTTCTAATATATGTGTATATGTGTATATAAATGGGTGTATGTATGTGTTTATGCGTGTTCCCACCCGTGTGTGTATATGTGGACCAACTGCATCACGTGACCCACCTTGTGTATATGTGTGTAAATATGTGTGTATGTCCCCACTGTGTCATGTGACCTGCCGCGTGTGTGTATATGTGTGTATGTGTGTGTATATGTGTGTGTCCCAGCCGTGTATGTATGTATATATGTCTGTCTATATGTGGACCTGCTGCATCACGTCACCCTCTGTGTGTTTGTGTATGTATGTGTATATATGTGTAAGTATGTGTGTGGATATGTGTGTATGTATATACAGTGCTGTGCAAATTAATTGGGACAAAGCATTTTTTTTTTTAGTAAAGTCGTAAGTTGGGGTTACCAGTCAGTGATTCAAACCAGTTTTAACTGCTTTGAACAGGTGTGAGTGTACAACCTTGAGTAACAAAATGTGGTGTGACTGGTTTTAGTCAGAAAATAACAGCTAGCTGACCCCTCAGCTTCAGGTGAGAGCTTGTTTCTGTGAGGAGTGGTTTAGTGTACTTTTTCTCTCAGTGTGATTCGTGCCTGTAAAAATGGATGTTACTCCACGGAAGAGGTCTAGAATTATTACTCTTAATGAACATACAAGTCTGACTGTAAGAGAAATGGCTTCCACCGTTGGTATTGGAAAATCTACCATTCCAAGAATACTTTGCACACACAATGAAACTGGATCGTTTTCTCCAAAACGAAAAGGGAAATGTGGAAGAAAAAGGAAAACGACACCAAGAACCGATAAAACACTTGTCAGAAATAGTAAAACTAATGCAAGAAAAACTTGCTTTGTCCCAATTAATTTGCATGGCACTGTATGTGTATATGTGTATATACAGTATGTGTGTATATGTGTGTATGTGTATATATGGGTGTATGAACTCACACACATATAAACATACATATACTGTATACACATATATACACATATACACACATACACATATATAAATATACACACATGTACACACATACATATATACACATACAGTACAATCATATACACACATACTGTATATACACACATACTGTATATACACATACACACACATCGGTCTCCCCTGCATCTCACCACTGCCCGCTGCCGTAATGAACTGTGTGACATGGCAGGGTCACGTGAAGTGGTGGGGTCATGTGACCATGCTGCGTCACGCAGTCACACAGGTCTGAGCGGAGGGGTAGCTGTCAGGTACAGCGGGCCGAGGGGAGACCCGATGGGGGGCGGGCAAAGGGGAGACCGAGAGGAGAGGAGACCAAGAGGGCAAGTGGAGAGTGACACCGGGCAGAGTGCTGGGAGTGGACAGGGGAGGGGGGGGTTGGGTTTGTGATGGTAGCGTGCACCAGACTGCGGTCGGTATGTGTGGCGGTACCGATAGCACCCGCCATATTTCCACACCCAGCATTTGCATGTGCGAATATGGCTGCATACCGGTAGTGCAGAACACATGGTACAGGGGCATCGGAAGTCGATGACAGATTGGACAGCGCGATTATATAGATTGATAATAGAGATCTGTAGAACTATTTATTAGCCATTGATCAAAATCACAAAATATATGTAAAAATATTAAATAAATTATAACTAAAAAAAATACATATAAAAATTCATAGAGTATGC